>CM075063.1:0-2400000 GCA_037428765.1 Rubia yunnanensis | reverse complement strand
GGTGGAGAAGGGGCGAGGGGGGGGGGGGAGAAAAGAAAATGGAGAAAATAAATGTTTTCATTAGGGGTAATTTTGTCATTTATATATTTTGGTTATGCTTGAATTCATCTGGTCAATGCCAAATTTAGTGAGTTTGCTTATATCGGCACATTTTTTTAAAGTTAGGGGATTGACCACACATACAATAATTAGTTAGAACAATTTCATTTATTGACATGATTGCATTTACTTACATTGAGTTTCGAACAATTCCTGAAAGATAAGTCTTGTATAAGACCATTTTATAGTGAAATCGGGGTTCAAAGTATAATTTTTTAAAGTTTTCGTTGAAGGCAATACTTAAAAGACTTACGGAAGTTTGGGGGTCGAAAAGTAATAAATTTTAGGGATAAATGCAAATATAACTCTATCTACTTGAGTGAGTGTCAATATAACCCTATGATAATTTTTAGTGCCAATATAACCCTAACTAGTTAATGAAAGTGCCAATATAACCCTCAGACCCCATTTCTGGCATTGACATCAATTTTTCAGCATTGACTCTATGTAAATTAACCAAAATACCCTTTGGGCTAACTCTGAAATTAGGTGGACAATTTTACCCTCATAGTTAGCCGGAACGCCATAGTTCGTTGAAATTAGGTAGGGTTATATCAGCACATTATGCAATCTTATTGGGTTATATCAGCACATTCCTAATGGTTGTAGGGTTATATCAGCACATTTCTAATGTTTGTTGGATTATATCATCACATCCTTAAAATTTATAGGGTTATATTGGTACTTTCACTAACTATACAGGGTTATATTGGCACTTTCGAATATTGAAAGGTTATGTTGGCACTTATGTCAACTAGGTAGGGTTATAAAAACACTTTTTTCTAAATTTTAAAAATCTTTCTTCTCTAGCGAAATAGACAACCTCCACCCCTTCATTTCGCGACGTCCTTATTCCGCAATCTCCTTCCTAGAAGCGCTCCACCTCTTGCCTTTACAGCCAAAATCTGGCCCAAACACCGACACTCCATACTGAAGGATTTCCACTACTGATGTTTCATTGTCAGAGATTCCAGGCTTTCGACCACTGATAATCCGAATTAAAGTCGGGAGGTTTGATATTTGAGATGGATATGAAATATTCGAGATGACGATTGTCTAATGATGTATGCGATGATTAAGATTGGTTTCCCGACATTTGATTTTTTGGCAACAACCCGACGATTGATATCGTATGCAGTAACGACGGGTAGGATTTGGGTGAATCGGATCAGATCTAGTTTGTTTTTGGCCTAATTACAAATTTTTTGGGTCGGATATTTATAACCCATTATTATAATTAGAGCATAGTGCATATATAACCCTACATAATTGACAAAAGTGCAGACATAACCCTGTGATAATTAAAAGTGCAAATATAACCCTAGATATTTAGGTTATGTGCAAATATAACCTTTTAGGTCAGAATTTGATGGAAAGACCATTTTACTCCTCTGCAAAAAAAAATTATTGACATTACTTCTATACCCCCTGAATCTCTCTGAATCTTGCCTTCGCCTTCGTTTGCTCTCTTTTTCTCAAACCCTGCGCTATCTTCTTCTCATTCATTGCGCTCTCTCAACACTTATGCCCTCATTTTCTTGTCTGCTTATCTTCGTCTTCACCCATCTCAGTCGTACGAAACCCCAGAGCGCAGGGTTTTGCAAAGCTCTCGATTGGGCACGATGTCTAAGCTACTCGCCGTAGTAATCAGATGGCCAGAGATCAAACCGGTGAGATTTTTGGGGACGAGGTTGGCGGCTATTGGTTTAGAAAATAGGTCGCCAGAGATAACTCGATTCAGATTAGAGCTTTAGAGGACGGAGATTGGTTCAGAATATCTGGCGCTTGGCTGATTGGCGCTGGGGTTTGAGCGGGTGTAGGGCTTGAGCAGGCGTGGGGCTGAGCGGCGGTGGGGGGAAGGTGGGGTGTTCGTCATTGAGGGCTGGGCGTTGCGTGGCCACGGTAGGGCTGGGCATCGTA
Organism: Rubia yunnanensis; assembly: GCA_037428765.1. Classification (NCBI taxonomy): domain Eukaryota; kingdom Viridiplantae; phylum Streptophyta; class Magnoliopsida; order Gentianales; family Rubiaceae; genus Rubia; species Rubia yunnanensis. The sequence continues at coordinate 2,397,981 of CM075063.1, read as the reverse complement.
GAGGTGGCCACGGTGGGGCTGGGCGTCGCAGGGGTGGCCACAATGGGACTGAGCATCGCGGAAGTTGCCACGGTGGGGCTGGGTATGGTGGAGATGATGATAGAAGGTCTGGATTTTTGGGGGGAGGAGGCGGGGTGGAAGGTGGTGATAGGTGGTGGCAGGTGGAGTGGCAGCGGCGCGGTGAAGGTGATGGTGATAGAATAGTGGTGGGTTAAAGGGAATTTATGTCTTTCGATTTTTTTGGTTAGGTAGAAAGGGCATTTTGGTCATTTCCAATCGGTCAATGCTCAAAAATGGTCAGTCAACTCCGGAAATGTCATCAGGAGATTATATTTGCACTTTTGTTAAGTATTTAGGGTTATATTTTCACTAAAAATTATCTCAGGGTTATATATGCACTTTCTTAATTGCATTGGGTATATTTGCATATTTCCCTTATAATTATGTGACATTTTTATCTGTTCATGAGGATCTTCAAATATATTTCTTTGAGTAAATGACTTCGGTGGCATTCGAACTATTCCCATCGGACGATGGGAGTAGAGCCAATTTTCCCCCTCCAATTCCCCCCCCCCCCCCCAATTTTTTAGGCCCCTGAACTAACAAAACTGGTGAATTGTTACCCTTCCGTCAGTTCAAACTGTTAGCTTTCGGTCAAAGAGCCAATTTAAGGGTAAAATGTTCATTTGCCCCTTTTCTTTTTTCCTTTTTAAATTTTCCTTAATTGTTTTTCCCACATCCCTTTTCAGCCCATATCATTTTCCCCTTCTCCCTCTCACACTGAAAACCCCAACCGCCCCATCACCCCACTGCACCACCCCATTACCCCACTCCATCACCCCACTATCCCCGACTTCACCACCCCACCACCCTACATTCCGCTCCCGACTCTAAGGACCTAAAAGAACGATCCAAGATCAAATACCCGAGAAAATCAATGAACTGGAGATCGCTAGAGATTTGGGCAGGTCGCGGCCGTTATCTGCCGGTAATTCTCAATTTGGGCTCTGCCGTCATCTGCCGGTCATTCTCCAATTTGGGCTCCGTCGGAGTAGTGCACCGGAATCCGGCGGAGGGGCGAGAAACGACTGAATTGACGGAGTTGGGTTCATGTTTGGATAGTTGTGGCGAAGGAGGGTGGCTGTGGCGGGTCAAGTGACGGAGGAAAGCGGTCGTATATCGTCGAGCAACGTCCAACAGGCACTCCACCTCGTCGACAATGAGCCTTTCTGGCAAGATCTAAGGTGACAGCTGGCTTCGACGAGCAGTAGTCTATGCTGGCGGTAATGGTGGAAGTGGATGAGGAAGACATAAACTGGTGGTGGTAATTGAGGGTGGCAGACGGAGGCCAGAGGGAGACGGGGAACCCGTAAAAGAAAAGTAGTGGAAGGGGAAAAGGCTGGAGGGGAAGGGAAAGAAAAAGAAAAACGAAAAAAGTGGGAAAAGAAAGATGGAAAAAGAAATAGGGAAAAAGAAAACAAAAAAATGACTATTTTACCTTTAAAATTAACGTTGTTGACCATACCTTAACGGTTTGACCTGACAGAAGGGTCACAATTGACCAGTTTTGCTAGTTTAGGGGCCTAAAGTATGGAAAAAAGTTGATGGGCCAAGGTGAACGATGTGGATAATTCGAGGGTCACAGAAGTCATTTACTCTATTTCTTATATATATATATATATATATATATATATATAATATTTTAGCGTGATTTTCATGTTTATATTTTAAAATTTGAAACTTATGACGAGTTGTAAAACCATTTTGATATTACAATTTTAGTATGATTTTCATTAACGAAATTTGATTGACATTACAATATATGACTAATTTCATTACAATATATGACTATGTTTTACTATTTTTGATTGACATTTTAGAATTTTTATTTGATTTTTTATATTTTTCAAGTTCCATAAATTTTGTGCTCTGTGACTTCTAACAAAATCATATCACGTTTCAATGCTTTCTTTTGATGCTTTATTATTTTCAGTTTTAGTTTTTATAAAATTTGATATGTTTTTTTTAGTATTCATTTGGTTTTTTTAAACTTTTCAACGAATTTTCCCTCGATTTTAGAATATGAATACGGTCTGTTTGGAAGGTGTTTATGGTATTTGTGTTGCGATTTGAATTCCTAAAGTCTCATGGTGCATCTGAAAGTGTTTTTGATCTATCATCCCCTTTTGCCCCAGTGTTTCTAATTGTTTTAATGGATATTTGTGGTGTTTATTGCATCCGGTGATGTTTTGTATAGTTTAGTTGATGTTTATGAGTGTGTATACATTTTGTCACTGCTTATACTATTTCCGTTGATATTTACACGTAGTTTTTGTTGAGATTTGTTATTTTTTCAAATTTCAACCAGTGGCAGATTTAGAACCCAGAGTGAAGAAGGGCGATGTTGTCTCACATAAAAGTTTTTATCATCAATTTTTTTTTCTAATACATTTAAATTCCTTCATATTTACTAACATGAAATATTTCCAATAAGGCGGTGGATGGAAACTTGGATCTCAGGTGGAACACCATCAGTGATGCATCTAGGGACATTTGGGCACTTTTGAAAAATCATAACCCTTCTTGGCATAAAATTAAAAATCCAGGGGTTTATGGGTACTTTTTTCTCTTATTTATTCTTAGGATACATACCAATATAACCCAACCTACTTGAGTATGTGCCAATATAACCATCAGTTAATTTTTAGTACAAAAACAACCATAACTAGTTGATGAAAGTACCAATATAACCCTAAGACACAATTTCCGGCTTTGACCCACATAAAAGGACTAAAATGACCTTTGATCTAAAACTTAAAAGTGTTAGGACAAGTTTGCCCTCAGGCAACCAACACCACCACCGCTAGCTTTCCGTTGCCTCGCCACCACCCCACCCCTCCAGCCAGCCCCCCTCCACCACCACTTTCCACCCCCGGCACTACCGTGAAACCCTAGCCCACCTATCTCCACCAATCCCACTGCTCGACGCTCACCCCCACCACGGAAACCTTAGCGTCACCACCACCGTTGCTTGACGCCCAGCTCTCACCACTAAAACCCCAGCTCCACTAGCACACCACTCGATACCCAACCCCCCACCACCGAAACCCTAGTGCCACATCTCGTCCTTCGTCGCGCAACCCACTAGCCTACCCAACCCACCAGCCCACCCAACCCACCATCTACCCCAACCCCACTGCGCCGCCTCCACCCCTTAGCCCAAGAAGAAAGTTGCGACGCCACTTTTAGCCGAACCTGGACACAATGCCGCCCCCACACCATACCCATCACCACAACCCACCCAAACCCTAGCTGTCTCATCGCACATCGGAGAAGGAGAAAGAGAAGAAGAAGAAAGAACACCGGAGAAGGAAAAGAGAAGAAGAATAAAAGGGCTTTGGAGGGTATAAATATAATTTCCATCTTTTAAATAAAATTAAATTTTTTTCAAAGGGGCAAAATAGTCCTTTTACCAAATTCCGGCCTAAATATACTGTAATGAGTATGCTTGCACTTAAACTAACTATCGAGAGTTACATTTCACTTTCAATAATTAAAATATTATATTGACAATCATGTAAATTATGTACGGTTATAAAAACACTTTTATCCTTATTCTTTTGGTGCCAAGCGGAAGAGAATCTCATCCAATTTTAACAATTGTCCCCATGCCAATATCAATGTTGACATAGTCTTATTGAGTGTCGACATGCGATGAATAGCATTCTCGACTTGGTTTCAGCCACAAATTAGACAAATGTTAGCCTCTAACATTCAAATATGCTAGTGTTGATATGGTGTTATTCAGGTTTTTTGCAATATTAGAAATAAGATCTCTCTAGATAGTTTTGCTTTATAGAGATTCATTTAGAGATTCTTGTAGTTTTTCGATATCACATCAGTTCAACACCCTTTGAATTTCCCTTTTATGTTAAATTTACGATTCCAAGTAATGTCCAAGATCTCGATTGTCTTGTAATATACCCCCTTTGAATTTGTTTCCCAACCCAGGAAGATCTTGATGTAATAAAAATACTTCTAACCGGAACCCTAAAATTTTCACTTGAAAAATAAATGATATCAAACATGTTTACTTCTTTTAAACCTTTTTCCCCTTTCATTGTGAAAATTGAAAACCAGATGCTACGTCTATTACATGCGACGCTTAACTAGTTATACTCACTTTGATCACTCGACTAACACTTTTTTGACTTCTAGCTGTTCTTTCACTGCCTTATCACTAGTCTAAAGGCACATTCAATACTGTGCATTTGTGTTCATCACACTATGTATTTCCCTTTAGGTTAAAGAGAGGATGTCTTTATCTTCATACTTTATATTTCTCTTTCACCATTCATCCATCCATCGTCATACATATGTCATATGTTTCTTTCGTTCACAATCAAACCCTATTTTAACTAGACGAGTGAGAAAAGGGGGAAAAACATCTTTGCCCTCACATGGTATCTTTTCCTTGATTAGCACAAGGTAAAATCAGAAACAAAGTTCCTCCCTTTAGTTTTGACAAAATATGGAGTATCTATCTTCAAATTGTTCTCAATTTTAAGTGAGAAGTTCAATTCAAAACCAAAATGTGGCGGTTGCACCTGCAAAAACAAAGGACTAAGTCGGCCCAAAACCTAAATACTCTAAAATTAGAGACCCATTCCCAAATAAACATAACTTCTCTGACGCCCTAAAACGGTCGTATAATCTCCTTCATAGTCCTGTCTTCCCCTCACTCTCACTTTCTCTCTCTACAAAACAAAGCACTCTTTCTCTCTCTAGAAAAAGCTCCGTCGATCAGCGCCATTCACAAACTCCGTAGCTCAAATTTTCTTCGAATTTCCCTCGCAAAGCTGTGGCACTTTTATTCGCCCACAAATTTGCTTCTCAATTTTCCCCTGTGTGTAGTTTTTTCCAAAAGCCCTAGCTCCGATTGATCTGTAAATTTGTCGAAGGAATCCGTGTCTTAGGTCACTGTATCTTTTTTTTTTTCATTCTTTTTTCATTTTGTCGTTTATAGCTTCGAGCATTTAGGCGCGGGGAGGAGGTGGTGTTGTTACTGCTAGGGTTTCGGTTTCGCGCATTTCCGAGATGAATCAGCGAGCGAGGTATCCTCCGGGGATCGGTGGGCCCGGTATTGGAAGAGGCGGTGGCGGCGGCGGAGGGAATATGAACCCTAACGCTAACCCTAATTTTCATCCTAGGAATCCGCAGCAGCAGTATGTACAGAGGGGCCCAATGCAGCAGTTTCAAAACCATCCGCCACCGCACCACCAGCAGCAGCAGCAGCAACAGCAACAGCAGCAGCAGCAGTGGCTGCGCAGGAACCAGCTTGCTAGCAGCGATTCCGCTGTCGATGAGGTCGAGAAGACCATTCAGTCTGAAGCTGTCGATTCGAGGTGATGTGTCCAGGTCCTTCTGTTTTTTTATATAATTTATTTCATCAATTTGGTGGTTTCCTGATTTTTCTTGGGCTAGATGCGATGAGGGTTTTAGTTAGCATTTACTTTTATATAATTTTTAAAATCTGTTTTAGTGATTTCTTGATCTTTAGGATTGGAAATTATGAGTGGTTTAGTTAGCAATTAGCGAATTTCTTAGTCTTTCATCATCTGTTTGGAAATGACTAGAAGAATTTCAGGGCTGGTGCATTATTGATTGTTATTTACAGCTCATGTGCATCTTGCCATCAGTGTTTTGAAAAGGGTCATCAAGTTTGTGTGTAAATGAAAAGATAAATTTTGACGGTGGGAAGTATCATGAAGTATTGCGTGGCATTGTTGTTTGGGGTTTTCAGCGGTGGGCATCAAGTTTGTGTGTAAATGAAAAAATATATTTTGACGGTGGGAAGTATCATGAAGTATTGCGTGGCATTGTTGTTTGGGGTTTTCGGCAGTGGGAAGTAACAGGTGGCATTGTTTTCTGATGGTGGGAGGTAATAGGTGGCATTGTTGCATGGCTAATTAGTTGGGACACCTGGACTTCTAAGGATTGCTAATTTAACTTTCTTTGAAAATTCCAATCATGATGTCATTCTGTTGTGCCAACTTTCTAGTGCAATGTACCACAAAGCCTTCTTTGAAAATTCCAACTATGATGTCATTCTGTTGTGCTACTTTACTGTATTGTCTTATATGAAACTTTATAATAAAATAATCTCTCTGAGGGCGTTAATTGCGTGTCTGCATGTAGCCTGTTATGGTTCGGTAATGACTAGAAGAGCATAAATTTTTTAGATCTGGTGTGTGGTTGATACTTCAGAAATGCTTCCTGCCTTAGATTTATAAGTTGAAGGATATGACTTTCTGAGGGTTGAGAGGAACAGGTGGAGAGTAACTTTTACTGCTCATTAAAAAACCTCATAGAAATTTAAAAGCATATTGTCACTCTGTTGTGCTACTTGACCTGATTGTGTGTTTCTACATACTCACGATCCATTATTCTGAAGAAAGAACTAATTTGTAAATAAAACTTGGAAATGATAACAGTTAATCCCATGTTGTGATGTATACCAGAAATTAGAAGATGGGAATAATCAAATTTAAGGTGTGTCTGTTGTTTAAAGTCAACGTTTCCACACATGTCTATCCAGTTGACCTTTTTTGTGATTGCCATGTTAGATACACATTCCTTGTGAATCTCAAATTGTTATATTTCTCTATCTGCTTCAATACTGTGGTACTTTAATAAGTCAGCGAGCTGGTGTCAGTTTTCTATCCTGAACATACTAGGAAAATGGAGGAAAAGGAACATGCTTAGTTTTGAACTTTGGACCGTCATGAAAACAAATGTTGTTGGTACATTTGTGTTGATTGTCACGGCCAAGGAAGCAAATGCTTGTTTGTTTTTTGTATTCCTATGATTGAATTATTACTATCAACTCCTTTTGAGAGTGCAATCAATCTTTCATCTTGGTTGTGCCAAATTCCATCTTCCTCTTCTGTCTCATATTTTTGATTGGATCGACTCCTGTCATGTGGTTTGACTTGGGATATGTTTTTGATGAGTTTGTTACTACTTTTTTCCCCTTCAGCTCACAAGATTGGAAGGCAAAGCTAAAGCTACCACCACAAGATACTCGCTATAGAACAGAGGTGAGATGCAGTTATACATTTGGCTCATAATAAGTTTTGCTCTCATCTGGAAATTATCTGCTTAGGCTCCCTGTATAATTTACAGACATTTTTTGTTGGGGTTGGCACACCAGTGTTGGCGGTGTAGTATTTTAGAATGAATGTCATATTTCATGGTCTAGAAAGCTTAATTGTGGACTAATCTTTATTCTAGGGTCAGTCATCTCTCTCTCTCTCTTGTGGTGTGTCTTTGCTTGTGTTTGCTTTGAAATGGCGGGGTACTTCTTAGAGTTCCACATTCAAGGATAAAACACACACTTCCCCATCTCCCTTTGAGAGTGCTAGTTACTTGCCTTCCATCGACACCGTTGGATTTAAGACTGATGGGGGTTGTTTGTTATAAGCTCCTTCTATCTGTTGTTTTTTTATGGGTGTATCGAGGCATTTTCAGGCACATTCTTTATTGTTTTATATGAGAATGATACTGTTTACATCTTTCCGAGTATTCGATTTTCAGCACCTAGTCCTAACAGGTAGTTGTTCTTTCACATGACAGGATGTGACAGCCACCAAGGGAAATGAGTTTGAGGATTACTTTCTGAAGCGGGAGTTGCTAATGGGAATATATGAGAAGGGTTTTGAAAGACCATCTCCAATTCAGGAGGAGAGTATTCCAATCGCTTTAACTGGAAGTGATATACTGGCTCGTGCCAAGAACGGAACAGGAAAAACTGCTGCCTTTTGCATCCCTGCCTTAGAGAAGATTGATTCAGATAACAATGTCATTCAAGGTTATTCCCTGTCATTTTACTCTGCCGGGCATATTAATTTTGTTTGATGGATATGTGAAACAATGAAGTGCTAGGAGACCTTCTCTTGTGATTTATGCATGCAAGATGTAGTGTATAGTATGAATCTCTAGGTGAAAAGTTGTGTAGAATAAGTTTATGGATATCTTTATGGTTCTGACATTGTTAAGTTTGAGCTGTACACACTTTAACCTGGCGGTGAAGGCAAAGCACCGTTGAATCTAATTGTTTTATTTAGGCAATTGCTATATAACTCATAAGTCATGCTTTCTTTGCAGTTGTTATCCTTGTCCCTACTCGAGAACTGGCTCTTCAGACATCACAAGTTTGTAAAGAATTGGGAAAGCACCTACAGATTCAAGTGATGGTTACTACTGGTGGGACCAGCTTGAAAGATGATATCATGCGTCTATATCAACCAGTTCATTTGCTTGTTGGAACTCCGGGTAGAATTCTGGATCTTGCCAAGAAGGGTGTTTGTGTTCTGAAAGATTGTGCGATGGTGGTTATGGATGAGGTATGTTGCCATCATCGTTATCATTTTGTTTTATTTTCTGATTCAACATCTATTATTTTTTTGACCTTAAGTTATACCCTTAAGTTTGCTTTTGAATGCTAAGAAACCTGAAGATGGTAGGAATTGACATAGGTGTTATTTAAAATTTAAGGTTCCTAATTTAATTTAGATTGATGAAACTCCGTATTTGCTCCATGAGTATTCTGTCTGGCTTTCTATCATGCCTTATTTGTTGTAAGAGCTTTATCATTCCTGTATTCTGATGTGCTGCAGGCTGACAAGCTTTTATCTCCGGAGTTTCAACCATCTATAGAGCAGCTTATTCGCTTTATGCCTGGGAACCGGCAGATCTTAATGTTTTCAGCTACTTTTCCTGTTACTGTCAAGGATTTCAAAGACAGATACCTGAAGAAACCATATGTTATAAACCTTATGGACGAGCTTACTCTGAAGGGTATAACTCAGTTCTATGCTTTTGTTGAAGAAAGACAGAAAGTTCACTGCCTCAACACCCTCTTCTCAAAGGTTTGACCTTTTCTAAATTCAGCAAAATCTAGTTCACGTCCCTTGATTGATTGTGATGTATTATATTTGTCTGCAGCTTCAAATCAATCAATCAATTATCTTCTGCAATTCAGTCAACCGAGTGGAGCTTCTGGCTAAGAAAATTACTGAGCTTGGATATTCTTGTTTCTATATTCATGCTAAGATGCTCCAGGACCATCGTAATAGAGTTTTTCATGACTTCCGTAATGGTGCATGCAGGAATCTTGTTTGCACTGGTATATACTCCTTGTTCATTTTATTGATGTTGCTTTAAGCTACTGACTTCTCACGTGGTTGCTTGCTGATTTTTATAACTTACTAATTGAGGGCATCTAACATTTTCCGTTTTTGCATTCATAGAATAACTTGAATGCATCACCTCAGATGACTTTCGCTGACTGCTTTGTCTGAAATCAATTTGTAGTGTTAATTTTAAATTGGTTACAGGTGCATCTTGTGATTTTTCTTATTTATTTTTTCTGAGAAAGATGTTTAAGTTACACGGATGACATTTTAAACCTGCTGAAGGATGGTTGTCTCTAAGTCTACATAATTTACATTTTATAGTCCATTGTTTGGTTTTGTGTCTTGAAGCTACTTTTAAATCTATACTTCTGCCAATACACTCCCAAGTTATTTTGAGTTAACTAAATCACTCCTGGATATTTTCTTTTGCTTCCTTGTATAATTTCTGATGAAAAGGGTCCAGTCGGAAGTTTCTTTTTAGCAAGAAATTTCTTCCCCACAAGTGTAGTTTAGATACACTTAAGTCCAATGTTTGTGTGAATGAACTGCAATTGTGATAAGCATAATGTAATTTTTTTCATCTAGGAAAAAAGAAAAAGGGAAAAAAGGATTGTTCTCCTTGATTATTTTAGTAAACAGTTTATCTTGGATAAGCTTAGTAGTACAGTTCATTTAAAAAAAAAAGCTTAGTAGTGCAGTTAGATGATCACTATAAAGTATAAACTGCCTTTCCTGGAATTGTTTCTGGGTATTAATCTGAAGAAAATATGGATTCTGCTTTTGCCTTTCAGTAGTTTGCAATCTGAATCGTACCTGTTCTCTTTGGAATTTAGAGGATGGTATGCATCAATTCCCTGTTTTCTGAAAATCCTCTTGTTTCGTGTCTTCTGCTTGCAGATCTGTTCACTAGAGGTATTGACATTCAGGCTGTCAATGTAGTCATTAATTTTGATTTTCCTAAAAATTCAGAAACATATCTACACAGGGTAAGATGTAATATTTTGCTTAGTACTACATGGCTTGAATTTTGCTACTAAAAATTAACCCTCAAATACCCATCAACAGGTTGGTAGGTCTGGAAGGTTTGGTCATCTTGGATTAGCTGTGAATCTGATCACCTATGAGGACCGTTTTAACTTGTAAGGCTTCCACCTCTCTCCCTATGGAGACCGTCTAACCTGTAATACATACTTCAGTAGTTTGATAACCTTTTGTTACTCTAAATCATTCAGGTACAAGATAGAGCAAGAATTGGGTACCGAGATCAAGCAAATTCCGCCACATATTGATCAGGCAATTTACTGTCTGTGACATGTGGTGCAGAGTCTTCCATCTGGAATGATGACAGCAATTCAGGTTTATCAACTCTCCTTGCCTATTTGACCTCCTATCATTTCCTATTGATGGGTTGGCTATTCATTAGACTTTTTTTGAAATTTTCACTAGTTGGGGAATTTAGATCAAATGACTCTTTATGTTCCCACTTCTATGAGAGCTTTATAGATTCCCGTCCTTGATTTGTCTGCAGGAACTTCTTCGCTTTGTCGGCTGAACTATATGATTCAGCATCTGATGAAATTTGGACATTCTCTGTGAAATTGACGCGACGTACCGTATGGAGACTTGTGAATTGGGGTCGATTCTACATGCTTAACCTTTTTAATTGTGGGATATATGCCCTCAAATGAGACAAATGTTCAACAAAGTTTAGAGTCATGGTTCGTACATAGTTCACCAGATAGTTGCCGTTTTTAAATTTCAGTTATCTTTTATGGCGTCAGTAGTGTTTGCTCCCTGGACAGTAAATGGGGGTATGTTTAGTCTTATGGATCATGTGTTGCATAAATGTTCCCATCTCCTCAGCATTCTGTGCGTGGGTGGTAGAGTCAAGACTTCTGTATGGGTCAAAACTAGTCCATCATGTTCCGAGCTTCTGTGTTTGTTTCCGCCCTTCATTTTCTGATCAATTCTGATTGCGTGTCGTTATCTTGTCAATGCTGTAACTTGAAAGGTCCTGAAACCAATAGGAGCTGCGGAGAATAGTAGTGTCGGATGGCCATATGCCTGCCTGAATTTAAGACCTTTCTTGGGGTCATAGGAAACTGATCATGGGACACCAGCCTTTGACTGCATTAACTTCACTATTTTCTTCAAAGATGAGACCGTTTTCATAGGCATGCGGCATCTTTTCTACACCTATGGTCGACACTAGCAGTAGCATTTCTTCCAGCCTAGTTTGATTTTGCCCCTCAGTGTTTGGAGTAGAGGCCACATGCAATGTTTTTCATTATTTTCTTTTTAGAAAAAACATGTAATGTTTTTCTCACTCCACAAAGTTGCACAAGCGATTAGATTGGGAAGTAATCTGGCACCATTAACCATGCTGATGTTGCCACTAATTTTATAGTCTTTTAATCAAATTCTTCACATGAAACGTTTCGTTATTGATTGTGCAACTAAATGTCGCTATTATGTTTTCACAGCATTCAAAAGCCATGTATTTCATCAGTTAAGTGCTTACTTTTGTATTGTTTAAATTGATAAAAAGCTACTCCCTCTGCCTCGCCTTAAATTTTCTAATCACTTTTTGGAAGTTAAATTTTATAAACTTTAATTGTAAATATAAATTAATCTATATAATAATAATAATATTATTATTATTATGTGAGATCTTGTTGGATTCATCTTTAACATATATTTTTTAAATATTAATTTTTTATGGAGTCCGTCTCTTGAAAGGTGGTATTTTCATAAGTTATGGAAAGATCAAAGTTTAAAGTGTAAATTAGAAGAAATGAAGATAAAATTTTTGGGTTGCATTAACCGGGTTATAAAATTTATAACCACTACATGTTTCATACTAAAATTTTAATATTGCAACTAAAATCCTTTATCTTTTATTATTCTAATTAAACCCCGTCTTTCCATAAGCCTATGGAAAGACTGTCTTTCCCAAGACTTTGCCTTTTTTATGTTGTATAATTATAGGTAACTAGAGATATTTACGGTCAAACATCCTCATTGAATATCGTGAAAAATAATTAGGAAGTTTAAACTGGGACAGATGGAGTAGTATTGTTATTATTTTTTTTGAAATCAATATCTGGACTCCCTCTCATTAATAGATCCAAGTTGCTCCACACAAACGGGGTGAGGCTCTCTTATGTCTTACACAAAAGTAGGGTGAGACTCCCACACAACTCACACAAAGTGAGGCTCTTACACCTAGTACGGTGTAATTGGAGATTGAACCCTAGAAACTGCCCCACGCCGGATTCGATCCTGGGGTGCTCCTGGGACGGGTGTACGCTCTGGCCACTAGGCTATTCCCAGTTGGTTGGAGTAGTATTTAAAATTACTTTGTTACATAAATATGAAAATATCTCATGATCATTTTTTTGTGGAGATATGCCATGGTCATAAATAACCAAGATAAATTGTTTTTTTGTCCCCCGACATAACGTTTATATCATGTTTTGAACCCCGATTGCAAAATAACCCTCGTTGAGTACCTCACAAATTTAGATGGGCAAAATACTGATATGACCCTATGTTTTGAAAGTTTGTGCTAATATGACCTTGTGAAGTTGAAAAGTGATATTGTAACCCTGTGTTTTGCATCAGAAGTGCCGATATAACCCTATGACACTATTCCGACATTGACCAAATGTAAAAATACTAAAATACCCCTAATCTTCAAATTAAAAATATATTGACTAAAACACCCTTGGTTCTTCTTCTCCATAACCATAGCTATTGCCACCTCCGCTGCCGCTCCGCCACCTCCGCCGCTGCTCCACCACCTCTGTCGTCACCGCCGGCCAGAATCTGGAAACGATAATCCAAACCAGTTCCAGCCACAATCTGGAAAAAACCAGTTCCAGCCAAGAAATTGACGAAACAGATCCGTCTCCAACTCCCTCACCTGAACAATCACAACACCACAAATGCGCATTATTAAAAAACCCAATCCCCAATCCCAATCCAAATCCCAATCCAATAATGCCGATTAATAAGGGCACAGATTCATCAGACACCTAATCAGATCCAACGAAAACAGAGTGAAGCTTACGACGAGGTCAATGGCAAAGAGAGATGGAGGAGCCCACCGCCGTCTCCGGTGAAGCACAGATGGCCGCTGCCGTGCGCCGCTTCTGCTCCGTCGTGCGTCGCCACCTCTGCTCTGTCGTGCGCCGCCGCCCAGTCAATCGGATCCAACGTTGGTAACGAAAACACAGGGAGAGAAACTGAGTGAAGCTTACGACGAGGTCAATGGTAGAGAGAGATGGAGGAGCCCACCGCCGTCTCCGGTGAAGCACAGATGGCCGCTGCCGTGCGCCGCCTCTGCTCTGTCGTGTATTTCCGGTGAAGCACAGATAGTCATTTCATGTATTTTCGGCCAAAATCAGGTCAATAGGGTTATATTAGCACATTTCGACAAAATACAAGGCTATATTAGCACTTTCCAACTTCACAGGGTCATATTAGCACAAACCCTCAAAACATAGGGTCATATGAGCACTTTACTCAATTTAGAATGAGTTGTTTGTTTCTCAAACCAGATTTCAGGGTGATTTTCAGGTAGATTAAATTATATATTTGGTCCTAAAATATGATCTTATATCATCTTTTGGTCCCCAAACACAACTGAAAATCACATTGAAAACCATAGTGGAGACCAAATAAATCGTTCTGAATTTGTGGGATACTGAACGAGGCTTATTTTGCAATCGGGGATCAAAACATGGTATAAGATGCTATGTCGGGGACCAAAACAATAATTTGGTCAATAACCAATTTTGACGAAGTAAATAGTGTAATGAAATGAAACGGAGGTATGGAGCATACCATCTGCTTTCTCCGTGTCAATTAAAGGATCTTATCACCTTTCTATACAACCATTTATGTATGTTAATATGGCTGGTGTGATTGGAATGAACTGGCATATTTCCAGTCACAAATTTGAGTCCAAATAAGGAAATAGTTAGAAATTTGATTAAGGCTAATGGCGTATCTAGCATTGTGCAGAGTAGGGCAACTTCCTTAAAAAAAAGAAATATTTTTGAAAAAAAAGTCCATTTATACCCCTCAGTTCTTATGTTTGTGCAGATATACCCCCAAGTTTTTTTAAAGTGCATTCGTACCCCCTGTCGTGGTATGAGAAATTGGTCAGTTTCGGTCATTGCCGGATTCAATGGAAATGACTGTTTGGCCCTTGAAGCAAAAAGAAAAAAAAAGAAAATGTCTTTTTTCTTCTCTTCTCCGCCACCTCCGGCTCATTCTTTCTGAATCTAATGATCAGAACCCTCATTGGAGGTGTGGGTGGAGGTAGCAGATTGGCAGCTAGGTGGTGGTGCGGCGACGGAGGTGGTGGCAGACCGATGGAGGTGAAGGCGAGACTTAAGAGCGAACTTGTCCTTCTAGTTTTAGAGTTTGGCACCAAGGGCATTTTAGTCATTTTAAGTTGTTCAATGGCAAAAATTATTGGACTCAAGCAGGAGGGGTATGAGTTAACATGGCACATCTGGGGTACGAATGCACTTTAAAAAAACTCGGGGGTATATCTGCACAAATGGAAGAACTAGGAGCATGAATGAGTTTACCCAATTATTATTTTTTTAAAAAAAGTTTACCCATGATTTTTTATTAGTGCCTTTGTATGTTTTTAACTTTAAGCCTACTATTCTCTTAAATTCTAAATTTCTCAAAATTCTAACACTACATTTAGAGAAGGATGCACCAAATTAAATTCTGATCTACCAAATAAAAACTTCTAGATCCATCACTGATTAAGACAGATGAAAATAGAAAGTAGGAATGTTTGGTAGAGACATAGGGAGTATACATTTCTACTTTTCTCTGAATCCTTTTCTTTTTCTCAGGGCATTCAACAAATTATTGTAATCTTCCATGCGAAAAAAATAAATAAAACCAAAAGAAGACAATCTCCAGACCAAAATTTGATGAAAAAAGGTACTCCCTCTATCCCATCCATACCTGCAGAAAGAGAAAATACAAGTTTTAATTTGGGCAAGGTGGAATGTCTAAAATGCCCTTCTAATTTAGCCTTTGTTTCTACCTCTCTATCTTCTTCTTCGTTTTCTCTGCTTATCTCCACCACTTCACCGCCACTTCTCTGCCTGTATTCGCCACTCATCACCTCTGTTCTCTGCCTCACCACCTATTTCTTTCGCCTACCCGTACCAGATCTACGCCATCTCTGCATAGCACTGCCTGCTCGTACCAGATCTGTGAGCATCAAGACGACGATGACGACTCATCGTTGCCAGTTTTGCTCCATCGGAACCTGCTCAGACTTTATTGTCACTCCTGGGATGGATTCGGGGGGGGGGGGGGGGAACGGGGGTTACATATTGAGGGGAAGGAGAGGGAGGGCGAAATTAGGGAATTGGGAATTTTGTTTTTGGGGTTTGGGGGATTCTCATACGCTAAAGAACAAGATTTAGAAGAAGAATGAGGAGGAAGGGGATGCGTTGGTTTGGAGGAAAGAAGGAGGTGGTGATGTTTGTAGTAGGGTTAGGATTATAGGTTTCGAAGGGTAAGAGTGTCATATAATTTGTTAAATATTTCCTAAAACGGAAAATGTGCAAATTTGGATGGGACAATCCAAAATAGAAAATGTGCAGATATGGATGAGACAAAGGGAGTACAAGTATATACTATGCATGAATGCAGAGTCGGGGGGGGGGACAATAATTCTCACGTAGTAGATGTCTTAGGGAGAAATTTTAACTCAGGTAGTAGGTGTCTTAGGGAGAAAAAAATTTCACTGAATTGCAACACTACATTTGTGTCGGGTTTGAAATTTTGAAGGACAATACTTTTTAGTTGGTCTTTATTTTTGGGTTTGAGAAAATTTGGGTCATGAATCGATTTATTTGGAGCGATAATACAAGTTTAGTTTTATTTATTTTTATTTTAGCTGCATTTTTTAATGTTTTTAGTTTTCAGGTGTTCTGTTGGTGATTTTACGACTTCAACATGATTTAGGTGCCTCTCCACTTCTGATTGGAGAAGTCTAAAGACAACCTCCAACACGCTTCCGAAGCAAAATTTCCGAACTAAGAAGTTGTAGAAACCTAGTTTGGATTACCCTGACCAACCCCGAATAATATGGAGGTAGTGCAATAACAGACTGCTTCAAAACAAAACATATTGCCTTCGAAAATCCTCTAACAGGTGGTTCCACTTATGATCGGAGAATTCTAGCAACAGCCTCGCCAAAATTATAGAGCTAATGCAACACAGTGAAGATGAAGTTTTAGAGGCATGTGTTGAGTAGAAGACTGTCAATATGGCACGTGGATTTTAACCCCAAAATTCTCTATATTGTCAAGTTCATCGGTGGAATTCTCGCCCCACATTATGTGAGTTAGACATTGTATTCAAATTTAGGAAGATTATTTTTTTTATTGTTAGTTAGGGGTTGAGCAGCCCAAATCTGGCACAATGTTGTAACATTCTTCAAAGTAATGAGAAGGACAACATTGTTTTATCAGAAAATAAAATTAAAAAAATTCTCATAGAGATAGTAGCACCAAGTCGTGGAAAATTGAGTGTTATTTATCGTTATGCATCACTCACTCTGTATTTTATGCGTATTGTGCATATGCTTTTACCATTTACCTTTATCCATTACCACCACCACTTCCACCCTACACTTCTTTTAGCCACCTCCACGATCATAGCCCCCATCACTAAGTTGGGCAACCACGAAAAAGCTTTTGTACGAGGGATGATGGTCATGGAAAAGGCTTCCTTTCGGATGGTTGCCGGAATATTAGTTTGACTTAATGCTCAAGTTCACCACTAGCTATTAATGTGGCAAAGAGCGTCGTCAAATTTTTTTCGCTGTTGGTTATCATCAGAAAGAGTCGTCGACGGTGATGGTGGTTGTAGAAGAAGGAAAAAGTAATAAAATATAAAATATATGATGAATTGTCATATACCGGAGATTCCATAAATGTTTCATTCCAAAACTGAAAAGTTCGACACATTTTTTCCAGAAGCTGGATGATGTTACTAATTCATGATCTGACATGTACATAATGAAAACTTCATTTCAAAGTCAAGGATCGTCGAACTGTCATTCCAAGATCTGCATATCAATACATTTTTATCATGCTATCTAGCCTTACCTGCACTGACTCATCAGACTTATTCAAACAGGGGATTCGTAAAATTTTTGTGGTTGACACCCCAAAAGAGTTTGTGTTCCATACTCAAATCTCATGATTACATAGTATAAAATTCTACATAAAAACTTTCAATACGTACCAGGTATTTAGTAAACAAATACATGACAACGGATGGTAATGCAAAGTAAAATTCAAAAATATGTACAAACATTACATACAAGCCTAATAACATACATGAACGTTACAAATAAGCCTAACAATATGTATTAACAAAAAAAATCATCAACAAAATCAAAATCAACTAACTCATAATCCTGATCCGTCTCAATTCAAGATACACATTTTCTCAAGACACGTTTAAACACCAGTGACTCAAATCTAAATAAAATACTCCCTCCGTTTCTTTAATAGTGGCATACTTTCTAATTTGAGATGTTTCTTTTATATTGGCACTTTCTATTTATGGCAAATTTTAAGGTTATTACATCCACTCATTTTACTTTTTCTTCTTTCAATTCAATTTCATCCACTCATTTAGCATCTTCTAAAATCTAACACAAAAAATGATGTGCCACTGTTAAATAAACAGAGCGAGTACATAATGTTGTAGGTTGCCTGTTGGACTAGAGTTAACATTAACATTGAGTCATTCAATTAAGGTCCGTTCATAATATGTCAAAAATTAAAGGTGTAATATACAATTTCTGGGAAACAAAACTTTGCCGGGAAGAAAATTCTGATTCAAATTTTCACAGGGATTTGCGCCATTACACTTTCTGCGATAGACTTCGCCAGAATCCGGCGCCGTAGAACCGGTCCCACATCTCCTTCTCCAGCTCCGCCACATCCTTGTCGGCGCTCATCGCCATCACCGCCGCCAGCGGCCCCGACAGGCGGCGGAGCTCGGCCATGTCGGCAGCGTCGACGCTGTGCCGGCACGGCAGCATCGCCTTCTTCGGCCCACTCCGGCGCCGCTTCCCCCACAGCGCTCGCCGGCAGATCCCCGCCGGGAGCTTGTACACGGCCATCACCACCAGCTCCACCAGCACGCACGGGCAGCAGCAGCACACCGCCGTGCACTCCGCCGCCGTGCCACCGACCACCTCCCCCATCCGGCTTCCACCACGGGACGAGATATCGTGGTCGCCCAGCAATGGCTGCCGCCGGTAGGAGTGCGGCGGCCGGAGAACAATTTGTACCGTCATTTCACGATCAAATCGTTATCAATAATATTTACGATAAAATTATTGATTTAATTATTTTATTTTTACTATCCCTTTCTTCCCTTTACCTTCCCCGGAAACGGGGAGGACGGGAGAGACAAGGTCGGAATTTCGCCGGCGGAGGATGTCAGCGGTGAGATGGCGGAAAAGAAGAAATGGGTAAGAAAAGTGGGGTTTGCCTTTTAATTTGGATGATGAATAAGAAGAGCAGTTTAGAAATTGATGGAAGAGGAAATGAAATTAGACAAACAATGCTAACAGAAAAAATTGAAAATGAGGTCATTATGCCCTGATGACCTATTCTTGTGCTAATTGATATTGTGTCCCTAGATGTCAAACAAATAATAATGCTTGTATTAAGGTAACAAAACTAGATATACTGATCGACCCGCTTAATTGAGAAGGGGAGATCGATTTCGAGGACCGGTGTTGAGGAAGGGAAGATCGATTTTGGAGGTAGCGTAGGCGACAAAGGACGCCAGAGGGGGGTAGGAGTGGGTTGGAGAAAACTTGTTAGACGGTGGTGGATGTGACAGAGGATAGGGGTGTTCGTCGGTCCAAAACTTAACCGGACCGAAGCAGAACCGATTAGGATCGAAACTAGAATCACGAAAAAGCTTAATCCGAGGACCGAATCGGTTATTGATTGTTCAGAATCGGTACTAGATCAGAATTATTCCGCTTTTGGACTGATATGGACCAGTTGGACCGAATTTTAGTAAACTTTATTCTTATATAAAAAAAATTGGTATAGAAAAAATTTAATAAAAATTTTGCTTTTAAAGGATAGTAAATTAGAAGTTGTTAGAAAAAATTTACCTCGAAATATGGAAGAATACTAGCCAAGCGAAAATAAATCTAAACTAGTACATAAATTTAAATCATAAATACATTAAATAAAAACATACTCTATATATCCGGTTCATCCAGTCCGGATCGGAAAAATTCGGTCTTGGACCGGAGACTGAACCGAAATTCAATATATTCAGTTCTGATCTTTGTATTTCGGTCTGATTTAGTCTATTTTATCGGTCCAGATCGATTCAAAAACACCCCTAACAGAGGAGGTGGAGGAGATGCATCGAAAGAAGCGTTGGAGGGGGTTGGTGGTGGAGATTGGGTTTAGAGAGGGCGGAGGCGGCAGAGAAGTTTTCTTGGACTGAAGGGAAACATGCCTGATCCATGGAAGGAAAATTGGGATTTGAGATTTTTGTTTTGGTGCCCGCATTGTTTAAGGGCAAAAATATCCTGAAAAGGTCAAAGATTAATTCAGGAACAATTTCATCTCAACAATTCCACTCAACATTGGAGAAAAATAGTCTTTGTCAATCTTCGAAATCAGGGTTACAAATTTCAAATTCAATGCCAAGAGTTGAATGTGCATTCATAAGGAAACTATAGGGTTGATCTAACCATTTCGCCTATCACTTACTTATTCATTCGATCACTGCTCGCACTCAGCAGCCCACACCAGCCGACACCACAGCCATCATGTGGGAGGTAAGTCACGGTAGCCCAGCATCCGGACCATTGGGGCAAGTCATACTCGGTGCCCACCAGGAAGCCCAAGCAGCCCCTTGCCCAAAGGCCAAGGTTAACTCAGGACATTCCCACACGGTGGCGGCCGAGCGTCGAACCCGGGTCTCTTGCAAGACCCACCCAACTCCCAACCAGTGGGGTACACCCGCGGGTGTTATCACTTACTTATTCATGCAAAGATGGTTCATGATCATCTTATTAATAAAGTGCATGAATTTGGTGATTTTCTATAAACTTGCACTTGTTTTATGCTATTTGTAACCGCACATTTCAAGATTAGTAAACTGGGATCTTTGTGCATGTATAATTGTGGGATTTAAGACTTGTTGCATTTGTGATATGACCATATATTTGGTTTCCTTTTTGGTGCAACTTTCCGGCATTGATCACCAAAGCTGTCTGGGTAAGTCTATTTTCGTCGATAAAACAAGAACAGCAAAACCCAAGTACTTCTCTTTCTTAAAACTCAATGCATGTATCTTCTTCTGCCCCTTGGTATTCTGATGCTGATGATTCAAACATGGAAGAGCCCACAAGAAATGGAGAACACATGCAAATTTATTGCTATCTGTTTCAGATCAAACGGCTCTCGCGATAAAAAATTCGTTCTAAGGGAGTCGGTGATTTTTCTTGAAAGATCGGTCGCATTCACATTTCACTTACTCCCTCCGTTCCACATAATTAAGTACGTGGGATTTAATCTATTACTCCGTCCCAGCCGAATGTGCACACTTTTTGATCAACTTTCTCAGGTCATATTTGACCAGCGATAACTTTAGTTACGTATATTAACGGTGTGTTAAAATTTGATATTTAGAAAATACAGCATGCAGAGAATCCAACAATATCTCACATGATGATATTGGTATCTATATACTAGTTGAAATTTATGGTCAAACGTGTCTTGAGAAAGTTGACCAAAAAGTGTGCAGATTCGGCTGGGACGGAGGGAGTAGATTATTGGGAGCATAACTCTTTAGATTTAGATGAAACGGAGAACAGTTCATGATGCATTATTCCTTGTGCAAAAAGGAAGAACTAGCAAGTAATTTTGAAAATTATAAAATAGACACTAAAATTGTAGGTTTAGTTATGAAGGCTACTAATGTCTACTTTACAAGGTATGTTACAAACAAGTAACTAAAGGTTACAAAAATTACAAACTAATAACAATATTTACTAGCTAAGTAAAGAGAATGAGAAGTTCGATCAGGATTATTTGCCAACATAACTCATTTGACGATAAGCTACTCCCTCTGTCCCAATTCAAACTCCAACTTAATTATTCAATTAGTTAAAATTTCCTTACTTTGACCATAAAATTAAATTGATATATAAGTATAAATAGTAATGTGTGATACACTGTTAGATTCATTGTAACATATATTTTTAAAATATTAAATTTTTACAACTTTTAATTATCATTAATTAAAGATATTAATGATCAAATATTTTTTAAGTCAACTGTTAAAAGTTAAAATGTGAATCTTAAGTTGGGAAAGAAGGAGTACTTAATATCATTTATCATGGTAGCCTACAAACATCTCATAATTTAACTTGCCATATTATTGTTTCTACATTGGTGCACAAACTACACACTTCCATTATGATAATCAGTCTCAACATATATGGAAATAATTAGTGAATACCACTTACATGACATCAACCACGTAGAGCTGTCAATTCACACCCACGGGTGTACCCCAGTGGTTGGGACATGGGTGGGTAAGCCAATAATCCCAGGTTCGATCCTCGGCAGCGGCAGTGTGGGGAGTTCTTGCTTTGCAAGGCTCCCTTGTGCGCACCGAGGCAATGCCAAGCCCATGGGTCCTGGTGCTGGGCTACCGTGATTTACCTCTCATACGATGGCCTGGGTGTGGGCTGGTATGGGCCGCTGAGGGCGAGCGGATTGATCACGTAGAGCTGTCAATTCGGTTATTTGAGTTGGGTTTGGGTTGGGATTAAACAGGTTTGGATTGAAATGAGTTAAGTTGAAATGGGTCGAAATCTATTTGTTGGTCGGATCGGGTCGGTTGAGGTTGGCACGAAATCTGTTTGTCGGGTCGGGTCAGTTGAGGTTGGGACGAAATCTGTTTATCGGGTCGGGTCGGGTCAAAATGTGTTCAGGTTGTTGAAGTCTGTTTGTCGGGTCGAATCAAGTAAATGTCAAGTTAGGTTCTGATGGGTTTGTAATGTTTCTCGGGTCAGATCGAGTTGGATTACACTACTAGAAAACATGTACATAAGCACCAATATACCAGTGCTTGAACAACAATATGATAGGAATTTCATAGGCACCGACAATCTGGAAAATGATGCCTATGCATAAATCCAACACCGGTATTCAATGAAACAGTGTTGGATACGGTGCATTTGAAGAAACAAATATTTGAATTTAATAATTTTCAACACCGATTTTAGCTGAATGACCTACCAGTGCTAATACCGGTGCCTATGATAGAATATTAATTTTAACGGATAAATTTTTGGTGGGAAAATAGCTAACCACAGTATAGGTTATAATATACTAGTCCTAGGACATCATTTATTTTTAAAAAAAAAATTAAAAATGTTTTACCAGGTCAGAATCGAGTTTTGGGTTGAGTTTGAGTCGTGTCGGGTTCGGGTTCGGGTTCAGATCCAAATTATCATGTTAGAATCGATTTTTAGGTTGGTTCGAATCGAGTTGGGTTCAGATTTGGTCTAGATTATTATATCATAATCTGGTTTTGAATTGAGTTTGATTCAAGTTTGGGTTAATATTTTACGGGTTAGGATCATGTTCGAATTGAGTTCGATCAAATCAATTCAGATCAGATCAGAAATTCGGGTCAAAGATTGACATCATTGCAAGCAAGTGATTTGGTACGTAGAATACCCTACTGTCAACCAATTTTTTAGGGAAAATTATTCTTATTTGAATTTTTTGGCAAAATATTTTATAGTGTTAGTTGTTATATAATCCCTTATTTCTTAGCATGATGAGCATCTCTAAATGGTGAGAGGGTCGTTAGTAAAAATAGTTGACACTTGTCAACATTTTATTAGGTGTCAATATGGCGTGGATATTAGAGGCTTGATTGAGAAGTTTTTTGAAACTTGACACTCCAATACATAAGTGTCAGTTGACATCACTTTAGTATAAAAGAAATTATTTTTCAACCAGATTATTCAATAATAATTTTATATATAATATATTTTATTTCATTTATGTTAAATAAAATTCAAGTTTAATAATTAGAAACTCTAGTTTCACTTACAATTTAACTATCACTTTTTATAAATAAATAATACTAAAATATTAAATATATAGAACAAAATGTAAGAAAAAACAACACTAATTAAATTTGATTTTAATTAAATTTTACTTCTGTGTTTCTATAATATTATTTATTTTTAGATTATAATTTTAAAATATAGATATTACTATAACTAAATGAATAAAATTTATTTATATTATGAATCTAAATAATACATTTAAATTTGCGGCAAAGTTTTGGGAAAGACCGTATTTCCACAAACTTATGGGAAAATAGGGTTAAATTAGAATAATAAAAGGTAAAATGTCTTAGTTAAAATATTAAAATTTATTATGCAACATATATTGGTTATAAAGTTTATAACCCAATTCTTGCAACCCAAAAATGTTATCTTCATTTCTTCTAATTTGCACTTTTAACCTCAGTCTTTCCATAACTTATGAAAAAAAATCATCTTTCAAGAGACGAACTCTAAATTTGGAATCGTAAAATAATTAAAATTTAAAATTCCAAATTTGATAATTTGACAAACTGATGGCTTCAATATGAGCGTTTGAATATATAAGGTTTAATTGAGGTCATCACTCCACGTGTCATCCACGTCAGATTGACCCCCTGAATTGAGTCTAATATGGGAGGTAAATTTTAGATTTATAGACCATAAATCCTATGTATCTTTTAATGTTTTTCAAAGAGAGGTTTGTATTGGAGATGCACTAATAAATTGTGAAAACTCCTCCTTTAGCACCAATTTTCATTAACCAATGTACAAAATTAATGAGCAGTATAACATGTAGCACCGGTTATATTACAAATAAGAAAATAGTTATATTACAAATTTTTTTGAGAGTGCGTCTCTTGAAAGACGGTCTTTCCATAAGTCATGGAAAGACCAAGGTTTAAAGTGTAAATTAGAAGAAATTAAGATAAAATTTTTGGGTTGCATAAACCGGGTTATAAATTTTATAGCTACTACATGTTGCATACTAAATTTTTAATGTTGCAACTAAGATCTTTTATCTTTTATTATTCGAATTAAACCCCGTCTTTCCATAAGCCTATGGAAAGACCGTCTTTCCCAAGACTTTGCCATTTTTTGATGGGATAGATAAAAATGAAAATTAAGAAATCTAATTGTAATCTCCTTTTGCGGCTTCCCAGTAAAGCTTCTATCACTATTCCCTTCATCCTTTTGAAAGTTGTTAAAATGAAAGTCACGAATTCGGAAGCACACCCAGAGCAGTTGGATCTGCAAGTCACGCAATGACCTGAAGGAAAAGACTTCGATAGATATCATTAGAAATACAAGGCAGTTAAGGACTGATTGCATATAACACAATGATCGGAGGACTGGATTCGACAATTTGATCTAGGAAGGGAGTGCTCCAGTTCGTACAGGTGATGCACATTTTTTGAGTTTAGGAGTTGTGGCCATGACGATTCAGTGCCAGAAGGGCGAAAATGGTTTGTTACTGATCGATTACTATACTTTCTTATTGGTTGTTTTATTATGCAACATAAAATTCCCAAATATCTTACGGTAGCTCTAATATTGGCACAATAACTCTAGTTTTGGAATTTTTATTCTGAGGCGCAAACGTGTAAGGGGTTGTAATAGGATAATCTCGATTGTAAAATGTTTCGGCTAACTATAAGACTTATCCCACATCAAGCAAGTGGGTTGATAAAGTTACCCATCCTTGCAAGCAATACATGTGAAATGCTCTCCAATACTAGTGATCTGCCGCAGTAGATAAAAAAACACCATCGTTAAAGATGCTCTTATTCGTGGACGAGGGACGTATCGACAGAGGCTTGTCATGATGGTCCTCTCCTTCCTTCCTACGTTAAATGCAATGGTGAAATCCGTATTCCCTCCACAGTGTGACCACCATTAATGCCTCACCTCTCTCGGTCTTCCTCTGGCCCCGGGTATATGCTAGGGCATGTGTTTGCATAGATTATTATGAATAGCATATGAATATGTGATAATATCATAATTTAATTGGAAGAAATAATGGAGGATTCTTTTCATAAATGCAGCTCTACTCTGGCGTCTGTGTCTGTCCTTTCACTTTGAATCAATCTGGCATTAAATGCCTTTCACTACATCCTTTCCTCACCATTTTCTTCTCCAAATTTAATGCATTTTTCTCCCATTGTTTTGACCAATGCTTGCTTTGGTAGGATGTATAGTGGGATCTTGTTATGAAGTGGTAATTTTGCATTTGCATGGAAACTTGCCAAATGAATGGCATTCATGAGAGTGCGTATTTAAGTGAAAAGAGGGATCTTGTATTTACTCTACTCCTAGTGAGGAAAGATTCTTGAGTGACTGCATTTATTGTAGAATGAAACATTCATTTCCCTTCTTCCATCTTCTTGAAAACGTACAAAAGGTCCCGAAGAGTTTTTGTCCTAGTTATCGTGTTCATTTCATCGTGAATAATAAAATGATATAGTTTTATACAATGTTAGAATGCTAACACGACAATGATAAAGGAAGCATATGGATGGGGCGAATATTCGCTCAAGCCAGACAGATAGAACGTCGTCATTTTATAAGTTGGACATGAATGAACACAGTAACTCTAATGCAAAAATACAAACCAGATTATGATAAGGTAACCACGTGGGGTAAATATTCACTAAAGTCAATCACAGAGAACGTCGCCATTTTATAACTTGGATATGAATGAGCACGACAACTATTAGCAGCGTGATAATGATAAAGGAACCATATCGATTAAGTGAATATTCACTAAACCCAGCAATATAGATCGTCGTCATTTTATAACTCGGGCATGAACAAACACGATACCTATAAAACTGACCAGATAGTGATAAGGTAACCATGCGGGGTAAATAATCACTAAAGCCAAACATCAAGAACGTCGTCATTTTATAACTTGGATATGAACGGGCACGATAACTATACTGCTAAAATACTAACGTGATAAATGATAAGCGAACCATGTGGGGTAAATATTTACTAAAGCCAGACAGAACGCCAACCTTTTATAATTTGGATACGAACGAACATGATAACCATAAATACTAAAATACTAACACGATAATGATGAACATCTTCGTTTTATAACTTTGACATGAATGTACATGTTATAAAGCTAGATAGAACGCAATTATTTTATAACTCGGACAGAAATGGAAACGATAACCTGGCGACAGAGTATCCTATATATATTTGGTAGAAAGTGTGAGTCATTCATTGAAATAAATGCAGCCATGGGCAGCCGGCTTGGAACTCGCTGAGCGCCCTCTCCTTTTCAGTTTTTTCAAGCTAGCTAGTGGTTAGCATGTTCTAGTGTTTTTGTGTGTGTAAAGTCATTTCACTCTCTTAATTTCTCTCTTTTCGAGCATCCCTTTCTTTCCCACATCTCAATCTTCTACTTGCTGCATTAAACTTCACCATCTGCTCATTCATCCAAGAAGAAGAAGAAGAAGAAAGTTCAGAAAGATATGGGGAGAGCACCTTGTTGTGACAAGAGCATGGAGCTGAAGAAAGGGCCATGGAGCGCTGAAGAAGATGAGAAGCTCACTGAGTACATCAAGAACAATGGCCATGGAAGCTGGCGCTCTCTTCCGAAGAACGCCGGTACATTTCGAGAAACTGATGCTTTTCTGATAATGGCTGTTGCATTTGATAGAATTAAGGGAAGTATGTGTTCTAGGGTTTCGTACGGCCTTCTTTTACATGTCTTTGGTTGAAGTGGCTTATGTTGTCATTGTTGGTGAGAGGTTTTAGTTGCGACGCTTGTTGGTTTTTCTTGAAACTGATGTCTTCCGCTTTCCTCAAATCTTGGAAGAAATTGAACGGTTAAGCATCGATTCAAAGTGCTTTTCTTGCGTATTCTTGATGAGCCAGAGTTGAAAATATCATGAGTGCTGTGCCACAATCTTGTTTGTGTCAGAAAATTGCTTTCGATTTTCGCATGATATTCTAATATGATTGGCAACAGTTTGGTCTGAGTGTTGCATTTCATCAGTTAAGGAAGATTCTGAAATGTTGATGTCTTTCTTCGTAGGACTTCTTCGATGTGGGAAGAGTTGCCGGCTGCGCTGGACAAACTATCTCAGGCCGGACATAAAGCGCGGCCCCTTCACGCCGGAGGAAGAAAAGCTAGTCATTCAGTTACATGGCATTCTTGGCAACAGGTTTCTTGATAATCTAATGTAGTTATAGTTACAGGTGTTTCTAATTAGGTTTTCTTGATAGTCTAATGTATTTCATAGGTTTTCTTGATAGTCTAATGTAATTCTTAGGTTTTCTTGATAGTCTATTGTATTTATAATTACAGGTGTTTTCTTAGGTTTTCCTGATAGTCTCATGTTGTTAAGGTCTGCTGTTTTGTGCTCTCAGGTGGGCTTCAATTGCTTCCCAATTACCTGGGAGAACCGACAATGAAATCAAGAACCTGTGGAACACTCATCTGAGGAAGCGCCTGATTTCGCTTGGCATTGATCCTCAGACTCATGAGCCCTCTTCAAATGGCTTCATGGCGGCAGCGCCCCCGACGCCCTCTGCCCGCCACATGGCGCAATGGGAGAGCGCGAAGCTCGAGGCTGAGGCGCGTCTTTCGCGTGAATCATTCATCCCCATTCCATCATCCACTTCCCGGTTGCCCGGTTCAGACTACATCATGAGAATGTGGAACTCTGAGGTAGGCGAAGCCTTTCGCAACTTCAAGAAAAGCCAGAAGGAGGGTTCTTGCCCGAGCCCCGGGTCTCAGGCTTCGGCCTCAGGTACCACGACGGAAGTTATGGCGAGCGCGTGCGAAATCAAGCCTGATAAAAGCTATCTTGAAAGGGCTCTGCCTGGATTGGATTCAGGTTGCTCCAGTGACCTAGAGGATTCGGACGAATCGACATTACAGCTGCTTCTGGATTTCCCAGGTTCTAATGACATGAGCTTCCTAGGAAACACTGATTACATGATGTACTCTTAAGATGGAAGCTAAGTATAATTCATTAGGTTCTGCAACCTTAATTTTGAGCTGGTTGCCTTTTAACATCTCCAGCTAGAAATTCAAGATATAGGCTATTTTGTAGCACTTGCTCTCAGCATATGAGGCTTTATTGCTAGTAGAAATATGTACTAATGTAGTGTTGTATAATCTACCTTTGATCTAGGAGATTGTCATGAAAAATATCCGATGAATTTTGAGTTTAGTTCATCCTGTTTAGCAGTAAGATCAGATCTTGTTTATTATTCACAAATTTCGAGCAAGCTAATAGTTTTCATTTCCTCTCATAAAAAATCCTTTTCACTTCACTTAACCTTATCACTCTAGGAGTACTTTAGTGATAAATTTTATGCAGAAAGTGGACGATCCTATTTGATCAAACAGTTGAGGTTTGATAATTACAAGTCACATCTCCCGATCTCGTGTTTTTTATCATTTTAATCAAACCACATCCGGTTACTATTTTGTAATATACTGATTATGAGCGTTCGCTCCCCTGTTGTTGGACTTTATATTGCAACGTTGGATTGTGTGTGTAAAACCATGCTCCTATTTTAAACTCGTGTGTGTATTTCCGCTGCATACTCGACCACGTCCCTCTAAAGGCTTGGTGTGCTGCAAGCAACCAACCTAAGTGCGACGCACGTGGGATCTAGGCGTAGTCGTGACACGGTTAGCACCCTTAGCGGGTAACCCATCGACGGGATGAATCATATCTTACCATCTCATGTTTTTATCAGCTTGTATATTCAAAGACGGGATCAAGCCAACTATATAAAAATCCATCTATATAAATCATATCTCGCTCACATAGAAAATGAGGTGCACCATGTACAAAATTGCTCAAATGTGTCTTCACAAACACACGTTTGTTTACATTTCTGGAAACAAAGGGTTACACAATTGCAAACATGCTCAAAATTACAACATAAGCATAAACAAGTTTTTTGTCCCTATACAAAAACCACTTTTTATATGAAAACTGAGTACTGCCATATAAAGAACATACCGATACAGATAACAAACAGATGACTTTACAAGTGAAATGAAACCTTCCCCTCTGTCAGAACATCAGGAGTTTAGATTCCCAAGCATCCCACTTGTTTAGGAGTTTGATTGGTCGCACGATACTTGGCCGACATTTCCTGGGCTTTAAGAATCTCTTCCTGACGCCTCGCCTCAGTCATGGCGCGTTTCTCTTCAGCCTGTTTGTGGACTGCAGCTATCTTGTTCTTCTGCACTTCTGCATAATCCGCTTTCTTCTTCTCGAGTTTTTCCTGCAGATAGCATAACATTAGCATTCAAGATGAATCATATCGTAATCATGTTTTCCTCGTAAACACTTTGGAAGCAAGCACCCAATGTACTTATGGAACACGTTTTGGCATATTCAATAAACGAGGAAAATGTTGGACAGAAAACTATAAGATGGATCCCAGCTCACCTCTATCTTCTTTAGTTCAGCTTCGATGGCAGCTTTTTTGCTGTTTTCCCATGCTGTAACTTCAGCCAACTTCTTTTGTGCCCTGGTCAATCACATCGAGCAAGGTCATTCTCAAGATATGTTTTGCAAAGAAAAATAAAGCATTCTCAATGCAATATCAAAGCGAAGTAGATACGCAAGATAAAGATAAACACTCAATATATTTCCTCCTTGTGAAATTTCAAATCATTGGCTTGACCTAGTTTATGGAACCTATCGTGGCCAAATAAAGAGAGCTATAGAAATAGCATTATCTTTTATTCGGCTCGAAATACTATCACGGCCTTGTAACCTTCCCTTTAAGGGAGAGAATGAAGAAAATGTTGCAAGAAGCTACACATAATGAGACGGATAAAGAAGATCTTACTTGTTTTCAGCTTTAGCCTTTTCATCCTCCTCCCATGCCTTAATGTAAGACAACCTTTTCTCAGTTTCAACCTGGGCAAGTGCAACATCTGGAAAACCGTGGCAAAAGCAACAGATTTACTCAGTAACTAATGGTTTCAGCTTATCAAATGACAGTAAAAGCGTAAAATTCCATCAACGGTTCTTAACCTTGACAGTTTCTAAAGGCACGTGCAGCCTAACAGCCAATATTCTAGAAAAATATACTGCAGACGAATCAATTTTGAATAATGTCTAGAAGTTTATGACTTATGTGACTACAAGACTAGAAATTTAACTTCATTTGCGAAAACGCACCTCTATCGAGTGATCCCTTGGTAGCTTTCTGAGCTGCAGGATCTGCAACTTCTGGTGAAAGAAAAACATACACAGGACAATAAGTGATATGAAAAATAGCATTCCAACGTGTTCTAATGGAGCTGAAAATTGCACGAGTTCATGGATAATTATCAAAAGAAACTACAGAACAGAATGAGGCAGTAAATTTTCATTCTGAAGTACTTGCATTAAACACATTTGACATCCACGCATTGGATTTTCAAGCGCATAGACCGACGACTATAAAACAGGTAATTCAAGAAGCAACTCATCACAGCAGGTAAATGCATAACGCCATCAGTAACAACTAGCACATGCATTTCCACTACACATATAACAACCAATAAGGAGTCATAAAAATGATACCTTTCTTGAGCTTCACCATGACTTCTCAGACAAATACTACTCAAAGTTTTAAGCAAGCAAAATATATAACAAGGCCTTTCAGGTACTTTGAGACCGCAACAAAATTGAAAGATGGCTCACCACAGGACACACGGCTGATATTTGTACACTCCAGTTCACTTCTGCTCCATATTATGAAATTTTTATAACCAAGAGGAGCCAATCTACTCAATTATTGACCGCATCATTACCACAAATACATAGGACCCTCCACTCAGGGGAAAGGCATTAATTTATTCCCTTAACAAGATGCCCTTTATTCTAAATAACCATATATCAACACAAATTGCTAACTATTCAACTTTCCCTTGAACTGGCATCACATGCGAATGATCTTTAGCATTGGAACTAATTTTGCAATGGATTCCTATTCGAGAGTTCAAGACCAGAAATACGAAAATACAAGTCATTTCTCCTTACTTTACAGTGCACAAGAAAGAACGATTTATCGCTCATGCAATCTAAAGTCTAGGGTATTGGATTATTATTCCACCCTCCTTTCATACAGTCGGTGGAGGACGCTCACAGAGAATCTTGCAAGTTCTTTTGAATCAGAAATTGGAAGAAAACTTCTCTAAACAGAAAATCTACTCATCCATGTGAATTCTCATTTCATTTCTCCTCCCACATAGTCCAAAATTCAAGTTTTTCTTTCATTGATCCAAAAAAGCCAAGCTAAACATTGAAACACACACACACACACACACAAAATACAGAGAATCTTGCAAGTTCTTTTGGATCAGAAATTGGAAAAGCGTTTCTCAGAACAGAATCTACTCATCCATGTGAATCCCCATTTCATTTCTCATCCCACACAGTCCAAAATTCAAGTTTTTTTCCCATGATCCAAAAAATTCAAGTTAAACATTAACAAACACACACACAATACAGATAATCTTTCAAATGCTTTTAAATGAGAAAATGAAACAAACTTCTCATTGTTCTCAATACTTTTCATATCTACTCATCCCTGATAATTCCCCCACATAACCAAAAAAAGAAATTTGAACATTATAAAAACACACAGACACACACACCACATAGAAAATCTTGCAAAAAAATCTTTTGAATCAAAAGCTGAAACAAACTTTCCATTCCAAAAAAATCAAGTTAAACATAACACACACACAGAGCTTCAGTTTGCATGAACAAAACCCAGTCTTACTCTCAGCAACTGGAGCAGGAAGCAGTGGGACAACCGCCTTCTCCTCCACAGCCTCTTTAATCGGTGGTCCAGACGCCGGAGCCGGCTTAGTTCCGGCCACCTCCACCGGCGCTGCAGCTACTGCTTCCTCCGCCATTTCCAGCAAATTTCCTCAACTGTGTTCGCACCAAAATCCAATCTTTACAGCTCAGACTCGAGAAAAGATGGAAACTTTATCCAAATTCTATGTTCGACGGATTACTATATATATCAATGCTGGTAGAGCTCAGTGTCTTGGACGTGGTATGATTAATCATGGTATGGTCTAGAAGTGTTCATGACGTGTGTAGTATTTTCGGTGTGTGATTGCTGAATCTTGGCCGTTGATTGTGAATCAAGTGTTTTTAAACGGTCTACGTTGTTTGGAGAGGTGCTGGTGTATGGCCATCGCGTGGACGCGATGTAGGGGAGGATTCCTTGATGCCGACAACTGAGTTTAAGTATGTTTTTTTTTTTTTTTTTTTGAGAATAAGTATGTTGTTGTTTTGTAGGGAGGTTTTACGTAATGGGTGGTATTCCTAGTATGCGGTGATTCCATAATATTATAACCCTCCGTTTCACTTATATTGGCACACTTTTATTTTTTGGTTATTTTTTTTATATTGACACACTTTTTATTTTTGGCAAGATTCCTTCAATTTTATCCCCTCATTCTACTTTTTACTTTCTACATTCAATTTTATCCACTCATTTTTTTCTCCTAAATTCAAGCACCTAACCTATGATGCCACTATTAGTGAAACAGAGGAAGTAAACAAGTCACTTTTTTTTTTACTTTATATATTTTATTTGTTAAACTACATATAAAATTTAGAATTCTTAAAAATATTTTTTATATCATACTTCCTTTGTCCCAACTTTTTTTTGCACTCTTTCCTCTTTAGGACGGCCAAACTCTTTTTACACTCTTTACTTTATTTTCATTTTTGATCAGTTTTTATTCATTTTTATGCTGAAAAATGATGAAATTAAATGGGAAAAGGAAATAAAATGAAGTTGTCCCACCAGCACATGGGCAAGAAAACATATAATAATAAACTCTTAAAAAAAATTTCTCTTTCTCTCTCCACAAAAATAGCTATGACAGGGGAGTATATTTTTATATTTTCACTTTCAAATACATATTATTACTTGTTTAACTTATAAATACAGTATTTAAATTTTATAAAAAATTACAACATTTTAGGTAATAGCCCATGTGGACTGTCCATAAGCTTATGAAAAGACCGTCTTTCCTAAGAATTTCTCTTACATAATCATAAAACCAACTCAATTAGAGCATCTACAATGGTATTCCTTAAACTCACATTTTTTTTGATAAGGAGTATCATTTAAGGATTATCAATGTGGAGTTTTAAGGATCATACCTTAATAAGGAGTTACTCCTTATCTAAAGAGTAGATACATCTTTCTTTGTGTAAATACCAACCAAGCAATGAGTGTCATTTAACATGGTTTTTTTTTATATTTTTAATTAATTATAATTTAAAATTAAAAAGAAGTGCTCTTTAGGCGATCAAACG
Source organism: Rubia yunnanensis (assembly GCA_037428765.1). Classification (NCBI taxonomy): domain Eukaryota; kingdom Viridiplantae; phylum Streptophyta; class Magnoliopsida; order Gentianales; family Rubiaceae; genus Rubia; species Rubia yunnanensis. Next base: position 2,364,280 of record CM075063.1, on the reverse strand, counting down.
GCTCGCTCTCAGCCGTCCCGGGCGCACCGACACCAAATAAGTGCTCTTTAGGTCCATTGTCATTGTTGGTAGTTTTTTCTAACATATTTTTAATAAAAAAAATCATGATTTGTCACTTGAGAAGTGATCCTTAGGTCCACTACCATTGTTGGTAGTTTTTTCTAATATAGTTTTAATAAAAAATCATGATTTGGCACTTAAGAAGAGCTCTTTAAATCCACTACCATTGTTGGTAGTTTTTCTAACATAGTTTTAATAAAAAATTATAATTTAGCACTTAAGAAGTGTTCATCAGGTCCGCTACCATTTGACACTTAAGTACACTACTATTGTGAATTCTCTCGGAGTTTTCGGGGTGTGGGGATTGATTTAGTGGTTAATTCATTATAGGATAAATACATTTAGGGAAATATGAAAATATAAACTTATGGAATTGTGAAAGTACAGATATAGGTCTGTGATAATTTTTAGTGCAGATATAACCCTAACTATTACACACAAGTGCAAATATAACCCTAAAGCCTATATTCCAACATTGATGGGCCATTTCCAGTCATTGACCAACAGAAAATGACCAAAATACCCTTTCAACCTAATACTAAATTTTAAAAGACAAAAATGCCCCTCCACCCACCACTATACTTCGACCACCACCACCTTCACCGTGCCGCCACTCCACCACCTCCTCCAGGGGCGGAACCAGAAAATTTTTTCAGGGGAGGCTGAAAAATTTTCGGCGCCCGGCGTGCAGAGGCGTCCGGCGTCCGGCGTCCGGCGTCCGGCGTCCGGCGTCCGGTTTATGTAAATTGATTTATTTTTCATCGATTCAAATTCAATTTAATAAAATATCCCTAATTGATAATTAACAAATGAAAATAAAAAGTACAAAAAATCATATTCATCTAAATTCAATTTAACAAATATCCCTAATTGATAATTCCATAAAACGATTATGACAAATTGACAATTTCATTGTCACATACAATTATACAAAATAAATCAAACAATTATAATTTCAACTAAATTCCAACTAAATTTCAACTAAATATGCAATTCAACTAAATCAATTTATGCAATTCAACTAAACTTCAACAATCATATATAATACAACCATATAAATTCAATTCAACATCCAATCTAAAAATCATGTTCACATTAATACATTATACATATATTTAAGTTTTGAAGAAATAAATTAAAATGACAAAAAATTATAAACCCTAAAATTAATAAATATTAGCAATTTAGCATATAAACTATAAAGAGAAGAGAACTAGAGTCTAGAGAAGACTTACCAGTTACCAGAGGCGGCGGGATGGCGGTGGTGGACGGCGGTGGCGCGGCGGCGGCGGCGGTGGCGCGGAAGCGGCGCTGCGAGGAGGAGGAGCTGTGGCTCTGGCTGTTGTTCTGTACTTCTGTTCTTGTTCAGTTGTTCCCGCTCAACTGCTCAAGGCTCAAGCTTAATATATAGGATGATGGATTGGGCCGCTCAGTTTTTGGCCCAATCCATTTCCGATCTCTTTTTTTTTTCTTAGTACTTAGTAAAACGACGTCGTTTCACTAACGTGAAACGACGTCGTTTTACTACTTAGGTCATAAAAAATGAAAGCCAACCGAAACGACGTCGTTTCACTAACGTGAAACGACGTCGTTTTGATGCGTGAGTCTGCAAAAAAAAGAAGGCCGCAGCGCGGCCTTCTTCTCCGGCGAGCTGGCGCTGGGCTCTGCCGGAGACGCGCTCGGCCGCGCTCGGCCGCGCCGGAGACGCGCTCCCGCCTCCTCCTAGCTCCGGCCGGCGATCGAGGTAGGGCTGGAGCCCTACCTCGCGTATTAATAGATCCGCCCCTGACCTCCTCCTCAACCCTAGCCTCCCACCGCCTCATGCCTAAGCAAAATTGGCAAATAAAACAGACTGGCAAAAGCTCTCAACGGCCATACACACATACACAGACTGGCAAATAAACCAGCTCATGCCTAAGCAAAATTGGCAACTCAAACACATCAGAGAAGAGACCCATCCCTCGAAAACACCGCTCGAATTGGCAACTCAAACACATCGGGGCCATGAAATTGTTTTTGAAAAGTGTTCTGAGTGTGTGTGACTGAGGGAATTGGCAGCTCAAACATTTGAAGGATGACCAAAAGCTTCTCATCCCCGAAAACGTTTTCGACCCGACGCCGGCTGAGATGGAGCGGTCGCAGTCGCTGGGGGTGGCGTGCAACATCATCGGAGAAGAGAAGGTGAGAAATTAGAGCTTGGTCTGCGGGTGGGGGTGGAAGAACACCAAAAATTTTAGGGGTCCAGGTGTATGAAAGTAATTCCAGTGCTCTTTGTATTTTTATTTTTTTACACAGGGGTAAATTTATCTTTTCATCGTAATCCGGCCTCAAACTGCTGGAAAAAGTTAAATTGGTACATACACTAACTATCTAGAGATATATTTGTACTTTCAATTATCACAGGGTTATGTCTGCACTTTCGCCAATTATGTAGGGTTATATATATGTCCTTTGCTCATGCACTTATAACCTAACTTCACACTGAAAATGTCAACTAATATAACCTTGCAATATCAAAAGTGTCAATATAGCCCTAGCTAATTGTTGTATGTACCAATGTAACCCTAACTTTCAAAAATATTGTGCCGATATAACCAAAGTCACTTTTCCGGCATAATTAGAATATGAAATGACAAAAATACCCCGTATGTCTTCTTCAAAACCTAATATTTACCACCTGCTCAAACCTAATGCCGCTGCCTCTGCCATCGTGTGCCGCCACCTCTACCATAAACTTCACCACCCCCCTTTCAATCTCCTCCGCCCAACTGCACCCCTCCTCCACCGCTGCACCACCACCCCTCCACCTTTCTCGATCTTTGCTACTTCCCCAACACCTCCGCCACCATCTCCGCTAGCCACCACCTCCGCTACCACCAGCCACCATCTCTGCCATCCGCTCCATCTCATCTTTGCTCAGACCCAAGCGCCGCTAGACCAAGCGCTGAAAATCCGCCACCCTCTCCCATCTCCCCCTCGCTGTGCGCCCTCCTCTCTGAGACCACCACCACCCCCAATTCACCACCAATACCCTCGATTCACCACCACAACCCCTGATTCACCCCACTCCCAATTCTATTCAAAAATCTTATACTCGATTTAGACCAAATTGCTGCCCTAGACTCGACTCAAACACCGTGCATCTTCCAATGGCGGCATATCAACAAGGAAAGGAAAGATTTGAGAAGAAAGACGGGGAAAGGAAAGGAAAAGAAAAGGCTCGATTCAAAGACGGGGAGAAGAAAAGATGGGAAAGGAAGAAGACGACGGCAGAAGCATCTTTTTCATTTTTTTATTTTTTAAAGTTAAGGTCAAAATAATCTTTTTACATAAATCCGGCCATAAATCAGTTGACCGAAAAGTCAAACGAGTCGAAGGTTATATTGACATTTTTTAAAATTGCAGGGTTCTATTAACACTTTCAGCATAAAGTTAGGCTATTTTAGCACTTTACTCTTCATTGTAATAGAAAGATTTGAGATTCAAATTTCATTTTTTTAGGAAAAGTCTTGGGAAAAACCGTCTTTTCATAAACTTATGGAAAGACGGGGTTTAACTAAAATAATAAAAGGTAAAATATTTTAGTTGCAGTATTAAAATTTTATTATACAACGTGTCATAAAGTTTATAACCCAAAAATTTTATCTTCATTTCTTCTAATTTACACTTTAAACCTTAATTTTTCTATGACTTATGAAAATGGAAAGACCATAGAGAGAAACTCTTTATTTATTTATTTTAGAGATGGTGCAGGTAAAAGTTTATGCTTTGCGACTACGGTGATTTCAGTTTTAATGATGGTAATTCGTTGTTAGTGCTACAATCTTTTTAAAATATTACATACAACCAACCAAATTACATGTAAATATTATACTTTATAATTAAACTAAGGTCATGTTCTCTGAAGTTTATCTGATATGACATGATCTGATTTGAATTGAACTGAATTAAAAATAAGTGTGTTGAAAATAGTAATGTATGACTAAATTAAGTTAAAATTTCATCAAATTAAAATTACCCTGAAATGAATTGAATTCAACTGAATTGAACTGAACTGAAATTCAAATAAACTCTGGAGAACAGGGCCTAAGAGACACCACAATATTCTATTGAAGCTCAGTGAAATCTGAAACTCCATTCAATTCAATAGTTAGGGACCCCCTCCCGATAATTTATTCAAATGATGCACCACCAACGAACCATCACCATCAAAATTAAAATCACCACGATCTCATATCCATCGAAATTGAAAAAAAAACACAATTCAATGTGTCTTAACCATTTCATCATCTAAATTCATATACTCCTCTGTCCCATCCTTTGTACCATCCTATTCTGCACATAATATTTTCGCAGTCTCCAATAAACATGTTTGACTGTAAATATGTGTAGATACAAATGATACACAAAAAATTAATATTTAAAAACTACATGTTACGATGAATCTAACTACATCTCATACGATAAAATTATTATTCATATACCTTTAAATATGTGGTTAAAGTTTGGTATCTTTAATATAAAAAAAAATTCGTGCAAAATAGGGTGAGGCGGAGGGAATACAAAACTAAAAGTGGTTGAGGAAATTAAAGGAAGTGTTGCTGTGGTTGAAACCTTGGAATAAATAATGGTGACAGCTTTGCTGATGTGGTGACAATAACTTCACCAAAATTGTACATGTCAATAAATATATGTACAATTAATGCATAGTATATATCTTCAATAGTTTTGTTGAAATATGGGATGTAATCTTTTGAAGAAATGGACAGGAGAGGACCTCATGATGTTTTGTTCCCTAATTTATTTGGTCAGATTTGAAAAGACCATTTTCTTCAAGATTATGAAAAAAAATTGATAAACCTTGCACCAGGGATCCCATCATAAGGATAAACCTAATCCTAATTCCTTCCATACATTCTATGTTTTGGAAAATTATATTTGTTTGCTTGCTCTCTCTTTTTTCACTTCATTTTTTCAAATAGTTATCAATTAAAACAAATACGGATAATAACTATATCAAATAATGTATAATGTTATTATTTAATATATTATTTTTAATTTATAATAATAGAGCCCGTCTCTTAAAAGACGGTCTTTCTAGTTTAAAGTGCAAATTGAAAGAAATGAAGATAAAATTTTTGGGTTGCATGAATCGGGTTATAAACTTTATAACTACTACACATTGCATAATAGGATTTTAATATTGCAACTAAGATATTCTACCTTTTATTATTCTAATTAAACATCATTTTTCCATAAACCTATAAAAACACAGTTTTTTCCTGGTATTTGCCATAATAAAATATATCTAAATAAATTTAATTTTAAAAAATGAAGTTTGAAGTGTCACGAGAAAGTATAATTATTAAGGGGTCCCTACTTATTGATTTTGATTATGCATGCGCTTTTGCTAATTAATTTTAAGTCTCTTCCCTTTTGAGTGTTGATGCCAAAATTTTCTTGTTTTAGTGTGGCCGTTGGGAAAAGGGTAAGGTTTGTGTGTGTCTTTATCAATTAATTAATGTTTTTGTCTTTTTTCCCAATTATTTAGTTGGTATAATCTTTGAAATCGATTAAAATTGCACCTACTTTGTCATGTAACAGCTAGGTTACATATGCTTCTCCGACATACATTGTGACTGTTGGTCCTAACCAACGGGTGACATAATAATCACATATTTGAGATATTGTATTACAATAATTACCCTATATATAGGGTAATTAATGACTATAATTAAGGAGATTGTAGTTAAGACACATGGTATAAATACTAGATACACATTCATTTTCTCATTCATTTTGTCATAAACCTATCGAGACCATTTGATTGACTTAGTCATTGCAGGTCATGTTCGAAGAGCTCAATCTCATTGAGTGATCGATTGTTCGAGATACATCACATTGTTACGACTACTATGTACCCAAACACAGCTGGGTGATCAATATCTTGTATAGGTCAATCAAATTAAACAAAATCTATAATACTCTTTCTTTCCTTTTGTTAAGTTTGATACGGTAGATTTAGATATTGAATTTTATGTAAATTGAAATTTGAAGAAATAAGTTTGAAGAGTAAAAGTTAAATGAATGAATGCAATTGATTCACTGTTTGCATAAAAGGAAATGTAAGAAAATTCGCACTGAAACATAAATTGTGTCAAACTTAAACAACGAGCAACGACTTATTTATTAGAGTTAGCGGTTGATGGAAATTTCAATTATTCCCTCTGTCCCATCTGAATTTACAGACTTTTTTTTGGCTCAGGTAAATTTGCACATTTTTCCTTTTAAGAAAAAATTAACATTATAAAAGACATTGTTACCCTAGAAACATAAAATTTTACCAATAGCCTAGCTCATCCCCCACCACCCTCCTAAACCCTAATGCTTCCTGCTCATTTAATCCATTTCCCCTCCCATCTCCTCCTTTCACCTCAACCACCACTGCTTTCACCTTTGCCACCACTCCTTCCGTCTCCTCCTCTCCCCTTGTCCCCACATTCTTCCAGATCCGACATATAAACTACTCCTTCCGTCTGCAGTCACGTCATTTTTCCGATGTGGGAGTCGCGCAAGTCGCTAGAGCAATTATAGTGTTGCACATTGCGGAGGTCGCTAGAGCAGCTTTGGTAGACGATCTCGTCGAAGGAGTGCGACTCCATGGAGGCGGCTTCAATGTTGAATGGACGTACTTGACAGAGATATTGTGGCCAGAGGTGGAGGCGAGGCTGTAAGGAGAGGGTGGAGGCAGGGTTGAAGGTGGGCGGAGGTGGAGAGGGTTTGAAGGTGGGCGGAGGTGGAGAGGGTTTGAAGGTGAGCGGAGGTGGAGTCGGGGTTGTGGGATAGGCGAAGCTAGTATAGGTTTGAAGGTGGAGACATAGTTGAGGGGAGAAGAAATAGTTTGGCAAGTTGAAGAAGACATGGGGCAATTTAGTCATTTCACATCATTGAAATAAAAAATTCATTTTTCTCTTTCTGCAAATTCTTCTAGGACAAAGGGAGTACTATTTATAATTAAATTACTCCATTTGTCCAATTTCAAACTGCAGTTTAACTCCTAACTTTGACCATAAAATTGAATTGATGTATAAGTTTAAATATTGTAGTATGATACCTTGTTAGATCGTTACAACAATATATTTGTGAAATATCGACTTTTCACAAGTTTTGATTATCCTATATGAGAGATATTAATGATCAAACATTTTTCAAATTAATTGCTAAAAGTCAAAGTGTACAGTTTGAAATATAACAAATGAAGTAATTCATTTATGTGATCATTGCAAGACCTCGAGGAAGGCTTCCCTGCCACCACCCCCAAACACCCTTCCACATTCCACCGCCACTCTCCTCCACCCTAGCCCCCTCATCATCTTAGGCCAGTCGTACCATCTCCTCTGCCCAACCCCGCGCTCCCTTTATCCATGAACACCACCACCCCTTACCCACAACCACCACCCTCCCCTTGTCCCACCCTTCCCCCAAACCCATCACTAGATCTCTGACGCTACTCACAATGAAAAAGCAGCTTGTGTGAGAACCCGAACCCCACCGCAAGAGAATCCCAACTCATGAGGCTAACACCACCCTAGCTCGCTCGCCAAAAACACCACCCCACCAAACTCCGTCACGAGAGAATCCCAACCCTCGTTATGAGAAAACTCTACCCCTTGACCTCGTGAGCGACCAACTCCACTACTGGTCACTCACGACCAACCCATCCCTATTTGCCACCGACCCAACTACCACCGCGAAACTACCACCCTACAACCACCCAAACCATCCCACCCAAACTATCCCACCCTTCTAAAAAAATATGAATCTAACTTAAGTTGGGCAAAATACGAACCATTCTTTTATTAATCTAGATACATGGCGTTATTTAATAAAATATACACAATATGTTAGTTATTACTAGAGTTTAGTTAAGTTGGATGACATTTCTACTCATTAGAATCGCCTATGAACGTCCCAGCATTTTTGATTGATTAATTTTTTCAAAAAAAACAAAAACAAAATATAGGCAAAATTTAGCAATCCACAATAATATAGGCCACGGTCAAATAACATTAGACATCGGGCTGGGCTGAAATCTGCACTCCTAATAGAGTTTTCTTCCAACTTCAACCCACTGACACCGCTGGATGGACACCGAGGCAGGACCACCGCTAACGCCGCCGTGCACGGCGGCGACGGCCTTAGCAACTTCTCAGTTCCTAGCTCAAGAACAATGGGGCCAGAGAGTTTCAGAAGCAGCAATATCAGCATATAAATCTCTCCCGAAGAAAGGAAAACCTCAAGGCCGCGAAGTCACTGTATTGGCTGCTTTTCTAATATCTTCACCTTCCAAAGGTCATTCTTTCATTCTCAAACCATTCGATTTAATCTCTTTGTGAAAATGCGCTGTTTAAAAATTTGATTTTTGGTTATGTAGAATTGGATGTTGTGGCATTGGGAACAGGGACGAAATGCATAGGGAGGTCAAAGAGGAGTTCAAAAGGGGATGTTGTCAATGATTCACATGCTGAGATAATTGCAAGAAGAGCCCTTTTAAGGTGTTCTTATGCTTAAAAATGATTTCTTTTATGATTTTGCATTTCTTTCTGCTGTTAATGTTGTTGTATAAGCATTTGAATCATTCACTGCTTAAAAAATCTTTGCTTTACTGCTTCAAACATAGTTATGTTTATATATTGATGATACTATGCGTGCTACGGGATGGCGAGATAATGATCGGTATGGCTGATGTAAAGGCTTAGTTGGTTTTGTAATGATTTAAACGCTCCGTTATTTATGTTGGACGACTGTTTAAGCTGTGATTGCCATGGTGCCAGGTACTTGTATTCAGAAATTGAGGGCCTCTCTCATTTGAACAAGAAGTTTAGGGATCATGCCGGGATTTGTGATGATGTTGAAGGGAAGCATTCTTGTTTGGAGAGAACAGAAAATGGTCCGAGAATGTTCAGAATGAAAGAGGAATGGGAGTTGCATTTGTACATATCGCAGTTACCTTGTAGGTAATTGCAGGGCTGACTTCTTATATATGAATTTTTCTTTTCGGTTTGGAGTTTTTTCGTACCACCTCTAAGCAGGTGGTTGATCTTTTTCTGTAGGTGGAGAGGCCTCTGTTAGTAATGAGCCTTTGAAGGATGATCTTCGGAATGGTGATGTTTCAGGATGTTTTTCTGGAAGACTCAATGGTTCTACAGCAGGATTGTGTGATTCTCATTCTAGGAATGATGGTAACGTTAAAGTTATAGTCACTGATGACAGGAATCATAATCGAATTCACAAATCACAGCTGTCTTTCTCTTTGGTGATTCACTAGGTTATTTTAGAACTATCTGATACTGCATACGTTGATTGCTGTTTTTGTCATATGCAGCCGTATCTTGCTTAAAATTGTCATTTACATATGCATATGGGGCATTTAGTTAAAGGGTAGCTGTCTTATCATTCCTCCAAGTGCTGGTGCATCAGTTTGTCAAAAATTAAGCAAAAGAGGATAATTAGGAAGTTAGATTGACGATGGAGTTTGTGAAGCAAAGGCTTTGATAAAACATGTTTTTGATCATTAAGTTATTGTATAAAATTGGCCATTAGGAAAAAATGTGATGATGATGTAAGAAAATAAATCTCTTGCTAGGACATGGCCAATGATGGACCTCGTTATAACCAATGAAATACCTCTCCATCCTATCTTTGTAACTTCTGCCCATAGTGTTTTCATCCTTCTGGAGCATTTTCTTTCTGTGTGTATGTGTGTATTTATAACCAACCTATTCTTGCATTTTCTCTCACCCAATGAACAAATTTTCAGAAGCAATTGGAAGAGTTCAGAGGAAACCTGGCCGTGGAGATACAACACTGTCAGTTAGCTGCTCTGACAAGATTTCCCGCTGGAATGTTGTTGGGGTTCAGGGTTAGTTCATTCAATCATTTGATGTCATTCTTATCACCACTTTGGACTGCTAGTGCTGCTTTGTGTTACATCTGGAATACGATTTCTCTACTTCACGGAATGCCTATTTTCGCATGAAATTTGTTGGATCTTGACTTCTAGGATTGACTCACAGCAAGAATTCTCCTTCTTTTTGGTTTGCTTGGTCAGTTTGTTGTATTTTGCATTTTGTTTAGGTAGGCAAATTTGTTCGATTTTATTTTTTTATTTTGTTGTATAGTAAAAGCTAAATGGAGGACTGCACTTTGACACTGATAAAGATTAAATTGTTACCACTATTTTTTCTTCTTTTTTCTGAATAAGGTTTAGTTTGAGTTCTATAATTCTGTTTCCTATGTTCGGGCAAAACTTAGTTCATGAATTGTGTTTCTAACTACAATATAACGGGTACAATCTAGGGCTATGTACATATTGAGAATTGTACTCCATCTAGAAAGCTACTCCATGTAGATTTTGACTATTGTCTTTTATCACATTTTTTCCGCTGTTGATAAGTTCGCCTTTGTTGCAGGAGCTGCACTGTCTTATTTCTTGGAACCGGTTTATCTTTCTTCCATTACTGTTAGCTCTTCCCATCTATGCATTGAAAACTTGAGACGAGCTTTATACCTAAGAATCCTCCCGGTGTCAGACAAGCTAATACATCCATTTCGAGCAAATCAAGTAGGTTCCTATACAACTTCTGTCAATGATTCGGCAAAAGCAAAAATAAAATCATGGTGCTAATTATATTTTCTTGACTGAAAATGAAGCCGGCTTTTTGGGTAGCTCCAGTGCCGCCGGAAGAGTTTCAGCATGCTGAGACCGCCTCAAGCACATTGACATGCGGGTAGGCTTGATAAAAAAGTTCCAATCTTTGGTTACAAACTCAATACTATGTCAAGTCTCTGATGTTATTTCAATTTGAAGATACTCTATATGCTGGAACGCGTCTGGCCTAAATGAAGTGATTCTTGGAACCACCGGCAGAAAGCAGGGCACGTCTTCAAAAGGGTCGATATACCCTTCCACAGAGTCCTCTATATGCAAGTATGTTGCAAGAACTCATTCGGAAATTGAAAAAAAAAGTTTGCTTTATTGCCAAAATGATCTCTTGCGCTTTAAAGCATTTTCAGTATTTCACATTGTCTCGTGCATCTCTGATGAGTTATTCCTTAGCTGTTAGTAATGCTATAGTGGCTTTTCTTGTCAGGAAGCGTTTGTTCAACTTATTTTTGTCCCTAGCGCACGATTTGTTGGCTGAAGATGGCGTCGATGAATTATCATATAGCGATCTCAAGGTGATTTTCACTGCTTAGGTCATTTAGTATGTAGAATTTGATTTTTGTACTCATGAATTACATGCTTTCGCTGCTTCTTGTTTGCGTGAAAATGGTTTCATTCAGCTGTTTAGCGTTGTGTTGCGTGTTTTGCAGGATGGAGCTACTGATTACAGTTTTGCTTCGAAGGCTTTTAAAGGAAGCCCGTATTTTGGAGGCTGGTTCCTTAAACCTCAACATTTTGAGTCGTTCTCACCGTGACTCTAACGTAATTGGCAGTGTAAAGTCAAGTGGTTTGCATTGATTATTTAATTGGCAATTTGTGAACAGATGTGGAAAAGAAAAACGTTCCATGTTGGAACATACGTTCAGCCGCTTAAAAGGATTTTACGGAAGAACAGAATATTGCGATTATGTTGATTTATGGAAGACTGAATATTCTGCAATATATTAGGCGGTGGTGGAAGCATATTAGGTTTATGGAAAATCCCTACAAATATGAAATTTGATTTATGAGATATATGAGAGAGATTGAGATAAAGAAAATTCCTTTATTTATGAGATTTGTATATGGTTTAGAAGCAGATAAGAGATATGAATATTATGAAGATAATCATGACGGTTCGCTAAAGAACACTCATTCTAAGTGTTTAATCAGGGCAGTTAGCATCAAGTTAGAAGGAGATTCGTATAAATACATAGCATCATCGCATAGGAGGATCATCTGGCTTGTAATGTGTCATGGTGTTTCACCATTTTTCCTCATCTAAACACAATCCTTGTTCTTCCTCGTCTGACTCGTTTTTCTTAGCTTTATGGTTGCAATATCAATTTAGTCCCTTTGATTCTACACAGCTGCATCGTAATAGAGTTGGATTATAAACGAGTTGAATTATTAAAAGATTTACCCACTAGTTACGTTTTACGATCCAATGGGTTAAAACTCATTTTATATAATGAATGATTACTATTTGATCTAATAATTCATTACTCAATTAAATCAACAAATTATGTACTATTTAATTTATGATTCATTATTATAATAAATTACACTCTTAAATTTTAACATTTAACTAGTTATAAAAACTCATCATTGTAGAATTGTTGTGTTGGTAGCGAGTGCTCTATGGATATGTGTACTTTGATACTTCAAAATTTAGGCCGATCGGGTTCGGGCCATGTTGTGGTTGAATTCATGTCGAGTTTGAGTTTGCACTGAATGGGTTAGGATTAAGTTGGTTTAGGCCCAAGTCAAGTTTGCGTTAAGGTTGGGTTGCAAGGGTATTGGTCTTGTTTGGACCGGTACATGCCTATGTTGGTTTGGGTTTAGGTTGAGTTTGTCCCTTATTTAGTTCGTATTTGGGTTTGGGTCATAGCGGGTTCAGGTTTGGGGTTTGGGTCGGGTTATAGCAAGTTGAGTTTGGCTTAAGTTTGATTAGGTGTTCGGGCTGCAATAGACCGGGTCGAGTTTGTCAATTATAGTTCTTGTAAATTTCAGATTTGAGTCGAGTTTGATCTCGTGTCAGAGTTTAGGTGTAGGTCGGGCCCATATGGGGTTTTAGCTTCATGTCAGTGTGACCAGGTTTCAACTCAGGTTGGTTGAGTTTTGAGTTTCATGCCTGGGTAGAACGAGATCAATTTTTGGGCCTATGTATGAATCTGGGTCGAGCTCGAGTCAATTTTGGTTTGGGTCAATTTCGGTCTGTATCGATTTTGGGTTGGGTTTGGGCCCAGGTCGGATGAGGTCAAGTTTTAGGTCCCGATCTAGCTCAGGGTAGAGCCTAGGGAGGTTTTGGTTTGGGTCAGTTTCAATTGGTTTCGGGTAAGGTTTGAGCCTGGGCCAGGTTCGAGTTTGGGTCGCACTTAAATGGTGTTTCAGGTTCGGGTTTGTCATATTGGCTTTTGGGCCTAGATCAGCCGGGTTTTGAATTTGGATATGTTAGATTTTGGCTTTTTGACCCGGGTTGGGTTTTTGGGCCAGGGTAATATTTATATAAAATAATATAAGAAAAAGTGAAAAAATGACCCTATTAAATTTCAAATGTGCACCTTTAACCTTGTGAAATCCCGAAGTGCAGATTTAACCCTATGTTTTTATCAATTTGTGCAATTTACCCAATTTGCACTATTCAGGCATTGACCATTCGTGAAAAGACAAAATACCCCTAAACTATACACTAAAAATGTAATGACTAAAATACCCCTAACTAAGCTTCTTCACAAACCCTAAACCCTAAACTAAGCTTCTTCACAAACCCTAAACCCTAAACTAAGCTTCTTATTCCCAACATCAAACACCTAAACCCGCCACCGCCACTGCTGCTGCCTGAAACCCACGCCACCAGAAACCTACGCCACCAGAAACCCATACCACCAGCCACTAGAAAGAATCGTGTGCCGCCACCCCCACCTCCACCCTAGCTCCACCACCTCCTAGCTCTGCCAGAAACCTTATCCCCCACCGCTGTGGCCCACATACCCTTTGTCGTTGCCTAGAAACCCTATCCCCTACTGCTGTCGCCCGAAAACCTTCTTCTTCTTCTTCTTTTTTCTCCTGGTCTAACACTGCATCGCTGCGCTGCCGCTGCTTCGCAACCGCTCCAGTCCACCATCGTTCCGCCAATCCATCACGCTGCCGTCACTGACCCATCTCCGCTCTGTCATTGGGTGGAACCACCATTTCCCAAACCTATCTCATTTCTCCAATCGATACCCAGACCTCATTTCTCCTATCGAAACCCAGATCTCATCTGCCTCTGCCCACCACCTTCGCATAAACCTTAGAAACACCGTCACCCAAAACCAGCTCCGTCGCTCCTCGCCTCCGCCCAACATCCACCTTCGCGACCAGGTGGGAGTAACATCGAGCAGTAGCTTCGCTCCGTCTCAGTGTCTCTCACTGTGAGTGGTGGTGATGGGGAAAGAAAGACGACGAAGAAAACGAAGAAAGAAATCTGGGAAGAAAGAAAATGAAGAAAGGAGGGTGTAGGCATCTTTTTGATTTTGTTATTTAACTCAGGGGTATAATAGTAATTTCACTTATTTTCAGCCATTTTTAGAGTTGACATTTCGGTCAACGATTTACAGGATTGATTTTGCACTTTGTGATTTTACAAGGCCATTCCTGCACTTTCTCACAAAACATAGGGTTAAAATTGCACTTCACTTAATAATGTAATTGTTGTTTATAATATAAAAATATCCAAATGAAAACATTCTCCTTTTCTCCCTTTTTCTCTCTACTACTTTTCATCTTCCCCGTTTTACCTCCAATAACGTCTAATCAATAGTTGTTTTCTCACCGGAATACCAATCCACCAACAGATCTACTGGCATGAGGTCACAACCCTTGGCCGCCATGGCGGCATCTGCCATTAAAAGCTTTGCACAAGCCCTACAAACTGAGAACCCTCCGATAACCTCCACCCCTAACCTCACACCCACATTACAATACAAGGGAGAAACATATGTTTTATTTTCGCCGGAACAAGTTTCCGAATTGTCCAGTCACTACGTCAATGCTTTTATAGGAAATTTTCTGAAAGGAAGGCTGGCGATGGAAATGATTGAATTGGATTTCAAAACAGTTCGTTTCAATGGAAGATACCAACTAGGGGGTTTAGATTTCAAGAATATCCTTAATATATTTCAAGAATATCCTGTGGAATCTCCTATAAAAACCAATGTAAAAAATGATAAGAATAGGAATCCATCTCTGGCTGGGAGAACTGACAACAATGTGAGATTAGCACCCACTGCCTTAGGACAAATCTGATATACCAACCGTTGCTCTTAACCCTGGCTCTCAAGTGTAGGATCATAATGCTAGAATTCCCCTCACCTCTAATAAAAACACTGAGAACGGTAGCCCCACTGCCTTTGGAAAAGAAGAGGTATCTGGAAAATGGTTAAGAACAAACCTCAAAACACTTCTAGCTTTACAGTATCACTGAAAGCAAGAGATGTTAATAACCAACTCTTAAACTCTGACCCGAACACAAAATCAGCAAGCCACCAGACCAAAAAATATCTGACAAAATGACCACAGATAAAGGAAAGAGAGATCTTGTACGGCCTGCAAATGGACACCCTTAACCAGACTCACAAACGGTGAATAACTCCATGGTTGCCCTTACGAGCTCACAACAACAAGAATTTCAACAAATTACAGAGGACATCAGGGATGCTGTAAAGCAAAAAAAAATCATATGATTAACAGAAAGAACAGTCTCAAGACCTGATTATCCTATCCTCACAAGATATCAATAGACCAGAACTTCTGGCTAAAGATGATCTTGCAGGTATGCACTCTAACTCTCCAAACTCAGAACACAATGCTAATCCATACCAATAGAACGCTCAATAGAACGTGAAGAAAGTGGAGACTCTATGCTTACCAAGAACAAGGTTCTGATCAACCAAGACAAAGTTTTGCAGATGAGATACATTGCAACAACATATACAGACAACAATGGGGACAACATTACGGCATTACTCTTGGCTCTTCTCATCAAATTTTGCTACATTCACCTAGGGATTTTTCGGAAGTTCGGCCGATCCATCCACACTAACACAAGGGTGGAGGTGTGGCGATCGGAAACACTTTCAAAAAATCTCTAGCGAATCAATTAGTGCTAAAAAGTTCATCTCACTGTAGATATACTCAGCTTTTGTTTAAATAGTTCAAGTTTCTACTTGAACATCTGGCTTATAAAGTTGAACAAAGTTTCATTAAGGTTGGGTAACCTTATATATACCCCCCAAAATAACATGGGTTTTAATTTTTTAAAAAATAAAATATTTAATCAATGAATTAGACAAGAAAATAATATATCTCTATATATTATAACTATTATATGTATAAATTCTGAAATGATATTATTTATTTTGAAATTTAAGTTTATAAGAAAATTACAGCGTTAGTAATATTCGAGCCATATACACCTCAAAAAAATATGACACTATTTTTTCATTAATGTTATTAATTATTTTATCTATAATAAGTTTCAGTAAAAGTTTAGCAATATTATATAATCAATTTTTTTTTCTATTCTACTTGACGTTAAAAATGATGCATTTAGCGTTCTATTCTAATTAAATATATTTTTTCATTCTACTAAAAAGGAATAATAATTCTCTTTTGCAAAATTGAAACATAATTAAAAATGAAGTCCTCTATTTTACCTTTTTTTATAAAAAAAATAATAGTAACAATGAAGATGCATGCGCCAAATGCATCATCTCTAATTGCATCCATGGCGCGCTACTGTAGCGCCGAATTAATAATTTTCTCTTCAAGTTTGGGCTAGTTAGATTTTGGATTTCAGGCAAGAATCGTTCATACTTTGGGTTCTCGCTCATGGCTTTTAGGTCAAGTTTTGAGTCCGATTGGTCGTACCTAGATGATGTTTCATTTAGGGCTAGATCGATCTGGTCAAATTTCGGGCCAAGATCGGGTTTTGAGTGTAGGTCGATCATATTTTGGGTTTCAGGATTGAGTTGTTGGTCAGGTTTCGATCTCGGGTTTTCATCTTAGGGTTCTGACCCTGGTTGTTGGGTTGAGTTTCGAGCTCTGGTTGGTTGGGTCAGGTTGAGTTTTAATTCCTGGTCAATCAAATTTTAGATTTCAAGCCCGGGTCGTGTCAAACCTATATAGTGCTTCAAGTCTGTTTCGGTCTAGTTTCCATCCTACATAAGTCATATTTGTGGTCATGGGCTCGGGTCGTAGGGTTGGATTTTGGGCTCTGGTTGTGTTGGATTTTGAGCCAGGTTAGTCAGATTGAGTTGGGTTTCGGCCCCAGATCAGTCAGATTTTGGATCTCAACCTAAATGAAGTGATTCTTGGAACACGTCTAGGCTCGATTTAGTTTAGATTTGGGCCAGGGTCATAGCGGGTTCAAGTTTGGGGTTTGAGTCGGGTGGTAGCAAGTCGAGTTTGGCTCAAGTTTGATTTTGTGTTCGGGCCGGGATGGATTAGGTGGAGTCATGTCAATTTTGGTTCTTGTAAATTTCAAATTTGAGTTGGGTTTGGGCTTGTGTTAGAGTTTAAGTGTACGTCGGGCCCACATGGGGTTTTAAAATATGCGTCACTACTGATTTTTTTGTAGGGTAGGCAATGACCTACATCGCGATGCATTTTAAAAGTTTTCCAAACTTAGAGGAATCTCGTTGCAATAAATAAAAACAAACACAAAATCATCCCATTATTTACATCAAATACAAAATGACCCATCTGACAGTTAGTCGGCATAAAACAAAATTTAATAAATAAAATAATGTTATTAAATTAATTATGTATGTTAATTAAATTATGTGATCAAACATATGGAAGAGAAAGAAAGAGTAGGTACACATAATATATGGAAAGTCGAATGAAAGACGTACGGGTGATTTACCAAAACAAAAAAGGAAAAGGAACCACTGGCTTCAGCCTATTGGCCAGGCCTACGCCCCCAGCTGCACCCCAGGTTCAGTTCTGACCTGAGACAGTTTCATGAGGTTTAGTCTTTAAATAAATCGTATTAAGTGTAAGAGTATTACTTTGTGTGAGTTATGTGGGAGTCTCGCCCCACCTTTGTGTGTGAGACACACGGGAGCCTCACCTACTTTGTGTGAGACAACTTGAATGTGGTAATAAAAATTGAGTGTGTATTAAAAAAAAAACGAAAAAGAAAACCTAACGAAAAAAAACCCTATTCCTCCTTATATTCGGACTAGGTGAAGGCGGCGTTAAGTCTTATAAAGCCCAAAGATTCCGCACGCCATTGTAAGAGACCAAACACCGTAAAAGACATGGAGCGCTTCACAGATCTTCCGGACGCCATTGTTGATAAGATCATCAGCAATCACTTACTCCGCGATCCCACCATCACCAACGAGACAGCACTTCGATACAGCCTCTTATCCAAGCAGTTTCTGGGAGCAGTGAAAAGGCGTTCCGTTTTGGTTCTCAGGAATAATGACCGCAGGTTCATGCAACAACTCAGCTATCTGCTCTCCACTCTCACCAGGTACCGCAAGGAAAACATCCATCTGGAAACCTTAATAGTGAATGATCGCAGGCTCATGCCCGAGAGCGCTTCATGTTTGGATCGATGCGTCGAATTGGCCGCCTCCAACAACCCGGGTCTCGAAAACTTCAGCTTACGTTTGTACGACAGATATGTTTTGCCCCAGCCCGTTTTCGAAGCTCAAACTTTGGTGGAGCTGGATTTGGAGGGTTGTTGTTTGCAGCCAGGTACAGTAAAGTTGCCTAATCTCAGAAGGCTCCGTCTTCGTTCCGTGGTTATGAGAAAAGGGGTGTTGGAGAATATCATCAGAGGCTGCCCTTTGATTGAAATTCTGGAAGTTAAGGGATGCGACATAAGCTGCATTGATCTTGAGGCTTCCAATCTTGGTAACCTCAAGAAACTTGATATTCGTCAAAATTTTAGGCTGGTTGGGGATGCATCACCAAATTTGGAAAGTTTAGTATGTCAGTGTTTTAAAGAAGTTGATTTGGGTAAATATGAATACTATAAGTTGCTTATCGCTCTCCGATCTAAGAGAACTCGATGCTGATTTTCTCATCATCGATTTCCGGTGCTCGAAGAGTTATCTATAGATTTATAGTATATCAAGCCTGTTGAGCTTCACCATGATAAAGGTGGAGAACATCCAGGATTGCAGGAGGCGAGTTTTTGTTGGAATAAACTTGCTGCATTTTATGGTTTGTTAAGTAGTAGAGTTGTAGTTGAAGACTTGGTTTTTACAATAAGCTTTCCGTAGTAGTAGTAACGGTTAGTTCAATTTGTTATGTTTGTTGAGTACTAGTTCCTACAATATAGGTTAGTAGTTGAGGTAGTGCAACAAGATTGTAGGATCGATTGTTTTGTTTTGGTTCAGTTATAAATAAGATGTGAAAAGACAAGAAAAGCTGTAAGTTTTGACAGCACCATAATTTGTGTTTTGTTTGAGCCATTGCTAACTTCAGTTTCAACATTTGGTATCAGAGCTTGGTTGAACAATGGCTACAACTGGATCACGAACGCCACCTCGAACTCGTGGACGCAGCCCATCACGGTCTCGTGGACGCGATGTTGTGGTGCAGCAAGTGGTTAGGGAAGCAAGTGGTTCGATGGTCTATCCCGTTCTTACTCGCACAAACTACGCAGACTGGTCCTTGGTAATGAGGGTCAACTTGCAGGCTCAGGGTTTGTGGTGGGCAGTTGAAGACGGAGATGCAGATTATCGGGAGGATAGGCAAGCCTTGTCCGCAATCTTACGAGCGGTGCCACCAAAAATGTTGTCAACACTTGCTGTGAAGGACACGACAAAGCAAGCCCGGGACACGATCAAAATGCAATGAATTGGTGTAGATCGTGTTAGAGAGGCTAATGCGCAGAAGCTCGGAATTTGAGTCAATCACGTTCAAGGATGGAGAAAGCGTTGATGACTTCTCTATGAGGATAACAAGCCTCGTTAATAATTTGCAGGCTCCGGGAGACAATGTGGAGAAGGAACGGGTTGTCAAGAAGTTCCTATGCGTTGTACCACCATGGTACATGCAAGTAGCGATTGTAATTGAGACTTTACTCGACCTGAGTACTCTCTCAATTGATGAACTAACCAGGAGGCTACGGTCGGCAGAGGAGCGCTACGGAATGGGTGAATCTGATACAAAATCAGGTTCTCAACTCCTTCTTGCGGAGGAGGAATGGCGAACACGCCAAAAGTATCAAGAGAATGGCGAGGGATCGCAGGGGATCAACAAATCAAAGGGCCCTAGTCGCGGAAACTCTCGTGACAGAGTCCCATCTAAAAGGAGGTGCTACAACTGTGGTTTCTTGGGCCATTTTGCAAGAGAATGCCGAAAACCACGACGATGACGCAATGATAAAGACTATGAAGTGAACCTGAGTATGTTTGAGGATGATCAGCCAGCGCTACTTCTTGTGACTACATAGATGAATGCAATGAAAGCCCTCAGGTAGTATTACGCAACACTAAATATGTATTTCTTAATGAGGAACATGTATTTCCAGTTAATGCAGGGGAAGGAGTGTGGTATCTTGATACGGGAGCAAGTAATCACATGACGGGCTATCAAGACATGTTCACGTCACTTGATGAAAATGTGAAAGAAAACGTCAAGCTTGGTGATAGTACAACGGTTGAAATATGTGGTCGTGGTGATGTGATGTTCTAATGCAAAACTGAGGAGCACCGAGTACTTACAGAGGTGTATTTTATACCTCAATTTCTAAGAAACATCATTAGTATCAGTCAACTAGATGAGAATGGTTGTAAGACGGTGATAGGAGATGGCGAGTTACATTTGTTTGATCGAGAAAGTATTCTTTTAGCACGAGTGCCGTGGAACAAAAATAGGTTGTACACCTTGAAGATGAACTTGGCGAATCTTGTGTATTTTCTCTCAAAGGTGGATGAGTTGTCGTGGCTATGGCATGCACGCTATGGACATCTCAATTATCGATAATTGCAAAAATTGGCAAAAGGTTGTATGGTGGAAGGAATTCCAAATATCGATCATGTTGATCAATTTTGTGATGGTTGCGCTATCGGTAAACAACATTGCGCCACATTCCCACAAGCCTCGAACTTTCGGTCCAAAGATGGTTTGGAGTTAGTACATGTGAACCTTTGTGGCCCGATCACACCAATTACACCAGGAGGGGGTCGTTATTTCTTGTTAATTGTGGATGATTACAGTAGGTACATGTGGTTGGAAGTCTTGAAAACAAAAGGTGAGGTGTTCAAATACTTTAATAAGTTTAAAGCACGGGCTAAACTTGAATTCAAAGGCAAGCTGATGGCATTTCGTTCCGATCGCGACGGCGAATTTAACTCTAATGAGTTTCAAGAATTTTGTGATGAACACAGAATCAAACACTTCACTACCTCACCATATTCACCGTAACAAAATGGTGTGGTTGAACGGGGTAATCAAACAGTTTTGGAGATGGCACGTTGCTTGATGAAAAGTATGAACATGCCAGCTATGTTTTGGGGGGAGGCAGTAAAAAATTCTGTCTACATTCTAAACCGGGCACTAACACGAAGTCTCGATGAAAAGACACCATACGAAGCTTGGCATAAACGCAAACCAAGTGTACGTCACTTTCGAACGTTTGGAAGCTTGGCACACGTAAAGAAGATTGGCCCTGGTGTGGATAAACTAGCAAACCGTTCATCGTCGATGGTGTTTATCGGTTATGAAGAAGGAACAAAAGCATACAGAGTTTATGATCCGGTAGAAGGGAAGCTTTATGTGATAAGAGATGTATTGTTTGAAGAAAGAAAATATTATGATTGGACAGCAAGAGGTCTTGAAAATGAGCCAGCCACAACCTTCATGGTGGCATATTCTCTTGAAAATGATGTGGTGAACGTCGACAAACCGGGTGCAAGCTTGAATGGGCAAAAGGAAGCACTGGATAGTACGTGGCAGGGCAGCTCTAGTTCAATCTCGACTCTTTTCTCTGTGTCAAAGACTTTGAAGAAATGGGCAACACCTCCAACAAAAGACTCCACACTAGACACAGAGATGTTGGGTGACGATATCAAAAATTGATGGACATCTATGATACAACTGAAGAAGTTGATGCTATTGTAAGTGAGCTATGTTTTTTGGCTGCCGATGAACCCACAAACTTGGAGTATACTCTTAAGGAGAAGTACCGGAAGAAAGAAATGGATGAAGAACTGATATCCATTCATAAAAATGGAACTTGGGAGCTCGCTACACTTCCAGTTGGGCACAAAGCAATCAGACTCAAGTGGGTGTTTAAGGTTAAGAAAGATCCAGCGGGAAATGTGGTGAAACATAAGGCGCAACTTTTTGCAAAGGGGTACGTTCAACGCCAAGGAATCGATTATGATGAAGTGTTTGCACCAGTAGCACGAATGGAGACGATTTGACTTTTGCTAGCATTGGCTGTGAATAAAGGATGGGAGATTCACCACATGGACGTTAAATCGACCTTTTTGAATTGAGACCTCATCGAAGATGTATATGTGATGCAACCACCTGGGTTTGTTGATTATGAAAATGAACACAGGGTAGTTAAGTTAGGTAAGGTGTTATATGGGTTGCGGCAAGCACCACGGGCATGGAACGCTAAGTTAGATACTCCACTGATGTTTCTTGGATTTAAACGGAGTCCGTTGGAGCATGTGGTGTACCGGAGAATCGAAGGTGCGGCGTTCTTGTTGGTTGGAGTCTATGTGGATGATTTAATCGTCACAGGAGCTTGCGTCGATGATATTTCCAGGTTTATAGGTTAGATGAAAATTCTTTTTGATATGAGTGATCTTGGTTTATTAAGTTATTATCTTGGGATTGAGGTGAATTAAAGTGATGGTGAAATAACTATTTGTCAAAGTTCTTATGCTAGCAAGATTCTTGAAAGTTCGGGCATGCTAGGATGCAATCCATGTCACACGCCAATGGAAAATGGGCTGAAGTTGAGCAACAAGGATGCTGGAGAAGATGTAGAACTTACTCAGTTTCGAAGTATCATTGGGAGTCTACGTTACTTATGCAATACACGACCTGATATTCTTTTTTCCATGGGATATGTGAGCAAATTTATGGGGTTGCAGTGAAGAGAATCTTGAGGTATGTTAGCAGGACACTTAAGTATGGACTTAGATACAAGAAATCAAGCTCATTGGAACCTACTTTGGTAGGCTACAATGACAATGATTTTGCTGGCAATGGCGATGATTGTAAGAGCACCACGAGAGTTGTATTTTATCTTGGTTCGAACTTGATTTCTTGGATATCTCAGAAGCAGAAAGTTGTTACTCTCTCTTCATGTGAGGCGGAGTATATAGCAGGCACAATTGCAGCTTGTCAAGGATTATGGTTGAGTCATTTGGTTGGAAATCTCACAAATTCTGAGCCGATGATTGTGAAGCTTCTAGTTGATAACAAGTCCGCGATTGATTTAAGCAAGAATCCAGTGCATCATGATAGAAGTAAGCATATTGATATTCGCTTCCATTTCATTCGTGAATGTGTTGAGAATGGCTCGGTGGAAGTTAGTTATGTTGGGACAAATGAACAATTAGCGGACATATTGACGAAGGCTTTGGGGCGTTCCAAGTTTGTTGAGTTGAGGTTCAAGATTGGTGTGGTTGAAGTTGATTGATGCAGCAAAGTTTAGGGGGAGAATTGTTGGAATAAACTTGCTGCATTTTATTGTTTGTTAAGTAGTAGAGTTGTAGTTGAAGACTTGGTTTTTACAATAAGCTTTCCGTAGTAGTAGTAACGTTTAGTTCAATTTGTTTTTTTTGTTGAGTACTAGTTCCTACAATATAGGTTAGTAGTTGGTGTAGTGCAACAAGATTGTAGGATCAATTGTTTTGTTTTGGTTCAGTTATAAATAAGATGTGAAAAGGCAAGAAAAGCTGTAAGTTTTGACAGCACCATAAAAATTTGTGTTTTGTTTGAGCCATTGCTAACTTCAGTTTCAACAGTTTTAACGTTGTTCTCTTCAAATTCTACAACAACATTGCTATTCCCAGTTATCATTTGCATGCCTCTCGCTGTCGGGCGGATGCATGAAATCTCTCACCACGTTTCAAATTAGGAATGGCAACATAGAGAAAGACAACTCGTGGCTTCTGAAACTCAAGGACTTCTTGGCTGCAATATACATGCTTGATGAAACTTTAATATGTACGTGTTTCTTATGAAACTTTTTCGATATTGAAGCAGAAACCCAAAAATTTGCAGATTCCGTCTCCTTCCCTGGAGTCATTGGACAACTTACAATACAAAAAATATCACGCATACTTTTATCCAGCAAAGTCCTAGATGTCATCTTCTTGATATGCCGCCCAAAAAGAATATTGATTGTGAATTTGCCCGACTGCGAATTCCCAAAGCTAGTGTATGATAATCTGATGTTAATAACATCTAGTGATCATAATACCAACTTCTCAATGCGGAAGGTGACTTTATATTCACATCCAAGGATACATGATTTGGAGCTTCCTCGAGTATTGCACTGCGACAAATTTCTGTAGGTGTTAGTTGATCATGATTACAAAAATCACTCACTCTCTATACTCTTCAAGCTGTGGTAGGAGAAGTTGTGAACTCTCCGAATGCTGTTACTTTGATTTGTAAAACTACTGCAAACTTCAATGTGTAAAGTGGAGTTTTTTTTAATTACACAAACTTTCTATGTATTGGCTTCAGGTTTGTAAGTGAAATTTGATTTTACCGAATTTTCTAATCCTTATTTGTATGTTCCAACATGACCTATTTAACCAAGTACGTAGTAATTTAAAGCATAAACAACACACGACTTGGTTACGCAGTTCGGTGAAATCCACCTACATCTGCGGGGCCTGACCCAGTTCAGAATGAATCCACTAATTAGAAAGATACAGTACAGAGTACATCTTACAAAATACTTATCTTCACTAACTATAACGTGTGAATTCTGCAAGCTTCCCTTGCTACTGATCCGCCTTGATCAGACTGCCTCTGACCTCGAAACACGTCGATGCTGGATCTCCTCCTCCCGAGGAATTAAGACATATGATTATGAACTTTGAACAGCAGGTTAAGTATGTTGGAACATAGAAATCTGACTCTTTGCAATTCTCTCGAAAGTATCAAAAATCTGTGTGCAGATTTTTCTTTATTAAATCTGTGTAGAACGGAGCCGTGTTTGTTCCCTTTTATGTAGGGATTTTCCATAAATCAACTATGCTTCACACGCCTCATACATAAAAGAATATTCAAATTTCCATAAATCATTAATACCATAATATTCTATCTCCCTTTGTCCGTAAAATCATCTTGGCGTGAATATGCTAATTCACATGTTCTAAAATGGAATGTTTTTCGTTTCTAAATATGTTCACAAAAACTGCCAAGTAAATATTCAATGCAAATCTCTTGACTTTACAATCTTCCCCTTTGGCATTTTGTGGACTCATAACATTTTGGACATTAATCATTCAATGAAAAACTTGTCATACACATAGGTCTTCCAAACTCCACCTATGTTGGAACATATGCTCAATATGCACAGTACTGAATCTGAAAAAAAATGAATACCAGAATTCCCATAAAGCATGAATACCAAAAAATCGAATGCCAGAAATCCAAGAATTCCATCAAGATAAAATAATTCGGATTACAGAGCCACAGTAACAAATTCCGAATATAAACAATAAACTTCCAAAATCCCCCCGGGACCACACATATGCCAAAGGAAACAAAAAAAACACAATATCCCAAGCATCAGTAGACTCCCCCTATCTTTGACCTCTATGTTATAACATAGAGCAGAAATCTAGATCAGGTTCAAGCTTCCAACCATGCTTTTTCGTCCTCCAGACTTGTCTTTTCTGCCTCCAGTGCTGCCATTTGAATGACGATGGCTCCCAACCTTGCATTCAAAACTCCAAGTTTAGCCTCCTTTTCTGCTGCTGCTGATGTAGAGCCTTCTGGGTTCCAAGGTAAATCATGAATGTGCCTCATCCCCAACGTTTTCGTATTCGGCCTCAAGAAGTCTGCATCTATGATCAAGTCTTTAGCCTTACCCTTCACCTTTGCACTTTTAGCCATTGCTGAGATCAAGCAGGGATATACTATTGCATGTTTAGCCTTGGGAGCTGTAGCCTGCCTCACCAAGTTTTGCTGAATGAACAAGCCAAGATTCACTTGCTTCTATGTTCCAACACAGAACAAAAGCTTTACCATTTCCCTGGTCAGTGCAGTAGTATTTTACGATGGCATCCAGCAATTCACAACAATTTGGTACAGGCCAAAAAATCTGGAAGTTAGGCATGAAGCCTGTGAATATTATGTTTCAGGCTATTTGACTTTGTATCCCCCCGAGATGATTTCCAGAATTTTATCATCAGTTACACCTAACTCATCAGGAAATACCCCCCCTCAAAATTTGGTGTCTTCAACCCCAAAATTTTGTTTATCCTAGCAGCCAAAAAATCCACAATCTTCCCTCTTAAATAAACTCTATCAAACCAGGGAGATTCAATGTCCAGATTCTCACTCATCAAATTTTCATAGACCTCTATCACAACCTGTCTATTATACTGAAGCTGTATGTTTGCAGCTCTCTTCATTCCAATATGCTCCAGATAATCAGAAAATCCACTTGCTCTATAAGCTTCTAAGTCTATGGGTCTCTCCGAGATAAACCTTCTCTCAGCAAACAATTCACCCATCTCCTCACATTTTAAATCAAAATAAGTGAATGACAAAGCATCACTTATAGATACAGGTGGCGGTACCTTCTTCTTGGGTAATTTCTGATCTGTCTTGAGCTTCTTAGCAGGTGGAGAAACCTCTGAAGTAGTCACCTTCCTCTTTCCCTTTGCCATCTAGAAAAACTCATCAAGCACCTCATCACTCGAGTAGTTCAACTCAGGAAGTTCCTATGTTGGAGCACACTCAAGACCTTCAGCTTCTCCTTCTTCTTCAGATTGTGTCCCCCAGTGTTTGTTTTAATCTGAATCATTCTGTCCAGACATTGGTTCTCCAGGTTGCTCAGCATCACTTGCCATTTGATCTTCTTCTTTGTTATCATATTCATTACCAGATATATCATTCTGGTCTTCTCCTCCCATGTCAGCATCAGAATCCACCTCCTTATGACTTTCATCTTTAACCTGCTGTGTTAGAACATGCACAACCCTGTCTTCTTCATCACTATCAGACAACTCAATTATAACTGGCTTCCTAAGCTATTCCATCCTCTGAGCAGCATGAGGATCAAAGAACCCAACCTGTAATCTGTTTCTATGCTTTATAATCTCCCTTCCTGTAGCTTCTTCATCACTTAACTCTCTCAAAAATACATAACTTGGATAGGGAATACGAAAATACACATGAAATTTATCTTTTCCTCTGTACATCCCATACTTCCCCTCTTAGAAATTTTATTTTCCAATTTTCAATACTCCAAGCATCTCCTACATCACTCATCACTAATTCTTGAACTTTGACATGCAAATATTCACCTTCTATACTTTTGATTTTGGTTAAATCAACTGGGACTCGATTTGCCTCTAACCATTCAAAGATCTCATCTTTGCTCCTAAACTCCATACCTATCAGTTTTAAAGAGGGGGGATCAGGACCAATTACCTTTCTATACGGGCCCTTTCTTTTCGTACTGGTGAGTTTTTCTTGTCCATCGCCATCAATGCCAGAACCACCGGGCTTTTCACCGCAATTAGTTGTCTCTTCCTCGACAACAGGCTCTTCAACTTGACCAAGATTTTCTTTAGGGGGAGTGATTCGGCCCCAACTTGGTCCGTTATTGATTCATCCTCCATGCTCTCTGAGGGTTGAGAAATTTATGGAAGCTGTTATTCTTGTGTGGGAGAGTTGGGGTTTGACATTCTCTAGCACAAAGTTGCTGTGGAGAAGGATCGTGGGGATAGTGTATTGCTGGTCTCCGAAGAATACCAAGAAAAATGGTAGATAGCCGAGAAAGAGGGATTCGAAAGGTTTTGAAAAATTTTGAATCCAACACAAACTCTTCAACTCTCCTTCTCTTTTCCCGTGAAACTCCTTTTTTGGGTTTCCAAGAAGTATAATGATGACCCTTTTTCCCTCTTGTCAACTCGAGATATCACATCAAAACAACTTCCAACATACCATAAAATCCATCTTCTATTTTTGTACATTTTTCTTCTTTCTATTTTTTTCTTTTTCTATTTTCTAAACAAGAATAACCAGAATATTTACAATAAAATTAAGGTAAGAATTACCTCAAATTTGACAAACACCTAAGTGTTGTCGAAGGCTTTCAAAAGTGGCCGAGTCCAACGGCTTTGTAAAGATATTAGCGAATTGCTCATGTGTTGGAACATAGACAACTTTCACTTCCTTCCTTTCAATCAGATCTCTAATAAAGTGATGCCTTATATCAATATGTTTGGTTCTCGAGTGTTGGACTGGATTCTTCGAGATTTCAATACCACTTGTGTTGTCGCATAAAATCTTCAAGGGGCCTTGATGAATTCCATAGTCTTTCAACATTTGTTTCATCCACAACAATTGTGCACAATAGCTTCCTGCTACAATATACTCAGCTTCTGCAGTAGACAAAGAGATCAAATTCTGTTTCTTACTATACTAAGACACTAAGTTTGTACCAGTAAAGAAACATCCATCTGTGGTACTTTTTCGATCATCAGCATTACTAGCCCAGTCAGAATCACTGTACCTAATTAACTCAGAATCTTGACTCTTAGAATACCAAACACCATACTCAGAAGTCCCACTTACATATCGAATAACTCATTTAACTGCAGTGAGATGCGACTCCTTTGGATCAGCTTGAGTTCTTGCACAAATCCCAACGCTGAAACATATATCTGGTCTACTAGCTGTTAAATACAGTAAACTTTCAATCATGCCTCTGTATAATTTCTGATCAACTGAAACTCCTTTCTCACCTTTACCCATTTGTCAGAAACACCCATAGGAGTTTGAACTGCTCGAGCATTGCTCAGACCAAACCTCTTCACTAAGTTTAGAGCATACTTACTCTGATTTATGAACAGACCATTCCTTCCTTGCTTAACTTGCAACCCCAGAAAGTAAGTGAGTTCTCCAACCATGCTCATCTCAAATTCGGATTGCATGATGGTTACAAAATCTTGTACCATAGAAGATGAAGTAGAGCCAAATACTATATCATCAACATAAATTTGAGCAATAAAATTTTTTGAGTTCTTTTCAAGCACAAATAAAGTGCGATCTACTCCCCCTCAACGATAGCCTTTATGAAGAAGAAAGTTAGTAAGTCGTTCATACCACGCCCTGGGTGCTTGCCTTAGACCGTATAGAGCCTTCTTGAGGCGATAAACATAGTGTGGATAATGAGGATCCTCAAAGCCTTTAGGTTGTTCAACATAAACCTTTTCATTCACCACTCCATTTAGAAACGCACTCTTGACATCCATTTGATATAACATAAAGTTCATAGAGCAAGCAATAGCAAGTAATATTCGAATTGACTCTAACTTGGCAACTGGTGCAAATGTCTCATCAAAGTCAACCCCTTCCACTTGTGTATATCCTTGAGCTACTAGTCTAGCCTTATTTTGAGTAACTAGACCATCAGCATTAGGCTTATTCTTGAAAATCCACTTCGTGCCAATAACATTAATGCCTTTGGGGCGAGAAGTAAGATACCAGACGCCATTTTGTGCAAACTAACTTAGTTCTTCTTGCATAGCAGCAATCCAATATTCATCCAGCAAGACTTCTTTGTAGTTCTTGTGTTCAATGAGAGAAACAAAGCAATGCAATCCAGCTAGCCTTCGGTAATCCACTCAAGGAACCGATCGAGTACTTCTCATGTTGGATTCAGGTTGGTCCTGTGTTAGAATATAGGGTTCGTTAGCGGGGGACGATGTTCCAATATACTCGGCTTCGATAGGTTCAGCACCAATTTGCTCAGTTGTTCCAGCATGTTGATGAGGTTCATCTTCAACTAATGGATCTGCCCTGTCAGGTTGATGCGGCTGTTGGAACATGAGTGTTACTGGGATCTTCTTCTACAACATCGGACTTTTGTTCTTCCTCTGAATTATCCACAATAACATTGATGGACTCATGAGAGTGTTGGTTCGATGATTAAAAACTCGATAGGGACGGCTGTTGATAGAATATCCAAGAAAAATTCATGTATCACTCTGATTGTCAAATTTTGCCAACTGCTCTCTGTCTCTGAGAATGTAGCACTTGCTTCCGAACACATGAAAGTATGAGACATTAGGTTTCCTGCCCTTCCAAATCTTGTAGGATGTTTTGCTGGTGAATGGCCGCAGATATACTTGATTAACTCTATAACACGCTGTATTAATAGCTTCTGCCCACCATTTCTTGTAAATTTCTTTCTCAGCTAACATGACTTGAGCCATCTCCTGCAAGGTTATGTTTTTCTGTTCTACAATACCATTCTGCTAAGGAGTGATAGGTGCAGAAAATTCATGTTGAATCCCGAGCTCATCACAAAAGTCACTAAATTGAGAATTCTCAAACTCTCTACCATGATCACTACAAATTCGAACAATCCTCCAACATCAGGGACTGATCTTCCAACAACAGGGACTGATGTTCCAACATCAGGGACTGTTGTACCAACATCAGGGACTGATGGACCAACATCAGGGACTGTGGGACCAACATCAGGGACTGTGGGACTGTTATTGTTAAGTTGAGCAGATTCTTGAAGGTACCACTGATGAGACTTCTATGAGAGATATGATGTTGTGTGTCAGAGGAGGACTTTAGCTGAGAGGGCAACTGATTTGGGTGTATATGGTGAATGCTAATTTATCGCTTACATGGACTATTTGGGTTTCAAGACTGCTGCCTCAACCTACAAGGAGTAGAACCGAGAGATTGTAGAAGAATTTTTTTCAAACTTAATGGGAGGCAACATTGATCCATATTTTGAGTGGTACAACAAAGTTTACATCAGAGGCAAGATGATTAGATTCTGTCAGAAGTTACTGGAGGATTTCAGTCTCAGTGGCCACTAAAGGGAACGTTACTGTTTCTAGCTTGAATACCAGGTATTTCTGTCTATTACAGATTTTTTTTGTAAACTATTGGATTCTCTCTTGAAGTACTACAACTCTTACTCAAGAAACGACCAAACAAGAGTACATTTGATCTAAGACATGTGCATGATCTGCTCTGGAATTATGAGGCTACAACTTCTGATGTCGATGAGAAGACGATCAAATTTGTGGCCCTGAATCTGAAGTTGAGAGCTCTAGCCATCCAGATTAGATGAAGCACAAATAGCTGCTCATGAAGAGATTTGGAGGCTCTGCTATGGCTATGTTCCAACATAGGCCAGATATTTACTTCAGGGGGAGCTGCATTTATTGGATATTTTGAACTTCTGTGTTTATTGCGTTTGGCATGTTTATGGTCCCAAGGGGGAGATATTTTGGATTTATGGATTTTTTGGATATTCTCGGATTTCAGTACTTATGTGAATTTCAGTACTTATGTGTTTATGTTGGTCATGTGTTCCAACATGCTTTTCTAGGTAGCTAAGTACTGATTGCGCAGTTTCTGTGATTTGATGTTCCAACATGGATGTTGAAGTCTTGATGATTTGGAGCTGTGATATTCAGGGGGAGTTAAAAATTTTTCCAGCTCATGTTCAAACATCCATATGTGGTTTACTTGATGTCTATATATTTGCATAGTTGTTGCTTTGAAAGTTCAAAAGATTGAAGGGTCCACAAAATGCCAAAGGGAGATATTGTAAAGTCCAGATTCGGTTAATTGGTCATTTGTGGTAATTATGCAAATGTGGTATTATTATGTTGCAACATCAAAGAAAGAATTTTGGTAGAATAATGAAAGATTGAATAAAGAATCTGAGAAGCAGTAGTCTTGTCCAAGAGTTATTTGATTTGAAGAATATATCAATTCATATATTTGTGGGATTTGATTAAGATTTGAAGAGTTAGAATAGATTGGGATGGGATATTCTAATTCCTTTCTTTAAGGGATTAGATTTGATAATTCTCATCGATTTGATTGTAATCAGAATATTAAATGGAGAAGGAAACATTTACACATAAGATTGCATGAGCAAGAAGATTTTCCATGTTGACACAAATGGAAAGGTGAAGGCTAAAAGGATTTAATCAGTTGAAGATGTTGTGTGAATATTGAGTTATGGAATATTGGAGATTTCGCAATACTATTATTTAGCCATGTTATTCAAGCATATTAGATTTATGGAAAATCCCTATAATTATGGAATTTGATTTATGTAATATTATGGGATAATTGAGATAAGGAAAATTCCTTTATTTATGAGATTTTGATATGCTTTTATAAGCACATTTGGAAACAGAATCTTTTGAAGACAAATGTGGAGAATTCCAATCTGCTCATGATATATATATTGATGGACATCACGGCTATGCCACTCATAGATTAATTGAAGAAAAATATGCATCCAGATTTTTATCTTTCGAGAGGTACTACAGAGCCATTCGTCTGTGTTCCAACATGAACTTAAACTGTTGATCAAGTTTAGAATCATGTACCTTAATTCCTCGGGAGGAGGAGATTGAGCGTCCACAAGTTTTGAGGTTAGAGGGAGTCTGATCAAGGCAAATCGGTAGCAATGGAAGCTTGCAAGATTCACGTGTTATAATTAGATAAGATAAGTATATTGTATAGTGTACTTTGTACTGTATCTTTCTGATTAGTGGGTTCATTCTGAACTCGGTCAGGCCCCGCGGATGTAGGTGAATTCCACCGAACTGCATAACCAAGTCTCGTGTGATGATCCTTTATTTTATTGTATACTTGGTTAGATAAGATATGTTGGAACATGATAGTAATTATTAAATTAATTAGGTAAAACCAAATTTCACTTGCACATCAAATACCCAGAATAATATTTGACTTGAACAAAACCGAAGCAAACATCGAATGGGGATGGTTCACTACCAGAACTGTAAGACCAGGGGATATGCTCTATGTATACAGTAAAATAGATCGACAACCAGCTACAAAATTTGAACCATCTCTAATATGAATCTTCCTTCGAAAACTCTGGATCACAAAATTTTAGATATTTGACGTAACGAGGGATCTCACAAAACCCTAGTATGTCACACAAAATTCAAGAGTTTAGCCCTCAGAATACTCTTAATTTTGACTTGCTTCCCAACTAACCCGCAAGATTAGTTCACAAGGTTATTGATACTTAATTAACCCACAGAATTAAGCAACAATGAAAACGATCACAAGCAATGCGTATAACTCAAAAGTTCTGAATATATGATTGATAAAAAGGTTGTAAAATTTCATGGATGACCTCTCCTATTTATAGGGTATAAATCGGGCAAAAACCCTAAAAATACCAAACTAAACTAAAAATAGTGTTGATCTTCTAAAAATACTAAACTAGGAAAGATATACTAAATGATATCTTTGATATCGTATCACTCTCTCAATCCCCCTCCTCTTCTTCTTCAGATGCTTCATTCAACCACTGGATAAATTTTTCAGCCCGCCTAAGAAACACCTTATCACTCTCATCTTCACACTCCTTCTCAGATGCCCAGTTCAATACTGCTTCCTCTTGTACAATATCTTTGTCGTACAACAGATGCAGAATCTGAACAAACAATGGTGCGTACTCCCTTGCCGACTCGCACAGTTGTTCAAATTTCAGAATCACTTCAATCTCGTTATCTATGCTTGTCAGGTAGGACTTCAGAAATTTCTGCCATTTTGTGAGTAAACTTGCGGCATTTCTACACAGCTCACTGGGAGAAGCATGATCTCTAGCCATTGCCAACTTCATTATGGAATAAAATATGGCGACAGCACAATCTGCAGTACTGATCCTACTGCGTGACAACGCCCGTAATGTCTTCACCTCCAATATAACATCATCATCCTTATGATTCTCCAGTTCAGCGCGCTCAAAAGTAGCTAAAACCTCTCTCTCAAAATGCTGATACTCGTCGTTTATATCTTCAGCATCATCATCAGAATCAGAAATAGCTGGTAGTGGAAAAGAGTCAAGCTCATCATCGTTTGAGATGTGCGAAAATTCAACAAGCTTTTCTGCAGGAATGGGTGCAACTGAATGCCTCCATTCCTCTTCTTGGCTCCCCTCACTAGCTGACCATATGTAACCAATCCCACCATTACCTGAAGTAGATAACGATGAGATGTCGATTGTCCCACTGCTATTGCCAGCATATTCCAGCTCCTCGTCGCTGTCCTGATCGATGGGTTGCTGATATAAAGATACCTTTGAGTAAGCAGGAACAACAAAATGTTGTCCAACAACAACGTTATACGACAAAACAGCACCAGGTTCCAAAGTTGCTTCTGACTTGATGATCACCCCATCACACACAATGGCATTCTTAAGTATACAGCCATCTTCAATGGTCACATTGTGCCAGATGTAGCTACCATCAATTAAGACATTTGCGCCAATTTTACAACCTTCGCCAACCACTGAATTTGAAATTTTAGAGTAGTTTCCCACTGTTGTACCACTTCCAATAACAGTAAAAGGACCAATTTGATCAGAGCGGGACTGTCCTACCCCTGATCCTTGCCTATCAACTTCATAAGTAGAACAATTTCCCAAAAGTTGGACATCAGGCACCAAAGGATATGTCAACCTCTGAATAATATCTTTGCTAACAGTGTCATAGC
This sequence comes from Rubia yunnanensis, assembly GCA_037428765.1. NCBI lineage: Eukaryota > Viridiplantae > Streptophyta > Magnoliopsida > Gentianales > Rubiaceae > Rubia > Rubia yunnanensis. Next base: position 2,329,767 of record CM075063.1, on the reverse strand, counting down.
TGCGAAGATTGTCAACTCTAGCTGCATAACTTGAGTGAATCTCATGCGTAAAAACCTTGTATCCTATAATATCATCATCAAGCAAACCCCCCAAAAAGTGACGCCGGAGATGTTGGTAGTCAAAATTGTCAGCAAACGTACTCAGGACTTCTGGAGAACAAATGTCAATGTAGCAATCCTGCATCATTAGAATATTAAGTGATGCTGTGCTTGAAACAAAATCCTCAAAGACACAAAATCATCAAGAAGCATCATTAGAATATTGGTAACAAAACAGAACTAAACGCGAAAAAACATCAGGCTTTGGTTCTCTCAGCCTATTTGAAGCATTGCGTGATTCGCAGCCTATATCTGCCTCAAATCATCAACAATCAAAGTGAGTCATAAACTAGAGTAAGCTATTCTTCAGTGTAGTGACCCCCACGGGAGTTGTTTTCTGGTCCAACAAATCATAAACTTAGCACAGTCTCTAAATATATACTATCATACGTGCACAATAATCGATCAGTATAAAGAAAAACACCTACTCTTAGTGCAACATTAGTTAAGCAGCCAGAAAATCATTGTGCAGTACTACTTATAATAGTTGATAAAAAAACAGATAAAGAAAAGGAAGTATCCAGAATCAACATCAACACAGCAAACAAGCAATGCTAGTTATTCAATAGAACCCAAAAGTATTATTTCTCTCAGCAAAAGAAGACATCAGTGATAAGGATGGAGGGGAAACCTGCATGTCATTACGAAGACGTATAGACGAGTGGACAGGAGGCTTATCATCCCTTTCTTCGTAACACAGGAGCTGCTTCGTGTCGGGATCTATTGCCATAAACAGCTGATCAGATTGAAGCGAAGGCTCGGACTGCCTAACCACCATGGTGAGGATGGCATTGCTATCCTTTTTCCTTCTCTCCTTATGTTCTTTCAGTACCTCAGCAAGGGACATATCACTAACAGTATCTCCACTAACAAGCACAAAATCTCCGCGTATCTTCAAACAAACACACACAAAATTCACATGAATCAAAAAACCGAACCACCACAATAATTTTCATCAAAAAAGAGGACGAGCGAATTGCAACATACCACATTCTGCTCGTAGATAAAGCGCAGAGCATCTCCGGTGCCGGCAGCGATATTGGACTGGATTGTAGTGACGGAGAAGTTTGGCTGGCCGAACCAGTCGGAAGTTTGCAAGTGGTGAATCACTTGTTTGGCGTGAGCGCAGCAGAAGACGAAGACCTCCTCCACTCCGGCGGATTCGAGCCAGGATAGGGTGTGATCGATGATGGCGACGTTCACCAGCGGCAACAGTACCTTGGGGCGCTCCAGGGTTATTGGCCCGAATTCGGTGGTGAAGGTGTCGGCGACGAGTATGGCTTGTAGGGGAGCACTGGTTAGCTCCTCCACCGAATCTTCCGTTTTCGAAGCTCCTCCGCCGCCGCCTCGGCTTTTCGCACCTTTTTTCACCCCCATTTTGCGACAGAAAAAACCTGCTGCTGCAGCGTTTGTGGGGTAGACCAAAAGGTTGACTTTAATTTTTTATGAAAATAAAGGTTGACTTTTGTTAATCAAATCGTGAATGAAAATTAGTCCCCTCTATGTTTTTATATTTATGGGGAAATGAATCTCCTACCCAGGAAAGGAAAAGGTAACTAAAATTCCTAATGAAGAGAGGAAAAGGAAATTCAATCTTCCAATAAAAAGGGGAAAATGAAACCATATCTTCCGAGAGAAAAAAGAAATAGAGCTAAGTTTTACGTAATTGATGAAATTGCATATATAATCTTGCAATAATTGAAAGTGTAAATATAATTTTAGATATTCAATTTATGTGCAATTATAATTTTTTTCGTCAGTTTAAGATTGAAATTATATGAAAAAGACCAATTTACCTCTCTGTAAAAAAAAAAATGAATGAGATTACTTTTCCGCCCTAATCTCCACCTCTTCTTCTTTAACCCCACCCCCTAAATCCCGGATCTCAATCACCTTTTTCCCTTCTTTCTTTCCCTCTGCATATTACCAAAAATGCCTAGTTGCTCCAACTAGAGGCGGAACTGGGGGGGGGGCGTGGGGGTGCTAGCGCCTCCCCTAAGATTCGGTGGCCTGAAATTTAGGCCTAGAGCCACTGGAAGCCGCCGGATTCCGCCCCCCTTGAGTTGTCGTCGTTGCCGGAGCGAGGAACGGAGGAAGTGGCGTGAGAGGCGGAGGCGCGGCGCAGAGGAAGGAGACTTGAAGAAGATGATGTTTTTTAATTTTTTTTGGTATAACTAAACAAAACAATGTCGTTTTGGCTAAGTGAAACGGTGTTATTTTGCTTAGTTGGTGGGAAAAAAATAGAAGGCCAATTGGACATATTTAATTAGACATATTTAATTAGACATATTTAATTAGACATATTTAATTAGGCATATTTTTGAGACATATTTAATTTGACATATTTAATTAGACATATTTAATTAGACATATTTTTTGTTGGGATTGATAATGAACCAATTTTGCAACGTTATCAGCGTATGCAACATCGCAGGACACAGTTTGTCTCCTGCGGTTAGTGTTTCTAGTTCTAGCAACCAAAGTATTGGAACGTAGTTTTTTATGCAGTGGTAGTTCTTTGTTGTAAAAATCTAATTATTATGTATTCATATTATTATGTAAGCGTTGTTTGTTAAAAATTATTTTATGTAGCGTTGCAAAAAAAAAAATTTAATCTCATTTTTGCCCCCCCTAAAATTTCCTCCTAATTCCGCCACTGGCTCCAACTCCGCCAAATAATATCAATTTCTAAAGTGCAGTGCAACCACTCCAACTCCAATACCAATATGCAGCCTACACTTCATATCAAAATGTCGCAAACATTTCCTTTGTAAATTGTACGCACTTAGTTCACCGGACACTAGTGGAAATTCATCTATTAAACGTGGTTATAATGGACAATGAAAGTCACTTGGGGGTTGACTTTCCTGGGCGCAACTTCCATTGGAACTGCCTTCTATTAGGTTCAAAGGAGTTCCAATATCAGAGCTTATATCCGATCTTCTAAAAAAAAGGCTGTCGAAAACCTTAACTTTCCGGCTTCTATTGAACTTCTCCGACGGAAGAGCAACAGCAAACAGAGGCGGCGAAAGAGATCTAAAAATTCCAACAGAGCAACAACAATCTAAAAATGTATTAAATGAGGTGACCAGATGTTTGTTTTTATTTATTGTAACGAGGTTACTATAACTTTAAAAAACTTTTAAAATGTATTGCAATGTATAAATAATCATAATTAACTCCAAAAGTTATTGAAATGAAGTTTTCTTAATTTGTCTAATAGCTAGTCGATCTAATGGGACATTTTCTTTTATTTGTATTGAATGAAATTTGAGTCCATCTCTTGAAAGACAGTCTTTCCATAACTCATGGAAAGATCAAGATTTGAAGTCTAAATTAGAAGAAATGAAGATAAAATTTTTGGGTTGCATGAATCCAGTTATAAACTTTATAGGCAAAGTCTTGGGAACGACTGTCTTTCCATAGTCTTATGGAAAGACGGGGTTTGATTAGAATAATAAAAGGTAAAAGGTCTTAGTTGCAATATTAAAGTTTTAGTATGAAACATGTAGTAGTTATAAAATTTATAACCCGGTTCATGCATCCCAAAAATTTTATCTTAATTTCTTCTAATTTACAGTTTAAACCTTGGTCTTTCCATAACTTATGGAAAGATCGTCTTTCAAGAGACGGACTCAACTTTATAACTACTACACGTTGCATAATAAAATTTTAATATTGCAACTAAGACCTTTTACCTTTTACATTTTATTATTCTAATGAAATCATGTCTTTCCCAACACTTTGCCTTTAAATAACTTTTTGATGGTGTTATTAGTTGATGGTATGTGAATTATAGGTATTAAACCCGATACATGTCAGCCCAACACAAATCCATATTACAAGTCTAAATTTGACCCGATTGCGACCCGAAACCTTCTGCACCACCCCAACCCCGATCCCCAACAGCTAAAACCCTAATCGTTGGGATTGCATCTTTCCGACAAGCTGCAATCACCGGAATTGCACCGCTAATGCTGCAACCACCAGCATATCATTTTTCGAAGATTATGTTCACAATCTGCAACAAGCTACAAGCCTACTACTCCTATCAATCGTTATATCACAATCATACATGACTCATAATCCTAGATTGAATCGGGACATTACTTAACTTATTTACCCGAATTGATCGGTAAATAGTCCTAAATGTTAGGGCTCATATCTACCGCCATGGTTCCGAGAGTTAAATCGGTCGTGCAATCTATTCTTGAGTGATATGCTTGATACATTGACTATTTTGACAGAATATAACCAATCTAATTCCACCAGTGATTGAACTTCGAAAATGGGTTGGGCCCTTGAGAGCAGTGAGTTACCTCCTTGGTTATGGGCTTAGTGTCATTGCGGCCGAAGCCATGAGGGCGATTGTATCGCCTCAAAAACGGGTTGTGGTAAAACATGGTTGTACGACAAACGTATGTTGAGGTTTTTCAGACCCAGGTTGTTGGAGGCGGCCAATTTGATGTATTGATCCAAACATGAAGAGCTCTCAAATATTGAAGACTTAAAACACTAGTTCTGGTTCATTGTACCTAATTTATAGAAATAGTTTACTTTCCCTAATCAGTGGGATTTCCCTAATCAGTGGGATTGCTTACGTGTAAATCCTATCATTAGAACTAGCACTTGTAATATAAATAGATACGTACAGAGATGAATAAAAGCATCCATTCGCATCATATCATTTACATGGTATCAGTATAGCCTCGTTTTCACATCTCTCCATAAACCCTCATCATGGCTGACAACAATCAATCCATCCAAAATGCTTCCGCCTCCTCCATCCTCTTCACCTCGGTAAACTTACAGTTTCCAGCCCTGGCAGTTCGCTTGGATTGCACCAACTACTTCCTCTGGCACGGCACGATTCGTTTGGCTCTGGAAGCCTACAAACTAGAGGATTTTCTCGTCCTCGGCAACGCTCCATCTCCTTTCATCACGTCGAAGGAATCCACCTCTACACCGACTGCAAACCCAGACTTTACGTCATGGAAAAGAAAGGATCGGCTTGTTCTCTTATAGCTCCGATCAACTCTCACAGCCCCTATGCTCGGTCACGTCGCTAGGGCAACATCAACCTCTGAATGTTGGATCATTCTTGAACAAATGTTTCACTCCCAAACTTAGGCTCTTCAAATGCATCTCAAACAGCAACTTCAGGTGCTTCAAAAGGGTTCTCTGTCCATTCTTGACTATGTTGAGAAAAAGAGCGCCATCTCGGACTCATTGGCTGAATGCCTCACGGTGGTCTCCGACAATGACTTTGTGTCCTTCATCATCTATGGGCTAGGCCCTGAATATGGCGCGTTTCGAACCACCTTAGCCATGCGCACCGCTCCGGTCACGTCGAATGAACTGCTCGGCTTGCTGCTATAGGAGGAGCATCACCTTCTGGAGTCATCTTCTGATGCGGCTATGCCGACGGCATTCTACTCCAACTGCCGCGCACTAGGCCGAACCCCTGCCGCTGCCTCTCGGCCCACTTCGGGGATGGACGACTCCAACGCTGACCGCGGCTCCGGTTCCATCCCTCTCAAATGCGACATCTGTGAGAAGCCCAATCACAATGGGTGGAACTGTCACAATAGGCTCAACATCGCAGCCTATCCTCCTACCAGCCGTCGTGCAGCCGAACGCCAGCGTCAGTTCCAGTCCTCGTAAAGATAGCCTACACGGCTTACAACTCCAATAGCGGTGCGTCTCCGTCGGCACTCCAGGACCCGTGGGTGGTGGACTCAGGTGCTTCACACCATACCACTGCTGATCTAGGCAATCTGAATCTGCATTCAGACTACACTGGGGCTGACAATCTGTTCGTCGGAAATGGTGAGTCCCTCCCTATCATTTAGGTCTCTCTACTTTAAATGCACAACATGCTTCTAATTCCTTGTCATTAAATGAAATCCTAGTTATCCCAAAAATATCCAAAAATTTGCTAAGTGTCTCTAAACTTTGCAAAGACAATAATGTGTTTCTTGAATTTCATCATGACCGTTGCTATGTTAAGAGTTGGCAGGGAAAGACATTGCTAAAAGGAATAGTTGATGATGGTCTGTATCGAATCCCAGCCAGTTTGTTTTCTTCCAGCCCTCCTCGCATTTTCATTGGAGAACGAGCCTCGGTGGCATGTTGGCATCATCGCTTTGCTCACCCACATGAAAACGTTTTACGTAGCCAGTTATCATGTTTCAACTTACCTGTTTCTTCAAACAATAAACTTGTTTATGTTTGTGAGGCTTGTCAGTTAGGCAAAAGTCACAAGCTATTTCTTCCATCTAGTTCTGTTCCCTCAAAACTTCCTTTTGATTTGATTTATTCTGATGTGTGGGGCCCTGCCTCGGTACCTTCTCTCAATGGCAATAGATACTTCATTCTTTTCATTGATGACTGCACAAAATTTGTTTGGGTTTACTTTCTCACTGCTAAATCTCAAGTCTTTCAGGCCTTTTCTCTATTCAAATCCATGGTTGAAACACAATTTTCTACAAAAATTAAAGATTTTCAATCTGATTGGGGAGGGGAATATCGAAATGTCTCTACCTTTCTCCAAAATCATGGTATTTTGCATAGAGTTTCTTGTCCCCACACCCCTGAACAAAATGGTGCTGGTGAAAGACGTAATCGCATTGTCGTTGAAAAAGGCCTTTCTCTACTCTCCCACTCTCATCTCTCAATCTCATTCCGGGAACATGCCTTCCAAACTTCCATCTTCCTTCACAGTCGTACCATAACTCCTACCCTCGCCAATGAATCTCCCTACACTCGGCTATCATCGCCAACCAGACTATCTGTTTCTCAAATCCTTCGATTGTCTCTGCTATCCTTACCTTCGTCCATATAACAACAACAAGTTGGAGTTTCGTTCTGTTGCTTGCATCTTCGTAGGATACAACACCAAACACAAAGTATACCTTTGCTTTCATGTCCCCACCTCTCGCACCTATATATCCTGTCATGTTGTGTTCGATGTGTCTTCCTTTCCCTTTCCTGACCACAATTCCAAGTCCTCCCCATCACCCTTCTCCGATATATCCCTTCAGAGTCTGCACCTTGCCTCAGACATTTCTTCCTCACCTATCCCTCCACCCGTCACCAATCACAGTCCCCCTCCATCTCCACGTAGTCCTTCTCCTAACCTCAGTCCCGGACCATCACTTAGTCCGTCTCCTCCACCCAGTCCCACTCAGCCAATTTCACCGTCTCCAGCCCCTTCTCATCCTTCTACTCAGCCTTCTACTATCAGCTCTCATATAGCTCCCTCATATTTCCGCCCGGCTACCAACTCTACTCATGGTATGACAACTCGTGCGGAAACTGACTCTCTCAAGCCAAAGCTCTACACTGCTACAAAACACCCATTACCTTTTGACGGTTTCGATCTTGAACCGAAATCCTTTCTTCAGGCCAAAAAGAATCCTAATTGGCAGCATGCTATGCAGTTAGAGTATGATGCCTTAATGACTAATAGGACTTGGGACTTGGTGCCCAGGTCATGTGCATCTAATCTTGTTGGTTGTAAGTGGATTTTCAGGATCAAGAAGAAACCCGATGGTTCAGTTGAGCGCTACAAAGCTCGCCTTGTTGCAAAAGGCTTTAATCAGGCAGAGGGGGTTGACTACTTCGACACATTCAGCCCTGTCATCAAACCCACTACCATTCGGGTGGTCCTCGATTTGGTTGTTACTCAAAATTGGCCTCTTCTCCAGGTTGACATCAACAATGCCTTCCTCAATGGTGATATGTCTGAAACTGTATTCATGGAGCAACCACCGGGTTTTGTCTCACCGCATCAGCCCTCTCATGTTTTCCATCTTCGGAAAGCTCTTTATGGTCTCAAACAGGCATCGCGAGTATGGTTTCAGAAGCTCAACCAGGCCCTTCTACGGCACGGCTTCAAACCATGTGTTTTAGACACCTCTCTCTTCATCAAACATCATGGGTCTGATGTCATCTATGTTCTAGTTTATGTGGATGATCTCATCATCACTGGCTCGAGCTCCAAGTTCATTGATGAGTTTGTTGGCTATCTCCACTCGGTTTTCTCTTTGAAGGACTTGGGTGCTCTGAATTTTTTCCTTGAGACTGAAGTTCTTCGCAACTCTTCAGGTATACTTTTATCTCAACGGAAATACATTCTTGGTCTTCTTGACAAGAGCAAAATGGTTGGTGCAAAACCAATTGCCTCTCCAGCCATTCCGGGCTCGCACCTCGTCATTGGTGGTGATCCTTTCCCAGATGTCTATCTCTATCGCAGCATTGTAGGAGCTCTACAGTATGTCACCATTACCCGGCCTGAGCTTGCATATTCAGTCAACCGGGTTTGTCAGTTCATGCATCAACCTTCAAAGATTCACTGGGCCGCTGTGAAACGCATACTACGGTATCTCAAAGGCACTATTAATAATGGCTTACTCATTCGGCCATCTCGGGATGATCGCCTTGTATGTTTTACGGATGCTGGTTGGGCCTCAGATCCTGATGATTGCCGCTCTCAACATGGCTTTGTTGTTTACCTTGGTGGTAATCTCATCAGCTGGTCCTCCCGTAAACAACAGGTTGTAGCCCGCTCCAGTACTGAAGCTGAGTACCGGGTGATCGCATTTGCCTCAATGAAGCTCATCTGGCTTCAACAGCTTCTAGCCGAAATGGCTGCGTCTGTCTCTCAGGCTCTTATCCTCCTCTGTGATAATCTCAGTGCTACGTATCTTACTGCCAATCCGGTCTTTCATCAGAGGTCTAAACACATCAAGATTGATTTTTCACTTTGTTCGAGAACAAGTCAAAGCTGGGGAACTTGTTATTCGATATGTGAGCTCTGTTGATCAGATTGCCAAGTAAAGAATGGAACTGGTTACATCCGAGAGCCTTAGTGAACAAATTCGCTGGCTGGTCTGTCGTACGGATATGTTGAGTAACAATAGCGCCAGATTGGACAAGATCTCGGACAAAATGACAATCAACTTCAATGTGCTTCGTGCGTTCATGAAAATTCGGGTTGGCTGCTATGTGGAGAGCAGATTGACTGTCACAAAACAATTTCATAGGAAAAGAGTGAGAAACCCCTAAGTCCTTCAGTAAGGACCTAAGCCATAACAACTCATAGCAAGTAACTGCCATAGCACGATACTCTGCTTCAGCAGAAGATCGAGAAACAGTAGGTTGCTTCTTAGTCTTCCAGGAAACCGGAGAATCACCAATCATAACAAAATAACCAGATAAATAACGCCTAGTAATTGGACAGGCGGCCCAAACTGAATCACAAAAAGCAGTCAGTTGTAGAGTACTATGGGAAGAAATAAATAAACCTTGACCATGATGACTCTTCAGGTAGTGCAACACACGAACCGTAACTTGCCAGTGAGGAACACAAGGAGACTGCATGAATTGCGTAAGAGTATGAACTGAATAGCTAAGTTCAGGATGAGTAATAGTCAGATATATCAGGCGCCCAACCAAACGACGATACTGCTCTGGGTCATGGTAGGCTGGACCTTCAACACGCGCCAAATCATGTTGTTGCTCCATCGGAAAATCAATTAGTTTGGAAGCAGATAAACATGTATCAGATAGGATGTCTAAAGCATATTTCCTTTGCGGGAGAAACATCCCCTCCGGTCTTCTAGCAATCTCTATGCCCGAAAAATACTTAAGCAAACCAAGGTCCTTCATGTGAAAACAAGAACCCAAGTATTTCTCGAACTCAGAGATGAGCGAAGAAGAACTACCAGCAATAACCAAATCATCCACATAAACCAAAACATGTAAGGAAACTGATCCACAGAAATAGACAAATAAAGAGTAATCGGCCTTACTTTGAACAAAACCAAAAGCCCGTAAAGCCTGAGACAGTTTAGCAAACCAATTTTGAGGAGCGTGACAAAGATCATAAAGAGATTTCTGAAGCCGACAAACCTGACCAGGAGGTACAGCATAGCCAGGCGGAGGACGCATGAACACTTCCTCATGTAAATCACCATGCAGGAAGGCATTATGAACATCCATCTGATGCAGTTCCCAACCTTTTATAACTGCAACAGACAAGAACAATCTAACAGAACTCATTCGCAACTGGAGCAAAGGTCTCGGTGTAATCAATTCCTTCAACCTGGCGATTTCCAAGAACCACTAGGCGTGCCTTGCGACGTTCAATAGTACCATCTGAACGAAACTTCGTCCGGTATACCCATTTGCACCCAATAGCCTTCTTATGCGCAGGCAAAGGAAACAAAGTCCATGTCTGATTTCACTCCAGGGCAGTAAGTTCCTCAACCATAGCATCTCACCAATGAGAATGACGGGAAGCCTCAGAGTAAGTAGTGGGATATGCACTAAAAGTTACAACACCCAAAAATCTAGAATGCATACTAGAAAAATTATCACAATTTACATAATCAGTAAGAGGATAGAAAACACCGGAGGAAAGTGATGACGCATGAGGGAATGTAGTCGAAGGGGGGGGGGGTCTTCAATAGTAAGAGCACATGCATGATCTTCACAGTTGTAATCTACCAAGTATGATGGAGGACAATGAGATCGAACACTCTGTCTGGTAGGTGGCAACTCAGCAGCGGAACTGTCCAGTACCAGAGAAGCCGGTAAAGTAGATACCGAGGATGTAGCATTAACGGTGATTGGCGGAGAATAACTGGCAGCGGACGGCAAAGGTTGGCCAGCAGCAGTCGGCATGACGGTACCGGCGTCGGGCGGCGGAGGACTTACTGGCGTTGACTGGCTGACGTTGACTGGAGTTGACTGGCCGACGTTGACTGGAGTTGACTGCTCAGCGTTGACCGGTAAGACAACAGTCGGTAGCAGCTGGCCACCGGTGGTCGGCGGAAGGCCAACGACGATCGGCAGTGGAAGGCTGAGCAAAAACTCCATGCGGCTCCGGTGAGAAGAAGGAGGAATCCGACGGTGGTGTGGTGGCACCGCTAGGTTCATCGGATAAAGCAGATGCCGGAGTTGCAGAGTACGGGAACTGGTCTTCAAAGAAATCAGCATCCCGACTGTTAAAGATCACTCAGAATTCCAAGTCAAAAAGGTGATAGCCTTTCTTTCCGGCAGAGAACCAAGAAACAGACACCACCGACTTCGTGGTGCAAACTTGTCACGATATCTGGGAACATGAGCAGCAAAACACAAACATCTAAAAACCCTTAAGGATGAATAATTTGGAGCTTGCTCATAAAGCAAATCAAAGGGAGTACGGCCGTTCGGTTGCTGAGTCGGTGTTCGGTTGATCAGGTAGGCAGCAGTAAGAACACATTCTCCCCAAAATTCAATAGTAAGACTGGCTTGGAACCGTAAAACACGCACCACATTGAGTAAATGGCGATGCTTTCTTTCAACCCGACCATTCTGTTTTGGTGTGTCAACCATAGATATCTCAAAGATGATCTCAGATGCAGCAAACTGAGATTGCAAAGGAAAAAATTCAGTCCCATTATCAGCCCGAGCACGTTTTATGGTTCGGCCCCACTGGTTCTTCACTAAGGCACTAAATTCTAAAAATCTAAAGGCTACTTCAGACTTAGTGACCAATAAATAAACCCAAACAGCTTGGGAATAATCATCGACTATTTTCAAAAAATAAAAGGCACCACTAGAGGATGGAGTTCGATAAGGTCCCCAAACATCACAATGTACTAATTCAAATAATGTAGTAGCATTTGTAGAACTCAATGGAAAACTATGTCTAGTCTATTTTTCTCTGTAACATACATAGCAATGTATAATAGTACTATTTGTGCTAAAATCAAGAGTTGGAATAGAAGACAACACCGTAGATGATGGATGACCAAAACGTTGATGCCATAAATCAGATGAAGAAACCGAAGCAACTGTCGGAATAAATTGTAGGATATGAGGACGAATGCGAGTATCCAATAGACGAAGCCAATAAACCCCCCCCCTTTCTGTTCACCCACGCCAATCACAATCCCCGTACTGATTTTCTGTAAAATGCAATAATTTTCAGTAAACAAGGCTAGACATTTTAAGGCAGATAACAATCTAGAGCATGATAATAAATTGCATCGCAAAGTAGGTATGTAGAGCACATGAGTAAGGGTGACATCACCAAAAAAAATAGATCCATATTGTGTAGCAGACGACACAGATCCATCAGGCAGTATAACATTCACAGTATTTGTAGCAGTAGTAATATCAGTAAGAGAACCTTTGTCACCAGTCATGTGATATGAGGCTCCCGAATCAAGAATCCAAGGTAAAGTAGACTTACCTGACCCATGGTCAGATAACGAATCAAATTTATTAAATAAATACAATGGTCGTACTCCATTGGTCGTCAGACAGAGCAGGACCAAAATCAGATCGTGTAGGTAAGCCAGAGGAGGCGGCCACCGCAAACCCTTGCGGCGACGTCACTACGCCGGCGAAAGAGCCATAAAACAAATGGCAAGAACAATTAAAGTAAGAGAAGGGAGAAAATTTGCTGAACCAAAGCCAAAAGAGGCAATTGACGCACGCCTACTGTGTGGCGCGTACAGGTCACGCGCTGTGAAGGGAAACTGCGCGTCTAGTGTACCCGCGCTTGGACTCACATGCTTTTGGAAGGTTGAGCGCGTGAATCTCACACGCGTCTCACGTTGTCTATGCGTCTCACGTTGTCTACGCGTCTCACGTTGTCTACGCGTCTCACGTCGCCGGAGCCGATGGAACCTAGCCGGAGTCGAGAGCGGAGTAGAGCTATCCGGCCGGAGTGGTGAGTAGACTAGAAGGATTGGAGCAAGAACTAGCCGGAGTGATTCGGGAGCTCATCGGTCGGAGCGGAGCAGGCCAGACGAAACTGAAGGAAGACGAGAGCGGGAGCAGGTACAGGCCGGCGAACGGAGTCGGGAGCGGAAACAGGTGAAGGTCGGCGGAGCGGGAGTAGAACCGGTGGCGGGAGAAGAACGGTGGCGTGATGGTGAGCAGGACCGACGGCGGGCTGAAGAAGAAGATTTTTTTGGTAGTCCGGATCGGCGGTGCGTGGAAGTCACGCACTGACAACGGCGGAAAATTTAGGACGGTATTTTAAGGTTTCAGGATTTTAGACTCTGATACCATATAGAAAATAAGGGTAATAATTGTGTGTCTGTATTCATGAATTCATGATATATTATATAGTAGTACATGATACCTATACAAGTTAAAAAAAGTAACAGAATATAATTATATCTATAATTATGGTAAGAATCCAAATCCAATTCCAATTCCTTAACATCTACGCTGTAGCAAGCTAATTCGATCATAACTAACTATGCATGCATGAAGTCAACAATTGTGTCCACAACTTAATTTATCAGATTGGAGGGATGGGCCAGATGTTGACAATAACAGCAATTAGTGGAGTACAAAAAATTAGCATCTTCTTTTTTTATTTGGTAAGTACTAAAAATAGCTTTGTCATACTAAATTTAGTAGTCTCCGAAATTCAATTGAGTAGATAACCATTACGGAAATGAATTTCAATGAAAATTATATGTTTGGATCCTTTATTTTATAGATTAGGTCTTCTGACAGGCGGCCTGTCCATAATCTTATGGACATGCCACTTATTTATTATCTTATACACTGCATTTTTTAAAATACATACAAAATTTAAAATTTTTGAAAATATTTTTTAATATTATATATTTTTATATTTTCACCTCCAAATACATATTATTACTTGTTTTAACTTATAAAATGCAATATTTAAATTTTATAAAAAATAACAACATTTAAGGCAAATGCCCCTGAGGACTGTCAATAAGCTTATGGAAAGGCCGCCTTTCCTGAGACTTTCCCTATTTTATAATTGTTTCACAACAGTATTTAAAGCTCAGTTAATGTTTGTATTTTTTAATACCCATATTCCAGTAAAATTTGATTGACTTCAAATTTAATATCCAAAGAGATGGTAAGGGGAAATCCAAATCAAAGTCGTTAAATAACATTCTTTTGGTGATAATGTTATTTTTAAGGATTCAATATCAGATTTGTAAACTTTGGTCCATAAGAATATGCTCAACCTATTAATTGTTTTTTTTAGAGTCTTTTGGGGTCAAATTAGAGATAATTCTACGCATTATTATACTTCCTCCGTCCCGTAGAAAATGGCTCAATTTCTATTTTTGTCCATCCCATAAAAAATGGATCAATTTCTATTTTTGTCAATCCCATAGAAAATAGCTCAATTTCTATTTTCGTCCATCTCATAGAAAATGGCCCAATTTCTATTTTCGTCCGTTCCATAGAAAATGGCTCAATTCAATTCTTACCTAAAATGGCAAAAAATGGTCTTATACATATACTATATTATCCCTCAAACTATTGATTAAATCCATTAGAGCATCTCAAACGGTGGTATTTTTGGATCTGCTTGCAAAATTCCACAAATTGTAGCTAGTCTGCCTACCACTATAGCAGAATCCATATCATCAGCTTACTGCTTGTGGAAACAGGTTGTTGATGTCTTCTACATTTAATGTTTGAAATGCAAAAAATGTATTTCACATAAAATTTGGTTGCATCATGTAGTATAATCTCCATATCGGGTACAATCTTCATATGTATTATTATTTCATTTTATTTCTCGAATAGAATCGTGAAATAATCCATAAAGTATATATATAAAAAATAAATATATAAAAGTATGCAGTGAAAATTATATAAAATTTCACTGTCTAAATTCAAAATAAAATATAAAATTAATTAAAAACATCAACATGCTATCAAGACATTCCATACTTAGTTCTAATTATTTCAAATAATTTCTTGTGATTTTTTAGCTCTTTCATCCATACTTGATGTATCATTGAAGAGAAGGATAAAATCTTGATGTATACTTGATGCAAATATATATTATGGATGCATGTATTATACAACACAATATGATTGTTGAAGATGAACTTCATACATATGGCCAGAATTTTAGAGAAAATTTTGTATGTTAGGAGATTAAGTATGTTAAGGTGATGGTCCAATAATATCTTGACAGTTGTGTATGGATTGGGAAGTTAAAGGTAGTTTTTGAATTATAATTTCTTTTTTATTTATTTTTTCTTAAACTTTTTGACACTTGTAAAATTACTACTAGACCATCATTTTAACATACTTAATCTCCTAACATACAAATTTTTTTGGGAATTTTATTGATGAAGATTTTCCTCCAAACATTGATGAGAATGCTCAGCAAGGACATGATATGAATTTCGAAGCATATATTCTTCAGGATGCAACATTTCAAGATAGAAGAATGCACATCAACTTAAGGCAGATTTGGTGCAGCATATCTCTACACATTTCGGAGGTAAAAATTAGAGAGGATGTAGTTTAAATTTTCAATAATGATGTGATGTTTTGTTAATCTCATAATAATTTATTAAAGTTATTTTTATGTTATAAATTTTTACTCTAAATAAATTCAATTTAAAGTAGGCAAAGTCTTAGGAAAGACGGTCTTTCCATAGGCTTATGGAAAGACGGGGTTTGATTAGAATAATAAAAGGTAAAATGTCTTAGTTGCAATATTAAAGTTTTAGTATGAAACATGTAGTAGTTATAAAATTTATAACCTGATTCATGCAATCCGAAAATTTTATCTTAATTTCTTCTAATTTACACTTTAAACCTTGGTCTTTCCATAAATTATGAAAAGACCGTCTTTCAAGAGACGAACTCTTTAAAGTATAACAATAATTTTTTATTAATTAATTATTATTATTAGACATATAATTTTATTAAAAATAAAGATGAATATTTTAAAACATGTGGGACATATCAAGCTACATATGAATGTAGCTTACCATTGAGGGAGTGTGTAGTTTGCCACGTCATTAGGTTGAAAAGATGACATGTAAAATCAATCTACAATCTTTTGTATCTTACCATTGGAGATGCTCTTAGTCAACTCTTTCAAGTTCCATGAATAACCTAGCAGACCCAAATACCCTTGCATTATTTTCCATCAACGCTTCTACCCCAACTTGCATAAAATACCGATCTAAAAGTTATTGGGTCATTTTCTAGGGGCGGAGGGAGTAAATGACACCGACGATAAATATATTTTTTTGGCAATTAATAATGACTAGTTTTAGTCTCCTAGATTTGGGAACTGGTCTTCATGTTTGGGTTAAATGGAGACGGGTCGGATCTTTAGTTGGGGAGCTTTAGTAATTTACTTTGTTTTGATTGTCTTAGATATTTAATCAGAAGTGTAGATAGAACATTTTGTGTGCGTTTCATTTGATACTTAACTGTGATTGGTTTTTTATGGTAGTCTCGAGTCAATACGATTGTGGCTACACTATAACTATACAATGAGAACCACTTATCTTTATGTGCTCTGCTCATTGCCACATAGGCCTTTTTTTAGTGTTATCCCTCTTTTAGCCATTAAAGTCCTAGATTAGAATAGTAATATTTAACTAGCGCCTCAGTGTACATGTGTTTATCCTATATCATATGTTGTAATCGCACATTGTGCAAAATTGAGGTTAATAGAAAATCCTTAGAGTTCATCAATATCCAAAATTTTCCGGCAAGGCCTTCTCCACTCTCCGCCGGAACATTTCATCGAAAATCTCATAAGCCCTCTTGAAATCAGCACCCCCTTTCCCACAGGCATCAATGAGAGCATTATAAGTTATCAAATTACCCCTCAAACACAGCATTGTTAAACCTAGATGCTAAATTATTACAACATATATACATCAGATTCAACATATATACCAGAACTGCATTCTTTGCCATTTGAAAAAAATGTTTCTTCTAAATTCTTATGCTTTCCCCGGCGTCGAACTCTCCCCGGAGTCGAACTCTCCCAGGCATCGAACTTTCCCCGGCGTCTCAAGCGGTGGCGTTGATCTCCAGCGGTGGCGTCGAACTCTCTCTGGTGTCGGCGTCGGCGTCGGCTTGGTAGCGTCGACTCCAGCGATGGCATCGCACTCTCCCCCGCTTCGGCTTCTACGGTGGTGTTGAGCTCCATTGATCTCCAGCAGCGGTGAGCGGCAGAGTGGCGTCAATCTCCAGTGGTGGCGTCAGCTTCTAAGGTGGCGTCGAACTCTCCCCAGCGTCAGCTTGTCCAGTGGAGGCGAGCAGCGGAGGGCTTGGTCAGGGCGCAGTGCGGTGGCGGAGTAAACCCAATTTAGAGAAAATCATTTTTCACAAATGTTTTTTATTTAGAGAAAATCGCAACCTTGTGAAATTACCAAATTACCCCTTACCATACCGGAAAAAATGGCACATGACCGGCACGTGGGCCTGAAAACCATAAATTTTGTCGGAAACTGGGTTTGGGGACCAGAAAGAATGTTTTGAATTTGTAGGGTACCATCTAAAGGTTGTTTTGCAACTGGGGACCAAAAAATAGTAAAAGATACTTTGTAGGGGACCAAAAAAACAATTTAGTCTTTAAGAAATATGACCTTTCGTAACAATCACCGTATTTTTAAAACTCATGAAACATACATCAATATCTTTTAATTTTAATATTTTGGTTTTACAAATATTTGGGTAAGACGATGATCTCACGATGAGATAGATTTTATAAATACAAATTTTTTTTAAAGATGAGAGATGACATGTACTTTCTGTAATTTTTAAAACTTTACTTTGTCTTGTCTCACCATAGGTTATGGTTAGACGGTCTTATATGAGTAAGTCTCTTTTTTTGTTAAACATATAAAAAGAGATGTGTGAATGTGAAATTATAAAGAAAATTATATAAAAAATTACTCCCTCTGTCCCACTTGTTTTTACACTTTTGTTTTTTTTCTCATTATCTAAGACACATGTTTGACCGTTAATATCTCTACCTACGTATAATAACGGTAAATAAAAATTTAATATTTAAAAACCACTTGTTACGACGATTTGAACAATATCATATACGATAATGTTGTTGTTCATATATTCAAATATACGGTCAAACTTTAATAGAAAATAGTGTGCAAAAAGTAAAAGTGTAAAAATAAGTGGGACGGAAGGAGTATAACATCTAAATTGAAAATACAATATTTTATTAAAAAAGAGTAATGTTTAAATTAAAAAGGTATAATATTTAAGGTAAAATTTATAGTGATTTTAAATTTTTTTTTATAATATAATGGTATCTGTATTAAAAACAGCTTATTAAAATATAAAGTAAAATTTTTAAGTTTTTTATAATAGCTCCATTTCAAATAATTAATAGGGATACAATTTGTATTAATTGTATCCTGTAACACCATATGAATTGTTCTTTGAAATATAACTACCTACTCCCTTGATTGTTATTTATGACACTTACTATAAAATGATGTTTTATTTTATTTGACACATTTTTTATTTTTGGCAAGATTCATTTAAATTTATCCATCCATTCTACTTTTTATTTTCAACATTCAATTTCTGTAAAATATGAACGTCTATTTTCATTGATGGTACAAAGGTACAATATATAGACAACATTTATAGAATTAGGTAAGGAAAGTGATTTTATCTAAGGTAGAATTCTATCTAATGTATAACAATATTGCAGAAGATATTCACAAAATATCTCCTACACTCCTCCGAAGTATGAGCATATGGATTTCGAATGCCCAACTTGCCAAGCAAAGTCTGAAATGTCTGTCGTCCAAGTGCCTTCGTAAACAAATCTGCTGGCTGGCTGGCTAGCAGTCCGAATATGATAAGTAACCACAACACCATACTGTATCAAATTACGAACAAAATGACAATCAATCTCAATATTCTTCGTCCTCTAATGAAAAACTGGATAGGCGGCAATATGAAGAGTAGTCTGACTATTGCAGTACATTTATTTCATCCACTTATTCATTTCATCTAAATCCAATCACCTAAAACCGTGGTGCCATAAATAAAAAAAATAGATGAGAACATGATACACGAAGTCAACTAATTCAGGCACACCCTATTTAATTATATTGGAGGGATGGGCAAGAGTGTGGCAATAACATTAAATATTAAAAGTAGTTATTTTGCATGCCTATAAATACAGTATATAATTAGTCTTCTAAATCCACCATCTTTTCATAAATAACTTTGCAGTGCAGAAAAAACAATGTTGTTCTTCCTTAGCATTCTGTGCTTTCTTCTGCAACTATTTACTGCACTTGCTTTTCTCCCTACAATTGGTCCAATTGCACCTGATATATATCCTTTCTATTTCCAGTTGAATCTTACTTCTTCGAAAACTTTCGGTGCCGATTCAGTTCTCCTGGATAAATATAAAAAAGGTCCATATGCAGGAGTTGCCGATGGCAGAATTCTCAAATACAATGGCACCGATTTTATGGATTTTGCATACCTTTCTCCAAACAGGTGAACTAATTTATATTATGTTTGGCAATATAGTGTTGAGAGAATTGAGTGCAGAGAGTAAAATGGTTAATAAGTGGTTGGGAATGATTCGTTTTTTTTCCGCAAAAGGAAAGATGATAATTTTAGAAAAACATAAAAAATGGTAAGGGTAAGAAAACAGAGAGTTTAAATTTAATACATATCTCACTTTTTATGAGATATAATTAATCAGTAAACCGTACACAAATTATACCGTTGCAGATACGATACAGTATGTATCACTAGGCTAGGGTACGATATAATTTACCTCTGTGAACTTAGTATTTTTAGTTAATGACAAACAATCCCTCAATTTTATTCTCCTTACTTTTACAAGAGTTTGGGGAGTTATCGTCTCTTTTCTATTACATCCAAATTGACAAGAATCCCTTTACAACCAGAAGCATGATTAAGAAAGAAGCTATAGATAGCTAAAAGAATTACCAAAGATTTTCAGTTGTTGTAGGTTCGACCTACAAGTCAAGCAACCCATTGGAGGACCCAACTCGATTTGTTTAGAAACCCTAACTCAACCCAACTCAACCTAATTGAACTAGATCAAAACTAGGTCCCATATCCAGTAATATTCTTTTAAATAAACTTTGCACTTGAAATACAAAACATCCATTGAATACAATGATCATCGTACGTGAAAGATAACATATGATTTATCTTGTTTTGATATATTCTTTTGTGTGTTAATAAGGACGAAAAAACTATGTGATGGTACAACCGATAACAATTTGGGACCAACATGCGGAAGAGCTCTAGGGCTCACTTATGACCCTTCCACGGGCAATTTCTACGCTGTTGGTGCTTATGGCGGTTTATATTTGATCGGACTAAATGGTGGACTAGCTAGGCAGCTTGCTACTGTCTCTACCTTCCTCAGTGGTATTGATTATGATCAATTCAGGAACGTGCTTTACTTCACATCTCCAAGTTTGACTTACACTTACAGGTTCGCTCTCATTCCATCTCGAGTGAAATGAACCTGCTTTATAATTTCTATATCCGTCACTGATGAAAAACAACTAGATCAAGAATGCTCCATTATCTATTCTTTTACCTCAATATAAATATATGAAGTACGAGAGATTATTCAGTTGAGACAATTAAAGAGATATAATTATAATTTATAATCCCTAGTGCTAACAAACTCATGTTCTGTTGTCTAGGAATGTCATAGACGGGGTACCCTTCTCGCCGGGAGATTCAACGGGAAAGTTATTCAAGTATAACATTAGTTCAGGAGATGTGACAGTGTTAGTGGAAAATTTGCCTGGCGCTACTGGACCCGCTGTTTGCCCAGATGGAACTTGCATATTGTACTCCTCCCGTAACACTAATCAAGTTTTCAAATATTTTCTCGTCGGACCAGAAGCCGGAAAGTCTAAATCTCTACTGAAGCTGCCCGGATACCCTATCAAAATCAAGAGAGCCCCGACGCTGGGGCTATTTTGGGTGGCAGTAAACGTCATCGTTTCATATGAGCCTTTCGTAATCCATCCATACGGGTACGAGTTCAGTCAAATTGGTGTAATTACCATCATCAAGAATTTTACAAAGAAGTATCCCAATACACAAGTGAATGTTGTGCAAGAGTACTATGATCTCAAAGTGGCAAAATTGTATGTTGGCTCACGAGTGGCTGATTATGTTGGGACTTATAGTATATTACCCTAAATTTAGACCAAAGCCGTTACAATGAGTGAACGGTTTTTCTAATGTAACTCAATAAATCAATCATATTATCTAATTTGAGTAATTTCGTTACTAAACTATGTATTCTCCTATGATTTTCTCTCAACCAGCATGCTCATTGAAAATACATCTCTAAAATTAAGTTCTTTCGGTTACGAATAGGACTTTTGGGAGGCATTCATTTCCCATGTGTTTAAAAGATGTGCTTAAAAGCCCTCTTAAACAAGCTTTAATATAGCTTCCTTTAATTGCTTCTTAAAGCATGTATTGAACTCAATCCTTAGTTCCATTTAAACTATCCTTAGAAAGCATCTTAGGGGCCGTTTGGATCGAGCAAAGAAATGGAAAGGAAAATGAAGAGAAAGGAAACGAATAACCCTATTTTTAAAAATCGGTTTGGTTCAAGTGTGGAAAGGGAATCCAATTCTTTATCATTCCATTTGTTACTGTTTGGTTCACACTAGGGAAACAAATGTTAATTTCTAGCATTATTTATAAAATAACATATATAAGTATAATTTATTTCACATTATCAAAATTGCTAAAAAATATATATATAAGTATTTTATGAATTATCGTAATATTGAGTTCATATAAAAAATTTATTTAATATAAAAATATGCAGTTCATCATCTTTAATTTATTATTATGTTGTATGTGATTAAAAACTATGCAGTTTATCATCTTTAATTTATTATTATGTTGTATGTTATTTACATATTGTCATCTTTACATATTTGTAGAAAATAAGAGTAATAATGTGTGTTTGTATTCATGATCTTATGATACATTATATAGAGGTACACAATACCTATACAAGCTAGGAAAATGTAATAGAATGTAATTACAATTACAAGTAATATTCTAATTCCTTAATACTCCTCCTCAAGTTGGAGTATGTGAATCAGAAATGCCCAACTTGCCAACCAGGGAATGAAATTAGTTACGTCCGAGAGCCTTAGTGAACAAGTCCACATGTTGGTCTGACGTGCGGATATGCCGAGCAACGATAGTGCCAAATTGAACAAGATCCCAAACAAAATGACAATCAACTTCAATGTGCTTTGTGCGTTCATGGAACACTGGATTTGCCGCAATATGAAAAGCAGATTGACTGTCACAAAACACTCGTACAGGGGAAGTGTGTACAACCCCTAAGTCTTCCAGTAAAGACTTAAGCTATTACAACTCACAACAGGTAGCAGTCATACCACGATACTCCGCTTCAACGGAAGACTGAGAAACCGTAGGTTGCTTTTTAGTCTTCCAAGAAATCGGAGAATCACCAATCATCACAAAATATCCAGAAAGAGAATGCTGGGTAATTGGGCATGCAGCCTAATCTGAATCACAGTAAGCAATCAACTGTAATGCACTAGTGGAAGAGAGAAATAAACCTTGACCAGGAAGACTATTCAGATAGTGCAACACACGAATTGCAGCTTGCCAGTGAGGAACACAAGGAGACTACCTGAATTGCGCAAGTGTATGAACCGAATAACTAATCTCAGAACGTGTGATAGTCAGGTATATCAGGCACCCAACCAGACGCATATACTGCTCGGGATCATGGTAAGTTGGACCCTCAACACGCGCCAAATCATGTTGTTGCTCCATTGGAAAGTCAGTCGATTTAGAAGGAGATAAACCTGTATAAGATAAAATGTTCAAGGCATATTTCCTTTGCGAAAGAAACATTACCTCCGGTCTTCTAGCAATCTCTATGCCCAAGAAATACTTAAGTAAACCAAGATCTTTCATATGGAAACAAGAACTCAAGTATTTCTTGAACTCAGAGATGAGCGCAGAAGAGCTACCAGCAATGACCAAATCATCCACATAAACCAGAACATGCAAAGAAACCGATCCACAAGAAAAGACAAACAAAGAGTAATCTGCCTTATTCTGAACAAAACCAAATGCTCTTAAAGCCTGAGCCAATTTGGCAAACCAATTTCCAGGAACCTGGCGAAGACTATAAAGAGATTTTTGAATGCGAAGACCCTCGGAACGGCTGGACTTGCTCTTAGAATAAGTTAAATTGATGACTAGATCAGGATGAACGATGACTTTAACTATACTAGAGAAATTCTTAATCTAGTCTCCAATCCGACTTTTCTAATTGGCAAGATAGTGACAAAACATTAAATATCAAAAGTAATTATCTTGGATTTCCTATAAATACAGTATATAATTTGTCTTCTCAATCCACCATCTTTTCTTACATAACTTTGCAGTGCAGAAAAACAATGTTGTTCTTCTTTGGCATTCTGTGCTTTCTTCTGCAACTATTTACTAATATCCATGCTTTTCTCCCTACAATTCATCCTATTTCCCATGATATATATCCTTTCTATTTCCAGTTGAATCTTTCTTCTTTGGGAACTAAAGGTCCCGAATCAGTTCTTCTGGATAAATATAAAAAAGGTCCATATGCAGGAGTTGCGGATGGCAGAATTCTCAAATACAATGGCACCGATTTTGTGGATTTTGCGTACCTTTCTCCAAACAGGTGAATTTCAGACTCCTTCCGTTTAACTATGTTTGGTATCATTTTTTCCCAATAAGTTGAAACGTCTGGTGTGAATTGAGTGAAAAGAGATAAATGTTTGATGATGACCGAGAATGATTCACATTTTTCTATTAAAGGAAATGCGATAAACTTAGAAAAACACAGTACGAAAATAAAAAGTGTGGTAATTTTAAGTAAACGGAGGGAGTAATATATTTGTGAACTTAGTATTTTTGGTTAATGACACAAATAATAGCCTCTCCATTTGATTCTCTTTATTTTACAAGAGTTTAGAGGGTTGTTATCCTCTTTTATTAAATTGAAGTGGCCAAGAATGTCTATACAACCATCATGATTACGAAAATTATTTGGTAGCCCGGGTCAACTTGATGAAGTATCTAGATAATTATCTAGAACAATGTGATGTATTATTTTTCAAAAAATCTTATTTTTAAATCGATAGATGAAGTAATTTTATAATTAATATAATTAATAAAAATGATTTGATATTTATTTAAATGTATTTCAACAGGGTTCCCAAGATTTTGAAAATATTTTAAATATGTTTCAAAATATATACTCTATTTTTCTCATTTCAAGGTGCAATTTAACTATTCATTTAACCATAAAATTGAATGAGCATATGAGTATAAATAATATTGCGTGATATCGTGTTGGATTCATCATAACATATATTAAGCATATATAAACTTTTTATAATTTTTAATTATACTTAATGAAATATATTAAGGATCAAATATTTTTCAACTCACAAATTATGACCTTTGTCTGGAATGTAAGCAAATATATCATATCGCTTGCTTAACCGTACTTTGGCATTTCCGTATTTGGCGTAAGCGCTTATCAATGTCCACACGATTTTCAAAACACCGGAGGAAGGGTGGGCAACAGGTACCATGAGCCTCTGGCGGATCCTTTTGCAACTCCTTTGAAAATATTACTGGAATGGTATTTCGCCAAACATCAAAATGTGCACAGCTTGAATTGGGACAAATGGAGTATAAATAATTATTACCTGGGGTTAAACGTTATAGAAACAAAGTTTACCATGATTGATTTTATCTTGGACTGTTCTAAGATGAAACTTTCTCATTGCTTTTTATGCATTCTTTTGTGTGTTAACTAGGACGAAAGAAGTATGTGATGGTACAGCAGACAAAATCTTGGGACCAACATGTGGAAGAGCACTAGGGCTCATTTATGGCCCGTCCACAGGCAATTTCTACTCTGTTAATGCTTTTGGCGGTTTATATATGATCGGACCAAATGGTGGACTAGCTACGCCACTTGCTACCAAAGCAAGTGGCGTAACTTCCACCTTCCTCAATGGTATTGATTACGATCATTACAGGAATGTGATTTACTTCACATCTCCAAGTAAGATAGTCACTTACAGGTTTGCCCTCATTCCATCTCGAGCAAAATGAACCTCGTTTTATATTTCCTGGATCCGTCACCAATCAAAAACAACTTGATCATGTAGAATTCACTATTTATTCTCTTGGTTCAATCAAAATATATGATGTATGAGAAATTATTCTATATAGCGGTGCAGTTCAAAACAATTTATAAGAAATATAATTATAATTTTTATAATTTCTTAATAATGATATATGTATAAATTAGGGATGTATGGAAATTGTGTACGCTATACGCCTTAGTACTAACAAATTGTTATGTTGTTTAGGGATGTTATCGACGGGAAAGCCCCTGCCCCGCCAGGTGATTCGACGGGAAGGCTATTCGAGTACAACATCAGTTCCGGAGATGTGAGAGTGTTATTGAAAAATTTCCCCGGAGCCGGTGGGCCCGCCACTTGTCCAGACGGAACCTGCATACTAATCCCCTCGCGTAACACAAACCAAATTTTCAAATATTTTCTCGTCGGACCAAAGGCCGGAAAGACGGAATCTCTTCTGAAGTTGCCCGGATACCCGGTCAAAATAGAGAGAGCACCCACACCGGGGCTACTTTGGGTGGCAGTAAACGTCGTCGTTTCAGGTGTAACCCAGCCATTTGGGTACAAATTCAGTCAATCTGGTGTAGTTACCTTGATAAAGAATTTTACAAAAGAGTATCCCAATACACAAGTGAATGCTGTGCAAGAGTACGACGATCTCTCAGGGGCAAAGTTGCTGCTTGGCTCACGATATGCTAATTATGTTGGGATTTATGAAACATCTCCCTAAATTTGGACACAAGCAGTTACTATATATGAATAGTTTTCTGAAAAAAGGGATTAACAACAAAGTTATTTTCATGTCGTGCTTTTGTTGAAGTAGAAATAAAGTTAATGTGAATCACGTTGTATCAAGATCGAGTACTGCTCTAATCACATGGCCAGTTAAAGTATTTTTGAGGATGAGTGAAAATTTAATTCTGGACCTTTTTATATTAAAAAAATTTATCGATACAAAAAATATATTAATGATAAATTTAATATTTTATTGGCATTATCATTTTTTTCTCATTGCAAGCCATGGCAAAGTCTTAGGAAAGACGGTCTTTTCATAGGCTTATGGAAAGACGGGGTTTGATTAGAATAATAAAAGGTAAAAGGTCTTAGTTGCAATATTAAAGTTTTAGTATGAAACATGTAGTAGTTATAAAATTTATAACCCGGTTCATGCAACCCAAAAATTTTATCTTAATTCCTTCTAATTTACACTTTAAACCTTGGTCTTTCCATAACTTATGGAAAGACCGTCTTTCAAGAGACGGACTCGCAAGCCATAGTCGGCGCAATGTAATAATTTAATTTTAATGAAAATTATGAATTCTACGCCTCTGGCAGAATTAGTCAGAAGATTGACGGATGGAGTGAAAGGAATTTATCCAAAGCAGGGAAGGAAATACTTATCAAGTCGGTCCTACAGGCTATTCCGGCATACGCTATGAGTTGTTTCATCATCCCGGATGGTATCTTGGATGACATCCAAAGTATGATTTGTAAGTTTTGGTGGGATGGATCTACGATGGGCAAAAATAATATTTCATGGGTAATTTCCCATAATGATTCTAATTAATGATGAAGAATATATATATATATATATATATATATATATAGTACAAAGAAGACTAGTCTAAATATAACTCTAGTGCTGGTCATCAACATGGAATAAAATATTATCTAATCATCTACTTGCTTTATTCTAACACCTCCCCTCAAGCGAAGCATCAGATGTTCACCGATGCAAAGCTTGGATCTGAAGAATTCGAACAACAGACGATAGAGACCCTTGATGAATTTGTCAGCAATCTGAAGAGAAGTAGGAACATGAGCAACGCGCAGCTTGCCAGAAGTCACCAACTCACGAACAAAATGATAATGACTATCGATATGCTTAGCCCGCTTGTGCGCCACTGGATTCTGAGCCAAGAAGATAGCATTACTGTTGTCACATAACAATAATGGCAAATCAAAAAGCGGAACCCGAAAATCACGAAGCAAATGAGTGAGCCAAACAACCTCCAAAGCAGTGTTGGCAAGAGCACGATACTCAGACTCCATATAGGAACGAGAAACAGTGGGTTGTTTCTTTGCACTCCAAGAAACAAGATTCCCACCTAGATAAACCGCATATCCATAAGTAGAACGACGAGTCTCCAGACAGCGGGCCCAGTCAGCATCAGAATAGCCTAACACATACGGAGTGCCCGCGGAATGAAAAACCAAACCAAAATGAAGAGTACCACAAACATAACGCAAAATCCGGGTAACTGCAGCAAAATGATCATCTCTAGGATCCTGAAGATACTGACTCACCATGTTGACTGAGAAGGACAAATCAGGACGAGTAATGGTGAGATACTGAAGTGCCCCAACAAGAGAGCGATAAAGAGTAGGATCCTGAATGACGGACTAGTGGAACTATGCAGCTGAGAACCGGCAACAAGCTGTGTAGAAACTAGCGCATCATCGGACATACCAGCCCGAGTCAGAATGTCCCGAGCATACTTTGCCTAGCCGAGAAGCAACCCAGAGGAAGTAGTAGAAACCTCAAGATAGCAAACTCCTTGTGCGTTCGAGCAATGAACTGACGAAGAAGAGCCGAGTCATTCCCAGTAAGATGATGTCGTCAACATACACAAGGAGGTACATCAAGGAGGACCCCTGCGCCAGAACAAATAAATAAGTGTCAGCCAAACTGCACCGAAAACCAAGCTGGGTAAGGTAGCTGCTAAACCGCTGAAACCAAGCTCGAGGAGCCTGCTTAAGACCATAAATAGCTTTCCGCAGACGACAAACATAGTCCAGATGAGACGAATCCTGATAACCAACTGGCTGCTGCATGTAGACCGGAGCATCTAGAACACCATTAAGAAAGGCGTTCTTAACATCCATCCGATGAAGCGGCCAAGAACGCATGGTGGCAATTGCAAGGACTGTCCGAACAGTGGAGGCTTTGACCACAGGACTGAAGGTATGGTCAAAGTCAAAACCTAGAATCTGCGAAAAACCTTGCGCCACAAGTCTGGCTTTGTGACGATCAATCATACCATCCGGACGATAGCCTATAGACCCATTTGGAGCCAACGATGTTGGCATCCGAGGGCCGAGGCACCAAGTCCCAAGTGTGCTGACCACGAACAGCAGACAACTCATCGTCCATAGCTGAAACCCAGGCTGGATCCCGAAGGGCTTGTCAATAATCCGTAGGTTCTGTCTAAGAAAGCAGTGCAGCAGTAAGACCATGTGCAATAATGTTCGAATAATCCCATCGCTGAATGGCACCAGTGGCTGACCGAGTGGCCATCCGATGAGTACGAGGTGGAGGTGGCGAGGCCGGAGGAGGAGAACTAGCGAACGACGTCGTAGAAGACTCGGAAGAGCTATCCAAGCGGTGAGCTACGGGCAAGGTCGGAGAAGACACGGCTGAGGCTGGCTGCGGAACCATAACCGGAGGCGGAGAAGGTGGAACCGGTGGCGGAGAAGCTGGTTCCGGATCCGGCGAGCACATGGTGCATGGCGGTGCGTGAGATGAAGCCGAAGGGGGCACAGAGATCACAGGATCACGATCAGGATCAAGAAAAGCAGAGACATCAAGGGTGGATACGGAAGATCCCGAAGACGTGAAAGGAGCAAATGGGAAGTATGCCTCATCAAAACGAGCATGATGAGTGATGTAGACTCTGCATGTAGAAGCATCAAGACACCGGAAACCTTTATACTGGGAACTATAGCCAAGAAAAACACATGGAATGCTGCGGGGAGATAACTTATGATCAGCATACGGTCGAACAAATGGAAAAACCCGGCACCCAAAAGGATGAAAATTTGAGTAGTAAGGAGCACGACCATATATAAGATCATAAGGCGAAGAACCATGAAAAACCGGAGTAGGCAGTCGATTGATTGTATATGTAGCTACAACAAATGCATCATCCCAGTAAGAAACAGGCAGATGCAAATGAAAAAGCATGGTAAGACCCATCTCGGCAACATGCCGGTGTTTGCATTCCGCACGACCATTCTGTTTCAGAGTGTAAGGACACGAGATCTGATGATGAATGCCCTTAGTGGAAAAATGACCCCCCGTAGGCCAGTGTTCAAGAATTCAGTACCACTATCACTCTGAAACACCTTAATTTTGGATGAGAACTGATTCTCCACAAAGGCCTCAAATTGTAAGTAAGCATTAAAAAAAATATGACTTGCAACGAAGGGGATAAAGCCAGGTGAAACGAGAATAATCATCCAAACATAAAGCATAGTATGAAAAACCACGTGTCGATGAAACATGGGAAGGTTCCCATAAGTCACAATGAATCAAATCCAGTACATGTGTACCACACTTTGGGTTCTCAACAAACGCCAACCGTTGACCTTTCGCCATAACACAGGGGACGCAGGCAACAGGTTTAGGAAACAAAGAAGACAAAGAAACTAAACCAGACTTCTGCAAACTAGAGATTACTGATACCGATGTATGACCCAAGCGAGCATGCCACAACTCATAAGATGCCCATCATTTATTCTGTTGCAAATGCGAGAAAAATATTGAATCACCTTTATCCAAAACATAGAGACCACCATCACTGTGGCCCCTGCCCACGACCGTCTTGGAAACTTTGTTCCAAATGACAAAGTTCCGATCATCAACAGTGACAAAAACATCTAAATCTCTGGTTAGTTTACTAATAGACAGCAGATTCTTAATAATATCGGGAACAACAAGAACACCATACATGCATAAATCATCAGGAAGTTTAGCATCACCAATATGAGAGATTCGAATAGAAGCTCCATTACCAATAGAAACATGAGAATTACCAGAATATAGGGAGACATACTCCAAGCCTGAGGTAGAGGATGCCATATGACTGGTGGCACCAAAGTCAACATACCAATTGGAGGATCGTGCAATATGCTCTAACTATAGCGATGACTGAAAATGCTCGGCCAGATGAGTGAAGTCTGTACGATTAGCTGGACCCTGAGAACCCGTCTGAGCAAGCATCTTGTAACAAGTCACAGCATAGTGATCGGGACGATCACACCAAGTACACTGCGGCCCACCACGACTAGCCCCTGCCATAAACTGATCGCCAGACCTGCCACCTCGCCGTCCGCCAAAATGGCCTCCCCTAGCGGCACATGAACCGAATGCGCCGCCACCCCTCATCGGCGCATGATCCCACGCATGGCCGGTCGAGGGAAAAATGCATGCTGTGAAGGTGGCAGGCCCAGTGGCTGGGGCTGAATGGTCCTGTAAATGTTTCAGAAAAGCTTCGTGGTTTTTGGCATGAGATAAGATATCGACATACAATGAAGTAGGCGAGAAATTAATTAAAGGTGCAGAAAAATCCTTAAACTCAGTTTCAAGAGCAGTCAAAAACCAAATAAGTTGATCATCATTCGATACAGGAGAACCCATCATAGACAACTGCTCAAAAATTTCTTTAAATTGGAGATGGAGTTCATGGACTGTACCAGTCTTACGTATACCGTGGGCAGTAGCAGGAAGACGAAGGATGGATGATGCACTGCTGTCGTGATAAATGGAGTGAAGATTGTCCCAAATTTCCTTTGAAGTGGCACAGTCAGGTAAAACCGCCAAGGCCTCTGGGGTGAGAGAAGAAAAAAGAAGACTGCACACACGTTGATCTTCATCAACCCAGAGATCATAATCAGACTGGGCCTTCAAGTAAGCCTCCATGAGATCAGTCTTGGTGGTGGAGCCGCGACTTGGAGTGGAACCAACGGCCGTAGCATAGGAGACGGAAGAGGTGGTGGCCGGAGGGCAAGGAGGAACATACGGACATGGCCTGGAACCATCAAGAAAACCATACAGCTTTTGAGGTCGGAGAATATAACCAGCTTGACGCTTCCGCAACAAATAATTGGATGATGACAATTTGATAGTCATCATGTGGAGCAATGTATTATAAGATAATTTCTTGTCAGACATGATGAGAGGAATAAAAATTTTGGTAAGGAGGAGGGGGGAGAATTTTGCCAGCGATGGAAGCAAGGAGGATGGAGAGGTTGCGGCCGAAAAAGAGAGGAGGGTTTTAGAACCAAGTTTGCTCTGATACCATGATAAAGTAATTTTCCATAATGATTCTGATTAATGATGAAGAATATATATAGAGTACAAAGAAGACTAGTCTAAATATAACTCTAGTACTAGTCATTAACATGGAATAAAATATCATCTAATCATCTACTTGCTTTATTCTAACAGGTTTCATAGGAGAAGATGGCAAGAGCAAAAGCTTACGGAGGACTGGGATTCCACGACTTGCAGGCGGAGAGCTTAGCATTAGTAGAGGCATGTAGTTGCTTGAACCTGAAGGAAACTGTTGACGTGACGCAGAGAAGCAGGGGGGAGTTCTAGTTCAAAACTTGATCGCCACATGCAACGACGACGATGCAGAACTTTGTGTAATGGTTTACGATGGTCTATGGTTCCGGTGAAACCAGAAACTCTTAGACCGATGACCGTTGGTATTGTCTCCAATCTGAAAAGGTTCAAATCAGAAAATCAATGGTCAGAGAGAGAGTCGACCGAGTTACATCCCCAAGCACTTTTACGGCCTCCTGAGGAAGGAAGAAGGATATATTTTGATGCAGGAACCAGAGAAGACCTGATGCACTTGGAGTTATAAGAATGGTCCGGGATGAAGTTGAGCCTTCTCTAAACTGTATTGACATTGTTCGATAAATACAACACCTCCTTGATGAAGCAAGTGTTAGTTCACCTTTCTGGATTCCTAGGGATAGAAATATTCTTGATCATTCGTTAACTAGTTATGCGAAGTCGAGCGAGCACTCGGAGTACGTATGGGTCACTCCCCCAGGTTTCCTACTTTCAAAGATACTAGTCGATACCAGTAACATGAAATGAAATATTTACTTTTCAAAAAAAAATATATAACTTTCATTTTAAACTTTTTTAAGATAAAATTAAGTTTGTTGCTTTAATTTATCTTAAAATTTCACCAAGATATCGTTAGATTTGATGTACTGTGTATTTAGTAAAAGTCATTTACATAAATTTCAATAATTTATATTAAAAGATAATAACAATTAAACTTATGTCTCTTAATTTCGAAAAGTAAAAATGAGATTTCTTTAAAAGAAGAAGACAAACACAGCATATTATTAAACAATATATATCAACACTCCAAAAAAAAAAAGCAAATTCTTAAACTAAAATTGTTCTGATCTAGAAAATCAGATCCAGAGAACAAGATCTAATAGATTAATACTATGTAATTACATAAAAAAAATCTGAAGCATTAGTGATCATATCTCTTAATTCAATGGAGCTGATTTTTTTTCCCCTAAAGCCAGTTATGATGTTGACTTGATTCTCAAGATCCTAACAAACCGGAATGAATAAATTAATTGGAAATTTGTGAACTGTTTTGAAAAAAAACATTCCATGTTGAACACCCGAAAAGCTGGAGCCTAAAAGATTTTAACTGAAAATAGAATATTGCGGTGTTAGACTTATGGAAGGATGTAAATTCTGCAATATTGTATTTTAGATGTGTAGTAGAAGCATACTGGGTTTATGGAAAACTCATACAAATATGGAATTGGATTTATAGAATATTATGGGATATTTGAGATGAGGAAAATTCTTTTATTTATAAGATTTAGATATGATTCAAAAGCAGATAAGAAATATGAATATTATGTAGATAATAATGGAGGGTTCCGATCTGTTCATGGACTATAAAGAGGACATCACAGCTGCATTATACTCACGAACTTAATTACAAAAATCTGCACACAGATTTTCTATCTTTCCGAGAGTACTGTGAGAACCAGCATATACATGTTCCAACATACGTAACTTGTTGTTCAAAGTTCAGAATCATATACCTTAATTCCTCGGGAGGAGGAGATCCAGCATCGACGAGTTTCGATGTCAGAGAGAGTCTGATCAAGGCAGATTGGTAGCAAGGGGAGCTTGCAGAATTCACATGTCATAATTAGATAAATAAGTATAATTGTATGGTGTACTGTATCTTTCGGATTAATGGATTCATTCTGAACTGGGCCAGGCCCAGCAGATGTAGGTGATTTTCATCGAACTGCGTAACCAAGTCTCGTGTCTATAAGTTTTACTCTATTGCATACTTGGTTAAATAGGTTATGTTGGAACATAGTTGTAATTATTAAGATAATTCGGTAAAACCAAATTTTATTTGGTATCAGACTTAAGTCACTTACTCTTTCCCTGGTTATGTCAAGGAAAGTGTGATCCGGTTTTACCATGACAACTAAGAAGGAGCTTTTGTGTCTTGGCCACCACTGCTGGAGGGTACCAACTACAATTACTTGAAGACACGCATGAGGGTATTCATCAACTCACTGGATGAACTAGCATGGCGTTTTGTTGAAATTGAATGGAATCACCCTACTGAAGATGTTGAAACTAGCTCAAAGGAGAAACAAGGAGAATCGAATACGAAAAAGCAGAAACTCAAAGACAAGTCTACTTGGTCTCCAGATGAATTAAAGGCCTCATTGGAAAATTCAAAGGCATTGAAGGCTATCTTCACGGCAGTGGACGAAATTCAGTTCAAACTTATCTCAGGGATATTTTGCAAACTGTCCATGAAGGAACTAGTCGTGTACCTGAATCCAAATTACATATGTTGGATACAAAGTTTGAGGAACTGAAGATGGAGGAGGATGATACTATTTTTGTATTCAACGAGAAACTTAGAGATATCTCTAATATGGCATATCAACTTGGGAATGTTTACGAAAAAGAAAAATTGGTGAAGAAGACATTGAGATCACTTCCTAAAAGGTTTGCAATGAAAGTTGCAGCAATAGAAGAAGCAATAGATGTAGCCACCATGACCTTAGATGAACTAATGAGATCTTTACAGACCTATGAGATGACATTGCAACAACTTGCAAAGAAAGTCCAGAGGGATTTGCCTTCAAAACATCGTCATCAAAGGTCAATCATAAGTCTGACAGCGATGATGAATTTGAAAAACTTGCTCTTATCACGAAGAATTTCTCAAGAATGCTGAAGAATGTAGTAAACAATAAATCACAAGAGAGATTTGGTGAAGTCGAGTCAAACACTATAGCATCAACATAGATTTGAGCAAACAAAATCTTCGATAATTTTTCAAGCACAAATAACGTGTGATCTACTCCCCCTCGACAATAACTTTTCAGAATAAGAAAGTAAGTCATTTACACGAGCGGTTTGAACACCCATGTGAGTGTTTGATAAATTGGTGAAAGATGAGAAGGGAGTCAGAGTTTATTAGAAACTGTACAAAGACATGATTGGGAGTCTATTGTATTTACCAACAAGTAGACCAGATATATGTTTCAGTGTTGGAATATGTGCAAGATTTCAAGCATATCCTAAGGATACTCACAAAGGATTATTATTTATGTTAGTGGAACTTTTGAGTATGGTATCTGGTATTATAAGAATCAAAACTCTGACCTGATTGGATACAGTGACCCTGATTGGACTGGTAATGCAGATGATCGCAAAAGCATCACTGGTGGATGTTTCTTTACCAGTACAACTCTAGTATCCATGTATAGTAAGAAACAAAATTCGATCTCATTATCAACTTCTGAAGCTGAATATCTTGCTGTTGGAAGTTGTTATGCACAATTATTATGGATGAAACAAATATTGAAAGATTATGGAATTCATCAAGGGTCTTTGAAGATTCTATGCGACAAAACATTGCTATTGATAATTCTAAAAATCCAGTCTAGCACTCTCAAACAAAGCACATTGATATAAGACATCATTTTATTCGAGATCATATTGAAAGGAAGGAAGTGGTGATTGCCTATGTTCCAACATATGAGCATATTGCAGATGTCTTCACAAAGCCATTGGATACTGCCATGTTTGAGCTCCCAGACAACATTTAGGTGTTTGTCAGATTTGAGGTATTTCTTTATAAATTTTACTTAGTTGTAAATATTTTTTCAGTTTCATTTTGTGTACAGAAAATATGAAAAACACAAAAAAATATAAAGAAGAAAAAGTGAACAAAAATTAAAAGTTGTATAACTGTGTTGGAAGTTCAAGTGGTTGTGACATGAGTTGACAAGTGGGAAAAGGGAAATCATGTCTCTCTTGGAAAGGTAAAAAGTATACATGGCTATTAAGGTGAAAAAGAGGGAGAGTTAATTCTTGGTTCAAATTTTATTTCATCTTTCCACCTTCCCTCTCTTTTTTGCCTCTATGCCTTTGCTCTTTGGTATTTTTTGGATTGTAGAAGCTTGTGTTGAGAGATTCTTGCCAAAAATTTTGGGATTTCTTCTTGGAGAGTTCGAGTTGAGTTGAAACACAAAAACCTTCTTCACGAGTAAACCCTTCTTGTCGGAATCTCTCAAGCTTGACTATCAACAATGGCCAAACTCAAGAATCACCAGAGCACTCATCTCCCCAAGATCTCTTTTGGCGGCAAAGAGCAGGAATTTACAACTCCGAGCAAGAAAAAATCTCCCCAAGATTTCTTTTGGCGGTAATTGGTCCAGATGCTCCTCACATACATCCACATGGTAGAGATTTTGAGTCTATAGATTAACTCTTTGATTGAGTGATAATACGTCAAATGCATGTATTTTCCAAATCAATTAATATCTCTCTTGTCATCTTTTTGTTGGAATATTGATAGATTTAGGTAGGTTTACATCATAAGGGGTTTAGATGACCGTTTCGGTTTTCATATCTAAATCCTTCACTTTGTAACATATTTATAGTCTAATCGATTTTTGGTCCTTACGAGCGTATAGATTCTTTTTTGTAAGTTTAATTTGTAGATTGCTCGTAAGCACTTTAGATTGGTTTAGTGAAGGCCATTTGTAAGGATGATAGAAGATTGAAGACCACGAGTCAAAACGTGGTAAAAGATAGAAGGATGAAGGAAGACAAAGAAGTGGATAAATTGTAACCCCAAAGTTTGGACCAAGTTATCAAAACTATCCAAGAATAATCAGCCTACAAGGGTGGTATCATTGGATTCTTCTTCTCAAGCACTATAAAATCAACTACAAGAACTCCCAAAATGGATCAATAGTTCGCCTGTAGCAATGAAAATAAGAAGAGGGCAGCAGCACCATTGAGGGCCACAGCCCCTTCATTGCGGCCCGCAACCAAAATGCTCATTTTTTACATACGGAGCAGTGTCTCTCTTGTAGGCCACAGCCCCTTCCTTGCGGCTAAACTTCAAAATACTCTCCCAAAAACACTAGTTTACATTTATTGTTCATCTTTTCTCCTATGTTTACCATAGATTCTTGTTTTTTTGTCATGTTTTTTCATAATCTAGGCTAAATATACTCTTGGGAGCAATTTGTAAGCATTTTTAGCATTATTTGCTAGGTTTTTGGTCAAACTCGGAAGACTTTGTCTTTTTGTCAATGTGATTGTTGTTGGTCAATGCTAGGTTATAATTAGGAGTGACAACTAATTATGATTATTGAAATTGCTTAGACTTAGGATGAATTTGAATAGGCTCGACTAATTATCAATGTAGCCCACTAATAATGATTAGCATGAAGACCTATCCTCGTAGTCTTTATTAGTAGATATACTTGTACTATCTATGTGTTTCTCGCTTGTAGGATAGTGTGGCAGTCATGTTGGGTCTCTGTGTGTATTGTTATTCTCAGAGAAGTCTATGGCGCCGATTTTCTAGAGTGACCCGAGGGTAAGGGTTATTGTGTGGCCCTGATCGCTCAATCTAACTATAATCGAGGAGAAGTGAGAAATATCAACACTCGAAAGACGTGGATAACTTCTCCACAATATGTGATTAATGCATAAAAATAGGATAATTAATCTATGATAAAAGGATGACTAGAAATGTAAACCAATTGTGCCCAAGACTCGCAATAATCTCATTTAAGTTATTTGTGCTATTAGTGATCATATTTATATCGCTATTTATATTTAGTTGTTAATTTTGTTGTTCAAAGTAGGCGTAGTGTTTTCAAAATCAAACCACCCCCCAAACTTTGTTACCAAACACGTAGAGTGACTTTTTCGTGTGCTTCTCAACGACATTTAACACTCGATAAAACCTCTTTTTCCTTGTGGACGACCCTATCTTACCACTAGCTACTATTTTGTAGTTAGCCATAATCTGGGCTTCTAAATACTATCTTTGAGAGGCACGACGATGCCCTCCCAAATTTAGGTGCCGCTACTGGGTAAAAGGCGTATTTTACTAAAGTATTAGTGTAGTTTTTGTGTGTTTTTGTTTTTAGTTGTTTGTTGTTAGCGTTTTGCTTGCTTTGTGATTGTTACTTGGGATAAGGTTGTATTTATTTGGTTCTTGTTTTATGGTCAATACTCGTACCAATACACAAGAACCCTTACACTACGACCTCGATCTTTTAGGAACACTCTGGAGAGCAAGGAGAGTGGCCCGTTTTGCTAACCAAGCCACCCAACCATCGCCCTAAGTAGTTACACAAACTATGGAGGATGATACTAGAACCTTGAGGGAGCTCATGGCTCCCAATCTAGAAAGCCAACCCCTTTGCAACACATTCCCTCCTTTTTCCAAAATATGCCAATTGTGAGTTTAGGCCCAGGATGATCCATTATCTACCAACTTTCCATGGGAGGAGTGGGGAGAACGCAAACAAGCCATTTTCCGAGTTCCACTATGTGAGCATGAACATGAAGCCATCCAGAATTTTGGAGAAAAATTTCAATCTAAGGGTGTTCCCTTTCTCTTTGAAGGATACGGCCAAAGATTGGTTATATTACCTTCCCCCGGGAAGCATAACATCATGGAAGGAGATGAAGGGCAAATTCTTGGATAAGTTCTTTCCGGAAACCAAGTTGGCGATAAATAAGGAATTAAGCAATATCTCTCAATATTTGGGTGAATCTTTATACGAATATTGTGAGAGGTTCAAGAGGTTGCTAGCGAGTTGCCCATACCACCCATACAAGGAAGGAGATCTTGTGTACTATCTCTTTGATGGTTTGTCCGTTGAAGATATGAGAATGATCAATGCCGCTTTTAATGGGTCGATTGCCAACAAGAGCCTATAAGACGCCATGGCATTGTTTGAAGAGATGGCTAATGGAACACAACAATTCAGGGTGAGAGAAAGGGCAAGGGTGCAAGAAGCTCCACATCCAGAAAACCTCAAGCTTGAGGAGCAAGTTCAAGCTTTAGCCTCCATGATGAAAGAGTTAATGAAGGGGAGGATGCATCAAGCCAAAGTTTGTGGGGTTTGTTCATTGGATCACCACACTGATGTATGCCCTCAAATCCAAGATAGATGGTTTGAAGAAGTTAAGGCAATGGGCTACCAAGGAGGTCAAGGCCAAGGTCTCCAAAGAAATCAGAAATACCAAGATGGACAAGGGAAAGGTGGACAAAGTTTCCAAAGAGGACAATCTCATGAGAAGAAGTATGCTCCATACTCCCAAACTTACAACCCTGGGGGGAGAGACCATCCAAATTTTTGGTGGAGAGATGAGCAAGCCGGTCAATCAAATTCTCAACGTGGGT
This sequence comes from Rubia yunnanensis, assembly GCA_037428765.1. Lineage (NCBI taxonomy): Eukaryota > Viridiplantae > Streptophyta > Magnoliopsida > Gentianales > Rubiaceae > Rubia > Rubia yunnanensis. The sequence continues at coordinate 2,291,108 of CM075063.1, read as the reverse complement.
TTCAACCAAATCATCAAGGAACATAAGGTCATTACCAAGGAAACCATTGATATAATAGGATACCACAACAAGGCTACCCAAAGGATAAGGGCTCATCTAACCCCCGGGAGGGAAGATCAAGGTCAGAGCATGAGGAGCTTATGTATGCCATAGCCACCATGGTCACAAATTTGGAGGATCGCACCTCGGCTAGATTCAAAAACTTGGAAACTTAAGTTAGCCAAATTGCATCCTCCATGGCTCAATTGGAAACTTCCCTCACAATCAGAATTGAACCCAAGGCAAAATGTGAGTGCAATCACCTTGAGGAGTGGGAAAGAAACCAAGGGGCCCAACCAAGTTGTTAAGAATGAGAAAGAAGTCGAAGAGGAGATTATAGTGAAAGACCAAGAGGTCAAGAAGGCGATCACTCAACCACCAAAGAAGAGGGAAATTGAAAAAAATCCTTCCACCACCATCTCTTTCGGTGGCTTTGCGAGACAAGAATCACAAGGATGAGAACAAAGCCCTTTTTGAGGTTTTTTTGCAAATGTGAGGTAAAATTTCCCTTTTTGATGCTATCAATCAAGTACCTAGGTTTTCTAAATTCCTTAAAGAGTTATGCACCCCTAAGAGAACTAAAACATTGAAGAATGTTAAAAAAAAAATTGGTGGACAAGTATCGGCTCTTTTCAAAAGAAATTACCTCCTAAAGGCAATGACCCCGGCATGTTCACTGTCCCTTATATCATAGGTGACAAATATTTGAAAAGGAAATGATAGACATAGGAGCCTCTATTAATGTAATTCCTTACTCTCTATACAAGACTCTTAACTAAGGGACTTTGCATGAAACTAGGGTGATCATTCAACTAGCCGACCATTCCCAAGTTATGAGATGTGTTGGTTAAAGTCGATAGACTAGTTTTCCCCACCAATTTTTGTGTTCTTGATATGACGCATGATGAGAGTGTTCCCCCTATCTTGTTAGGGAGACCATTTTTGAAAATGGAAAAAACTAAGATCGACGTGCATATTGGTTCATTGACCTTAGAGTTTGATGGAGAAAAAGTAGGTTATGATATCTACAAGGATAAAGAGCTTCCAAAGGATAAATGTCTTGCCATGGTGGCACTATACTTAAAAGTTTGCATGAGCCTCTCAATGAACTTGAACATTTCCACATGATTGACTTAGTTGAAGTTCATAATGGAATGAGTAAGGCTTCTAAGCAAGTTTCTAGTATTTTGAGCAAGGTCAATGTTGCATATGTGAACGTCTCCCGTACTAACTTGCAGCGAGTGAAGAAGGGGTTAAAGAAACATCATCTAAACCCGCTTCACTCTAAAGAGTCCCCAAAACTGACTGAAAAGGGACAAGGTGCACAAGTATATTTGGCTCTGAATGTGAGGTTTAAGGCTAGACAATGTTGGAGACCAATACATGTGGAGACAAGAATGGGTGGAATCACGGATGGTGATTCCGTAGACCCGAGAAATGTTTTGAGAAGAGCCTGAAAAAAAGGAGTATGGTGAGCCAAGGACGTTAAATAAACTTGGTTTTGATCATCCAGACAGTCATTTGTGACACTCCATCGATGTAACTGTGATCTCCTTTTTGTTAAGAATTGTGGAGATTGGTTGTTTTAATTGGAATTCATGATTGATTTTTCTTCTTTTTATTTTGAAATTTTTTGGGAACTCTATTACGCTTGGTTTGCATGATTGTTTGCAGGGAACATTTGGTTTTGGAGAAAAAGGAGCAAGAAAAATGGGCGAGCAACCGGGTCTAGGAGAAGTTCAACTCACGAACCGTATAGAAGTGCAAGGTGTGCGATGCTCACAGACTCCCCCGTCTCCAAAGTACCAAATTCCCTCCCTACCACCACTAAATACACCCCAAACCTATTTACCTGCAACCCACTTGAAACACAAAATTCAAAACCAAAGAGGTATCTCTCTCCTCCATTGCAATTTCAATGCTCTATTCGATTTGTTGTGCATGACAGTGGTTGTTATTTGCCCCTTATGATGGAGGTTGTGGGGAGTGTATATTGTGGTTGAGGTAGTTTGTCCATTAGATCTTATAGTTGTGCTACTAAGTGTGTTTTGGTGTTTGTTAATCATCATTAATATTCTCCCATTTTCCATCCTTGGCATATACTCTAGAATGTTTATTTGCATTGAGGACAATGCAACATTTAAGTGTGGGGAGGGGAATAAGATAATACTTGTGATTAGTAGTTAGTTTTGTTGTAGCAAGTAGTTCTTTTGAGAGCATTTGTAATGAAAAAAATTTGGAAAAAATGATAATAGAAAACACCCAGCTAAGTTGAAAACTCGAGAGGGCAACTTAGGCAAAATTGGAGGGCCCGGATAGTTGAAAACCCAAAAGGGCAACCTATGCAAATGAGAGGCCAAATGGTGTGGAAAAAGGTGAGGGTGAGCCTTAAAAATGTGTGTGAAGCTAGCTAGGATGAAACCTAGGCAAAATGAGAGAAAATAAGAAAAATTTAAAAATTGTACGCTTCTCTTGATTTGTCTATTTGAAGAGTAAGCTAATTTTCCACTTGCATTGTATACATCACCTTTAATTGGTATGATGGTTGTTTAGATTATCTTAAACTTTGGAATGTGAGAGTGTGAGAGATTCTTATGTCTTGGGAGGTTAGAGTAGTCTAGGAATATGATGTTGGATGTTTTGGGGAAAATTTTGCACGCTAGCTTACGCTTAGATCTTTGCTTGTTCTTGTTTACTCGAGGACGAGTAAAGATTTAAGTGCGGGGAGGTTTGATAAGATGTCAAATGCATGTGTTTTCCAAATCATTTAACATCTCTCTTGTCATCTTTTTGTTGGAAGATTGCTAGATTTAGGTTTTATATCACAAGGGGTTTAGATGACCATTTTCGGTTTCCATATATAAATCCTTCATTTTGCAACCTATTTATAGTTTAATGGATTTTTGGTCCTTACAAGAGTCTAGATCCTTTTTTTGTAAGCTTAATTGTAGATTGCTCGTAAGCACTTCAGATTGGTTTAGTGAAGGCCATTCACAATAATGGTAGAAGATTGAAGGCTACAAGTCAAAACATGATAGAAGATAGAAGGGTTGAAGAAGGAAGGCAAAGAAGTGGATGAACTGTAACCCGGAAGTTTGGACCAAGTTATGAAAATGATCCAAGAAGAATAAACCTACAAGGGTGGTACCATTTAATTCTTCTTCTCGAGATGAAAATGGATCAGCGGTTCACCCGTAGAGATGAAAATAAGAAGAGGGTAGTAGCACCATTATGGGCCGCAACCCCTTCCTTGTGTGTGTGTGTTAGTGTGTGTGTATGTGTGTTAGTGTGTGTGTGTGTTAGTGTGTGTGTGTGTTAGTGTGTGTGTATGTGTGTTAGTGTGTGTGTGTGTTAGTGTGTGTGTGTGTTAGTGTGTGTGTGTGTGTTAGTGTGTGTGTGTGTTAGTGTGTGTGTGTGTTAGTGTGTGTGTGTGTGTGTGTTAGTGTGTGTGTGTGTGTTAGTGTGTGTGTGTGTGTGTTAGTGTGTGTGTGTGTGTGTTAGAGTGTGTGTGTGTGTGTTAGAGTGTGTATGTGTGTGTGTGTGTGTTAGAGAGAGTGTGTGTATGTGTGTTAGTGTGTGTGTGTGTTAGTGTGTGTGTGTGTTAGTGTGTGTGTGTGTGTTAGTGTGTGTGTGTGTGTGAGTGTGTTAGTGTGTGTGTGTGTTAGTGTGTGAGTGTGTGTGAGTGTGTGTGTTAGTGTGTGTGTGTGTGAGTGTGTGTGTTAGTGTGTGTGTGAGTGTGTGTGTTAGTGTGTGTGTTAGTGTGTGTTAGTGTGTGTGTGTGTGTGCGTGTGTTAGTGTGTGTGTGTGTGTTAGTGTGTGTGTGTGTGTTTGTTAGTGTGTGTGTGTGTGTGTTAGTGTGTGTGTGTGTTAGTGTGTGTGTGTGTGTGTTAGTGTGTGTGTGTGTGTTAGTGTGTGTGTGTGTGTGTTAGTGTGTGTGTGTGTGTGTTAGTGTGTGTGTGTGTGTGTTAGTGTGTGTGTGTGTTAGTGTGTGTGTGTGTGTTAGTGTGTGTGTGTGAGTGTGTGTGTGTTAGTGATTGTGTGTGTGTGAGTGTGTGTGTGTGTTAGTGTGTGTGTTAGTGTGTGTGTGTGTGATTGTGTGTGTTAGTGTGTGTGTGTGTGTGTGATTGTGTGTGTTAGTGTGTGTGTGTGTGTGTTAGTGTGTGTGTGTGTGTGTGTGTGATTGTGTGTGTTAGTGTGTGTGTGTGTGTGAGTGTGTTAGTGTGTGTGTGTGTGTGTTAGTGTGTGAGTGTGTGTGAGTGTGTGTGTTAGTGTGTGTTAGTGTGTGTGTGTGTGTGTGTGAGTGTGTGTGTTAGTGTGTGTGTGAGTGTGTGTGTTAGTGTGTGTTAGTGTGTGTGTGTGCGCGTGTGTTAGTGTGTTAGTGTGTGTGTGTGTGTGTGTTAGTGTGTGTGTGTGTGTTAGTGTGTGTGTGTGTGTTAGTGTGTGTGTTAGTGTGTGTGTGTGTGTGTGTGTGAGTGTGTGTGTTAGTGTGTGTGTGTGTGCGTGTGTTAGTGTGTTAGTGTGTGTGTGTGTGTGTTAGTGTGTGTGTGTGTGTGTTAGTGTGTGTGTGTGTGTTAGTGTGTGTGTGTGTGTGTGTGTGTTAGTGTGTGTGTGTGTTAGTGTGTGTGTGTGTGTGTTTGTTAGTGTGTGTGTGTGTTAGTGTGTGTGTGTGTGTGTGTGTGTGTGTTAGTGTGTTAGTGTGTGTGTGTGTTAGTGTGTGTTAGTGTGTGTGTGTGTGTGTTAATGTGTGTATTTGTGTGTTAGTGTGTGTGTTAGTGTGTGTGTTAGTGTGTGTGTGTGTGTTATTGTGTGTGTGTGTGTTAGTGTGTGTGTGTGTTAGTGTGTGTGTGTGTGTGTGTTAGTGTGTGTGTGTGTGTGTGCTTGTGTGTGTGTGTTAGTGTGTGTGTGTGCGTCTGTGTGTGTTAGTGTGTGTGTGTGTGTGTGTGTGTGTTAGTGTGTGTGTGTGTGTGTGTTAGTGTGTGTGTGTGTGTTAGTGTGTGTGTGTGTGCTTGTGTGTGTGTGTTAGTGTGTGTGTGTGCGTCTGTGTGTGTTAGTGTGTGTGTGTGTGTGTGTGTGTTAGTGTGTGTGTGTGTGTGTGTGTGTTTGTGTGTTAGTGTCTGTTTGTGTGTTAGAGTGTGTGTGTGTGTTAGTGTCTGTTTGAGTGAGTGTGTGTGTTAGTGTGTGTGTTAGTGTGTGTGTGTGTGTGTGAGATTGTGTGTGTGTGAGTGTGAGTGTGTGTGTTAGTGTGTGTGTGTGTGTGAGTGTGTGTGTTTTAGTGTGTGTGTGTGTGTGTGAGTGTGTGTGTTAGTGTGTGTGTGTGTGTTCGCGTGTGTGTTAGTGTGTGTGTGTGTGTTCGTGTGTGTTAGTGTGTGTGTGTGAGTGTGTGTGTTAGTGAGTGTGTGTTAGTGAGTGTGTGTGTGTGTGAGTGTGTGTGTGTGTGTGATTGTGTGTGTGTTAGTGTGTGTGTGTTAGTGTGTGTGTGTGTGTGTGTGTGTGTGTGTGAGTGTGTTAGTGTGTGTGTGTGTGTTAGTGTGTGAGTGTGTGTGAGTGTGTGTGTTAGTGTGTGTTAGTGTGTGTGTGTGTGCGTGTGTTAGTGTGTTAGTGTGTGTGTGTGTGTGTGTGTTAGTGTGTGTGTGTGTGTGTTAGTGTGTGTGTGTGAGTGTGTGTGTTAGTGAGTGTGTGTGTGTGAGTGTGAGTGTGTGTGTTAGTGTGTTAGTGTGTGTGTGTTAGTGTGTGTGTGTGTGAGTGTGTTAGTGTGTGTGTGTTAGTGTGTGTGTGTGTTAGTTTGTGAGTGTGTGTGTTAGTGTGTGTTAGTGTGTGTGTGTGAGTGTGTGTGTTAGTGTGTGTGTGAGTGTGTGTTAGTGTGTGTTAGTGTGTGTGTGTGTGTTATCGTGTGTGTGTGTGTATGTGTGTTAGTGTCTGTTTGTGTGTTAGAGTGTGTGTGTGTGTGTGTGTGTGTTAGTGTGAGTGTGTGTGTTAGTGTCTGTTTGTGTGAGTGTGTGTGTTAGTGTGTGTGTGTGTGTGAGTGTGTGTGTGTGAGTGTGTGTGTTAGTGTGTGTGTTAGTGTGTGTGTGAGTGTGTGTGTTTTAGTGTGTGTGTGTGTGAGTGTGTGTTAGTGTGTGTGTGTTCGTGTGTGTGTGTGTTCGTGTGTGTTAGTGTGTGTGTGTTAGTGTGTGTGTGTGTGTGTTCGTGTGTGTGTTAGTGTGTGTGTGTGAGTGTGTGTGTGTGAGTGTGTGTGTTTTAGTGTGTGTGTGTGTGTTCGTGTGTGTGTTAGTGTGTGTGTGTGTGTTCGTGTATGTTAGTGTGTGTGTGTGTGTTAGTGTGTGTGTTAGTGTGTGTGTGTGTTCGTGTGTGTGTGTTAGTGTGTGTGTGTGTGTGTGTTCGTGTGTGTGTTAGTGTGTGTGTGTGGTAGTGTGTGTGTGTTAGTGTGTGTGTGTGTGTATGAGTGTGTGTGTGTTAGTGTGTGTATGTGTGTTAGTGTGTGTGTGTGTATGTGTGTGTTAGTGTGTGTGTGTGTTAGTGTGTGTGTGTGTGTGCTTGTGAGTGTGTGTGTGTGTGTTAGTGTGTGTGTGTGTGCTTGTGAGTGTGTGTGTGTGTGTTAGTGTGTGTGTGTGTGTGTGTGTTAGTGTGTGTGTGTGTGTGTGTGTTAGTGTGTGTGTGTGTGTTAGTGTGTGTGTGTGTGTTAGTGTGTGTGTGTGTGTGTTTATGTGTGTGGGTGTTATCGTGTGTGTGTGTTAGTGTGTTAGTGTGTTAGTGTCTGTTTGTTTGTTAGTGTGTGTGTGTGTGTGTGTTAGTATGTGTGTGTGTGTGTGTTAGTGTGTGTGTGTGTGTTAGTGTGTGTGTGTCTGTGTTAGTGTGTGTGTGTGTTTGTGTGTGTGTGTGTGTTTGTGTGTGTGTGTGTTATCGTGTGTGTGTGTGTGTGTTAGTGTGTTAGTGTCTGTTTGTGTGTTAGTGTGTTAGTGTCTGTTTGTGTGTTAGTGTCTGTTAGTGTGTGTGTGTGTTAGTGTGTGTGCGTGTGTTAGTGTGTGTGTGTGTGTGTTAGTGTGTGTGTGTGAGTGTGTGTGTGTGTGAGTGTGTGTGTGTATTAGTGTGTGTGTGTGTGTGTTAGTGTGTGTGTGAGTGTGTGTGTGTGTGTGAGTGTGTGTGTGTGAGAGTGTGTGTGTGTGTGTGAGTGTGTGTGTGTGTGTGTGAGTGTGTGTGTGTGTGTGAGTGTGTGTGTGTGTGTGAGAGTGTGTGTGTGTGAGTGTGTGTGTGTGTGTTAGTGTGTGTGTGTGAGTGTGTGTGTGTTTGTTAGTGTGTGTGTGTGTGTATTAGTGTGTGTGTGTGTGTGTTAGTGTGTGTGTGTGTTAGTGTGTGCGTGTGTGTGTGTTAGTATGTGTGTGTGTGGGTGTGTTAGTGTGTGGGTGTGTGTGTTAGTGTGTGTGTGTGTGTGTGTTAGTGTGTGTGTGTTAGTACGTGTGTTAGTGTGTGTGTGTGTGTTAGTGTGTTCGTGTGTGTGTGTTAGTGTGTGTGTGTGTGGGTGTGTTAGTGTGTGGGTGTGTGTGTTAGTGTGTGTGTGGGTGTGTTAGTGTGTGTGTTAGTGTGTGTGTTTGTTTGTGTGTTTTTGTGTTTGTGTGTGTGAGTTTGTGTGTGTGTGAGTGTATGTGTGTGTGAGTTTGTGTGTGTGTGAGTGTGTGTGTTAGTGTGTGTGTGTGTTAGTTTGTTAGTGTGTTAGTGTGTGTGTGTGTGTCAGTGTGTGTGTGTTAGTGTGCGTGTGTGTGAGTGTGTTAGTGTGTGTGTGTGTTAGTGTGTGTGTGTGTGTGAGTGTGTGTGAGTTTGTGTGTGAGTGTGTGTTAGTGTGTGAGTGTGTGTGTGTGTTAGTGTGTGTGTGTTAGTGTGTGTGTGTGTGAGTGTGTGTGTGTTAGTGTGTGTGTGTGTGTGTGAGTGTGTGTGTGTGTGTGTTAGTGTGTATGTGTTAGTGTGTGAGGGTGTGTGAGTGTGTGTGTGTGTGTTAGTGTGTGTGTGTGTGTTAGTGTGTGTGTGTGTGTGTGCTTGTGTTAGTGTGTGTGTGTGTGTGTTAGTGTGTGTGTGAGTGTGTTATCGTGTGTGTGTGTATGTGTGTTAGTGTGTTAGTGTCTGTTTGTGTGTTAGAGTGTGTGTGTGTGTTAGTGTCTGTTTGAGTGAGTGTGTGTGTTAGTGTGTGTGTGAGTGTGTGTGTTAGTGTGTGTGTGTGTGAGATTGTGTGTGTGTGAGTGTGAGTGTGTGTGTTAGTGTGTGTGTGTGTGTGAGTGTGTGTGTTTTAGTGTGTGTGTGTGTGTGAGTGTGTGTGTTAGTGTGTGTGTGTGTGTGAGTGTGTGTTAGTGAGTGTGTGTGTGTGTGAGTGTGTGTGTGTGTGATTGTGTGTGTGTTAGTGTGTGTGTGTGTGTGTGTGTGTTAGTGTGTGTGTGTGTGTGAGTGTGTTAGTGTGTGTGTGTGTGTTAGTGTGTGAGTGTGTGTGAGTGTGTGTGTTAGTGTGTGTGTGTGTGTGTGTGTGTGCGTGTGTTAGTGTGTTAGTGTGTTAGTGTGTGTGTGTGTGTGTGTTAGTGTGTGTGTGTGTGTGTGTGTGTGTGTGTTAGTGTGTGTGTGTGAGTGTGTGTGTTAGTGAGTGTGTGTGTGTGAGTGTGAGTGTGTGTGTTAGTGTGTTAGTGTGTGTGTGTGTGTGTTAGTGTGTGTGTGTGTGTGAGTGTGTTAGTGTGTGTGTGTGTTAGTGTGTGTGTGTGTGAGTGTGTTAGTGTGTGTGTGTGTGTTAGTGTGTGTGTGTGTGTTAGTTTGTGAGTGTGTGTGTTAGTGTGTGTTAGTGTGTGTGTGTGTGTGTGAGTGTGTGTGTTAGTGTGTGTGTGAGTGTGTGTGTTAGTGTGTGTTAGTGTGTGTGTGTTATCGTGTGTGTGTGTATGTGTGTTAGTGTCTGTTTGTGTGTTAGAGTGTGTGTGTGTGTGCTAGTGTGTGTGTGTGTGTGTTAGTGTGAGTGTGTGTGTTAGTGTCTGTTTGTGTGAGTGTGTGTGTTAGTGTGTGTGTGTGTGAGTGTGAGTGTGTGTGTTAGTGTGTTTGTTAGTGTGTGTGTGAGTGTGTGTGTTTTAGTGTGTGTGTGTGTGTGTGTGAGTGTGTGTTAGTGTGTGTGTGTGTTCGTGTGTGTGTGTGTTCGTGTGTTTTAGTGTGTGTGTGTGTTAGTGTGTGTGTGTGTGTGTTCGTGTGTGTGTTAGTGTGTGTGTGTGAGTGTGTGTGTGTGTGTGTGTGAGTGTGTGTGTTTTAGTGTGTGTGTGTGTGTTCGTGTGTGTGTTAGTGTGTGTGTGTGTTCGTGTATGTTAGTGTGTGTGTGTGTTCGTGTGTGTGTTGGTGTGTGTGTGTGTGTTCGTGTGTGTGTGTTAGTGTGTGTGTGTGTGTGTGTTCGTGTGTGTGTTAGTGTGTGTGTGTGGTAGTGTGTGTGTGTTAGTGTGTGTGTGTGTGTATGAGTGTGTGTGTGTTAGTGTGTGTATGTGTGTTAGTGTGTGTGTGTGTATGTGTGTGTTAGTGTGTGTGTGTGTTAGTGTGTGTGTGTGTGTGTGCTTGTGAGTGTGTGTGTGTGTGTGTGTGTTAGTGTGTGTGTGTGTGCTTGTGAGTGTGTGTGTGTGTGTGTTAGTGTGTGTGTGTGTGTGTGTGTGTGTTAGTGTGTGTGTGTGTTAGTGTGTGTGTTAGTGTGTGTGTGTGTGTGTTATTGTGTGTGTGTGTGTGTTTATGTGTGTGGGTGTTATCGTGTGTGTGTGTTAGTGTGTTAGTGTGTTAGTGTCTGTTAGTGTGTTAGTGTGTGTGTGTGTGTGTGTGTTAGTGTGTGTGTGTGTGTGTTAGTGTGTGTGTGTCTGTGTTAGTGTGTGTGTGTGTTTGTGTGTGTGTGTGTGTTTGTGTGTGTGTGTGTGTTATCGTGTGTGTGTGTGTGTGTTAGTGTGTTAGTGTCTGTTTGTGTGTTAGTGTGTTAGTGTCTGTTTGTGTGTTAGTGTCTGTTAGTGTGTGTGTGTGTTAGTGTGTGTGCGTGTGTTAGTGTGTGTGTGTGTGTGTTAGTGTGTGTGTGAGTGTGTGTGTGTATTAGTGTGTGTGTGTGTGTTAGTGTGTGTGTGAGTGTGTGTGTGTGAGTGTGTGTGTGTGAGAGTGTGTGTGTGTGTGAGTGTGTGTGTGTGTGTGAGTGTGTGTGTGTGTGTGTGTGAGTGTGTGTGTGTGTGTGAGTGTGTGTGTGTGTGAGTGTGTGTGTGTGTGTGTGTTAGTGTGTGTGTGTGTGAGTGTGTGTGTGTGTGTGTTAGTGTGTGTGTGTGTGTTAGTGTGTGTGTGTGTGTTAGTACGTGTGTTAGTGTGTGTGTGTGTTAGTGTGTGCGTGTGTGTGTTAGTATGTGTGTGTGTGGGTGTGTTAGTGTGTGGGTGTGTGTGTTAGTGTGTGTGTGTGTGTTAGTGTGTGTGTGTTAGTACGTGTGTTAGTGTGTGTGTGTGTTAGTGTGTTCGTGTGTGTGTGTTAGTGTGTGTGTGTGTGGGTGTGTTAGTGTGTGGGTGTGTGTGTTAGTGTGTGTGTGTGTTAGTGTGTGGGTGTGTTAGTGTGTGTGTTAGTGTGTGTGTTTGTTTGTGTGTTTTTGTGTTTGTGTGTGTGTGTTTGTGTGTGTGTGAGTGTATGTGTGTGTGAGTTTGTGTGTGTGTGAGTGTGTGTGTTAGTGTGTGTGTGTGTTAGTTTGTTAGTGTGTTAGTGTGTGTGTGTGTTAGTGTGTGTGTGTTAGTGTGCGTGTGTGTGAGTGTGTTAGTGTGTGTGTGTGTGTTAGTGTGTGTGTGTGTGTGTGAGTGTGTGAGTGTGTGTGAGTTTGTGTGTGAGTGTGTGTTAGTGTGTGTGTGTGTGAGTGTGTGTGTGTGTGTGTTAGTGTGTGTGTGTGTTAGTGTGTGTGTGTGTGAGTGTGTGTGTGTGAGTGTGTGTGTGTGTTAGTGTGTGTGTGTGTGAGTGTGTGTGTGTGTGTGTGTTAGTGTGTGTGTGTGTGAGTGTGTGTGTGTGTTAGTGTGTATGTGTTAGTGTGTGAGTGTGTGTGAGTGTGTGTGTGTGTGTGTGTTAGTGTGTGTGTGTGTTAGTGTGTGTGTGTGTGTGTGTGCTTGTGTTAGTGTGTGTGTGTGTGTTAGTGTGTGTGTGTGTGTGTGTGTGTGTGTTATCGTGTGTGTGTGTTAGTGTGTTAGTGTCTGTTTGTGTGTTAGTGTGTTAGTGTATGTTTGTGTGTGTGTGTGTGTTAGTGTGTGTGTGTGTGTGTGTTATCGTGTGTGTGTGTGTTAGTGTGTTAGTGTCTGTTTGTGTGTTAGTGTGTTAGTGTCTGTTTGTGTGTGTGTGTGTGTGTTAGTGTGTGTGTGTTAGTGTGTGTGTGTGTGAGTGTGTGTGTGTGTGAGTGTGTGTGTGTGAGTGTGTGTGTGTGTTAGTGTGTGTGTGTGTGTGTGTTAGTGTGTGTGTGTGTGAGTGTGTGTGTGTGTGAGTGTGTGTGTGTGAGTGTGTGTGTGTGTTAGTGTGTGTGTGTGTGTGTGTGTGTGTGTTAGTGTTTGGGTGTGTGTGTTAGTGTGTGTGTGTGTGGGTGTGTTAGTGTGTGTGTGTGTTTGTGTGTGTTTGTGTATGTGTGTGTGTGTGTGTTAGTGTGTGTGTGTGTGTGAGTGTGTGTTAATGTGTTAGTGTGTGTGTGTGTGTGTGTGTGTGTGAGTTTGTGTGTGTGTGAGTGTGTGTTAGTGTGTTAGTGTGTGTGTGTGTGTTAGTTTGTTAGTGTGTTAGTGTGTGTTAGTGTGATTTAGTGTGTGTGTGTGTGTGTTAGTGTGTGTGTTTGTGTGTGTTAGTGTGTGTGTGTGTGTGTGTGTGTTATAGAGAGTGTGTGTGTGTGTTAGAGAGTGTGTGTGTGTGTGTGTGTTAGAGTGTGTGTGTGTGTTAGAGTGTGTGTGTGTGTGTGTGTGTGTGTTAGGGTGTGTGTGTGTGTGTGTGTGTTAGGGTGTGTGTGTGTGTGTGTTAGTGTGTGTTAGTGTGTGTGTGTGTGTGTGTGTTAGAGTGTGTGTGTGTGTGTGTTAGTGTGTGTGTGTATGTGTTAGTGTGTGTGTGTGTGTGTTAGAGACAGAGTGTGTGTGTGTGTGTGTTAGTGTGTGTGTGTTGGTGTGTGTGTGTGTGTGTGTGTTAGAGACAGAGTGTGTGTGTGTGTGTGTTAGTGTGTGTTAGTGTGTGTGTGTTGGTGTGTGTGTGTGTGTGTGTTAGAGTGTGTGTGTGTGTTAGAGTGTGTGTGTGTGTGTGTGTGTTAGAGTGTGTGTGTGATACTAAAGCTAAAGCTATGCATGTGATGGCACCATTGAAGATGCAGATTGATATTATACCGTTAAACAATTTCATGCATAGCTTTCGTATGACATTTCAATGAATAAATAGTTAAAACTTTAATGAATTAGTAGTAAAGTAGAAAATTTGTATCAAAATTTAATAAGGCTAGATATTGACTGCCTCACTTTTACCCTATGAGAATAGAAGCTCTACTTGACGGAGTTACTTAAGAATTTTGCCACATAGGATTAACGCATAACATTGACTTTTGCATTAAAGATGTATTTTTAATTTGGGGTCTCTCAAAATGACATGTCTATCAACTTTTTTTTAAAAAAAAATTGATACTTACACTTAACATGTTCTAAGGTTGAATATATTGCGCAATAGCTGCTCTCTTCATCTCCCCCGCTACTCCACCGTTGTTACTAATCTTCTTCTTTCCCATCTTCGTAATATTATAGGAGATGGAGAAACTAATTTATTGAATAATTTAACTTTCTACTATTTCATTTCTTCATACATGAAGCTTTTAAACGGTTAGTGAGTGTGGAGCTCTCTCCCTTAGTAAATGGCATTTCTCTTTCATTTGGTTTTCTCTTTTCTTTTAGTTTTAATAAAGTTATTTCTCTTTCGTTTTATATAGGTATAGAATTCATCTTATCGTGATATTTATGATGGAGTTGTTTGTTCGTGGTTTGAATCTAGATCTTGTCATATTTGTACTCAAGATATGAGTCCGATCAAGTATTTGTATTTTGAATCAAGTGGTATTACAAATGTAAAAAAAATTGTGTTTGCCGAAGTAATATTGATGCTTGTTACAAGTGTGGTAAATCCTCCAAGCTCCAACCAACATAGTTATGAATATTTTGACCAATGTGCAGATAGAATATGAGTGTTTTGGGTTTGAACTATTTGGCTCGTTAGGCTTACTAAGGCCAAGCAAGAGAAACCCAATGACCAAATTTAAAACCCAAAAATTAACCCATCAAATTAAATTAGAGGATTTATTTTTTTAACTAGAAGAGTATCACTTCTAATATCAAATACGAATATCTCATCTTCAAATATTACTCCCTCTGTTCCACTTCAAACTTCACACTTTAACTTTACCAGTTGATTAAAAAAATGTTTGATCCTAAATATCTTTTATTAGGGATAATAAAAATTTGTGAAAAGTTGACACTTTGAAAATATAGATTATAATGAATCTAACAAGGTATCACTCAAGGGTATTTGTACTTATACACTGATCTGCACCATTTCACGTGGTTTAACCAACATTTGACATAATTTTTTGTTACTTTTGGTTGGCAGTTTGCCTACATTAGTTGAGTTTACATGACAAGAGGTTTAGACAATCATGTTTGGTTTTCTATTCTAAATCCCGCTTTTTGTATACTTAATTAGTGATTCTTGACATCTCATGTTCATGGGCTCCTTGGTCTTCATTATGAGTACCTTTAGTAGGTCGCCCATGAATGCTATTTGTTACATTACATTCTTGCGAATGCCGTTTGCTTTTAGCGGTAGAATATTTGAAGGCCATTCACACATGAATGGTAGTATATGAAGGTCATGAACATCAATGTGTGGTAGAAGGAGATTGAAGCCAAAGATAGGCGGCTTCGGAGTTCAAGACGGTTAAAGAGGAAAATGGTGAACCGTGGTCCGGGGAGTGTTTCCTTAGTCTGAGAACGATACAGGATTAATTAGCCTTCAAGGCTGGTTCCATTGGATTTTTCTTCTCGAGTACTACAAAATCGACTACTAGAACTCCCGATTCAGACTAACGGTTCACCCAACACAAGCAAACAAAGTTCAGCCAAAGAAACGCCAGAGGCCGTTCACGGATCACGCATGGTGAAGCACCAGTGGCTCGTGACAATCTTCATGGCCCACACTACACAAGAATCTAGGGGTTTCGTGAAGACATGCACGAAACCTGCACGAGACCTCCAGGAGGCAAGGCGCCAGGCCGTGATAAAAGCACCAGACCGTGAAGCAAGGGGATAAAGAGTTGAAGAATTTGGCTAAGTATGGAGCCGGTCCATGAAAATCTTCACGGACCGTGAGAAGACTTCTAAGCAAGACCACAAACTACTCGCGGTCCGTGAAAACCTTCACAGGCCGTGACAAAATTTCTAAGCAAAAACCACAAGCTGTTTGCGGTCCATTAAAACCTTCACGGATTGTGGAAAATCTTTGAGCAAAAATCGCATGCTGCCTGCAGTCCGTGAAAACCTTCACGGACCGTGGCACGATCCCAGCTTTATGGGTCGCGCCAGATCCCACGAGCCGCGGCTATGAACATTTATGGAATGTGGCAGATCTAGCATCTCGTGGCTATGCATGTTTCACAGACCGTGGCATTCGTGCCAACCTGTGAAACTTTGGCGGCTGACCTAGGGGTTTGCTACTTTTGGCCAATTTTGGGCCTATCTTTAGGCTCAATCTCCTATTACTATACATAGGAACCTTATTCTTCTACTAAACCCTAAGTAGAATATAAGTAGTCATAATGTAGATTAATTTCTCTCTCTAGTTTAGATAGAAGAAAGAGGAGAATTCTTCTTCTCCATCATTCTTCTTTTTCTTATCTTTATCTTTTCATCTTATTTTCTAGATCCATGGCATGTCACCTAATATTTTCCATGGATCTAACCTTTGTAGAGTAGTTTTTTAGCTTGGGATTCATTTTGGCACTTGGTATGTTCTAAAAGCTTTATGAGATTCATTAGATTCATCACATCTTTGTGTTTATGATATTATTGTGATTGTTCTTGAATGTTATAAATGCATGACTAGTACACCACATATAAGAACACAATTTGGGATATACTCATGTAGTCATGTATGGTGCAATTCTTAATGCCCTCTTGGGAAGAGAAACCAGGATGTTAGAATGGGTAGGGGAGAACGCGTCCACGTGGGCGTGTGCACGGGGGATTCGAGAATGCTCTGACCTAATTCCTGTTGCAACAGTTTTAGCTGACTTTATAACTATCTTCCGATAGGTTGCAAGTAGAGATAATAATAGTAGCAAGCTAAGTGTTGTGTTGAAACCTTAGTATCATAGATAAGGTGGCTACAAACCTTGGGCCTAGCGTATATAAGACCTAGGGGGAGTAGTTGCATTCGTGGTGGAAGCCTGAGACGTAATAGCACAGGGGAGAAATAGACCTGCAACGATGGTTAGGCCTCGTTGTAATCCCTTAATTACGATGGCGGTGCCGATAGAGGGTTGCGAACGCACCCACCGTGACAGGGTTGGGGAAGTATATGCCATCAGTCACACCATGTGTTGTGAACACACTGATAGGTCTTTTGTATGTCTACATGTGAATGAATCAAGGATTGAAGTAATAGAACTACCATGTTGCTAAATGATTCCCAAGTGCCTAGTATAAATAGTTTACTTGTTTGTCATTGCATGCTTGTAGTTGTTAGTTGAGAACACCAAACCTCATTCCCCCCAGTTGCATGTCTACACTACTAGGTGCTCCTTTGACTCGTGCGGATTGACGACCCACCCGAGGTTGTGTTTTAATTAGTACTTCAACCCTAGCATCCTTGTGGACAAACTTAGGGCTTGCCGCATACTACCCCTTGGTAACGGGTGCATAATATAAATCTCTATCTTTGATCTGTAAGCCCTTCGGCTAATGTTTTAACGACAACTGGGTCGCGGCATGTCATACACTAATTCAATTTTATGGTCAAAGTTAAGAAATTTTGACAAAATAAATCGTTAAATTGCAGTTTGAAATGGGATTGAGGGGGTAAAACCTTTTCCAATTTGCAACTTGTGGTTAATAAAAAAAGGAAGAATAGGTTTCAGTTTTTTTATAGAAAAGAAGAGATGGAATATTTTTTCCCACAATTGTAAAAATGCAAAGCCTTGGGAAATTCCGTCTTTGCATAGCCTTATGGAAAGACAGAGTTTCATTAGAATAATAAAAGTTAAAAGGTCTTAGTTGCAATATTAAAAATTTATTATGCAACATGTAGTTATAAAGTTTATAACCCGATTTATGCAACTCGGAAATTTCATGTTAATTTTTTTAAATTTGCACTTTAAACCTTGGTCTTTCTATGATTTATGGAAATAACGTCTTTCAAGAGATAGACTTTTATTTTAAATAAACTAAATATAGCCAAAATTAGTTTCTTTTAGTAGGGACTTCTTTTTCAAGTGAAAGTCATCCTATACCTGTTAGGGGGTCTTCCCTGTTTTTAGACAAATTTTGATTATAACTCCTGTGTGATGTAAGCAAATGAACTTGTTTGACGGTATAATATCAATCTTCATCTTCAATGGTGTCGTCACAGGTATAGCTTTAGTATGACATTTCAATGAATAAATAGTTAAAACTTTAATGAATTAGCAGTAAAATAGAAATTTTGAATCAAAATTTAATGAAGCAAGATATTGACAGCCTCACTTTGACCCTATGAGAATAGACGGTTTACTTGATGGGGTCACTTAAGAATTTTGCCACATAGGATTAACATATAACACTGACTTTTGCATTGAAGATGTATTTTTAGTTTGGGGTCCCTGAAAATGATGTGTCTATCAACTTTTTTAAAAAAATTTGACACTTGCACTGGACATGCTCAAAAGTTGAATATATTGCGCAATAGCTGCTCTCTTCATCTCCCCCTCTACTCCACCGTTGTTAATAATCTTCTTCTTTCCCATCTTCATACTATTATTGGAGATGGAGAAACTAATTTATTGAATAATTTAACTTTCTTCTATTTCATTTCTTCATACACTAGTTAGGTAACACCGCGCGTTGCGCAGTGAGCTTGATAACAAATTATATAAATACTATAGTAATGTTGCTACAATATAGGAATGTTAAAAGATCTGTAATTGAAGCTACAAATGTACCAAGTTTACATGTAACTGAAACTCATAATTAACTCGAGTTATTAACTAAAGCAACGTACCATTTTCATGTAGGATTTTTTTAATATTATATCATGTTATAGTTTACCGAGAGATAATATATAATAATATAATATCAGATAAGAAAAAAGAGTAGAAGAAATTGTGGAAAAAGAGATGAAAGGAAAAAAGGAACCCAATATAGTAGGGCTAACTTTAGAGTGAACAATATCATTTCCAGATTTTTTGGAAAGGGTAAGGATGGAAAAAAAAATAATGTCAGAGGGAAGTGACATGTGCTTTGTGAACATTTAATTTATTTGAGTAGGGAAAATGATGAACATTCTACAGTTTGAGAAGAAGGTTGAACAGTACTACACTGTACCTGATTTCACTGATGTGTTCCTGACATGTTTGACCAACTCCACTCGAGCCCCCTCTCCACTCCACTCAAACCCTCCACTCGAACCTCTCCACTCGAACCCTGTACTGGAACCCTCTCCACTCGAACCTCTCTACTCGAACATCTCCACTCAAACCCTCTCCACTCGAACCCTCTCCACTCGAACCTCTCCACTCGAACCATTTCCACTTGAACCATCTCCACTCGAACGTCTCCACTTGAACCCTCTGCACTCGAACCTTCACCTCTCGAACCCTCCAATGGAACCTTCACCTGTCGAACCTCCACTGGAACCTTCACCTCTAGAACCCTCCACTGGAACCTTCACCTCTTGAACTTCCACAACAACATTCACCTCTCGAACCTCCACTGCAACCTTCACCTCTTGAACCCTCCACTTTAACCTTTACCTCTCGAACCCTTCGATGGAACCTTCACCTCTCAAACCAGTACCTCTCGAATCAGTACCGCTCGAACCTCCACTCTAACCCTCCACTGGGACCTTCACCTCTCGAACCCCCCTCTAGAAGCTCCACCTATCGAATCCTCCTCTTGAACCTCACCACTCGAACCAGAGAGTACCTCTCCATTGGAACCTTCACCTCTCCAACCATTGAGTACCTCTCGAAGCCTGCTCTCGAACTAGTACCACTCGATCTCTCACCTCTCGAACCCTCCACTAGAACCTTCACATCTCGAACCCTCCAATGGAACCTTCACCTCTCGAACCCTCCAATGGAATCTCCACCTCTCAAACCAGTACCACTCGAACCCCCACTCTAACCCTCTACTGGAGCCTTCACCTCCCGAACCCCTCCACTGGAACCTTCACCTCTCGAACCCCTCCACTGGAACCTTCACCTCTCGAATCCTCCCCTTGAACCTCACCACTCAAACCAGAGAGTACCTCTCGAAGCCTCCTCTCGAACCAGTACCACTCGAACCCTCCACTAGAACCTCTAACCTCTCGAACTCTCCACTTGAACCTTCACCTCTCGAACCCTCCAATGGAACCTTCACCTGTCGAACCTCCACTGGAACCTTCACCTCTCTAATTCGCTACTGGAACCTTCACTTCTCGAATTCTCTATTGGAAAATTTACCTCTCGAATCCTCCAATGGAACCTTCACCTCTCGAACCAATACCTCTCGAACAAGTACCACTCGAACCTCCACTCTAACCCTCCACTGGAACCTTCACCTCTCGAACCCTCTTCTCGAACCAGTACTACTTGAGCTTTCCAGTCAAACTCTAACCTCTTGAACACTCCACTGGAACCTTCAATTCTCAAACCCTCCAATTGAACCTTCACCTCTCGAACCCTCCAATTAATGGATCCTCCACCTCTCGAACCAGTACCTCTCGAACCTCCCCTCTAACTCCCACTGGAACCTTCACCTCTCTAACCAATACCACTCGAACCTCCACTCTAACCCTCCACTGGAACCTTCACCTCCAGAACCCCTCCACTGAAACCTTCACCTCTCGAATCCTCCTCTTGAACCTCACCACTCGGACCAGAGAGCACCTCTCGAACCCTCCTCTCAAACCTCACCTCTCGAACCTCCTCTCAAACCTCACCTCTCAAACCTCCTCTCGAATCAGTACCGCTCGAACCCTCCACTCGAACTCTCACCTCTCGAACCCTTCACTCGAACTCTCACCTCTCGAACCCTCCACTTGAACCTTCACCACTGAACCCTCCAATGGAACCTTCACCTGTTGATCCTCTACAGGAACCTTCCCCTCTCGAACCCTCCACTGGAACCTTCACCTCTCGAACCCTCCACTGGAACCTTCACCTCTCGAACCTTCCTCTCGAACCCATCCACTAGAACCTTCACCCCTCGAACCCTCCTCTTGAACCTCACCACTCGAACCAGAGACTACCTCTCGAACCCTCCTCTCGAACCTCAGCTCTCGAACCCTCCTCTCCAACCAATACCACTCCAACCCTCCACTCGAACTCTCACCTCTCAAACCATCCAATGAAACCTTTACCTCTCGAACCCTCAAATGGAACCTTCACCTCTCGAACCAGTACCACTCGAAACTCCACTCTAACCCTCCACTGGAACCTTCAGCTCTCGAACCTCCTCGTGAACCTCAAAACGATGTCATTTTGGGCAGCCACCTGCCTGCACCTGTAGAAGCACATAGAAGTTGGGACTTTGGAGCATACGTAAAAGCAACCAGTACCTCTTGAACCAGAACCACTCGAACCCTCCACTCGAACTCTCACCTTTCGAACCCTCCACTGGAACCTTCACCTCTCGAATCCTCCCTTGGAACCTTCACCTCTCGAATCCTCCTCTTCAACCTCAAAGCGACGTCATTTTGGGCAGTCGCCTGCCAGCACCTGTAGAACCACATAGAAGTTGGGACTTTGGAGCATACGTAAAAGTATAAAAAAGGCCCCTAATGACCACTTGTGTCAACATTCATGTAGACGCACATGATTGGGAAGGTGATGACTATTTGTGTCAACATTCCTTTAGGCGCACATGGTTGGGAAGGTGATGAAATTTTCATATTTGCAAAATTACCCTTCTACCCCTGACGACCATTTCTGTCAACAATGGGGTTGGGAGGATTTCTATTATATAGTACCCTCAGATGAAACTTTTAAACGGTTAATGAGTGTGGAGCTCCCTCCCTTAGTAAATGTCATTTCTCTTTTATTTGGTTTTCTCTTTTCTTGTTTCTTTTAGTTTAAAAAAGTGTAAATGCTCAAAATGGTATCCACTTTTATTCGAAATTCATAGTTTGGTACCCAAATTTCAAAATTTTATCATAAACATACCCACTTTTATCATTTTTGTTCCAAAAATGATCCCATGACCTGTAATAGTAGGTTTTAATTTGGTTAAAGTTCTAGTCAACGGTTGATGGGATTAACAGGTAATAAAATAAAGTTGAGGGGTGGGAATAAACACTAATAATATAAACTATTTGGCCCATCTCCTTCCACATTCGTTATTGACCCCGCCGTCACAGCCGATCCTCCCATCTCCGGCGATGGGAGGAGATCGACGTGCACCGATGGTGTCGCAGGCACTCGAAGTCCACCACAGACTCTAATCGTCTCCTCATCGACTCTTTTGTTAAGCAGCACAAGAAGCGATTAAAAGCAAGTTCATCCACAAATCCGAATATATCTCGTGCCTTCATCTTTGATGACAAAGCATAACCAATGCCGTGTAAGTTTGGGCCAACTAAGACTCGTAAATTTACAGTGCAAAAGACATGTTAAAAGAGATAGCAACAATGTTGAACTTCATAGGTATCAAGATAAGCTTTTCCTCTGATTTTCCGAAAGTTTTCATCTTTCATCTCCACTATCCACTCCAGCTAAGTAACAGCATCATGTGTAAATATTTACTCATAGCAATTTGCAGGAACTTCATTATGAAATTTTTTTGTATGTTAGGAGATTAAATATGTTAAGGTGATGGTCCAATAACATCTTGCCAAGTGTATATGGATTGAGAAGTTAAAGATAATTTTTGGTTTTTAATTTCTTTTCTTTTCTTTTTCTTAAATTACACGACACTTGTTAACATATTGTTGAACCATCACCTTAGTGTACTTAATCTCCTAACATACAAAATTTTCTGGTTCGTCGTGGTGTTCAACGTTCAACTGAGTACAGAAATATCAAAAGGAACACAAATTTCATAGGCATGAATGCTGTAGTTGCGTTGCGTCCAGAAATCATCAAAGATTTAAAACATTTTAAAAAAAACTGTCTTCGCATTCAGCATTCCATATACTCGTTTCCAGAGTTGAATAAAAATCCATATACTCGTTTCCAGAGTTGAATAAAAATCCATATACACGTTTCCAGAGTTGAATAAAAAAGGCCATGCAAAGAAACTATCTATTAGAATCATGGGCTTTCAATTGGTACTATGTAGAGGTGAATCATGATCTTATATACTGAGTTATATGACTATCAACTATCAATATGAGACTAACTCTAACACGCTCTCTCACGTGCAGCAGCGGCATGAATCATCGCGCAAACGTGATAAAATGAGGGTAATGGGCCAACCTTGGGCTCTGATACCATATTAGAATCATGAGCTTCTATCGTAAAATCAATTGGTACGATGTAGAGGTGACCATGATCTTATATATTGAGTTATATGACTGTCAATATAGGACTAACTCTATCACTATCCAATTCTAACAAATAATCTTAAAAACACAAACTCCTTAAGCTAAAGATATCCGAATGAATGATCCAAATATGCAAATTGTTAATCGACGCAAAAGATAGTGATTGATTGGAAAGGCTACCTGCGTCCATTTGTCGGTGTGAGAAGTGAGGATCTCCGACCTCACCGCGCCGCCGTGCCCGCTGAAGCTGCTCCCGGTCGTCAGCGTTCTTCCGACATGAGAAGAGGAGCGCAAGTTTTTGCAGAGAGCAGCAGCCATGGCGAACCCCTTCCTCATTCCGCTCATCGCTATGGATCTGAGTAGCCCTAACAACAGAGTCGATGAGGAGCCCTGAAGCCCCATCGCCGGAGAGAGGAGGATCGGTGGCGACGGCGGGTCAGTAACGAATGTGGAAGAGACGTGCCAAATAGTTAATATTATTGAATGGGTCTCCTCACATGTGGCATTACTTATTTTTTAAGATATGCACTGCATTCGTTAAAGGTAGAGTCTTGGGAAAGACGGTATTTCCATATGCTTATGGAAAAACGGGGTTTGATTAGAATAATAAAAGGTAAAAGGTCTTAGTTGGAATATTAAAGTTTTAGTATGAAACATGTAGTAGCTATAAAATTTATAACTCGGTTCATGCAACCCGAAAATTTTATCTTAATTTCTTCTAATTTACACTTTAAACCTTGGTCTTTCCATAACTTATGGAAAGACCGTCTTTCAAGAGACGGACTCTTTGTTAAAACACGTACAAAATTTAGAATTTCTAAAAATATTTTTTATATCATATATTTTTATATTTTCACCTCAAAATACATATTATTACTTGTTTTAACTAAAAAAATGCAATATTTTAATTTTATAAAAAAATTACAACATTTAAGGCAAAATCCCCTTAAGACTGTCCATAAGTTTATGGAAAGACCGTCTTTCTTGAGACTTTCTCTATATTATTACTATTTATTTCCACCCCTCAATTATTTTTATTACCTGTTAACCCCGTCAACCTATGACCAGAACTTGGACCAGATGAAAACCTACTATCACAGGTCATGGGATCGTTTTGGATAAAAAATGATAAAGTGGGTATGTTTATGATGCAAATTTAAAATTTGAGTAATAAACTGTGAATTTCGAATAAAAGTGGGAACCATTTTAAGTATTTGCTCGTTTTTTAAAAAAAGTTATTTCTCTTTCGTTTCTTTTAGTTTCAAAAAAGTTATTTCTCTTCCATTTTATATAGGTATAGAATTCATCTTATCGTGATATTTATGATGTGGTTGTTTGTTCGTGGTTTGAATCTTGATCTTGTTATATTCGTACTCAGGATATGAGTCCGATCAAGTATTCGTGTTCTGAATCAAGTGATATTATAAATGTAAAAAAAAAATTGTATTTGGCATAGTAATATTGATGCGTGTTACACATGTATAGTAAATTCTCCGGGCTCCAACCAACATATTTACGAATATTTTGACCAATATGCAGATAGAATATGAGTGTTTTGGGCTTGAAATATTTGGCTTGTTAGGCTTACTAAGGCCAAGCAAGGGAAACCCAATGACCAAATTTAAAACCCAAAAATTAATCCATAAAATTAAATTAGAGGATTTAGCTTTTAACTAGAAGTGTTGTTTGTTGTGCGGAATGGAGAAAGAACAGAAAATATGAACGCAAATAACAAGACACAAGATTTACGTGGTTCACCAATTTGGCTACATCCACGGGAGACGGATTCACTATATCAGAATTAATGTTTACAGAGAGAAGAGAGACACTTTATATGCTGTCTCCACTAAACCCTAATAAACTGGGCCAAAAACACAATTCGGCTCAAATCAACAGCAGTCCAATAAAGAGACAAGCTATACCGTCGGAGCGAGACCCCCGTACTAACCTGTCGAAGCGGCTAATACATATTCAAGGCATACCAACAAGAAGTTTAGCACCTCTAGTATAAAATACGAATATCTCATCTTCAAATAGTACTCCCTGTGATCCATGTCAAGATTCACACTTTGAATTCACCAGTTGATTCAAAAAATGTTCGATCTTTAATATCTTTTATTAGGTATATTAAAAATTTGTGAAAAGTTGATATTTTGAAAATATAGATTATAATGAATCTAACAAGATATCACTTAAGGGTATTTGTACTTATACATTAATTCAATTTTATGATTAAAGTTAAGGGTATTTTATAATTTTATGGTTGCTGACTCGTAATGTTTCAAAAAAAAACTTGGCATGCTTGACATTTCCACATAAAGGATCATTAATCCTTTGTTCAACCTTTTTGTTGCTACTTAAATCACATACTTACCCCAATATCCAATTAAGTTAAGAGTTTGTCTCTTGAAAGACGGTCTTTTCATAAGTTATGGAAAGACCGTCTTTCCATAAGTTATGGAAAGACCGTCTTTCCATAAGTTATGGAAAGACCAAGGTTTAAAGTGAAAATTAGAAGAAATTAAGATAAAATTTTCGGGTTGCATGAACCGGGTTATAAACTTTATAACTACTACATGTTTCATACTAAAACTTTAATATTGCAACTAAGACCTTTTACCTTTTATTATTCTAATCAAACCCCGTCTTTCCATAAGCCTATGGAAAGACCGTCTTTCCTAAGACTTTGGCTTAAGTTAATTATTTATTTAGTCAAAATTTCTTAATTTTAATTATAAAATTAAGCTGATGTATAATTATAAATATTATTGTGTGATATCTTGTTAAATTCATTATAACATATATATTTTTAAACTATCGACGTTTTACAAGTTTTAATTATTCTTAAAGAAAGATATCAAAGATCAAATACTTTTTAAGTCAACTACTGAAAGTCAAAGTGTTCAGCTTGAAGTTTATAGAATGGGGAGTAGACACTCATATAATACCATCTTAATTTAACTCATGGTTAGCCGACAGAATAAATAAAGTTTAAAAAATAACTAAAAGTACTTCATGTCATCTCCCATTTTTAAATAATTGTATTTAAATTATTTGTCTCACCATAAAATTAAGTAAAACCATCTCAAATCGTTGTGAACATGTTATTGTTATTTAGTATTTTTGTGCTAATAAGATTGACAAAGTATTGGGAAAAAATCGTCTTTCTATATGCATATGGAAAGATGATGTTGAATTAGAATTATAGAAAAGTAAAATATTTTAGTTGCAATATTAAAACTTTAGTATGCAACGTGCAACAGTTATAAGTTTATAACTCGATTAATGCAACCGAAAAAATTTAAGAGGTAGCTTGCTTATCTTCACCGCCTCTTCTCTTGTGTGACAATAACAGTGCCGTCTACCTGTCCCAGAATACAGTTGGCCATAAACGAGCAAAACACATTGACATTTGTAAAGTCCTCCGGAGTTGGACTTATGAATGGCATATTGTGAATAGTGGTAATCTGGTGTTTGAACACCACTGAGTGAATCCTGGCGATATGGTGTTTAAACACCACTGCTGTCCAGCAGTTTCCAGCAGCTGCGGTGTTGATGTCCACGATTTAAGGAGTATATTATGGGATATAATTGTGCGATCTGATCAGAATATTATGAAGATAATTGATTGATTTCGTGGTCATCTAATTCTGGTAAACGAATATTCCTGTAATAGTTAGGAATTGGTTAAGTAGTTAATTATGGAACAAGTCCTATTGATAACAGGATTGTTCATTTAAATACCAGATTTGTATTAGATCTTTCCTTAGACTAGAAGTCTATTTGGGGTAGAAGTTCGACAAGGAAAGAAGTCTAATGAAGGCAGGATTGCGATGAGATAAAGTGAAGAAAATTACAACGCAATCGGGGAGGCTTCCACGACTATTCTCTACGTTGAGAACTTTGGAGCGATCTGCCGTGTTTGTTTGGAGGTTCGTAAATCAACCGACCAAGTTCTTAAAGATCAGAAACAAGGAAGTCTTAATTCCTCGGGAGGAGGAGATCCAGGGAGACGTGTTGATCGTGAGGGTTCAACGGCGTAGGATCGACAGTGAGGGGAGCTCACAACATTCACTCTGTAGGTTAGCAATGGATTAGTATTTAAGTTAAGCTTCTTGTACTAAAGACTGCTTTCTAGTGAATGGTTTCTGATCTGGGCAAGGCCCCGCAGACGTAGGTGTATTTGCACCGAACTGCGTAAACAAGTTGTGTGTGCACTGCGTGTTTAGTTTTGCGTTTAACACCAAACTAATCTTGGTGTTCCAACACCAAACTATTAAACAACTTGGTATAAAAGTTTAGTAATCAGGTGAAACGGAATTTCAATTGGTATCAGAGCAAGGCACTTGTTTACCCCTATACAGGGAGAGTGAGATCAGGTTTCACCATGGCACCAAAGGAGGGGGCATCAGTCACGCGACCACCACTGCTGGAACAAGGAAACTATGCTTACTGGAAAGCACGCATGAAAGTGTTCATTGGAGCTCTAGATGATCAAGCTTGGAACTATGTCATAAATCAATATACTCCACCTGCTAGTGACACAACTGAAGGATCGAGCTCCACTGCCACTAAACCATTCTCTAGGTATTCCACTGAGGAGCATAAAGCGCACGTGTCCAACTCAAAAGCATTGAATGCCATCTTTACGGCTGTGGACGAAGATCAGTTTAAAATGATTTCGAACTGTGAGACTGCAAAGGAAGCATGGGATGTGTTACAAATTTACCATGAGGGAACAAGCTCTGTAAGAGAATCAAAGCTGCAGTACTACACGACCAAATTTGAAGAATTGAAGATGCGTGAAGATGAAACTATCTCCGAGTTTAATGGACGAGTCCGAGATATTGCAAACAAGGCTTTTCAGTTTGGCAAAAAGTACAAAGATCAAAAACTTGTAAGGAAAGTGCTGAGAGCATTACCTCCACGGTTCAACATGAAGGTCACGGCAATAAATGAAAATGGAAGGATAGGAACAATGACACTTGATGAACTTATGGGATCTCTGGAAACGTATGAAATGGAGATGTTGCAAACTAAAACGGGGAAGAAAGAAATGGCGTTTTCAAGCACAAATACTGGAAAGGTTGAGTATTCTACAGATAATGAAGAGACGGATGAAATTGCAAACATAACCAGGAATTTTTCCAGATTTATGAAGAAGATGAGCAGGAAACCACAAGAAAAGTCAGGTGGGAACAAAAATCCAAATGCAAACTCCACTCCACGATTTGGTCAATCTACTGGTGTTGAAACACCAAAATTCAAATCGGTAAATCCGAACCTGAATAGGAGAATCCAGTGCAGAGAGTGTGAAGGTTTTGGACACATACAAGCTGAGTGTGCCAATACACTCAAAAGACAAGGAAAGTCATATGCCACAACCTGGAGTGATGATGATGGTGGAGATGATGTTAAGGATGAAGAGGAGTATACAAATCATGTTGCATTCGGCGTATCAATGGTGGAGGTAGAAGATTTATGCAAGGAAGGTCTCAGTATGGTGAATGAAGAAGAGAGCGGTAGCTCAGATGAAGAGAGTAGAAGTGTTAGTGATGAAGACATTCGCAAAGAAAGCATGGAGATGTACAAGATGTGGTTAAAAGTGGCAGATGAAAACAAAAAACTCAAGGCTGAAAACAAGAGGTTAAGTGAGACTGCTAAAGTGTATGAATGCGAGAAGGAAGAAGCAACTCGAGATCTGGAAAAACTCAAGAAGGAATTTGCTGTAGTGGTGCAACGAGCAGAGGAAGCAGAACAATCCATCAGACGCCTTAATACTGGGAAAGCTAAACTCGAAGAATGTCTAAGGATGGGACAGACGAGCAAATTTGGCATTGGCTATGAAAGGACAGTGAAAGAAGAAAATCATCAGACAGATCAAACTGAACCAGTTGCAAGAATAATTAAGAAGAATGGTCCTACAAAAAGGGTCAGACGATGCGGATACTGTGGAATTGAAGGTCATGTAACAAACAGATGTTTTAGACTGATGAGAACTCGGTCTGTTAACACAGAATATCGGGGCATGCACACCACCCCATATCGATGTTTCAACACCAGTCCAGTTCGAGGATTCAACACCAACTTTGAACATAACACGCACAAATTCAACACTGGAGGATACAATACTGGATCTCTACACGCACGGGTTAATCTGAATCCGCAACAAGTCATTCGACCAGTACGTCAGGTATGGGTTCCAAAATCTCGAAATGTTTGTTTTTCTAGCTTTGTATGTTTTGGAGCACATACAGGAACCTCGTGGTATTTTGATAGTGCGTGCTCAAGGCACATGACTGGAGTTCCTGAATTCTTGCAAAAATTCAAACCTGGATTTGGTGGACATGTTAAATTTGGTGATGGAAAACGGAGCAGAATAATTGGCAAGGGTGAGTTGGCGATTAAAGGACTCCCTGTGTTTCAAGATGTATTGCTTGTGGAAGGTCTGAAGGCCAATCTATTGAGCATCAGCCATCTATGTGACGATGATATGACAGTTAACTTTGACAAAGGAAAATGTATTGTGAACCATGGGACTGGAGTATTCACTGGAACAAGGTCAATAGATAATTGTTATTTGCTCGATCAAGATGTCACATGCTTGAGCTCGAAGAAGGAAGTTAGCACTCTATGGCACAGAAAATTGGGACATATAAATTACAAGTCTCTGGCACGTATTTCCAGACTGAATGCAGTCAGAGGTATTCCTGAAATCGGTGAAAGCAAGGAGGTTGTGTGTGGCTCATGTAAAGAAGGAAAGCAAATTCGGATCCCACATCACGCTGTTCATGATGTTTCAACGTCAAGACTTTTGGAGCTTCTACATATGGACTTAATGGGGCCGATCAATACACCCAGTGTTGCAGGGAAGAAGTACATTTTTGTGTGTGTGGACGACTTCTCGAGATATACTTGGGTATCTTTTCTCAAAGAGAAATCAGAGGCATCTGAAGTTTTCGAGACCTTGGTGTACAAATTACACATTGAAAAGGGATCTACTCAGGCAAGAATTGCCCGTATCAGAAGTGATCATGGAAAGGAGTTTGAAAACTCTAGGTTTAATGACATCTGTAAGACACTCGGTATACACCACGAGTTCTCTGCTCCCATCACACCGCAACAAAATGGTATAGTTGAAAGGAAGAATCGAACACTGCAGGAAATGGCCAGAGCAATGTTGGCCGAAAAGAAAATTCATTCTAAATACTGGGCTGAGGCGCTTCATACAGCATGCTACACCATCAACAGAGTATATTTGCGTCCATTTACTGAGAAGACACCATATGAGATTTGGAAAGGGAAGAAACCTGATGTGTCGTATTTCCATGTTTTTGGCAGTAAGTGTTATATTCTAAAAGATCGTGAGCCGTTAGCTAAGTTTGAATCTAGAAGTGATGTCGGGATATTCTTGGGATATTCTCCCACCAGTCGAGCATACCGAGTGCTTAATCAACGTACTGGAACGGTCATGGAATCTATTAATGTGGTGGTAGATGATTCTGAGGATGACAGAGTTGGAGAAGGTGAAGTGCTGGAACCAGTGTTCCCTACCGGTGTTGAAACACCAACAGTGTCAACTGGTGTTGAAACACCAGAAACCGAGACACCTGAACCTGAACGGCGTCCGTCCAGACAGATGCA
This sequence comes from Rubia yunnanensis, assembly GCA_037428765.1. NCBI lineage: Eukaryota > Viridiplantae > Streptophyta > Magnoliopsida > Gentianales > Rubiaceae > Rubia > Rubia yunnanensis. The sequence continues at coordinate 2,261,710 of CM075063.1, read as the reverse complement.
ACTTCGGGATCAACCTCGTGTAAATTACAGGGAATTGGCAGGATTATCTTGTTTCATATCACTCACGGAGCCGAAGAATTATAAAGAGGCTTTACTCGATGAATATTGGATCTCTGCTATGCAAGAAGAATTACAGCAATTCGAAAGAAACAATGTTTGGGTTCTTACCCAACGACCTGCAAATGTCAATGTGATCGGTACCAAGTGGATTTTCAAGAATAAATCTGATGCAGATGGTAATATCACAAGGAATAAAGCACGCCTAGTTGCTCAAGGATACACGCAAGTCGAAGGCATAGACTTTGATGAGACTTTTGCACCTGTAGCCAGATTGGAGTCAATCAGACTGTTGTTGGCTGTGTCGTGCATTCTGGACTTTACTCTTTTCCAGATGGATGTCAAGAGTGCTTTCTTGAATGGGGTCGTGAAGGAGGAGGTGTATGTGGAGCAACCTAAAGGGTTTGAAGATCCACAGTTTCCTGATTTTGTCTATCGATTGAATAAGGCACTATATGGCCTCAAGCAGGCCCCCCGAGCATGGTATGAGCGACTGACAACCTTTCTGATTAAAAAGGGCTATCGTCGAGGGGGAGTAGATCGGACTCTGTTCGTACTACACAGAGGTTCAAACATTCTGATTGCACAGATTTATGTAGATGATATTGTGTTTGGATCCACCTCTTCAGTCCTGTTAAAGGAGTTTGTTGATTTAATGACTAATGAATTCGAAATGAGCATGGTAGGGAAACTGTCATATTTTCTGGGATTGCAAGTTATTCAGGAGAAGAATGGTCTCTTCATCAATCAACAGAAGTATGCTGAAAACTTGATCAAGAGATTTGGTCTTACAAGCGCAAAAGCAATACGCACTCCAATGGCTACTACTGATAAATTGACAAAAGATGAGCATGGACAAAGTGTTGATCAGAAAATGTACAGGAGTATGATTGGGAGCCTGCTGTACTTAACAGCAAGTAGACCAGACATTTGTTTGAGTGTTGGTATTTGTGCTCGCTATCAAGCAGATCCAAAGGAATCACATATGTCGGCAGTGAAGAGGATTATTCGGTATATCAGTGGAACAGTGGAGTATGGAGTATGGTTTTCTCGAAACAAGGATTCACAGTTAGTAGGATTCAGTGATTCAGACTGGGCTGGGAATGCTGATGATCGTAAGAGTACTACAGGTGGATGCTTCTTTGCTGGACCGAATCTAGTCAGCTGGTATAGCAAAAAGCAGAACTCAATATCTTTGTCTACGGCTGAAGCAGAGTATTTAGCTGCTGGGAGTTGTTGTGCACAACTTTTGTGGATGAAGCAGATGATGAGAGATTATGGGTTTGATGATGTAAGTCTGACAGTGCTGTGTGATAATAAAAGCGCTATTGATATTTCCAGGAATCCTGTGCAACATTCGAGGACGAAGCACATTGATATTCGTCATCATTTTATTAGGGACCTGGTTGAAAAAGAAGAAGTTACAGTCCAGTATGTGCCAACAGCTGAACAACTTGCCGATATCTTTACAAAACCTCTGGATGGTGAGACGTTTGAAGTACTCAGGCAACACTTGGGTGTCTGTCGAATGTGAGGTACTCTGATCTGTACTTTCTGTTGTATTATTTATTGTTGCTTTGTTTCTTAGTTAATATGGTGAAAAAGAAAAATGAAAAACCGAAAATACCAAAAATTTGTGAAGTGGTGTTTAAACACCGAGGACTTCAGAGGGAGAACAATCGGCTGGGCCGAAAGAAAATTTATTGGGCCTAGGCTTGAATTCAGAAGGAAAGGAAACGAGAAGGTCTGTTGGGTTTCGGAAAAAGGGGGGAAAAAGGAGAAAGTGACAAATTGATTCCCACACAAACTCAAACACTCGACTGTTCATCTTCCTCATAGCTCACAACTCCCTGTTCATCAGAAACAGTTGCCGAACCCTCACTTTGTGTAATTCACTCAAAACCCTGCAACAATGGCGAGCTCCAAGTTCAAGAAGATGGTCCGAGAATTTGTCAAGGTGCGGGTGCCGGAGAATCCGCGATTTGAAGAGCTCGGTGTGGATGCGAATGTGGACGAGCTGTGTGGAGATCGAGTGCAGACACTAGCCAAGTGGGGTGGAAAAATTCAGAGACGGAAAGCTAGGTTTGACCATTCTTTCGTCTATGATGGAATGTATTTTAGCTCTGTTCTTGATTTCATAGAGTGGATGGTGCAAAACAGGGGTTATGTAGACCTTAGAAAGTATGAACATTTGCGTGGCAAGATTAACAATTTTAAGCTTGAGGAATTGTTGACTGGTGGTATAGGAGAAATAAAGGAAATTAGTGACTATAATGCCAAACTAGTTGGAATAGATTTCGGTGAACAGTATAAAGTTGGAGATGATTTAGGCCAATATTTTACTATCTATACACGGATAGGGTCCCTGCACAGGCCTATTCTCAGACAATTGGGTGATGATGCTGTGATTCAGCCCTGGATAAAAGTGGTGAAATCCACTGATGTAGCTATGGAGATGGTTTGCGTTGATGAGTCCCTGAATCAGACTCAAGAGTCACTCAGAAATTTGCCTGTTCCGGTTTTGGAGATTAGTGACAGTGAAGAAGAAGAAGGGTGTGGTGAGAAAGTTGATACAGAGGAAAATCCGATGAATGAACCAGGAGATGCTTCTTCGCTGGATGAGGCTCTGGCGACATTTATGAGATCCGAGGAGGCTCTGGCAGCATTTCTTGGATCAGGTTCTGAGAAAGAAGGTGATGAAGATGTGGGAGTAGATTCAGAGAAGAATACTGTTGGAACTGTGGCTGAGGATAAGAATGAAAATACTGAGAGGCCAGAAGAGGAGAAGTCAGAAGGAGTAAATTTGGACAGCACTCATGTGGAAGGAGACACTGCAGTAATGGGCTCTGGTGTTCCAACACCAGGAGTAGATTTGACCGAGGAGCATCAGATCTCTGTGCTATTTGGAAGTGATGTTGAAACTACACCAGAGACAAGTCCAGCTCAGGGACTTAAGAGGAAAAGGCAGCAACATGGTGTTGAAACACCAATTGCATCTGACACCAGATCTTTACCTCAGATGCCTGAGATTGTTGAAGAGAATGTGGCCTCAGCAAGTAAGAAAATTCGGAGATCAAAGCGATGCAGAGACAAGGGCACAGCTGAAAGTTATGATAGTGACGAGCCTATTGGACAGAAGCTGAAGAGATTGAGAGCAGAAAGGAAGAAGAAATCTGCAGACAAAATAAAGCCCAAAGTACTGCCAGCACCTGAGGTCAGTAAAGCCATTAGCAGTGAATGGTATGACAATGATGTTCAAGACAAGTATGAATTCATCAGTGGAAGGAAAATCCTAGCCGAGAGACCGGCTGATGCCAAGAAATTTGAAGACTGTGGCTTTACTGCTTTTCTCAAATACCTTAAGGTGTTTAGAGCTGCCACCTGCTTTGCAGAGTTCAACAAACAAATGGTACTGGAATTTTATTCAAATTTGAAGGAAGAATCTGAAGATGAAGACTCTGGATGGTATCACAGAGTCTATGTGAGAGGTAAAATCATTGCTTTTTCTCCTGAGGCTGTAAATAGGTGTTTGCAGCATGGCAGTTTCAAGAACTCTCAATCGGTGTTCCAACACCAAGCTCCAGAAAATTTTGATGAGGTAGCAGTTGAGCTGACAGGAGGAGTGGAAACTAGTTGGCCACTTGCTGGGAGACAACAAATACCAGCTTCGAATCTGACTTCCAGGTACTACTGTCTATACATGGTTGCGGTGCATAACTGGATTCCTTCAGTGAACAGCACCATGGTTACAAAAGAAATGGCAACGCTGCTGTATAGTCTTGGTGCGAGGCAACGAGTGGATTTGGGCAGACTCATATTTAATGACATTCTGGATTGTGCTCGTAAAACTAGGAAGGAATCACTTGTCCATCCGTGTATTATTTCCATGATACTGCTGAAGGGAGGAGCAGGTGCAAGAGAAACAGATGAGATAATCTCCACTCAGGCGTTACGACCAACACTCAGGACGTTGAGCGGTCGGATAGTGAAGGATCTACCCTGGACACCTCCGGCGACTACTGGCTTGGATAGAGGAGCAGCTCGGCTGAAAGCAATTGAGGCAAGGGCAGTTGCGTGTCATGAACTACTAAGTCGTCATCAGGCTAGTATTGCAAAGATTCAGGGGGAGATTGCAGACTTGGAGGCTGAAAGAGCAACTTTATTGGCAGAAACTCAAGACGGATCACATGATGGTACTTCGGATGAATCGGACGATAGTTTGGCCTGATTTTTTTAGTGTCCTTGTCATATTCATGAATTCAGGGGGAGAATTTGGGATTCTTGAAATTTTTGACTGATTTTATGGTAATTTGTGCTATCTGGTATTCTGGTATTTTACAGTTATTATGCTGCTTGGTTTTCTGGTGTTCTATGGTGTTTATGCTAATGTGGTATGAATTCACCAATATGCCAAGGGGGAGATTGTAAAGTCCTCCGGAGTTGGACTTATGAATGGCATATTGTGAATAGTGGTAATCTGGTGTTTGAACACCACTGAGTGAATCCTGGCGATATGGTGTTTAAACACCACTGCTGTCCAGCAGTTTCCAGCAGCTGCGGTGTTGATGTCCACGATTTAAGGAGTATATTATGGGATATAATTGTGCGATCTGATCAGAATATTATGAAGATAATTGATTGATTTCGTGGTCATCTAATTCTGGTAAACGAATATTCCTGTAATAGTTAGGAATTGGTTAAGTAGTTAATTATGGAACAAGTCCTATTGATAACAGGATTGTTCATTTAAATACCAGATTTGTATTAGATCTTTCCTTAGACTAGAAGTCTATTTGGGGTAGAAGTTCGACAAGGAAAGAAGTCTAATGAAGGCAGGATTGCGATGAGATAAAGTGAAGAAAATTACAACGCAATCGGGGAGGCTTCCACGACTATTCTCTACGTTGAGAACTTTGGAGCGATCTGCCGTGTTTGTTTGGAGGTTCGTAAATCAACCGACCAAGTTCTTAAAGATCAGAAACAAGGAAGTCTTAATTCCTCGGGAGGAGGAGATCCAGGGAGACGTGTTGATCGTGAGGGTTCAACGGCGTAGGATCGACAGTGAGGGGAGCTCACAACATTCACTCTGTAGGTTAGCAATGGATTAGTATTTAAGTTAAGCTTCTTGTACTAAAGACTGCTTTCTAGTGAATGGTTTCTGATCTGGGCAAGGCCCCGCAGACGTAGGTGTATTTGCACCGAACTGCGTAAACAAGTTGTGTGTGCACTGCGTGTTTAGTTTTGCGTTTAACACCAAACTAATCTTGGTGTTCCAACACCAAACTATTAAACAACTTGGTATAAAAGTTTAGTAATCAGGTGAAACGGAATTTCAACATTAACTATCATTTTGTTCGTGAGTTCGTTGCTTTTGGCAAATTGATCACTCGGCATGTTCCTTCATCACTTCAGATTGCAGATATATGTTTACCAAGGGCTCATCTCGTCCTCTTTTTTTCTCTCTTTCGATCCAAACTTTGTGTGGCTCCTTTTCCCACGCTTCGCTTGGAGGGGTGGTGATAGCTTGTAGATGGCTCCAGATGCTTCTCTGTATATTGTAGATTTCCATGTGTACCCTTTGTATGTACTATTAAATAGTTATCTCAATAACGGATAAACTTAATCATAAACCAACATTAACACCATAACTCATGAAAAGACCGTCTTTTAAGAGACGGACTCAATAAGGTTACTTAAATATAGACTTTTGTATCAAATCTAATTAATTGAAAGAGTTGAATACCCAAACATACCTTAATTTCAAGCTGTTTTTATTTTAATAAATAAATAAATAAAGGCTGCTACTCTTCATGCCTGTATATACTTCGTCTTCTCAATCTTTTCATAGGTACGCACACAATGAAAATCTTCTTCTTCATTGGCTTTCTGTGTTTTGTTCTGCAAACCAATGCTGTTTTACCTGATCCATTTAACTTCTATTCCCGGTTGAACCTAACCGGAGCTACCGGTCCCCAGTCAGCTGTCCTTGGTCCGTTTAGACGCGGTTTATCCAGACGCGGTCCATTTGCACCTGTTGAGGATGGCAGAGTTCTCGAATACAATGGCAACGAGTTTGTGGATTTTGCTACCCTTCTTCCAAACAGGTGAACTTCATAATAGTATATTAATTGAATTCCTATTTCTCAAAAAAAATCATTCAATTGATGTCCGGAAATTTGACTCTTGTTCCGCCATAATTTACAATTTCATAACGGTAAGAATCACGAGCTTTTATGATAAAATCAAGCTCGTTGTTGATCAAATGTTTAGAGAATTCAACCATTTATATTGTATTTAGATTGGCCAAAATTTTATGACCACCAACTTAAGGTAGCGTTGTACTTTCTCACGAGATTCAGAAGCAAGCACCATATTTGGCATTTTACACGCTAACCACACAAAAATTAAACCTAATAACAGTTTCTTGATTATCACCGAGCCAACTTTAAAAAAGAAGAGAATATTAAAGATCCGATCCACCTCCCTTTTTCATTTAAATTGTAAACCACTAATGATAGGACATTAGAGAATCCAACATTTTATACTTTAATGATCCATCTTCAGATAAATCTCTTAGATTAATAAAATGAGTTGAACGGGTTAAACGAAGATTGACTCACATCTCCATATAATCCGTTGATAAACTCATTTTGTTAATCTTAAAGATTCAGTCCGATTGTCTTTTTATTATCCAATTGTCTTATGTGCCATAAATTCCTATCTAAACAAAATAATGATTCTTGTGTTAGGACGAAAGAACAATGCGATGGTACAACCGACAAAAATCTGGGCCTGACATGCGGAAGAGGATTAGGGCTCACTTATGTCCCTTTCACAGGCAATTTCTACGTTGTTAATGCCTATGGCGGTTTATATCTGATCCGACCAAACGGTGGAGTTGCTACGCGGCTCGCGCCCAATGCAACCGTCTTAACCAATACCTTCCTAAATGGTGTTGATTATGATGGTACTAGGAACGTGCTTTACATCATATCTCCAAGTACAACAGTCACTTACAGGTGAGCAAAACAAACTTGGACCAAGTAGATTTTATTACTCCCTCCGTCCCAGATTAAATTGTACAGAATTTTTTTTCAAAGTCTCTAACACACGTTTGACCATTAATATATTTAACTACGTATAATATCACTTTCTTGAAACTACTTGTTATGACGAATCCAACGATATCACATACAACAATTTTATTGTTTATATATCTATTCAAATATATAGTCAAATTTTTCTAAGTTTAACTGAATTTTTTATCTTGTACAATTTAATCCGGGATGGAGGGAGTATCATTTATTCTGTACACCAGTTGCACCACGTAGGATGGGACATTGGGAGACAGCTAAAAGTATATAATTGTAATTTTGGGAGTAGAATTGACTGTGAAATAAGAATTTACTGGTCGGATGTACTGGAATGGTGGATGCAACGATTGTAACACTACTGAAAAAGAAAAGGTAATACTACACTTCCATGTAGTGTAACAAAAAAATAATTACCCTTGTTTGTGTGATTATTCAGTCCCTAAAAATGTAACAACTAGATTGGTTGTTGTAGTGTAACTAATTATTCTGTTGTCTAGGAATCTTATCGACGGGATACCCTTCCCGGCGACAGATGTAACGGGGAGATTATTCAGATATAACATCGGGTCTGGAGAAGTGACAACGTTATTGGACAATCTGCCAGGGCCTAGTGGACTCGCAGTTTGTCCAGACGGAACCTGTGTACTAGTTGCCTCTGGTAGCACTAACCAAATTCTCAAGTATTTTCTCGTCGGACCCAGAGCCGGAACCACTGAATCCATACTAAACGTGCCCGGATTACCGATCATTATAAGGAGAGCCGCGACACCGGGAAAATTTTGGGTGGGGGTAAACGTCTTCGTTTCAGTACAGCCTCGTGTACTCCAGCCATTTGGGTACAAATTCAGTCAATCTGGTGAAGTTATGTTGATCAAGAATTTTACAAAAGAGTATCCCAATACACAAGTGAATACTGTGCAAGAGTACATCGATCTCTCTGGGGCAAAACTGCTGATTAGCTCCCTACTTGCTAACTATGTTGGGATTTATAAAATACTTCCCTAAATTTGGACACAAACAGTTACTATATATGAATAGATCCCTAGTTATCTGAACAGCTGGGACTACAAATAAAGTTGTTTTTATGTCGTACTTTTGTTCAAGTAGAAACAAAAGTTAATGTGAAATCGCGTTTTATCATCTACCGCTATGTGATGACGTCAGTTTAAATTACAATCTAATCATTACACATCGTTCGATAAATATATTTAACTGTTAATATATTTAGCTACGTATAATAACGGCAAATAAAAATTTACTTTCTAGAAACTACTAGTCACAACAAATTCAACAATATCACATACGACAATATAATGTCTCATATATCTATTCGAATATACGGTCAAATATTGATAGAGAATAGTGTTATAAAATAAGTGGGTAATTTAACCTGGGACCGAGGGGTACTTTTATTATGGAAATGGATAACACATTAATGTCACATTCTCTTCCATTTATTTCAACTCCAATTTAATATAACTCAGTGCAATTAAATTTTAAATTGGTAGTATTACTTAAATTCAATTTCAATTTATTATTCTTTTTTTTTACTATGTTAAATTTCAGTTCAGCAAGAAATCAGATCTACATAGCATGGCCTAAATCTCTTTGCAAGATTGAAATACACATTAATCAATACATTCTCTGTCCTGGTTCATATTGCTAATTTTAACTTTTGCAAGGTAAATTTAGCCAATTTCAACCATTAGATTCTATAAACAACACATTCTCTATCATGGAATCTGAGAATGTAAGCAAAATAACACAAGCATCCAAAAACCCTCAAAGGCTTGTAGTTTGAAGCTTGGCCATAGAGCATCTCAAATAGAGTGTGACCATTGAGTTGTTCGTTGGTGTCCGGTTAATCAAATAAGCACCAGTAAGAACACATTCTCCTCAAAAATCAATTGGAAGATTAGCTTGAAAATGCAAGGCATGCACCACATTTAACAAATGACGATGCTTGCGTTCAACACGGCCATTCTGTTGTGGTGCATCAACCATAGATGTCTCAAAATGATCTCAGATTCAGCAAAGTATGATCTCAAAGGTAGAAATTTAATAACATTATCAGCCCTATCACACAAAATGGAGCGGCCAAACTGGCTCTTGATCAAAGCACAAAACTCCATAAATCTAGAAGCTACGTAAGACTTAGCAACTAATAAATAAATCCAAACAGCTCGAGAATAATTATCAACTATTGTTAAAAAAATAAAATACACCACTAGAAGATGGTGTTCTATAAAGACCCCAAACATCACAATGTATTAATTCAAACAATGAAGTGGCATTTGAAGAACTCGAAGGAAAACTATGCCTTGTCTATTTTGCTCTATAACACAAAGAGCAAGGAACGGAAGTATTATTCGTGCTAAAATCAATAGAAGAAACTGAAGACAACACCGTAGAGGAAGGATGTCCAAGACGCTGATGCCATTTAGAAAATAAGGGCAATAACGTGTGTTTGTGTTCATGATCTCAGGGTACATTATAAGGTTGAAAGTTCAAGAGGGTGTCCTATCGGAAAATGAAGTGGATCCTAGAAAGATAAGGTTGAAAGCTCCAATGTATGTATTGCAGGAATAAGTAATGTATAGAAGGGATCATTTGCAGCCATTGTTTTGATACGTTAACACTCATGAGGCTGATTATCTTATAAGGGAAGTCCACAAAGGGATATGCGGCAGCCACAGGGAGCCAGGTCCGTGGCGAGGAGGCTTATTCAAGCGGGATTTTATTGGCCAACAATGTTCGAGGACGCGAATCGATATATTTAGGTTTTGCCACCAGTGTCAGAGACATGCCCCTATACCACATGTTTGACAGGAAGAGATGAGAAGCATTCTATAGTTCGAGGTCATTTGACAAGTGAGAGATCGATCTGGTGGGCCCTTTTCTAAAAGCGCCAGGAAAAATCATATACTTAATAGTGGCTATTGATTATTTCACGAAGTGGGTAGATGATGAGCCTCTGACAAGCGTAAGAGGAAAAAAATTCATCTCATTTTTCCGAAAGAACATTGTGTGTCAGTTTGGAATCCCAAGGATGATCATTACGGACAACGGAACACAGTTTTCTCAGGATCCCTTCAAGAAGTGGTGAGATAAATATCAGGTTAAGCAAAAAGTGACATCGGTTTACCACCCCTAAGCCAATGGACAAGTGGAAGTGACAAACAGAATGATAGTAAATGGAATACGAGCACGCCTCGGGGGGGGCGGAAGGTAACTGGATATGGGAATTACCCAATGTGTTTGCAAATATCGGACAACTGAGTCTTCCACTACTGGAGAAACAACTTATAGTCTAGTATATGGCTCGGAGGCAGTAATCCCTGTAGAAATAGGTATTCCAAGCCCAATGATGATGACTATTGCAGATGAGACAATCAATCAGCAGAACCGATGTCTGGATTTTTAAATCTTTGAATGATGAACTAGTGGATAAGATTGGCAAGATGTAGGTGGAAACATCGAACCTGGGCTGAATGCTTGTGTCTCTGAATTTTTTAATTTTTACTTACCAAAGATATTCATTCTATTCCCAACCTAAGAAAGTTGCGCGTGGTGCTCATATTCGAGGGGTAAAATATTTGAGATAGAGTGAAACATGCTATTTATTCAAACTTTGTCAACTATTAGAAGTACAATTTTGATACTAAAAAGTTTATAAAGTTATTCATCTAAACGTATTCATCTAATTGAAGGACACCCCACCCAAACCAAATATTCGGTGGACATAGGTCTTCCTAGCCCCTTCACTTTTGCTTCTATATCTTCGAGCTCTTCAAACTTTATACCAGCGGCTCTCCGGAAGTCCTTCATTTGTTCTTCTACAGGATATTCAGATTGAACAAGGGGACTAACGGTCTTGCACCGCTTCTTTGTGGAAGGTTTGAATGGGCCATTCGAGGAGAACCCAACACTCATGTGACGTTTTGAGGTAGATCCTTTGGTAACTTTGCTCGAGGGGACAAGATGATTGTTATCTTCTTTAATGGCAGATTTTTGTGATCAAGGAGTAGAACGATACTCGAGGGGGTGAATCCTTTTACCTTCAGCTCCGCCAACCAATCAAAAATAAGGTCAAAGGCCTTTTTCTGCCAAGGAGTTCCATTCTCATGAACGTTAACTTTATCCATCCATTATCGAGCAGCTTTGAGTAGAAATTTTGGAAGTTGATCATTGCTGATTAAATATGAGGAAGGAATGCCGTGAGAAAGCATGTGGGCACGGATGCTTACTTCGTGTGCAGCAATTTTTTCTCCGAAATCAGCAATATATTGCTCAACTTCTTTGGCATGTACCTTCTAGGCCTCGATCTCCCCTGTCAGTCATGCGTTCTCGGACAAAAGGGATTCTACCAAAGAACTATCTTCAACCAGGGGGATCCTTCGAGGGGCAGGATGGGGTTCCCTTGAAGAATAGGTATCCTCGCTAGCTATCTTACAAGCGAGCAATTCCTTTTCAAGGCTAGCTACTTTGTGCTTAGCTAGTAGATGTTGCTCGGCAAGTAACTCCCTTTGGGCTACTTGCCTACGATTTTTGCCCATGCAACCAATTAGGCGTCCTTCTACTACTAGAAGCCTAGTCGCAGTACTAATGCAGGACTTCAGAGAACCAAACTTTAAATAGATTTGATGCATCAGCTCTTTGAGGTCTTTATCTGCAGAATCAAGACCCCTGACCACCTCCAAAGGACATGTACCATTATATTCTTTGCTCAGGAAATCTTTAACAAACCCCTTAAAGGTTGGATGGTCTTTAGACTGCCACAACTTCATCTCAGCTTCAAGTTAGTGAAGCTTGTCCTTCAAGGACTCCTTCTCTTGATTACAATTAGACAGATCCCAGGTGGCCTTCAATAGCTATTTGTGTGTCTCACTCAACTCTTTTTGGGAACTCGAAAGCTTCTCACAAATGCCTTCTAAAACTCTATTCAACGAATTATACTGCGAAAAGAAAACAAAGGCAAAATCAATCAGTCATGGAAAAATAAATATTCTTATATTGATACTCAAAAGAGAAAATTTACAATTGGGGACCCTAATTGGCAAACTTACAATCAGGGACAAACCCTATAATTATATTCTTCTGAGGTGGAAACAATAATTTCTTCCACTCTGACGGCGGTTAAATTCTGCTTGGGGGAGGCATCTGTAGCCTCTAGAAGGGGTACCGTTTGAATCCCCTTAGCAGTGAAGAGTTGTCCTTTGGACTTAATGAAATCCATCAGGGCAGAACGAAGGCAGTCATTCTTGATTGCCTTGTCCCATTTCACATCCAGAGTGGCTTCAAGCTCTGGGTTCACCTGCTTAGCAAGATCTTCAGAGAGGGAGGCGGACACTTGTGGCTTCAGGAATTCCTTGGCTAATTTTCTACAGCCGAGATGTTTGTCCACCCCTAACAGATACACAAACAGCTGAAGCAGCTCAGGGTTGTTCAAAATTTTGTGTTTGAAGGCTTCGAGTAGTTGAACCTGCAAGGTCGGATCCTCAGCAGCCTGAACCCTCTTCTCGAGGGTATCCTTCTCCAGCGTCCATTGACGCCTCTCAGATTCAACACTTTGCCTCCCCGCTTCCAAAGTTCTTTGTTTTTCCTTGAGGATTTTTTTCCTCGAGCACCATATCCCTCTCCTCGAGGGTTTTCTTCACGTCCAAAATCTCATCATCCTGTTTGCTAAGCTTTTCCTGGAGGGAACAGCGGCTAGAGGTACAAGCGAAGGCGAAAGACGTCATCTTCTCGGTGGCCTCGTGGAAAGTTTGGGAGACCTAGCAAAATAATTCAACTAAGATTGATGCTAGGAAAAAGGATGCTAAATAAATTTTGAAAAGGAACGGAGGAAAACTCAAGGTCAAAGGCCATCCTCGAGAGATTATGCTCAATCCTGGATATGGATGCCGCATCGTTCGAAGGGGGTGGAGACAGCTGATGGACGTTCTCACCGCCATGTGCTTCTATTAATGGCGTTAGGGAGGTGTTGCCACTCGCCCTTGTCTTTTGGCGAGCATTCCTAGTGTGAGGAGGCTCGCCATCACCAATGGTCGGAGTAGGCCTTTTGCCACCTACTGTAAGAGGGGAGGCCTTGTTTGAGAGAGGGGGAGGCCTGGTTCAAGGGAGTGGAGGCCTGGTTCGAGGAAGCAACAGTCCCTTTGGGAGGAGCCTGGCCCTGCTTCGTAGGCTTCAACTTTATTTTATTTTTGTTCAATTAATTTGATTTAAATTTATCTCTTGAGTCAGTCTCTTGAAAGACAGCCTTTCTATAAGTCATGGAAAAATTATGGTTTAAAATGAAAATTAGAAGAAATGAAGATAAAATTTTTGGGTTGAATGAATCGAGTTATAAACTTTATAACTACTACAAGTTGTATAATAAAATTTTAATATTGCAACTAGGACTTTTTACCTTTTATTATTTTAATTAAATCTCGTCTTTCCACAAACGTATGGAAATACGGTCTTTCCCAAACCTCTATCTTATCTCAATTCATCTACTTAATGTGTAAATGATAGTAAACCATGACCGGGGGAGTTTCAAAGTAATTCGATCCGTCAAAGAGGATCATGGTAAGGATGGAAAGAGAATTCGCAGTCGGGAAGAGGAATCGACTAAGTGGTGATTGCTTTTAGTTTTAGACTAGTGGAAAGTTTAATTATTTTCAGGTCATTCAAGTGCATTATACTCCTTCCAAGAACTTTATTGACAAATTAGTTTACAATCTCTAATTTTTTTTATACCAATAAATATATTTTTATTTTTCATTTTAAAGTTCTGAAAATTTATTTAGGTGATTTGAAAGTGCCTCATTTTACATTCTAATATAGTTTTATCATACTATTTCAAAATTTATTTAAGGTGAGTTTGGTGGAGGTATGCTTATAAGTAAAGCAGACTTTTTTTAAAAGTTGAGGGAGACCACTTTTTGCTAGCTTTTGATCTAAGTATAGTTTCTATTTTTAAAATAAGTATTTTTAGCCACTTAACAAACACTAAAAGCTGCTTAGCTTATATACTAAACGCAAACTAATCATGTGAGATATTGTTAAATTCATCTTAATGTATATCTATTTTTTGTATATCTATTTTTGAATATCAATTTTTTATGCGGAATTGTCAAATGTAGCTAGAGATATTGACGGTCAAACATGATCGTTGAAAACTGTAAAAATAAAATTGTGCCATTTATCATGGATCGGAGGAAGTATATAAGATAAATGGGTTACCTCTACATAGTACCAATTGATAAAAACCCATGATCATAATAAAATATATTTTTCATGATAAATCTAACAAGGTCGTAACGTATAATTTCTAAATACCATTTTTTTATGCACCATTATTGTTCACATTTACTCCCTCCGTCCCAACCATTTCTGCACATTTTTTGTCAACTTTCTCATACCATGTTTGACCATTAATAACTTTAGTTACGTACATTAATGACGTATAAAAAATTGATAATTCAAAATAGATGTACCTTAAAAAATTGATAATCGTCTTATAACATTTTCAATTAGCAGTTATCACAGATCATCTCATGTTGTAATAAATTGGGGTCTTTTTACTTGTAATTTTTCAATTTCTTTTGTTGATGTTCATTAATTTTAAGAATGCATATTTGTTGAGTCAGATTCACCTCATAGCAGCAAACAGTTAAAAACAAAACAGTTTAAGCTACAATGCACGTCAAGGGCGGACAGAAGATGTAAATGGCGGGGCTGGTAGAGGAAAAAAAAGTAAAATTTCATAATTTTTTCCTGTATCAGAGGGGGCTGACAATTTTTTTTTTCAAAATTATTCTCTGTATATTACAGTAATTTTTTTGTTGGCGGGGCTCTCCAGCCCCCATGTAGCTCCGCCCCTGATGTATACTTAGAGTTGAAAGATCGATGTAATTAAGAATGAAGCTCAAACCCTAATGTAACACTCCCAAAGCTTTCATGGTAACACTGAAAGCTAGCTATATGAACAACTAAACTAGGTTATTTTCAGATCATATAGTATATATGTATCCTCCTGTTTCATGTACTAGTAAAATTTACCAAAAAGACATTAGACCGAGCTTCTTGACGTGGGACACCAAATGATCATCTGATTCGGACCTTTTTCTAAACTCAGCTCCCAGTTGTTTTATCAACCTAATAGACCTATACCATGCTTGGGCGAACTCCGACGAACGATGCAGGCTTCCTCCAACTCCGTGAAATATTGCAGTAAGGTCGCGCATCGCGGCATAAATGTTTATGGGAGCAACGGATCTCGCGACAGATAGGGCCTGATCAGGGCAGATGAACTCTTCAGTCTGTGACGCGATTACTTTACAGCGCTCCAAGATGTTTTCGAGAAAATCCACAAAGTTAGGTATAGTTCCTTCCTTTTCCTTATACTCTAGTCCAATCGCTACTGGAGAAAGGTGGATCAACATATCATGAATAGCTGAGACTGCATCAATGGTTAACCGAGCAATGTCCATCTCTTCAGGTGGATCACATGAAGAGTTCTTCAGCTCTTTCGGGTCTGCATCACCACAAGCCTTATCTGTCACTTCACATGAACCTTTCTCCACCTCTTTCGTGTCGCTCCCTTCAGCACTAGAAGCCCTATCTTTGAACTTTTCAGGTGGATCACATGAGCCCTTCTCCATCTCTTTTGTGTCGATTTCTGCAGCACCAGAAGCCCTATCTTCAACCTTTTCAGGCGGATCACATGAACCCTTCTCCTGCTGATCTTTTGTGTCGATTTCTTCAGCGCCAGGAGCCCTATCTTTGACCTTTTCAGGTGGATCGCATGAGTCTTTTTTCTGCTGATCTTTTGTGTCAATTTCTTCAGCACCAGAAGCCCTATCTTCGACCTTTTCAGGTGGTGCACATGAGCCTTTCTTCTGTTGATCTTTCGTGTCGATTTCTGCAGCACCAGAAGCCATATCTTCGAACTCTTCAGGTGGATCGCATGAGTCCTTCTGCTGCTGATCTTTTGTGTCAATTTCTTCAGCACCAGAAGCCCTATCTTCGACCTTTTCAGGTGGAGCACATGAGCCTTTCTTCTGTTGATCTTTCGTGTCGATTTCTGCAGCCCCAGAAGCCATATCTTCGAACTCTTCAGGTGGATCACATGAACCTTTTTCCACCTCTTTCGCATCGCTTCCTTCAGCACCAGAAGCCCTATCTTTGAATTTTTCAGGTGGATCACTTGAACCTTTCTTCACCTCTTTCGTGTAAATTTCTGCAGCCCCAGAAGCCCTATCTTCGAACTTTTCAGGTGGATCACATGAACCTTTCTCCACCTCTTTCCCGTCGCTCCCTTCAGCACCAGAAGCCCTATCTTGGAACTTTTCAGGTGGATCACTTGAGCCTTTCTTTTGCTGATCTTTCGTGTCGATTTCTGCAGCACCAGAAGCCCTATCTTTGAACTTTTCAGGTGGATCAGACGAATCTTTCTTCAGCTCTTTCGCATCACTCCCTTCAGCACCAGATGTCTTATCTTCCATTTCATTGGGGGGATCATCAGAGGAGGCCTCATTCAGCCCTTTCAATATACGAAGATTATACTCGACTGAAAAGGCTACCTTATCTATTGCCTCTCCAATTGCAGTGACATTGTCTGGAGGAATCTTCTTCAGAGCATCAAAAGACTCCCAAACTGAAACTATCATCCTAGGAATCACATCTCCACGTCTTTCCTCTTCAGAGTCTGAATGGTGCCATTACATCGCAATGTCATTACCAAAAGAGGGCTTATGAACAAAGAGCAATCGAAGAGGATGAAGTATATCAATACCATAAGAGAAAACTGCCTCTTTGAATAGATTGAAGCTGACATCAACGAATTTGTCCACGGTTATTCGTATGCGATCCTCCAGCGTACTCCCCGCGTCACGGGTTGCTCCATGAGCCAAAATGATGACCCTCTGAAGCAAACCAAAGAATTCTTGCATATTATCATCAAGGGTCGATATATCTGATACGTGATCTCCAGTCCAAAGCACTCCAACTGCGTTGCAGAATCACGACATGTTAAGAACAAAAATCGACATCCAAAAACACACGAATCTGTTGGACAATAAAGCAATAACATATTCAAATGGAGTTTTTAGCTACTTCTTTCCCTCTCAATCAATCCTATTTTTTGACATTGTTCAATCACCAATAATCTCAGAAGAAAATCTTTCCAACTGCGGGGTGCAGAATCACGACACGATTGAGAACAACAATCGTCGTCCAAAAACACACTAATCACATCACGAATAGTAGTCAATGACTAAAAAGTAACAACATAAATGTTCAAATGATGTTTTTAGCCATTTCTTTCCCTCTCAATCTATCAAAATCATGACATTGTTCAATCACCAAAAATCTCAGAAGAAAGGCCAATACATCACAATTAACACAGATCGATTCGGAAACCGTAAAACCTCATGAAATCATGAGAGAAGCGCGCGTACCCCTGGTGGCCTCGGCGAAGAAATTCTGACCCATTACAATGACCTGATCCCAGCCGACTCTCGGAAGAGCGGCGTTCGGCACTTCTTCCAGCAACTGCATTGATTCACAGAGTTGAATATTATACGGAGGAAGAAATACACACGCATTGCGAAATCGAAGAGGATAAAAACACGGCGGCGAACCCGGCGAGTTAGGTTGATGCTGTTCAGGTAACCGGTGAGAAGGCCGGCGAAATACACCATGTTATCTGAAAATCCTCCGGTCGTTTCCGCCATTAATGCCGGCGAAATTGCTCCACAGAATTGTCGTGGTTTTGAAACTGGTTCTTGGCGGGTAGTTAGAGAAAAGAGAGAGGGGGAAATAAAACCGTTCTGTCTTCTGTTATAACTAAATGGTATTTGAAAATCAAGTATTGTTTAATTTTTACTCTAGTTGATAAGAAGAGAAGATAGATATCTTGAACTTCTTTGGGTCTCGAGAAATTACTTTCTTCCAATTTGGAATTTTCGTGGACTATAAAGTAAAAAAAGAAAATATTAGAAATGTACTTACTTCTAAATTAGGAGCACATATCATGAAAGACAGTCAATGTTAGATCAAGGTTTAAACCGTAAATTAGAAGAAATGAGAATAAAATTTTCGGGTTGCATGAATCAGGTTATAAAATTTATAACTACTACATATTGCTTGATAAATTTTTAATATTGCAACTAAGACCTTTGAGTCCGTCTCTTGAAAGACGGTCTTTCCATAAGTTATGGAAAGACCAAGGTTTAAAGTGTAAATTAGAAGAAATTAAGATAAAATTTTCGGGTTGCATGAACTGGATTATAAATTTTATAACTACTACATGTTGCATACTAAAAGTTTAATATTGCAACTAGGACCTTTAACCTTTTAATATTCTAATCAAATCTCGTCTTTCCATAAGCCTATGGAAAGACTGTCTTTCCCAAGACTTTGCCAAGACCTTTTACCTTTTTTATTTTAATTAAACTAAAAATTTTTACCATTTATAACTAGGCAAAGTCTTGGGAAAGACGGTCTTTCCATAGGCTTATAGAAAGACGGGGTTTGATTAGAATAATAAAATGTAAAAGGTCTTAGTTGCAATATTAAAGTTTTAGTATGAAACATGTAGTAGTTGTAAAATTTATAACCCGGTTCATGCAACCCAAAAATTTTATCTTAATTTCTTCTAATTTACACTTTAAACCTTGGTCTTTCCATAACTTATGGAAAGACCGTCTTTCAAGAGACGGACTCTTATAACTACTACATATTTACATATTTGGATCATGTTTCTAAACAATCATCTTTTACTCCAGACATATATCACTTGATAGAGCTTCATCTACTTTGACTTGGCATGTGAATGGTGGTGACGTGAGTATTGCATATACTAATTTACACTTTAAATCTTGGCCTTTCTATGGCTTATGGAAAGAGCGTCTTTTATGAGAAACATTCCTGTCTAATATACATAACATGTAAACTAATTAATCATTAAGGGGCTTAGATAAATAAGCATATTATATTTAGAGAAAGAAACAAAATTGATTCAAAAATAGTTAATGGATGGTATCATTGTTTTCAAAGTGAAGTTTCACTTTTGAATCAGCGATTATTTTCATATCACTTCAACACTAATAAATTCAATATGGCACAATGAACTCAACTAACACCAATTAGTTCAACACTTAAAAAGTTTGAAACCAATATTTGTACTCACTTTATTTATCTAAATGTGGCACACTTTTCATTTGTGTGTGCTCACTTTAATTTGGCAATTTCCAATTATAACATACGTTAAGATACTTTTAGCAGTTTATTTTGCTTTTTTTCCCTTCCAATTCAATTCACTCCACATAATTAGCATCTTCCAAATTATTGTGCTATAAAGTATAAAGTGAAGGGTCACATTAATGAAATACATCACATATTAAGAATGAAACCCACATTAATCATCGTTTCTCTCAATCATTCTCATCCATATTATCATTTTCTCATCGTCACCTATATTGTTCTTTCGAGTTTGATTAAACATATGCAGGTATATGCAAGTTTATATCGGCTCGTGATTGAGATCAGTAAAGGTGGTGTTCGTACGTAATTCTTAAATTGTAGTAAAGGCAATATAGTCTTTCTCATATCATATTTCATTTGCAAATTTATTAAAAATAGGAAATGTGCAATTTATAATTATATGAGCCAAAATGAAAAGGATGCAATTTATATATGTTGGGTCAGAGGAAGTATGAAAAGAATACAATGTTTAATTAGAAAGTGTGTAAGTTAAATCATAAAATATTTAAATCAAACCAGTGGTGGAAATAGGGGGGGCGAGGGGGTGCTAGCGCCTCCCCTAAGATCCGGCGGCCCGGAATTTAGGCCTAGAGCCACCGGAGGCCACCGGATTCCGCCCCCCTTGAGTCGTCGGCGCCGGAGCCCGGAGCGAGGCAGCAAAGTTGAGAGGCACAGGGATGTCGAGAGTGAGGCAGCAAATGAAGAAGATGAAGTTTTTTCAAAATTTTTTTGGTATAACTAAACAAAACGACGTCGTTTTGGATTAAGTGAAACGACGTCATTTTGTTTAGCTGAAAGAAAAAAAATATATGGCCAATTGGGCTTCAGCCCAATTGGCCCAAACAAAACTTAAATAACTTCCATCAGCCCAATTGGCCTAACCTAATTAATAGGCCTTGAGAAGTTGAGGGCAGCAAACTGAGCGTAATATACGTTTGCCACTTTGCCTCCAACTCCAAGCTCCACCGCCCAGGCTCCGCCTTCCGCCGCCGCCGCCTGCCGCCGTCCGCCGTCCCTTCTACAAACCAAGGGCAAGGTATCAAGAGGGGCCAATATATTTTTGTTATGTAATTTATGTTGAATAACTTGAATTTGTATGAAATTGTGAATATTGAATATAGATATGAATAATTTAGTGATTGTGTTGAAATTGTGAAATTATGCTAAATATAGATTTGAATAATTTGACATATTTAATTTGACATATTTAATTTGACATATTTAATTAGACATATTTAATTTAACGTATTTAATTAGACATATTTAATTTGACATATTTAATTTGACATATTTAATTTGGCATATTTTTTAGACATATTTAATTTGACATATTTTATTTGACATATTTAATTTGACATATTTTATTTGACATATTTAATTTGACATATTTAATTAGATAATGAACCAATTTTTCAACGTTATCAGCGTATGCAACATCGTAGGACTCAGTTGTCTCCTGCGGTTAGTGGTTCTAGTTCTAGTAACCCGAGTATTGGAACGTAGTTTTTTATGCAGTGATAGTTTTTTGTTGTAAAAATCTAATTAGTATGTATTCATATTATTATGTAAGCGTTGTTTGTTAAAAATTATTTTATTTAGCGTTGCAAAAAAAATTTTAACCTCTTTTTCGCCCCCCTAACATATACTCCTGGTTTCGCCACTGAATCAAACAGTACATTGATTATTCCTTATGGGTTGACCTCAACTTCTAATACTGTTCGGAATACGAATCTCACGAGATATTTATTAGCTCGAAAAGATGGATAACAAATAAAATGTAAAGAAAATAAAGGAAATAATGGACACAAGTATTTACGTGGTTCGGTCAAGTTGACCTACATCCATGGCCGGAGGAGACCGGAAGCTTCACTATGTGTGGAGAAAGTATTACAAGGCTTCGCCTATCACCTATGAAGGAATTATGTGACAAAATATAAAGATGGGGGCTTTGGCTTCTACAACTACAAATGAGAGTTAAAGAGAGAAGAAAGCATGTAGCAAAGGAATGCTATGCTAGAGGTGTATTTGAATTACTAAGTTCATCACCTATTTATACTACTCCAAGTTTACCAATGGCCAAGAGCTCTCAAACAAAACTTATCACAATATCCCAAGAAATCTTCCTTCTTGCTTCAAGCATTGGTTGTGAACATTACTTCCAAATGGTTCTTGTCAAAAAACCATAATAGTTGAACCTCAATAGTAAAAGAAATAATGATTCAACTTACTTAGCACGGGATGAGAATAGTGTTGCAATTTAATATTTTGCTATCTTCCAAAGAGGTGAATGTTCATTGGTGAAGACCACAATTTCTTCACAAATCTCCACCCTGGTCTGAACCCCAAAAGTAATAGCTTACTCAACCTCCTTCGGCATGGCCCTAATGGGCTAAATCACCAAAAATGAACACCAATCAAGTCCAAGCATTGTTTGAACTTGAAATAGGGAAGAACCTTTGTGAACATATCAGCAGGATTATCCTTTGTATTGATTTTCTTAACAAGGACCTTCTTCTGTGCAATGGTATCACGAATGAAGTGATACTTAATATCAATATACTTCGTTCGCTCATGATACATCTGATCGTTTGTTAAGTAAATTGTACTTTGACTATCACAATGAATGGTAGTAACCCTTTGTTGTAGAGTTAATTCGCCGAAGAGACCTCTCTACCATAAAGCTTTTTTGATTGCATCTGTGACTGCCATATATTCTGCCCCAGTAGTAGATAAAGCAACTACATGTTGTAGAGTATCTTTCCAGCTAATTTCACAACCTCCAATGCAAAATACATAATCTGTAAGAGACCTGTGCTTATCAAGATCACCGGCAAAATCTGAATCTACAAAACCAACCAGAGTGTTATTGGTTCTACCAAACTTCAAACACATGTTTAAAGTACCCTTTAAGTATCTAAGAATTCACTTCACAGCCTGCCAATGTGATATTCCCGGATTAGCCATATACCTACTAACAACACTAACAGCTTGTGAGATATCAGGGCGAGTACAAACCATTGCATACATTTTACTCTCAACTGCATTTGAATAAGGAACTCTAGCCATATAATCTCCTTCTTCCTCTATTTTTGGTGATTGGGCAGCATATAGCCTGAAATGGCTACCAAGATGAGTGCTAAGTGGTTTGGCATCATGCATTCCAAATCGCTCTAAAACTTTCTTAATGTAACTCTCCTAGGTCAGGTACAACTTTCCAACTCCTCGATCTCTTCTCATATCCACACCAAGAATATTCTTACTTGCACCCAAATCTTTCATCTCAAATTCACAATTCAACAAGGCTTTCAACTCATGAATTTCTGCAAGATTCTTAGCCGCAATGAGCATGTTATCAGCATATAGTAGCAAACAAATGAATGAGTTATCTTGTAACTTCCGGAAGTAAACACAACTATCATACATGCTCCTGGAGAAACCATAACCCAACATAAATTAATCAAACTCTTATACCATTGGAGACTGCTTTAATCCATACAATGATTTCTTCAACAAGCAAACCCGGTCTTCCTTACCTTGAAATGCAAAACCTTCAGGTTGAATCATATAGATATGTTCTTCTAATTCACCATGCAAGAAAGTTGTCTTGACATCCAGCTGTTCTAACTCCATATCATACATGGAAACCAAAACAAGCAATACACGAATAGAGTTATGTTTCACAGCAGGTGAGAAAACATCATTGAAATCTACACCTTGTACCGACTGTAGCCCTTGCGACCAATCGTGCTTTGTACCTTGCATTATCAACACCTGAAGTATCTTCCTTTCTCTTGAAAACCTATTTGCATCCAGCAATTTTCTGATCCCATGTTCTATTCTTGTGTAGAGATTTCATCTCTTCGTTCATAGCCACTAACAATTTGTCTGAATTAGCATCTGAAACTGACTCTGAATATGTGGAAGGTTTCTCGTCTCCACATGTTTCCTGTGCCACTGAGAAAGCATATGCAACCAAATTTGCATACCTTATTGGTGGTTGAATGTCACGTCTCGGTCTATCTCTGGCAATGGAATAATCCTCATCTCCCGGTTGATCTTCAACACGTTCATTATCATATTATTCAACCACTTCTTGGGTTGGGTTTCTTCTGGAAGAACCACCAATCGCTAACTCCACCCACTTTTGTGCATTATCCTCTTTTTCTGAATCATAAGGATTACAAGACTATTTTCAAGGATGTAACATATAAGATTCATCAAATGTACCATCTCTACTAATTATAAATTTGGGTGATTTGGGATCAGGACACCACAATCTATATCCTTTCACCCCCGAAGCATAACCAAGGAAAATACATTTCTTAGCCCTAGGCTCTATCTTTCTGTCGTTAACATGCATATAAGATGGACACCCAAATATTCTTAAATTAGAGTAATCAGCGGGAGTACCTGACCAAACTTCCTCCGGAGTCTTGAAATCAAGAGGTGCACATGGAGAGCGGTTGATGATGTGACAAGCCGTAGATATGGCTTCTGCCCAAAAATCTAATGTCAACTTGGCATTTGAGATCATGCACCGAGCTCTTTCCAAAAGATTATGATTCATCCGCTCTGCCACACCATTCTGTTGAGGTATCATTCTAACAGTACGGTGTCGAGCTATTCCTTCATTTTTGCAGAACTCATTGAATTCATTTCCACAAAATTCCAACCCATTGTCAGTCCTCGGTCACATAATTTGTTTTCCTTTCTATTTTTCAATCAAAGTCTTCTATTGTTTAAATATTAGGAAAAAATCCCTTTTAAATTAAAAAAATATATACTCAAACTTTTCTTGAATAGTCATCAATAAAAGTAAGCATATATCTAGCACCACCCTTAGAAGGAACACGAGAGGGCCCCCAAAGATCAGAATGAATGTAATCCAAAGTACCTTTTGTTTTATGAACTGCAGGTGAATGAAAGCTAACTCTTTTCTGCTTTCCAAAAATACAGTATTCACAAATGTCCAACTTACTAGTACTTTGACCACAAAGTAGACCTCTCTTGCTTAACAATGTTAAGTTTTTCTCGCCCACATGTCCCAACCTGATATGCCACAATTTGGTGATGTCTTCATCTGAGGAAGTTGAGACAACCACTACCCCGGTTACTGTAGATCCCTGTAAAACATACAAAGTGCCAACTCTGCAAGCCTTCATTAGCACAAGAGCATCTCTACAGATTTTCAGTATTCCACCATCACCTGAATATCTGTACCCGAGAGCATTAAGAGTGCCAACAGAGATGAGATTTTTCTTTAAGTCAGGAACGTGCCTAACATTAGTGAGTGTCCTAATAATGTCATCATACATTTTGATTTGATTTGTTCCCCTACCAACAACCTTACAAGGAGCATTATTACCTATCAAAATAATTCAACCATCTCATTCTTCATAAGTGGAAAAACACCTTGATTTATTATCCGTGGCCACAAATATGATTCCATCACTCTCATCTTCTGCTACACTAGTTTCACCAGCATTGCTGCTATTCTGCTCATTTTTATATTTTTCACTTTAAAGTAGTCAGCCTTAGTGTGCCACTTTTTCTTGCAATAGTTGCAAATTTTATTTCTGTATCTAGACTTCGACCTCCTTTTGGATCTACCACCTTCAGAATCTCTATTTTCACCTCTACCCCTCACAAACAAACCTCAGCATGAGTTCCACTCGATTCCCCCATAATGTCCCTATTAATCTGCTCTGTAGATTTTAATGCAGATTTTATACTATTATATGAGACCGACTCTTTCCCATAAATCATAGCACTCAAAAATACTTAAGGACAGGGGAAGGGAACATAACAATAAAATGGCTTGATCTTCTTCTTCAACTTTAGCATCTAAATTCTCCAAATCCAAAATGATTGAATCAAATTTATCAAGATGTGAAAGTATAGATGCATCTTCCACCATTTTTAATATGTACAACTTTTGTTTCAAATAGAGGCGATTCTCCATTGTCTTCTTCATGTATGTAGATTTCAACTTATCCCACATACCTATGGCAGTTCTCTCACTAGTAACTTCCTGCAAAACCTCGTTAGAGAGATTTAAAATAATGGTCGATCTAGCCTTCTTGTCTAAATCACCAAAATCTTCCGGTGACATGTCCACTGGCCTTTCCTCCACTCCTTCAAGGGCTAGCTCACATCCATCCTGGATTAGGATAACTTCCATCTTGAGTTTCCACATACTGAAGTTTACACTCCGGTCAAACTGTTCAATAAAAGTCCTTGTTACCATCATGATGGCTAATAGATAAAAAATGAGATATGGCTCGGATACCAATTTGTTAGGAATACGAATTCCACAAGATATCTATTAGCCCGAAAAGATGGATAACAAAGAAAACGTAAACAAAATAATGGAAATAATAGACATAAGGATTTACATAGTTTGGTCAAGTTGACCTACATCCACAGCCGGAGGAGACCGGAAGCTTCACTATATATGGAGAAAGTATTACAAGACTTTGTCTACCACCTATGAAGAAATTATGTGCCAAAATATAAAGATGAGGGTTTTGGCTTCTACAACTACAAATGAGAGTTAAAGGGAGAAGAAAATAAGTAGCAAAGGAGTGCTATGATTTTGGTGTATTTGAACTACTAAGTTCATCTCATATTTATCCTACTCCAAGTTCATCTTATATTTATCCTACTCCAAGTTCATCTCATATTTATCCTACTCCAAGTTCACCAATGGCCAAGAGCTCTCAAACAAAACTTATCCCAATATCTCAAGAAATCATCCTTCTTGCTTCAAGCATGAGTTATGAACATTACTTCCAAATGGTTCTTGCCAAAAAACCATGATAGTTGAACCCCAATAGTCAAAGAAATAATAGTTCAACTTACTAAGAATAGAATGAGAATAGTATTGCAATTTAATATTTTGCTATCTTCCAAGGAGGTGAATGTTAATAGGAAACCACAATTTCTTCACAAATACTAATCCCATAAATTTCTGTAGGTTTCATTCAACTTTTTCATAGGGCGTAGAGCCGGTCATGTTCCCTTTTACTTAATTCCAATTCAGTTCAATCCATTTCTACAAATTTTAGTATATTTTGTACTAGTTTTGCCATAATTTTTGGCTATCAAATCAAGCATAACTTTACCTATATTATCTATCTCATATCATCTATCTGCTCACAACATAGTAACTCTTTTTTTAGGGATCAAAAACAAGGAAAAGCCTTATCCTCCTGGAGAATTAATTTGCCAGGAAGGTTAACGGAATATTATAACATCGCAACAGGAAACAAGAGTCCATAAAAAATGTTGGGGAATTTAAGAACAGGTATATTCAAGATTTGAAAGCCCTAAATCCATAGTTTTTCAGCTACATATTGTGCTTCTAAGATCACAGCACTCATCATGTAGAAACAAAAGATCACAGCACTAATGTAAGCAGAGTTGAAAGATCGATGTAAGTAAGAAGCTTGAACCCTAATGTATCACTCCAAAAGCTTTCATGGTAACATTAAGCTAGCTATATGAACAACAAAACTAGGTAACATTGTATCCTCCTTTCTTAAAACTCAGCTTTTCCAGCTGTCTTAACAACTTAATAGACCTAGACCATGCTTGGATGAACTCCGGCGAAAAATGCGAGCTTGCTCCAACTTGGTTCAATATCTTAGCCATCTCGCGTATCGCAATATAAATGTTTATGGGAGCAAGTGTTCTCATGGTAGATAGGTCCTGATCAAGAGGGACCAACACTTCAGTCTGTGATTTGATTGCTTTACAGAGCTTCAAGATGTTTTCGAGAGAATCCACGAAATTAGGTATAGTTCCTTTCCTTTCCTTATCCTGCAATGCAATCACTACCGGAGAAAGATGGATCAACATATCATGAATTTCTGAGACAGTATCAATGGTTAACTGAGCAATGTCCATCTCTTTCTTCGGCTCTTTCGGGTTTAGGGTTTTAGGGCTGCTCTCTTCAGCACTAGAAGCCTTATCTTTCACTTCATTGGATGGATCATATGAACCTTTCTTCTGCTGAACTTTCGTGTCGATTTCTGCAGCACCAGAAGATGTATCTTCGACCTTTTCAGGTGGATCAGATGAACCTTTCTTCTGCTGATGTTTCGTGTCGATTTCTGCAGCACCAGAAGAACTATCTTCGACCTTTTCAGGTGGATCACATGAACCTTTCTTCTGCTGATCTTTCGTGTCGATTTCTACAGCACCAGAATCCCTATCTTCGACCTTTTCAGGTGGATCACATGAACCTTTCTTCTGCTGATCTTTCGTGTCGATTTCTGCAGCACCAGAAGACGTATCTTCGACCTTTTCAGGTGGATCAGATGAACCTTTCTTCTGCTGATGTTTCGTGTCGATTTCTGCAGCACCAGAAGAACTATCTTCGACCTTTTCAGGTGGATCACATGAACCTTTCTTCTGCTGATCTTTCGTGTCGATTTCTACAGCACCAGAATCCCTATCTTCGACCTTTTCAGGTGGATCACATGAACCTTTCTTCTGCTGATCTTTCGTGTCGATTTCTGCAACACCAGAAGACGTATCTTCGACCTTTTCAGGTGGATCAGATGAACCTTTCTTCTGCTGATGTTTCGTGTCGATTTCTGCAGCACCAGAAGAACTATCTTCGACCTTTTCAGGTGGATCACATGAACCTTTCTTCTGCTGATCTTTCGTGTCGATTTCTACAGCACCAGAATCCCTATCTTCGACCTTTTCAGGTGGATCACATGAACCTTTCTTCTGCTGATCTTTCGTGTCGATTTCTGCAGCACCAGAAGACCTATCTGCAGCACCAGGTGGATTATGTAGAAGCAAACGATCACAGCACTCTACAAAGAACAGAAGCTTAGAAGTACATGAACCTTTCTCCGGCTGTTTTGGGTTTTGGGTTTTAGGGCCGCTCTCTGCAGCACCAGAAGCCTTATCTTTCACTTCATTGGGTGGATCAGATGAGCATTTCTTCAGATCTTTCGTGTCTATTTCTGCAGCACCAGAAGCCTTATCTTCGACCTTTTCAGGTGGATCACATGAGCCTTTTTTCGGATCTTTCGGGTCGATTTCTGCAGCACCAGAAGACCTATCTTCGACCTTTTCAGGTGGATCACATGAACCTTTTTTCTGCTGATCTTTCGTGTCCATTTCTGCAGCACCAGAAGAAGAACTATCTTCGACCTTTTCAGTTGCATCACCTGAACCTACCTTCAGCTCTTTCGCATTGCTCCCTTCAGCACCAGAAGCCCTATCTCCCAACTTTTTAGGTGGATCACAAGAACCTTTCTCCACCTCTTTCGCGTCACTCCCTATATCACCAGAAGCCTTATCTTCAACTTCATTGGGGGGATCATCAGAGGAGGCCTTATTCACCTCTTTCATTATACGAAGATTATACTCGACTGAGAAGGCTACCTGACCTATTGCCTCTCCAATTGCAGTGACATTGTTTGGTGGGATCTTCTTCAGAGCATCATAAGAGTCCTGAAATGAAGCTGCCAACTTATTCATCGCATCAGCTCCATCACTTTCATCTTCAGAGTCTGAATGATGCCATTACATCGCAATGTCAATAACAAAAGAGGGCATATGAACAAAGAACAATCGAAGAGGATGAAGTATATCACTACCAAAAGAGCAAACGGCCTCTCTGATTAGATTGAAGCTAACACCAACGAACTGGTCCACGGCCATTTGTATGCGATCCTTCAGCGTACTCCCCGCGTCACGGGTTGCTCCATGAGCCAATATAATGACCCTCTGAAGCAGACCAAAGTATTCTTGCATATTATCAGCAAGGGACTGTAGATCTGATGTGGTTTCACTCCAAAGCTTTAGTACTGCGGTGCAGAATCACAAAATGTCAAGAACAGCAATCGACATCCAAAAACAGAAGAATCTGTTGGATGAAAAAGTAACAACATATTCAAATGGAGTTTTTAGCTATTCCTTTCCCTCTCAATCTATCAATATCATTACGTATTGCCCAATCGCCTATATTAATCTCAGAAGAAAAGCTTTCCAACTGCGGTATAGAATCACGACACGTTAAGAACAACAACTGACATCCTAAAACACAAGAATTTGTTGGAGAGGGGCAATCAAGAATAGTAGCCAATGACTAAAAAATGACAACATATATGTTCAGATGAAGTTTTTGGCTATTTCTTTCCCTCTAAATCTATCATAATCTAAGAATATGTGTTCAAATTAGGTTTCTGGCCATTTCTTTCCCTCTCAATCCCTCAAAATGAACCATGACATTGTTCAATCACCTATAATCTCAGAAGAAAAGCTAATACATCAAAATTAACACAGACCGTTTTGGAAACCGTAAAACCTCATGAAATCATTAGAGAAGCGTACCACTCACGACCTCGCCAGCGAAATCGTGAGCCATTCCGACGACCTGATCCCAGCCGACTCTTCTCGGTAGTGCGGCATTCGGCACTTTTTTCAGCAGCTGATTCACAGAGTTGAATATTATACGGAGGAAGAAAATTAAACACGCGCATTGCAAAATCGAACCAGAAAAAAAACACGGCGACGAACCCGGCGAGTTACGCTGATGGTGTCCTCGTATTTGATGAGAAGGTCGACGATATCTATCTGGTCATCCGGAACCGAAATTCCTCCGGCTGATTCCCCCATTAATGCCGGCGAAAATTTTCTTGGCGGGTAGTTAGAGAAAGAGAAAGGGGGGGAAATAAAACCGTTTACTGCCTTCTACTTTAAACGGCTACTTTCTGTTATAACTAATAGTGTTTGAAAATCAAGTAATGTTTAATTTATAGTTCATAAAGAAGAGAATGGTCAAAAATAAATAAAGAAGAGAGGATAGATATCTTGAACTTCTTCGGTCTCAAGAAATTGCTTTCTTGCAATTTGGAACTTTCGTGGGCTAAAAGTAAGAATATATTAGAAATGTACTCCCTCCGTCCCAATTTAAAGTTTCAATTTGTTTTTTAAACAAACTTTAACACAAGTCTATGTGACATATTTTTAATGTGTGGTGAGAGTGGGCTTACGTAAATCAAATGAAAGATTGAGTTATGACCACATATTTATGGTTAAATGTTGAAAGTTTTGAATTAGGAAGTTTATAGTGGGACGTTCCAAAATGAAAATTAGGAAGTTTATTGTGGGGCGGAAGGAGTAATTATTAACGTGAGCTAGATCTTGATGCTACTTTATCTGAAAATCTGTTGGTTTGGCTGCTAACGAATCATAATCAGATAAACTATAGAGGGACATTTTCACTGAGAAAGAAATGTCTCATTCGGACTGCGGGCTATTTTCATTCCAAGAAAATACTTAAATTGGCCAAGATCCTTCATATAAAAACAATCATTCAAGAGAGCAGAAGAAGCACTAACAATAATCAAATTATCATAATAGTGTACAAAGAATTCGAATTTCGTGTGTAAGAGAATAAGGAGTAATCTAGCTTACTCTGCACGAAACCAAACAAAGTGTAAAACATAGTATTAGTTTTAACCTTTCGATAATTCACGTAATTGCCAATATAACCCTACCTAATTCACGTAAGTGTCAATATAACCTTTTGATAATTGAAAGTGCAAATCTAACCCAAGATAGTTGGTGTAAGTGCAATTTAACCCATTCCGTCTATTAAATTCGATTGAAAAGATGATTTTGCCAATTTGAAAAAAAGTTAAAAAGAATGAAATTACATTTTTACCCTTTAAAACACATATCTTCTTCTTATTTTGTTTCTTCTCCAGCGGTAATTTTCTCTTTCTCCCTCTCTAGCATTTTTCTCTTTCATTCTCCTCTTTTCTCACGCTCTGAATCCGCCATGGCTAATGGCAGATGATGACGACTGGGAGCTCGTGAACTACGACGGTTTCGTCTACAAAAGGCGAAGATGACGACTCATGCTCACCTCGATCCCGCTGCTACCTCCTCCTCCGAACTAGCTCCCAGATCCGGTGACCCAAGAGAAAAACTACAGAGAGAAGGATCAAAGAAAAGTATCACCGAGAATCATGGGGATAGACGAAGGGGTGGTGGCGCTATGGTTTTCGGTGCCAGGGACTGGGCATCGAGGGTGGAAGGTGGATGTGGCGGGATGGCCAGAGGGGGTAGGGCTGGCTGGAGG
The DNA here is from genome assembly GCA_037428765.1 of Rubia yunnanensis. Classification (NCBI taxonomy): domain Eukaryota; kingdom Viridiplantae; phylum Streptophyta; class Magnoliopsida; order Gentianales; family Rubiaceae; genus Rubia; species Rubia yunnanensis. The sequence goes on along the minus strand of CM075063.1, from coordinate 2,230,195 downwards.
GGGTGGCGTTAGGGTTTGCGACGGTTGCGTCCAGCGGTGGTGGGAGCTTATTGTCAGGGGGTGGAAGGTGGTGGTGGGGGGGTTAGAAGGGGTGGTGGTGGCGCCACTTTTCACGGGTTTCGGTGGGGGCCTGAGCATCAGGGGTAGAAGGTGGTGGTGGCGGGGATGGCTAGAGGGCCTGGAAGGTGGTGGCGGTGAGGCTGAGGTCTTGACGAAAAAGGCAAGACGAGTTTTGGGGACGAGTTTCACGGAAAAAATTTGGTCGTTTACGACACAAGGGGACGAGACCTCACTTTTATTGGACTTTTGGGGACGAGTATCACAACATAGGTAAGATGGACGACGGCAGCGGAGCTTTGACGCGACGGCGGAATGGTGGTTTTAGGTAGCTTGTGTGAAAAATGCGGCCAGTTTTTTGAAAGAAATATGAGTGAAAATGAAAGTTAATGTGGGGCCCACACGAAATAAGGGTAATTGTGTCAACTCAATTTCATGTTTTAGCACAAAGAGTATTTTGGTCAATTTACATACGGTCAACGGCGGAATTTGGAAGTCAATGCCGAAAATGGGGTCTGAGGGTTATATTGGCGAGCATGCAAGTATGTAGGGTTATATTAGTATACTATATCCCTATTTTTTTCTATCCTTCGCAAATTGATTTTTGAAATCAATATTTAGTCAAATTTTTATACTAATTCAAAATTCTAATTCTAATTAGATATCTCTCTTTGTTTGACTATTATATATTAGATTTATAAACTTAACCATACTTGTACATTTTTAACTGAATCTTGTGTATTCAGATTTGTTACGAGTTTACTTAATCATATACTTCATCTGCCAATTCTAAATTGCATATTTACCTTTTCACGGTTTTCAATGAGCATGTTTGACAGTAAATACGTCTAGTTACTTATGATAATACTGCATAAAAAATTATGTCTTAAAAATAGATATATATAAATCTAACAATATTTCACATGATATTTTTATTATTTGGGAAAAGTGTATATATAACACTACATAATTTACATACGTGCAAATATAACTTTTTTAAAATTGAAAGTGTAAATATAACCCTAGATAATTAGTGTATGTGCATATTTACCCTTTCTGACAGATTTACGCCGGAATTGAGTGAAAAGTCAATTTTACCCCTCTAAAAAAGAAAAAAACCAAAAAAATAAATAAGTTTACTATTTTGACCCCAAAACTCCTAACCCTAATTGTTTCTTCTCAGACAGCTTTTTCTTTTTTCTAATTGCTTCTCCCAAATCGCGGCATCACCGCCGAAATCTGATTTACACCCAATCGCCCAGAGCCCTGTTCGACACCCAATCGTTCTATTGGCAACCGCATTGGTGTAACAGAACGAACTCACCGTCGCCATGGCCATTGGAACGAGCACCCCTGTGTGTGTGGCGGTTCAGCTCTGGGGATCAATGGCGGCGGTCAAATACCTCTGTGTTTCTGTCTTTTGAAATGATTTGGCGTGGTTAGCCTGTCGGTTCTCCAACACCACCGCTGGCAGCGGCGGAACCGCTGCCACTGGGCTCTTCCAATGCCGCAGTGACCTCTCCAGCGGCGCTTGCGTGCGGTGGATCCCGGCGAGGAAGTCTGGAATAAGGTATCACAACTACAACGGTTAAGTTTTTTTTTGCTGTAAAATGAGACATGTGAAGCAATTATAGCAAACATTGCTCCAAGCTTTTTAAAAAAATTAGATTGATCGCCTAGGCAAAGAATTTAGTTGTGATGAACATGGCGAGGATGAAGAAGTAAGCGGATTGGTGGATGCGATTAAGAATGATGAAAGTGAAGTGACTCTGGGCATTTTTTACTTTCAAAATCTTGTATTAGGTTGAAGGGGCACTGTGGTTATTACCGGTCGGTCAATGGTCGAAAATTATCGGTCAATGGTTGAAAAATACCGGTCAATGCTGGAATATTGTTTTTAAGGTTATATTTGCTTATATGAATATCAAATTCTTTGATGGTTCTTCAAATGGTTTGATGGATCAACTTTATGATGAATAATTGAAGAAGGAGTCATCATCGACATCTTGGATTTATTGTTCAAGACTGTCGACGAACTGAAAACATCATGAAGAACACTATACTCTTTTTTCCCACTGGGTTTTTAAGGAGGTAGTGTGATCATAGTAAAATATTGTAAAATTATTTCATTTTGGGTTTATGGACTGATAGTTCGGCCATGTGGGTTTTAAAGAGCTGAATTTTGAAAATACAGTCCTTTAGGGTTTAGTATATTCAGTTTTATTCTTATTAGAATTAGATTTGGTAAGATTAGATAAGGTAATATTCTTCAAGGTTACTTCTTGAAGAATTCAACCAGATTACCGTTTATTTTAGTTATTTTAGTTAGATATGTTTTTAGTTTCTTAAACCTGTCATAAGTCAATTCAGCTTCCAGTTGTGATTAGGGTTTATGGATGAAATCTACCCTATTGATAGGGAGGCCTTATGGACGAATTTAACACACTTTTATCAATCAAATATACAACCTTTTGAGTTCATACTCTTTGTTTGCGAGCTATTCCATTGTTGCTTAACCCCGAGGGCTAGTTAAGTATCAATAAACCTTGTAATTTGATCATGAGCGCTAGTTAGAGAGCAAGTCGAAGTTAGGTGTACCCCAAGGGCTAGACAACTGAATTTTTGTGTGAGATAGTGAGGGTTTGCAGATCCCTTCACTAGATCAAAGATATTAATTCTGCAAATCGTGAGTATTCGCAAGGAGATTCATATCGTTTGCACTTATGTTATGTAAAGTAGTTAGGGTTGTTTTTACACTAAAATTATCTCAGTATTATATGTGCACTTACTGAAGTATCACTACTGGGACCATAGGCACCGGTATTTTCACCCCATAGGCACTGGTATTTTGAGAATTTTCTTACCGGTGCCTAAGTGACACGATGCAAAAAGTGTAGTGTCATAGGCACGATAAGTTGTACCGGTGCTGGAATCTATTCTAGCACCAGTACCATCACCGGTGCCTATGCTAGTTAATAGGCAATCAGTTAAAAAAATTCGGCCAGTGACCATAAATTCACCGGCCGGAATATGAAACCCAGAATGAACAAAACACAAAAATACAGAAACTTGTGTAAAAAAATGGAAAATTTATACCACAACCTAGAACTTCTTTACATATAGTTGAAAATACATAACACCTCTCAATTCATGAAACAAGCTATACCTAAACATAGATTAACAACATCCTCATAAAAACTAGAACCTAATTTCTAGAAACCCTAGATAACATCAACGAACCAAAAAGTGAAGGTGAGGTCAGATCTAAGCTAAACCGGCAATTTTGGTGGAGCTCGCAACTCCGACCCACGACCAGAGGTCCGGGAGATGGCGTCGGGGATGATGCATCATGGGGAGGGCAGAGATGGATTCGGGGTGGTCCGAGAGATGGCATCGGAATGGTCCGGGAGATGGCACCGCGGGGAGGGATGAGAGGGGTCGTCAGCGGCGTCGAAGCAGAGAGGTGTTGCACTTTCATTAGCGACGCCAGGCGGCGGAGAGGGAGAGGTGATGGAGGAGGAGGGAGAAGATGGAGAGGAGAAGATAATGAGAGGGAAATGAGAGCAAGTATATTTAGGGTTTCAGGGGATAGTGTGTATTGGCAATTTTTTAACGGTTGAGATTCAATCAACAAAAAAAATCAACGGTTCAGATGAAACTAAGTTGGGCTCTTCTTTAAAAAAGTGTTGAGCACCGGTACCGGTACCCAAATTGCTCATACGGGTGCCTAAGAAATCGAAATGCAGCTGAGCCGCTTTGAATGGTTTTTAAAAAAAAATTGAACCCGAGAGCAAACCTTAAAAATATTTCTAAGTGTTGAGCACCGGTACAAATACCGGTGCCCAAAATCTCATACCGGTGCCTAAATATACGAAACGCAGCTGCTTAGGGCTGCTTTGAATGTTTTTTTAAAAAAAAATATTGAACCCGAGAGCAAACCTAAGAAATTTTTTCTAAATGTTGAGCACTGATACACACACCGATGTCTAAGTAACTAAAACCGATGCTAATTCCAAAATTTTCAATTTTTTAAACAATCCATGCAAAATTTGGAATGAAAATTTGAAAAGTTCTTATCCAGCCATAACATAGCACCGGTATGAATGAAAAACAATGATGGTGCTACTATTATTTGATCTCTAAGTTAACTTTTTAATTTCTACTATTAGGTTCATAGAAGAAATTTGGAGGCGGAGAATCACACAATTGAAGACACCAAAATGCAATTAAATAAGAGATGATTACATGTTTAAAATTCAAGGTACAATGGGTGAAAGGAAGCGCCTCTAACATATTTTTGGAAAATTACTCTATGGCCCAAAAATTTGTTACGACATTATCTTTCGGTCCAAAATATACGAATTTTGTTATTCTTGCATAAATATAGAAATAGAAAATAAATTATTTTTATTGAAATTTTGAAAAGCGCTACTGCATGTTCTATAATAACCTAGAGTTGATTACTTAGAAGATAGAAAGGGAAATCGGAAAGGATTATGGATATGTTCTTGTGCACGATTGTTGATAAATATTTCGTTACGCACTTGGAAAATACAATGAGGGTGTATAGGGTAGCATCATGTTCAAGCGGATTTCAATTTGGAGTTACGAGTAAATTTTTTACTTTTTGCACTTAGGTCCCTCCAAAAAAGTTGGAGTCGTCGAACCACGAAATTGGCGAAATCAAAATGCAGTTCAATAATATATGATTGCAACTCTTCAATTTGGGTATGTATGGGTAACGGAAGGGTCTCGAAAGCAACATTGATTACTTTTATAAATTCTTGGAAAATTACACTATGGCCCAAAATTGTGTTACCCCATTACGCATTGCTCCAAAATACATGATTTTTGTTATTCTTGCATAAATATGGAAACATAAAATAAATTATTTTTTTGGTGGAATATTGAAAAGCGCTAGTACATGTTCTTGAGTAATTTATGGTTGATTACTTGGAAGTTACAAAGTAAAATCAGAAAGAATAATGGATATGTTCTTGTGCCTGATTTTTTATAAATATTTCCTTACAGGCACAGAAAATACAATGGGGGTGTATAGGGTGGGATCACGTTTGAGCGGATTTCAATTTATAGTTACGAGTAAAGTTTTTACTTTTTGCACTTACGTCCCTCCAAGAAAGTTGGAGTCATCGGATCACGAAATTGGCAGAACCAAAATGAAATTCAATAATATACGATCGTAACTCTGCAATTTAGGAATGTATGGGTGAACGGAAGGGTCTCAAAAGTCAAGATTGATTACTTCTATAATTTTTGGAAAATTACATTGTGGCCCAAAATTGTGTTACATGTGCTGAATTTATTCATAGGCACTGATTCTTGTGTATTGGTGCTGAATTTTAGTTTTGTAGCACCGGCATTTAATGTACCAGTGCTGAATTTATTTATAGGCACCGATTTTTTTGTGTACCGGTGCTGAATCTTGTCAGAGGCGTCTAGACCCTCTAGTTAGTTCTAGTCTTTGGTCGGCGGCAACCTGTCTTAATTACTTATAAATATTTTTAGCAGAATGTTCTATTCATGACTAAGTGACGATCACTATAAAAAGCTGACTGTGTTCCTAAATCACAATCTCTCTTTTCATTATAACATGGTCTCACTTAATTTGACTTGGACTGTGAATGATGATGTGGGCCTCGCCTATTAGTTGGGCTTGGTCATATTGGGGACCAAACTGATGATTAACAGGCTAGGGAAAATAAGCATCATTTAATAAAAATCATTAATAAGCGTGGAAAATACTTAGCGGTATTTATAGGTGTTCATGAACTGATTTGAACCAGTAAAATAGATCGAATTGAACCGGAATGTAATGACTGAACCGGACATGTGGAATTTGATCCAGTCTTCGATCCAAGATTTTTTTTAGATTCTACATTCCAGTTCAGTCCGGTCCAAGATCAATTTTTCTTATTCGGATCGAATGGATCGACAAGTTACTCTTATGTATAAAATTTTTAGTATTTATAATATAAGTTTATAAACTAGTTTGGATTTGTTTTTGATAGGCTATTATTATTCCATATTTTGAGGTAAAAATATTTCAATAACTTTTAGTTTACTATTTTTTAAAGATATAAAATTAAATTAAATTTGTTCCAACACCAAAATTTTGTTGTAAAAGAATTAAGTTTACTGAAATCTGGTAGAGCCGGTCAGTATCGGTCCAAAATCAAAATTATTCTGGTTGGGTCTCGGTCTTAAATACTCAATAACCGGTCTGGTCCTAGGTACAAGCGATAGGGTGGGCGTCGGTTCGGTTCGGTTTAATAAATTTTTGGTTTATTCGATTTGGGTTATTCATTTTGCCCCTAAAAAGTCCAAAACCGAAACCAACTCGAATAATCTAAATTATCCTAACCGAATTCGAAATTCGGTATCGGTTTGGAACCGAATTGAACCCGAATAAACCGAATTGATTGTAATTTTTTAAAAATAATTACTAAAATTACATGACTTGACTTAAAACTATATAAAAATATGTAATCTAATTTCTAAATCATCAAAATCAAGTTTTTAAAATAAATATCCAACAAGTACAATACAAATTCAACTATACCAATTTTAGCATTACATTTTTTTTAACAAACCAAAAATTCAGAACCTCCATAAGAAAATCAAACATCAATTAAGTTGACATCTTTGCACCAAGAAACCATGAAGAACGTCAATCCATAAGACAGATTATCCAAAAATATGGATTTTAAAACAGTAGTGAAAACACGCAGTGATAATCCAAAGAAACCTTTGTCTTATTGAGTCTGTCCCCTGCGATCAGGGACTAGAGTGAAAATAGGTAAATGGCAAATAAAATTCGGAGATCAAATTATACATAATATATTTTTGTCGCTAGAATGAAAAACACAAAAAAAAAGGAGGACCAAACAGCAAATAAACAAAAATCAGCACAGAACGCGCCTTTCTTCTTCATCGTCCTTGCTCCGTTGTCGCCGCCTCACCTTCTCCCATGTTGCCTCGCCTTCTCTGCCATCGCCTGGCTTTCTCCGGCGTAGATCCGGCGTATATTCATCCTTCGATTGCCGGAAACCTACCTCTGAAATTGATTCCAAAATCGACTGTCGGAAACCTAACTCTGTTTGCTAAAATCTATCGCCGAATTCCAACCTTCGTTCGTTGAAATCATCAAAATGAGGTTTTTGTGTACCGGTGCTGAATTTTGGTTTTGTAGCACCGGCATTTAGTGTACCGATGCTGAATTTATTCATAGGCACCGATTTTTTTATGTATCGGTGCTAAGTTTTTATTTTCTAGCACCGGTATCACTGACATACTGGTGCCTATGTACCTGTTTTTCAGTAGTGTACATAGGGTTATATTTGTATATATACCTTATTATTTATATATTAAGTTATATTTACGGTCAAATTTTACAAAATTTGACTCTCAAAAAGTAAATGAGCAATTTAGAGTGGGACAGAGGGAGTATGTAGACTTCTAATAAATAAAAAATTGCTTTGGTTTCATATTAAATACTAGTTTACTTTTTATAATTACATCGGTTTTGGGTTTTGGGTTGATTACATGTAGGGTTATATTGGTTATATAGTTGATTTATCAAATTGAATCGAGTTTGGGTTGCTTACGGGTTTGGATTGATCTCGGGTTTGGGGTCGGGTTCTGGTCGGGGTTGAGTCCAAATTACTGGGTTATATTTGGATTTTGGATTGAATTCGATCATGTTGGGTTTGGGTTCAAGTCGATATTTCTCGGGTTAGAATTGGATTTCGAGTTGACTTCGATCGTGTCGGGTCCAGGCTTTCGAATCAAAATTGAGCTTCAAACTGAGTTCAATCATATCAATCCGAGTCAAGTTCTCGGTTCGGGTCAGAGATTGAAAGCTCTAATTTGAACATACTAGGTACTATGCTTCCAGTCCACGCCGAACTCTTGTTTTATTTTGGTTTTTTCATTTTTTTTTGTTGTAGACGCTAAATATTTATTATAGACAAAATCCTACAAAAGACCGTCTTTTCATAGGCGTATAGAAAAATGAAATTTAATTAAAATAATAAAAAAATAAAATATTTTAATTGTAATATTAAAAGCTTATTATGCAATGTGAAGTAGTTATATAGTTTATGACATTATCAATGCTATCAGAAACTTTTATCTCCACTTTTTTTTTGCAGTTTAAACATGGTCTTTCCATAGTTTATGGAAAGACAATCTTTTAAGATACGGACTCTTGATTAAATGTACAATGTATATATATAGTAGCTGATTGAACGATTTTATCAAAAAAAAAAAATAGACAGTGGCATGACGGGGAGGAAAAGAAGTGGGTTTCTTAGAGATCAACTTCATTAGTATTCTTTAATTCTTAAAAACGGTAAAAAAAAGTGCTGTATCAGACCCGGAAATTGTTTGACAAAATGCTCGGCTGAAATGCAAGTTTCTGGCGAGGGCCAGAGATACATAGTAGTAGAAAACTAATATAGGAAAATCACACTTTCAGGTATGAAGCTTGAAGCATAATATATCACTACAGAAGCTTTCATGGTGACATTCAAAGCTGGTTATACGAACAAAACAAAACTACTAGGTTAATTATTTTCAGATCATAAACTGTTTTCAAGGCTGCAGACCAAGCCTCGCGACGCGAGACACCAACTTGTCCTCCATGCCGGAGCTTTTCTTGAGTTCAGCTCCCAGATGCCTAATCAACTGAATAGAGTTAGCCCATGCTTGGGAGAACTGCGGCGTATAATACTGACGCCCTCCCAATTGGTGCAATTTCACAGCCATTTCGCGCATCGCGTTGTAGATGTTTCTGGAAGCAGCGCTCATGGCAGATGTGGCGTGATCAGGGTGGACGAACGCCTCTGTCTCTGCTTCCATTACTTTACTGAGCTTCAAGATATTCTCCAGGGAATCCACAAAATGAGGAGTTGTTCCTTTTTTTTCCTTGTCCTGTAATCCAATCACCACCGGAGGAAGATGGACCAACATATCATGAATTGCTGAGACAGCGCCAGTGGTTAACCGTGCAATGTCCGTCTCTTCGGGTGGATCGGATGAATCCTCCTTCACCTCTTTCGCGTCGCTCCTTGAATCACCAGAAGGCTCTTCTTCCACTTCATTGTGGGGATCATGAGATGAGGCCTCATTCAGCTCTTTCATTATCTGAAGATTTTTCTCGACCGAGAAGGCAACCCGACCCAATGCTTCTCCAATGGCAGAGACATTGTCTGATGGGATCTTCTGCAGAGAAAGAAAACATTCCCAGACTGAAGCAATCAACTTGGGAATCGTATCTCCGAGCCTCAACTCTTCACAGTCTGAAAGCATTACATTGCAATGTCAGAAACAAAAGAGGGAATATGAACAAAGAGCAATTGAAGAGGATGAAGTATGAATCAATACCATAAGAGAAAACAGCAGCTTTGATTAGCCTGGAGCTGACTTCAAGGAGACGGATCATGGCCGTTTGCACGCGAGCCTTAAGCGTGCTCCCCGCGTCACGGGTTGCTCCATGAGCCAACATGATCACCCTCTGAAGCAAACCGAAGTATTCTTGCATATTCTCAGTTAGGGGACCTGAATCTGATACATCTTCAGTCCAAACCAGTCCAACTGCGGCGCAGAAACACGACATGTTAAGAACAACAATCGACATCCAAAATTACGCGAAAGGTTAATGCATCAGAATCAACACAAAATCATGACATTATTCAATCACCTATAGGCTTTAATCTCAGAAGAAACGCTAATGCATGGCAATCAACACAAAAACTATCATATCATCAACAGAGATTTATCAATCTATCGAAATCATGACAGTGTCGAATTTCAAGCTCTCATCTAGTGATCTGATCATCATTCATCACATTTCAAATAGAATTCGCAGAATAAAGACTCGATTCAACTCAGAAGAACAGCTAATACATCACAATTAACAATCATATCATGAACGGAGAATAATTATCAATCAATATCGGAGACCGTAAAACCTCATGAAATCATTAGAGAAGCGTACCTCTGGTGGCCTCGCCGACGAACATCTGAGCCATTCCGACGACCTGATCCCAGCCGACTCTCGGAAGCACGGCGCTCGGCACTTGATCCAGCAACTGCAAAATCGAAGTGGAAAAAAATCACAGAATTGAATATATTACACACGCGCATTGCAAATTCGAAGCAGAAAAAAAAACACGGCGGCGAACCTGGCGAGTTACAGCGATGGTGTGTATGTATCCGCCGAGAAGAGCGGCGAGATTCACCTGTTCATCCGAATATCTTCCGGCCTCCATTAATGGCGGTGAAAGCTTTCGTGCTTTCGAAACTGGTTATTGGCGGGTAGTTAGAGAAAATGAGAAAGAGGGGGAAATGAAAACCGTTTACTGCCTTTTACTCTAACCGCCTCATTTCCACCCTTTTCCAATGGCGGTTATCAGCCCACTACTTTCTGTTATAACTTATAACCAATAATATTTGAAAACCAATTAATGTATATTTATTGTCAAAAGGAAAGAAAATAGAAATCTTGAACTTGTTTGTGTCTCAAGGAAATATCAGAAATATAATACTCTCTTATATGCTAGCGGGGGATACTATAAGATTAATGGAAATGTTATGAAAAATATTCACCACTTACGGTACTCCGCTTATAACTATGGGAATTTCAACTTTTACATGGGAAATTTTGGGATTATAACCGTGAAAACTTGAAGATTCTGTTGCATCTACATAACAAGCTCAAGATGTGATTAGGGGAAGAAGATTTGACAGTCTAATTAGAGGTGATTGAAAAAATTAAAATAATTATATAAGTGTATTTAGGGATGATTTCATTATAGTATGTGATGTATTTACTCCGATTATAATCATCGGAATTTATATTTTAAAACGGAAAGCTTAGGAATCAACACGGCCAGGATGTCTTCCAGCACCACTGATGGCGAACAAACACAATTGGGGTATAAGTTTCAAATGTAATTCGGGAAAGAAGCTCCGACGATCTAATTATAAGTGATTGGAAAAGAAATAAATGTTGTTGAGGTATGATTTCGTTACCATTAAGTCCAATTTTGGCATTCTGGCCGCCTGAAGTTACTATCTTCATCCTAGATCCGCTCTGATTTTAAAAGTAGGTGGCTTTTGGGGAGAATATCTACTAGCATATCTAGGAAGAATGAGAAAATTACCTTCTTCAAGTTGTAGCCTCCCCTCTTATATGGATCGGTCGACTGAGTAATGTCCCCCTTCTGGTCAGAGGCGTCCGGAGAAGAAAAATATTCTTAATTACTAAAAAATATTCTTAGCAGCAATCGATACTAAATTCGAATGTTCTGGTTGTGACTGAGTGACGATCACTGTAAAAAGAGGATTGTGTTCCTAAATCACAACCTCTCTCCTCATTATAACATGGCTTCACTTAATTTGACTTGGACTGTGAATTATGATGTGGGCCTCGCCTATCAGTTGGGCTTTGTCATAATGGGGACCAAACTGTTAACGAGCTTAGAAAAATGAGCAACCTTCGAAAAAAGTAGTGGCAGACGTGGAAAAACACTCAGCGGCAATTAGGGGTGTTCATGAACCGATCTGGAGCGGTAAACTAAATCAAACCGGACCGGAATGTAAAGACCGGACAGTACATATAAAATTCTTGTATGATCCGGTCTTCGGTCCAAGATTTTTGAAGTTTCCATCTCAGTTCAGTCCGGTTCAAACACGGCTAGGATGTATTTACTCAACTTATAATTATGAGAGTATATATTTTAATAACGGAAAGCTTTGGGATTAACGCGGCTAGGATGTCTTCCAGCATTCTTGACGGTGAACAAACACAATTGGGGTTTTGTGGTATCTACAAAGAAGTTTTAAATGTAATTTGGGGAAGAAGCTCTGACGGTCTAATTAGAAGCGATTGAAAAAGAAATAAATGTTGTTGAGGCATAAATTCGTTAACCATTAAGTCCAATTTCTAGGGAGAATATCTAGTAGCGTATCTAGGAAGAATGAGCAAATTACCTCTTTCAAGTTGTAGCCTCCCCCTCTTATCCAGATCGGTCGACTGAGTGATGTCTCCCTTCTTATCAGAGGCGTCCAGGCCCTCTAGTTAGTTCTAGTCTTTGGTCGGAGGCTACCTGTCTTAATTACTTATAAATATTTTTAGCAGAATGTTCTAGTCGTGACTAAGTGACGATCGCTGTAAAAAGTTGATTGTGTTCGTAAATCACAACCTCTCTCTTCATTATAACATGGCCTCACTTAATTTGACTTAGACTGTGAATGATGATGTGGGCCTCGCCTATCAGTTGGGCTTGGTCATACTGGGGACCAAACTGATGATTAACCGGCTTAGAAAAATAAGCGTCCTTTAATATATAAAAAATCATAAATAAGCGTGGGAAAACACTTAGCGGTATTTATAGGTGTTCATGAACCAGTTTGAACCGGTAAATAGATCGAATTGGACCAGAATATAATGACTGGACCGGACATATGGAATTTGGCCCAGTCTTCGATCCAAGATTTTTTAAGATTCCAGTTCAGTCTGGTCAGGTTCAAGATCGATTTTCTTATCTGGATCGATAACTTACCCTTATGTATAAGTTTTTTAGTATATAATTTAAATTTATAAACTAGTTTGAATTTGTTTTTGATAGGCTAGTATTATTCCATATTTTGAGGTAAAATATTCCAATAACTTTTAGTTTACTATCTTTAAAAGATAAAAAATTAAATTAAATTTGTTCCAACACCAAAATTTTATTGTAAAAGAATTAAGTTTATTGAAATCTGGTACAACCGGTCCATATCGGTCCAAAATCAAAATTATTCTGGTCCGGTCCTGGTCTTAAATACCCAGTAACCGGTCTGGTCCTAGGTACAAGCGATAGGGTGGGCATCGGTTCGGTTTAATCGATTTTCGGTTTATTCAGTTTGGATTATTTGATTTTACCCCTAAAAAGTCCAAAACTAAAACCGACTCAAATAACCTGAATTATCCAAACCGAATTCAAAATTCGGTATCGGTTTGAAACCGAATTGAACCCGAATAAACCAAATTGATTGTAATTTTTTAAAAATAATTACTAAAATTATATAACTTGACTTAAAATTAAATAAAAATATTTAATCTAATTTATGCATCATCAAAATCAAGTTTTCAAAATAAATATCCAACAAGTACAGCACAAAATTAACCATACCAATTTTAGCATTACATTTTTTTTAATAAACAAAAAATTCAGAACCTCCATAAGAAAATCAAACATCAATTAAGTTGACATCTTTACACCAAGAAACCACGAAGAACGTCAATCCATAAGACATATTATCCAAAGAGTGGGTCTCCTAACAAGCGGCATGTCCATAAGTTTATGGACAGGCCACTTATTTCTTACCTTATATACTGCATTTTTTAAATTACATACAAAATTTAAAATTTTTGAAAATAGTTTTTTATATCATATATTTTTATATTTTCACCTTTAAATACATATTATTACTTGTTTTAACTTTAAAAATGCAATATTTAAATTTTATAAAAAATTACAACATTTATAAGACAAATGCCCCTGAGGACTGTCCATAAGCTTATGGAAAGGCCGCCTTTCCTGAGACTTTCTCTTATCCAAAAATATGGAATTTAAAACAGTAGTGAAAGAGTCCGTCTCTTGAAAGATGGTCTTTCTATAATTCATGGAAAGACCAAGGTTTAAAGTGTAAATTGGAAGAAATAAAGATAAAATTTTCGGGTTGCATGAATTAAGTTATGAACTTTATAACTATAACATGTTGCACGATAAATTTTTAACATTGCAACCAAAATATTTTACCTTTTATTATTCTGATTAAACTCCATTTTTCTATAAACCTATGAAAAGACGGTCTTTCCCATGACTTTGCTCGAAAAGACAGTGATAATCCAAAGAAACCTTTATCAATGATGCTATTAAACTCAGAATGTGATGTTTGAGTTGTGTTTGCGCCATTAAGTGTAGGGTAGGCGGTGGAGGACGTATAAGCCGGCGGAGCTAGGGTTTATTTTGTGGGGTGAATAAAAACTAAGGGAGAGTAGATTCATACCTTAGCCAAAAAAATATATTAAATGTGATTTTTCAATACAATCGCCTTCAATTGATGCCTGCGATTCTTGAAGGAACCGTCTTTGATCAATTGAAAAGTGCCTCTAAAAACTTCAAGGTGACTTGGGAGGGGGTTTCAACTTTGGAACCTCTTTCACGTCTCAATCAAAGACGGTTCCTGATCGCTGCATTTAAATCAAAGGCTTTGCACCAAAGCATATATGAAAGCTGTTTGTGGAGTATTTTTTTCCTATATTGTCCTTGAGATCAAATCCAACTACATGCCTAGAATGAGATTGTGGTTGAATTTAGAGATTTTACTCCATAATTTAGTTTCAAATCGACGGTGGAACATGTGTCAGAAGGACAGAACAGAAGGCAGTTGCAACGCAGGAAAATGTTATTGGAGTGCACTAAAGTAAACAGCAGTAGCTAAACCATTGTCTAAAGAAACCGTAAATAATTTACACTAAAAGGTACAATTTTAAAGGAGTTTTGAGGGCACTTCCAACGGTGGAAAAGGGTGTCTGGAGTGCAGAACGAAGGGTTGTTCTGACATTGAAACATGAGTCTGAAGTGTATTAAAATAAACGACGATGGTTTAACGAAACCCTAAAAAAATATACCACTTCCACGAGGATGATGGCGGTGGTATTGTCTTGAAAATAAATGTCGATTTGCATGTGTTGATATAAGATGGAGATGTTATTCCGGTTTTGACAGAAACGAGAGGCCAAGTTTTTTTTTATGAAATTTTGAGAGAAATTATTAGACCGATAGTAAACTGTCAAAATTTGATTGGGCCATCACCAATACAATAAAAAAAAATTTTCCCCCTTTGTGTGAAACAAGGGAATATATAATCTGGTTGACCACGCTACACTACACATAAAGAAGATGGTGCATACAAGATCCAATCTGTTAAGCACTACATATGAAGTCAACGATATACCTCATTCCTCATCCGTACCACTAATAATGACATATTTACTTTTTCACGGTGTTCAACGATTATGTTACTATCAATTAATGAATGTTAAGAAAAGTGATAGAGTCTCGTATTGATGGTTGACGGAGTTATAACTCAATATATAAGACCATGAATCAACCCTACATAGTACCAATTGATTTTATGATAGAAGCTCGGGATTCTAATATGGTATCAGAGTTCAAGGTTGGCCCGTGTGTTGGTAATCTCTTCAAATTCCAAAAGGCTAATTCATTAATGGGCAACTCAGGGATGGTTCATTAATTGAGGATACCAAGAGTTTGATACATTAGTTGGAAGACTTAAGAGATGCACTTGAACTCTTATATTTTGAGGGAGAGTTAGAGTTGTTAGATGTGAGTTTAGTAGTCAAATGCTATGGTCTTCAAATGACCAATCTGTATCTGTAATCTGGGCCGGATGACGTAAAGTCTAACATCTATAATCTGTTTGACCCACACGGGAAATAAGATTAATCTGATTCTGTTCGTGAAGGTAACCAACACATTTGGTGAACCATGCACGTAAAATCTGTGTTATCTTTTTTCTGCTTTCTTTTTATTATCTTGATTCTGCGCAAGAGGATTGATTTCTCCAACACCATGATCCCTTTCCACCCACGTTTATGTGATGAATAATATTGTTGTTACGTGATGGGACGTATTAGAGTTCCACATCAGCAGATGAATAATATTGTTGTGCATGAGCGGACGTGTTAGAGTCTCACGTTGACAACCGCTCTTGCAATGTTTAAAATGTGTTTTGTGACCGGGGAGAAAGCTTATTTTCAGGACAAGTAGCTAGAGTAATTAATCAAGAGTGTCCTTAGCCAGGCTAGCCAGCTATAGTAAGACTTTTTAGTAGGATTATTGATAAACTCCATGCATATTGTCATGTTTCATTGGCTCTTTTATTCTTAATTTCTTCAAAATTACTCAAAGTGATTCTTGTTAATTAATTAGAGCTGATCCCATTAATCCTATACGTTGATTATACTTCATATATAATCCAGATTAGCGAGCTTATCTGTGGTAATTAATTAGCTAATATTAATCACTAATGGAAGCTGGAAATGAGAAGCTGAAGAACATCTTCTGGCTTAGACCTGCGTTCCAAAAACATCCATGGCTAACCAGATCTTGTTCTTCTGTATTCAAAGCCGCCGCGATCTTCTTCTTCCTCGCCTCCCTCGGTCTTCTTGCTCTCGCCATTTTGTCGAATTTCGTAAGTACTTTTCTCAGACATATATTTTTATTATACTTTTACAAATTTTCAATTACTATTCAGCATTGTACCATGAGCTCAAGAAGACAAGATACTCTTAGACCATGTTCTGTAGAGCTTATCTGCACTTCAATTCGGTTCAGTTTAGTTCAGATCAGATGAGCTCTTAAGAACATGGGCTTATTATTCAGTCAGATTTTAATTTATTTTTGGGTAATATTTTTTGTTACATAAAGGAAAGTCGAAGAAAAATATCAAATATAATGCTAAAAATATTTAGGTTAAATTGACTTTTTGGGTTAATTTGCAGGGCTCAAATCCAGGTATTTTTACCTATGAGAATGGACTGAAGTATTTCACCAGAACAGTTGAATGGAATCAGGCCAACAAAACCTGCCCGAGAACCTACCCGACCAAAATCAAACCTGCCCGGAGCAATACTTGCCCTAATAACTACTGTTCAAACCCCAAAACCTGCCCGGAATATTTCCGGTGGATTCACGAGGACCTGAGGCCCTGGAAAGATGTTGGGATCACGAGGGAAATGGTGGAAGGAGCGCGAAGAACAGCAGCTTTCCGGCTGCTGATCCTAGATGGGAGGGTTTTCGCGGAGAATTATGAACCGGACGCGGTTAGTAACCGCGCTCTGTTCACTCTTTGGGGGATTGTGCAGCTTGCCAGAAGGTATCCGGGAAGGTTGCCGGACCTGGAACTCATGTTTGACGCTCTTGACCGGCCGGTGGTTGCTCGGAAGGGTTATCGGGGCGGTCCTCCGCCGCTGTTCCGGTATTGCTCCGATTGGAAAAGCTTGGACATTGTCTTCCCGGATTGGACCTTTTGGGGATGGTATGATCCCTCGTTAACTCTTTTTTACAATTTTTTTTGAAAAAAAGTATTTGACATTTATTATTTTGAACGCTTACGAATAAAGTTTATAAATATTTATAAATATGATGGAGTAACAAAATCTCACACAGTAACGTATTATTTATATTACTTGAATTAATTAAAAGTTCAAACACCTTTAATTTGTTTTGGAATATCTAAATTATTTCGATTGGATTGTGACTGTAAACTAATGTAATCGTTCACCTATGGTCCTCAATTTTATTTTCGAATACTCTTGACCCATGAACAAACAGAAGTGTAAAGGTGTGCCACTTCCGTCCAGTCAAACTGTTAAGATTAACTTTTATTAACATTTTGAGGGACAAAAATGTTTCCTATTCAAACCCAAAATTCTTTGCACTTCAAAAGAATGCCTTCCTGAGCCGTACGTGCAGTGCATGATAAACTTCAACTCGTCATCGTCGACAACATCTAAACGACTCGAGAAGACATCTCAACTCGGATCTTGCACGACTCAAGAAGACATTCTTCTGAATTGCAAAGAATTTCGGGGTTGAATAGGAAAAGACATTTTGTCTCTCAAATTGTCAACAAAGGCCTAACTTAACAGTTCTACTAGATGGAAGTGACACGACTTAACCCTTCTGTTGGTTTAGGGGTCAAGAGTGTTTAAAAATACAACAGATGACCAACGGTGAACGATGACAATAGTTTAAGGGGCAATGGAGTTGTTCGGCTTGGTAATATATGAAAATTTGGTTTTTGGGGCTAGGCCTGAGGTGAACATTAGGTCATGGAGAATTGTATTGGGACAAATTAAAAAAGGGAACAAGAAGAGCAATTGGAAAGAGAGGTTGCCCTATGCTTATTGGAAAGGAAATCCGTTTGTGGCTCCATGGAGGCGTGCTCTTATGAAATGTAACGTTACAGACAAAGTTGATTGGAATGCCCGTTTATACGTCCAGGTAAAATCTTGTTAGCACCGTAACAAAAGGTATTGTGATGGATTTACTATTCACTCGTCACTAAAACTGGTGCTATAAGCTGTCAGTAAAAGTCTTAGAGTCGTAAATTAACAGTATATGCTTAAGCTGCAATGAATCTGCTGAATTTGTAAATTAACAGGACTGGGATGAAGAAGTGAAACAAGGATTCAACCTATCAAATCTTGCAGATCAGTGCACTCATAGGTGATCTTAAACCCTATTTCTAATTTCCACCCTTATTAATTTCAGTAAGACTAAAACCTAAAACTTCCCTATATTAATCACATCATTCTCCTTTCTTAATTGGCTTCAACCTTAAATCAATGCCTCAATGTGAGCAGATACAAAATCTACATAGAAGGGTGGTCATGGTCAGTGAGTGAGAAGTACATTTTTGCATGTGATTCGCCGGTGCTGTATGTAACGCCACGCTTCCACGACTTCTTCATCAGAAGCATGGTGCCGCGGTACCACTATTGGCCCGTCAGAGACTCTGACAAGTGCCGATCACTCAAATTCGCTGTGGAATACGGAAATGATCACATTGACCAAGTAACATTTTTTTTCACTATTGATCATTCTCATCAATCGTACATTTTCTATGTCTATAAATATTTGTTCTGGTTCCATCACTGTGTGCAGGCACAGGCGATTGGAGCCGCAGGAAGCCGATTTGTGCATGAGGATATGAAGATGGAGTATGTTTATGATTACATGTTCCATTTGTTGAATGAATATGGAAAGCTTATGAAGTACAAGCCAAGCATTCCTCCAAATGCAACTGAGTTATGTGCTGAATCTCTAGCAAGTTCTGCTAGTGACAAATACAGAGATTTCATGGAGGAATCCCTAGAGAAGTCTCCAAGTGGTTCAGTTCCATGCATTTTGCCTCCTGCCTATGAGCCTGAGGCATTTAGAAGTTTCAATGATGAAAAAAGTAGGTTAACAAGAGAAGTTGAGAAGTGGGAAGATGAGTATTGGCAAAACCAAACCAGAAAGTAACTAAGCAATAAGTTCAATTGATTGATGTAAATTAGTCTCTTCTTCTTTTTTATGTTGCTAACAGTTTATTTGGGAATCTAACTCTTTGAATAATTTCTATTAAGGAATTATAATATTACTTGTAATTGTAATTAATTATATTCTATTGTTTTTTCTATTACTTGTAATTATATTCTATTACTTTTTCCTAGCTTGTATAGAAATCATGTACCACTATATAATTTTCTTGAGATCATGAATACAAACACACATTATTACCCTTATTTTCTACAAGGTATCAGAGCCTAAAATCCTGAATCCTAAGAAAATAATATGCTGCCTTTTCGAGCCATCGTCGCCGCCGTCAAGCAGTGTATCGATCCAAGCGCCGCTGCACAGCTGCTGTTGTCTGCTCCGTTCCGCTGCTCGCCGATCGTCACCGCCACCGTCTGGCTGTGGTAATCTGTGCGCCGCATTTTCTGATCCAATCGGTTCATGCTTTAAGCCACACTCGACATTCCCAAAGCTCACGTGCCGCCGCGTTCACATCACGCATCGTTGTCGATCCGATCCACCGCCGGTTGCTCCACCTGCTGTTGATCTGTACCTGATTTTGCACGATGTTTTCTTCTGAAGAACAAGCTCGTATTGATGCTGCACCTGAGGTTCTGAAGCTTCAGGATACGAGTTGTTATGATGTGATTGCGACTTTACTACAGCAGTTGCAGTTGCAATCTGGCCCTCAGACTACTGTACATATTGGTCGTATATCGACTGATCCTTACTTTATTGGCTCTGGCGATGGTCCAGGTCTGCAAATTATACCAAACATGCTGAAAGGTCAAGAAAATTACATTGAATTGTCAGACACGATGTGTCGTGCATTCCTTGCTAAGAAGAAGATTGGGTTCATTGATGGATCCCTTACCAAACCCCTGGATGGTAATCCCGATGCTGCTGATTGGCCTGGGGTTAATGCTACTCTTGTCTGCTGGATCTTGCAAACCCTGGATCCGGTGTTGAGATCTTCTACAAGCTCGTTTGCCATAGTTAAGGGACTGTGGGATGACCTGAAGAAGTTGAAAGAGAAAGCCAGCGCCGCCAGAAGACGGAGCCAGCCTCTCGGCCGATTGTCGCTGCTGTGAACGGAGGATCCGACATGGCTCTTCCACTCCCGCTGTCGTTCGTCGTCGCCGCCTGGCCTAGCGAAGGCGACTTCCTCTAGCAGCGCCCCTACCTAGTCTGATTTTAGCCCTGGTCTATTGATGACCACTGGAGCACGACCATGCATTTATTTAATTGATTAAATTCTCTTACTGACAATGGATCAGGTAAGTCTACTTTGCCCTGGATACTTGATGCGGGAGCCTCATATCACATGACCGGTGACAAAGGTTCTCTTACTGATATCACAACTGTTGTTGACACTGTGAATGTTGTTCTGCATGATTGCTCTGTGTCATCTATTACCCAATATGGTTCTATTTTCTTTGGTGTTGTTACTCTTTCTCATGTGCTATATATACCTACTTTGCGGTGTAACTTATTATCATGCTCTAGATTGGTATCTGCCTTAAAATGTCTAGCTTTGTTTACTGAAAACTATTGCATTTTACAGAAAATAAGTACGAGGAAAGTAATTGGAGTGGGTGAACAGAAAGGGGGGTGTTTTGGCTTCGTATGTTGGATACTCGTGATCATCCTCCTATCCCGCAGTCTCATCTGACAGTTGCTTCTGTGTCTTCTTCTGAAATATGGCATCAGCATCTTGGGCATCCTTCCTCTACGGTGTTGTCTTCTGTATCTTCTATTGATTTTAGCACTAATAAGACTTATGTTCCTTGCTCTATATGTTATAGAGCAAAACAGACCAGACATAATTTTTCATTGAGTTCTACAAATGCTTCTGCACTATTCAATTAATACATTTTAATGTTTAGGATCCTTATAGACCACCATTTTCTAGTGGTGCATTTTATTTTTTAACTATAGTTGATGATAATTCCCGAGTTGTTTAGGTTTATTTATCAGTGGCTAAGTTAGAAGTAGCTTCTAGATTTTTGGAATTTGTGCCTTGGTGAAGAACCAATGGGGCCGAACCATACTACGTGTTCGGGCTGATAACGGGACTGAATTTTTGCCTTTGAGATCTTATTTTTCTGCATCTGGGATCATTTTTGTGACATCTATGGTTGATACACCACAGCATAATGGTCGAGTTAAAAGAAAGCATCGTCATCTACTCAATGTGGCGCGTGCCTTACAGTTTCAAGCAAGCCTTCTAGTTGATTTTTAGGGAGAATATGTTCTTACTGCTACTTATCTGATTAACCGGACACCGAAGAAGCATCTCAATAGGCGTACTCCCTTTGAGTTTCTCTATGGGAAAGCTCCAAATTACTCATCCTTAAGATTTTTTAGATGCTTGTATTTTTATGCTCATGTTCCTAGATATCATGACAAGTTCGCACCAAGAATTCGGTGTTGTTTGTTTCTTAGTTACCCCGCCGGAAAGAAAGCCTATCACCTTTTGACCTGGAATCCCGCATAATTTTTACCAGTCGGGATGCATATTTTTTTGAAGATCAGTTCCCGTATCCCGTAACCCAGATATCGGCCTCATCAGAAGACTTTGGCGGTGCCACCACCTTACCATCGGCCTTCTCATTGTCGCTGCCAAAGTCGCACGGCCCATTGCCTCTAGCCGCCGTCGGCCATAT
This sequence comes from Rubia yunnanensis, assembly GCA_037428765.1. Classification (NCBI taxonomy): domain Eukaryota; kingdom Viridiplantae; phylum Streptophyta; class Magnoliopsida; order Gentianales; family Rubiaceae; genus Rubia; species Rubia yunnanensis. The sequence continues at coordinate 2,208,312 of CM075063.1, read as the reverse complement.
TCCTCCAACCGCCACCAGTTACTCACCGTCGGTATCTCCCAGTTCTCCTATGTCGGTCGCCACCAGTCCAAGACATCACAACATGCTTATTGGCGAGATGCTTTGACTGAAGAGCTTACTACTCTTGAGCGTAATCAAACTTGGACTTTGGCTCATCTACCTCTGGATAAGAAGGCGATTGGTTGCAAATGGGTTTACCGTATGAAGTTCAAGTCAGATGTTACTATTGAACTTCATAAGGCACGCCTAGTGATTGTCGGGAATTGCCAGGTTGAAGGGATTGATTATACTGAGACATTGCTTCGGTTGCGAAGATGAGTTCTATTCGCCTATTCTTATCTATTGTGGTCATTCGTGATTGGGAACTACATCAGATAGATGTCCATAATGCTTTCCTTCATGGTGATTTGCATGACGAGGTTTTCCTTCATAATGTTATCCTTTATGGAATCCCGCATAATCTTTACCAATCGGGATGCAGATTTATTTTAAGACCAGTTCTCGTATTCCACAACTCCAACATCGGCCTCATCAGAAGACTCCGGAGGTGCCACCACCTCACCACTGGCCTTTTCATCGCCGCTTCCGGAGTCGAACGGCCCATTGCCTTCGGCCGCCGCCGGCCCCATTCCTCCAACCACCACCGGTCACCCACCACCAGCATTTGCCATTTCTCTGATGCTCACCGCCACTCCGAGACATCATAGCATTCTCATTGGCTAGATGCTATGACTGAAGATCTTACTGCACTTGAGCGCAATCAGACTTGGACTTTGGCTCCTCTGCCTCTGGATAAGAAAGTGATTGGTTGCAAATGGGTTAACCGAACGAAATTTAAGTCAGATGTTACTATTGAACACCATAATGCGCGCCTAGTGGTTCTCGGGAATCACCAGTTGAAAGGATTAATTATACCGAGACATTTGCTCCGATTGCGAAGATGAGTTTTGTTCGCCTATTCTTATCGGTTACGGCCATTTGTGGTTGAGAATTGCATCAGATGGATGTTCATAATGCTTTCCTTCGTGGTGATTTGCATAACGAGGTTTTTATGCGACCCCCGCCAGGCTGTGCCGCGCCCTATGGTCAGGTATGTTGACTTCAGAAATCTCTTTATGGTGTTTTCCAGGCTCCTAGAAATTGGTTTGCCAAATTGGCTCAGGCTTTATGAGCATTTGGTTTGTTCAAAGTAAGGCAGATTACTCCTTGTTTGTTTTTTCCCATGGATCAGTTTCTTTGCATGTTCTGGTTTATGTGGATGATTTGGTCATTGCTAGTAGCTCTTCTGCGCTCATCTCTGAGTTCAAGAAATACTTGAGTTCTTATTTCCATATGAAAGATCTTGGTTTACTTAAGTATTTCTTGGGCATAAAGATTGCTAGAAGATCGGAGGGGATGTTTCTTTATCAAAGAAAATATGCTTTGGACAATTTGTCTGATACGGGTTTATCTGCTTCTAAACCGGCTGACTTTTCGATTGAGTAACAACATGATTTGGCGCGTTTTGAGGGTCCAGCTTACCATGATCCCGAGCAGTACAGGCGTCTGGTTGGGCGCTTGATATACCTGACTATCACACGTCCTGAGCTTAGTTATTCGGTTCATACACTTGCGCAATTCATGAAGTCACCTAGTGTTCCTCACTGGCAAGCTGCAGATCATGTGTTACACTACTTAAAGAGTTATCCTAGTCAAGGTTTATTTCTCTCTTCCACTAGTGCGTTACAGTTGACTGCTTACTGTAATTCAAATTGGGATGCATGCCCAATTATCCGGCGTTCTCTTTCTGGATATTTTGTGATGATTGGTGATTCTCCGGATTCTTGGAAGACTAAAAAACAACATATCGTTTCTCGGTCTTCCGCTGAAGCGGAGTATCGTGCTATGGCTCTTACCTGTTGTGAGTTGTTATGGATTAAGTCTTTACTGAAAGACTTAGGGGTTATGCACTCTTCTCCTATGTGACTGTTTTGCGACAGTCAATCTGCTCTTAATATTGCGGCAAATCCAGTTTTCCATGAACGTACAAAGCACATTGAAGTTGATTGTCATTTTGTCCAGGATCTTGTTCAATCTGGCACTATTGTTACTCTGCATATCCGCACGTCAAACCAACCTGCGAACTTGTTCACTAAGGCTCTCGGACGTACCCAGTTTCATTCCCTCATGCTGCAACGTGAGGATGGGTATTAAGGAATTAGAATATTACTTATAATTGTAATTATATTCTATTACTTTTTCCTAGATGGTATAGTTATCATGTACCACTATATAATGTATCGTGGGATCATGAATACATATACACATTACTACCCTCATTTTCTTAATTTCAATTGGTCAGAGGCCAATATTCGAGTGATCTTGTCGTTATTTACAACTTGATAGGGAGTAATCTCATTTAAACGTAAGTATTAGGACAAAATTTTATATGAGACTTTTCATATCGAGACGAGGTTCAAATTTTAATTTGTAGAAATTTTTGTTGGATTTGACTCAAAATTTACTTTTATTTCGAGGGACTATTTATAAGGTTTATAATGGAAGTTCAGAGGTTGAAGTGCAAATTTCAAAAAAAAAATGGAAAAACTACTATAAATTGATGTCGTCGTTTGGTTCGTCAAAACCTTGTGTCGCTGTCGATTAACGTGATTTGAAAATGTCAAAGACGGCAAGGTAGTTTTCGTAGGTCGAAATCGGGCTGATAGGCAGGGTTAACATTTGGGTCTTTCTTGCATGTTTAGTTTACTTTATGGAAAAGTGAAAAAGCGCAACTAAATTGAGAAAATGCATATATAACTCTGTAAAATTTTAAAGTGTGAAACTAACACTACGCTTTAATAAAATTGTATAATTCTACCCATTTTGCTCTGTTGACTCAAAAAGTTAACCATTAACCAAACATGAAAAGATATGAATACTCCTAAGTATAAAGCTTAAAATTTATAGACCATTTACCCTACACTTTGTCTTCTTCAAAAACACCTCCATCGTTGCACCTTTGCTCCGTCGTCAGACCTCCGTTTCGCTCCGCCGTCGGACCTCCGCCGGTCACCTACCGATGATCCATCAGCGCCTGCACCCACAACTACCTCTGCCTCCCAGAACTACCAGCCCCGCCGCTAACCCATGCCGCCCAGAAACCCTAGCCACCACCTCCCCCTCCCTCTCCCCCCATCACAACCGCTCAACCCTACCTGATTTATGAGCCACCACTGCTCAGCCCCATCACCATCGCCGCCCCTGAATTCCAGTTCTTCATAAACCCTAACAATGGCGCCCACCGGGGTTGATCCTCCAGAACCTGCCGCTGCACAAGCCCCGTAGCCAAGAGCCCCACCGCCGATCTGTGTCGATCTAAAACCCACTGTCGCAAGATTGTCCCCATCGCCAAGAGTCTCGGCATCAATCTGCGTCGATCAAGAGCCTGCCGCTGCATGAATCCCCCGTCGCCAAGAGTCCTGGCATCAATCTACGTCAATCCAGAACCCACCGCCGCACGATTGCTCTTGTTGCAAAGAGTCATGACGGCAATCCGAGTCGAACGCGAGAGTGGTGTGAACGGCCAGTTGAGCGATGGTGGTGGTGGGGTGTGTGTGGGGGGGTGAGGGAAAACGATGAGAACGTGAAAAAAGCTGAGAAGTTGGAGGTTATCAGTGTCATTTTACATATTTCCAGCCAATTTGGTCGTTGACATGTTGGTCAGTGAAATCCAGGGTTATTTTGACACTTTCAAATTCTACAAGAATATTTATGCACTTTCGACCAAAACATAGGGTTCAAAATGCATTTTTCTCTTAGTCTAATTTTTAATGAGACGGAAGAATATCGATATTCCGCACGCTATCCGATAAGGTAAAGTCTTGGAAAATACGGTCTTTCCATAGCCTTATAGAAAGACAATGTTTTATTAGAATAATAAAAGGTAAAAGGTTTTAGTTGCAATATTAAAATTTTAGTATAGAACATATAGTAGTTATAAAATTTATAACCCAGTTCATGCAACCCAAAAATTTATGTTCATTTCTTCTAATTTACACTTTAAACATTGATTATTTCATGACTTAAAAAAACCGTTTTTAAGAGCTAGAGACTCGATTGATACTGTAATTGTCAAGCATGGCCACTTTTAAATTAATTGTGTGCACCAACATTTACGTCATGTTGACTAATTAAACCACACTATAAATTAATATAAATATAAATAGAGTGGGTCTCCAAATATGTGGCATGTCCATAAGCTTATGGGCAGGTCACTTATTTTTTACCTTATACACTGCATTTCTTAAATTACATATAAAATTTTAAAATTTTAAAAATAATTTTTTATATCATATATTTTTATATTTTCATCTTCAAATACATATTATTACTTGTTTAAACTTATAAAATGTAATATTTAAATTTTATAAAAAATTATAATATTTAAGGCAAATACCCCTGAAAACTGTCATTAACCTTATGAAAATGTCATATTTCCCAAGACTTTCCCATATAAATATATTATGCGTACCGTACAAGTTGCGTCGACATTTTTTTATTGATTTACTTGACTTTCAGTTTCTCAGATTCTGAGTACTAGTCTTTCCCACGTGAATTAATACTTTATTTTTTTTTAATATTATTCTTTATTAAAGTTTCACTTCATATTTGAATAGTTATATGAACAACAATATTATGGTATATGATATTGTTCAACTCATCGTAACAAATAATTTCTTAATATCAATTTTTTGTTTGTCGTTATTATACGTAGGTAAACATATTAACGGTCAAAAATATTTCTTGAAAAGCATGATAATAATAAGGGTGCAAATTTAGCAGGGACAGAGGGAGTACAAAAATTACAAAGATTTGGGTGAGACATCTCACTCAATCTCAAAATGAGATTGGGGGTCTAAGTACAATTATTTAAATAGGAGAGAAGGCATGGGCATTTTCCGTAATTTTTAATATTTTACTTAGTTCCTTGTGTTATCATAAGTTATGGTGACACGGTCTCAGATGAGTCTTTTTTTTTTATTTATCATGAATGAAAGATATTAAGAATCAAATATTTTTGAGTCAATTGTTAAAAGTTAGTGTACGTTTAGATTAAAATGACATAAAGGGAGTATATAAATTCACCTCAATTCATTAAATTTTATTTTAATAAAACTAAACTTAATTAATCTTACTATTAGCATTTTAACTACACTTATTTTTAAGGCAAAGTCTTAGGAAAGACCGTCTCTCCATACGCTTATGGAAAGACAATGTTTAATTAGAATAATAAAGGGTAAAAGGTCTTGGTTGCAATATTAAAATTTTATTATACAACGTGTAGTAACTATAAAGTTTATAACTCGATTCATATCTTTGTTTCTTCTAATTTGCACTTTAAACTTTGATCTTTCCATAACTTATGAAAAGAGCGTCTTTCGAGAGACTAACTCTTTTTTTAATTCAGTGCAACATAAATCAAACTAAAATAACTTTTTATTAGAGGATCGATGTTAAGATTGTCCAAATTAGCTAAGAGTAAGACTTGCTTTACCTTTTTGGTTGTTAATTTGGTCAATTAGCGTGAGAGATAATTGATAATGTCGAGAAGCTCCATGCAAATTGTCATGTTTCATTTCCTCTTTTCACCTTTCTTCAAGAATACTCAAAAACATTTAAAACTAAACAAATCTCCCCTGTTCAATTTCATGTGTTCTTTTCGACAACGGAATTAATGTGTCTTAGATTGCAATTAGTAGAAATATTCCCATATTATTTCTATATGACCTAGTTATATAGAAACCGGAATTAAGTAGCTAGTTTTTAGTTGGTACGAATTACAATCATTAATGGAAGCTGAGAATGAGAAGCTGATGAACATCTTCTGGCTTAGGCCTGCTTACCAAAAACATCCATGGCTAACCAGATCATGCTCTTCTGCATTCAAAGCCGCCGCGATCTTCTTCTTCCTCACCTCGCTCGCCCTTCTTGCTTCTTCTGCCTGGTCGAATTTTGTAAGTATACCTTTTTCGTGCGCGCGTATTGTTAGATTTTCTCGATTCACTGTTAAACCATTTTATAATCATTTTCGATCGAGAGCGGAACCATGGGATTTTTTCTTTTATTAAACAGTAGACTCTTTCTTATTAAGATGACAACGGTGTTTCATTCAAAGTTGCGTGAGACTCCCACATGGCTCACACAGAGTGTGACGAGCCTCCCACGTGCTCTAAGAGCATGCTCCACACCAACATGGTGCATCTGGAGACTTAGGGCCATAATAATGCAAACCAAGGGAGAAAGGAGGAATCGAACCCTGGTTGTACCTGGCCGAGCGCAATGCTCTGGCCACTTGGGCAAACCCAAGTGCTTCATGGGATTTTTGAGTTAGACTTGAGCGAGTGCTTGTTTCGATTCTATCAAAATTGGTAATTTTATATACAGTAGGGAATTTGAAAAAAGAAACATAAATCCAAATAGTACAGCTAGCTCTTGCATTTTTTTGATAGGTATATTATTCAGGCCAACAAATTTCCCAAATGATTTTTTTGTTGCTAAAAGTATTTCTTACTCAACACATTTCCTTAATTAATTATTTCGATTAATTTGCAGGGTACAAATCCAGGTATTTTTACCTATGAGAATGGACTGATTTATTTCAAGAAAACCCCATTAAAACCATTGTTCCCCTTAAACTGCCCTTCATGGAATCACGCCAACAAAACCTGCCCGGTAACCTACCCGACGAAAATCAAACCTGCCCAAATGAACGTAAACCCTGACCGTTCAAACCCGAAAACCTGCCCGGACTATTTCCGGTGGATTCACGAGGACCTGAGGCCCTGGAAACAAGCCGGAATCACGAGCGCGATGGTGGAAGGAGCAAGGAGGACGGCAGCATTCCGGCTGGTGATCGTGGACGGGAAATTTTACGTTGAAAACTATGACATCGCGAACGCGGCTCGCGACAGGGTTGCGTTCACTCTATGGGGCTTTGCACAACTCGCTAGGCGGTATCCGGGGAGGTTGCCGGACTTGGAACTTATGTTCGACTCGTTTGACCGGCCGGTGATTGCTCGGAAGGCGGCTCATCGTGGCGGTGCTCCGCCTTTGTTCCGGTATTGCTCCGATTGGAAGAGCTTGGACATTGTCTTCCCGGATTGGACCTTTTGGGGATGGTAAGTACGTTAACCCGAAGTAAATTTTATGATTTTTAGAAGTGTCGTTAAATTTTGTGGCATGAATTATGTTGTAAATTCATTTAGTATACATATGTTAGTAAAGTTTAGTGACATTTAAAGATAGCGTAAAATTTGTAACACTTTCTCACCTGAAAAATTCACTGCCGCTGAGTTTTTTTTTTTGGTTGCAACATTAGCCTGAGAGATTTATGAAAGAATTGAAACAGACATGATTTATGATTATAAATTTTGAAATAATGACTATTCGCCGAAATATATTTAATAAATTTATTATTGATTAATTTAACGCTAACTTTTTCTTCTTTTTTCTTTTTTATAAACGCTACTCATAACGTGTTTTTTATTGGCATGCCAAACATAGTCAATGCTCGAGTTGGGACATGTGATACTTGAGCAACAAAACCATGGTTCTTTTTAGATTTATAATTATATGTACTACTTCCTGTATAAGGAAAGACGGTTTTTCCATAACTTTATGGACAATCATTGGTACTATTTACGTTAAATGTTGTAATTTTTTGTAAATTTTAAATGTATTATTTTAAAAGTTAAATAAGTAATATTTTGTATTTGAATGTGAAAATATAAAATATATAGATAATATTAAAAATATATTTTTAAATTCTAAATTTGGTACCCTCAGTCCCAGCCCAAATTACAACTCAATCATTGCACATCGTTTGAGGCACGTGTTTGACCGTTAATATATTTATTTACGGCAAACAAAATGTTACTTTCTAGAAACTACTTGTTACAATGAATTCAACAATATCACATATGATAATATTATTTCTCACATATATATATATATATATATTCAAATATGCGGTCAAACTTTGACACTGAATAGTGTAATAAAGTAGTTGGGTAAATTAGGATGGAACAAAGGGAGTATGTAATTTAACAAATGCAATGTACAACATAAAAAATATGTGGACTGTCCATAAGCTTATGGACAAGTCATCTGTTAGGAGACACATTCATTTCAATTAATAGATAAGACCATGTAGAATGTTTGGCGACGTTTGACCACATTTGTACTGATCGGTAATCAGTATATAAGGTCATAAATTTCAATTAGTATATAAAAACGTATTTCTTCTCCTAGGCCTGAGGTGAACATAAGGCCATGGAGAAGTGTGTTGGGGAAGATTAAAGAAGGGAACAAGAAAAGCAATTGGAAAGAAAGGCTACCCTATGCTTATTGGAAAGGAAATCCATTTGTTGCTCCATGGAGAGGAGATATCATGAAATGTAACGTTACAGACAAAGTTGATTGGAATGCTCGTCTATACAAACAGGTAAGTATATAAATTCAGGTGAAATAATACGTATTTTTAATATTAAGATTAATAAATATAGTGATGTATTTTTCTTTCCTTAATAATAGCAATGTTATATTCTGAATATCCATTAATATTCTTGCACTACTACTACCATGTATATTCATGTTCGACATAAGAAAGATTGGTGTGAATATTCATGATACAATGTTCACCGTAAGAAAGATTAGGATTGGGTTTTTTCCGTCTTATATGCACTGCAGTTCGGTTCAGTTCAGTCTTTAATTAGTCTGTTATTTTATGTTTAATTTCATTTCACTTCAGTTAATCAGAAAATCAGTTTAGAAGAACATGACGTAATTATAAGTTCAACTTTGATGTACTAGTAAAGTACATTCATAATTGTGTATATTTATATGAATTAGGCACTGAATCTGATGGATTTGTTAATTATCAGGACTGGGGTGAAGAAGTGAAACAAGGGTTCAACAAATCAAATCTTGCAGATCAGTGCACTCATAGGTAATCCCCCAACTCTACTCTTAAACCCTTGTTTCAATAATGCCCTGTTTTCTAGATCTATCTTATCTTATCTGAACTGATCAGAACTAAAAATAATTGTGTTGAAAATTAGTAATAATATGATTGAATAAAGCTAAATTCTGCCAAACTAAATTTCCACTAAATTGAACTGAGCTGACCTGAAATGAACTAAAGTGCAAAAAAGCTCTAGAGAACATGATCTAAAACGGATACCTAAAACTAGACAGCTCAGCACCCTTCATCCCAGAGTTTGTTTCTCTAGATCTTTTTCACGGTGTTCAAGATCATCACTTTTGCTTGATTTACTTAACTAAATCAATGTCTCAATCTCTTGATTCCAGATACAAAATCTACATAGAAGGGTGGGCGTGGTCAGTGAGTGAGAAGTACATTTTTGCTTGCGATTCGCTGGTGTTATACCTGACGCCTCGCTTCCACGACTTCTTCATCAGAGGCATGGTGCCGCGCCACCACTATTGGCCCGTCCAGGACTCCAACAAGTGCCGGTCGCTCAAATTCGCGGTGGAATACGGCAACAACCACACCGATATGGTAGCTATTTTTCCACTTTTGAAATTCAACCCTTTCTACCTCTCATGCACATGGTAAATATTTGTTCTAGTTCCGCCACTGAATGCAGGCACAGGCGATTGGAGCCGCGGGAAGCCGATTTGTGCATGAGGACATGAAGATGGAGTATGTTTATGATTACATGTTCCATTTGTTGAATGAATATGGAAAGCTGATAAAGTACAAGCCAATCATTCCTCCAAATGCAACTGAGCTATGTGCTGAATCTCTGGCATGTTCTGCTACTGAAAAATACAGAGAATTCATGGAGGAATCATTAGAAAAATCTCCAAGTGGTTCAATTCCATGCATTTTGCCTCCTGCCTATGAACCTGAGGTTTTCAGAAGCTTCAATAATGAAAAAATTAGGTTAACAAGGGAAGTTGAGAAGTGGGAGGATGAGTATTGGAAAAGCCAAACAAATTAAGAAGCAAGAATGAGTTTTATTGATGTAGCTCAACATTTCTTGTGTGTAAATTTGGCACCCTATAATGAGAACTAGAAAAATGGAAAGTTAATTTTGTGAATGACCATGACTAGATCCATTTTGAACTTTATATTCAGGTTCGACATGTTTTTTTTCAATTGAACTAATTTGAATCGACCAAACGAACTCAGTATTACAACGTACTTATTACTATTAATAATTGAATTGAAATGAATTGCGGTTAAATTGAAAATAACATGATCTTATTAAATCACGTGATTTCACTGTATACAATAGCACAGTTTTTTAACGGTTGAATATATGTAATTGAATGATTTTTGACTCGTTTGTAACTCCTCGAACCACTGTCTTCGAACCCCTACTGAATCCATGCCCTCGAACCCCTGCTTCTATCCTCGAACCCCTGTTAAACCTTGACCCCTCGAACCCCTGTTAAACAATAGCCCCTCGAATCCATGTCCTCGAACCTTTGTCCTCGAATCCTTGTTAAACCTTAATTCCTCGAACCCCTGCTAAATAGAACCCCTCGAATCTCTGTCCTCGAACCCTGTTAAACCTTGACCCCTCGAACCCCTGCTAAACAGAACCACTCAAATCTCTGTCCTTGAACTTCTGTCCTCGAACCCTTGTTAAACCTTGACAGGTCGTACTCCTGCTAAACAGTACCCCTCGAATCTCTGTCCTCGAATCCCTGTCCTCGAATCCCTGTCCTCCCATTGAAAACCTTCACCTCTCGAACCCACTCAAAAATTTCACCTCTCGAACCCACTGAAAATTTTACCTCTCGAACCTCACCACTCAAATTCTTTACTCGAACCCACTGTACTAAAACCCAAGTACTCGAACCCCTGTACTCAAAATACACACTCGAACCTGTACTCAAACTCCATTATAAAGGGACATGCATGTTAAACTTAAATTGATAATATATATATTGATTGTTAAATTGAGTGTGTATATTATTGTGTTCAATTATCGTGAAATTGAATTATGAACTGCTCCGATATTTTTCTGTGAATGACCAGCTTGTACTTTATCTTTCCGTGTCAAACTTGAATTATATATTGCTCTTATACGTTATGTGGACGACCGGCTTGTACTTTATCTTGCCGTGTAAAACTTGAATTATCTGCTACCTGATTACCTAGCTGTGAATTTCGGGGCCCCCGACGCGATTGTAGTTTGGTCAAAGTCGGTGGGGAACTGTATTGACCAGACCGTCTGATTAGACCGGCTACTCGTGGAGTTTCTGGTATGCTAGCATTACCCACTGTACTGTACTTATACGAGCTCGTAACTAAACATTTGATTGGGCGTGGCTGTCGGAGACTGAATTCTAAACTGATTGCCTTCGGGCACTACTGAAAGGTTGTGCCTTGTATGTTAGTCAGAGTTGCCACATAGGCACTTGGCAGCAACTTGGCACTAACCACCCATATTCTTTTATTATGTGCTAGGACATATGTGGCTATTTGCTATTTGATCTTCTGTGATCACTAAAATTCAACTGGGTAAATACTGGCAATGAAACCTCACTAAGCAAGGAGCTTACCCTAGTTAAACAACCTTTTCAGGTGAAGAAGAATTGTAAGAGAAAAGCACTTTGATGTCTTTACTTATTTTGAGAGAGAGATCTTGGATGAACTTTATCATGAATTTTGAATTGAGATCTTGGATGAACTTTATCATGAATTTTGAATTTGTAATAGTTACTTTCATTTAACACTTATATTAACACTTTCATTGTAATAATAATTTAGGTTTTGGATTTATCTAAATCGCTTCCGCATAAAATCTATCTGCTTGTTACTGTTATCATTTTCGATAGCACGACCAAACCCGACCTGACACTGTACTTTGGGTTTGGGGTGTTACAGATGTGGTATCAGAGCTTCCTCAAATCAAGTAAAGGCAAATCAAAACTTAACTTAATAAAAGACTTCACAGTTACTTAAAATTTAAAGATATTAGATTTGAGACATGGTTGGACCTTGTCTATAAAACTAATGATTTATTGATGTCACTATAGGGAAATAAAATAATTTATTAAATGTAAGTTGAAATACAGAAGTCTGTGAGGATTGTGAAAAATAAAAAGGGTATAAATGAATCCAACCATTAATGAACTATAACAAAATTCTTCCGGCGTGATATCCCCGGTGAGAATACTTACATGTAGTACAACGATAATTACAACAACAAAGGCTAACATTAGTCTCAACATATTATCAACAAATTGGGAGAAAATGTGGTGAGAAGAATATGAGATAAAAGAGAAAATGTGATTTTGAATTGTTGGATAAATTCGTATTTATACTATAAAATATAGCCGTTTATAACTGTTATATTACTGTTGGAAATCTAGCCGGTTATAGCCGGCATATAACCACTAAATATATATATTGACTAATTGTAGTTAAATGCTAAGAGTTTAATGTTATCAAAGAAGATGTAAAAACACATAGTGGAGAAATAAGAACAGTGCCATCAATATTTGCTTTTTTTTTAATCTTCAAATACTTTCTAAATTAAAAATAAAAGTGTTCTTCTAAATAGTTTCAAGGAAAAGTTAAATTTCAACAGAACATATTCCACTAGGAGGATATTGGATCAAAGCATGCATTTTTTAAATTTATTTATAAAAAAATTTAAAAAAGGTAAAGTCTTGGGAAAGACGGTCTTTCCATAATCTTATGGAAAGACGGGGTTTAATTCGAATAATAAAAGGTAAAAGGTCTTAGTTGCAACATTAAAAACTTAATATGCAACATGTAGTAGTTATAAAATTTATAACCCGGTTCATGCAACCCAAAAATTTTATCTTAATTTCTTCTAATTTACACTTTAAACCTTGGTCTTTCCATGACTTATGGAAAGACCGTCTTTCAAGAGACGCACTCTTTAAAAAATTAAAAAAATTAAAAGAATAAAAATAAAATATTTAGGTATCCTTTCCATTTAACTTGAGAAAACCTTTAAATCACTTGGGAATGGCCAGTCCAGAGTTTGAATCAGGTTCTCATTTTAAATTAAAAGGTCCCTAAATAATAATAAATAAAAAATTATACCCCGATAAGAATAATAAAGCACTAGTCATCACATGAATCTTCATAACATATGCAGTAATATTAGGCCATTAAGCTAAACCCCAATAAAACTTAACAAAAATATCAAACGAGTATTCTACCCTAATTGGACGAGGTAGACCCTGGTTAGGGAATGAGAAACCTTAATCCCTAAAATCTTATCATAGAAAATTAGTAACGGATATGCTGACGAAAAGAAAGTTAGAACTGATACAATTAACATAGAACCCAATCAAATAAGGAATACCAAGACATAGGAACTAGAACTGCAGGATATAGAATGCAAAAGTTGACTCAGACTTAAGGTAGCATCCGAGTCCTGAATAGGCTGCATGCGCAGATAGCAGTACTCGTAAGGGGACCCTGAGAAAAGGTTGGGATCACATAGATGAAACTCTAGTGATAATTAATACAAGCATTTATGCACCTCGGATTGACCTTAGGAATGGACCTCCCATGGTACAGAACGAGATAAAGAATGTGACTCCACCGAATGATTTAGGGTTGGATAAGGATAGAATCTAAAGGGACTAAAGTAGTAATATATAACTTTTATAAAAGTACTGGTAGTTCTTAAGAATGTATACCCTTTGATGATCATTCAAGCTAGGGATGAGAACCATGGTTTGACCAAGGTCATTGAAGGTACCCTCTCTATTTTGGGTAAAATTTCAGTGAACTTCGGGGGCGAAGTTCACTAGGGGGGGAGATTGTGAAACCCCGAACCCAACTAGATTAATAAATAAAATATACCTCCAATACAAATCATGTTAATTGAAAAAATAAATAAAATAAATTTTATTATGGATTTGAACTAATAATCTTAATTATTGAAAAATATCAATTAATTAATATAAAACAATGATAAAATTTAGTATAGGTTTCACTTAAGAAAGAGGAAGGAAATAATAGTACGTCAAATCAGAATGGAAACGCAATATACTAATTGTACATTTTAAAAGAGTTAAGTAAGAAATGATAAATTGAGTTGTTAGATAATTATCTAGATTTTCATAAAAGCATCTCCAATAGTTTACCATGAACCTTTCTCTAAAACAAATATTCCTTTGAATTATTGAGGAACACTAATTTTATAACATCCTAATATTTTTTTCATACTTATCACAATTTTATATAATAGTAATTTTCATATGTAATTACAAATAAGAATAATATAAATAAGTTATCACTTCTAATATTGTTTTGATTTCAAGAGGAATAATTGTATTATATATATGGGGAAAAAATCCCTACCGAAATAGGAATTAGAGAACTTGTAAAAATTAAATCAAATAACCACATCTTTCCTTTAGTTTTCCGAAATATATATATATATATATATATATATATATATATATGTATATATATATTTAGATATGTATAAATGCATTAAATACATGTATAAATAAAATATGTATATATAATAACATGAATACTTATAACAATAAGTAAAGAAATAAATAAGTAAGTAATACAATGAATAAACACAGACGGCAGACGTAATAGAATGAATAAAACAAGCAAAGGAAATTAACTTGGAGAGGAAATGACTGTGAAAACCCCAACCGTAATGGTTGAACATTGTATACAAAATTAACAATTTATTGATGTTACTGTATAATAGGAAAATAAAATAATTTATTAAATGTAATTAGAAATACAAAAATCCATGACGATTGTGAAAAATAAAAGGTAATAAATGAATACAATCATTACTGTAGAGTAACAAAATTCTTCTGGTGTAAGATCTCCAATGAGAATACTAACATGTAGCATCACGATAATTACTGCATCAAAGGCTGAAATTAGTCTCGACATGTTATCAGCAAAATAGAAGAAGAGAGGTGGTTTTGAAATGTCGGATAAATATAGGTATAGATATACTATAAAATATAGCCGTTTATAACCGTTATATTACCGTTGGAAATATAGCCGTTTATAGCCGGTATATTACCACTATACATATATTTACTAATTATAATTAAAAGTTAAAATAAAAGATATATATATGTATGTATGTATGTATATATATTTATATATGTATAATAATAATAAATAAGTAAGTAATAAATAAATATAAATAAGTAAACGAATGAATGAATAGAGAAAACAAGGGAAGAAAGAATGAGTAGAGCAGATTAAGAAAAGGGAATGAAAAGAGAAAATTAAGGAAGGAAGAGAAAAAGTCGGCGGACGTAAGGATGAAATATTCAAGGTAATTATTTGGGCAAGTGGTGGGAATATACTGCGGGAAGTGAGAAGGAATTATCCAAAGAAATTTTGATTGCAGGGAATGAACGGCGGACGTGAACAAACTATCCAAAGCAATTTTTTGGCAAGTGGATGTAGGTTATAAGATAAAATTTGTAAGAGAGTAGGTGTCAGAACCTAGGTTTTTACCAAGTATAAATACTTGAACCCCAAACACTTACCTCCTCACACAGTAAACAAGAGAAAACTCTTGCCAAAAACTGTGGTCAATAGTAGTCCAGTAAGAAATAAGAGTTGCCCAAGCCCAGGTTTTAATCAAGGTGAGTGTTTTCATTGCCTTATCATGAATTGAAGTAATATATATATATATATATATATATATATATATATATATTGTCTTGTATGCGTACAGGCTGCCACTAGTGAACAGTACCTCTCGAACCCATACTATACAATATCCCTCGAACCCCTACTAAACAGCACCCCTCGAACCTCTGCTCTTCCCTCGAACCCCTGCTCTGACCTCAAACCTCTGCTCTGCCCTCGAACCACTGTCCTCGAACCCCTATTGAACCCATGCCCTCGAACCCTTGCTTCTGTCCTCAAACCCCTGTTAAACCTTGACCCCTCGAACCCCTGTTAAACAGTACCCCCTCGAATCCATGTCCTCGAACCTCTGTCCTCGAATCCCTGTTAAACCTTAAATCCTTGAACCCCTGCTAAACAGAACCCCTCGAATCTCTGTCCTCGAACCCTATTAAACCTTGACCCCTTGAACCCCTGCTAAACAGAACCCCTCGAATCTCTATCCTCGAACCCTTTTAAACCTTGACCCCCCGTACCCCTGCTAAATAATACCTCTCGAATCTCTGTCCTCGAATCCCTGTCCTCGAACCCACTGAATGACTTCACCTCTCGAACCCACTTAAAATTTTACCTCTCGAACCCACTGAAAATTTTACCTCTCGAACCTCACCACTCGAATTATTTACTCGAACCCCCTGTACTAAAACCCAAGTACTCGAACCCCTGTACTCAAAATACACACTCAAACCTGTACTCGAACTCCATTATAAAGGGACATGCCTGTTAAACTTAAATTGATAATATATAATGATTGTTAAACCGAGTGTGCATATTACTGTGTTCAATTGTCGTGAAACTGAATTATGAACTGCTCCGATATTTTTCTATGAATGACCGGCTTGTACTTTATCTTGCCGTGTCAAACTTGAATTATATACTGCTCTTATATGTTATGTGGATGACTGGCTTGTACTTTATCTTGTTGTGTCAAACTTGAATTATCTGCTACCTGATCACCTGTCTGTGAATTTTGGGGCCCCCAACGCGATTGTAGTTTGGTCGAAGTCGGCGGGGAACGGTATTGACCGGACCGTCTGATTAGACCGGCTACTTGTGGAGTTTCTGGTATGATAGCATTACACACTGTATTGTACTGATACGAGCTCATAACTGAACATCTGATTGGGCGTGGCTGTCAGAGACTGAATTCTGAACCGATTGCCTTCGGGCACTACTGAAAGGTTGTGCCTTGTATGTTAGTCAGAGTTGCCACATAGGCACTTGGCAGCAACTTGGCACTAACCACCTGTATCCTTTTATTATGTGGTAGGACATATGTGGCTATTTGTTATTTGATCTTCTGTGATCACTAAAATTCAACTGGGTAAATACTAGCAATGAAACCTCACTAAGCAAGGAGCTTACCCTAGTTAAACAACCTTTTTCAGGTGAAGAAGAATTGTAAGAGAAAAGCACTTTGATGTCTTTACTTATTTTGAGAGAGAGATCCTGGATGAACTTTATCATGAATTTTGAATCTGTAATAGTTAGGTGAAACTTTCACTTAACACTTATATTAACACTTTCATTGTAATAATAATTTAGGTTTTGAATTTATCTAAATTGCTTCCGCATAACATCTATCTGCTTGTTACTGTTATCATTTTCGGTAGCACGACCAAACCCGACCCGGCACTGTACGTTGGGTTTGGGGTGTTGTAATATGCAAATATAACCCTATATGTTGGAGAAAATGCAGATATAATCCTGAGTTATTTTTTAGTGCAAAAACAACCCTGACTATTGAATGAAAGTGCAAATATAACCATATGACCATATTTCCAGTGTTGACTAAGAAATTCCAGCCATTGACCCACTTGTAAATAATAAAATACCCTTATGTTGAAAGCCTTAAATGAGATGGACAATTATGCCCTCTCCGGCAACCACCACCACCACTCCTACTCACCTGGCTTCATTGCCATTGCTCCACTACCAACCCCTCTCCCCCGCCGCTACATATAAAAAATGCCTCCCAAATGACCGCCGAAGACAGGCATGCCGGAATGCCCAAAAAACCGTTGAATCCGTAAGCAGGTCACCGAAATCTGGGTAGAAGTTCAATCGATGGGGAATCCTTCCTCTATTAGAACCCGATTCCGAAAGCATGCCGGAATACCCAAGCTTAACTCAAGGTCGTGCCGCCGCTGAGCATCGCCGCCAGAAGCCCTGAATCAAACGCTCCAGTCCCTTGTCGTCTTTACCTCCCTGCCACCCCTTTACCTTTCACCACCTCCGCTAATTCTCCCCGACACCTTGAAACCCTAAATCCAGAAGCCTCATTCCCCCACATCACATCCGTCACCATTTTCAGCGCCGCTCAGTCAAGCGCTAGAAAATATAGACCCACCAGTCAGTCTGCCGCTTCCAGTCCACCGCTCGGACCAAATCAGGTGGAGAAGAGAGAGGTCAGCGGCACCATAGAAGAAGAAGAAAATGACGTCGTCCGCTTCAAACGACGCCAGTGATGTCGTAGAAGAAGAAGAAAATGATGTTGTATGCTTCAAATAGTTTCACCCCATCTCCGCCCTTTCACCATCGGTGCTTGAGTCTCCGACTGCTCTTTACTCATTAATCGCTGGCCGGTTTGTCCTTATTCCTCGGTGAAAGATCTTCTCCAGTCAAGGCCTACCAGAAGTTGCAGGCTCCACCTCGAGCTATGCCTCCGTCGGGATGATGAGGGTTTCTCCGGCGATCAGAGCGGTGGTGATGCATCTCCGGTGAGTAACAATGAAGTCTCCACCGCTGGCCTCTCTCTTCTCCACCAGAGCTCGGCTTTGGTTTTTGTGAAAAACAAGGAAATGGAAAGTAAAAGGGGCAAGAGAAATGGTGGACGAATGGGTATGAATGTAATTTTAATGCCTTTTCTATTTATTTTTTTATTTTACAGAGGGGAAAATAGTCTTTTCACTGAATTGCAGTCTTAAACTTCCGGAAAAGGATATATTTGCACATAACCTAAACATATAGGGTTATATTTGCACTTTCAATTATCGCAGGGTTATATCTGCACTTTCGTCAATTATGTAGAGTAATGTATGCACTTTGTAAGGGGTGGCCTTAGCGGAGAAGATGAAGAAGTGGTGCGGTGGTGGAGGGCTTGATGGCATCGCTGTGAGGGGCGGGCTCAACAGCGGCGATGGGCAGTGGAGGATGGTGGAGGCACCGATTGGAGGGAGGAGGGGTGGAGGAGGAGGTGGCGGATCGGAGAAAATAGGAGGGAGAAAACAAGTAAGGAAATAGACTAAGGAAATAGGCAGTGGTTTGACTTAGGAAAGAAACCCTAATGGGTTGTTTATATATTAGGTCAAAAAGGGAAGCACATTAAAGGCAGTTTTACAATTAGAATCGCCTTTTAAAATAAAGGGTAAAATAGAATATATAACCTTATTATTTTTCAAAAGTGTCAATATAACCCTGTATAATCTGAAAGTGCGATTATAACCCTAACTTTTGCATCATATGTGCCGATATAACCTTTTGGCACTATTCTGGCATTGACATAGTATTTTTCAGCATTGACCAAGCCTAAAAGGACTAAGGCTCTGTTTGGCAGAGCTGTGCTTACAAGCAAAGATGGCTTATTTTGAAAGCAGAGGGAGACCAGCTTCTGCTTTCCCCCCAAAAATAGCGTCTACTTTCAAAATAACCTATTTTTAGCACTTTACCAAACACTAAAAAGTGCTTTGCTTAGAAGCACAACAGCTTAAAAGCTCTGCCACACAGAGCCTAACACACCCCTAGTCTTAAAACTAAAAACTAATGCCTAAAACACCTAGGGGTTCTTCTTCATCTCCTAAACCAGCGTCGCCGCTTTGCCGCCATCGAGCCACCGGCTGCCGGAATCTGGAGTTTCGCCCATTTTCTTAATACAGCAATTCTTCCAATACCATTTGCTTAAATAAACAATAAGCCGCTTTATTAATACATATATCTCTTGAAAGACGATTTTTCCATAAGTTATGAAAAGACCAAGGTTTAAAGTGCAAATTAGAAGAAATTAAGACAAAAATTTTTGATTGCATGAATCGGGTTATAAACTTTATAACTACTACACGTTTCATAATAAGTTTTTAATATTGCAACTAAGATCTTTTACCTTTTATTATTTCAATTAAACACCGTCCTTCCGTAAGCATATGGAAAGACGGTCTTTCCCAAGACTTTGCCTGTATACAAACAGACCCACAAAATAAACCCACTTAAAGGAAGGAAAATAACATGTTAACTTGCCAATTTTTGCAGGGAAGGATAAACGGATGAATAGAACTGTTGAAGGAGGGATTTAATGGAGGAAACAGATTTAATTTGTGCATAGACCTGCCGCTCCAACACCGCAGGACTATGGTGTTTGGCACTGAAATCTGGTTACCGCCGACTGATTAAACCCTCTCCAGCTCCCCTCCGTTCACCCAGTCACTCCTCCCAGCCAGACCCATCGTCGTTCACTGCTCCCAGCCACCCTACCTCTAAAAACTGAAGCAATCTGTCGCCACCTCACCTACCTCCCCTCGCCACCACCTCTCGAAACCCTACCTCACCACCTCTGCCCTCCGCCCTCCGCCCTCCGCCTCACCTCCACCTCATCCATCCGCCGCTGAACCACCTCCACCCGCCCAGCCCAGTCCAGACCCGCCGCTGCTCCGCCCAGGTCCACCTTCCTCAGTCGCACCCACGCCGCCACTGCCCCGCCCCGCCCCGCCCAGACCCACCACCCACCTAGGTCCGCCCGGCCTTTCCTCAGTCGTGCTTACGATGTTGCCTCCTCGAATCCCAGCCAGCCGCGCCGACGCACACCACCTAGAGTGGTTGCAATTTGATGTTGGTCTGGTAGCTAATTTTATTTAGATTGGCAGCTAATTTTGAAGGAGCATCGGCTTCAAGTCGTGGAGGAGGAAATGGTGGAAATATTAGGTTTTCTGATTAGATAAGGGCAATATAGTCTTTTCTAATTTTTAAATTGTTAATTATTTTAATCAGGGGTATAATAGTCCAATCACAAAAATTCGGCCAATTTCAGGTTCTAGGGGTTACATTGGCAATTTTGAGCAAATAATAGGATTATAATCGCACTTTCGAATTTTACAAGGTCATATTGGTACTTTCGGCCAAAATATAAGGTCATATGGGCACTAAACTTTAAAATAAAAGAGTGACCTGGGATAGCACTTCTGAACTCGGAAGTGCTTTCGGACCTTAATTAAAGATGGTTCTACATGTAGAGATTTTTACATGGTTCTACAGATGGTTCTAAAATCGATTACCATTAAAGGCGGAATCGCCTTTAATTGATTCGAACTGCCTTTAAAATGAAAAATGTGATATGAGAGGGAGTTCCGAACTCGAATCCTATTTTAGACCTTAATTAAAGGCGATTTCGATGGAGCCGCGTTTTAACGCTGCTTTTAATAGAGCCTTCTCCACTGGTGATAGTTCGCTTTATTTTATTGAAACTTTTTAATTTAGTTATTTTATTACTAGGACTATTAATTTGTAGTTTAACTAAAATTCGAGGGAGGAGGTGTGTGTTATTTATTAAGTTCGAAATCGAAAAATACAGCTACGAAACTATTACCTCTTCAGCTCTTCTACACTACAGTAGATGAGTAAAAAATTAGGCAGGGGGGGCACCAAAAGCATTAACTAGCAGACTTTTCAATAAACTCTAAAATTCAATGCAGTTGGGAGAAAAAAACAAGTTTTTGCTTATTAACTTGAGTTTAATTTAAGGTTCTTTAATTTTTCAAGGAAAATTTGTCCCCATTTCATCAAGAATGAATTTCCAGAATGAAAACTTGAAGAACACCTTCTGGCTGAGGCCTGTCTATCAAAGAAATTCATGGAGAAGAAGACTTCAATCTCTAAGGGCAAATCCCATTTTCAGAGCCACGCTGCTTATTTCCTGCGTTTTCGCGATAGTTCTTTTGATTTTAGTCCTATTTGGTAAGATCTATCTGGTGAGTAATCCATAGTATTCTGTACCGATCACTTTTGGTGTAACAGTGGTATTATCGTAACACGGGTATCATTTTCTGTCTTTTCTGCTTTTTTATATCGATTAATAAGACATGCGTCCTTTTTTGGTAAGTGTTACATCGAGTGTTACACAAACATACACAGATTATCATGACCTTTATTTTCTTGAGTAATAAAAAAAAGTATGTGGTTTTCTGTATCGATCACTTTTTGGTGTAGCAGTAGTATTATCGTAACATATACATTGTTTTTATCTCTTCTGCTCGATTAATAAGACACGTGTCAGCTTTTTAATAAGTGTTACATCGAGTGTCACCTGATACAGAATTTTCAGGTTAAATACTCAGGTGTTTCAAAAGAAAATGCATGGATGCTAACAACTAGCAGCAAACTATCAAAATCAAGACACATTTTGAGCTCTCATGATTTCCCTCTTGATTGCAAAACCTGGAATAAAGCCAAGAAGTATCTTAACAACTATCCAACCTCGTACACTCCGAAACCCGATTCTGACCTGAGTTCAAATCCCTCTTGCCCGGACTATTTCCGGTGGATCCACGAGGACCTGAAGCCCTGGAAGGAGACCGGAATCACCCGGGAGATGGTGGAAGCCGCGCGAAAACACGCGCATTTCCGGGTGGTGATCCGGGACGGGAAGGCCTACGTCGAAAACCTAAAGGACCATACCCTCTTCAGGAAGTCCTTCACTTTATGGGGTATCATTCAGCTCCTCAGGTTTTATCCTGGAAGATTGCCCAACGTTGAGTTCTTGTTTGATTGCGACGATCTCCCCGTGATATGGTCGGGTGATCATCGGGGGCCTAACGCCGGCCCTCCGGCGCTGTTTCGGTACTGTTCCGATTGGTCACACTATGACATTGTCTTCCCTGACTGGACATTTTGGGGCTGGTAATTATTCATTCATCCATTTTTAATTACTCATTCATCCATGACATTTAATAATTTTTCAATCACATTTTTAATGATTGGATTCATTAAAATGCTAATTTTTTTATCATCGTTGTCGTCTTGATTGTTAACTCTTGACGGAATTAAAACAATTTAGGGTATTTTTGTCGTTGGAGAAGAAGAATAGGAGAGGGTTTTTTAAATTTAATCAATGTAAGTTAAAACTAAAATTTATCCCCAAGAATTTATAAACAAAATCCAAAATCATGTTTGAAGTTATCAATTATATCCTCCAATAGAGGAAAAGACAAATATACCCTCGATTATTTCGATTCCGTGAATAGTTAACCGTCAAGAAGAAAGTGGTGATAAAAAAACTTAGCCTTTTATTAAACTCAGTGATCAAAAGTGATTGAAAAATCGTTGAAGGATCAAAATTAGAATTTTAGAATAGTTCAATGATCAAATATGGACTATAAACTAGATATTTTGGTCCCTTATGTTGTTTGTCATTTTAACCGACTACAAACAGTATTAAATAGTTGACTATTCAGTCTATTTACTGTCGGTCAAAAAGACTCGTTACAATATATAAATTACCAGATTCAAAAGGCGGTTAAAATGTTTATGATAGATTAAAATAACTAAATATAATAGACTAATCGACCGGATCGTAGGCCTGACATAAACATTAGGCCATGGAGGAGTATCTTGAAAGACATCAAAGAAGGCAACAAGATAAGAGAGTGGATTGATAGGAAACCCTATGCTTATTGGAAAGGAAATCCCAAAGTTGCCCCTTGGAGACAGGAACTTATGGAATGCAACACCACAGATAAAGAGGATTGGAGCACTCATTTGTTTGTACAAGTAAATGATAATACTTCTCTATTTTGATTTCAAGAATTTCTCTCAGAATTTCTTGAAATTAGATCTTAAATGAAGCTTTTCTATCTTTCAGAATTGGGAGGAGGCAGAAAAGAAGGGATTCAGCCAATCAAATATTGCAGATCAATGCACATACAGGTGAGGACCACAAACATTACACACTCCCTCCGTTGCACGTAAAGAGTTTTGTCCAAAACTCATTACGTGGAACAGAGCGAGTATAATGCCTCTTAGATCATCTCTAAGAGTACGAGGGTGTTTTATGTTTTTAAGTTCCTGGGTAGATTTCGACTAGAATTTTAGTGTGAAGTAAGCAAATAAAATTGATTGGCAGTATTTTCTAAATTTTCATCCCTATTGCTATCATCACATTTATAACTTAAGTATGACGTATCAATAAGTAAATGGTTAAAACTTTAATGAAAAAGTAGTAAATCGAAAAAAAATTGACCAAAATTTAATAAAGTGAGATCAATGACCTCACCTTGTACCTCGGAGAACAGAAACTCTACTTGATAGGATCACTTGAAATTTTTGCCACGTCAGACTGACTGACGTCAACAACTTACTCTTACATTGGAAACGTGTTTTAGGATCAAGGATCTACCGGAATAATGTTTTTATCAACTTTTGCCAAACTGATGCTTGCACTGTAGATGTTCTTTGTTTGCCTTACATTCCAAATGTCTATGAAAAAACTTTAACGAGAGGAATTTGTTGCAGATACAAAATCTTCATAGAAGGAAGTGCGTGGTCAGTGAGCCAAAAGTACATCTTTGCCTGCGACTCGCCGGTGTTGCTGATGACTCCCCGTTTCCATGATTTCTCCATGAGAGGCATGGTGCCCCAGCTTCACTATTGGCCGGTTAACGACGACGACAAGTGCAGATCCCTGAAATTTGCAGTTGAATATGGAAACCACCACACCAAAAAGGTTAATGTCAATTTCGTAAATTCCTGGATCTGTCACTGACTATAATTTCGCGAGACCGCGGAAGTTATGATAGCGTTTTTGATGCGATATTGCAGGCAGAGGCCATTGGGAAAGCTGGGAGCAGATTCATCCATGAAAACATGAGGATGGAAGATGTTCTTGACTATATGTTCCACTTGCTAAGTGAATACGCATTTCTTCAGAGGTTCGTGCCTGTGGTTTCTCAGACTGCAGTGGAAATCTACGCAGAATCCCTAGCATGTCCCACAGATGCGAAATGGCGCAAGTCCATGGAAGAGTCGTTGGAGAAAAAACCGAGTGAAACTGTCCCTTGCACATTGCCTCCACCCTATGATTATGAGGAGCTTAAGGCCTTCAATGACAAGAAATTTGTGCTCACTAAGGAAGTGGAGATTTGGGGAAATGAGTATTGGGAGAATCAAATCAAGAACAAATCTCTTTGATCTTGATCCGTCATTTCTGATGTTTTTAGGGTGCGAAAACACCCGATGGATCGTACCATATCTTATAAGTTATGATAGGATGGTTAGACGGGATGTCAATTATGCGAATATTATTAAAAAATGCAAGAAATGAACCATTTCTGACAAGAGCCTTGTGAGAAACTATCCACAACTGGTATATAGCTAGTGTAGCTGAAAATCATCGATCATCGGGATTATCATGGACCAGAAGACAGGAAAACGCTATTGCTCGTAGGTTATGTCAGCATACAAAAAACTCTGAAGAACTGGTTTCTCGATGGGATAACATCCCACACTTTGTAACACCTTCCAACAATGAATGAAAAATAAAGTATATTTCGAAAAAAAAAACCACAATTGGTAGAACTGTGAGTTCCAGAAATGATCCATTCATAAACATTTAAGGGATTCACAGCAGAAATAGTTGCAAGAAAATGCATTCCCAAATTCCCATGATAATTTAAATTACTGATTAGCCAACCAAAAGGTTTTTTTTCCTTAATTGCATCTAAGTGCCATTTTACCAAAGGCCTAATATACCAAAAGTGTAAATAGGGATCCAGATACCAGGTAACAACCGTACCAAAACATTTCAAAAGTGTAAGCCAAAAGCAATCCAAAATGCTAGTGGTTAAGAAGCTCTTGCCTTTTGTTTGCGAGTTCGAGGCCTCGGCTTTTGTGAAGCCGCCATAGGTTGAGAGGCTGACGCCGGTTTATCAGGCAAAGAGGGTCGGTACTGAAATCCGGCAGCCAATATAGGACCGAGTAGCTTTGCAGTTCTTCTGCTCATGAAGAAGGTGTTTCCCCAGACACTGTTCTTTACACCTTCAGCTCCCTCGACGTATTTCTCCAGAGAACTGGATTGCTCGATTGCCTGAAATACAGATATTGAACTGAATCTAAAAGGCTTGATAACTGTAACATTAAAATGGAGAGTACCTGAGTGTCAACGGGATCAATTGTCGGCATTTGTTGGATAGGGCTTCCATCAGCTAGGTTATACAGCAGGAATTGAGCCTACCAAAGTTTGAACTAAATTAGAATAATGATTCTTCTGCTCAGAAAGAATGTGTAATTAAATGGCATGAAGTTATTAACCTCTGATGGCATTGATCCGCCACTATTCTCATAAATCACAACACCAGAATACTCCGTAGGTTGCCATCTACCGCCATTAGAAGTACTGTCCTTGATTTCTGCACCAACATCTTCCTGAAAGAACTCCCGAAATCAATTGAATCACAAACAGGAAATCTACGTGCAATTCGACTCCAAATGAGCAGAAACTACCTTTGCCTTGCCCTTCTGTTTGTGTATCTCACCCGAACATGAAACAGTAGCATCTATCGAACCTTTCTTGTCTCCGTCATTATCAGTTTTCTGCAACGTTTGAAAGAAAGGTATAGATGGAATTTTAACTGAACTTAGTTCGTGCAGTTGTCGTAACAAAATACTCTCTGCGTTCCACATAAACAGTCCAAGAGAACAAATTTACCTCTGCCTTGACCTGCTCCTTGCATACCTCACCCTCAAATTTAACTGTCACAGTTGTTGAACCTTCCATGTTCACTTCATTAACAATTTCCTGCATATGAAAGGCAAAGTTTAGATGAAATCTCAACCAAACCTACTTCATGAAGTTTCCGTAACAAATTACTCTTTGCATTCCACATAAACAGTCCAGGAGACTAATTACCTCTCCCTTGCCCTGCTCCTTGCTAACCTCACCCTCAAATTTAACTGAAACAGCTATCAAATCTTCCATTTTCACTTCATTAACAACTTCCTGCAGCATATGAAAGACGGAGTTTAGATGAAATCCCAACCGAACCAAGCTATAAGAAGTTTGCACAACCAAAGGGTAATTACATGAAGTTTCCGTAACAAAATACTCCGTTCATTCCACATAAAGAGTCCAATATAATACTAGAAAATACCTCTGCTATGCCCTTCTTCTCCTCGCATACCTCACCCTGACATGGAACAGTAACATATCTTGAACCATTCATGTCTCCTTTAAAGGTTTCCTTTAGCATATCACAAAATAAGGACAGAGAATGGAAAACACAATGTAATTAAGCAGTTTACCTTATTCAACTCCGCATGAATTCCACCGATAGAACATTTCTTAACCAGCCACGTACCGCCATTACAAGACCTATCATTGGTTCCTTCACCAGCATTTTCCTACAAGACATTTGCGAAAATAAACCTCCAAAAATCAAGGTATCACAAACAAGATACCAACATACAATTCTTCTCACATACCTCAACCTGACATGAAACGATAACATCCATTGAAGCATCAACATCTCCTTCATTAATAGATTCCTGCTTCAGCATATGAAAGTAAGTATGGAGAAAATCTCAACATAACCTCGTTAACTAAAGTTTCCATAACAAAATAGAAAATACTCCCTCTGTTCCACATTACAGAGTCTAATACGAGCAGAAATTACCTCTGCTCCCAATGCATCCCCCTGACATGAAACAGTAACTTCCATTGAGCTTTCCTTCTCTCCTTCATTAACAATTTCCTGAAACGTATGAAAGAAAAACTATAATAGAATCTCAACAAGACTTAACAAAACACTCCATCCATTCCAGACAAAGAGTCTAATAGAACACAAATAACCTCTGCCTGCCATGCATCATGTTGACATGAAACAGTAACATTTATTGAGCCTTCCTTGTCTCCGCCATGAACAATTTTCCACAACATAGGGAAAAAGTAGGATAATAGAACCTCAACAGAGCCTGGTTACACGACATTCCCATAACAATACTCCTTCCGTTCCACATAAACAATTCAATTGAACAGAAATTACCTCCGCCTTGCCCTTCTCCTTGCATACGTCACCCTGACATAAACCAGTTTCATGTCTTGCCTTACCCCTCCCATACGTCACCCTAACATCTCTTGAACCTTTCATGTGTCCTTCGTTAACAGTTTCCTGCAACATATAAGAAAAACAGTGTAGTTAGAAGTTAGAATCTAAACAGAACCTACCACATGAAGTTTCCAATACAAAAATACTCCCTCTGTCTCAGAACAAGCTTCATATCTACAGTTCGTATGGTGAAATTGATTAATTTTGACAATAAAACTTTGATAAGAATATTATCAACATTCACGTTCAAAAACTAAACAAGTATAAAGTGGAATGGAGAGGGCCAAAAAAAAAATCATCTGTGTTGTACCTCAGCTTGCAAAAGTTGTACATCAGACAAACATAACTCCTTGCCTCCCACCAAGTTGTTGCCATCAGCTAAGCCATCTTCACTCTCAAGAACAGCTTTTGCCTAATAAATTCAAATTTATGCAAAAAAAAAAATTTAAATGAACTTGGTCTTTCGTTAAGCTGGAAATGAACAATGAGAAGCCCCATTTACCGGCACAAAATTTACCTCTGCTTTGCCCTGCTCCTTGCATACCTCACCCTCAAAAATAACCATAGCAGCTGTCAAACCTTCCATGTTTACTTCATTAATATTTTTCTGCAGCATATGAAAGACGGTATAGATGAAATCTCAACCGAACCTAGTTACATGAAGTTTGCACAACCAAATACTAGCTCCGCTCCATATACAGAGTTCATTAGAACAAAAAATACCTCTGCCTCGCCTTTCTCCACAGATACCTCGGTAACATGCATTGAACCTTCAACGTGTCCTTCATCAACAATGTCCTACAACAAGTGAAAGAATGGATAAAATCTCAACACAACCTAATTAGCATATTAATTTTCTGTAACAATATACTCCTTCCATTCTACATAAAGAATACCTCTGCTTCGCCTTTCTCCTTGCATACCTCATCCTGACATGGAACAGTTACATCTCTTGAATCATTAATGTCTCCTTCACAGACCGTTTCCTTTAACATAGGAAAGAAAAAAAGTGGATTAATGAACGATTCCACACAAAAGGAAGACAGTGAATGGAAAGCACAGTTTCTCTACAAGATCACTAGCATGACTAGGTATAAATTTACATGTAGCAAAGTGACATCTTTTGAACAGTTCCAAAATACTCAAGAACACATGAATGATGCCCACTCCACAATAGTCCCTCTAAAATGTACTCTTTCTTATACTTCAAGAAAGGAAACTAAGTCATGTTTTCATGTGTTGTACCTCAGCCTGCAAAAGTTGAACATCAGACAAACATAACTCCTCGCCTCCCACCAAATTGTTGGCATCAGCTAAGCCATCTTCACACTCGAGAGCAGCTTTTGCCTAAAAAATATAAATTAATGAAAGAAACAAAAAATGAAGTGGTCTTTCATTAAGCTGGAAATGAAAAACGAGAAGCCACATTTACCGGCACAAAATTTACCTCCGCCTTGCCCTGCTCTTTGCATACCTCACCCTTAAATATAACCATAGCAGCTGCCAAACCTTCCATGTTTACTTCATTAACATTTTCCTGCAGCACATGAAAGACAGAATAGATGAAATATCAACCACACCTAGTTATATGAAGTTTGCACAACCAAATACTAGCTCCGCTCCATATACAGAGTTTATTAGAATAAAAATTACCTCTACCTCGCCCTTCTCCTCAGACACACTGGCAACATGCATTGAACCTTCCATGAGTCCTTCATTAACAATGTCCTACAGCATGTGAAAGAATGAATAAAATCTCAACACAACCTAATTAGTACAAGAATTTTCTGTAGACTGTAACAATATTATACTCCGTCCATTATACATAAAGAGTCCTATGAAACAGAAAATTACCACTGCTTCGCCCTTCTCCTTACATACCACACCCTGACATGGAACAGTAACATCTCTTGAACCATTAACATCTCCTTCATTGGCTGTTTCCTTTAATATAAGAAAGAAAAAGTGAAATCTGAACTGATAGTTAACGAATTAACCATAAGGAACACAGAGAATTGAAAGCAAAGAGTAATTGAATAATTTACCTTATTCAACTCAGCATAAATTTCACCACTGGGACCCTTCTTAACCAGCAACGTATCACCATTACCAGAAGTATCATTGGTTCCTTCACCAGCATTTTCCTGCAAAATATTTGCAAAAATAAACCTCTGGAAATCAACTGATTACAAACAAGGAATCTAAGTAAAATTCCACTGCAGTAGCATACGTTGCCCTTCTCACATACTTCACCCTGACATAGAACAATGACAGAGACATCCACGTCTCCTTCTCTAATGGTTTCCTGCAACAGCATACACAAGTATGGATAAAATCTCAACATGACCTCATTACATGAAGTTTCCATACATCCATCAAGATATGGAACTAAAAACAATTTTAATGATCAATTGTAAGAAGAATAATTGTACATCTGTAAAGTGACAAAGTCAATTAAATTAAAAGATGCAAACATCGAAATATGAATGAATCATTGCTGAAATGAAACCCTTTTTATGGTTTAAGAAAATCAACAGTTCCTGCATGTAGAGAGTGTACTGAAGTTCTAAAACTAAAATGAAATTCTCAAACTTAGACCTAAAAAAAACAAAAACAAAAACAAAAAAGTCCTTTCTCATCAATTCAAGGTCAGGAACAGCTGTGAATTCCACCGGGGAAACTCATGTCAGCTCGGTAAAAGATAAAAATTTGAACTTTTTCCTGCAAAATTCAAATTCGCTCAAAACCCAAAAAGAAAAATGCGAACTTGGTCTTTCAGGAACGACGAGAAACCATATTTACCGGTGGTGGAAGCAAGAGGGGCTCCGGCGCGGCTCCGGAGAAGCTCGCTGTCCGGTCGCCGGTATACGAAACGGGGCGCCAGTGCTCGAAACTGGCGGGGGTCGCGGGGTGATGAAGAAGGTAGACTGAGGTCGAAGGTGGTTGTGGGTGGTGCTGCGGTGGTTGCAGGTGGTAATACGGCGGCTGTGGGTGGTAATGCGGTGGCTGTGGGTGGCGATACGGTGGTTGTGGGTGGTGGGGCGGGCCCAGGTGCCATAGGGAATGCAGGTAGTTTGTTTCGGCGATTAGTTTGAGCTGTTGGTAATGGTGATTCATGGCGGCAAAATTTCCGGGAATTTCGCAGTGAATTTTTTAATACGAACAATGGTCCTATGCATAAAGAACAAGAAAGGAAGGAATTTGAAGAGGAAAAATACTCCTCAATGAAAAAGTGCATCTAACCCTAAATTTATGCTGAAAGTGTTAATATAACTTTGAAAAATAAAAAAGTGTCAAAATAATTCTAACTTTATGATATATATATCAGTCTAATCCTGGGTGCAGTTGACTACAATTGTCAACTGGAGATTTTGTCGGAATTTATAGAAATGGCGATTTTACACCTGAATTTTTGAAAGGAAAATTTTAAAATGAGAAGGGTGTTTTCAGCTTATCGAGGAAAGAGTTTTTTTGTCATTTCAGGTTCAAATTAATGGGTCAGTGTTGAAATAGTAACAAAAAATTACAAATGCACATTTTATCATAAAGTCATGTTGTTTTGACACTCCTTGTTTTTGCATGGTCATATTTACACTTTTCAACTGATAAGAAATAGAAATCCATATTCATCTTTATTTAATTTTACTTTTAAATAAGGTGGTTGTTGTGATGGAGCTTGTAGAGTAATTAATTGTTCCTTTTCATTAATTTTAGATTGTCAAGGTGACTTACAAGGGGAATGGTTATAATAGCCTCCATAAAGACACCACATACATTACAAATTTAGATATTTAATCTTTATAATTAAAGAAATCATACATTATTATAAACTATATTTAATATAGTTTTGAGTTGGTGTCACTTGACTCTTATACTATTGGATTAACATGTTATAAAATTAAGTCAATAGCAAGTAGATCGGATTAAGATCTTACAAAATTGAGTCAATAGTAAATAAATGGCGTTATAATTGACTGAATATAGTCGGAATATTACATCTTTTGATAATTCTAAGAAACTTCAAGATGTACTTCTAAAATATTCTTCCTCCGTCCCACTCTAAATTGCTTCTTTACTTTTTTACAATTTTTAATAAGCATGTTTGACCGTAAAAAAATTACATATATTGATAATGACACATAAAAAAATTGGTATTTAAAACTCTAACAACATCTTACATGATATATTTATTATTTATATATTAATCTGTATTCAGGGTCAAAGTTTTAAAATTTAACTTCCAAAAAGTAAATAGGTAATCCAGAGTGGGACGGAGGGAGTATATTATTATACTAATTATAATTTCAACTGTGGACTCATATAAGTCTAGTAAATGATTGTTGAAATTTTAAGTATGGAATGGTTTTTTTTCTTGAAAAAATAGTTGTGGTGCATATTAAACTTCACTGAACTGAACTAAAGTAAGTATGGAATGAATTTTAGGTATGGGCTGAACTGAACTAAAGTAAGTATGGAATAAATTTTAGGTATAGGCGGAACTGAACTAATGTAAGTATGGAATGAATTTTAAGTATGGGCTGAACTGAACTAAATTAAGTTTCTTCAAAAATAGTAATAATATGAGTAGATAAAGCCTTTCACCCAATTCTTCACCTAATTAAATTTTCTCTGAACTAAACTACTTTGAACAGATCTGAGTTGAATAGAACTGAATTGAAGTGTCTTAGGAGTTGTTTGGTATGCGGTTGAATATGTGGTAAATACAAAATTCTAGGACTTTAGAATAGGTAGAGCGTAAAGTACTGAAAATGTGGGAATTTGTAATTCTAAGGAAATTTAACTTCCCCCACCGGTCAAATGAAATTCCTTCATACTTTTGACGTGTAATTACAATTTTATCCCACAAAACGCGCGTAAATTTTTCCATTTTCCTCCATTGCGCGTAAATTGTCCACTTCCCTCCGCAAACCAAACAACATGCAGATAATTAAATCCCAATAAATACAAATTCCTTCAATGTATATCATAAAAATTTGATTAAGAAATTAACTTCCCATGAAATAGAAATTACTGCATTAATTAAATTCTCACATAAAAATATGATCGTGGAACAACTAGAAGGAAAGTGTAAAGCAGAGCATGAACTCAATAATATTATAATTTGTTATTAGAAGTATAATCAGTTTTCTTTGCTAATGTCCAAGTCTAATTATTCTAAATCATTGATTAAAAAATAGTTTGTCTCTTGAAAGACGATTTTTCCAGGAAAGACCAAGGTTTAAAATGTAAATTAGAATAAATTAAGATAAAATTATCGGGTTGCATGAATCGAATTATAAATTTTATAACTACTACACGTTGCATTGTAAATTTTTAATATTTCAATTAACATCTTTTACTTTTTTATTATTCTAATTAAACCCCATCTTCCCATAAACATGTGGAAAGACGGTCATTCCCTTCAAAGAATAGCAAATTGAGATAAATTAGAGCAAACATTTGCAGTAGGCCAAAAATAACCGTTATTACCAACTCATTCATGAATATTTCTCCATTGATCCCAAAAGACTAGGACAAGTATGTCAAGAATTAAGGCTGATGTAAGAACCCCTTTTGTTCATGATCAAATGCAAAAATCCAATCATGCCAACAAACAAAAACATCACGAAAACAACATCAATTTTTCTCAACGTCATATTTTTCAGAAATGAAGTATTCTGATGAACTCTGAGGCATTCAGAATGATTGATCGATACAGGAGACAAGGGATCAAAAGCATTGTTTTCGTGTTCCTCACAATCATAATCTTCTCAGCAATCGCAACTCGAAGAATCAACATAGTAAGTTCTATCACCACGACATTAAAATCGCGCTAAGATACTGTTAAATTTCAAGGGATTTCGGGCTTCTATGTCTAAACACACTGTCAACATAGTACTGATGGACATTTTTCAGTCCAGAAATGTAGGTTCTCTGTCTGAAACATACAAGACATTCATAGTGAAACCTGAATGCATGGAAAGCTGTTCAAAGAACTATATCGTGGCACGGAAGAACGCTACAAGATCATCATCGGATGGAGAATGTCCGGAGTACTTCCAGTGGATCCACGAAGACCTAGCGCCTTGGGAAAAAACCGGGATTTCAAGGGAAATGGTGGAAAAGGGCAGATCTGTGGCACATATAAGAATAGTACATGTCAAGGAAAGATTGTATGTGGAGAGGTACAAGAAAGTTTTCCAAACCCGAGATGTTGTCACAGTTTGGGGGATTGTGCAGCTCCTCGGGTTGTACCCCGGGGCACTACCCGATTTTGATCTCATGTTTGAGCTGGGAGACAAACCTGTGATCAAGAAACACGATTATCGTGGCGTTGTTCCGCCACCTGTTTTTCACTACTGTGGAGATGATGATACTTTTGACATACCTTTTCCTGACTGGTCCTTCTGGGGTTGGTAAACATTTCCATCTTGCATTTCTCGTGTCGATTTCCTCCAAGAACACGACTTTTTCTGGGATTTCTTGATGTTTTGGGGGATTTCGCAGGTCAGAGATCAATGTGCAGCCTTGGAATATCCTGAAAAAGGGGATCACAGAAAGCAATCAGAACATTAAGTGGATGGATAGAGAGCCTTATGCTTACTGGAAAGGCAACACAGGTTTGAGTCAAGTCAGACATGATCTCAAGAAATGTAACGCTTCGAGAAATAAGAGATCAGAAGCTCGAATCTATGATCTGGTAACGTGTTCAATGCAAACTTTTAAGGTTCTAATCATAGTACATAGCAACAACCAATGAGCAAGAAAAGTGATATCTATCGTGTGATTTCAGGACTGGAAACGCGAGCGTAAAGAGGGCTACAAATCGACAAATTTATCTACTGAATGCACTCACAGGTACTACAATCAGTCGGCTAATTTAATTCTTCCATTGGACACACTATGCTTCACATATCATGGTTTTCGCAAATTTTACCTATGCAGATACAAAATTTACATCGAAGGGATTGCGTGGTCTGTCAGTGAGAAGTATATCCTAGCATGCGATTCCATGACTCTGATCGTAAAACCGCGCTACTATGACTTCTACTCGAGGGGTTTGCTCCCCTCAGTTCACTACTGGCCTATCCAAGAAGGTAATGGCATGTGTAAGTCCATCAACTTCGCGGTCAAGTGGGGCAACAAACACCCCAAACAGGTAATGTATCAATCATTCATAGATTAAAAACCGACGATATTGTTCTACTCTAAAGCAGACGAACTAACCTGACGCAGGCCATGGAGATTGGGAAGGCGGGGAGCGATTTCGTGCAAGAACAGATGAAGATGAAGCATGTTTATGACTACATGTTTCATATCTTGAACCAATATGCACAGCTCTTGAAGTATCAACCAACTGTTCCTAAAGGGGCTGTGGAAGTGTGCTCGGAATCGATGATTTGCCTCTCAAAGGGACTTAGGAGAAGATTTAGACTTGCCTCGAAGATCAACGGCCGTTCGGATTCAAATCCGTGCAACCTGCAAAGCTCATTCGACGCAATAATGCTTGAAGACCTTCTTAGCAGGAAAAGGAACCTGACAAAGAAAACAGAACAACTAGAAGCAACTGAAATTTTAAGAAGAAAGTATATTTGAAATTTTGCAGTGTCATTTTATTCAAGAATTGTAACTTCTATTGTTAATGAACTTGTTTAACCTCAGAAGTTGAAGTAGAGCCCCCAAAGTATTTCATAGCAATACCATGTACAAAGCGGTAAAGAAAAGCTTGTACGAATAAGCTTCACATAATATGTAATTGAAAGAACCAAGAGAAATTGCAGAAACTTTCTTTGATAACAAAGTTGCAGATCAACAGAACGTAATGATAATGAAAATGAAACAATCTATATTTTTCCAATCAAAGTGCAAGAACTTTCCAAACAGAATGGTATACAATCAATCTCATTTCTCCAACTCTAACCCTGAACTAGGAAACTGTCACAAGTTGGCCGAAGCCAGAATCAGCAGCAACAGTGAGCATGATGCTTCAATGGCGAACAAAGGCCGAGGACAAGGAGTGTAGCATAATTAACCTCCTCACGTCCCATCCAACAAATTTAGCGAAACTAATAAACCGAAACAGCCAAAGAGAATGAAAAGTGTTTGTGGCTGACATGGTGGTGAATTCTACAGTGCCCGCGATTTAATGGTGTCCAAGCTCATTTCACTCGGATCAGTAGCTTGCAGCTCGACCTGAATGCCATCCAATTCTCTCTTGAACCTGTCCTTGGAGCTTGCATATAGCATCTTGTGTCGTATCATTGCTGTATCGGGAGACCTACACAATTCAGATATCAAATGAAGCATCATCAATCAAGAAGAA
Source organism: Rubia yunnanensis (assembly GCA_037428765.1). Lineage (NCBI taxonomy): Eukaryota > Viridiplantae > Streptophyta > Magnoliopsida > Gentianales > Rubiaceae > Rubia > Rubia yunnanensis. Next base: position 2,172,218 of record CM075063.1, on the reverse strand, counting down.
AACACACATCGATCCTGGATCAAGAACTCAAACACATTCTGATATTTAGAAGATTACCACGCGATGAAGTAAATCTTGCTCTTGTGGCAGTTCTCATTAGTAGTGTATTCATAGTCGTAAACAGCATATCGACATTCATTAGCAGGTAAGCTTTCAGCGAAATCCTCGTAGGTTGAATCATGACTCCCTGCCTTCTCCACCTGCACTTGGTTTGTTGAATTATCGATCGTGAACACAATGTACCTGTAGTTCCTCTTTGCTTTCAGCTCCAGAAATTTGAGCTTGCAAGCATCATTCACAGCCACACCAGATGATGAGTTTGACTGACTCATCGAAAACCATTTCCCATAACAACAAGAAGAAAAACAAGGATCAAACTCAACACCATCACCTTGAAGAGATGAGTTCATATCTCATAAAAACAAACCCGAAGAACAAAATATAAACACCCTCCTCCCCTCATCCGAAGAGGGTCCTCGCCATCATGAAAAGAAGCAACTTTCCAGCATTTCATGCATCATTAAGGAAAACGAATAAACACAGTAACATTCACATCAGATGCAGAAAAGTCCTCAAAATGTTATGCCTGTGGATCAACTATCAATACTATCACCTGTCTTAGGAAGACAAAACCAATCACCCTCTTCCCCAAACCATCAATGGTACCAAGAATTGAGGGGGGAAAGCCAGAAAATTTTCCGTCCATTACTAAAGTACATGTATAAATGCAACATTTACAGCCTACATAGAAATACGCAAGCACCAACAGAGATCATACTACCATTTGTTCACTCTTCAATGTGAGAGATCAGTTCATAACTTAGGAAGACAAATCCAAAAACCACACCTTTCTGCCTCAATCCCAAAAGGGTCCGAGAGCCATTATGAAAAAGAAACAATTTTTCATTGGGAAAATACACAAACACCTACCAAGCATGCAAGAATGGGACAAAATCATATCACAGATGCAACAAATCTGCATGCCATTTCAAACACACGCACATAGTAATCATGAGATGCATGATAAGATCAAACATACCATTTTGTTCACTCTTCAAATGTGAGGAATGAATGTGGTGGGAATAAGGAGAAAATTCCCACAAGGATGAACAAAAGGGAGATAGGAAATAAGCCGGCAGTTCCATTGAGGAACAATACTCCCCATTTTTGAGGTGATCATGGCTGAGATTCAAGGGATGGGAGACATTTCAGGTGGAACTAGAGAAAATGTTTAAGGTCTGTATTGGTCATTTGGTCCTGATCAGATGCCCCATAACGACTCATTAAGGCCATGAATTGTGTTTGAAACTTGCTAAAAATAAAAACAAATCATACTTTGCAACTAGTTGTTATTTTTGTAAGAAAAAACATTGATTTGATTTATTTTCAAATTGAGTTACTCTATCGTAACAACTGAATGTGCACACTTTTAGTAACTTTAAGGAGCGGGTGGAAGGGAGGGAAAAGGGAAAAAAAGGAAAATAAAGTGAAAAAGAAAGGGAATTAGAAAATGAAAATGAAAAAAAGATAAAAGAAAATGGAAATGAAAATTTTACCCCTAAAATTAACAGTTTGACCTGATGGAAGGGCCACAATTTACTAAGTTTATGGGCCAAAAATGTGGGAAAAAAATTAGAAGGCCAGGGTGAATGATGATGATAGTTCGAGGGCCACAAAAGTCGTTTGCTCTATCTTTTCCTATTTAACCCAAGAATTCTTTACAATATAGAAGAATATCTTCTCAAATCGTGCATCCACCGTGTCATAAATCTCAACATGGATCTCGTCGTCAACGACAATATCTTAACTGCTCAAGAAGACATCTCAACTTGGATCTCGCACAGCTCGAACAAATCGAATGGATTTGAACTGTATTGAATTGACTTAACTGAACCAAAATGGATTGGCTCGAGTAATAATTCGAAAGAAAGAAAATAAATATAGTTAACTAGTTAAGTGCTAAAATAACCCTATGATTTAGTCGAAAGTGTCTGTCTAACCCGGTAAAATCTAAAAGTGCAAATCTAACCCTAAGTTTTGAACGAAAGTGTCAATTTAACCCCAACAACCTAAATTGGACCGAAAATCAATATAATGACCATTATACCTCTATTTAAAAAAAAAATTAAATTCCAGAAAACTTGAAAGAATGGTTATACCATGAATATCTATTAACCAAACAATTTTCTTTCATTTTTCTTCTTCTTCTCGGATCTACTTTCTTCTTCTTCTCATATTTTTCCTCCGCCACCAGTGGAGTCTCGAGCAGTCCGGAAGATCGGTGCCACGAGTGGAAGCTCTCGGCGCCACCAGTGGAAGCTCAAATCAGTCTGGAATTTGAACAAGATAATAGTAAAATTTGAACAAGACCGGTTTGAATTGAAAAGAATCAAATTGAACTAATTTGTATTTATACTAAAAATTAATAATAATTATTAATCTAATAATAAACTATTTATAATGATTTCCGTTTTATTTGTTGTTAAAATAAATTTTAATTGGCCAGGACCAAAGAAAATGAGGTGAGCAAGGTTGCCAAATGTCCAGCGGCCGGTAAACCCCAGTAGCCAGCCAGTAGGAAGAATGTCTTGTCAGGTTGGGCCCCATATAAATATAATGTAAAACGTGTAAATCATTCCTACTCCACCCTTTTCATTTTGCATTTTTTAAATTGAGTCCGTCTCTTGAAAGACGGTATTTCCATAAGTTATGGAAAGACCAAGGTTTAAAGTGTAAATTAGAAGAAATTAAGATAAAATTGTTGAGTTGCATGAACCGGGTTATAAATTTTATAACTACTACATGTTTCATATTAAAACTTTAATATTGCAACTAAGACCTTTTACCTTTTATTATTCTAATCAAACCCCGTCTTTCCATAAGTCTATGGAAAGACCGTCTTTCCCAAGAATTTGCCTTTTAAATTTATTTAACATATAAAAAAGGCAAAGTCTTGGGAAAGACCGTCTTTCCATAGGCTTATGGAAAGACGGGGTTTAATTCGAATAATAAAAGGTAAAAGGTCATAGTTGCAACATTAAAAATTTAGTATGCAACATGTAGTAGTTATAAAATTTATAACCCGGTTCATGCAACCCAAAAATTTTATCTTAGTTTCTTCTAATTTACACTTTAAACCTTGGTCTTTCCATGATTTATGGAAAGACCGTCTTTCAAGAGACGCACTCATAAAAAAAAGAGTCCGTCTCTTGAAAGACGATCTTTCCATAACTTATGGAAAGATCAAAGTTTAAAGTGTAAATTAGAAGAAATGAAGATAAAATTTTTGGGTTGCATGAACCGGGATATAAATTTCAAAACTACTACATGTTGCATACTAAAATTTTAATATTGCAAGTAAGATCTTTTATCTTTTATTATTGTAATTATACCCGTCTTTCCATAAGCATAAGGAAAGACCGTCTTTCCAAGACTTATTTCAATAGGATATGATAAGATCAAAATTTAAAGGGCAAAGTCTTGGGAAAGACGGTCTTTCCATAGGCTTATGGAAAGACGGGGTTTGATTAGAATAATAAAAGGTAAAAGGTCTTAGTTGCAATATTAAAGTTTTAGTATGAAACATGTAGTAGCTATAAAATTTATAACCCGGTTCATGCAATCCAAAAATTTTATCTTAATTTCTTCTAATTTACACTTTCAACCTTGGTCTTTCCATAACTTATGGAAAAACCGTCTTTCAAGAGACGGACTCAGTTTAAAGTGTAAATTAGAAAAAATTAAGATAAAATTTTTGGGTTACATGAACCGGGTTATAAACTTTATAATTATTACATACTATATAATAAAGTTTTATTATTACAATTAAAATTTTTTACTTTTTATTATTTTAATTAAACATCATTTTTTCGTAGCTCTTCGTAGGCATATGAAAAATCAATCTTTCCCAAACTTTGCTATGAATTTCTTTTTCTGCTTGGCTAAGAAAATGAAAGCTGACATCATCAATCAATTGTGACAAAGAAAAGAACTCGCTCCAGCTCAAAGTGGACTTTGGACCAGTCTCCTTTCCCTCCCTTTGTTTCATTTCATTTTATACGTTGAAAGAAGAAGACAAGCTTGTGTTTGTTTGTTTGATTGATGATTTCCTTCCCCTTTCTGTGAACCATCTCATCAGAAGAAGAAGAACAGCGAAAACAACCGCGTTTTCTTCTGCTCTATAAGCTGAGTTTTGTAGCAAAGATTTAAGGTTCACAGAGGCTGAGAGAACAGGGACAAGAAAGGAGCTTTCTTTCGATTTGGGATTTATTGAATAGGTGAGTTCTTGAATTTTTCCGCCTCTTTTTTGTTCTTCTGTGATTAGCTTTTCTGGGGTTTTTTTTGTTGTTCTGGTTTGTTTTGGGATAGATGGCTCCCGTGTTGTTAAGTTTGACGTTTTCTGAATTTGATTTTCTGGAAAAGTTCTGTTCTTTACGTACTTGGTGAATTAGAATCCATGTAAATTTGTCTTAGAATATTTTATTCAGGGTGTTAGAATCCCTATAGAGTTCATAAAGTTTGTAGCTTTTTGTTGAATATTCTCTGGAATTGTTCCTTGATTCTTTGTTTTTTTTTTTATTGGAATGGATGTCTGATCACCTTTGTTGGCTATATTGCACAAGGGCATCTGAATATCCTTTTCAATTTGTAGAATCAGTTGTAAGATCTTTTCGCATTCTGGCGTTTGAGTTGTGAACTTACTTGCTCTGTCTAATCAGTTTAGTGTAACATGTTGATTTTGTTGGGTTGGAACATACCGCGGATAATAGATTACGGGTTGGAATCAGTACCATAAGGTTTCATAAGGGAGGGGAATTTTGTAGTTTGTTCTTGTTGCTCCATATAAGCTTGCCTTTTTATCAGTTCTTTTTGCTTCTGAGTAAATTGTGATAGCTAATGTGCCACTACTATTCATCCTAGGAACATCTACTTCTCTTTATATTGCCTTTCTTCCTCAGTTTCGCAAGTACGAGGATTCTTTTGACAGAACACGATGAGCAAAGTAAAGGTCGGTGTGCAAGTTGTGAGCGGCCACAATCTCCTGCCTAAAGATGGAGAAGGCTCAACTAGTGCCTTTGTGGAGCTTAGCTTAGACGGGCAGAAATTCCGTACCACTGTCAAGGAAAAGGATCTTAACCCTCATTGGAATGAAACTTTTTACTTCAACATAGCAGATCCTGATCAACTGCCTAATCAGACACTTGAAGCTCATGTCTACTGTGACGGTAAAAATGGTGGGTCCAGATCCTCTATTGGTAAAGTTCGTATCACGGGTTCAGCATTTGTTCATTCTACAGTTTCTACTGATGCTGTTGCTTCATATTACCCTTTGGAAAAAGGAAGCCTTTTTTCACGTTGTCGGGGCGAACTAGGCCTCAGAGTTTTCTTAACAGATGATCCTAATGTAATGTCCTCCAACAATAATCCTCAAATGGACTCTTCTTCACAAGGTGATCAAGTCCCTGATTTGAGTTCTGAGAAGTCTAAGAATGGGAAAAGGAGCTCTCGGCGTACTTTTCAACATCTGCCTAATGGAAAGCATCAGCCTTCGCAACAGAAGTCTAGGTTCTCCTCCATTGATGCCTCCCGGGCGCCGGGAAACAACTTTGGACAGTTTAGAGCTGAGCCTCATGCTCCAAGAGTAGTTCAGACTTATGCTGGTTCATCTTCGCAGCCATTTGAATTCGCCCTGAAAGAAACCTCTCCGGTTCTTGGAGGAGGACAAATCGTCGGGGGCAGAGTAAAGAGAGCAGACAATCCAGCCGGGACATATGACCTGGTCGAGCCAATGCAGTTCCTTTACGTGCGAGTTGTTAAAGCGCGGGACCTCCCTTCTATGGATGCCACCGGCAGCCTTGACCCTTATGTTGAAGTTAGAGTTGGGAACTACCGGGGAGTAACCAAGCACTTTGAGAAATGGCAGAATCCTGAGTGGAACACAGTGTTTGCCTTCTCGGAAGAAAGGATCCAATCATCTGTGATTGAAGTTGTGGTTAAGGATAAAGACATGTTGAAAGATGACTTCATTGGGATGATAAGGTTTGATGTCCACGAGGTTCCCCGGCGAGTACCTCCCGACAGTCCATTAGCTCCAGAATGGTACCGTTTGGAAGGCAGGGGCGGGGAAAAGAAGAAGGGAGAGCTGATGCTCGCTGTATGGACCGGTACTCAAGCTGATGAAGCATATTCTGATGCTTGGCATTCTGATGCTGTTGGATCAGCTGATCCCGCGTTCTCCAACTCGCTGATCCGCTCCAAAGTCTACCATTCTCCAAGGTTATGGTATCTCCGGGTGAATGTGATCGAGGCACAAGACTTGGTTGCCCCCGACAAGAATCGCTTTCTAGATGTCTATGTCAAGGTGCAGATAGGTGGTCAGGTTTTGAGGACAAGGCCTGTTCAAGCTCAGACAACAAATGCAGTATGGAATGAGGAACTCATCTTCGTCGCTGCTGAGCCCTTTGAAGACCATTTGTTCCTCTCAGTGGAAGATCGCGTCGGTCCAAACAAAGAAGACACCTTTGGGAAGGCCATTGTACCTTTAACTAGTGTTGAGAAGCGTCTTGATGACCGTGCTGTTCCCTCGCGGTGGTTCAACCTTGAGAACAAGAATGACACAGTTTTGGTGGAGGAAAAGAGAGTCAGGTTTGCTAGTAGGATCCACGTTCGCGCTTCACTTGAAGGAGGGTACCACGTGCTGGATGAATCCACTCACTACAGCAGTGATCTTCGCCCGACAGCCAAACAGCTCTGGAAGCCGCCCATCGGGATGCTGGAGCTAGGAGTCTTGAGCGTTGATGGGCTGCACCCGATGAAGACAAGAGACTCGAGGGGTGTTTCAGACACTTATTGTGTCGCGAAATATGGCCATAAGTGGATCAGGACAAGGACTATCATAGACAGCTTGAATCCCAAGTACAATGAGCAGTACACTTGGGAGGTTTTCGATCCATCAACTGTTCTGACTGTAGCTGTTTTCGACAGTTCTGATGCAGATTCCAATAGCAGCAAAGATAAGCGAGTTGGGAAGGTGCGAATCCGTCTTTCCACACTTGAAACAGGCCGTGTTTACACTCATTCCTACCCATTGCTCGTGCTTCACCCATCAGGTGTGAAGAAAATGGGAGAGCTGCATTTGGCTATTCGCTTTTCATGCACTTCATTCATGAACATGATGGTTCTTTACAGTAAGCCGCCGTTGCCTAAGATGCATTACGTCCGGCCATTGACTATAATGCAGCAGGAGATGCTCCGCCACCAGGCTGTCAACATCGTGGCAGCGCGGCTTGGAAGGGCTGAGCCGCCTCTGAGAAAGGAGGTAGTTGAATATATGACAGATGCTGATTATCATCTATGGAGCATGAGGCGTAGCAAAGCGAATTTTTTCCGCTTGATTTCTGTTTTCAGCGGGTTGTTTACGCTGTGGAAATGGTTTGGAGATGTCTGCACGTGGAAAAACCCGATCACAACTTCCCTAGTTCATGTCCTGTTTGTGATGCTTGTATGTTTCCCTGAGCTGATCTTGCCTACAGGTTTCATCTACATGTTCGTGATCGGGCTATGGAACTATCGCTACAGGCCAATGTATCCTCCCCACATGAACACGACGATGTCCTATGCTGATGCAGTCCATCCTGATGAGCTTGATGAGGAATTCGACACATTTCCCACTTCGAGAAGTCCTGATCTGGTGAGAATGAGGTATGACCGGCTGAGAAGCGTGGCTGGTCGTATTCAGTCTGTTGTTGGCGACATTGCATCCCAAGGCGAGCGGATCCAGGGGTTACTGAGCTGGAGAGACCCGAGGGCCACTGTCATTTTCGTGACATTTTGTCTCGTGGCTGCCATTGTGCTGTATGTTACCCCGTTTCAGGCGTTGGCTGTCATGGCAGGATTCTACACGATGAGGCATCCCAGGTTCAGGCACAGGTTGCCTCCAGTTCCGTTGAATTTCTTTCGCAGATTGCCTGCTAGGACAGATAGTATGCTGTAGGAGAATGCAATCTGTGGAAGTGGTGTTTGTGATTTGTTTTGGATGGTTTGAAAGATGAACAATGTCTGAATTGTACATTTCTAGTAGCAGTATAATTTTGTCTGCTCCGGGAGGCATATATCTGTTTGTCTGGCTGTTGACTTGTGATATTGGTTAAGCTGAAGGTGTATGAGTCTCGTGTAGTTCTAATTTTTTTGTTGATTCTAGATCACCTGCTTTTAGATAGGGGTGTCGGTTCATGTCGTGTTTGCATTTGAATGAATACAATTTTATTGCGGCACATTCTTATTTAGGAATTCTCATCATATTTTCGGATAGACAAGTAAGGACGCCAGTAACTTGACACTCTTAAAAAAAAATTGTGTCACGTCATATTGATGATTCAGTTAACCTTTGCAGTGAAAATGCTTGTCTATTAAATATGACATGTAATGTGGCTTGTACCAAACTAACTCCTGCATTGAATCAAGGAGCATGAATATCTCTCTGAATATAATAAAGAAAACATATGACCACAAATGTAAGAGTCATTACAGAAAATGCCCTAGAGTACTTCAAATGAGAATGTTCATTAACTTGGAGAAATTAGAAGACAAGAAGTGTAGTACATTGTACAAGAATGATCATTCCTGAAGCTGCAAAAATAGTAGGGCAACCCTAAATGAGCTAGTCATGTTCTTCATGGTTGGCTTTCAAGTGATGATGATGTCTATATACACAATGCACATCTCATCTCATCCCTAAACCTACCCGAAAACCGCCATCATCCATGCATCAAATCAATGTCAGCATGAGCAGAAGCCTGCACTACATGATCCATATGTTGCGAAGAACCCGACCATGTTCCAAGGTTGTGCGTCTGATGAAAGTTGGTTATGTTTACGGAGTTTTCCACCACCCGATGATGATCAGAATCCCCCGCGCTTCCTGTGCTCTGGCTGCTGTCCTTCTGTTTAGTCTTTGAACCGGTGCTACACGTGAAGCTCCCAACAATCACCTGAAAATCGACAATGTGAGGTCGCGAAGGTGAAAAATGATGCAGATTCTTGAGGGATTTCGCGAGTTACCTGAACCGGGCTGGCTGCAATGAGGACTCCCCCGACGCCACCACCAATCACCCGGCCATCAGGGCTCGCGAGGGAGATGCTTAGGCCTCCCACGCGATTATGAGAGCCGGTGTTTGCCGTCAACAGGTATGAGCCTGAAAGGCACAATATCTCAAACCTTCCCTATCAACCATATGAGAGAAAAGAGGATCAGAACGTGGTTTTTTCACTAACACAAGCAGAAAACAAGCTTAAGACATCCTTAAACCAGCCTAAAATACACACAAGAATGTAGGCATGCTCGATATGAAGTAATGCATCAAGCGATGGAAGCGTTTAGAGTTAAACCTCGTATGTCACAGTACCACCAGAAGTGGATGGCTGGCGAAGGGTTACTGTGGAAATGGCACCATTAGCCGAGAGAATGCATATGGCCCTCGGCCCTTGCTGCGAAAAAGACATTATCTTCGTTGCAATGTCCTGCATATACAAGGTTCCATTTCCAACATTTCAGGAAAAAACCCTATAAACCTCCTACATCATCAACTCAACTAAGATGTTAGTCTAATAAAACTACTTTCCTATTCTAAGAAACAAATGAAACTGGTTCACACTACAATTGGAAACAAGACTCTTCAGATCATTTTCTTTACCACAAGAGATCAAGAAATACTCCCATTAAGCAATTCAGACAATGCCAAAACATTAAGAGGAAAGAATGAATGACATACTTCTCCTACAGAAATGGTAATAACATGAGGAGTGAACCCGATCCCAGCTGAACTCGAAAGCCATCCACCTAACGAAAACCAGCCAAATGATCAAGAAATCCAAACTAGCAGCAAATTCTATTCCTACACAACAATTGAACATCAAGAAAGTACCAATGCTAGCCAGCTGCTGTTTCCGGCCAGAGCCGGGAGGCCTCCCTCTGCCTCGTTTAAAAGTTGGAGATGAAACCGGCATCTGAGCAGCTGCCCCGGGGGACAATGCCAAGGAAACCTTGCCATCGGGACCATACTTCCTCGGCCTCCCCCTCTTCCTCCTCACAGGCTCCCCCTGTGGCACTGCAGAGGGCACCCCCCCAATCGGCATTGCTGAGGAGGGGGGCTCAGAGGGCAATGGCGCCGGCTGAAAACCAGCATTAGTCCCTGTCAATGGATACATGGTGGGAGATGATCCCTGCAAATTACCACCTGTGGAAGCAACTCTCTGCATATAGTAAGGCGGTGACCCGGAAAAAGACATCCCATCTCTTCTATCCATGGAGATACCCTGATCACTAAGATTTCCACTCACAAGACAACAGTTTCTCACAAAAACAGCACAAATTTATGGACAAAAACCTCAAACTAGAGAGAATTCTGAATTCCCCATGTTTGCTCACATTGTCAAGATTCAACAACACATGATCTCCAAAAACCCACACATGAGAGCATCATAACATGGTGAAAATTGAAGAAAAAAAGAGGGGAAAAAACCTTTATGTCAACAAATTGCGCAAGATTCAAGAAAGGTCAGATTACAATACGAAGATTGGAGCAAAAGGGTACTGCAAAAAGGGATTCTTTGAGGGAGAGGGATGATTAAGCATGGACTTTAACCAAGTTCAAAATTCAACATCTTTAGAAAATGGAGGAGAAATTGAGGGCATTTTACAGCTCACCAAAACCAAGATAGACAAGGAGAGGCTTCAATTCAAAGACAAAAGAAAATGGATAAAGACTGAACTAGTTACTGGTCTGGTCCACTGACCCTCCACTCCCACCAACCCATAGTTAGTAGGAGAGCCCCTTCAAACCTCAGGCTAAACTACACACAGTCACACACCAACTGTACCAAAAACACACTATTGACCATTGTGCATTGCATGAGGGAAGGAAAAAACCCAACTTTATGACAGTGGATTTCCAGCCTTGATTGGAGGATCTAGGCTCTAATATGAAAAGGGCTCAAAGAATCAGTCAAATTCAAGATCAAGAACTGAGATTAAGTTGATCAGAAACTTCAAAAACACACAAACCACACCTGTCCTTATCAGCATGAAAGTTACACAGGGTGGATTCTTGATTTTTAGCCTTGATTGGAGGAACTGAGCTATATAGTGAAAAGGGTCCATTTGTAAAGGGTCCTAGAATCAGTCAAAAGAAAATTCAAGAATTGAGGTTCATCATTTCATCATCTCTGCACAGGAACCGTGCTTGTAACCAAATCTGACTTTTTAGCAGTTTACCCAAGATTAAAGTTGTTTAATTTGCAAGAAAAGCATGTTATAAGCTTGATTAAATACATTCTTAGGATTGTTTGTTAAGATGAGAGAGAGAAACTACACAACAAACACAGAACATGATGTAACCCCGCGGGTCCTTGTCTGAGATATCTTTGCATGAAAGGTAAAGCAAGTGAACAATACTGGAGTAGAAAGCTTTTGTGGTGTTTGCAAAAGTTGTTTGCCCATATCCATCTATCCACCCTTCTGAAAAATGGGCTCACTGTGTGAGTGTGTGAAACTGTGGAAGTGGTACATTTTGTGTCATCAACCATTTTGTGTTTGTTTGAATGACAGATTGAACAGTCTTGGGCACAGTTGTTTCCAATTATCGTACTCTTCAATTTAGTTCACCTCAGTTCAATTCAAATTTTGAACGATGCTGATTAGTTTAAGGTTGATCATCAGTCTTACGTGTGATTTTAGTTCAGTTCAGTAAAAGACGAAGGCTTACTTCAACGAGCTAATACTTCCAACATTCTTCTGAAATTATCAACATACTACGTGAATCAATTCATGATTGGATTAGAATAAATAATTAGCCTTAAAAGTAAGTGCTTATATGTATGATAGTTTTAAAGAATGTATAGAATAATTTACAAATATAAAACAATGGCTTTTTGTTCTTTTATTTACAGAATTTGACTGTTAAGTACTTATGTTAACTGTACACATCTTGCAAGTTGTGGCATTAGAAAGCAGAAACAAACAAAAGTGGACTGGGGAGCCATTGGTGAACACAATTATTTATACATTTACTTTCTGGAAAAGAAAAAGGTGACAGAAAGAAATGAATGTTTGTGCAGAGGCCAGAGGGTAGCATACTGATTTTTAATAAATTAGGGCGTTGACAAATTGTCACAAATTATACGAGTAGTATAATAGTCTCACTGTTTAGTGTTTAGTATAGGCAATCTAATTTCTATTTGTGGATCACTATATCTCGCCCTGTATTTTACTATCCTCGCCCTAATACGTATACAGTATATATTTTTAATTTAATTTCAATAACTAAATTAAACTAAATTCAAATTTAAAAAATTCAACAAAAAAAAAATCCAAAATCTGAAACTAAAAAAATTCCGGCACCGCCGCCGGAGCGCCGCCGCCGGACCACCGCCCGCCGCCGCCGGACCACCGCCCGCCGCCGCCGGACCACCGCCCGCCGCCGCCGGACCACCGCCCGCCGCCGCCGGACCACCGCCCGCCGCCGCCGGACCACCGCCCGCCGCCGCCGGACCACCGCCCGCCGCCGCCGGACCACCGCCCGCCGCCGCCGGCTCCGGTTCGCCACGGCCTAGGCGCGAGGCGCCACCGGTCGGCTCGCCATGGCCTCACCGCGAGCCACCGCCGGTCCGCTCGCCGGGTTCCGGGCGCGAGCCACGGCTCGCCATGCGGTGGGCGCGAGCCACCGCCGGTCCGCTCGCCGGGGTCCGGGCGCGAGCCACGGCTCGCCGTGCGGTGGGCGCGAGCTACCGTCGGTCCGCTCGCCGGGGTCCGGGCGCGAGCCACGGCTCGCCGTGGCCTGGGCGCGAGCCGTGCCTTTTTTTTTTTTTTTTTTTTTTTTTTTTTTTTACACGAATTCTACTCATTTTGAGGGCACTCGAAATTTTTTGCTATCCAAAACGAGCAAAAATTACTCCGGAAAGGGTGTTAGAAGATCGGAAAAGGATCGCAAGCACGAATCCTTGAAGAACAGAAGGGGCTGCAAGCACAAACCCTAGGTTTTGAGCACAAAACTCACGAAAATAATATTATTGATTGCATCCCCAAAACAGTACAAAAAGGTCTTTAAATACTTTTCGGAAATAAATCCGAAACCCAACATAATTCGGAAATAAAAAAAAATAAAAGGAAATTCGGAAAAGAATAGGAAAAACAGAAAATTGCAGTTTTGGGGCTTCAAACGACCTCAAATGGCACTTCTGAGCTACTGACACCGTCCATTGGACGTGTCCTTGATCTCCTCGTCGAGACGGTTCCAACGCCACCGAAATCGCCTGATTCTGACTCCGTCAGCAAAAGTTACGCTGTAAATCGCGCCGGCCCTTTACGGCGATCCATAGCGTCCTCAATCTTCGCAGCAAGCCATCCTACATCAGTCGACCAGAAGTTGTGACTGCCCATTCGCGATTGTCTTGAAACAGAGCATCACGGGGGATGGTTGGAATGTAGTGCCGTGCAAGGATCCTAGGCGAGGGATGCACAACCACTCTTTCTCAGTGTACCCCGAGGGTCATAGACAGAGCAGCAAGCTCCATGCGGACGCGAAGCAAATGATTCAGACTTGACATTTTTTTAAGTTACAAATTGGAAATTACATTACTAAATAATCTTATTTTTTTACCACATCACACTATTATTAATTTACATATCATAATAATTTTACTACACAATTGTTTACATCGGATTAATAAATTTTATTTAAATAGAACTATATTCTATTATGTCACATATACTTTCCAAATTACGGAAATAGTAATCATTTCCAAATTTGAACTAAATAATTTCTAAAAAACACAATTTCTTCGTTTTAATTCCAAAATTCATTAAATTCCTTTATTTACATTACTAAATAATCTTAAATAAATTAATTTAAGAGTGAAGCCTCCTATTTTCTTATATTTACAACTAAACCCCTCATTCGCACGAAAACAAAAAAAATTCGCACGAAAACTAAAAAAAATCCTCCAAAACTTACGTTTTCCGGCGATTTTCCGGCGATTTTCCGGCGGGCGGCGGGCGGCGGGCAGCGGGCGGCGGGCGGCGGGCGGCGGGCAGCGGGCGGCGGGCGGCGGGCGGCGGGCAGCGGGCGGCGGGCAGCGGGCGGCGGGCAGCGGCACCTGGCCGGATGGAATGGAGAGAGGGAAGGGGGAGAGGATTTTAGGGTTTTTAATTTTTATTTTTTAAAAAATATTAATACGTGTATTTATACGTATTAGGGCGAGAATAGTAAAATACAGGGCGAGATATAGTAATGCCCTTTCTATTTTCATCTATTTTTGTCTTTTCTGGTGTACTATTTAAAAGGGCTTGGAAACGGTAAGCTTGCGTCAACCATCGTCAAGGGCATAGTGGTCATTTTCCAACCAGGTCGAACGTGTGCCCTTCTTTGTGCTCTCAAGTGGCCGCTCAAAACGACGTCGTTTTGGGCACCACTTTTGTCCTCTTGTGAATCTCATTTGTCAAAAATTGCGGCTCCTCCATGTGGGCCAGCATGTGCTGCCAGATGGCCTGCGAAAACGACGTCATTTTGGGCACCCCTTAAGCCCTTGAAAGGGTGGAGTTTTTAGCCCTCGAAGGGGTGGATCTTCAGCACTCGAAGGGGTGGATCTTCAGCCCTCGAATGGGTGGGTCTTCAGCCCTCGAAGGGGTGGGTCTTCAGCCCTCGAAGGGGTGGGTCTTCAGCCCTCGAAGGGGTGGGTCTTCAGCCCTCGAAGGGGTGGGTCTTCAGCCCTCGAACGGGTGTAGTCTTCAGCCCTCGAACGGGTGTAGTCTTCTTCAGCCCTCAAAGGGGTGGTGTCTTCAGCCCTCAAAGGGGTGAAACCTTCAGTTCTCGAAGGGGTCCAACTCTCAACCCTCGAAGGGATGGAGTCTTCATTCCTCGAAGGAATGGAGATAGCCATTCGAGATGTGAACTTCACCTGGAGAACCTTCACATCTCAAATCAGTACTTCTCGAACCCTTCCTCTTTAACCTTCTCCACATGATCTTTCACCTCTCACCATCTCTACACTTCAAGTACATGTATAATTGGTACATTTGTAGTTTCAATTACAACTCTTTTAACATTCCTATACAATATCTATAATTTGTTATCAAGCTCACCGCTCAACGCGCGGTGCAGCCACACTAGTATAATAGAATTGCTATAATTTGATCATTATTTAAAATAATAAAAAATATATTGTTAAATATTCATACTATCTTATTTTTATGCAACAAATTTCAAAGTGATTCTATACTTTTGCAAAATATCATTATTTTTTAACATTTATGTCATGCTACATGACCTTACTGAAAAGAGCGATCCAAGCAGTAGCGGAACCAGGATTTTTTTTCATGTAGGCTGGACGGACGGATGGTGGTGGGGCAGCGATTCTTTAATTGAATATAGGCCAATGATAAGAATTCCGGAGTTTGAGGCTGGAACGCTGGGCACAAGCAGAAACTTGGGTTTGTGGAAAAATTTGGCAATGCTGAGAGTGTTTTGTGGCAAAATTTGGATCATCCGTTTTTGAATTTTTACCCAATACAAATACCCAAACTTTAACTTGGTTTTTTTTCTTCTACACTAATCAAAATGACGTCGTTTGACTTGAGACAAAACGACGTCGTTTTGATGTATTATGTGCCAAAAAAAGAAGGCCTCCGGCGGTCTTCTTCCCCGATTGCTTATGCCGGAAAAACAAAAAATGCCGCAAAAGCTCCGCTCCACCGCCGGGAAGCGCTTTTAATCACTACTACCATAGCGCCGGAATATCATGCGTCATGGTAATTCCGCGCATGAATCCAAGTATAAATTTGTCATTTTTTACGAGATAGAGGAAGTAGTAAAGATTGTAAACATCTGGAATATCATGTGGTTTTGATTCGGTTCATGGTATTATTACGTTGTTATCGAATGGCTGCATCATTTTCTCTCATAGTCTAGACATTGAGAACGAGGCGAGTGTGTGAGAATTATGATCCTTACACACTTTCTCCAACCCACTAATAATGATACTTTTTTTTGTTTGATTCAATAATAATGAGGCTTTTCGTTTTGTTTTTCAAAATATAGGTTATTTTCACTCTCTCAATTTACTTTTTGCTCTCACGGTTCAATGTCCTCTACTCGATTTATAAGAATTGCTTGAAAATCCTGTGAATTGGGCTTGGTTTAATAGTAATCCACATTCTTATAACAGAGAGGTCTAGGGTTCAAACACACCCTTATCAAGAATAGTGAATATTTGAGCAATTTCTTGATATGAATTACCCAGCATTTTGAGACCGTGTCGGGGATCCCCGTCATAGTTTCCCAACCTGCGAATGATCGATGAAGGTGAGATCATGGTGGTTCTGACTTTGGTGGCAGTAGTTCGTTGGTAGTGCAGTATTACTTGAGTGTTATCAAGAGACACCACTAGATGAGATTTTAGACTTTACTGAGTTTGAATAGATTTAATAGTAATATTTTACAGTTAAGTATTCTAATAGGATGTTTACTTGTATTTTGATTATTTGTACTCCCTCTGATCTCCTTACAATGGCTCACTCTCCATTTTTTATGATCATTTTATACTGGTTCCTTCTATATTTAGTGAATTCTATATTATTTTTAACCACTCAATTTACTTTTTATTCTCTCAATTCAACCTTTACCACACATTTTATTTTCTAAAATAATTTATATCACTTTGAATGAGATCATTTAGAGAGGACCAGCATGTAATTTTTTTTAAAAAAAATCTTAAAAACCCTTCATCTCCGCTCCATAATTAGAACATCGAGCGGAGCTCCATCGAAATTCGACCAACTGTAACATCCCTACTTGTAGAAAATGTGCTCCAAATCTTCAAAATAGTACAATAAAAAAGGTTTACATGTGTCGCAAAACACACAAATTAGTAGTTTAGTCATATGTTTGTACGTACATGACTTGGTTGCTTGTGCTTGTGTTGCATGCGCTTTACGCGAGTGTATCCCACTGGTTGGGAGTTGGGTGACCTTTCACGAGATCAGCGGTTCGACGCTCGGCAGCCATCGTGTGGGAATGTATTGAGTTAACTTGGCATTCGGGCCAAGGGCTGTTTGGGCTTTCTGGTGGGCACCGAGTATGACTACCCCCAATGGTCCTGGTCCTGGGCTACCGTGATTTACCTCCCACATGATGGTTGTGGTGTCGGCTGGTGTGGGCCGCTGAGTGCGAGCGGTGATCGCCTTTTGTGTTGCATGTACTTAATTTTAGGTGTACATTAGGTCGGCACAATTGCGATGGAGCAAAGGCGAAATCCCTCACTTTTAAGGTCTCATCATCTGTATACGTATATAGTCAAGAGTCCGTCTCTTGAAAAATGATTTTTTCATGATTCATAGAAAGATCAAGGTTTAAAGTGCAAATATAAAGAAATGATGATAAAATTTCTGGGTTGTATGAATTAGATTATAACTTTATAACTACTACACGTTGTATAATAAAATTTTAATATTGCAACGAAAATCTTTTACCTTTTATTATTCTTATTAAACCCTATCTTTCCATGAACATATAGAAAGACGATATTTCCATAAGTATATAGAAAGACGATCTTTCCCAAGACTTTGCCTATAATCAATTAAGTGATTAAGTGTCTGATTAAATATTTCATGGTCATGAGTTCAAATTATAGCAGTCGCAGCGTGAGGATTTTCTCCTTATAAGATTCCATAATCATTTAACCAGACGATTACGAAAATTTTGAAGGTAAAATTAATAATTAATGAACTATAATTATTGAACTATCCATGAGATGGTTTCATCGAGAGGAAGCCTCCCCATAAACTCAGGTGATCCATAAGCCTCCAAACTCATATTCCCTCCGTCCTATTTTAAATTGCTTAATTATTTTTTTTTGGAATCAACTTTGTAAACTATATACGTAAATATAAATTAATTTATATTAAATAGAAATATCACATGACATATAGATTCATCTTAACATCGACATTTTAAATACTAATTTTTATACGGTATTATTATAAGTAACTAGGGATATTTACAATCAAACATATTAATAACAGATTGTAAAAAAAAAAAGCAATTTAGAATGGCACGTGGGGATACAGTGGCTCCAGGCTCCCTGTCAATATCGTTTCACACCCACAGGTGTATCCCAGTGGTTGGGAGATGGGTGGGAACGCCAAAACCCCAGGTTCGAAACTCGGCAGCGACAGTGTGGGGAGCTCTTGCTTTGCAAGGCTCCCTTGTTCGCACCGAGTATATGGATCGGCCCATTGATCCTGGTGCTGGGCTACCGTGATTTACCTCTCATACGTTGGCCGGGATGTCGCCTCTCATACGTTGGCCGGGATGTCGGTTGGTATGGGCCGCTGACCATTATACCCCCGAGTTTAAAAAATAAAAAATAAAAGGTCTTCGTCTTCTTCGATTCTCTGATGCTTCGATTTCTTCGTCTTCTTCTGCACCATCATCTTCTGCACCAGTTTGCTCTGCCTCGTCTTCTTTGCTTCAGTGGCGAATTCTTCGCCTTCCACCGCCGCTTCAGTGGCGGATTCTTCGCCGGCGTCGCGACCACCTTTACAACTTCAACCGCTCGACGATGAACTCCGGGCCTCACTGCAAATCCTCTGTCTTCAAATCCTCTATTGATATCCAGCCCGAGTGGAATATTCTCAACCAGATCGGAGCCTGAAGATGGAACAGAGTACCTGAGACTGAGGTGGAACAGAGTACTTTGACCGGAGAAGGTCTTTGACCGGAGCCTCTCCTTCTCTATCCCGGAGCCTGAAGACCTTCTCATTTATGGCGGGCTCGAGTTCATGACCACGCCTACGACCGAGTCAGAAGGCGGAAGGCGGCTGCAAAAGGCAAGGCAGAACAAACTGGTGAAAGGCGGAAGACGAGTGACAGATACCGGCGATGGTGGTGGAGGGCCATGGCAGAGCTCAGCGGTGAAGGTGGCGGTGTTTTAGCTCTGCCATTAACTAGTGAAAGTGGCAGTGATAAGACAGAGAAACTTATCGTGAAAGTGGTGGTGGCAGGCGGTGGAAATTGAATGCGGCGGCGAAAGGTAGAAGAAAATGAAAATTTTAAATTAGACATTTTTAATTAAAAATATTTTTAAATTGGTAAAATTACCATTATACCTCTGGATATACCGAAAAACCATTTACTCTTACCCGAAAACCACCTTTGGGGACCAAACAAATCGTTCTGAATTTATTTGGTCCTGTCTGAGGGTTGGTTTGCAAACGGGGAATAAAACATGGTATAAGATACTTTGCAGGGTACTAAAAAAATAATTTAGTTTTTTACATATTCACGAAAAAGAGTTCGTCTCTTAAAAGACGGTTTTTCCATAAGTAATGGAAAGACCAAGGTTTAAAGTGCAAATTGGAATAAATGGAGATAAAATTTTTGGGTTACATAAATCGTGTTATAAACTTTATAACTAACATGTGTTACATAATAATTTTTTAATATTGTAACTAAGATCTTTTACCTTTAATTATTCTAATTATATTCGGTCTTTCCATAGACTTTGCCCACGAAAAATTTAAATTTACTGATTTTATGTCGGAAATAGTGTGGTAGTCATTATGCTATGGCAAAGTCGTGGTAAAGACCGTCAGGTTATGGAAAGTTGTGGTTTAACTAGAGTAATAAAAAGGTAAAAAGTTTTAGTTGCAATATAAAAAATATATTATATAACATGCGGTAGTTATAAAATTTATGACCCGATGAATGCAACCCAAAAATTTTATCTTAATTTTTTCTAATTTGTATTTTAAACCTTGGTATTTTCATAACTTATGAAAATACCGTCTTTCAATATACCTACTCTTACATTATTCGTATAGGTTACTACTTATGTAACAATGAATTTTGCTAAGGCTGCATTTGGGGAACATGTATTCATAAGTAAAACCGATCTATTTTTTAAAATAGGAATATATCAAATGGTTAAAATTGATAATTTATAAGTGAATCAGTTTATAAGGCACGTCAAACTTAACTCTTCGAGTCCGTCTCTTGAAAAATGATCTTTCGATATGACATGGAAAGAAAAAAGGTTTAAAGTATAAATTAAAAGAAACGAAGATAAACTTTTCACGTTGCATGAATCGAGTCATAATCTTTATAACTACTACACATAGCATAATAAAATTTTAATATTACAACTAAAATAGTTATATTTTATTATATAAATTAAACCAAGTCTCTTCGTACTTTCCCAAAACTTTGCCTTTGCCTAACTATTAATGTGTATTTCGAGAGAAAAAAAGGAAAACTCGAAGGAGCAATATGCAATTAACCCTCGATATAAATATGACAAAGAATTATCAAAACAGGTATCCCTCTGCGATTACGCGCCGTCGCCGCTTCCACCCGCAACTCTCTCCCCCGCCGCCTTGGCCGCCGCCATCAAACTCAGGTAATCCACCAATTCAGTGAACATATATGCCGTTGCCCTAGCTCCTCCTCAAGTGCACGTGCTTGATTTTTCAAATTTTCATTCTTCCGAATCAGAATTGCTTATTTTTTGTAGGTATATAGCAGCTAAAAGTCTGTGAGTGATTATTTGTTTATTATCATATAATGAAGGTAGTGTCAGCGTTAGGTTTTTGTATGTATGTTGCGTGATAATCTCCGAATTCGGCTGTGTATTGAGAGAGTGGAGATTTACGTGTTAGGTTAGGTTAGGTTTATGGCGCCATGTTTAGGCGGAGGTAATTATGCCTCTCAATTGAACACAATGAATGTTTATTGTAGGCGGAGTATTGTGTTGATCATAAGATTTTCTGACGCTTGTTGGTAAGGGAGTATGTGATTTGTGAGCAATTAACTGAGGATGTGAAGTATTGAGACGCAGCGGCACTTTTGATGAATGTTCTTTTCTGTTTTTCCCTTTTTATCTTGCTGAGTTTTTCTGAGGGTAGTCTAAACTGGCAGGTAAAGGATGACGCTATCGGAGGAAGAAATCACGAAATTGTTTAGAATCCGGAAGACGGTGATGCAAATGCTTTCAGATAGGAACTATCTGGTTACTGACCATGAGATAAATATGACCAGATATGAGTTTGTTAATAAGTATGGGGAGAACATGAAGCGAGAAGACCTAGTCATCAACAAGACTAAGCGCAGTAATGATGAGAACCCAGATCAGGTTTTTATTCTGTTTGTTGATGATACATTTCATAGTTTTTTATTCCTTTCCTTTTTTTTAAGCTGCTACAATTATGAAGATAATCTTCATTGTTAAGCATCCCATTGCAGTAGTTGTGATTCTGAAACGTACAACCTGCAGAACTGTATGTATGGAGGTTTTCTTATTTTATTAGCTTCCCAAACCAACTAGGATGATTAAAGTTGAAGTGGATTCTAGCAAGGCCATGTTATTTTCAATTAAATTTTAATTTGATAAACTTTATCTTGGTTTAGTCCTACTATTACTATTTTTCACTACACTTAAATTTAGTTCAGTTCGATATAAATCGGACGAAAAGAACAGGGCCTGACTAAACTCCTTTTTTAAACCTGCCGTGATTATACAATCATTTGATTTTGGAGTTCATCTATCAAGAGTGTTCAGAATGTTTATTCTTGGTCTTGATATGTGTGCTTAATTTGGCTTTCCTGTACAGATATACGTGTTCTTTCCTGAGGAGGCGAAGGTTGGTGTGAAAACTATGAAGACGTATACAAATCGTATGAAGTCTGAGAATGTTTTTCGAGCAATCTTGGTTGTCCAGACGAACTTGACTCCCTTTGCAAGAACCTGCATTACTGAAATATCTACAAAATTCCATCTAGAGGTCTTTCAGGTAATAACAAGTAACAACTTTAGGTGTGAGAGGATATGCTTCTGTGTCTAGCTATCTTTTTATCTAAATTTTCATGTGAGGAATGATTTTCTTTGCCAATGCTCTGAACTCTGCTGAGGTTTCAAAGTATATTAGTGGATTATACTTTAAAGTTGGCCACAATTTTCAAGTTTTATATTTATTAATGGACATTTGTGGAATGTTTTAGCACCAAAAGATACTGGATCAACTGAATCACTGAGTATCTTTATCCTGTTGATATCAGTTGTTTATATTTTTTTGTTATTCATTCTGTGGCGGAAGATTTTTCGCATTTGAGGCTAAACAGTAATTGTACAACAGGAAACAGAGTTGTTGGTCAACATAAAGAATCACGTCCTCGTCCCTGAACATCAGCTCCTTACAAATGATGAAAAAAAGACTCTGCTAGAGAGATACACTGTGAAGGAAACACAGGTTGGTTCTAAGTAAATTTGTGTCGCTAATTTTGCTTGCATATTGCTTCCCAATGGATACATGAGTCTGTTTTTTCTTGCAAATACCTCAAGTATTGATCTCGGGTTGTGTTTTTCTTTGCAGCTTCCCAGGATTCAGATTACTGATCCAATCGCGAGGTACTATGGACTCAAGCGTGGGCAGGTCGTGAAGATCATTCGCGCAAGTGAGACTGCAGGACGATACGTTACTTACCGATATGTTGTTTGACCAATAATGTCATTGATGTTAATTTACCTGAAAAAGAGAGGAAAAAGAACATCTTGCGAATCTGTGATGATAGTTGTGTACTAATGAGTCTATCTATGCTCTTCTTCTTATGTTTTGGTACTGTAATGGATGTTCATGAAGAAGTGCTCCTCTTTATACGTGGGTACTCTCTTTTCCACTACTCAACAGCTCCATCCCAACCAAAGTTATATATTGGTCTCATTACTTTGGTTGGGACAAACGAAATTAGAAAGTAGGAACCTGAACCTTACGGAAGGATGGAGTGGGTACTTATTTATCATTTTGATCATTGAGCAAAGTGCATATATAACTCTATATAATTGACAAAAGTGCAGAGATAATCTTGCGATAATTGAAAGCGCAAATATAGCTCTAGATATTGAGGTTGTGTGCAAATATAACTTTCTTCGGCAGATTTAGACCGGAATTTGGTGAAAAGACTATTTTGCCCCTATGTAAAAAATTGAAAAAGTATTTAAAATGTTTTGCTCCTGCCCCTTTTCTTCTTCATTTATCTTTTCGTTTTCTTTTGTATTTGTCCATGTCCCATCTTAAAAGGAAGAAGGTACAGAAAAATTGAATCGATTATGCACTTTCGTCAATTTTCTGGCACTTGGCTGAGCGGCGTTGGAAATGGTGACAGAGGTGCCGTGGGCATAGAGTTTCAGTGGAGGGCTGGTGGCGAACATGAATCGATGGTGGCGAATCCGACGTTCTCATTGGAGCAAGCCACTGCGCGCAGTGGTCGGAGAAGAACACGAATCAGTGATAGAGAAGAATGGCAGCGGTGAGGGGAGGGGTTGGGGAACGCTGATTCGTGTGGATAGGGTTTCAGGCTGTAACGGTGGAGAAGAATGGTGGTGGTGGAGAAGAATGGCGTGGTGGTCGGAGAAGAACACGAATCGGCGGTGGAGAAGAATGGCAAGGGTGAGGAGAAGAACTGATTCGTGTGCCCAGGGTTTCAGGCAGCGGTGGTTTCAGGTGTCGACGGTGGAGAAAAATGGCAGCGGTGGTCGGAGAAGAACACGAATCGGAGAGAAGAAGAACCGATTCGTGTGGCTAGGGTTTTAGGCGGCAACGGAGGAGATTTGGCTAGGGTTGCAGGCGGAAGGAGAAAAGAAAATGGAGTGGTGATTTTAGGAGATTGTGAGCAGAGGAGGAAGTGGTGGTGGCATTTTTTGGACGAGGTGGTTTTAGAGGGCAGAGGCGACGGTGGTTTCAGAGGGTTATAGAGGCATTTTTCTCTTTTAAATTTTTGCATTAAGTTAGAAGGGCATTTTGGTCATTTCTGGTCGATCAATGGCTGGAAATAACCAATCAATGTCGGAATAATAGTTTTGGGGTTATATTTGCACTAAAAATAACTCAGAGTTATATTTGTATTTTCTCCAACATATATGATTATATTTGCATATTAGCCCTGATCATTTAAGCGAAACTAAGTAGGTACTTCCCCGTCTCAATCAAAGTTGTCTAATCGTCTTTTTAGTATATTTCAATGAAAGATACTTAGTTCAATTAAATAATTTACAACATGAGATGGTAAAAGAATACAAACTCGAAAAAATTTAGAGATATATAAGTACTCGTCCGACGAACAATATTGTAAATGTATGATAATTGAGAACCTTGTTGAATGAATTTGATGTTCTTATTAGCAACGAATTGTGTAGGCTCTATTTGATTCAAATCAACTCAAATGAATGATTAGATGTAACAAGAAGAAACTAATTAATATGAACTAGTGCGGTGCGTTGCGCGGTGAGGTTGATAACAAATTATAGAAATTGAATAAGAATGTTAAAAGAGTTGTAATTGAAGCTATAAATGTACCAATTATACATGTAATTGAAGTAATGAGATGGTGAGAGGTGAAGGTTTTCAGGTGAAGAAGGTTAAAGAGAAGGGGTGCAAGAGGTACTGATTCGAGATGTGAAGGTTCTCCAGGTGGAAGTTCACATCTCGAATAGGTACCTTCATTCCTTCAAGGAATGAAGACTCCATCCCTTCGAGGGCTGAGAGCTGGACCCCTTCGAGGATTGAAGACCCCACCCCTTCGAGGGTTGAGAGCTAGAAACCTTGGAGGGCTGAAGACTCCACCCCTTCGAGGGCTGAAGACTCCACCCCTTCGAGGACTGAGAGCTAGATCCTCTTCGAGGGCTGAAGACTCCACCCCTTCGAGGGCTTAAGAAACATGCCTTCGAGGGCTGAAAAACACCCCTTCGAGGGCTAAAGAAACACCCCTTCGAGGGCTAAAGAAACACCCCGTCGAGGGCTAAAGAATCACCCCTTCGAGGGTTAAAGAATCCACCCCTTCGAGGGCTAAAGAATCACCCCTTCGAGGGCTGGAAATCCACCCATTCAAGGGCTGAAGAAACACCCATTCGAGGGCTGGAGAGCCACCCCCTTCGAGGGCTGGAGAACACCCCTTCGAGGGCTAAAGAATCACCACTTCGAGGGCTCAAGAATCACCCCTTCGAGGGCTAGAGAATCACCCCTTCGATGGCTAGAGAATCACCCCTTCGATGGCTAAAGAATCCACCCCTTCGAGGGCTAAAGAATCACCCCTTCGAGGGCTGGAGATCCACCTCTTCGAGGGCTGGAGATCCACCCCTTCGAGGGCTAAAGAAACACCCCTTCGAGGGCTGGAAAACCACCCCTTCGAGGGCTAAAGAAATACCCCTTCGAGGGCTAAAGAATCACCCCTTCGAGGGCTAATGAATCACCCCTTCGAGGGCTAAAGAATCACCCCTTCGAAGGCTGGAGATCAACCCCTTTGAGGGCTGAAGATCCACCCTTTCGGGAGCTAGAGAATCACCCCTTCGAGGGCTAGAGAATCACCCCTTCGAGGGCTAAAGAATTACCCCTTCGAGGGCTAAAGAAACACCCCTTTCGAGGGCTGGAGAGCTTCCACTTTGAGGGATGAAGAAACACCCCTTCAAGGGCTGGAGATCCACCCCTTCGAGGGCTAAAGAATCACCCCTTCGAGGGCTAAAGAATCACCCCTTCGAGGACTGGAGATCCACCCCTTCGAGGGTTAAAGATCCACCCCTCGAAGGGGTGATTCTTTAGCCCTCGAAAGGGTGGATATCCAGCCCTCGAAGGGGTGGATTCTTTAGCCCTCGAAGGGGTGATTATCTAGCCTTCGAAGGGGTGATTCTTTAGCCCTCGAAGGGGTGATTCTCTAACCCTCGAAGGGGTGGATCTTCAACCCTCCAAGGGGTGGATCTCCAGTCCTCGAAGGGGTGATTCTTTAGCCCTCGAAGGGGTGATTCTTTAGCCCTCGAAGGGGTGGCTCGTGGCCTCGAAGAGTTAGTACCGTGACCTCGAAGGGGTAGTGCACCGTGGCCTCAAAGGGGTAGTGCACCGTGGCCTCGAAGGGGTAGTGCCTCGTGGGCTCAAAGGGGTTTTATCTCGTGCCCTCGAAGGGGTAGGGCCTCGTGGGCTCGAAGGGGGTAGTGTCTCATGCGCTCAAATGGGTCTTGTGGCCTCATAGGGGTTGTGCCTCGTTGTCTCGAAGGTGCAGTGAATCGTGTCATCGAAGGGGTTTTGTCTCATGGGCTTGAAGGGGTAGTGCCTCGTGGGCTCGAAGGGGTTTTTTATTCTCGGCTCCAAAGAGTTGTTCATTTTGGGCTCGAAGGGGTGGTGGCTCGTGGCCTCGAAAGGGTAGTACCATGACCTCGAAGGGGTAGTGCACCGTGACCTCGAAGGGGTAGTGCACTGTGACCTCGAAGGGGTAGTGCACCGTGACCTCGAAGGGGTAGTACCGTGACTTCGAAGGGGCAGTGCATCGTGACCTCGAAGGGGTAGTGCACCGTGGCCTCGAAGGGGTAGTGCCTCTTGGCTCAAAGGGCTTTTGTCTCGTGCCCTCGAAGGGGTAGTGCCTCGTGGGCTCGAATGGGGTAGTGTCTCGTGGCCTCGAAAGGGCTGTTCCTCGTGGCCTCAAATGGGTAATGAATCGTGTCATCGAAGGGGTGGCTCGTGGCCTCGAAGGGGTTTTGTCTCGTGCCCTCGAAGGGGTAGGGCCTCGTGGGCTCGAAGGGGGTAGTGTCTCGTGCGCTCAAATGAGTCTTGTGGCCTCGAAGAGGCTGTGCCTCGTGGCCTCGAAGTGGCGGTGAATCGTGTCATCGAAGGGGTTGTCTCGTGGGCTCGAAGGGGTAGTGCCTCGTGGGCTCAAAGGGTTTTTTTATTCTTGGCTCCAAGGAGTTGTTCGTTCTGGGCTCGAAGGGGTGGTGGCTCGTGGCCTCGAAGGGGTAGTACCGTGACCTCGAAGGGGCAGTGCATCGTGACCTCGAAGGGGTAGTGCATCGTGGCCTCGAAGGGGTAGTGCCTCTTGGCTCAAAGGGGTTTTGTCTCGTGGGCTCGAAGGGGTAGTGCCTCGTGGGCTCGAAGGGGGTAGTGTCTCGTGCGTTCGAATGGGTCTTCTGGCCTCGAAGGGCTGTTCCTCGTGGCCTCGAAGGGGCAATGAATCGTATCATTGAAGGGGTTTTGTCTCATGGTCTCGAAGGGGTAGTGCCTCGTGACCTCAAAGGGGCAGTGTCGTGTCCTCGAAGGGGTAGTGTCGCATGCCCTCGAAGGGGTAGTGCATCGTCCCCTCGAAGGGGCAATGCTTTGTGCCCTTGAAGGAGTATATGCTCCGTGGGCTCGAAGGGGTAGTGTTTTCGTCGGCCACCTATCAGCACATGCTAGCCCACATGGAGGAGCCGCAACTTTTGACAAATGGGATTCACGAGAGGACAAAATTGGTGTCCAAAACGCCGTCGTTTTGGGCGGCCACTTGAGAGCACATACAAGGGCACACGTTTGGCTCTGCTGGGAAATGACCACTATGCCCATGACGACGGCGTGCCGTTTCGAAGTATTCCTTTTATATAGTAACCATATAACTATATAAGTCACTGTTCTTTTTTGGATTAACTTGTGTGAAATAACCAAACTAAACCCGATACAATTATTTATTAGTTGAATCAAATTGAATTAAATTAAGTCATTCTGTAGAATTTAACTTCTTCCTTTGCTAATCTGCCTTCAAGCCTTGCTCATTCTTCCGCTTTATCTATTTAAACCTTTTATTTTAATAAGATTTAATCGTCTTAATTCCTGGGGATAGCGCCAAAAATTTGAGTTCCTTCCACACGGTGAAGAAGCTCAATGATAGAGCATAGCCATGCTAAGGTTGAGACGAATGAGGCTTCTAATTCTGCAAATTGTGCCAGTTCCAACTTTAAGTTACCAGTAATCAAAATAAATTTGATAATGATAGTAAGAATTATCAAATAAGTGATTAAACCCTCAGCAATAGAGCTATGCCTTTTCTTCCTCTATCTATACACGACAAAATTTGTGGTATCTGTGAAAGGTGGTAGGCGTCCACTAACGGCCATTCTTGGCTCGGCTACGATAACACAATCCCGAAAGGAGTCGGTAGTTGCGAGATAAGTTGAAGTATACAAAGTTCAAGTGCCTCAAAAAAAAAATTTTTAAGGATATTTCACAAATGATAAATTTTTGTACTGATTAATTTTAGTTTAGTTCAATTTAGTTAGTTCCAAAATTTTAGTAAAATGGAACACCATTTTATTTTGGGATTCACAGAAAAAAAAAACATTTTTCCAAACTCTGCATTCGTCCAATAAATACAGAAATCTCTTCCGCATCTGCCAATTTAATTCCGTTCTCCTTTCCCGCCACCAATTTCATCGGAACCCTAGAAATCTCCGCCGCTCTCCCGCGCCTTCGCCGGAATAACCTCCGCCAAACTCGATCAACTCCGGCTCACGACTCCGTTTCCCGAATACCTGCAATTCGTAAGTTTCACTAAACTCAATTTCTTCCTCACTCGATCAAGCGCCGTGTATTGAGTTGAAATCTGCACGTATGATTTTAGCCTAATTGGATCATCGGTTTTCCTGTATTCTTTCTAGGCTATGAATCCGCTGACACAAGTGAAGAACCTTCAGAAAATCAATGCGAGAGAAGCAGCCCTAGGCCTTTCCGAGGGCGCGTCGTGGCACGCGAAGTACAAGGAGTCCGCGTATGTCTATGTCGGCGGCATTCCCTACGAGCTCACCGAAGGTGATATCCTCGCCGTTTTTGCTCAGTAAGTCTCTTCTCTTCACACATTTGATGTCAATCTTTGTGAATTCGGGATAATTTTAAGTGTAGAGAAATTCGGATCCTAAAAATTTGATGATGGATTAATGTATATTCTGTTTTTTTGTTGTGAGTGTTTCTGGTTGTGGTTTTGGCTAATTTTTTATGTTTGATGTTTGATGTTTAGGTATGGGGAGATAGTTGATGTTAATCTAGTTAGAGATAAGGGAACTGGAAAATCTAAAGGCTTTGCATTTGTTGCTTATGAAGATCAAAGGAGTACCAATCTTGCAGTAGGTGAGTCCTAGGGATTTTTTACATTGCTATTTGTTGCTGTTATACGGGTTTTTCTGGTTCCGTATGATTAAATTATTCGTTTTGCAGACAACTTGAATGGTGCCTCGGTTTTGGGGAGGACAATCAAGGTGGATCATGTCGACAAGTATAAAAAGAAAGAGGAAGAGGATGAAGAGGCTGCGCAAAAGAAGAGGGAAGAGCGGGGCGTTTGCCGTGCTTTTCAGAAGGGAGAGTGCACTCGCGGAGGCGGGTGTAAGTTCTCTCACGATGAACAGAGAGCTGCTAATACAGGTTGGGGTCACAAAGAAGACCGGCAGTCCAAAAGAGCTGATGACAGGTTTGGAGCTCCTGCAAGGAATGAAAGCCAATCCGGTATGCCTCGTCGTGTTGCAGATTCAGCTCATGAGGAGCGGGACTCAAGAAATTCCAGACCAGATAGGCACTATGAACGTGGTGAACTGGGTTCAAGAGATGAACGGAAGGAGAGAGACTCGAGGCATGGGAATGGCAGGGATGGCTCAAATGATAGAGGTAGAAGAAGTTATGAAAATGAACCAAACTTGAGAGTAGATAGAGACCATAGAGATGAGAAAAGATCGAGAAAGCACGAACCTGAATCTTACCACGGAGCCGATAGAGATGGGAGGGGGAAGGACAGGTCAAATGATCGTAGAACCTCAGACGAAGTGTATCGCTCCAGATCCCAAAGATAGTACTGGTAAGGAATGAGACTGGATTGATAGGCCATCAGAGTGTCACGTTTGATTATGATGTCCTCGATTCAGTTGCTATGTGTAAACTGTATTCTGTGCTTTGTTCACTACTATATGATCAGATCATTTTGTTTTGAAATGCGGTATTAGGTGAGGTAATTTGGGCTTGTTCTCTTCATCTTATTTACACTGTAATTCAATTCAATTAAATTTTGGAACGATGTTATTTAGCTTAGTAGGACCATTTTCAATCAAAAGGAGCATATACCAAATGGAACTCGTACAAGTACAGCAAATGACTCGATTTTCATCCGCCAACCTGGATTGTCGCCGCATATTTCAAAGTGTTAACCAACTTACCCAAAAGAATCACTAGAAAGAAAGAAAATCAGCTTACTTGACAATTTGGCATAATAATTTACCACAGTTGGAGGTCAGAACTGTAACACATTGCAAAATAAAAATGTACTCCGTATTACATTACTATGAGATAATCTTTTCCTGTCTTTTCACATTTGAATGTAACAGAGTTCATAGCAGATTGCAATTTGCCAGTCTAGAAGAGTAAAGAGATCCAAGCAAAACTGCCTAAATGAAGATGCACATAGGTAATGAGCAAGATGAAGATGTAAGCCTAGTTGAACCTAACACACTGAGACATAAATCTGTATTCTACAAATACATCAAAATGAAAGTACCCCTCCTCCTTCACTGCTACGAAAACAGAGTTCACACTGTTCAGGATACTCCTATCTACCTCATGGAACGTCAGTTATCCAGCTCCATTGCTTGAGCGGCTTTAGCTTTGGCCAATTTGGTCAATCTTGTTTTCAGCTTCTTCTTCCCAACTTGAAACTTACCCACTCCCTTCTGTTTCTTGCTTCCATCCACCTAGTAACACAACAATCCAAACATTTATACTAGGTTTAGAACAAATACATTGGAATAACAATACTTCAACATCAGCCTTCCAACACATTGCCAAAGTTTTCGATTTGTTACATGTAAAATCATAGATGAATCAAACAATCTAACAAACACAGTTTGACATCTGCCCTTTAGCCCTAATCGTAACCTCTCACTCCATTTATAAAACAGTAAACACAATCAACCATGCAAAACTAAGACACTACCAAAGTTTTCCAGTATTCACAGATACAGCAAACACCGATGAATTTAACAGCAAATCAACAGCCCTCCGATCAAATATAATATCTTCTACCCCATTTGTAAACCTAGTGAGCAAGATGAACAAACGTGAGTCTACACAAACCACACAGAATTAAACGACCAGATAAACACATATTGGCATCAGCTCTTTAACCCTAATCCTACCTAATCATTCCCATTCCTAGAACAGTGAGCAAGATCAACCCAATCGAAACATGTTAACCAAAGTTTATCTTTCTCACATGTACTGTGAGAGATGAATTTGAGCAAGAAAAGCAACAAGTTCTTACAGTCCTTCAACCGAATCAACCCTAATCCTCTAATTATTTATCCCATTAGTAAAACACGAAGCAAAGATAAAACAGAGGGGATTAACACATTGTCAGAGTTTTCTCTTCCTCGCTTATATTTCCATTTGAACAAATTGCTACAGCCCTTTTAAATATTCATTAATCACCCAGAGAAGAATCAATCCAAAACTCACAAAATCTCTATAAATTCAGAAAGAAAACAGATAAACAAAAATAAATGAACGTACTTTCATAGAGTTTTTCTTAGCTTGCAGCTTCTTATCCTTCCTTTCTTGCTCTTCTTTTTCCTCTGAATCAAACAAAGTAAACAAAAGACATATAATCTACCATCGAAATCTCTAATTCGAGCAAACAATGAAGTTGAACAAATGAGTAAAAAATGGTTACTTTGGAGGTCGAAATTATGCTGCCTTTTTCTCGATGCTAAATTGTTCTTCTTCGACATGACGGGCAGCTGTTTGTTAATGGCGGTGACTTCTCGGTGGCGAGTGGCCTAAACCCTAGCTCGGCGATTTATAGCTTTCCCTGATTTGCTTTCCGGGTTTAATTTGTATGACCTGGCCCCTGATTACTTTAGTTGGCGTTGCCCTATTTTTATATTGGACTATTTTATCCTTTACTTAAACATTCTTCTCCTCCGTTTCTATATTATTGGTACATTTAGGCAGCGTTTGGTTGGGGTGAATCACGAAAGAGAAAGGAAATCTGGAATTGATTCCTTGAGTTAGTGTTTGATTTGCATTTTTTATCATTCACTTTCCCTGTTTTTTGTTTTCTCATTCTCCTCTATATCACGATTCTCTAGTCCTACCCTGGGATTGTGGCTCCCCAATTTTCTTCTTCTAGCCTTCACGAAAAACAAACGTATTCTCAAGTATCCTCCACCTCTTACTAGCATTCCTTCTTCATAAAACCTTCACTTTCACTGCCATCGTCCATTACTATTTTCGTAGTTCCAAGACAAGATTATAGTTTATATTTATTATCAAAATAAAATTTTATATTAATTATTACTATTTCAATAAAAATATTATAACTTTATTTTTGATTTTTTTAAAATATTAAAATGTTATACTTTAACTTAAATAAATTTAAGAAACAAAATTAATCAATGTTTGATTTTAAAATTTTAATTATTTTATTAAAAATTATTTGTGTTGGTGGCTATCATACATTATGTAATATTTTGGATTTACATCGATTTTATGATTTTTTAAAATATATTGAATTTGATTTTTATATCCTCTGTAACATCAATTCTTAAAAGATTTACGTGTGTGCTTTTTTCTAACATCATTATTAGCACACATAGATTTTTAAATCAATATAACATATGTGATTTATATATATATATATATATATATATATATGTGAAGATGATAATTTCAGAATAAAATATTAGTTATGAAAAATTATAAATAAATTTACATTTTTAAAATCACTTGCGACATGTAAATAAGTTAAAGATGATGAATTGAATTTTTAATATTATATATTGTTTTATATGAACTATATATGATAATAGTTCATGAAATACTTTTATATTTTTTTAGCAGATTTGATCATTTGAAAAAAATTATACTTATGTATATATGTATATATGTATATGTGTGTGTTTGTGTTATTTTATAAATAATTCTAAAAATGAATATTTGTTTTTCTAGTATGACCCAAATAATAACAAAGGGAGTGAGAGAAAATTTGATTCCCTTTCCATAATTGAACCAAACAAAAATTTAAAAACAGAGTTATTCCAATCCTTTCTCTTCCTTTCCCTTCCTTGATTGTTTTCCCTCCCCGACTTGAAGCAAACAGTCCCTTACCTTATTGAGGTGCTTTTTTAAATGACACTCTTTCTCATTCTTGGCAAAAAAAAAATTCAATTTCATCCACTCATTCTACTTTTTACTTTCTACACTCAATTTTATCCGTTCATTTTCTTCACCTAAATTCAAACACATAAACATATGGTGCCATGGAGGAAATTATAAGTTTAAATAATCTACCCTCTAATTAAGTTTAGAAGGTTTGTAAGAGTGTGGTGGGTCAACCAAGGGGAGAATAATGGAACTTGGAGTGGATTCAAAAGCTTTCAAGCACTAACACATGTCCAGACAGAGCTCATCGTCGTCATACACGAAGCAATGGCGGATGCAAGAAATCGGGGCGCAGCCCACATCTGCATGAGAACTGATTGCGAAATGACACTTAACCATATCCACAATTTTCTAAAAGTCCCACCAGGAATCAGGACCTTAGTCAGAAGCATCATAATGTTAGAAATTGTCTTCACTAGGTTTCATATGATGAAAGTATCTACACTAGTTGTTACAAATGCCCATTACCTGGCACATGATGTAATCGGTGGTATGTACCTCCAAAACTCGATGGTAATATAAGTGCACGACTATATGTTTTTTAAAAACAAGAATATTTCTCGATCCCCACTTCCTAACAATGTACATCAATTTAAAAAGAGAAAGATGCTTCTATAACCCTACCTAGTCGCATGAGTGCCAATATAACCGTCCAGTGTTCGAAAGTGCCAATATAACCCTAGATAATTAGTGTAAGTGCCAATATAATCCTCTCCGAGAACTTTTAGCCAAAATTTTATAAAAATACACTTTTGCCCTTATGAAAAGAAATTAAAATACAAAACAATAGGCAATAATTGCCCTTAGAGTCATTAGTACTTCAATATAGCTGGACCACCTCCAGACCATCGTCAGGCCGCTGCTACGCCGTTGCCGAAATAGGTAGGGTTATATCAGGACATTATGAAAACTGGTAAGGTTAAATCGACATATTCCTAAAACTTATAGGGTTATATTAGCACATTCACAAAAAGTATAGGGTTATATCAGCACACACTATAGAATATAAGGGTTTTAATAATATTTTGTTGTATTAGTCTGGATTGATTAATTAATGACCTTTAGTGTTGTGTGTGGTTGTTATTTTACCGTGTTCTTCGACCTAGGGTTTTTAAGGTTGATAAGTTTTGAAATGAGGCTATGACATTTGATAATGGTGTTTAATATGAATGATGGTGTCATGATGTCGAATTTTATGGTGTATAAGATATTGTTATGATGTGATAATGGTGTAAATAATGATGTGGTTGGCCGTTAAGCCCAGTCGAGTACCACACACTTAACTTTTGTAATATGTGTTTATATAACCATATAAGTTTTAGGAATGTGATAATATAACTCTATGGGTTTTAGGAATGTGCTGATATAACTTTATACGTTTTCATAATGTTAGATATAACCCTACATGTTCAGGCGGCGGTCCTGCGAACTATGGGAATAAAATTGTCTACCTAATTTTAGCTT
This sequence comes from Rubia yunnanensis, assembly GCA_037428765.1. Lineage (NCBI taxonomy): Eukaryota > Viridiplantae > Streptophyta > Magnoliopsida > Gentianales > Rubiaceae > Rubia > Rubia yunnanensis. Next base: position 2,137,729 of record CM075063.1, on the reverse strand, counting down.
TTGCCCAGAGGGTATTTTGGTCAATTCACATAGAGTAAACATCAGAAAATCAAAGTCAATGTCGGAAATGAGGTCTGAGGGTTATATTGGCACTTTCATTAACTAGTTAGGGTTATTTTTGCACTAAAAATCATCTCAGGGTTATATTGGCACTTACTCACGTGGGTAGGGTTATATTGACACTTATCCAATTTAAAAATAAACATGAGAGGTAGCTTGATAAGACATGAAATATGAATTAGGGAAATATACAAATACAACCTTATATATTTGAGAAAGTGTAGATATAACCCTGGGATAATTTTTAGTGCAAAAACATCCCTAACTACTTTAAATAAGTACAAATATAACCCTGAAGACTATATTCCGGCATTGACCGGCCATTGACCTACCGAAAATGACCAAAATATCCTTTCAGCCTAACACAACAATTGAAAGATAAAAATGCCATTTGCTTCTGCCACCCCGCCGCCTTGCCTCCACCACTTTCCGCGCTCGCCGCTGCCACCTTCCCCGCCACCACCAGCCACCTGAAGTATTCCAACGAAGAATTCTCTTACTTGCAAAAACTTTCCAAAGCTTTTCGTGTGCCAATCAAAGATAACAATTACAGTAGGATGGAAAATGACCTGCGAGGATAACTGAGCTCCCCAACGCCGTCTTGATAGAGCACGAGCTGCTTACCGAAAATGGTGAGGCCCAACGGTGCATCATCCGGCACATTCACGGCGAGGTATGGAGGGTGTCATTCTTCACTCCAATCGTATGGAACCACTTCAAACTCCCCCTTGATTCCTTCTTCTTCAACTACAACGCCTCCAGCTTTCTCTACAATTGCGCGCCGCCGCACTCTCTTCTGCTTCGACTCCAATGGCTGGTTGAGGAATGCAACTGCTGTTGCCCTCATCGACAATGAAGTTGATGTTGGAAATATGAGGGCTTTGGAGGCAAAGGTGTCGCAGAGAAAGGGTCGCAACAGAGCCATGATAGAGCTGGAGAATGCTTCCGCTTCCCCCCGCCATAGCCAAACCCGATGGTGGCTTGCGCAACTCTTGAGGCGGCGGCAGCTCGAATTTCAACTCCGACGGTGGTGGCTCGAGCAACGCATGGAGACGAAGAAGAATGGAGATACAGGCGGCAGAAGAAGGAAATAGAAGATGAATATGTTAGTGTTGGGGGTATAACAGTAATTTTAGTTTATTTTCATTTTTAATTTTTTAGAGGGGCAAAATTGTATTTTCATGAAATTCCGGCCTCAAACTATCGTAAAAGTTATTTCGGGTTATATTTGCACTTTCAATTATCACATGGTTATATGTGCACTTTCGTGAATTATGGAGGGTTATACATGCATTTCGCTCTATGAATTATATGATATAGAAAATAAGTACGCACATGCTCAACCAACAGACATTGTTATGAAGCATATAAATCTCCATCCTCCACCTCATTCTCCTTCGAGGAGTTAACGCCATCATTGCCATAATGTTGTCTCTTGAGTCTTGAGGAGCTATCTAGCATGAACAATTCGTGACTCGAATGAATCAACAACAAATTTGAGTTGAATTTCTCGTCGCTAGGATTATTCTGACCAAAAGACTTATCAATTTCACTTTGTGCATGGAAATAGAGCAAGGTATCGTCTCCTTAATGATATTTGTGGTTGAAATGAATGGGTGTTCGAATAATGATGATTTGGGGTGGTTATGGTGCAAGGATGAAAGGAGAAGAAAATAAATTTCGAGTAGTGGTGCGAGATTGAGTGCATGTGGTGTTTATTGAGGGTCACTTTAAATATTCGATAAAGACAGAGAAGTGAATGGGATTGGCAGTGGCGAGAAGAGAGGAAGATAACTGATTGTTGATTTGGGGGGGGGGGGGCGTTGGGAGGGTTGAGCGCAAAAGGCTTGGAGATTAAGATTGATGGTGTGGCAGTTGTGGTGGTGGTTGAAATCAGTAGGTGTGACGGTGTTGGTGCGACGAGGCACAACATGGATGATTATGAGTTGGGTAGTGTTGATTGGGGCGACATAGTGTTGTAGCAGCATTTGCAGTGGATGAAATAAACATGTATGGTTGCTAAATGAAGATAGCTGAATTTTTCCACTTGATTTCAATTTGTGGTTGAAAGAGGTGGGGGGTTTAAGCTATAAAAAGGGCATTACTATATCTCGCCCTGTATTTTACTATTCTCGCCCTAATACGTATAAATACACGTATTAATATTTTTTAAAAAATAAAAATTAAAAACCCTAAAATCCTCTCCCCCTTCCCTCTCTCCATTCCATCCGGCCAGGTGCCGCTGCCCGCCGCCCGCCGCCCGCCGCCCGCCGCCCGCCGCCCGCCGCCGCCGGAAATCCGCCGGAAAATCGCCGGAAAACGTAAGTTTTGGAGGATTTTTTTTAGTTTTCGTGCGAATTTTTTTTGTTTTCGTGCGAATGAGGGGTTTAGTTGTAAATATAAGAAAATAGGAGGCTTCACTCTTAAATTAATTTATTTCATAAGATCATAGGAGATTAAGATGTAGAATAATTCGGAGAAATCTAATATTAGGAATTTAATGAATTTTGGAATTAAAACGAAGAAATTGTGTTTTTTAGAAATTATTTAGTTCAAATTTGGAAATGATTACTATTTCCGTAATAGGACATAAATTAGAAACAGCATTACGTAACAAATATTAATAGGAGATAAATTCATAGGAGATAAATGTACAATAGTTTCTACGTAACAGTTAATAAATTAAAACACAAAGACGAGCATAAATTTCTACGGCAAAAATTATTCAATTTAACAACTACGTAACTAATTAGTAAAATTACCTCCGAAGACATGGAATTTCTAACACCCTTTCCGGAGTAATTTTTGCTCGTTTTGGATAGCAAAAAATTTCGAGTGCCCTCAAAATGAGTAGAATTCGTGCTAAAAAAAAAAAAAAAAAAAAAAAAAAAAAAAAAAAAAAAAAAGGCACGGCTCGCGCCCAGGCCACGGCGAGCCGTGGCTCGCGCCCGGACCCCGGCGACCGGACCGACGGTGGCTCGCGCCCACCGCACGGCGAGCCGTGGCTCGCGCCCGGACCCCGGCGAGCGGACCGGCGGTGGCTCGCGCCCACCGCACGGCGAGCCGTGGCTCGCGCCCGGATCCCGGCGAGCGGAGCCGCCGGCGGCGGACGGTGGTCCGGCGGCGGCGGACGGTGGTCCGGCGGCGGCGGACGGTGGTCCGGCGGCGGCGCACGGTGGTCCGGCGGCGGCGCACGGTGGTCCGGCGGCGGCGCACGGTGGTCCGGCGGCGGCGCTCCGGCGGCGGTGCCGGAATTTTTTAGATTCAGATTTTGGATTTTTTTTTTGTTGAATTTTTTAAATTTGAATTTAGTTTAATTTAGTTATTGAAATTAAATTAAAAATATATACTGTATACGTATTAGGGCGAGGATAGTAAAATACAGGGCGAGATATAGTGATCCACATAAACTATTACGACGACTCAGTATTATATTAGCATTTACAAAAAGAATTATACAGTATATAAAAGTTGTATGAGCACTTTTAGAAAATAGGAGATATTATTCTCCATTCGAAAAGACCAGTCAAGCTATTGCATGTATTTATGCTATTTATAGGTGTTATCTATCGAAAGTATTTAAATCAATGCTGGTTATGAGTTACGTAATTTTAATAAATGTAAAAGATGTAACCACAAAATTTCTAATAATTTGTGTTATTATTTTTATTAAATGTGTGAATAACAACAAACTTTCCTCCACCCCATCATATTATTCATACTTTCCTTTTAAAATATTTTTTAATGCGTCAGTCCTTTGAAAGACATGGAAATACCAATATTTAAAGTGTAAATTAGAAGAAAAGAAGATAAAATTTTTGGATTGTATAAATCGGGTTATAAACTTTATAACTACTACTCGTTGTATAATAAATTTTTAATATTGCAACTAAGATCTTTTACCTTCTAATATCTTAGTTAAACCTCATATTTCCATTAGCATATGGAAAGACGGTATTTTCCAAGATTTTGCCCTTAATTTTGAGTTTGAATAATTCCTTCTTATTTTAAAAAAGAGTCCGTCTTTTGAAAGACGATATTTTCATAAGTCATAGAAAGACCAAAGCTTAAAATGTAATCTAGAAGAAATGAAGATAAAATTTCCAGTTGCATGAACCGGGTTATAAACTTTAATACTACTGCACGTTGCATAATAAATTTTTATCATTGCAACTTACACCTTTTACCTTTTATTATTATAATTAAACACCGTTTTCCATAATAAATTTTTATCATTTCAACTTAAACCTTTTACCTTTTCATTGCATAATATTATGGAAAGACGGTTTACATGAGATTATGAACAGTTTGCCTTTTAAAAAAAGGATTCTTATATTAATGGAAACCTCTAACTAAAATATATGTACAAGTTGGCGGGATTTACTTGTAGCCTAATTTCGTCCCCAATAAAACCTCCCGTTCCCGGCGTATCGCCACCGTCTCCGCCGCCGTCTGTGGCCGTGATTAAAGTCTAGAGAAGCAACCGCAATGCCTGGAACCTCAAAGGAGTCGGAGTTTCCAGTAGAGCCACAGTCCCTAAAGAAGCTGAGCTTGAAATCCGTAAAGCGAGCCCTAGATACATTCTCCCCAACTCACGGCAGCTTCCCTCCCCCCGATGAGGAAAGGTAACGCCTGAAACCTAAATCGTGAAGTTGCGCATTTTCTGAGCCCTAATTTGTGTAATTACGGTGTAAATTTAGACAATTTTTATCTGATGCGCTTGTTTTTTTGTTCCCCTCAGCAAGAAGATTCGCGTAAGCCTTAAGGTTGGTGATTGCGTAAAAATTAGCGTTAATAGAAACATATTAGGATATAAATTATCACAGGCTAATGTTTTTTTTTTTGTTCTTTTAGTTGAATGCTGAGTACCAAGGGATTAAGGGCACCAATGTGCAGCCGGCTGCCCGTAAAACTAATGCTCAGCAGCCTTCGACATCAAATGCTCTTGCTCTTCCAGGTATATTCAGGGTTTTTGTTTGCTTTTTACTACCATTATATTGGGTTAGTACATTGCACTCAAGGCTTTAGAATATGCTGTAGAAATCTCAAGTCTTTATTCCCATACAGTTTACTGTTAGAACTTTAGGAGTCAGATTATTCTTTCTTCTTTAACCGCATAGAAAGATGATCTTTTTGAAGGGTTTCAGTTGAAAAATAGTTATAGGTTTTCTTGTTGTAGCCTACTTTCCCCTGTGATCGTTTCTTGCTCACGGTTCTGTAGGGAAAAGGTGGATGAGGGAGCCTGGGTTTGGTGTTAGGTTTTGTTTTCTTGTTGTACCTCTGCTGAAACTTGGTTAATTTTGGAAGGTCCGGAAGGCTCAAGAGACCAACAGAAGGGGGCTGGTCAAAATCAGTTAGTAGTTGGCCCTTCTTTACAACCTAATAGCACGTAAGTTTCCTATCAAATTGTGGACTTTTTTTTTAGTTTTTCTATATTTATATGTACTTGATATTGTGGACCTTCTTACTATTAGTCATTTGATTCTCCAACTCTTGTTTAACAGAGCTGAAGCTGGGTTCTCGGGCAAAAGTACAGCGATTACTTCCCATACCCCATCTGAAAGGTTTGGATCTTCTCCTCTGGTTAGTAATTGCTGCCGTCCTCGTACACACATGCATGAACCAAATTGCTTTTTTGTCCAGTAGTTCATAGCTTGTACACGCATGTGCATGAACCAAACTGTTTTATTGTCCCTAAGCTCACATTAGTAAATAACAATGCCCGATTTCCTGTTTTTACGAGCTTGCTGTAGAAAAGGACTAGTATCATGCCAAACTGCTCTAATCGCCTCATCAACATTAGTAGAAAGAGCTCCGTCCTAGAATTTACTTCCTACTTTTCAGTCAAGTTTTTGAATGCATGTTTGACTGTGGATAACTTTAGTTACGTATAATAAAAAATCGTTGTTTAGAAAATAGTGTTACAACAAATCCAACTATGCCTCGCATGATGATATTATTACTTATATACCATTTGAAATTTATGGTCAAACATGTCTTCAATAAGTCGACTGAAAATTGGGAAATAAAGTCTGGTACAAAGGGAGCAGTAATTGCATTACATCTGTAACATCTTATGGGTGCTCTTTTTCAAATGAAAAAGTAATTCATGTTTCATTTTTCTTATTTATGTGGACAAAACTATTAAGACAGACGTGATCTCTTTAGAACATTAATGGAAAGTGTGTCTTGGCCAAACATGATGATAGATATAATCCATGATATCCATCTAGCCAGCTCTTCATGTTAGACTTCATTTAGTTGTTTTAAATTGACCCAAATCGAGCTGTTTTAACATGATTGGCATTCCTTGTATTTTTCTTTCCAGAAATTTTTCTACTTCTGCTCTAATGGAAAGGATCCCAAGCAGATGGCCTCGTCCCATTTGGCGTGCTCCCTGGAAGAATTACAGGGTAAGTAGTTTCGAACCTTATTCTGTTGATGCACTGTTATGACTGCTGTTTTTCATTTATCTCGATCCTTCAATGGATATCAGACTCAGCAATTTCTTATGTCAAGGGAGTAAATAGCATCTAAGACTAGGTTTTGGTCTCTTAATGTGAAGAAACTATCATGTTTCTGATGTCCTGTTATCATCGACTTTGATTTGTATCAAGTACTTAATGCAACTTCAGACTTAAAGTTGACAGTTGGAGGTTTATCAGCCGAGACTGGTTTAACAAGCTAGGCTACTACTTCCTTAGAGTTTCATAAGTTACGCTGAAGCAGTTAAACTTTTATAAGGGTCCTTAGTTATATCCAGTATAAGCACTATCGTTCCTTTTGGATTGGTATGATTCATTCACCTTGCAGTAACCTTCAGGCTTTGGTTTCGCGATTCATGATCCAAGAATTTCTGAATATGCAAATGTCCTTCATTCCTTCTCCTCATTCTTTTCTTTTTGAAATGTGTGCTTTCATGGTAGACAAGAACTGAGAAGTTTATATGTGTTATATTAGTATTTGTGAAGCCAGATGCACTCTGTATGAAACTTGGATATGTTTTCCTTGTTAAGCAAAGGCGTGCTTGGTCATTCGGCACATTGATCTACTCCACTCTTTGCAACTCTGCTCTGAACATGATAGCCCATTAATAATTTTGGTAGTAGACAAAATGCCTGTTTAGGAATGATTTTGAACAGAATAAGAATGACGGACTCAGTAGTAACAGGGCACATAAATAAATAATGAAGGCATGTTATTCTGTACGGAAGGTGATAACAGAATCAACAAGTATTTGTAGTGTTATCTGACGACTCAATTAGAGTATTTATTGTATCAGGGTAAATTTGATATGTTTCCTTTTTTTGACATTGATCTTTGTGTAGGTCATCAGTGGTCACTTGGGATGGGTACGATCTGTTGCGGTTGATCCAAGTAATACTTGGTTTTGCACGGGATCAGCTGATCGGACAATTAAGGTCCACAACCATATTCTCTATTTGAGTTTTTTTCATTATATTGATATGATTGTTGAAATCCAATAACTTTGTCGGTCCACAGCTTTTTTCTCCATCTGGTTTCTTTTAATTATACTGATAGATTTATTGAAATGTGATGACTTTGTTGGTCTACTTTTGTTTTAATCATTCAATTAAATAAAGTATAAGAGCTAAAATTTTGTCATAAACTTTGATGCTTGTGGTTGAAAGTTTTATCTCTATCTACCTAAACTATTCATCGATGCATTATATTGATGTGAATCGTATTATCAACTAATGCTGGTATACTTAATATTAGAAAGAAAAGATTGTTCTGCATTTCTGCATGTGATACGTGCATAAATTAGTTTGAAATCAAATACCCTCCGTCCCACTTCATATTACTTAATTTGACTTTTGCACACCACTAAATTCTATTATTGTACATGTAAAACTATTATCATCTTATATGTTGTTGGATTCATCTTAACATATATTTTAAAGTTATTATTTTTTCAGAATTGTTTTACACATATAAATAAAGTTATTAATATTTAAACATTGATACTCCTTCTATTTCTTTGTTAGTGGCACACCAGTTCTGGGTGTTAGAATTCAGGAGATGCTAAATTAGTGGATGAAATTGAATTGAAAGAAAGAAAAGTAAAATGAATGGATATAATAGCCTTAAACTTTCCATCATTAGAAAGTGCCAATATAAAAGAAACATCTCAATATAGAAAGTGTGCCACTATTAGTGAAACGGAGGTAGTACAGTTGACTCTCAAAAGTCAAATTAAGCAACATTAAGCAGTACGTGCTATGATATTGGACCTGCTTGACGTTTGCTGTTTCTGCTTTTCCTTTGTTTCTTTAATTAGATTTGGGATTTGGCAAGTGGGCAGCTAAAGCTCACCCTAACTGGGCACATTGAACAAGTTAGAGGTTTGTTAGATTTTGGAAACAATTGACAGTTTGTTATTTTGACATATCCTCAAGTTTGGGAATTAGATTGCAGCAAAACAGTTCTCATGTTTAATTTTTATTTCCAGGGCTTGCTGTTAGCAGCAGACATACTTATATGTTCTCCGCTGGTGATGACAAACAAGTAAAATGTTGGGACCTGGAACAAAACAAGGTAATTGTGTGATGAGTGGAATGTTTGACATTAATAGATAGTCAGAACTTGCTTTCTTACTAAGTTTGTGCTTCTCCAGGTTATTCGGTCTTATCACGGTCATCTGAGTGGCGTTTACTGCCTGGCACTTCATCCTACTATTGATGTCCTTCTAACTGGGGGTCGTGACTCTGTTTGTCGGGTAAATAATCTCATTCTCAGTTGTTTGGATGCAAGTATTTTTTAAAATCTTGAAAACCTAGGGGATGGCCTTGTTCTCACAGTCCCGGTGACAAGCTGAAATACACTTTATATAGTTATGCGTAGTTTTTTAATGCATTATTTTAAAATTTTAAGTAGCTTCCCAGAGGTGCAAACTCCTCACCCCCCACATCCACCCTCAGCTCTATACTTGTATGTGAGATTTTGAGTTTTGCTTGATAATTATGAGACAATTTTTCTTCTTCTTCTTGCAGGTTTGGGACATTCGAAGTAAGATGCAAATTTTTGCTCTCAGTGGGCATGAGAATACCGTCTGCTCAGTTTTTACTCGACCCACGGTGAGTGCTTGTGTTTCATGTTTTACTTAGAGGTCTCTTTTTCCTTTCTTTTTGGGTTTATGCCTAGTAATCTGATGAAGACAGTTTCATTCCAATTGCTTTGACTCTCCTTTCTGATTTTAGTATTTTATACTCTTTGAATTCTTCCCATTGTATACATAAACCACTTTTAGTGTGTGTCTCTCATCTTCGCATTCATCGAGGGGCCGTCACTTCCTCCACGCGACCTAGAAAATTTGATATGAGCATCAGTTAATTTGCCTTCTAAAGCTTTTGTTATTAAGTCTCATAGTGATTACAAGGTGATTGTAAATGCTGCCAACATTTGACAATAAATATTGCATCCCAACATTTATTAATTCTTCCGTCAACCATGTTTTCTTGCCTTGACATTACAGTCCTAAATTTTCATCACATTTGTCTGATTCATTGCTGCGCCTGTTTCAGGATCCACAGGTTGTAACCGGATCGCATGACTCAACAATAAAGTTCTGGGATCTTAGATATGGTATGGTTTGTGAGTAATTTATTCAATAATTCCATTATGTACTGCAACTCTTATCTAAATGCCAATATACCTTATTTTATAGGTAAGACTATGACAACATTGACGCACCACAAGAAATCTGTGCGTGCCTTGGCACCTCATCCAAGCGAGTTAGTTTTTGTCCTTTTATCTTTTCTTGATTTGGTGCAGTTATTGTCTAGATGCACAATTTCTGGTTATTCTATCTGATTTTTGGTGGCATTCCATGTTACAGGGAGGCCTTTGCTTCTGCATCAGCTGACAATACAAAAAAGTTCAGTCTTCCTAGAGGAGAATTTATGCACAACATGCTGTGAGTACATCACCCATGCTCTAGTCTAGTGATACTCATATGTTTAGTAAATAGTATTAAGAGAGATTTCGAGGAAGTGCTAATGTTTTTTGGCTATGCAGCTCTCAGCAGAAAACCATCCTCAACGCTATGGCAGTTAATGATGATGGCGTGCTGGCTACAGCAGGTTGGAATTTGGCTTGAATTTTAGTTATGGCTTCCCTGAAACATTCATAACTTTGCGTATATTGATGTTGAAATGCACTTTTCATTCTGATGATCTTCTTGTTATGGTGCAGGTGACAATGGAAGTTTGTGGTTTTGGGATTGGAAGAGCGGTCACAATTTCCAGCAATCGCAAACTATTGTCCAGCCCGGTATGATTTCCTTAAACTTAACTCTGTAGAACCTTCTCTCTCACTTGATTGAAACATCAAAACTGAAAAATCGTACGTGACTCTGGTTGTCAGGATCGTTGGAGAGTGAAGCTGGGATATATGCCCTCACCTATGATGTCACGGGTTCAAGGCTAATCAGTTGTGAAGCAGACAAGACGATCAAGATGTGGAAGGAGGATGAAAACGCTACGCCTGAAACACATCCCCTCCATTTCAAGCCACCTAAAGATTTGCGCCGTTTTTAGAGCTCAACGTTTGATTTTGTTTCAGCTGTAAAATTGCGAGATGTTTGATTAACCATTTGAGTTATAAGAGGCTAATTGTGGAAATCAGATTGACATTGAGATGATACTGATCTTCCCAAAAAAGCTGTTAGAAGATGAGCAGCTATTGGCCCATAGATTCTGAACAAATTTTCAACACCTAATTTATGTTACTACATTAGACTTTAATCGCCCATTTATTGAATGGGGGTAGTACACCAGAACCTAAATTCTCATAATATTACAACCAAAATGACAAATCCAGAATAATAGATCAATCATGTAATCAAATAAAATGAAATAGATTGCATGAAACAAAAATCAGCATCATAGTAGAATTTCTTACTCCATGGCAATCTATATAGTGATAGCACGGAGGAAATCAATGAGCTTCATTCAGAACTAACACATCATAAATCTTACTAAGATACTGTAATCATCTAATCTCTAAGAAGCAGAGTAATATTCAAGTCTAAAAGCATGAGACATCATTCGACATTTTGACTTGAGGATTCTTCAAGTTATCAGACCCAAAAGATTCCTTAGTTAAACCAGGCTACTACGTAAAACTCCCGAGGAGTGTTCAGATATGTAAGTAAGAGGCATCATTCTACCTGAGGATTCTTCAAGTTATCAGCTCGAAAAGATTCCTTTGTTCGGCCGTAGTAGGTGATTTTACTTTCAGGAAACGTGACAAAATTCCACCCGAAAGCTGACCCACCAGTGACACTAGGTTCAGGCTGCTTGCTTCCCGGGAATAATGGCTTAGTTTCGCCGTGCCTTGTGGATGCCCAGTCAGTGGGAGACTTCCCATACGCCTGGCGCTTCTGATCTTGTGTATCTGGACGAGGAGGTTCTTCTATCATCTTTTTGTAAAGATCCATTACAATCTTCATCTCTGTGGTAACGACACATAGGCGTTAGAATAGCAGCATATGCTATACTGTTCAGGTTGGCACTATTTTCATAAATCTTAATATGTGCTAGTCCCTTGAGATTCAAATATCTATAGACACAAACTTTCAAAGCGCATAAATAAACCAAGAGGCTGACCAAAATAACACACACGGTATACTGATGCTGCTACTAGTGCATTGAAAACACTGTTTAGGAAAACGAATATCTATTCAAGAAAATTTCTTGCCAAAGAACTTTATCGGCAACATCTAGCTTCAACAGTATAGGAAACTTGAGGAAAACAATGGCCAAACGAAGGAAGATAGTGTTGAAATAAAACCAACAGAAGTAAAAGTACAGGCACTGTATACCACCACTAACAAGTGAGTACATGAAAGTTTCGATGGGAATGGTCAAACAGAAAACTCAAAAATATGCATACATACACCTTCAAGATGGTGAACATGGATTTTGCCGAGGAAAAGAGGGTAAAAGCAACAGTCCACGTGATAATAAGCATCAAAGAACATAAGAATAAAAGCAACAGACCAGCTCAAAGTTTAAGTGCAAGGTGTTAGATTCACAAGATTACTGCCTATGGACCAAATATAAACTCTAAAGCTTACTTTCACGAATTTCTTCAGCCGCCTTGCAGTTCTGAAACTCGGGAGTCTTGAGAACCTTCAAGATCGTAATGTAACTTCTCTCAGAATAAATCAATCAAAACAAGTCCCTTGAACAAGATAGCATTACAATGAAACAGAAACTAATCACAATTCACAAGTCAATGTGGATCAGTTAAAGGTCTGAAATGTTAATTTTAAGTCTATATTCAGCTTCGAGATTCCAGAGTCCGGAAATTTCTACCAACCTTTCACCCCTAAGAGCAATCCAACACAAGTTCTCCAGCCACAACAAAACAAAGAAATCTACATATTGCCTAGCTCACATAAGAGGCAAAATTGCTCCGGAAACCAAAAAGACTCAGCTTTCAGTGCAATAAAAGCAACCCTAATCACACTGAAGAAAAATCCAGAAAAATAAACAAACAGCAAAAGCGCCTTTTTCCCAAATTAACCAAATCAGGAAGCAAACTAAAGGAGCCCAGAAGCAAATTCAACATGATAAACCTCCAGAGCTTACAATTTCGCATCAAATTCGATTTTTTCTTGGAATAAATAGTTGCTTTCCGTACCTCGATGACACTGGGACGAAGGTCTCTAACAATGGCGCGCATTTTGAAGTAGGGAGAATCTTCCAGGCGAACATTGTTGTCAAATGGCCTCTTCCTGTTGCCTTGCCAAGTTTCCATCGTTGGGGTTTGGTGGAATTTTTTTTTTCCTGGTGAATTCAAATTGGAATTACTTCAGCAAAATGAATAAAAAAACATTGGGTGGGTTATAATTTAAAGGGCTCTTAACATTGGGTGGAATGTAAGAATACTTTTGTAATTTTGAAATGATTGCTTTGAAATTATCGGCATGCACGAAGTCTTGTAAAAGATGGTATTTTCTAAGTTGTATATAGTCGAATTAAAATATAATGATAACCAGTAAGGTATATGAATATTTTAAATTAAATATCGTTATCCAAAATTTCCATCAACTATTAATATAAAGCGTCATTTCACTTGGCGGGTTTTTAATACCACTGCCGACACTCTACCCCCACCAATTACCCCTTACCCTCTCCCTCACTCCACCCCTACCCTGTTGAAACTTGTTGCCAGGTGAATTCCCCTCCATGTTGCCACAGTTCTCACCCGTTGCCAGATCTCCCTCCTCCTCGTTGGATTTTCCTTTCTCGTTGCCTCCATACACCTCCTAGCTGCCCTGCCCCTTCCTCTTCGCCGAACATGCCATGGTCGGCACAATTCACTAGCAATGACGATTGATGTGTCGCAAGACACTTGAGGAACATGGAACGGGCTCTTGCACTAATGTCTAATTCCCTCGAATGACCGACGAGGGGCTTTGTCGCTTGAGCATGTTCTTTTGAATATCCGAACAGGACTTGGTTGCTCGAGCATCACTGGTCACCTACCAACACCCTACCAACACCGACCACCACCACAACCAACAACCACCACTACCAGCCACCACCTCCAAGCCATCACACGATCGTGAAATCACCAACACCATCAACACCACCACTTTATTATTTATCAAAATATACACGGTATAAAAAAGGTATTATTGCATAGCGTAAAATAATAAAATACGATGTAGTTTAGCCGTCCCCTTAACTTCAAGATTATAAAAACCATATTTGAAAATTTTAAAATCCCTAAAAATTGCCCTATTACATTAAGCCTTAATCTTTGGGCTTTGTTTGACACAATACCATACATCCCAAGCCCAATAAAATTCAAGGCAAACAAAAGTCGCGTAGTTCATTGTGACCGGGCTCGTGTGGTGGCCACGCGCTGTTAGAGTTCAATCCTCAACTGAGCTATCGTTCCATTTCTCTCACCACCGTTAATTCATACAATCCTTCCCGCCGGCCGCCGCCGCCGCCGCTCTCCGATCCACCAAAATGCTGGCACGCCTCGCCTCCCAACGCCTCCGTGAGATCCGTCAGGTTTTCCGTCAAATCCCCCAGGTCCGCTCTCTCGCTCTCGTGTATATCTATCCTCCGAGATATGATTCGTTAATTCCAATTGATTGTTTTATTTCATCTCCAGACCTCTCGATCACTTTCCACTGCCCTAAATTATGTAAGTAATCCTTTCCCCCAAAATTCTATGATGTTTTTTCCTCGAGCAGTTTAGTGTTTGACTGTGTGTGATGCGAATTAATTGTTTGCGTGTTTCGTTGATGATGTTGTAAAGCACCTGGATGCTCCTGATAATAATCCTCAACTTCCATGGGAGTTCACTGAATCTAACAAAACTAAGGTTAGTAGCTGCAAACAGTTTTCCCCTTCCTTTTTTTTGTTTGTTTAATTGTACCCTAGCATGTGTTCAGCTTTGTGTATTCATTTTGAAATGCCGAACTCTGGATATTTCAGCTGTTAGGATGATGTTGCATTTTCGTTATGATCTGTTATACTGTTTATAGTGTTGAGCAGTTTGTTCTAAATCAGAAGAATGAAGATATAGGGTTAGAGTTGAGCAGTTGATTTTAGAGTCCATAATTTTATTCGATTATGTCAGTTGTGGAGTAAAATGAAATATATTCTAATATACTACAGTTAGGTAGTCAATAATATGTCCCGACTCAGAATCGCTTAGAGTCGAACAATTGAGTTTTCATCTTAGAGTTGGTGTATTTTTTTCTATAATGTCAGTTATGGAGTCAGGAGTATAAGGAACTATATTGGCTGCACTAATAGGAATCAACTGCCGATGAAATATGTTTTCTGTTGCTTCTTATCCAATTCTGTTCAGATTAGAGTTCTTTTTTGTTGTTCCATCTGCCTGCAGTATGGTGTTGTTTATATTCTTAGCCACGAGTTTGCTTCCTGCACAGGTGAAGGAAATAATATCTCACTATCCATTAAATTACAAGCAATCTGCTGTTATTCCTTTGCTAGATCTTGCCCAGCAACAACATGGAGGATGGCTTCCTGTTTCAGCTATGAATGAAGTATGTTGGCATGAACTGGACTCTTAACATATTGTGCTAGTTCCATGCTGTTATGATTATTAATTTTCCAAGAAAAAATCACATACAAACTCATATACATTCAGTAAAAGTTGATGCTATGAAGAACCTGCTGTCATAAGTTTATGTGAACTGAGTTTCATTTTCTCACATGTGATTAATTTTCCAATCTTTTATGCGCATTTTCTTGTTCTAATGATTAATTTAGGAAGTCTTCTACAATGATCGTTCCATTTGAGCATTCGTGTCTGTCGTGAATCGTGATAGCTGTTATTTGTTTACTGCTAACCAAAATACTAATAATGCTATATACTTTGATAATAAAGGTGGCTAGAATAATTGAAGTTGCTCCTATTCGCGTTTATGAAGTTGCAACTTTCTACTCAATGTTCAACCGTGCAAAGGTGAGGAATAACTGCATTTGACAAAGTTTTAGTCTATCTCTGCTGTTTTTATGCATCTATTTGTGCTGTTGGTTGCCCTGTCAGGTTGGTAAATACCACCTTTTGGTATGCGGTACAACACCCTGTATGATACGTGGTTCGAGAGATATTGAGGATGCATTACTCAAGCATCTTGGGGTAAAGCGCAATGGTAAGATGCTTAAAGTTCTAATTGTGTTTTATGTTTTATGCTAAAAGTGGTAAAGCACATCCTGGTACTCATTTGGATTTCATTTACTGTTTGCAGAGGTAACAAAGGATGGCTTGTTCTCTGTTGGAGAGATGGAATGCATGGTATGGATCTTTCATGCTAGTACTGATCCCGTGTCTTAAATCTGATTTCTTTTTGTAACTTGTCTGCTTGGCTATTTGTGGGTTGAATGGAAGTTGTTTTTCTTATAGATGTTGTATCATGTATTGCTTTCTATTACTAAAAATTGTATTACTAGAAGCCATGTGAATATTAGTGAAAGGAACAGATATGTGATAAAGAACTGCAAAACCTTCGAGTCTTGGATCTGTGCATGGTCTTGTATGTGTATCATGGCAAGTTGGTTGATGTATAGTTACATGATAGATCGATGGGCCAATAATCATATACTGCACATAATCATGTTTGTGTGAAAAAGAGAAGTGAACTTTGTTACCTCTATCTGCTAGTGAAGTGATATTTTATGAATTGAGTTTGATAATGTTTGGGTTTAATATATTGCAGGGAAGCTGTGTAAATGCTCCAATGATTACTGTTGCCGACTACTCTAATGGATCTGAAGGTTACACATACAACTATTATGTAAGTACACAGTTCCGATTTGCATTTGAATCTTGAATTCATCTGAAATGTTTCATTACATTGTTCGGTGCATGTGGTGTAATTGCAGGAAGACCTTACCCCAGAGCGAGTTGTGGATATCGTCGAGGCATTCAGAAGGGGAGAAAAGCCACCGGTAAGGAAATCAGTGACTTAGATATGTTATATGTGTTTTTGATATCAAACTCGGTATAGCGACAATTGCCTATGGTACTTTCAGCACGGTACGCAGAATCCGAAGCGAATCAATTCCGGGCCACAAGGGGGGAATACTACATTGTTGGGTGAGCCAAAGGCGCCGCCATGCCGGGACCTTGATGCCTGTTGAATTGGTTAAATAGAGCAGCATCTCTCGGGTGTAAGCCGTCTGTTACCGTTGTTTGTTCTAAAGTTATCAATTCTAAACTGTTATCCGGCGAGTAGGGAACCTGGTGGCTGTATGCTTTCGCTACCTCTCTATGAAGTTGGTTGTATTATGCATCGGATGCTTAATAACACCACCAGGTGCCCTGTAACTTTAATTGGCATTTGGAAAGAATTTCAAGTAAGAATTTTGAATTCAGATGGACTTCATCTTGTACTTTCTTTTTAATATTGAAGTAGCGAGTGTTCTCGGTATTGTTATCTCCGGAAAAGAAAAAATAGAGTGTTCACAAACATGAACTAGATTCTTGTTTAAAGCTTATTGTTCACATTGTCATTGAAAAGTCATTGAAATATAAAATCAATAACATTAATAAATAATGATTATAATTCAGTGACCAGAAAAATTGTTTGCACATTTACATTATCATTATACGACCATATTTTCTAGGGATATATACAAATATAACCCTTTATATTTCATTAAGGGCACATAAAACTCTGAGTATTTCGAAACACAAAAACAAACCTAACTACTTTATATAAGTACAAATATAACCCTAAAAACTATATTCCGGCATTGATTGGCCATTTTCGACATTAACCGATCAGAAATGACCAAAATGCCCTTTCAATCTAATGTAAAATTTTGAAAGACAAAAATGCGTTGTACCCACTGCTGTTCTGCCACCACTGCTCCACCATCTTTGTCGTCGTGCCTTCGCCACTGTCGCTCCTCCACCACCAGCCACCCTTCCCACCACCACCACCCAACCCTCCCGTCAACTTTCACCCCACCACCCAGCTCCACCTCCGTCATGTCGAGTCCAACCCTAGCGCTGATGCCAACCCCGCTCAACCCTAGCGTCGGCGCCACCAACCCCTTCCCAATCTAAGCCCGCTGGTCGATGCTCCGCCACCTCGTGAAGCCCCTCCATTGGCTGTGACGCTCCCTCTGCCACAGCCCACGATGGTGGGCGAAAGCCCTAGCAAGATGGGTGAAAGAAGGGGGCAAAAGCTCTAATAGTGAACGTGGGTGAAAGAAGAACGGCTAAAAAAGACGAGGGAAGAAGAATGAGTTAGGGTTTAGGGTATAATATTTAATTCACTTTTTATTTATTTATTTTTTGGAAGGGTAAAATCATCTTTTCAATCAAATCCGGCCTTAAACTGCAGGAATGAGTAAAATTGCACTCACATCAGCTATCTAGGATTATATTTGTATTTTCAATTATAAAAATATTATATTTACACTTATGTGAATTATGTAAGGTTATATATGCACTTTTATATATTTTCTAAACGGAAACCCATGTAAAAAGAAAGGTATCCCTCAGTTAGAACTAAATTGCCTAGCGATCATTTTCACGATGTTCCAGAAACATGCTTGACCGTTAGTATGTTCACCTACGTATAATAACGGTAAATAAAAAGTTGACATTTAGAAACTACTTGTTACGATGAATTCAACAATATCACATACAATAAAATAATTGCTCATATATTTATTCAAATATGTGATAAGAATTTAATGGATAATAGTTATAAAAATGAATACGCATGGACAGCGTGCCTCAGCCATGAAATATAATTTCCAAGGAAATGTCCAAAAAAAAAAAGTTTTTTTAAAAATTATTTTTTTTAAAAAAAGAGTTTTTTTTTAACTACGTGTAAAATCTGCCATCACATACAAACGCCTCACTGCCTATTTCACTCACAAAGATCGCTCCTTTCCTTTTCCCTTTCCCTTTTCACCATGTTCCATTTCTCCTCCTCCCTTTTCTTCTTCTTCAACAACTACAAATGAAGCTTCAAACCCTCCAACCATCTTCAGTTAACTCTCCATTTCCACTCAAAAAGCGCCATTCTTTCCACTTCAAGAACCCCAGAATCAGCCTCAAAGTCCTCTGCAAAGCCCCAGAAAATGGCCCTTCAAATCCTCCAAAAGTCATCTCAATCCTCACTGCAATCCCAGACTGGGCGGATAGAGTTAAAGAGAGAGGCATGAAGAAGAAAAGGTCCCTCTACACTCATGAGAATTGGGTTGAGCATAGAAGCTCGTATAGACATTTGAGGCATCTGGGCTCGAGTTTGAGCTCCAGGGTTATCTTGTCTTTGGTTCCACCTGTTCTTGCATTCACGACTGTGGCGGTGATGATTGCGAGCTATAATTCCGCGGTTTTGCTGCATTGGCTGCCTGATTTCTTCCCTGTTTTGAGGGCCTCTACTTTGCCTTACCAGCTCACTGCACCTGCCTTGGCTCTGCTGCTGGTGTTCAGGACAGAGGCCTCGTATTCGAGGTACGAGGAAGGGAGGAAGGCGTGGACGAAGGTGATTTCGGGGACTAATGACTTGGCTAGGCAGGTGATTGCATCCGTGGTTTGCTCTACTGATACCTTACTAAAAAGGGCTCTCTTGCATTACATCATGGCCTTTCCTGTGGCTTTGAAGGTATATAATGTCTGAAATTTATGCGACAATGCTGCTTTAGTTACTCGAGATATAAGTCATGATCAGTTCTTTCTTGCTACTTAAGGGCCTCTAATGTGTGTTTCTGCGCGCGCGTGTGTGTGTTTTCTTTTTTGTTTTGATTCGATATATTAGTCATACTTGGTACTTGAGGGGCCTTTTGTGTGTTTGTGTGTGCTATAGATAAGTTGGTTATGATCGCTTTTGTATGGTACTTAAGGCCGAGGTATTTGATTTGGTATGTAATTTCTGCAATTTATGTGTTTTCCTTGTGTCCTGAATGTTGCGATAGTTACTCGAGATTTAAGTCATGATCAGGCTCTTTCTTGCTACTTAAGGGGCCTCTTGTGTGTGCCTTTTCTTTTATATTTGGATTTTATATTTTAGTCACAATAACTTCATACTTGGTAATTGAGGGGCCTTTTGTGTGTGAATGTGTGCTGTAGATATGTTGGTTGTGATCACTTCTTTCTTGATATTCAAGGGGCTTTTGTGTGTATGTGTGTGTTAGATTTCAACATTAACCCATGATCGCTTCTTTCCTGGTACTTAAGGGGAATTCTATGTCAGTGTGTGTTTTATTTCAATACTTTAAGTCATGATCACTTCTTACTTGGTAACTTAAAGGGTCTTGTGTGCGCACGCATATATATCTTTGTGATTTAAAATTTAACCGACAACCACTTCTTTCTTGGTACTTGAAGGGGCTTGTGTGATCATGCGCCTGTTTTTGTTTGCTAGTTTGTGTTAGATTCTTCGTTTAAGTCATGATCACATCTTCCTTGGTGCTGTTTTCATTTTAGGACAAGAATAATACTCGAAGATTAATTAAAGCTAGATTGATCATGCTTCTTGTTGTGTACTGGAATGCTATATCTAACAAACTGAATTATGTAATCTCTTGATGCAGTGCCATCTAGTCCATAACTCAGATGTTGCAGAAGACCTTCAGGATTTGCTTGATGATGATGACTTAGCTGTTGTTCTTCGTTCAAAAGACCGCCCTCGCTGCATAGTTGAGTTCATCTCCCAGTCGATTATGCTGCTGAGTATGGAGGAGACAAAGCGAAACATTTTGGTAATTTCCAACTTAACGAACAAACAAATAGAATGATCACATGATAATATGATGCATTCATTATTTTCATGAGTGGCACTATCTAAATGTTTTGAAACTCCTTTGTCTGATTCTTAAATTTGATTGCAGGAGTCAAAGATTTCGTGTTTTCACGAAGGCATTGGTATTTGTGAAGAGCTGATGGGTATACCTATCCCTCTATCATATACGCGATTGACATCAAGGTTTTTGGTTCTATGGCATCTCACTCTTCCCATAATCCTTTGGGATGATTGCAACTGGATCGTGGTTCCTGCCACCTTTATTAGTGCTGCTTCACTGTTCTGCATTGAAGAGGTAACTTTTCTCTTGCCATTTCCCTTTCTTAATATGGACTCAAGAATTTAGTCTGCTTCGATATGCATTCAGAACATGCTGGGAATGATAGTGACACATGTGAAGCATTTTTTACCTCGTTGCAAAGCTTTGGAGTTCTTGATTCTTGAATGTTTTTCGTTCTTGGCTGACAGAACTGAAGCTAGTAATATTACAGAAGAAAATCCAAAAGTGCCTTTTCTTCTATCCCGTCTAATTTATTATAGTTGTTTCTCTTTTACTCATTTTTTGTTCATGCAACATCTCTCTGTGAGTAGTAAATAGAAGAAAGACCTATCTTCTGACAACTTGTTAGCTTGCTGAAGCATATACTCGTTCTTCGGAGTGCCTGATTATTGAACGGTTTTCGTTCTTGTCTGACAGAACTAAAACTAGTAATACTACAGAAGAAAATCCAAAAATGCCTTTTGTTATAGCGTTTTTCTCCATGTCTGCATGTTTTACCGGAGCATCTAAGGTCTCCTTCATACATGTCCAAGGACCATCTTTGGCATGCTCTTCTCACTTTTCATTTCTCGTGGATACTCTTAATTGGTTCAGTATAGTTCCACTACACATTCTGTTAAAACCTAGTATGCATCGATCTCAACATATATTTGTGTTTTTTATTCTACAGGTCGGGGTTCTGATTGAGGAGCCATTTTCAATGCTGGCGCTCGATGAGCTGTGTATGCTCGTGCAGCGCAGCATTGAGGAAGCGATGGGGAACGAGGAGATGATCCAAGCGCAAGTAAACGCGAAACGACAGAGCCACTACAACAACCAGCATGCTACAAATGGCTGGCCATCCTCCTAAGGACATAAGAAGTTAGTTGCTTGTATTAGCTTATTGACTGATATAGTTTTAGCATATAGAAAAGGTTTTAGGTGTATAAATGGTAGGCAAAAAGTTGTGCTAGATAACTTGCTGTTGCTAGAATCAAATGAAAAAGTGTAGAAGCTCAAGAAATATATACTGCCCTTCTTTGTGGCCTTATCACAAGAGGAAGCTTTTCATATTCATGGTTGTACTATTGACTCCTCCTAAATTCCACCCCACTTCCATGGTTGCCCTGGCGGTTATCAAAATCTCGATTCAGATCTTACGATCTTATTAGGATATGAATCTTGGAGGAAGTTTTCGTATCATGGTTGTACATTGGATTCAGTAAAATTTCGACTTGATGCAATTTAATTTAGTTTTGGTCTATTACACTATCTTTATCAACAACTATAACTCGATCCAATTTCGTTTGAAAAATTCAAATTTAATATGTGTCACACTGGTTATTGATAAACATGATCTTAATTAAACGTGAAATTCTATCTCAAGTTGATAATTTTGTATGGTGACTGCGTGTTGGCATACTAAACAACTAAACAGTGGAACCTCCATTCTTCGTATACCTTCTTTACTATCACTTAGGCTTTTATTATTATTGTAAGATTTAGTTAGTGCCTATGTGTAACATCTCTTATTGACACTAAAGTCTTCGATTAGAATGTAATATTTGTTTTAGCGTCTTGGGGTAAATGGGTTCATCTCATAGCTTGATGTAAAGATCACTTGAATGTAGGCTATTTGGCCAATCTGATCAATATAAAGGGTTGGATTCCCAAACATCCTCGTCATTGACGATTTTAACTATATAAAAAAAAAGATAAACATGATCTTATTCTTATTTTTCATTACATTTCAGTTAAGTATAAAATGAAATAAAATGGTCTAAACTCCAAAAACGAAGGAAAAAGGTAATGTCTAAGCCCAGGTTCGAACTGGGGACCTTTAGTGTGTGAGACTAACGTGATAACCAACTACACCACCCAGACACCCATGCCAAATTCTATCAAACCATATTTTTATTTTTATTAAGTGACCATTGATTTAAGATACAATATCTTAAAAGGCGGGCTTTTTATAAATTATGGAAAAATCAAGGTTTAAACGGTAAATTAGAATAAATTGAGATAAAATTTTTGGATTGTGTTAATTGGGCCATAAACTTATAACTGCCGCACGTTGCATAATAAATTTTTGATATTGCAACTAAAACCTTTTACCTTTCCTTAATTTTAATTTGACCTCGTATTTCAATATGTCTATGAAAATGCAGTATTTCTCAAGATTTTGCCTTGATTTAAACACATATCGAAGAACTTGGAATTATTTATGCATTTGTTCCTTCTTTTTAATATATATTTTTATAGATGAAGACTGCAATTTTGGTTTAGTGATACAAATTAATTGATACTCTTGAAAAAATTATACTCCTTCAGCCCCTTTTAAGAACTGCAGAAAGAGAAATAAGAAGTCTTTCTTTCAGTACCTTTTTATTGAATAAAAGGATATCTTATTCTATCTCTTTAAAATGGGACGAAGAGAGTGACGTTAACATTGGAACAATCCAATAAAATTGAAACGATACAGAAAAGATTAACATGATTCTTAATGCTTTTCTTGATTTTTTGAAGAAAAACTCAAGAATTGCAAATCAAAACAAAAATTTAATGAATATAACAAAGAGGTTTCTTCCGATTCAAAAATAACAAAGAAAAAGAGCAACATCTTTCATCTTTATAATAATAAAAGGAGGATAAAATGAAAAGGAGTAAAATACAGATTTGTTTGTTTATAAACAAAAAGAGTCTGTCTCTTGAAAGACGGTCTTTCCATAAGTTATGGAAAGACCAAGGTTTAAAGTGTAAATTAGAAGAAATTAAGATAAAATTTTCGGGTTGCATGAACCGGGTTATAAATTTTATAACTACTACATGTTTCATACTAAAACTTTAATATTGCAACTAAGACCTTTTATCTTTTATTATTCTAATCAAACCCCATCTTTCCATAAGCCTATGGAAAGGCCGTCTTTCCCAAGACTTTGCCAAACAAAAAAGAGAAAAAAAGAAAGAAAATAAAAATCCAAACTTTGAAAATTTCCATTTGCCCCCTTCTCCCTCCCCAATTTTCCCCTCCCGCGCTCGCACACACAGACACAGAAATGGCAGCTCAGAACGACGTCGAATTGAGGCACCGGGACGCGGCGGAGGACGGCGGAGGAGAAGAAGAAGACGACGAACTCCAGAAGCTGGAGGCGGAGGTCAACCAAATGGCGGAGAAATTAGTCAACTACCGGACCACTCTCCCGGATCAGCTCAGGTCTACTCTCTCCTCCGTTCTCGAGTCCCGGCGCCCGATTCTCCCGACTTGTTTCAGTTCCGGGTCCGAATCTCAACCCGGAACCTCCACCGACCCCAAGCCAGGTGCATTTCTGTAACCTTTTCCTTCAATTAGGTTTCTTCGGTTTTTCTGATTTCTGTGTTTTTGGTTAGAGTGTGTAATTTCTTTGTGGGCTGCTGTTTTGGAATTTCATATTACCAGAAATTAAGCATAGAGTGTTGGATTGAGGAATAGTATGATTATTTAGGGTTTTTCCGGCATTATTCGTTTGTAGAATAGAAGAAGCTCTTTTTTAAGTATTTGATTGAAGGTTTAGAATGGTGGCCTGGGTTTACGAAGAGTGATTCTGGCTTTCCATTTACACTAAGCTAAAACGCGGTTAATTTCAGGCTCTGCTGCTCACAACTGCCAGTATAGAAGCTTACTTCTTGTTTATTACCGCGCTTGCTTGTAGATGTTCGAATAGTTTTCATTTGCTTTGCGCGATTTTCACGTCCTTGTAGCTGATCTTGATATCACGCTCTAGTGAAATAGGGAGGAATTCTCCACTTGTTGGATCCATATGATACGAGCCTCTGTATTGGTTGACTTAGATCTAGCTATCATTTGATTGTGTTGATAGTCGAGCATTACAATTCTCTCATTTTTTTTAGATGTGGTGAGACGCGTTGAGTCAGGCAATGAAGCGCTGGTAAATGAACAAGAAAGCGCAAAGATTAAACTCCTCAAGCAGAAGATTTTGAGCAATGCTGGCGCTATGCCAATTGTCTTGAAGAGAATGAAAGATTGTATGAAAAGAATTGATGACCTGGACTCGTGTAACGGGATCACCATCCCTCCCGCTTTTAAGAGGAAAAGGAGCAGCTGAACTTCTGTCAAGCTTCTGTGTACGAGGTATCATCATTTGCTCTGACAACTTGCCACTGGTGATAGAACGCAGATATGTATTGTGATATAGGATTCTAGGTCCTTACCGTAGATGATTGTTCTGTAGTAACCATGTCAACCCCAGTGAGCATTAACCCTAAATATTATTTGAGTCAAGTGCAGATGTGATGAATATATAGATTGTCGTTCATAGTTGGTTTTGTTCATGTAGGGTTTGTAGGCTGTAAAGTTGCCTCTACTAGATTGGTTCAAATGACACACTGTAGTGTTGTATTGTACCCGAGATAGGAAAAGCACACTTTCATATGATATCTGGCAAGTAAATTTTACTTTTCTAAGAGTTTCAGTTTTTGGAAATAGTGTTGTTTATGAAATTGTGAACTATTATGCCGTTGAAGTCCTTATTCCTATGTGTGTACTGTAAGTTATAGAACAACCTTGGTTAATTGGTTTTGTTCGATACTATAAAAAAGCTACAGGCACATGAGTACCAAATTGACACAAAGTAATGGAGACAGATAAAATATTAGTAAACTGACTGTCGATGATCATTGAATAGAAGTCAATTCATACTAGGTTTTAAGTTGCCACAGATGTACAACCTATGACATCAATGTTAGAAGTTGAGTAAACTGAATGACAGACATTTTGTAGATCCCAACCATTTTCAGTATTGAAAACCTTAGTTTGTAACCCCTTTCCGACAATGTATATGTTCTTCCCAACTGCCACAAGCTGGCAGGGCGGACTGACGTTAACATAAACAGCCGATACCCAGTTTCTGGTATCATTCTGCCATTTCATCATCTCGTTGCTTGAGTTCCCGAGCGCATAGAGAGTTCCATCCACAACAACAGCTGGACCTTGCCACCCACTAGCCATGTTCGGGTCAGCATCTTCCCACATACCTCTAGAAACGTCGTAAGCTGTGGTTTTAGAACCACCACGACGAACATATATCTTACCATTCATGGCCACTGAATCCTCAATGTCGTCAAGAATGTTGGAATCCGGATGAGAAGTCCAACATCGGGTTTGAGGGTTGTAGGAATCCCACGACTTTGGATTGCTTCCTCTAGGACCTTCACCACCCAAAGCAAAGATCGCGCCTTCCATAACCTGGCAGGCAAAGTTGCACCTGAGATGGAAAAGTAGAAATCAGTAGCCTGAATAGTAAACCCTAAACCCTGAATAGGAAAAACTCAGAAACTCGAAACCCTGAACCCTACCCTATTTTCATAGAGTAAGATAACATGAAGAACCCTGAATTATACCTCGGAACTCCCAAAGGAAAGCTTGAAACTCTAAACCCTAAACCTACACTCCATACAAAAGGAAATCTGAAACCCTAAATCGCAAACCATAAACCATACCTCGGAGTAGGCATACGAGGAACCAGACGCCAAGTCCAACATCCCTCATTGGCATCATAACAGGCAACTTCATCAGTAGCATTTTCACCCCATCCATGGCCACCAAGCAAGTAAAACCTCTTACCCGACGCTACAAACCCGAACCCTCCCCTCCTCGTCCAGTCCATCGGAACCCCTCGAATCTTCCTCCATCCCTTATTCGCCCGAGCAGGATCCAACACATAGCAGCAAAGGCGATCGAACATATCCCTACCCACTGCATACACCCAAGGCTCCTCCAAACCATGCTTCTTCCTCTGAGAATACCACACTTCTGAGCCCACGAGATCGCGCCATTGCACAGAGACACACTTCAGGACGCCATGGCACGTTTTCGGAACCCTTGCCATGCACTCCAGAGATAGCTCATCTGGAAGCCCTGGAATGAGTGCATTGTTGCATTCCCTGATCTCATCACTGCTCTCAGAATCTGAATCCATGGAGCTGAAAAACACGGGCGAAAAACCGCCATTTACTCTGAAGCAAGAATGCAGAATCAAGATTTGAAATTGATCCGAACTTGTATGTTACTTACCTTTGCTCTTGATTTTGATGATGCGGCAATGGTGGGGATATACACTAAATTTACAGGTGAGAAAACAAGAATGTTGTACTAGCTCAATTAAAATTGTTTTCTGCTAAAATTGGAAAAACTAAAATTGTTTTCTGCTCGATTTTCTCGTGAGGACAGCCCCAGCCTTTTCTCGTGAAGTATTGAACGTAGACAAGAATGGATGAAATTTCAATAATTTTTATTTGTAATCACCTTGTAATATCTCAAATAACACTCTTAACCACGTGACACTCATAAAGGTTTCACAGAAGCTCTTTATGTAATTTTTAGTGTTTTCAATTTTAATAATTGTGCTTCAGGGACATCTTGAATGTGCATTGTGTATATATTGAGTGTATTTTTTAATAATATTATTTTTGTGTTACCATATTTATATAATAAAGTGAATTAAATTATGGTAATGCACAATCTCACATAAAGAATGTTTTTCTTTAGAATTTAAAATATACAAATTATTTATGGGAATATGTTGATTTCACCTGTATTGCTAAAAATATCACTTTATTCGTCTCATCTTAAGATTCACAATCCTTTTCCTTGTTAGGAAACAAAAATATGCATGATAGTTGATAAGCAAGAGATTTCAAATTGTTATGGAACCTCTGCACAATCGATTCGAGTTGGGACGTTGTTTCAAGTAGATGTGAAGTCAATGAGTCGGGTCTGAATCGGACTTATGGAATGTTTTGATAATAGATGAGTAATGACCACTAACCATTATATGTTTTTTTGTCATATAGGTCATTGCTTAAAATTTTATCTTTAGTGTTATTGTATTAATAGATTTAACACATATCTCGCTATAACAAATCACTCAAACTAAAGGTTTTTGACCGATCTAATTAACATAATATTAAGGATTAGATTCCCTAACACTCTCGTCCGACGATTTTGATCATAAAAAAATGCACACAAATAATGCCACAATGTGTTCTATATTGCTCATCAGAAACTCTAGTAAACATGTCCATGAAACTTGCTAGTCTTCCATTTCAACCTTACAAGGCCTTTTTTTGCCTAAAATTCAGGCCCTAAACAATCAAAAACACCCCCTTTGCAATACAACCATGAAATAGCTCTACAAAATTCAGGACTTACTCATGGACCAGTGTTACTATAATTTGACACTTATTCATAGCTCACTTGAATTGGCATCTGAAAATGGCGCTGTGGAATCAAAGATTCGACTTGATAGCTGGTCCCGGAGTTCTTGCCTTCCTCAGTAACCCCTCTTGAGTCAGCGTTACAGCCAACTGAACGGTAAAAAAACACGATGCGAAAAATCACATTTTTACTAACCAATTGAAAGTAGTTGCAGATCAGTTTATGAACCTACCTCTCCTTTTCGAGTAAACATTTGGCCAGTTACCATACCACGCGCGTTATAAGCACTCGGGCTGTGGATCTGCACAAAGATATACTAACTTTAGGTATTCGGAGAGAAGAATTAAGGGCAAACCAAGAATGTGGTTTTTCTGATACTCACGACAAACAATAGCCACTCGTCTGCTTTAACATCCCTGTGAAACCACATCCTGGACAGTTGAAGAAAGCCATGAATGGTTGATCGAGGAAATAAGGAATTCTTTGTATTGCAAAGCTAGGAGGATGAAGAATACTCACGCGTGGTCCAGACTAACAGAAGATGTCTTCATATCTTTCTCGCGGTGAGGATTCAGACTTATATTCAGAAATAATAGATCGGATGCATATGCGACAACACATCTGCAGAACAAAGAAACGTCCCAAACAGGAATTCATCAAAAATACATTACACATAAAATCAAATTGGCTATACAGAAAAAAAATCTCAGAACTATTTTTTAACAATGACTTTCAGATGGAGTAATATATTGTATTAAGCCTTGAAGATTTGACAGTGTGTGACATGAATATCCTTCAAAGGCACTTGATTATAAGCCCATATAAAGAATCTAAAAGACAGATATATATATATATATATATATATATATATATATATATATATATATATAGGGAGGGGTTCTATGCACTCCCTTATATTAACTCAAATCTACAATCAAAAATCCTGACCGTAGGATCACATCAGATCAAACCTCCCATATATATATATATATATATGGTTCGCACTTCTGACTTTATGATAGAAAATCACATCTCTAGGTGTTATTCCACCTTCTGGTGGGATTGTATATAGCTTTTACGAAATGCAAATTGACCTTTAAAATCATTGGATCGTGGTGGGATGTCGATGCTTCATCAAACGACAGCAAAAGTGACTGAAAGTATATCTTACCGATGCAAATTCTGGTCATCTGAGAGTTTTCCTCGTGCTCTTAACCAGTACCTTAAACTGTACAAGACCAAAACATTCAAAACTATCAGTAACGTGACTTTGCTGGTAGGTTTCTCACAAGATGGAAAACATAGAGAATGAATGATCAGGGATTGACCTGGGAGGGGACTTGGTCCACCTTGTAGAAGTATTAGGCTCACAGAAACGAATTTCTATGGGCCAAGGTACAAAGTTCCTTGAGGCTACTTTGTTCCGATAAGTCCTGTTAATACATCAATACAATCACCACAGGAAGTATTCATGAGCCATAATTGAAAAAAAACGAGCAAATGAAAAGGAAAGATAAATGATCTCAGTAAATCAGGGAAAATGAAATTTTTTACCAGCCAACAAACTAAAACAACTTACAAGTTTACAATATTAGAATTCAGAAAAACTTTGCAAATTAAAATATCATAGCAATTTGTTTGATAAAACCTAAAACAACTCAAAAACTTCCTGGACTTCCAAGCTCTCTAAACCATGAGGAAATTCTCTTCAGTAACTGTAGCTGAAGGAGAAAAAAATAATAAAAATCTGACCTTGGAAGGCGGGGATCAGTCAGACGCTTCTCTCGCAAGTCTTCCATTGACAAAAGCTGCACAAAACTACCGTAGTTAAGCAAAATCTGATAGGATTTATAAATGATGGGTGTTGTGTATCTTGGTTACCAGCATACCGTATCTGGATCAGGTACAGAAGGCATTATTGCATCTTGGTGATCGAAGCCATCTTCCACTTTCTGTAAAATGTTTAAGCAATCAGAAGACTAATATGTCACCGCATTGTAAAACAATGAAATGGAAAGATGAAAAAAAAGTTCAAGAATGAATATGGAGATTCTCTCAGGACTGTGATAGCCATAAAACAATCCTGGAAGATAAAAGATACATCATGCACTAAGGTTGTCAAGCCTAAAACTATCCTATCAAGATAACAGTCTTAATGAATGTGTGTCTATTACATGCTGCCAATCAGGACCAATACGAACTTGGATTGAACAGGTGTAGCCTTTACCTGAAATGAAGCAATTAATGTGAATACCACAATTCCCTTTTGAATTGCTTCCACTCTTCTAGTAGCAAAGCTCTTTCCATCACGAACTCTATGCACGTGATATATAATTGGCACTAGTGAAAAGATAAAAACAAGTTTCATAATCTGACTTTCTGTTTCAGAATCAAGTTTAGCCTCGAAAAAAAAATTGACAGTTAATTTAACACAATTTTCCAATCAAGAGGACCCACACACATAGGGAATTTTCCAATACTGTTTTACTGTTGGTTGGACATCTGGGTAAACAAGCATCATCATGGAGAGTGGTGAAGGTCGTGTTCCCTGTTCTACCCATGGAATTAGCTTTACATAACAGGTAGAGTAAGATAAAATATTTTTCTATGGTTGCATTTTAACTAAAATGATTGTAACAGGCCAAAGTGATATAAGTTGGTGTCAATCTATCAAAATTGCAAATAAACGTTGAGAATAATTAAAGGTCATAAGGCATCAAACAAGACTTACGATCTACATCCCCAACTAGAATGAAGTAAACATGCAAACTATGGACGATCTTCAGGCAGTCCACTGTTTTCGTAGCAGCAGCAAGGGCCTGCATGTTGTCAGGAAGCAAAATGTAAACTAAGAAAACAATCTAGCAACTATAACTCTACCAGTGAGAATACCACTATGTTTGAAGAAACATATTGGTCAGAAAACCAATGAAAGCTAAACTGATTATTTATTTCCATGTGAAAGGAGAGCTTTTTGATATGTTAGAACATCGTCGTGTAAAATGAGAGCTTCTTGTATAACTTTTTTTTGGTACGTTAGAACATCGTCGTGTAAAATAAGAGCTTCTTGTATAACTGTTGCTCATTTAAGCAGCATTCCTAATTAAATTTTAAGCTCTTAGCCTGGCCAAATAACATAGCCTATCTCAGTGAAATTGTAGCTCTTAGAGCCTGGCCAAGTATCATCTTGAAGCGTACTCAGTCAGTAGTACACTGGGCTTCCAGTTCATATGCACCCAAAAATTCAAATCCTCTCTCATATTTTGGTATCTCTGAATATACCGTCAGAAAAATATTCGGGAAACTATTATAAATTGTAACTAATACCTGTCCGATGAACTGTCCTCCAAATACTTTCCCAAACCTTGGAGCATCAGGCAAGGTGACCCCTTTAAAGATGTTCACCTTCAGACAAGTGTTAGAAAAAATGAAAGTTAGAATCTTCAAGACAGTGACAAACTATTCTTTGTGCCCCAAAGTTTTTGAAATTGCACAAAAACTGAGATGTATGAAGCTAACAAATGCATCATGATTACAAAGCTGTTTATTTTAAGCAACAATCCTGCTGTTGGTTGAAAAATTGGTAAACAGGGTTCTAAGTCTCCTTTTTTCCATTTCAGGTAACAATTCTATCTGCTTCAAGTATATACATCATCTCTTGGCACCATTTAGTGTTTCTCCAAAGCACACCACGCCTAAAATCACTTGCCAATAAAGAATCCATTTGGGTAAAGAAGAAATGACATCACACAATAAAAGGAAAGACGGACTTAAGTAGTAGGTTTCAATGAAGCTAGGAACAGAGCAACATACTTCCAAGGGGTCCAAGTGCAGTATCTGCTCCACGAATGGAATTTGATCAGCTCCATGATCGGCGTTCCAGATTGATTTTGTTTTCAGTAAGTGGCCATACTCGTGAGGAAGCACTAAGCAGGTAAGCTGCCACGCAAAGAAAACACAGTCGTCACTCTATAATTCAGTAGTTTAAAGCTCTTATTTTATGTAAAAATAAATTAATGTAACCAAGTCACAGGGTGGTACCTTAGACACTGCCACCACATCAGCACGCTGCACATAGGTGCCTGCCACAACACATAAATATCATCATGTGGATTTCTACCAAACATACAATATTATTCTTGTAAATCATTGGCAACTTGTCTAAAATGTTTTAAGACTAACCTATCACTAAAGACTCCATTGCTTAAATGTGAATGAGAATCAAGCAGAGTTATCATAACCAAATAAACATGATGCACAGTAACCCTAAAATAAACTAAAAAAAAACTTTACAACATTGACTATGATACCAGCCTCTCACCATGACCAAAAAAATCGTATCGCTGCAAGACAAATTCAGGACGGCTCTCTTCGTCAGTGTGAGTCGAACCAGAGACTTCGGCCTACACGAAGAGCAAAAATGCACGAAAATCAACCAAGAAAGCTGTAGAAAAACAAACATATTTCAAAACACTGCAGCAAAATTACCTCTCCATCCCAAATGAAATAAATTCCATCCCCGATATCTCCTTCGCGAACAACCACCTCTTCAGGCTCTTCAAAAAACATGTAAAGCAAAACCAACAGCAGCACCATACATCAACCAAATGACAACATTTGAGCAACAAAATCTAATTAATTCATTTCAACCATTTAACAAGAATGCAAAATCTAGTTTCAGCCAAACAAAAGCAAAACTCTACCAAAATGTTTGACTGCAACAACTTGAGCAATTCTCCGGAGAGAAATGCTGGGAAGCCTCTGCAGCAAAGGCACGCCTCCCAAGAACTCGATCACTGCAAAAAACAAACAGAAAGATGGCAACTTTACAAATCAAAACACTACCAAAAACAAGAAACTTAGTCCCAAATTCCATGAAAAGGGTGAAAGCAAAGTTGGGTTTTTTTCTTCTGCTGACCCGATTCATTGTCCATAATCAGGGTTCCAGAAAACGCAAATCCCAGAATCTTTTTGCTCAAATTGAGGAGAAATTGGAGTGGTTTGAGAGTATCAGAAAGTGAAACAGCCAATAGGGTGTCGCTTTGTGGCTTTCTTTAATCTTTCATCGCGTCAATTTGAATACTCAGAGTCAAATCAACAAGAAATCCACTGACATTTGCAACAAACAAAACATTCTAGTTTAAAACGTGCTGATATTTCTTCTTCTTCTTCTCTTCTAATAATTGGTTTAATAATAAAGAGAATCAAATTGAGTAATCGAAAAAGACGAAGGAGAGGATCTTGTAAATACGGTCCTTCCGATACTTTGCCATAGTATAAAAGGGTTAAGTCATGGAAAATACGATATTTTTATAGATTTATGTAAAAATGATATTTAATTAAAATAATAAATAGTAAAATATCTTAATTATAATATTAAAAATTTATTATATAACATGTAATAGTAGTTATAAAGTTTATAATCCGATTCATATAACTTAAAAATTTTATGTTCATTTTTTTTAATTTGAACTTTAAACCTTAGTCTTTCCATGACCTATGAAAATACCGTCTTTTAAGAAAATACCGTCTTTTAAGAGATAGATTCATAATTTAATTTTAATAATTATTCTTATTTTTGCGGTCCAAAATTTTGTCCCATGTACAGTTGTGGCTGCTGAAAGCTCTTTTGGTGGTTCGTCATGGATAACGCTACAACGCCAAGTGCCAAGACATTGGGAATGCGTAAAAATGGAAGTCAAACAAAGTTAGAGCATTCCCAATTTAAGGTGAAAGCTAAATTTTCAAAAAAAGAAAAAAAGAAAGTTGCAAGTAGGAGTCCAAATACTCCATTCGTTCCAACTCAATTTTCACAAAGAGTGGATTTACTAATCGACAGTTTGTTCATAACCTTATAGAAAGTCCATAAGCTAAGTAAAGAAAAAGTGGGCTGTCCATAAGGTCACCTTTCCTGACACTTTCACTTTTACAAAATCCTTATCACGATTATTAAAAAAACGTGTTTGATTATTAATATGTTTAACCATGTATAATAACGGCAAATAAAAAGTTGATATTTAGAAAGGACTTGTTCCAACAATCTAATAATATGACATCTGATAATATTATTGCTTATATATTTATTCAAATATGTGTTTAACGTTGGCTAGTGAATAGTATCAAATAATAAAGTATGAAGTTTGAAACGGGACAAAGGGTGCAGGTAAGTTTGAAAATGCAAGCAAAATTAAAGGTGACAACAAATTTGACTTTCTTTCTGAAAATAGGTGTTCCCAAAAACCATTGTCTCACATAGAGTGTGGTAAGACTTCCACGTGACACACAGAGTGGGGTTAGTCCTCTTCCTTGAGCCATCCAAGGGAAAATTTCGAGTTGTGCTTAGTCGAGCACAATGTACTTGGCCAAAATTGCCTTTGTGGTTTTTTTTTTTTTTTGAAACAAACAGTCGTACCTTATATTATCATCACAGTTTGGTTAATACTTCCTATGTCTATTACATGACGTGCTAGATTATGGGCATTCAGTACCACCGATCTCGGGACTTTTAATATGTGAATTTTGGTGAAAACTAATGCTAGAATTATTATATTCTTAAGTAATCCCTGTAAACCTGGTGGTACATTCAGAAAGTTATTAATATGATTCATAGCCATCTCGCAGTCTGTTCTTAGGCAGATGTGTGTAATTCCCCGGTGCCTGGCATCCGCCATAGCTTCATGGATTGCAAATACTTCAGCTTGGACTCCCGATAGAGCCTGGAAATTCCTTGCTCCATTCCACAAAGTTCCCCCTGTAAACCGGGACGCCCACCACCCTGCTGCAGCTTTCCCGTCTTGCACCCTGCACGCCGCATCCGTGTCGATGCACTCCAACTTGTATAACCCGGGTCTAGATGATTTCCTTTGTGATTTAATGAAAGGTGTATTATATGATGTACTGTTCCTTTTCTATCGGGAAATCATCCATAAACTCGACCTAAATCCATCAAATGAATCTATCATATCGAGCTAGTGTCCCGACACAAAACAATCATAACAAGAAGCATTAGACTAGACATTTATCTTTTACAAGCTGTATGCTTGCCAAAAAGATATATCAACCAATTTGATCTAACCATCTTTTGGAGAGAACCGAATTTAACCACCGAAATATATTGATCTAAAAATAGTTAACCATTTATAACCAGTCTAAATAGCCCGAACTAACCATAGTCTACAAATCTACTCTCAAACGGAATCACCAAAAGCAACATGATTAAACTATTTATGACTTGGATTTTATGTAGTAGTTGGCCATGCTCTGAACCCTAAGCTACTTTGTTGTAAATAGTGAAGTACTTGTCTAATCCGAGTTGAATTGAACTATAATTAAGCAAACAAAATATAGAACAAAATACCATAAACCAAACATGCCTTGCAACCACTAAATTTTTGAAAAGGGGCGAATTCTAAGGAGGAGAACAAAATGTAAGAGCTCTCAACATAGGAAAAGCTTCAACTCTTTACTGTCATGAATTCTCAAGTTAAACAATGCAGGGGTAGAAGAAAAACGCAGTTCTAAAGTTATCTAAGCTGCTATTCTATTTCCAAAAAAAGAATTCCATGAAACCTTCAGCAGCTTACTTCTTCTTTTCACCACCTCCAGTGGCCCTACAAGTCAAAGGAAAATCAAACGTTAAGCGAGCATCAATTGCGATAATCAGAATCAACAGTAATCAGATGACTCGTGGAAGAGATAGTTTCCCATCATTGCGTCCAATCTATACACATACACACAGCATCATTTGTATCCAAACATAAGTCTTTATAGACCATCTTTCCCATTTGATTAGTTCTAGTAGTTCTGGACATTCTACATGTCTTAATAGGACGTCTAGAGGTCTCCTTTGCACAATGTCCAAACAATCTCAAACACGTCTCTCACCTCACTTTTCATGTGCTGGGGCTACTCCTACCTATTTCTAACAGCTGCACTATGAATCCTATCTAAAACTAGGGATTCGATCTATTCTAGTGATTCTCATTTCTTTTCTATAACTATAATACCAATAGTAATTTAGTAATCATTGGTAAAGCACAAACACGATAGTAGATGAACTAGGCCGGTTAAGCATAAAGAGTTTATGAAGGTATAGAATACAGATTTGAGCACAGGTTACATTACCTCATCTTGCGGAGAACACCAGACATCTCCTCACGCTTCTTCTTTGCTCTCTTGTGAGTGCCCAGCTTCCTCTTAGCCACCTTGAGTGCACGCTTGTCTTTTCCAACTTTAAGAAGCTCAGTGATTCGCTTCTCGTACGGAGCAAATCCAGCAACTTCCCTGATGAGGCTCCTCACAAATTGCACCCTTTTGCTGGTTTTCTGACAAAAACATTACGTACAAAAGTAAATTCAACATAATCATATCATTTCAGCTAGGATAAATGGCACCACATATACCTAAAATTCGGTTAAATTCTTACCCCTTTCCTAGCAGAAGGCTTAGGTGCCAATTCCTTCTTGGTCACAATATGGCCCTTGTTGAGGCCTACAGACAAGCCAGAACTTGGTTGTTTTGGAGCCATCTCCTGAAAAAATAAAAATAAAATCCTTCTTTTAGCCAATCCTTATATACCACCATCAATACAATTGGAAAAAGTATAAAGAGAAACCAATTATTCCAACATTCTGAATCCAAAATAGTTTCTTGCAGCATCAGCTACATCTTCAACCAAACTACCGAAGCAAGCTCAAAATCAAATCATTAAAAATAAAACATTCTAGTTTCAACTACTTCCTATACATCAACCAATGCATAGGAATGCAAAGGGAAACCAATGATTCGACTCTTCATAACCTTGCAAAAATTATTTTTGAAAAACTTAAGGAATCTTAACAGTCAGATCATTAAAACTCGACAATATGTCATCAAATCCACGAATCGTCTACAAACAAAGAGCATGGAGGAAACAGCTTTTAAGTAAACCATGCATTGGGGAAAAAACCGTGAGCCACAACAAGAGATTCGGTAAAAGCACATTTCAACAGAATCAAAATAAACCAACGATTACATGTTCAGAGCTCAAACCTAGGATCAAACAGATACACTACATCATTAACCTAACAGTCAGATCATAACAAATATATCGAAAACTTGTCATCAAAACAAATAAACGAAGAGCAGAACGAGATGCATTATCAAATTTTCAGGCAGGAAAAAACCGCACGCACTCACACAGACACACACTAAGACATAGTACATCATAAACTCGCCATCAAGCACGATGCAAAATTTGCGATTTATCTCCGAACAAGTAATAAATTTCAGGCATTAAAAAATCGTAGGATTCAAATGCCAAGAGAATAGAGTGATCGGATTGGAAGTACGTACGCAATGGCGGGAAGTCGGAGCACGGCGGCGGCGGAGGAATCGGCGGGAGCTCAAGCGGATGCGGCGCTACTAATTAGCTGACTGGTGTTAGGGTTTAAGAAATGAAGGAGCGAATGAAGTGGCAGAGAAAACATGCTAGTTTTCCGTTGATGCCCTTGAGCTTTGCCATAATTTCAATATAATCCTTTGAGTTCTCAATAATTGTATTAGCAGCATCGCTACCCTTTTTTATCATTTTGCTTTGTGTCATGTTTTTCTCTTGTTCAACTGCATTTCAATTCAACTTAATTCAGTATCATTTTAAATTGATATTACTTGGTTTATATTTGGTCTATTATATTTATTTTTGTATCATGCTTAATTTTTATTCAATTCATTTTAGTAAAAATTGAGTTAAAATACAGTTAAAGAAAGTCTCAGGAAAAATGGAGTTAAAATACAGTAAGAGAAAGTCTCAGGAAAAATGGCATTTCCATAAACTTATGAACAGTCCACAATGGTTTTTTCCTTAAATATTGTAGTTTTTTTTACAAAATTTAAATATTTTATTTTAAAAGTTAAACACACAATAATATGTATTTGAATGTGAATATATAAAAATATACAGTATAATATAAAAAAATATTTTCTAAAATTTTAAATTTAGTATGTAATTTAACAAATGCAATGTATAATATAAAAAATAAGTGGTCTGTCCATAAGCTTATGGATAAACCGCCTGTCAGGAAACTCACTAATACACTTATAACTCTGACTCTAGGCTAAAAGTGTCGATATAAACCCTGCAAAACGAGAGAGTTCAAAAATAAACCTAACTTTAAGACGAATTGTGCAGCTATAACCTTTTGTTCCAATTTCCGTGTTGGTTGAATAAATTAGGTGTTGACCGAACCTGAAAGGTCAAAGGTACCTTTGCCCATTACGTTGATTTTTCCCCATTTTCCCAACCCCCACCCCCACCCGCAACCCCCACCCACCACCTCCCCCCCTCTTCTTCTCCCCTCTCACCACCGCCCCCACCATCTCCGATCTCCACCCGAAAACCTAAACTGCCACCAACGTCACCACCTCCCACCCCCCAAGGCCCCAACTGCCCCTACCACCTTTCCTCCCCACCTGCTCTCCGCTCGCCACCCGACCACTCACCTCATCCATCCACCTCTCCCACCCAGCCACCCTCAAACATTCTTTGTTCCGCTCCTCACTTCAACCTCCCCTTCAATCACCCACCATCTCCCCCGCCCGCCCTTCTCAGTCAGCACTTGCAGAAACGGAATGGCGGGGGTGAGGAAAAGGCATTTCTATCTTTTTCTGTTTTTTTATCCATGGGAAAAATGATCATTTTGTTAAATTCAAGCTAAAGTTTCCATAGACAATTGAAGTCAACGGGGTCTAGGGTTCAATTGGCGCACACATTAATAAGTTAGGGTTGTTTTAACACTTTTTTATTTTACAGTATTATATTGACACTTTTAACGATGTACGTTGTAGTTAGAAAGCCATTATGGTGGACTGATACCTCACTAGCATTGACCTCATATTCTTCTCCCGTGTTTCTCATTTCGTTCACCTATTAAGGCGATGGTGATTATGAGAGTCTTCTTCAACAATGTGATAAGAGTCTTCACTACACTCAACATCTACAAATCAAAGGACCTCTCGTTTATCCGACACCTATTCAATATGCCATTCTTAATACTACAACTAGTATCTATTATATTCGCAAGAAACAAGCTATGGACAAATTCAGGCGATTGGGACGATGAGAGAGCTAATCAGAGCTAGGTTTTTCTCTTGAAATACAATGAATGGAAAGGGTTTTTGGGGTTTTTGGGGAATTTGAGGATTTTGCTGAGAAATTATCGGAATGAGATGGTCCTCGAAAGGAATAGATAAAAAAGACATTTTATGTGTTTCACATTTTTTATTTATTTAAAGGAGCATCGATTTTTCCATATGAAACCGACGAAACTGTTATTGACTAAGACTTTATATATAAAAACAAAAATCATTCTACACTGAAAAGAAGTTGAGAACTGTATTTATACTTATCAAAGAACTAAGTATTGGTAATTTTTTTAATTTTAAAAATTACACAATAGTTAAAACATTTATCCCAACATCCCTACATAGAAATAGTGGTTGGGAGTTGGGTGGGTAAGCCAATGATCTCAGGTTCGATATTCGGCAGCGGCAATGTGGGGAGCTCTTGCTTTGCAAGGCTCCCTTGTGCGCACTGAGTCCATACCAAACCCATTGGTCCTGGTGCTGGGCTACCGTGATTTACCTCTCATACGTTGATCGGGGTGTTGATGTGGGGAGCTCTTGCTTTGCAAGGCTCCCTTGTGCGTACTGAGTCCATACCAAACCCATTGGTCCTGGTGCTGGGCTACCGTAATTTACCTCTCATACGTTGATCGGGGTGTCGACTGGTATGGACCGCTGAGACCGAGCGGATCTACATCTTTAGCCAAAGTCTACTTAATTGATGAGCATTTTACACTATTCTTTACATTCAATCGAAGGGCAAACCACGTTTTTCCACCTTGACTAGATTAGTTAATTAACTAATAAACAATATGGATGGATGGATGAAAACGATGGTAAACATAGAACACTAGTATCCAAATAGTCCAAAATGCCAAAGTTTTGACTACCAAGAATTGACAGCCAAAAACAGAGACCATATTCGAATACAATGCAAAATACTCTTCCACTCTACATTAAATTGGAGACTTCTCCTTTTAATTGAAATTACTCTATGTAAATACTGTTAACTGAGTCAGTGATTGAAAGACGCTCTTTCTATAATTTATGAAAAAATCAAGATTTAATTTACAAATTAAAAAAAATAAGATAAAACTTATGAGTTGCTTTGTTGGATTATAAATTTATATCTACTGCACGTTCATAATGAAATTTTAATATTGCAACTAAATTTTTTTACATTTTCTATTATTCTAATTAAACTCTGTCTTTCCATTAGCCTATGTAAACATGATCTTTTTTAGAACTTTGCCGCCTTGTTAATTTTACCTACTTACTTTTAAATATTAATATTTTATGCATCACTGTTATATTTGAATTGAATTATCAATCATTTAAACACGAATTTTAAAAACCGTGAAAATAATTTTGTAATCTGAAATAATAGAGCTCACTTAAAACATTTGGGAAATGTCTAAAATAATCATCACAACAAGAAGTCCATAAAAATACAAAAAGAGAGGAAAAAAAGGCCTTTGGAGAGAGTTCCATTCTAAAAAGATGCTGTCTTTATTAGCAATCATGACACACATGTTAAACCCCATTGAATGCATGTGTAAATGGTAGCTGAAACTGTGCCATTTCGGTGCCCAGAAAGATTAAAAGGAGCTCTTTTTCAGAATTGCAGAAGAAAAAAGGGAAGGAGAATTCTAGGAGGAATCTAAGGCATATGAGCTGGTAGATTCGCTGCTAAAGGTACCTACTTTGCATAACTCTGTTTGACTTATACCGACACGTGGTTTATTTCCGAGGTATAATTGATCAGAGCTTCATTTTTGCGAGTTGGGTTTTGATTATTTTGTTTGTAGAGTAGAAACTGCAATTTTGAATTTCTCTTTCTTTGTATCAGGTTTTGGGTTCATGTTTTTGTCTTGAAAAGTTCATGTATTTTTTATAGAGTTTTTCTGGGCACAGAAGATTGGATTTTGCTAGTTATTGAACAAAAAATTGTTCTTTTTGATGAAATCACAAGAACCCTTTTAAGGTTTTGTTTGGATTGAAGTGGAGTAGTGGCTTTTGGATGAGTTTCTCACTAGCCTTATGCTTTGCTTAACAGGTTGGTGAATTGAACCCTGTTGAAAATTGAAATTGCGGTTTTTGATTCCGGGGTATCTTTCTCTGGCATTCAGACAGAGGAAGATACTTTTTAGTGTGATTCTTAATGATGAATACCATGATTGACTGGTAAGGCCAGATGTCAGTGGTATCGTGCTGCATTCCGATTCTTGAGTGTGTGTATTGTTTAGCGTGTACCCGTTGGGTATGGAGAAAGTTTCTGTATACTTCGGGGAGGGAGAGTGAAACGTGGGGTCTCGCAACTGCTACTGAATTCGAGCCCGTGCCTAGGCTTTGTAGATACATTTTATCTGTATATGAAGAGGATATCAGAAACCCCGTTGCGGCTCCGCCCGGAGGGTATGGAGTTAATCCCGACTGGATTGTTGTAAAGAAAACTCATGTGGAGACGGAAGGAAGAGTGACCCCCTATAAGATCTACCTGGACCATGATAATTCCGATATCGTGGTGGCTATAAGAGGGCTAACCATGGTTAAGGAAAGCGATTTGTTGGTTCTCTTTGATAACAGGCTTGGGCAGACACAATTTGAAGGTGGTTATGTTCACAATGGGCTGTTGAAGGCTGCTCAGTGGATTTTCGAAGGGGATTGTGATATTTTGAGAGATCTTGCGGAGAGGTATCCAGATTACAAGTTGACTTTTGTAGGGCATTCCTTAGGGGCAGGCGTGGTGACACTTTTGACCATATTGGTGATCAAGAATCGGGAGAGGCTCGGGAATATAGATAGAAGAAGGATCAGATGCTTTGCAATTGCTCCTACTCGGTGCATATCGTTAAATTTGGCTGTCAGATATGCAGACGTTATTAATTCTGTTGTTCTACAGGTAATGAAGGCCTTTCATGTGTTTTCGATCTTAGCATGGCTAATACATTTGATATGCATGAGTCATTCTTTTGTTTGTCCATGGTTAGTTAAATTTGTGATACCTAAGTCACCAATTATATCTAATATCTTCTGTTTTGCTGACCCCTTAATCACCATAATGAACCAGGATGATTTCTTACCTCGGACAACTGTAGCACTAGAAGACATATTCAAGTCACTTATCTGGTAAAAGACTGCAGGTCTTGTCCCTTTTCAGCATTATGTTCTACAAATTTTCGACATATGTGATATCTGAAAAGTAATAGTGAAGTATTTTCCGTGTCACCTTTCACCTTGAACTGTTATACTATCACACAGCATTGACACTTTCGAGTTTATGTCCTGAACATACAACCAATATCCACCTATGCTTTTGAGTTTTTCTAGTCTAGGTTAAGATCGGTAGAAGTCTTGCTAGAGTTTCGTGGACAGTGATCTTTGGCTCACGATCTTGCTTAATATGTACAAATCATTTGGGATACTCTATCTTCTTCTTTTGTATGCTTGACGAGTAACTGGCCAATTTAATTGCATTTGCTTCGACAGTTTCCCGTGCTTGCTGGGCATAATGTGCTTGAAAGATACGTGCACTCGGGAAGAGAAAATGCTGAAGGATCCAAGGCGTCTGTATGCACCTGGTCGCCTCTACCACATCATTGTAAGGAAGCCCTTCAGGTATGTTCTTAAATGGTGGAAGATTCGCTGGATCCTAATAAGTGCAAACAAAACTCTGAATATGTATTACATTGAACTAATCCTTCGTGGCCTGCAATTCGTTGTAGAGGGAAAATCCCCCCGACTGTGAGGACAGCAGTTCCAGTTGATGGGCGGTTTGAACACATCGTTCTTTCCTGTAACATGACATCAGATCATGCTATTCGCTGGATAATGCAAGAATCCATAAGGGCACTCGACGTAGGTTCCTAAAATCTCGAAAACTTGTTGAGTTCTATTTAAGCCAAATGGTATCCCAGATTATGTGCATTCTCTCAAAAGTTCGGTATAAATGATAGTTGTTCTGTCTCTCTGCAGGCGATGCTGCAAAGAGAGCGGTTCATGGATATCCCGGCTGAACAGCGGATGGAAAGACAGGTGTCTCTCGCAAAAGAACACAATGAAGAACACCGGGCAGCTTTGCAGAGAGCCGTCGCACTAGATGTTCCCCAAGCCTACTCACCATCTTATTATGGAACCTTCACAACAGAGGAAGGTGAAAATTCTGATAGAATTGAGATCCTTTTTGAGTCGTCGTCTGACAGGGGTATAAACTGGGATGATCTAGCCGGGCGCCTGAGCTTGCGAGGAGAGTAGAATAGTATAGGCGGGATCATATACGTAATTATCGCAACAGTTCTCATTCTTTCATTC
Organism: Rubia yunnanensis; assembly: GCA_037428765.1. Classification (NCBI taxonomy): domain Eukaryota; kingdom Viridiplantae; phylum Streptophyta; class Magnoliopsida; order Gentianales; family Rubiaceae; genus Rubia; species Rubia yunnanensis. The sequence goes on along the minus strand of CM075063.1, from coordinate 2,094,502 downwards.
TAAATGATCTGAGCCTTTTTGTTGCATCAACCAAAGAAGTAGATAGATACCAGTGTTTGTAGATGTTATCACAGACCACTCCATTATTGGAGAATCTTGGATATAGAGCTCAAAGGTAAATAGGTCGTCAATTTGTGTCGTGTTCAATTTCCAGTTCATATGTTAGAGTGAGATCGCGTTTGAATAGTGCTATTTTCACGAGTAAACTGCGAGACCAAAGGCCACAAACATGAACCAACACAACACAAATTGACACCTTGTTTGTAGGATGGAAGTAGATGGATGATGTACTTGAGAGTCATGACTAGGGATGCTTATTGAGCGAGTCGATTTCAAGCTGCTTGACTCATTAACGACTCGTTAAGCATCTCTGTACATAACATATGTTTATATCGATCACTGGATACATTAGGCACTGTTACAATATGTCCTTAAGGATTAGGCCAGCTCTACTGCTATGCTCAACTAATAAAGTACAACAGTAATTTTTACCAGATTACAGATGTTAGCATCAATTAGTTGAGTCACTTAATATTACATTGCTTTGACCATATCATACACTTTCATATACAAAACTGTAACTAGTAGTATATATACCAAACTTGTGACCAAACAAACAAAAACTATGCCTGTAAGTCGAGCACGGCTTCCCCTGCAATATGTATAAAACCAGGATAAATTATACCCAGGAACAAACTTGGATCCCCATATCTAAGAACTGATAATGAAAGTGTCGAGTATCTTACCATGCATTTTCTTGACAAATCGTTCAAACTCTACGAAGTTCTGATTGTCCATTAACCCAGGGCTCAGTCTAAGGTAGGTAAAAGAGAAAAAATGCCTGCGATCTGGGTCGTTGATTGGTTTGGCTTTCTCTAATAAATAGTTGTAGCCTTCTCTATTGTGGCACGGAAGTGCATTTTTGCTAGTTACTGCTACACAGGCATCCCATGCCGCATTCAGCACCTAAAGTTTGATAAATTAGATTGTAGAGCTCACAGAACAATAACTTGATAAATATGGAAAGTTGGTATACTGAAGCTTACTTGCCAGGTTAATCCCTCAGGATCAGCTAGAGAATCCGGGAAGTCGGCATTCTGGTTTAACATGTTCATTCCAGAGCATGTAAAGCTCAGCATGGTGCCGTGCTTTTTCAACATTGCCATGGACGCAGCATAACCATCCCGGTTACTCGAGTTGTAAAATCCAGCAGCAAGCTCTGGAGCATGACTGGCAGTCTTGTACCACCAAGGAACACCTGATAGCTGTTAAAATAAAAAATACGGCAGAAAAATTTGGATCAGGTCTAATGAGAGAGGAAAATAAAATTAACACAGCAAGTATATTTAGTCTCTCTGTGTTCAGGAAAATGATTTTCCTTGAACTTGCATTTGTTTCTGAGTAAGAATGCAAACTAAGGATCACAAAAAATGGGCAAATTGAGTTAGCAGAAGATGCTTATTTGAGACACATTACTTAGAGGTAAAAGCTTGTTTATTTGAAGTAAGATGAGCTTAGTAGCATATAGCTTCAAAAAGTAACACGCTCAACAAGAAATACTAACTGGTCCAGAGAAGCCAGCAGGAGATTCTTTATTACTCAAAGTTAACATGTCCCGATGTGAAGTAACATAACCAAAAAAGTGTGAACATTTTTTTAAGGGGTAATAACTACAATATTCAAATTATGAAGGAAAATGGTTCACCTTTGCAACAATGAAAGTCCCATCAAAAGCTAGTTTGGCAAGAGAAAGCACATGATCGGCATGATTAACCAAAACCTGGGAGTACCAGTTGAGGAAAAACCTCCCATAATAGCCATCATAGTCTCCTCCATCACAAAAAAATCCAGTTTCGTGTGGCTGAGAGTTGTAAGAACCTGCATTATCTGGCCCTCGAGCCCAAAACGAATGTCCCCTGGTTTCAGCGGCCTTTCTCAGGCTTTTCAACATGTACTGATCATAACATTGAAATTCACCAACACCAGGGTATCTCCAGCCGTGCTTTACAGGAAAAGATGGATACCTTAACTCCCCAGATGGGCCTAATCCAACTTCAACCATTATTATTACGTTATCCTCAAAGAACTCACTAAATTCAACACGAAAGCTCCTCATATAATCAAAGTAGACCTACACCAGATTTCAGCAAGCAGAATTAATAGAGCCTCCATTTAATAAAAGATCCAAAAAAAGAACAAACCAAACTCACAATTAAGTTGGCTCTAACAAATCCTCTACTGTAGTATGAAATATGCAATTTTGGGAGATTTATATTGAAAATTGAGTCACTAAAGGCTCATGATCACTTGATGAGGGAAGCGCTTATCCAATTGAAGTACAGATTATCTGTATTAGTTTTTTAATGATTGAAAAGGTAATGATGAGTAGTTAATAAGATCATAAATGACAGATAAATGCACACACACATGAAGAAATTTATATTTGGACAAGTCTCCATGAGCAGGAAATAGATGAATACCTCAACAGCAGTACGACCTCTTAACACCCTTTCCTTGTCAACCCCCCATGATAGACATTCCGGGTTCCGCCTTCCTGATCGGTCAGTGAAGAATATATCAGGATTGCTTTTACCGATATCTGCGACCCATTGAGGCAGTGGAATGCAAACATCACCCCCATTGTTATCTCCACACTCATGGAAGCACATGACCACCTGTTTCATATTGAAATCCACGTTACCAGTGTCAGATAGAATACACATACTATTCAAAAAGGAATAAAGGAAGAAGCAAAAGCTGAAATCACAGAGCAGTCTCTTCTTTGCTAATCATATAGAGCATTGAAGCAAGCTTTGATTTGAATACCTTTTGTTAAAAAAACAGCATATAACAGTTCAAGTAAAGAATACTTCAGTGCCAAGCTCTAAGTATTAATATTGAAGATCAGATTGACCAGCAATTCAGTATCCACATTTAAACACACCTTGAGCACATAATGCATGTTCTCAAAATGAGTTCATCTATTCTTCATCACGAATTTATTTTTTAGCAGGATGTAACAAGGATGCCAATGAAGTCTCCATTTCTGTAAACAGCCTGGAGATTATGGACCACAACAGGACCTTCTAGTCGGTGCAAATAATGAAATTGCAGACGGCATATGACCCAAATGAAAAGCAAGACATGTCTAATTATCATAAAGTTGCAAGTGATAAATTATCAAGTGTAGAGGGTAGCAGAGGAATTACTCTGCACACAGCATAATCATTTAGAGCAAATTATTTGTAAACCATCTCTCGGGGGAAAAAAACCCAATCAAAGAACCCCCTCCCTTCTACAAGAAAACAAAGAAGCGTATATCTTAATCTTATGCAAAATTACCTGCGACTTGAGTTTAAATTCACGAATAATTTGAAACAGCTGCTTGTAGCCATTCCAGTTATACTCCTGTGGAACGCGTGCTTCCACTATTCCCCACCAGCAGTCAACCATGACACCATCGACATTAATGGACTTCAAGGCTCTTAGTTGTTTTCTAAGACCATCTGGATCAACAAGCTCACACTTCATATTAATGATACCCAGCTGTCATTAGATAAGTACAGGAAATGTATGAGACAAGACACTAATCTTCGCCAAATATAAAAGTCACCATGATCAAGAGTACAAAACTTAAGTTTCAGCTTTCTAAGCACAGCAAAAATTTTTCCAGAGGTATCATACAATGACATGATTAGAGTAAAGAATATAAATGAAACCATGATATTGCTTTAGACACATAGACCCAAAAAACATGTTGTACTAGTGGGTTTTTTGGTAAGCACGTCGCTCTATAGTAGCCTGAGGGGTGATGGCTTTGAAATAAAAAGTGGAACTTTTATTAGGACATGCTAGTATTAAGCAAGCACTCTATGCTTAATTCCAGGTACAAATGAAATGTGAGAGCACCCAGTTTTGGCTTAGTTATGGCTGCATTACAATGCTATTCTACTCCAGATAATCATTGTTTGTATCTTAAAAAGTGTAGTTCTTTTGTGTAATTACTAAAAGCATCCACAATGGTTGCTTCCTAATGGGTCTTTTCTTATTAAAGACCACTCCTTATTAAGAACCAGTCACTGTAGACCGGTCTTTAAGGAGTTGGTACCTCTTTTTACTCAATAATACCAACCACTATATGAATGTCACTCGTCATCAATTACTATTATCATAAAAATAAAATAAAATCTAGTGGGAAGTGGATCCCACATAAAGTGTTCCTTGAAAGTTTATCCATTGTTTAAACTTGTTTCTTAAAATGATATTTCTTATATTGATAATGTGGCATGTAAACTCCTACCATTGTGAATGCCCTAAGCAAGTTAGCTGTATGTACTTTATCCATGTTAATAAATTGCACACGATGAGCTTTTAGAAAGAAGAAAAAACAACAAGCAAGTGAAAAGCAATGGGTAGAAACAACAAACCTGAAGGAAAACAGTAGAGCAAACCACCAATCCAAAAACAAGAATTAAAAGTACTTACAGGTAGCATAACATAAACAGGAACATAGGGGGTGCCAGCAAAGTCACGCTCCTGCAATTTTGTTGGTACGTCGGCAACCTAAGCAAATGTCATGGAAACCTCTCATTAAATACTTGTAAATGTATAGCATGCATATCAGAGTATCCATTCCTGGTTACAAAAACTCCAAAAAGAAGAGCTTTAATGCAGAAAGGCTGTGGATTAACTTATTATCAGATATTAAACATGTCTATTTAACTTATTAACGTAAAATTGACGACCAGGAAAAATCAAATGAATGATGAAGCAAAAAGTTGCACAGCCTCTCATTTGTCATCATAGCTTGTAAGAGGTGGCAATACCACTGAAAGTTGAAGATAAGCAATAAAAGAAAGTTAAAAACAGAGAGTTGACACTCAAGGGAGCTAGGCCTACCTGCTGCTTATCAACAGAATCTATGGAACCTCCCAGAAGAGGATCGTGTACATCTCCTCCATCTCCCAGAAGTGGTGAAGAATGATTCGGGATGCTTGAGGATTCATCGAAAGGAGATGAATTGGGGATGAAAACATTTTTTACCAGACCAGCATTAAAATCTACTGTGCTTTGGAAAGTTGGGGAGATGCTTCTCACCAAAATAGACGGAGCATGTTGTGCTGGCATCATGGGAGATGGTGCTATCACCACCGGAGTAGCTTTAACACTAGCAGTTCTTGCTCCCTGCAGATATCGAAGCACACACCCTGCTTGGGTTTTCTTAACATTCAACAAAAACTGAAAGCACACAAATGCAGACAACATAGGATGTCTTCTTGGAGAAAAAAACCTGAGGCTAACTTTTTAACTTGCATCTATTATGCTCAGGTCAAATTCAAGAATTTTCCTTCATGCATTTTTCTAATGCACCTGAGATTTTACATAACATAGCACTTATGGCAAGTTGGCAACATATATATCTTCTGCAGCCAAATCCAGAGAAGAACACACTCTAGCAACAGAAGTGATTGTAAGCTTTCATAGACTTATCTTCGATATAAGAGGTATTTATCAAACTTGTTTCCAAATCATAGGAGTTAAAGTTATCACATACAAGCTAAATGAGGACAAAATTATGGCAACAAAAGCAGCTCATATTTGAGATAGTTTAAACTCAATTTTTAAATACCTGTGATTTGGAAGGGAAGGTGGTCCCATCAGGAAGAACCACCCAACCTGCTTCCCTAGCCAAAGCAGCAATAACATCATTAATGTCTGCCCTGACTCTGAGATTATAGTTTCCATGCCTTCTTAGTCCAGCTAAAATCTTCGCAGTTATCGCCCTTCTTTGGCGCTCTCGCAACTTTGTTCTCTCCTTCTCTTCATGAGGCCTGCACCTTCTTGACCCTCCTTGTGGTGTCGGCTGCTCTTGGTATTGCTGAGGATGCTGAAAACTCCTGTTAACACCACTAGACGTTACAATTCCTCCACCGGTGCCTACCGCTCCTGAATTTTCAGCACTCTTCCCTCCGTCATCGTCATCTTCATCCTCCTCCTCTTTTACATCCATCCCCATTTCATCATCATCATCTTCGCTCGTGACAAATCTCGGCATCTCGGCAGCCATATATGCTAGCTCTCCTTTCCCCAATCGTTCAGACTTCTCCTCCAACTGCCTAATACGCATGACTAATGATCACTCGATTAACCATGAAGTAAACCCTAATTTCCCGTAAAACAACACAAATTCGCATTTCATTATCAATTAGTAATAATCATCATTCAACTCAATTCTTTTAACTGCTAATGCTGAAACAAACACATTAAAAACACGTAAACTGCAAAATTTCCAGCTAAATAACTGAATTGCTTTATACTTCTTCTTGATCGTCATTTTATTCCTTCTGATTTAGCAATTCCTCAGCTAAAAAACACTAAAATGAAACGAATTTCGACAGTTAAACATGAAAAAAAAAAGCTTTCAAGAACATTAATTACCTTACTACTGCCTCATTTCTACTCTTACTCGTCCAGATCTAATCGGTGAAGGATCCACGTGAGCTGGAGCTTGAGCTACGGCAAAATTGACCGGAAAATGTTGACGAACTGCGCATGTACAAAAGGTTCGGGGAGCTACCGGCGTGTTTCCGGCGACGGAGGAGAGAGAACGATGACTGTGTGAGTGTGTGAGAGAAGGTTTCGCACACGTGCAAGCCTTATCCTGGGCCGAGAGAGTGACACGAAATGCACGTGACTTAATTGAAGCACATTAGTTACACATACGATGTGTGTGACCTAACTAACTTCATTTCTTCCTCTTTAAATTGATAACTAAGATTAATAATTTGAGCGAGGTGATATAACCCTACATAATTCACGAAGTTTACAAATAACTTTGTCATAATTGAAAGTATCAATATTATCGTAGATAGTTAGTGATGTGTAAATATAATCTTTTTTGGCGAATTTAGACAGAAAATGGATGAAAAAGTTAATTTTACCCCTCTGAAAAAAAGGAAAAAATAAATTATTATTTGTTTACTATTTTGACACCAAATTCTCTAACCTAATTGCTTCTTCTCAGACCTCTACGCAACTTCTAATCCCTCTGAAACTTATAATCCCTCTGAAATCCCTTAGCAATGGGGCATCATGACAAGGGGCTGATCATGAAAACGACATAATCTTGGCGCGGAACCGGCGACATGGTGGATGCTACCAGATGAGATGATCATTGAAATCCTGTCGCAGCTTCTGGGGAAGCAAATTGGACGGTGCAAATGAATGAGCAAATCCTGACTTTCATTAATCAATTCCTCTTCGTCCTCGGACGCATACCGGAGCAGCCTCAAACTTCAAATCCCTCTAAAATCAACCTCGTCATTCGTTCCGCCGTCCGCTCAACTCCTATCCCCGCCAAATCTGGTTTCATCTTCTCCGACCACTTCATGTCCATCTCCCGACACTTTTCTTCAACAAGATTTGTGAGTAGGGAGAGAGGTGGTGGGTCTCGACTTTCCGGCGCTTGGCTGAGTAATGCCGGAAATGGTGGCGTGGGGCTAAAGGGGTGGCAAGCGGGGAGAGGGTTAGTAGTGGTGGTCGGGAAGGGTTGGTGGTGGTGGTTCATATTCTTGTCGTACCTCCCGGCGGTGACGTTCTCGCCATTGTTCTCTCCATCGACGTTCTTGCTGGCGTTGTAGCGGGGGACTGACTGGTGGTGGTGATGGTGGTGGTGGCGGTGGCGTGAGCTGGGAGGGGATGGCGGCGGTGGTCGGGTGGAGGCGGTGCGGTGGTGGCTTGGCGGTGGAGGTGGATCACTGGTGAAGGTGGTGGAGCAGCGGTAGGGCAAAGGTTATTTTCATCTTTTAGATTTTTGTTTTTGGTCCAAAGGGCATTTTGGTTATTTATAATCGGTCAATGGTCGGAAATGGCTAGTCAATGCCGTAATATAGCCTTTAGGGTATATTTGCTCTTATGTAAAGTAGTTATGGTTATGTCTGCCCTAAAAATTATCTCAAGGTTATATATGCGCCTTCTTAATTATATAGGGTTATATTGCATATTTCCCTAATAATTTAATGAGTGCGTCTCTTGAAAGACGGTCTTTCCATAAGTATGGAAAGACCAAGGTTTAAAGTGTAAATTAGAAGACTTTAAGATAAAATTTTTAGGTTGCATGAACCGGGTTATAAATTTTATAACTACTACGTGTTTCATACTAAATTTTTAATGTTACAACTAAAACCTTTTACCTTTTATTATTCAAATTAAACCCTATCTTTCCATAAGCCTATGGAAATACCGTCTTTTTCAAGACTTTGCCTAATTTAATATGTTATTACGACAGAAAAAAAGGTAAATTAAAATTTCCAAAAAGCATTTCTCAATGAAAATTAGGATTTATTTTCGTACTTACGACGAGACTTTGGCAAACTCATGGGAAAAACCGTATTTTCATAAGCTTATGGAAAGACGGGGTTTAATAATAATAATAAAAGGTAAAATGTCTTAGTTGCAATATTAATAATTGATTATGCAATAGTTTTTATAAAGTTTATAATCCGATTCATGCAACTCAAAAATTTTATCTTTATTTCTTCTAATCACACTTTTAAAATTAGCATTTTCATAACTTATGAAAACATCGTATTTCAAAAGACAGTCTCTTTATTAATACATTATAAAATTACTCGACAATATACACTATACGATAATAGAGGAACTATATATCATGTCAAGGACACCCCATATTTTGATTTAGTCACTTGTCTCCATTTGTGCCCGCTTATTAAGGTACTAGAATGCTAGATGGTCGCGAGGGATTTTCCCGCAACTAGGCTGTTTAAAAATTCGAAAAATCGAAAAATCGATAATCGGAAAATTAAATTAGTATTTAATTTGGGAGTCCGTCTTTCGAAAGACGGTCTTTTCATAAGTCATGGAAAGACCAAACTTTAAAGTGTAAATTAGAAGAAATGATGAGAAAATTTTTGGGTTGCATGAATCGGGTTATAAATTTTATAACTACTACATGTTGCATACTAAATTTTTAATATTGCAACTAACACCTTTGACCTTTTATTATTCTAATTAAACCCCGTCTTTCTATAAGCATATGAAAAGACCGTCTTTCCCAAGACTTTGCCTAATAATTATGTCCAAAATAAATAATTATGCAAATAAAAGTTGATGTAACTAATAATTGTGCCCAACACTAATAATTATCGACGACAACTCATGGTACAATTTTAATATTAATTCAAATAATTATTCAAATCCTATGTAACACAATTATCCACTTCCTATATTTCTTATCTTTTATTCAAATTTTTGCGGCTCTAACTGCTAATATATATTAAAAGGCAAAGTCTTGGGAAAGACGGTCTTTCCATAGGCTTATAGAAAGACGGAGTTTAATTTGAACAATAAAAGGTAAAAGGTCTTAGTTGCAACATTAAAAATTTACATGCAACATGTGGTAGTTATAAAATTTATACTTTGAACTCTGGTCTTTCCATGACTTATGGAAAAACCGTCTTTCAAGAGACGCACTCATTTTAAAATGGATTTATATTTTAAATTTCTAATGAATAATATATATATATATATATTCTCCAATAATAACATACAAATCATCTGAAACCGATACTAACCGAACAATAATAGGTGACTTATAGCACACAGACCTTTTATATTCTCCAACCGTCCCAACCTATTTCGTAAAAAATATTTTCACTGTTTTCAATAAATATATTTGATTTTAAATATATATAGCTACGGACAATAATGACACACAAAAAATTGATATTTAGACTACGAATCTAGCTATATTTCATCAGATAAAATTATTGTTCATATCCTTATTCAAATATGTGATCAAAGTTTGGCATATTTAACCAAAAAAAAAATTCTGTACAAAATAGGACGGGACAGAGGAAATAAGTTCTTTTTGGGCTATCCCTCTTAATACTCCAACTGCCACGAATCTCCCCGCTACGGAAAAGGAGAATCGTGAAAAGCACAAAGCAAAATCAAATATTTTGCTTAAACACCGCGAATGTGCTAGACTTTTAGAGGGATGTGGAGTTTAATACCCTAAGGGATATAAAATGAACGCATCAGTGTTATTTAAGACGCAGTACAAGTGAAAGCCAATAATTTATAGACTAAATTATTTTTGTAGACCCCTACAAAATATCTTATATCATGTTTTGGTTCCTATTAGCAAATCAACCCTTAGATGGTACCCAACAAATTCAAAAAAAATTGTTTGGTCCCCAAAGGTGATTTTCAGAAAAAGTCAACGGTCAAAATGTGTAAAATGATCATTATACCCCTGAATTTTAAAAAATAGAAAAAGAAAAACTGGACGTCTTCTTCGCTCGTCTTCCGCCTGCCACCACCACTGCCGCGTTCCGCCTGCCACCTCCGCTCGTCTTCCACCTTCCGCCTGCCACCACCACTCGTCTTCCGCCTGCTTTGTCTTCTCTGCCTGCTTCGTCTTCTCCGTCGCTCGTCTTCTCTGCCTGCTTCGTCTTCTCCACCATTATATCCCTGCTTCTACACCTGCTTTGTCTTCTCCGCCGCGCTCATCTTCTCTGTCGTCTTCTCCGCCCCTCGTCTTCTCCGCCTGCTTCGTCTTCTCTGCCTGCTTCGTCTTCTCCGCCGCTCGTCTTCTCCGCCGCTCGTCTTCTCCACCTGCTTTGTCTTCTCCGCCTGCTTTGTCTTCTCCGCAACTTGTCTTCTCCACCGCTCGTCTTCTCCGCATGCTTTGTCTTCTACGCCGCTTCGTCTTCTTCACCGAAGGTTTGTTCAGAGATATTGGTGGCGGCGGTGGCGACTATACCGAAAGATCATTAGAATCTTACCGAAAAAAAAATCAAAATTAGAAAATTTAATTGAAAATATGTTATCCCCGACTATACCGAAAGATCATTTAGTCTTACCGAAAAACTACCTTTAGAGACCAAACAAATTATTTTGAATTTGTTGGGTGCCGTTTAAGGGTTGATTTGCAAATGGGGACCAAAACATAATATAAGATACTTTGTAGGAGACTAAAAAAACAATTTAGTCCAACTTATATTGCATAACTGGTAACCGGATTCTGCAGCTAAATACAATAGTGTAGTGTTGCAATCAGCCATTGATATCTGAAACAGCTTCTTCACCTACATATCTGCAAGCAAATCCGGGACAGGTTCTCCTGCACATTACAATGAAACGAGGTTCTAACATCATCCTAGTTACTTCTTGTTGGAATTTAAGCACAATAAGACGATGTTTTACCATGCATTCGTTTCACGAATCGATCAAACTCCGTGAAATTGTGTTCTTCCAGGAGAGCCCGGTTGAGCCTAAGGTACGTGAAAGCCGACAAATGTCTCCCGTCGGGGTTAGTCAGAGGCTTGGCGTTTTCCAGTATCTTGTTGTACCCTTCTCTGTCGTAGCAAGGTAGCGCATTCTCACTCGCGACTGGCACGCTAACGTCCCAAGCAGCATTCAACACCTGCAAAAATAGTGTTCAAGAACTTAAAATGAGCATTGCAGATAGGGAGAAGTATTCAGATTCCACTTCTTACCTGCCAGACTAAGCCCTCAGGATCTGCTAGAGCCTTGGGAAAGTCCTCGTGCTGATCCAGCGTGCGTAGCTCAACACACGTGAAGTTAAGACTCGCTTCGTGTTTCTTCAACATGGATGCTATCGGAGCATAGCCATCGCGGTTGCACGGGTTGTAGAATCCCGCGGTTAACTCAGCTGCGTGGCTGGCGGTTTTATACCACCAGTGAATACCAGAGACCTTTGCAGCTATGGGAGTGTCTTCAAAGGCCAGTTTCGCGAGAGCTAGAACACGATCCCCGTGATCAATCAGAACCTGAGAGTACCAGTTCAGAAAAAACCTGCCATAGTAACCATCGTAATCTCCCCCATCAGAAAAGAATCTGGTTTCGTGAGGGCTGCAATTGTATGAACCTGCATTATCGGGTCCTTGACCCCAAAACGCATGTCCTCGCACTTCTGCTGCCTTTTTCAGACTCTTCATCAGGTATTTGTCATAGCACTTGACAGCAAAAAAGAGTTTAAATGTCTCAAATACATATTACACGTGTTCAAAGCAACCGATAACAAATGAGTGAATATCATAGGTACCTGAAATTCCCCGATTCCAGGATATTTCCAACCATGTATTGCTGGATACGAAGGATAACGAAGCTCACCACATGGACCAAGTCCGATTTCAATTTCAGAAATAACCATATCATCAAAGTACTCAGCAAACTCGACGCGAAAACTTCTCATGTAGTCAAAGTAAACCTACAGCATTTTGGAAAAGCAAATGATAACAAAACCTATATATGTATTTCAACTTGAGAGAGATGCAAGAAAGTTATAAAAAAGTTACAATAAGTTTGAATCTTCGGACTACCTCAACAGCTGTTCGGCCTCTTAAAACCCGTTCCTTGTCGATACCCCAGGTCAGGCATTCGTGGATCCGTCTTCCATCTCTGTCAGTGAAATATATGTCCGGATTTTGACGACTGATTTCTATCACCCATTGAGGAAGTGGAATGTTAACATCATCGCCAACATTTCCACCACATTCATGGAAGGACATAACAACCTGCAATTGTTACATTCATTCAAATCATTTCAAAAGGTTTGAAGAAACGATCAGACGATTAAATAAGTACCATTCAAACGGACCTGCAGCTTTAGATCAAGATCGCGCACTATCTGGAAAAGCTGCTTGTAACCTCTCCAATTGTACTGCTGAGGAGCGAGAGCTTCCACAATTCCCCACCAGCAGTCAACCATGACTCCATCGACGTTAATCGATTTCAAGATCTTCAATTCGCTTATCAGACTATCGGGATCAACCAAATCGCAGTCCATGTTAATGAGGCCCAACTGTTCCAAACAGAAGCAAAACACAGTAAATATTCCTTCTTTTAACCACTCTATCACAAACTAAAATGATTCCAAACTCATCCATAGAGGAAACTTATGACTCACTGGTAGCATCACATAAACAGGAACATAAGGAGTAGCAGTAAAATCCCGCTCTGGCACCTTCGGGTGACTATCAACAACTACCTGTGATATAACGGAAACTGAATATGAGACAATTGAAGCAAAAACCCTGATAGACTTAATATCATCGCTCCACGAGAAATTGGAATACACGAGTACAAATAAGAACTGAGCCATCTAATTCCACTTGATTCAACTTCATATAACACATAAATCATCCACATTGACTGAATCCTCGGAAACAGATAACCGTTCCATCAATAATTCAGAGAAAGATTGGAGCCTTTTCAGACATGGAAGACAATGATAGACTTAATATTGTATTAAGGGAGTAAAATTCATTAAAATAATTAGCTGGGAACTTCATAGAGTACATAAATCAAACACAAAATGAGCATTTCCCCCCTTCCCACAAAATGCTCAGAAGCAAAATAAAACAGCAAACAGCCAAACATTTCATCAGCAACTCAAACAAAGATCGACCCTTTTTGAGACCACAATCACCTGATCATCAACACCATCAAGAACTGGCTGATCCTCCTCGATAGCAGCGGAATTCGCAGAGACATCCCTGGATAATCTGAGCTCGGCGGGACCCCGTGCGAAAAGGGGCTGACGGAAAACCGAAAGGGTAGCCAAAACCGGCGAGTGCGGCGAGAACTTGAACTCAGGGGCCAAGTTGAAGCCCAGGGTTTGCTGCATAACCGCCATTGATGGTGAGCTCTAGTTCTGTACTTTGCATAGTCTGATATGGTATTTGTAAAGAGAAAAATGGCGGGTATAAAGAGCAGGAAATCCGTGAGAAATTGGACGGTGTTGAGCTGTTGAGGGATCCGACGGGGAGGGAAGATCAAGAATTCAAGATCGCACACTTTACCGACATCGTTGCAAAAGTAAGGATGGTCACATGCAAAGTTCAATGATTTTGAGGATGCTATTGGTGTTTTAAAGAAACACAAGTTATTTAAGTACGATTGGATTCAAGTGGTTGTGAGCTTGAAATATTAAAATAAGTTTGGTGGTGCGGAGTTCACACTTTATAAACTATTTATAAACTTACAGTTATGAGATATGTATTAAATTTGTGTTGGTAAAACTAATATGTATTATTATTTTTGTGGAAAGATGCATCATTCTAACTACATAAGTATTTATACATAATTATAACAGTGATGGTGTGTAGTGTCTGATTCCTTGATTGAAATGATGGGGATGAACTACATAATTATAACGGTGGTGGTGTGTAGTGTCTGACTCCTTGATCGAAAGGATGATGATGAACTAAAGATGGTGTGCGGATGCAGTGTTGGCGGCATGCTCAACTTACTGCATTGTCATGTGGAAAAATGCGCAATTTAGACTTTATTAAAATTTTGATAACTACAGTACACTAGAGGTAGAAAATGTAATCATTTACGTGAAAAGATGTGTTGTTTCAGAATTCATTTCTGACAAGTAGGATACATTGAATGTGGAAAATATAATCATTCGTGGAAAGATACACCATTCTAACTACATCCGTATTTATTTACAATTTATATCAGAATGATGCAGTGTAATCGTGGTGATATATAACCCACGAATTCCACCGTAGGTAGTATTTTTCGGGACATCTCCTATATAACACGTGTATGCATGCACAGAAACACAAGTGAAAATCTTAGAATTTTCAGACATACTCAGTAACCAAAATACTTCACTCAAAACCTTTCTCTTGTTTCAAGCCTAGATCAAGAGAGCATTTCGATTGTTTTATTCTCGAAGAGAATTCGTGTGACCCAAGACAGGAACTGAGTCAAATTACACTTTAAGGAAAGCGTATGTTAATGCGACTTAAATCGATATTCAGGTTTCCTTACACCAACATTTACAATAATACAGTTTTATAAATTTACTTCTACTTCTCCCAAAAGTCAAATCGCCATTTCTTTCTTCCAACATTCTACAATAGAGGATGAATGTATAATTTCACTTAACTTCATAGGGAGTAATGTAATTTGTCCTATTTCATAATCTATAGGAGTTAAAAGTGATATTCCTCGCTATCAGAGCCCCTTAATCTAGGATTTGAGCCTACGATTGTCGCACTATCTAATCAAACACTTAACCATTTAATCGATTGTCCCACATTAAATTACACTATTATTATTTTAATTAATTATCCCACACTAAATTACACTATTATTATTTTAAACAAACACTGCAATCAGCATTACTGGTGTTTAATGACCTTAAGAACAACCATGTTAGTTAATTTTTAGCTATTTCATCTAAATTATTAAAAAACAATTAACTAGTCATTTCATAAGTTGAGTTTCATTAATCTGGTCATAAATTTATAACTACGTCACATTGAATAATAAAATTTTAATGTTACAACTATTTTTTTTTTACTTTTTTTAATTATTTTAATTAAACACATATTTCCATAAACCTATGAATAGACGGTATTTCCCAATATTTTACCTTAGAAAAATTGCAAAACATAGACTGAAGTATTTTATATATATTTCCCATAATAGCCCTAGGGCTAGGGTTTTTCCCTTATATTCATCGTTATAATACAATTTGGTTTTTGAAAAGATAAAGGTGCTATATGTAAGACGAAAATATATCAGGGAGCAGTTGGCAATTAACTAGTTTACTGGGAACGAGTATATAAGCGGGAATATCAAAATAGCGTTCAAGCTTGAATTCAAACGCGCCGCCGGCGGGAGATTTATCACCCGATTAGTGCTGTAAATTCCGTTTCAATTGCTTCCGTGATATTTTTGAGATCCCAGTTTCTTTTTATGCAAGTGGAATTCGGAAAGTTGTTGTATGTGGTATCCAATTCACAATGCAGACAAGCTGTTTGTGAAAATTCCCCACAGAATTTCCACTTGCCGAATCTTCGCAAGCGCCTTGTTTCACGGTTTATCATGGAAAGGAAGAGGTGGGTTTTCCATGGGGGAGGAAAATGTGGTGGCGTGGACGGAAAAGATATCGACTTTGGTGAGGGAGAACCTCCCGGAGGAAGGTATTGGGATGTTCAAAAGAATGTGTTTGAGCTCTCAGAAGCCTAATTATGTAACCATTTTGAGTGTCATTAGGGCGATTGGCATGATGGGTTCGGAGCGAATGACTAAAAATGTTCATGGTTTGGTGGTAAAAGGGGGTTTTGATTATGAGGTGTCCATTGTAACGGCACTTCTCGGGGCTTACTCTGGTTCAGACATTGGAGTTGTTAGGGAGCTCTTTGATGAGATGCCCGATAAGGATGTGGTTATGTGGAGCGCCGTGGTTTCGGCTTGTGTGAAAAACGAAGAGTTTGAGGAGGGTTTTGAACTGTTTAGAAGAATGCAATTTTGTAGCGTGCAGCCAAATCATGTGAGTGTTTTGACCATACTTCCTGTTTGTGCTAATCTCCGTGCTTTGCGGTTTGGGAAAGAAATCCACAGTTTTTCGATTAAGAGGGTCTTTTATTCTTACACTAGTGTGCAGAACTCAGTTGTGGATATGTATTCCAAGTGCAGGAGTTGGATTTACGCTTTTCGTGTTTTCAATGCAATGCAAGTGAAAGATATCGTCTCTTGGAGAAGTGTGATATGTGGATGTATCGGGAACGAGGTTCCTGAAAACGCTCTATCTCTTTTCTCAGAAATGCGATCTTGTGGTGTTGAATTTGACATCACCATTATTCATGAATTGATGGTTGCTGCTTCACGGTTAGAGGAGATTATGGTGGGACGGGGTTTACATGGGTTTGTTCTGAAGATGGGATTTTTGGAAATTGTATCGATAACAACTGCACTGCTTCAAATGTATGCTAAATTTGGCGAAATTGAGTCAGCAAGGACTCTATTTGACCATCAAAACAATAAAGATTTGATTGCCTGGAGTGCGATGATAGCAGCTTACGCTCAAAATGGACAGCCTTTCAGTGCTTTTGATGTGCATAGACAGATGCAATCAATGGGTGAGAAGCCTAACGAAGTAACTTTTGTGAGTTTGTTACAATGTTGCTCCTCAATGGCAGCTCAAGAAATAGGCGAAAGTATACACGCTCATCTAGTTAAGGCTGGATATAAGTCCAATTCTTTTCTGAAGTCAGCTTTGATTGACATGTATTGTAAATTTGGAAGGACAAAGCAAGGAGAGGCTCTTCTCTATGAAACACCTACTAGAGATCTTGTATGTTGGAGCTCAATGATCAACGGATACGGGATTAACGGGTTTGGGGATGAGGCTCTTGAGTGCTTTTTCAACATGTTGCAGTCTGGAATAAGACCCAATGATGTGGTTTTCATATCTGTTTTGTCAGCTTGCAGCCATTGTGGCCTTGAATACGAGGGTTGGAGTTGGTTCTATGAAATGGAAAAAAGTTATGGTATAACTCCAAAACTCGCTCACTATGCCTGCATGGTGGATATTCTTAGTCGTCAAGGAAATGTCGAAGGAGCATTAGAATTCGCAAACAAAATGCCTATTGAACCTGATAAACGGATTTGGGGAGCTATTCTTGCTGGCTGTCGGCAAACTAGTGGATCCTCTGAAATCTCAGAGATTGTAGCAAAGCAGCTGATCAGTTTAGACCCCGAAAATCCAAGTTATCATGTGATACAGTCAAACTTATATGCAGAACAAGGTAGATGGAAGGAAGTAGAAAAGTCGCGAGAGCGGGTTGATAGAAGTGGATCAAAGAAAGAGATAGGTTCTAGCATTATCTAAGGATAGGCTCTCTCTGACATAAATCGGTACAAATTTTTTTCATCCAATAAAAACATATACTTAAACAGAATACATTTTCATAGATTCCATTTTTGTGTTTTCTCATATTTAATGCTTGGATGTGTATTTGTTGCGGTATATTTCTTGAATTAAAGTAGTGATCTTGGTTTGAGAAGTAACTGACTAATAAATGAATAGGAAATGAAACTCCTACAATTAATAAGTTGTATCTTCAATTAAGATATTCTGCCCGTGAGGTAAATTGCTTTAATGTTATGTTATATCTTCATAAACTCTGCTTTTTTCTTTCTGTATTTTCCAGTCATTCTTTCTTTTTCTAGTGTTCTACTCTGTAATGGGAGGTATACTCGAAGTGCTCCTTGTTAGTGCTGAAGGCATTAGGCACACAAACATAATCGGTAAGATTGTGCCCGAACTTTTGTATATGGGATGTCGATTCACTTGGAGTTTTCAGCATATTCATCGAGTTTGTGATTTTTGTAGGAAAACCGACATTTTATGTTGTCCTTGAATGTGGAACTGCAGTTCAAAGGAGTAAGATATCTAAAGGTCTAGAGTCTGGTAAAACTTTTTGAATCTTCATCGCTTCATATCGAGGATTTCTTGGTTTCTCTTCACATTACGGTTCAGTATTATTGCATATTTGCAGGTCACGAAGAAGAAATTTTCTGGAATGAGAAATTCGCATTTGAATTGCCCGCGTCTGAAAGGGACAATGAGATCTACCTCAAACTTAAAATCATGAATGAAGAAGTTTTCTCCCATGGTGGATTAGTAGGCGAAACAACGTATGGAAAAACACGAATTTTTGGGTATATTACTGTAGTAGCATCCATTTGTCATTGCTGAATTTTTCGCCGTCTTTCAGGATTTATCTAAAAGGCCTAATCATAGAGGGAAAAGACAGAGAATTCATCGAAGTGATGCCAGCTCCATACAACGTAGTTCTTGATGATGATACATTTCACGGCGAGATAAAGATTGGTCTGATTTACACACACAATGTAAGCCCTCACTTGCTTCTGAATTCTGATCACCTGAATTGATACGACTAAAATATCCTTATGTTTCGTGAATGACAGACGACTAGACAAACAGTGTCAGGAAAACGTGTCGTGGGAAAGAACGGGGAGGAGGAAGCGATCGGGGGCTCCTTGTACTGGAGACTGGTGAACTATTGGCAAACCAGCTGGTTGAAGTTTTTGTTTGGCTGCAAAAGTGAGAAGACTTCGAAATCCAGTGATAAATCGAAGCTCAGTTAGGTGATGTTTGCATTGATGTGATTCTTGTGAAGATTAGTTTTATTAGAAGTGAGACTACTGTCTCATTACAACAAAACTTTGGCTAAAATCGAACCCTCAGCTTCTACCTCTACTGGTCAGTGTTACATTTCAATCGTTTGAACACTAAATCGACCGAGTGATGAGCTTTTTGTTTATCATGATGTTCCTCCAACTAAAAAAAACAGTTAATGATGCCATGTTTACTACTTTATGCATAATATACATACGGATAATATTGATTTTTTTTCTTCAATATTCAACCTTACCCTCCTATCTGTCACCACCCGCTGAGAAACTCCCACCCATTGGAAGAACTACCATTCCATCACCATTCTGTCTTCTAGGAACCCGAGAATCTCAAGACTCCTTATCTTCCCATTCCCTATCCCTAGATCCACGATCTTTAGCACTGGCAAACCATTATCGGATCGTTCCCAAACTACTATACGTCGCAATTCTCGAGCGCCAGAAATCAAAAGCCGATGCCGGTTCTTGGTGCTCTCGAGCGCCAGCATCCAATCGAATGTTCGAGCGACCACCGCATCCACTACCGCAACCACAACCACAACCACAACCACAACCACAACCACAACCATTGTTGGGCCACCATCACTGCTTCTACAACCACCACTACAATTGCAAATGCACCACAATTGTTGCTAGCAATCAGAAGCCTGTCCAATGCTCAGTGCTCTTGAACGCCAATGCCTAGTCGATTTAGCAAGCTACCATTACCACCACCGCCACAACAACTACTGGACTACTACCACAATCATCGTTGCATCACAATCATAGTTATCCCCATTGGACCACCACTACATCAATGCCACAATCCTTTTTATTTAGCAAAATAAGAATAATGTATAAATAGCATGTATACAACTTAAATTAGTAAAAATAGAAGGCTTGATTTAGTCACGACATTTAGTGATCATTCTAAGAAACATGATTTAGTAACTTGTTCGATATGTCCAACTCACTCCAAACATTGACTTTTTATTCTATTTTTATTTACCTTTTAAAACTACACATAAGGAATAGTGAGGTTTACTTATGACTATTGTTTTGACCTTAATACAACAATTTAGACATTTACACGTTAATTAGCTAAAAGTCAGCATTGCACGTGGAGTGCAATCGCTTCCACATTAATCTTCAATTTAGAGTTAAACTTGACCGACTTTAAACGAAAATTTAATTGGTGAATAAATACAAATAAGTACTCCTTCCGTTTTGACAAATTTATCATATTTATATGTTTTCTTAATTAGTCATCTTACCTAGCAAAAAGTACATCATTCTCAACCACTTATTAAACTTTTTACCCTCATTACTCAATGTTCTCCACACATTTCAATTTACAAAAAAGAAACATATAAACATATGGTGCCAAACATAGTGAAACGGAGGGAGTATCTACATTCATTAAAATGTATTATTAGTTACACTCCCTTCGTTTCAAGGGAATAGACATAGAAATTTTTTCATGATTTCTAACACACATATTTGACTGTAAATATATATAACTACGAGTAATAACAAGACATAAAAAATTAATATATAGAAATTACATGTTTCGACGAATCTAACACTATCACATACGATAATATTATTGTTCATATTATATTGAGAAAAGTGCAGATATAACCCTATAAATTGATGAAAGTGCAGATATAACCCTGCGCTAATTGAAAGTGCAAATATAACCCTATCTATTCAGGTTATGTGCAAATATAACCTTTTTAGGCAATTAGAGGTCGAAGCACAGTGAAAGGACTATTTTGCCCCTCTATAAAAAAGAAATTGAAAAATAGTGAAATTACGTTCCTACCCCTAAAGCCCTCTTCTTCCTCTTCTTCGTTCCCAGACGCGAGCAACACTCAAAATCACTCAAAATTGGCAGTTGACCTCTTCTTCCTTTTCAACACTCGAAATCAAATTTGCTTTGGGCTTTCTTTCTTCTCCACAAATGGAGGCGATTCCCGACGCTGGTGTTGGCGGGCAAGCCCTAGCGGTGACGCCGACATTGATTACTCCGACCACCATGACCCCCTTCTAGTATAGCGCCGCCACCACCATCCCCCGCCACCACTATCACCATCCCCTCCCCCCGCAAATCCACAGCGCCAGCCCGGTTTAACCCAACATTCGGATCCGCCACCACCATCTCATTCGCATCCTACTGCAAGCTCCAGTGTCCTCATCCCGCTGCTCCGCCGCTAGCTCCATCCTCATCTCGCCGTGAGTTCCATCTTCATCCCGCCGCGAGCTCCACCATTCTTATCCCGCTGCGAGCTCCATCCTCATCCATTCTTGTGGCCAATTTGGTGGAGGCAGGGCTAGGGCAGAGGCAGGGCTAGGGCAGGGCTAGGGCAAAGGAGTTTGTGGTGGAGGCAGAGCTAGGGCAAAGGAGGAGGCGGGGCTAGGGTGGGTCTCGATTTTCCGGAAGTGGTGGACGATAGTGGCGGCGGAAATCTGGAGCCGCTGCAAATTTCTCTGGTTTGGAAGACGGCATTTCTCTGGTTTGGACGATGAGCATTTCTCTGGTTTGGATGCAGCTGCTCAGGTTTGTTTAGATTATTTTCAAAATTGTTCTAGAAAATTTGTGGCAGAATTGTTCATCTGAAATAGTGGCAGAATTGTTCTAGCTGTGGCACTATGGTGCTTGAAGTTGAGCTGCTTCTTTGGAGTAATGTGGTGATCAATTGGTGAGCTGCCGATGGAAGGTGGTCTGGTGGTGGTGGTGGTGGAGGAGTGGTGGGCAGGGGCATTTTTGTCTTTTAAGGGCAAGATAGAAATGGCCAGTCAATAGAAACTAGGGGCAATTTTGTCCTTTTAAGTTTGTATTAGGTTAGAAGGGCAATTTGGTCATTTCCGGTCTGTCAATGGCTGGAAATGACCGGTCAATGCCGGAATAATCACTTCAGGGTTATATTTGCACTTATGTGTAATAGATAGGGTTATATTTGCACTAAAAAATAATTGAGGGTTATATTTGCACTTTCCTCAATATATAGGATTATATCTACTATATAACTTTGACTGCCAAATATTAAGTGTGCAAATTCGTTTGGGACGGAGGAAGTACTATTTTATATAATCGTGTCCTATTCTTATAAATTGAACTTATATCATTGAACATAATAAAAAATACACTAAATATATTAATTTAAAATAATTAAATTAAATTGAAGTACAAATAATTAAATTTGGCAAAGTCTTGGGAATTAGAATTATAGAAAGGTAAGGATTAAGTTGCAATATTAAAAATTTACTATGCAACGTACACTAGTTATAAGTTTATGATTCGATTAATACAACTCAAAAAATTTATTTTAATTTTTTTTATTTTACCATTTAAATCTTGATCTTTCTGAAGAGACTGTCTTTCAAGAAACGGACTCCACTCTGCTCTCAAAGAGTGTTATATTACGTTTGGGCATGAATTTTCTTGCTTGCAATTTAAGTAATCACAAAGATTGGCCGTGTCAATATGTTATCTCCGCTCAAAATTACCATAAGAAAAAGTACAAATCTTTTGGTAAATTCTACGACTAAATATTCTCCTACTCTAAATATCCTCCGATTGATCGAATTCCAAAAGAAAACACACACACAGCACACACGAAAACACGCAGTGACACGGATTAGAACCCATCTTTAATCAGTTCTAAAGCAGTGGCAACAAAGAACCTTGCTTTATTCAAGAAAGTAATCTATGGAAGATTCAGAAAAAGAATAATTTGGAGGGAATTGTTTCGAATTTGAAACCGCCATTAAAGTTTGCTGCTTTTATTTAAATGCCAAGATAGTTATGACCAAGAATTTGCTCTGTTTTACTTCTTGTTGATCTCTGCTTAGCTGCGGTAAAATTCACCGGTGCTGCTGAAGGTAATTTGCTGTAATCTTTCTTCTGAATTTCATTCTTGATTCGTTTTGATTATCCCTTTTAAGAAATTGCGATTTTGATCTTATTGGTTTAGCCTTTTTTTTTGCTTTCAAGATTCTTGTTTTATGTGAATTGAAGTTTGGATTTGAAGTGGGTTCTTAGTAAAATGGAAGTTACTTGCACCAAAAACAAAAGGATATGTTTTTTGTTTTCAAGATTCTTGTTTTATGTGTGTTAGAGTTCGATAGTGGATGATTAAGGTTAGTTCAGTGGACGTATATTCTCATTGTTTGGCGTGTGATACCTTTCTATCTATGTTTGCGTGGTGAATAGTACAAATGAGGGCGTGTTAGCGTCCCACATTGTTGGATGACTAAGTTTTAACTCAGAACATTAGTCCACGAGTCACTGTATCAGGCTTTACGATAGAAACTCATGATTCTAATAACGTGACAGCAGATAAGCAAAAGGGCTCAAACAAAATGGCGGGAATGTCGAATTCTGACGAAAATCGACAAGCTGGTCAGCACAATGAAGCAGAAAGAATGTCTCTACAAAGTGAAAACTCGTTCTGCAGAACAAACTCTGATGCTTCAGCCTTCTCAGAACAGACAGATGACACCAGCAGTTTCGCTTCCGAGAGCCCTTCTCCGTCGCACTGGCTTCTCGGAAACAGGATGAAATCTCCTCACATTCTTTCAAGGCTGAGGAATCTCAAGCATAAAACTGACATGGATGATCAAGAACTAGGTAAAAAAAAAAATGGAAACAATCGCGGGTTTTTCGTTTGTTTGTTTTAAGGTTTAAATCTTGATGATATGTATGGTTTTTGTTGTTGTTCATAGAGGAGGAATTGATGAAGGAGAGATTTGCTCAGCTTATGTTAGGAGGAGACACTTATGGAGGTGCAAGGGGAGAATGTCCTGCATTGGCAGTATCAAATGCCATAACAAATATCTATGGTATGTTTTCAAGTTTTTCAGGCCATTTATTTCCACCTTAGTTTTTTTTTTTATCTTTGCTTTATGAATCACAAGGTCTTGCAAAAGTCGCATTCGCTACTGTCGTTTAGCCATCTAGTCAAATCAGATAAATGAAACCGTCAGTAGCTTACATTCACCTGAATAAGTTTCACGATCCGATGATCTTTGTAATAGAAAGGATATATGTTGATAAGCTTGATTTTTTAATGTAGTATACTTCTTTCGTTTCACTAATAATGTCACATTTACTTTTGTTTGATGCAGCTTCCATTTTTGGTGATTATAAGAAATTAGAGCCTTTGGATTTTGACAGTAAAGCCACATGGAAGAGGGAAATGAACTTCCTTTTAGCCCCTTGTGATCACATTGTGGACTCTGTGCTTACAACATTAGAGAATGAATCAGATGGCACTACCATTGAGGTTTTATCCTCATTTCAAAACTAACTTCATCATATTTAATACACATGTGCTTCTAAGTAAAACCCGTTTATTCAGAAAGCAGAGAGATCGGTTTCTGCTTTTTCCTTAAAAGTAATAAACTGCTTTTCGTTCATTTACCAGGTGACGACCCTAGTACCAAGAGCGGATATTACAGGCAGCCTTCCCGCACTCAAAATACTAGATGATTTACTCCTGGTAAGCTACTTCCCCTGTTCCATATCAATATACATATTTTTCGTCTTTAACTTTTGTTAAGACACGTTTGACCATCGCTGACCTAGCGATATTTAATGACGATGCAGGAGATAATGGACAGCTTTGAGGGGACTGAGATCAAGTATGCAGAACCAGCACACAACGGTGAGAAGTGGTGGCACCCAATTCCTTGTATACCAGAAGGCGGTCTCTCTGAGAAATCAAAAAGACATCTGAAGAGGAGGAATAAATCTGCCCACCAGATTTACCAAGCAGCAACAGCACTCAACAACAACGTTCTTGCTGATATGGACCTCCCCCAGTCCTACAAAGAATCACTTCCTAAGGTACACTTCTCGTCAATCTTACATACTCCCACTAGAAACTACACGTTGCGGATAATCCATTAATCTCGTTCTGAATTCAGAGCGGAAAAGCGGTTGTTGGAGACGTGGTGTACCACTACATGACGTCTGCAGCGCGGTGCACGCCGCACGAGGTTATGAAGTACCTCAACCTGTCCGGCGAGCACGAAGCGCTCGAGGTCATCGACAAACTGGAAGCCGCCATGCACATATGGAGGAGGAAAGCATCGGACATTGACACACAGCCAAAAAAATCATCATGGAAGGTGGTGAAAGAATTCATGTCTGACACTGATCGGGTTGACAAGAACACTGTCCTAGCCGCACGAGCAGAGGACATGATCTACTATCTGAAATACATGTATCCTAAGCTCCCTCAGACATCCTTGGACGCTGCCAAGATACAACACAACACAGTAAGTACTAATTGGCTTTATAGGAGAGAAAACTTGGCTTTTCATATTAACGTATTCATATGATTCTGTGATAAACAGGATATGGGAAAAGCTATACTGGAGACGTATTCGAGAGTTTTGGAAGGGTTGGCATACAAGATTTACTCAATGACTAAAGATATTTTAGAAATTTTGGAAGCAGACAAAAACGTGAGCGAAAACAAGCGGACTTAACAGCAGCAGACTAGTACATGTATTTGCAATGATGTAGCGATGATGGAACTTTTTATTTTATTTTATTTTGACAAAAAGTTCCCAACATTACATTATTCAACACAAAATTGAGAAAGCAGCACAAGTTCAAAAGGCCGACAACGAGGAAACAATCATAATATCCATACAGCCTCAGCCAAACACTCCCCAGTTCTATCACCACACCTTCAGTGGCAAAACTCTGGCAGCACAAAGAGGCATCGAGAGGCACATCTTTAGTTGCTTGATTGGCGTAGCTCTGGCCGAACAAAAGTGGCATCAGCAGGCACCGAGATGTCAACAGTGGGTCTCAACTCTGCACACACTCCAATAGCTCCATGAACTGGATCAGATAGGAAGTTGCTGATGAGATCTTGGTTGATAGGAGTGGCATTATCCACAGCTACAAATGCCTGTTGCATGAGTACATAATCAAACCGGGGCGCCCACTTCCTTGATCCTAGCCTTGCTGTCGTCGAGCAATTGTCCACCATAAATGCAACACCGCGTGCATGCATGAAAGGATTCAAGGAATCCACGGCCTCAATTACACTCTCATTGATGATCTCTGAATAAGAGTGGCCTTTTTTCCTCAGGACCTCAATCTGAGCCATCATTAACGCCAC
Organism: Rubia yunnanensis; assembly: GCA_037428765.1. Taxonomy (NCBI): domain Eukaryota; kingdom Viridiplantae; phylum Streptophyta; class Magnoliopsida; order Gentianales; family Rubiaceae; genus Rubia; species Rubia yunnanensis. Next base: position 2,068,367 of record CM075063.1, on the reverse strand, counting down.
GAAAACACCAGCTGTGAAAGGGTGTAGAGGACCCAGATCATCAGCCCCGCGCACTGCCCGGACACGCTCACCTACTTTCCACATCTTCGTTTGGTCAATTTTACCCATTGGGAATGCAGGTAGACCCTCTTTTTCGTAAAAGCGCCGTCCAGCCAAAACAACACTTCTGATTTCACTTCCAGATGCCACATCTTCGTAACACTCATACAATATATCCATACAGGGATAGAAAGAAGCACTATAGGCAGCCTCAAAATCTTTCTTTCCTTCTGCAGTCAATGAGTTGTAAACTTCCAACATACCCTTAGTTGATATGGTTTTCGAAACAATTCCTGTTACACACTCCACGGTATTTTTGTATGCAACCTCTTCATTCATTCCACTGTCGGTGTACCTTCTGAAGAGCGCCTCCACAAGTCCATGCACAGCACCAAGTAAAATGCCCCTCTCTCCAAAAATGTCACTCTTGTACTCAGATTCCAGAGTGGTGGCAAAAGTAAAAGGAGATCCGAGGGCAACTGACCACCCCAGAGCAACATTTGTAGCCCTGCCATCAATATCCTGATGAACAGCAAAACTGGCATTGATTCCAGCACCATTGATTTCTCTCCCTTGGACATACAGCCTTCTTACAGAAGGACCCATCCCCTTCGGGCAAACAGCTATTACACTAATATTCTTAGGGAAGTCAAGACCCGCTGACTGCAGATGGCCAAGTAAGAAACCATGGGACAGCCCGAGGATGCTATTTGGCTTCATGTGTGATAAAACTTTTTCATAGTTATCCGCCTGCAATCAATAACCAGGACATCTTTCCATCAACCGTCTGCTGATAGAAGAGTCAAAAAATTGATACAGGAGGCTTAGGAGTTCAAAAAGAACAATTGTATAATCACAGCGGTCACTAAAAAGCAAGAATAGCCTTATAATCACTCAACATCAGCTTTCAATGACTTAGAATGACAAAATAAATGCTCAATACACACTTCAGTCACTCACTGCATTATTAGAGCACAATGACAAAACAATATTAAGTTGCAGAGTTTTAGCTGAAGCAGCAGATTATGCTCCAACAAATCAGTCCACAATAAGAACAGAAGCTTTACAATATTAACTACTGTGGCTCACACAACAAAATGTTTCAGCTACAAGCAGGCACATTTCCAGTACAAAATGGGAAAAAAAAATCAAAGACTACATCAATTACTAACTCAAAGAATCAATGCAAGTGATAACAGAGAATACTATCAAGCAAGACAGCCTCCCATATAATCACAAAGAGGCCATGGAGCATACTGGAAGGGCCGAGTTGGAAAGCTACAGCTAACCTGAGCCGCATCAGAAATCAAGAGCAGTACTAAATCGCTACCAGAAATGGTCTCCCATATGTCTCCAAGTGTACCATCTTCCTCGCTGAATCCCGCGGCACGGGCCTCAGCAAATGAACGCGAACCTTTTCGCAGCCCAATCTTGACAGCAATGTCAGACTTCACATCAGAGAGCGAGTCCCGCAAATTCTGCGCCTGTGCGGGTCCCTGCGACCCCCACCCGATGACCCCGATCTGTTTGATGCCCTTGAACGCATCCGGCAATAGCTTGAACAAGTCCCTTCCTCCTTTCACGATATACTCCTCGTTGCCGGCAAGGTTAACCTTCTCCTTTTTGAACACCGTGGTATCGAAGTCGAGGGAGATTTGGCGCGCGACGGAGGCGGGGGACGCCACCATGGTGGCTGAGATAGCGGAGCCGGCATTGGAGGAGGATACGGCGGCGCGTGCAGTGAGAGGCTTCAGAGACGGCGCCGTGGAAGAGAGGGAGGTAAGGCTGTGGGGGAGAAGGGCTTTTGCGGTAGCAGCGGAGGAGGAGATAGTGAGGGAAGTGGGAGCGGCCGCCGCCATGGCTGAGAAGTGAGTGTAAACGGAAATGCGCAGAATAGGGTTTCAAGATTGCGATGATGGAATTTATATTCAGTTTTAAGGGAATTTTGTGTGAAATTTGATCTAACTTCATATATGGTATAGAATGTATGAAAATATGTATAAATGAAAGAAAAAAAAAGGATTTTGGATATGCGATCCAGCAATCGAACCTAATGACCGCTAGATCCAGCCCAATAACAGTCAGTATCTTTTCAGCCCAAACTATTGAAAAACTTACCGAGAACGTGGGTGATGGGACAATAAACAAGGAGCGAGCGGCGACCACCCCACGATCTCTGCTCCTGAACACAAGGAAACACATATGAGTAAGTCTATAAATACAACAAATGGAGGAGAGGCTAAGGTACGCAGAACTAACTAGAGAAATTCTAATTCCCAATGGAAAAGGTTGACTTGATCGTCAGATTGTTTTCCCGGAGTCACTTCCGGGACTAACTATGCAGGCACGGAAGATCAAGAAAAGGACAACCAATGATCGACCTAAACGGATCACCGCATTGATACTGAATTTAGTTTATTAGTGCTGGATTTGATTTATTAGTGCTGAATTTAGTTATTGGTGTTGAATTGAATTTATTGATGGTTTATTTTTTTCACAAAATGAAAAGAATAACTGCCAAAATGATGTTGTACTCGTAACATACATTACTTTCAAACTTATTATTCAACCAGTGACAATCGAGAACCCAAATATATATTTATTTATTATTATTTTATTTTACTACTGAGTTTAGTGGTGTTGAATTTAGTTTATTAGTGCTTTAGTTTATTAATGCTGAATTTAATTTATTACTCCGTTTATTGGAGCTAAAAAGTGCTGAAATTAAACCCAACTGGACAAGGTCTTTCTATGTTAACGGATACAAATTGAAAGGAGTTTCTAAAACAACTCTACAAAAAAAGAATATTTCCATTTAATCTTAATTAAGGTTAAGTTAATAGGAATACAAGGGTAAACTTGGTATATAACCCCTTTTATCATATTTTAAGGAGGGGTAAGGTATTTGGGTAATATGCAAATATAACCCTATATGTTGGAGAAAGTGCAAATATAACCCTGAGTTGTTTTTTAGTGCAAATATAACCCTAACTATTGTACATATGTGCAAATATAACCCTAACTATTATACATATGTGCAAATATAACCTTAAAGCCATTATTTCCTGCATTGACTGACCAGGGTTATATTTGCACTTTCAATTATCGCAGGGTTATATTTGCACTTTCACAATTGCAGGGTTATATCTGCACTTTCATTATTGCAGGGTTATATCTGCACTTTCATCAATTATATAGGGTTATGTAAAGTCTATGACTGTTGAATTAATTTGTTGGCAATTTTTGTTGAAATAATGTTGAGCAGAATCATACCATGTTGGAACACTGCTGGAGCAGAATTTATGAACAGAATTAACGCCAAAGCTTTAACGAAGTTCAAGCCAAAATGTTGGAGTGTTTTGGAATTTATGGTAACTATAGATTTGGCTATACATCAGGCGTAAGAAGCATATTTGGTTTAATGGAAAAATCCCTACTTATATGGAGAAGATTTGATTGAATATATGGGAGAGTTTGAGATAAGGTAAATCCCTTTATTTATGGGATTTGGATATGCTTCAACAAATCAGATTTGGAATAGGAATATTGTGGAGATAATGATGGATGTTCAGATCTGATTTGCAAATATAAATATGGGACAAACATGGCTGCAAAACTAACGAATTTACAGAGCAAAATCTGCACCCAGATTTTGAGATCTTACGAAACTTGCAAGAGCCAATATACTGTGTTCCAACACTGTCCTGCTGCACAAGTTCAGAATCGTATGCCTTAATTCCTCGGGAGGAGGAGATCCAGCGTTGACGGAGTTCGAGGTCAGAGGGAGTCTGATCAAGGCGGATCGGTAGCTAGGGGAGCTAGCTAAGTCCACACGTCATAGTTAGTAAAGATAAGTATTTTGTATGCTGTACTCTGTACTATCTTTCTAATTAGTGGATTTATTCTGAACTGGGCCAGGCCCCGCAGATGTAGGTGATTTACACCGAACTGCGTAACCAAGTTGTGTGTCTTGTACGCTTCACGTTATTTTTACACTTGGTTAAACTAGGTATGTTGGAACACACTAGTAAGAACTAGGAAAATTGGTAAAACTAAATTTCATTTGGTATCAGAGCTGAGTCACTTATTGTTCCCTTGGTTGTTTCAAGGAAAGTGAGATCCGGTTTTACCATGACGACAAGAGAAGGGGCTTCAATCTCTCGACCACCACTGCTAGAAGGAAACAACTACAACTATTGGAAGGCTCGTATGAGGGTGTTTATTAATTCCCTGGACGAACTGGCATGGTTTTATGTTGAGAATGAATGGAATCATCCTACAGAAGAGGCTACCAGCTCTAAGGATGTGGAAGGGGAGTCAAGTCAAAAACTCAAAGACAAGTCTAAATGGACTCCAGGTGATCTTAGAGAATCTCTAGCAAACTCAAAGGCTCTTAATGCAATATTCACGGCAGTCGATGAAAACCAGTTCAAGCTTATATCTACATGCCACCAAGCGAAGAGAGCATGGGATATTCTACAAACAGTTCATGAAGGAACCAGTCGAGTGAGGGAGTCCAAACTACAGATGTTGGCTACCAAGTTTGAAGAACTCAAAATGGAGGAGGACGACACCATTGCCACATTCAACGGAAAGCTTAGAGATATCTCCAACATGGCTTATCAACTTGGAAAAGTGTACAAAGAAACCAAGCTGGTGAAAAAGACCTTGCGATCTCTACCTAAAAGGTTTGCAATGAAAGTAGCAGCAATAGAGGAGGCAAGAGATGTATCCACAATGAGCCTAGATGAACTAATGGGGTCACTGCAAACATATGAGATGACATTCCAGCAACCTACAAAAAGGGTATCCAAGGATTTGGCGCTTAAAGTTTCTCCAGACAAAGGAATTAATGAGTCTGACAGCGATGATGAGTTTGAAAAACTGGCACTTATTACAAAAAATTTCTCAAAGATGTTAAAGAAGGTGGTCAATAAGAAATCTCAGGAGAGGTTTGGCGGAAACAGACAAAAGCAACAAGATTCGAACAACAATCGTGGATTGAGGTTTGAACAAGGAAATATGCAGTATGGGAGAAATCAGTACAATGAAACAAAACAGGCTGGAAGAATTCAATGTAGAGAATGTGAAGGATTTGGTCATATTCAGGCCGAATGTGCTAACACTCGAAAGAAACAAGGAAGATCATATGTTACCTCTTGGAGTGATGATGAAGAGAAAGAAAAAGATGAGGAAGAATTAACCAGCAATTATGTAGCCTTTGGAGCAAAGGTCCATGATACTTCAGAAAGTCAGTGTTCCAACACTCTAAACAAAGGGAAAGATGTAAGTTACGATATGAATCCGGACGAGGCTCGCAGTGATGAAGATGATCTTTCTGTCAGTGATGAAGAGATATATAGCACATACGAACAAATGTATGCCATGTGGGTTCAAGTAGCAGACAAAAACAAAGAACTGATTGAAGAAAAAAGGAAGCTGATTGACAGCGAAAAGGAGTTAAGGTCCACGATTGCAGAACTTGGAAAACAAAATGAAGAACTGAGTCAGAAATTAATAGCAGCAGTCAAGAGGGCTGAGATGTCTGAAGCAGCTATCTCAAAAATGAATTCCGGGAAGGCAAAACTGGATGACATACTGGATATGGGAAGGAACTTTGGTGATAGACACGGAATTGGATACAGGAAAGAACCAGAGGTTGAAGTGCATAAAAAACCAGTAACTCTCAAAGCCAGGATTCGAGAAGTAAAACGGAAGTATGGAAAACCGTTTCAAAGAAAGCCTCTAATCTGCGGATACTGCAGGTATCAAGGACATACTGGATATCAGTGTAAAAAACTGATCAGAGATCAAATGACAGGAAGAGAACTGTGTTCCAACACAGTCGATACTCATACAAGAATCAGGAAGATATGGGTCATCAAAAGGTCCGGTACGTGTATGGTCGCACACACTTCTTTATCAGCATATTCCAGTGACTCATGGTACTTTGACAGTGGCTGCTCACGTCACATGACTGGCAGTTCGAAATACCTTACAAATCTTACTCCATATGATGGCGGGTATGTAACTTTTGGAGATGGAAAAAGAAGCAGAGTAATTGGCAAGGGCGAATTAAAAATTGAAGGGTTTTCTGTTCTCACAAGTGTATTATTTGTTGAAGATCTGAAAGCAAATTTGCTAAGTATAAGCCAGCTGTGCGATGACAACATGATAGTTGAGTTCCATAAAGAAAAATGTGTAGTGAAGCATGGAGAAAACAGGGTTCTGTCAGGAATACGATCTCCAGACAATTGTTATCTTTTGGAACAAGAAGTTCGATGCATGCTTTCAAAGCAGGACGAGGGAATTCTATGGCACAGGAAACTCGGACACATCAACTATAAAACACTGGTGAAGATTGCTAACATGAAAGCTGTACGTGGAATGCCTACCTTGACCGGGAATGACGAAATCATGTGTGGACCATGTCAGCAAGGTAAACAAACTCGTGCTCCTCATTCTTCAGTACAGTTTATTACTACTTCTAGAAATCTGGAATTATTACATATGGATTTAATGGGGCCAGTGCACACACCTAGCATAGGAGGAAAGAAATATATTTTTGTATGTGTTGATGACTTCTCCAGGTTTACATGGGTAGCCTTCTTGAAAGAGAAATCTGATACGATTGAGGTATTTCGTAGCCTTGTAGTAAAGCTACAAACGGAAAAGGGAAGTCCTGTAGGAAAGATAATCCGGATTCGAAGTGATCATGGCAGAGAATTCGAAAATGAACAATTTAGTTCTTTTTGCAATGAACTGGGGATTCAACATGAGTTTTCGGCTCCTATCACTCCTCAACAGAATGGTATTGTCGAAAGAAAGAATAGAACTCTTCAGGAGATGGCTCGAGTCATGTTGGCAGAGAAGGATCTTCATAAGAAATGGTGGGCAGAGGCGATCAATACAGCGTGTTATACAATTAATCGAGTGTATCTTCGACCATTCACTGATAAGACAGCCTATGAGATCTGGAAAGGCAGGAAGCCGAATGTTTCATATTTTCATGTGTTCGGAAGCACTTGCTATATCCTCAGAGACAGAGAACAGTTGGCAAAATTTGATAATCGAAGTGATCCAGGAATTTTTCTAGGGTATTCTATCAACAGTCGTGCCTACCGAGTTTTCAATCATCGAACTAACACTCTCATGGAATCCATAAATGTCATTGTGGATGATTCAGGAAAGGAGAAACTTCCAGAAGCAGTAGAGGAAGAATCCGCCAACACTCATGTTCCAACACAGTCTCAAACTCCGGACAGAGAAAAGCAGTCAGAACCAAATGAGAACCAGGAACCTCACTCTGCTGAAGCAGACCATGTTCCAACACATGACCATGTTCCAACACTGCTACCGTCTACTAATGACCAGGTTGCACCACACATTCAACCTGGCTCAAATCTGCGAAATCCTCGATCAGTTCCTCGAGTAGATTATCGACGTCTGGCTGGTCTACACTGTTTTGTGTCACTAATTGAACCGAAGAACTATAAGGAAGCTTTACTTGATGAATATTGGATTGCTGCAATGCAAGATGAACTCGGACAGTTTACCAGGAATGATGTTTGGTACCTTACCCCTCGTCCCAAAGGCATCAATGTCATTGGTACAAAATGGATTTTCAAGAACAAGTCCGATGCAGATGGCTTAATCACCAGGAACAAAGCCAGACTTGTTGCTCAAGGATATACGCAAGTGGAAGGTGTTGACTTTGACGAAACCTTTGCACCAGTTGCCAGGTTAGAATCTATTCGTATTCTACTATCTATTGCCTGCTTCTTGAACTTTACGTTGTATCAAATGGATGTTAAGAGTGCGTTTCTAAATGGAGTGGTGAATGAGGAAGTCTATGTGGAACAACCTAAAGGTTTTGAAGATCCTCATTATCCGCATCATGTATATCGCCTCAAGAAAGCCTTATATGGATTAAAGCAGGCACCTCGAGCATGGTATGAACGACTTACTAACTTTTTGCTTCAGAAAGGTTATCGTCGAGGGGGAGTAGATCGCACTTTATTTGTGCTTGACAAATCATCACAGTTTCTAATTGCTCAAATATATGACATAGTATTTGGCTCTACTTCACCATCTATGGTACAGGATTTCGTCATCACAATGCAGTCTGAATTTGAAATGAGCATGGTTGGAGAATTGACTTACTTTCTGGGATTACAAGTCAAACAAGGACGGAATGGTCTATTCATCAATCAAAGTAAGTATGCCCTGAATTTGATTAAAAAATTCGGACTCAGTAGTGCTCGTGCGGTTCGAACTCCTATGGGCGTTTCTGATAAGTTGGTGAAAGATGAAAAAGGAGTGTCAGTCGATCAAAAGTTATATAGAGGCATGATTGGAAGTTTGTTATATCTCACAGCTAGCAGACCAGATATATGTCTCAGTGTTGGAATATGTGCTAGATTTCAGGCGGATCCTAAGGAATCTCATCTTACTGCAGTCAAAAGAATTATTAGATATGTGAGTGGAACGTCAGAATATGGTGTTTGGTACTCAAAGAATCAAGATTCAGAATTGATAGGATACAGTGATTCTGATTGGGCTGGTAATGCAGATGATCGGAAAAGTACTACCGGCGGATGTTTCTTTATTGGAACAAATTTGGTGTCTTGGTATAGCAAGAAACAGAACTCGATCTCTCTATCTACTGCAGAAGCAGAGTATCTTGCAGCAGGGAGTTGCTGTGCACAACTATTATGGATGAATCAAATGCTTAAAGATTATGGAATTCAACAAAGCCCCATAAAGATTTTATGTGATAATACAAGTGCAATCGATATTTCGAAGAATCCAGTTCAACACTCGAGAACCAAGCATATTGACATAAGGCATCATTTTATTCGAGATTTGGTGGAAAGAAAAGAAGTGGAAGTGGTCTATGTTCCAACACACGAGCAGCTTGCCGATATATTTACCAAGCCACTTGATGCTACCACTTTCGAGAGCCTTCGACAACACTTAGGTGTTTGTCAAATCTGAGGTAACTTTTACCTTTGATGAATTCTGTGTGTAAATAATTTGTTTGTGTTTGTTATTTGTGTCAAAAATTAGAAAAAGAAAAAATTGGAAGGAAGCAAAAGGTGACCAAAAATAGGAGAAGTTAAATAGAGTGTTGGAAGTTAAATGAGGAATAAATCACTGATGGGACAAGAAGAGGAAAGGCTATCATGACAACTTTTGGGAAATCTAAAAAGGATCTTCGCGGGAAAAGAGGTAAGCTTATGAAGAGTTGAAAGTTGTCTCAAACTCTAAAACTTCCCTTTCGCATTCTGTTGTCTCTGGCCGATTTTCCCCAAAAACTCTGGCCAAAAATCTTGCCGCAAAACTCCTCTCTGTCTCAGCATTGTTCCAAATAATGTCAAACCAAAATTCTCCGAGAGAAGAAGCTCCAGTGCCGGAAAGTTTGGAAGAAGACCGGAGTTTAGTGAATTCGGAATTGGTAGTGTTCGATGAGCCAAGAAGGCATGCTGAAGTGAATGAGTCACAAAATCAAGATCAGAACAGAGTAAGCACTGTCCTTGAAGAGGATGAGGAGATGACTGAAGCAGAGGCGGAGAAAACTGAAGAAGAAAAGGAAGAGGAGGAGACATTTGTCAAGAACCAGAGTAAAAACTCAGATGCCCAAGGGCAGGCTTCAGAAGGCAAGAAACAAGCAAAACCTAAGGTAACTGGTCCTGATCCTCGACCATTCAAATTCTTGGGCTTTGAAAGTAGGAGTGTGGATGATATTTTTGAGTGGATACAAGCTAATAGATACTCTGTGGATTTAAGCAAAATCAAGAGTGTAAGAAAGGATTTAGAGGTATTGCATGTCAAAATTAAGGAGTTTATTTCTGGTCATTTTACTGATGTTTGGGATATTGAGTACAAGACTGTGAAGTTTATGAGAGGGATGTATGGTCAGTTGAATGGAAAAGGGAATGACAAATTTCATGTTTTCTGTCGTATGACTCCTCATAGTTATGTGTGGATTAGAGAAGTCAGTGAGGAACAGGCTGTTGGGTTAAAGAAAGTAAAATATGGAGATAAGCTACAGGTCGGATTCTATGATGAAGGGAATGCAAAGAGGATGGATAAACTGAGGGAACCCGTATTCATTGAACTATCTGATGATGATGAGGAGAGTGTTCCAACACACTCAGAAGAACCTGTATATATGGAGGTAGATTCTGATGCTGATCTGGGGGGTACACAAGGTGATGAGGTTCAAGAAGAGTTGCATGATGAAGCCACTGATGAGTCGAATGAAGAAGGGAATCAAGAGATGGAAGGAGCTGATGAAGATCTACCAGTTCAGGGCGGTAATTCAGAAGAAGAGCAGATTGAAAGAGCAGACAATGTTTCAACACAGGAGGCTGCAGACATGACTTATTCCAGTGATGAGGTCCTGAATGAATTTCTTCAGAAGGCAAAGGGAAAAAGGAAGGCTAGCTCTGCTGTGGATACCGGGGCAGCAAAGAGAAGCAGGAAGAGACGTAACAGCATCCAGAGGAAGGTTCTACCATCACCATCTATCTCCCAGGCATTCTCGGCAGTTTACTTTGACAAGAAGGGAGCTGAAATGGAGGAGTTTTTCTCGGAAAAGAAGGTTATTACAGAGAGACCACTAGATCTGAAGGCCTACAAGGAGAGCGGATTTACTGATTTCTTGAAGATGACTGGAATGACAATTGCTGCAACTGTTCAGTTACAGTACAACAGAGATGTTACACTCGAGGTATATGCTAATCTCATGCCTGGAAATTTAGACATTTCTTCTCCCTGGTTTGATAGAGTTTATGCTAGAGGGAAGATTATAGAACTATCTGCTTCAAAGATAAATATGCTGTTTGGGCTACAGACTCCTGACATAGGGGGAGTGTTCCCGGATGATTTGGGTCTAAATGATGATGAAATTTTGGCTGTAATTTCTGGAGGGTATAAGGATAAGTGGCCGGCTGCAGGATATTCTCAGGCATCATGTCTGACATCCAGATTCTTCGGGTTGTATCAGATTGCAGTCCATTGTTGGTTACCATCCAGCAACACCACAGCATTAACTAGAGAAATGGCTAAGTTGCTCTACTGTGTTGGAACACAGAAGAAAGTTAATCTTGGATTACTAATTCAGCAGCACTTGGTTCGACAGGCCACAGCCCCGAAGGTAAATGATGCAGTGATATACCCATGTCTGATCTCAGCACTAGCCAAAAGTGCAAAGGTGAAGGGAAAGGCCACGGATGTGATAGTGGATGCGGAGTTCTTACGGCCTAACAAGAAGACATTTGGACTCAGACGTGTGCATGATCTCCCATGGAAAGCTACTGGATCATCTTCCTCAGCCAATGCAGCCAAGAAGACTCGGTTGATGGCAATACAGGCTAGGCTTGGAGCTGTGGGAATTCAGATTGCTGCCCTGCAAGCAGAACAAGCAAGATTGGAAGAAGAAAAGTCCAAGCTGGAGGATTGATTCAGGGGGAGTTTTATTTTAAACAAAGACTGGTTTTCTATGTTACAGTTGGAATTTGGGTTTCTTTGGCCTATGTGTGGCCCCAGGGGGAGAAATTTGGATATTTTGATTTTGGATTTCATATTTGGTTTTTTTTTGGTCTTTTGAATTGGTTTTCCTTATCGGTCTATTATTGGAATTCTGGGATTTCGGCTTTCACTAATTGCATTATAGTAATATGATCTTTATTCTGCTCATTGGATGATTGTTAGCTATGTCCAAAATATTTTGGGTCCACAAAAATGCCAAAGGGGGAGATTGTAAAGTCTATGACTGTTGAATTAATTTGTTGGCAATTTTTGTTGAAATAATGTTGAGCAGAATCATACCATGTTGGAACACTGCTGGAGCAGAATTTATGAACAGAATTAACGCCAAAGCTTTAACGAAGTTCAAGCCAAAATGTTGGAGTGTTTTGGAATTTATGGTAACTATAGATTTGGCTATACATCAGGCGTAAGAAGCATATTTGGTTTTATGGAAAAATCCCTACTTATATGGAGAAATTGAATATATGGGAGAGTTTGAGATAAGGTAAATCCCTTTATTTATGGGATTTGGATATGCTTCAACAAATCAGATTTGGAATAGGAATATTGTGGAGATAATGATGGATGTTCAGATCTGATTTGCAAATATAAATATGGGACAAACATGGCTGCAAAACTAACGAATTTACAGAGCAAAATCTGCACCCAGATTTTGAGATCTTACGAAACTTGCAAGAGCCAATATACTGTGTTCCAACACTGTCCTGCTGCACAAGTTCAGAATCGTATGCCTTAATTCCTCGGGAGGAGGAGATCCAGCGTCGACGGAGTTCGAGGTCAGAGGGAGTCTGATCAAGGCGGATCGGTAGCTAGGGGAGCTAGCTAAGTCCACACGTCATAGTTAGTAAAGATAAGTATTTTGTATGCTGTACTCTGTACTATCTTTCTAATTAGTGGATTTATTCTGAACTGGGCCAGGCCCCGCAGATGTAGGTGATTTACACCGAACTGCGTAACCAAGTTGTGTGTCTTGTACGCTTCACGTTATTTTTACACTTGGTTAAACTAGGTATGTTGGAACACACTAGTAAGAACTAGGAAAATTGGTAAAACTAAATTTCAGGTTACATTTGCACTTTTCTCAATGTATTTTAAGGAGGGGTAAGGGGGTTCAAAATGTTGGTTGTGGTGGTTGCGATTGTGACAGGTGTGAATTGGAGGAAATCAGAGAAGATGTGTTCGACCGAAGATGTTATGTGGTTTTGCAAGAGTTGTTTGGGATGATGTTGAAAGTGTTTGGAAGGATCGATGGTGACAGTACCAACCCTAAAATCTTACGGGTCTAAAGCAGCAACTAAAAAAAACCTCACGTGTAACATGAGCAAAAGGAAGCCTCATATGAAGAGGAAAGAAGATAATTGAGTCAATTAATTGAGACATATATCATTTACTGCTAAATCGGACAATTGAGGTAAAACTTTTATTTGCCTCATTCTTGGACCGACCCAATAAGGTGGTTGTAGCGGCTTCGGATGGGACAAAATGCTGTAGAAGAGACGTTTGATTGAGAAAATATGTCATAGATGATAAAGTATGATTATATAAGTAAAATATCGATTTCATCCTCTTCTGATGAGATTATTTCAATTCCATTCGATCATTCTACTTTTTACTTTTTATATTCAATTTGATTAACTCATTTTTTTCACATAAATTCAAACAGCTAAACCTATGATACTACTGTTGCTGAAATCATTCTAAGGAATAGTGAGATGTATAATTATTGGCTTGAGCCATAATTTTCTAACTCATACACTGAGAGGCATCTTGAAGTCAACGACTTAAGCCTTGGAGATGGCTGGTTAGTGTCATGCACGTTGAGAGTACTATCTCTCTTGCATTGTCATGCAATTTAAATCTTAAATTAATTTATATGTAATTTGGTTGGTTTTGCGTAATTTTTTTAAAAAGTTTGTTTGAACTAATTATTAAATCGGTCCATTTTAAGTACTCCATCTGTTCCATCTGTTCTAGCGTAAGGGTCTTTTAATCTATTCGTACAAACATTTGTTTATATTGATGTAATAGGGAAAATAGGGAATTGGAATGAGCTATCATAATTGTATTAAAAGTTAGTAATAATATGACTAAATAGAGCTAAAGGGCAAAATATACTAATAACCTAACTTTTGGATGAAATTGTCATATGACCTTGCAATCTGATAAAGTATCAATCTAACCCTAACTTATTCCCTATCAACCCTAACCTTAACTGTTGGTCAAATTGTGTTAATATAACCAAACTCGCTAATTCCGACTTGACCCAAGAAATCCAGACATTGACTAGACGGTGAAATGACCAAAATTCCTTCTATGCCAAAGCTAAAATATACCCTTGTTCTCTTTCACCTTTACCCTCCCAACCTTAACCCGCCTCCGCCACCCTAACCCCGTCGCCTCCCCCACCTCCACCACCCTAACCTTAAGTCATGCCGCCCTTGCCGTCTTCTCCACCTACCTGTCACCAGCTCCAAATCCCACCCTAACCCCTCCGCTGCCTCCACCTACCCGTCACCTGTTCCAAATCCCTCCCTGACCTTCGCCACCCGTTCCAAATCCCTCCCCACACCACTATCAACCTCCTTCTCCCCGAACACCAAACCCACTAACCCTAACCATGCCGCCTCCGCCACCCTAGCCCCACCCTCTCCCTTTCCCCTATCGTCGTGCTCAACTCTATTTGAACACAGAACCACCCATCGGCGAAACCCACAAGATCGACGCCGCTGGAGAAAGGTAGTGGTAGAGGTAATACGCAATGCGGCGAATACGTGGGGCTTTTTCAAAATGGTGAACCATGGAGTTGCCGGTGGAGGAGGGTATTTTGAAGCCACAAGTTGAAGCCACAAGTTGCAAATGGAGGAGAACACACCACCACCACCTCGGCGACAGAGTAGAGGAAGACGAAAGAAATGAGAAAGAAAAAAAGGGAAATATGGGGAAATGGGAGGGCAGTTCAGTATTTTCATGTTTTTTCTTTTTTCTTTTTTTTTAATCAAAGTCAAAATTGTCGTTTCACCGAATTCCGGCCAAACGGTTGTTGGCAAAAAAGACAGCCTAGTCCAAGCTTGGCACTTTCCCAAATTACAAAGTTATATTGACACTTTCAGCCAAAAGTATATTATTTTAGCAATTTTCTCTAAACTAAATTTCATCTAATTAAAATTTTACCCAATTGGATTGAATTGAATCGGTGCCAAATTCAAAGTGAGCAGATCACTTTTGGAAGAAATATTCTTGCCACTTTCTCTTGCAGTCTAATCATAAAGATCCACTCAACATTACCTTAAAAAGAACTCATTTCCTAATCGCCACAGCTAAATATTCTCCAACTCACAATTATCCACTGATTGATCGATTCCAGAAAAACACACACTGTCACACACACAAAGCACGCACTGATAAAGAACAGAGCACAGCTCACCTTTTATCAGTTCTAAAGCAGTGGTAACAAAGAAAGAACCATGCTTTATTCAAGAAAGCGATCAAGAATTTAGAGGGAACTGCTTCAAATTCGAAATCACCATTAAAGTTTGTTGCTTTTATCACGCCAAGAAAAGGACTGATGAATCTGCTCTGTCTTGCTTACCGGAGTTGCTGAAGGTGCTGTTATCTTTCTTTTTTTTTTGCTCTGTTTTTTCTCATGAATTTCATTCTTGATTCGTTTTTATTAGCCTTTTGAGAAATCGTGGTTTTAATCTTAATGGGTTTTAGAGTGCCATAAATGCGTTCTAAAACTATAGTTTAGATTTGAAGTGGTACATTATGTTTTCTTTTTCTGCAAGATTCTTGATTTATGTGAAATGAAGTTTAGATTTGAAGCGGTGGTGTTTCGTTGATTCAAGTTGCGGTATCTCCTAGTTTAGTCCTATTGGTAGAAGTAGAATGTTTGTGTTTGTACGTAATTTGGTTGATTGTATATAATCGTGCCTAAAAATTTATTAGGTTTGAAGTGGGTAATGGGTTCTAGGTGAAATGTGCATTACTTGTGCCAAAAACAAAAAACAAAAAGAAACAATTTTTATGTTATTTTTCTTCAAGATTATTGTTTTATGTGATTTATGTGCATGATCTATGCAGATAAGCAAAAGGGCTCCTAGAAAAAATGGAGGGAATGTCGAATTCGGATGGAAATGTTGATCCGGAATCGAACCAAATTTCTCAAACTGAAGCTGCAAGATTGTCTAGCTCTTTCTGTAGAACAGATTCTGATGCTTCGGCCTTCTCAGAACAGACAGATGAAACCAGCAGTTTCGCGTCCGAGAGCCCTTCTCCTTCGCACTGGCTTCTCGGAAATCGAATGAAATCTAACCACATTCTTTCGAGGTTGAGAAGGCACATGCATGACATTGACATGGATGATCAAGAACTAGGCAAGAAATGGAAACTATCGCGGGTTTTTTGTTTGTTTCAAGGTTTGGATCTCGATGGTATGGTGGATTTCGATGTTCCTGACAAATTTTGTGTTTCTGCTGTTGTTGTCGTTGTTGTTGTTGATAGAGGAGGAACTGATGAAGAAGCGATTCGCGATGCTTATGCTAGGAGAAGACAATTCTGGAGGTGCAAGGGGAGTTTGTCCTGCAAAAGCAGTATCAAATGCCATAACAAATCTCTTTGGTATGTTTCCAATTTTTTTCAAGATTTTCAGACCATTTATGTCTACTTTCTTGATTATTGTTATTGATTTTCTTATGTTCTTGTTTTATGCAGCTTCAGTTTTCAGAGATTATAAGAAATTAGAGCCTTTGGATTTGGACAGTAAAGCCACTTGGAAGAGGGAAATGGATTTCCTTTTAGCCCCTTGTGATCACATTGTGGACTTCGTGCCCACAATATATGATCAACCAGATGGCCAACACATTGAGGTTTTATTTCATAAACCATTCTGACTGTGTTTGGTGGAACTGTATTTTTAACCAAAATCGACTTATTTTCGAAGCAGAGGGACTTTTTTTCCTGCTGCTAAAACAAGCTGTTTTTTAGCCATTTGCTTATTTTAAACCAAAACCGGCTTATTTTCAAAGTAGAGGACGTTTTCCCCTGAAAAACATCTTTTGCTTATAAAATAACCTGTTTTTTTAGCTGTTCGCTACTTATAAGTTATGTCAAACACAACATTTTTAGGTGATGAACAATGTGCCAAGATCAGACATCAGCAGCAGCCTTCCTGCCCTCAAAATACTTGATGCATTGCTCATGGTAAACACAACTACAACATTTTCAGCCGACTTTTTTAAGACACGTTTGACCATCACTGATATGACAATATCTAACGACGATGCAGGACATAATGGACAGCTTTAAGGGGACTGAGATCAAGTATGCAGAACCAGAACCAGCAGAAAACGGTGAAAAGTGGTGGCACCCGATTCCACTATTACCGAAAGACGGTCTCTCGGAGAAAACAAGAAGACACTTGACGAAGAAGCATAAATCTGCCACACAGATTTTCAAAGCAGCAAAAGCGCTCAATGAAAATGTTCTTGCTGATATGGACATCCCACAATCCTACATAGAACCACTTCCTAAGGTACATTTCTCATGAATGTTACATAGTATTATGAATCAAGATTACAGGTGCTTAGCGAGTCGAGCGCTCAAGATCGACTCGTTTAAAACATGGGTCCAACAAGTTTATGCTCGACTTGACATGCTCACGAGCGTCACGATAACATTTACTCATTTATTTAGACACATTTAATGATAAATTTCAAATACTATACTCCCTCAATCCTAATAGAAATGACATAATTTTTATTTTAGTACATTCCAACAGAATTCAACAACCTTCCGATTGGGACCATGTTTTTTTTCAAATTACCCCTGTTTTTCCACATTGCACTGCCACATCATTTGTTAATAAATTTGCAAAAAGTCCTCTTAATTCAACAATTTCCAATTGGGCCCCTACTTTTCTAAATTACCCTATTTTTCCACATGTATGCACTACTACATCAATTGTTAGAAAATTCACAAAAGGTCCTCTAAAATTCAACAACCTTCTTATTGAGCCCCTACTTTTCCATATTGCCCTTACATGTATGCACTACCACATCTTTTGCCTAAAATATTGAGTCAAAAGTAATTCCGTCATTTCAAATAGACAGAAGAAGTATAAGTAATACTGCCATCACGTGAGATATCTTTTAGATTTTTCATAACATGTTATTTTATGTAAGTAAAGTTATGAATGGTTAAAAGTGTGTGATAAAAGTGACAATTGAAAAGTGAAAATGTCAAACAGAGCTGCTGTATATACTTGATCATATTAAAATTATAATGTTTTACTTGTTTGTTTCATTTAAATAAACTATTTCCATGTCTTCTAACCTCAATCTTGATCTGAATTCAGAGTGGAAAATTGATTCTCGGAGAAATAGCGTACCACTACATGACATGTGCATCCAAGTTCGATCCATCCGAGGTTATCAAGTACCTCAACCTGGTCGGCGAACACGAAGCGCTCCAGGCCGTCGACAAGCTGGAAGCCGCCATGTACATCTGGAGGAGGAAAGCTTCTTGCAAGGATCATGTGCAGTCGAAATCATCATGGAACATGGTGAAAGACTTCGTGTCTGAAATAGATCGTTCTGACAAGAACACCGTCCTAGCTGCACGAGCCAGCGAAATGATCTACTGTCTGAAACGTGATCATCCTCAGCTCCCACAATCATCCATGGATGCTAGCAAGATGGATCACAACACTGTAAGCATTCTTGTTCTTCAAGATTATAGGTTTAATGGTTAAGAAAGGTATTCATCATAATGTGTTCTTGTGATTATGTGATCACAGGATATGGGGAAAGCTATACTGGAGGCCTATTCAAGAGTGTTGGAAACTTTGGCATACAAGATTTGTTCAATGATTGATGAGATTTTGGATTCTGACAAAATGATATTGTTAGAGTAGATGAGTTAGAATATAATTGTATTGAGGTTAAGCACTCTTGTAACCTTATTATCATATATTTATACGAGTATGTGATCCGCTGGGTTGCAGCTATGGATGAGGAGACGGCCGTCTTTCATCATCAACATGCTTGGGAGTTAGTACCTCCTCCCGATGTTAACATTGTTGAGTCCAAATGGGTGTTTGATTAGAAGCATCTATCTAACGGTATTGTCGATCGTTACGAAGTTAGTGTTGTTGCTTAGGAATTCTCTAAGATTTTTGTCTGGTGATTAAGGTCTCCACCGGTTATACTGTCGTTACTATTGGCACTCCGGCAGCTTGATCTTAGAAATGGCTTACGATTTCTTGATCTAGTTAAGATTCGATGTTGTGTCTTGGCTGACGTTGTTGAAGTCATGTGGATTTTTCATCTGCTACATGATCTCTGGTTTCCTCTTTTTCGAATGTCTCATCTGCTTTGTGACAATAATAATGCGATTTTCTTAGCTCAGAATCTGGTTGCTCATAAGTGAGCGAATCATATCGACATTGACTATCACTCTTTGTTCGGGAATTAGTTGCCTCTAGCAAGTTACTTGTTAGTCATATTCCTTCTTTGCTTCTAGTGGTGGTTATATTCAATAAGGGACTTTCTCATCATTTATTTGAGTTTTTAGGTACAAGCTATGCGTTTCTATTTCATCCGACACTTTGCTTTTGCGGATGTCAAGTTTGATTGAGTTAGACTTGAACTCTATTAGAGTTTAGTACTCTTGTAACCCTATTATCATCTACTCACTCCGTCCCAACAGTAATGGCATATTTATTTTTTCACGGTCTTCAACGATCATGTTTGACCGTCTGCATATACCAATTCCGCATAAAAATTTTATATTTAGAAAATATATGTTAAGATGAATTCACCAATATCTCACACGACATATTTGTTATATATATATTAATTTATATTTATAGTCAAAATTTGCCAACTTTAACTCTGAAAAAATAAATATGTCATTACTACTGGAATGGAACGGAAGGAGAATGTATCATGAATAATAATCATCAAAAGTTTTACAGTTTTCACATGATTAGGTCTTTTGAACTTTTGCATACTATATATGTCTCATGCATAACAATTATTATTACGATGTTCAATAAATATGTTTAACCCGTAATATCTCTATATTTTAACTGCATTTAATAACGACAAATAAAAATTGATATTTAAAACTACTGCTTGTTACGAGGAATATAACAATATTACATACGGTAATATTATTACTCATATATCTCAATTATACGTTTAAACTTTGATAGTGAATAGTATCCAAAATAATTGTGCAACTTAAGGTGGGAAGGAGGGAGTAGTAGATAGTACTACTTTACCGACTCCCTGAGTTCTTTTAATATTAGTACACCTTCTAATCTTAGTTGTTTCTTATATTAGCACCTTCTAGTTATGCAAAATTTAAGTTATTTTCACACATTCGTTTCACTTTTTCTTCTATCAATTCAATTTCATCGCCCCATTCAACATCTTCTAAATCCCAGTGCCTAAAATTGATGTGCCAACAATATAAAAAACATTGGATAACATTTCAATTCAATTTGGTAAAAGGTGAGTAAGTATAAAACGAAACCGGTCCAAAAGTACAAGTGTTACGTGGCCAAAGTCCCGTTCTAAATGCAGAACCCTAGTGGTTCTGAGATTACAAAGTACAATAAACCTGCCAATCGAGACGCCAGTACATAAAGCACCGGACTAGGCAGTATCCCTAACTAGATATAGAAAAATGTGCATGTGTGATGGTCTCCTCGTAGTACTCAAAGGCACGGTTTCTGAATGTAGATCCAAAATTCACCCTACCCATCGGGTATTATAAAAAATTCATACTCGCCACATCACCCACTTGGATCTCCTACCCACTTCATACACATTGTAGTCATTCCCCTTATATCTCCAAAAATAGCTAAAATCAACTTCTTATAGTAATTTTTACATTAAAACTAATAAATGTACTTACATGAAAATATTAAAGGCTAAATATGTCCATTATGGATATATAATAATTTTATTTTATATTAAATTAGAGAGTATATAATGGATTTAGTGGGGCAAAGCGGGGATGGGGCGGGTGTGAACTAATACCCATGGCTGACCCACTACCCATGGCGGGTATGATTTTCATGCTCGTACCCGCACACCCCACCAAAACCAACTTTATATCCAAGCCATTGGGGCGGACCTCCACCAAAATTCGTCACACTGCCATCCCTGCCTGTAGAGTGTACATGTCAAAATATTTATATGATAGTGCCACCGACATGGGACTAAAGTGAAGCGACTTGACCGCGTGCTTCAGCGTAACTGCCTGTACTGTCAACCCTACTTTAAGTAAGTGGGAAGCTTCCCGGTGATCTGGCCTAGGCCACCAGGGGTCCTGGATGGCTTGTGGGGGAGATCTTCCTAAAGGATAACATGTAGAGCACTGTGTAAATCTGTGTAAATATCTTATGCCTGAGACCATCCCTAGATGGCACTACCCCAGCTTTCACCAAGTTGTTCCTGGCCTTTCCATATGTAATACACCTTCGTAAGCAAGGCTAGCATGTCAATCCTGGAAGTTTTCTTCGCACCATGAGCCTCTCTAGTGATCCAGCAGGCAGCTCCCCTAATAGTGTAGCATCTCCTCCTCAGACCAATCTATTCCTTCACTGAGTCCCAGATGTCCCAGAAGAACTCGCATGTGAAGAACAAGTGTGGGGCACTCTCTTGTGTACGCTTGTAAAATGAGCAACATCGCTCTCCATGATAATTCCTCTGCCTATCTCTAGTATCCAATCTCCGTCTACTGCTCTCTATGCGATGAACGTGTACTTGGGAGGGTATGAACCCTTCCATAGAAGTCGATAAATGCACTGAGTTGGTAGCTTCTCTAATATTATCTCATATACCCTTGATGATTCAAGGCCCTTCGGTGATGCCCAAGTAGCGAGTCGTGCAATGGTAGAGCCTCTCCCCCAAGAGAGGACAACAATCTGTCCCTGATGGCCATTAGCTGTCTGATGAGTGCTGGGGAATTATACTTGGAGGGTGTCCAGTTCCCAAGGTCTGCTCCTTTAATGTATAAGGAGTGAACTCACCTTGCCCACAAAGAGTTCTTGCTAATGTGGAAGTTCCAAATCTGCTTCAATAAAAGTGCCTCATTCCATATCTTGATGTCTTTGAGGCCCAAACCCCCTTCCTTCACAGTCCGGCAAACCTTTCTTCATGCAACTGGGTAGGGGTTTCCTCCCCAAAGGAAACATCTACAAATAGAAGATAGGTGGTCAATGACTTTTATGTGAAGGGGTACCTGCTAGATCCAGAAACCAATAACTCCGTGGATGACAGAACTGACCATTTCCAAGCGTCCTGCAGAGGATAGTGTGTGGCCCTTCCATAATGAGATGTACTGATTTACTGCTTCTATGAGGGGGTAAACTAGGAAACCTTTAATTTCTGCAAGTCCAATGGGACACTTAAATATCTGATTGGGAGATAGGCACGTGGTATGCTTGTGAAGCCGAGGTCCTTCTGTTCACCCACCATGTAGAACGAAGATTTGTTGGCATTTATGGCTAAGCCCAAAATGCCTTCAAAATCGTTCTGGGCATGCATGAGTATAATGACTGAGGATCGGTCCCCCCTAGAAAGCATAAGATCATTTGTGAAAGCCAAGTGAGATATTTGTAGAGGTTCACAACTCGGGTGGTATCTAAACATTGGCGTTACAGTCCTACTCCTGAGAAGATGGGGGAAGTACTCCTTGCAGATGATGAATAGCATCGGGGACATAGGATCACCCTGTCGAAGACTCCTATGGCCAGTGAAGAAACCATGAAGTGTGTTATTTACTTTCACAGAAAAAGCAGACGTTGAAACACGTTCCATAAACCATCCTATGAAATGCTCTGGAAATCCCAAACCATGAAGAACCTCTCTCAAGGAATCCAATGAGACTATGTCGAAGGCTTTCCTGATGTCAACCATAATCATGCAGCGAGAAGTGTTTTTCTATCTGGCGTACCTCCTCACAAGCTCCTCTACAAGCATGATGTTATCTGTGATAGAGCGACCCTCCACAAAGGCAGCATTGGCTTCATCAATAATGGAGGGGAGTACAGAGGAAAGTCGTGTGGCAATGACTTTGGCAATGATCTTGTAGGACACATTGCAGTAGGAGATAGGCCAAAAATCACTAGCACTCTGGTTGTCTGGCTTCTTGGGGATGAGCGAGATGGATGTGTGGTTCAACTCTTTATGGAGTTTCCCACATGAGAAGAAATCTAAGACCGTTGTGCATAATCCTCCCTCACAGCGTTTCAGTGGGCCTTGTAGAATGCGGGTATAAAACCATCGGGACCAGGTGCTTTGTCGTCCTCCATGGAGAATACTGCCTGCCTGATTTCCGTGTTAGCCACCCCCATTTTTAGGCATTCATGATCTGTAGTGCTTATCTCTGGTCCTCTATCCAGGGCATGGGCCTAGGTGGGGACTCGAGCTCTGGGCATACCAAAAAGCTTCTGATAGAATCTACAAAGAGTTCCCCTACCCATTCATGCCTTGTGATGGATTCCCTATAAGTCAGACACCGTTGTGATGGGAGTGAAGTTGCTTGCGCTCTTGATCAAATTATGATAGTACTTTGTGCCTTTCTCTGACAAAAGGAGATGGTCGGCCTTCTTCTATTATTAATCTCCTCTCTGCACCTTGGAAGAACCAAGCTCTCTCATCGGGGCCTTTTAATACTTTCAAAGTATCAACTCAATTGTAAAGATTATTCAAGGCCAAAACACGACACGAATTATCACTAATGTTATGTCACTCAACATTGCACGGCAACAACCAAGAAACCTCAACATTCGTTACCACTATCAATATAAAGCTATCGACCTCAATTATGATTATTGACCCTGTATAAGGATGTGGGGAAAATCTTGACATCATTCCAAGTGCAACAATCTACATTCCATAAAACCACAGACGAAAAACACAAACTTGGAATACACATGAAGAAATTAAGATGCTAAACTCATGATTTTGTTTGTAACTTTTACTGGTAAATGGCCCTTGAAATATACTGCAAAATTAGAAGACAACAGTTATTTCCATGACCCTACTCTACATATGAAGACACAGAGAGAGAGCTTTTCCAAAAGCAAATAAGCTACAGAACATTCTTAGGGTACTTAATAGCAAGATGAAACAACATATAGTGAACATGGCAGAAAATGATTTCTGACACATGTTCAACTTTTGGTTCAAAAAAGGGAACAATTATCCCCTATATGTACAACAAGTCTAAACTGCACAACTGTGCCGCCCAGAAGGGGAGGAGGTTGGATCCAAGGGTTAGTCGTCGTTATCATCAGCTCGGGTTCAACTCCATGCCCCGAAAAGAATGTCTATCTCATAGCAGGTGCTTTGGCTGCAACAGGCAATAGTGACCCAGGTGACTTCTTCTTCTCCTTCTCCATTTGACCCGAACAAGGTCGTGCTATCATCTGCCTGATGTTATCATCATCAAGTGTATGGATTCAAAACCAAAGGTCCTACTCGAATGTCATTTTTATATCCAAAACTGCAGTGTCCTACCCGAATCAGCTGTCCTCGTCTACTGAACCGATGTAAGTGAGGTCTGTTCTGCGTACCCTAATGGCACCCTTGAGCCAGCTTGCTGCTTTCAGATTTGCTTGATCGCCACCAGCAGTTACGGCTGAGTTACTCGAGGGTTGCACCCCGGCACCATCTTCCAAGAGGGTCCATGGATCCATTTCCGAGTCGGGTTCTTGCACTTGCTGTTGCTTATTCTTTGCAGCTGCATTTGCAGCAGTTCTGGCTAAAGAAGCTGAATTTCTTTGCGGAAGGATTGAGTTGCTTGCCTGTAAAATGGATATTGTATTGCTTGACTGAAGAGCAGAAAGGGATGCAGATGAAACGGAAGGAGGCTGACAGGAGATTGAGCCCCGGGCAGAAGGAAACAACACTGGCATTGCCGTTTGGATGCGCCAACGAATCGCGTCGGGCAATTGCATTCGATCCAGATCAGCCTGTATCAAACGAAAATATATAGCATTTTTCAACTAATTCATACCAATCAGATATCACATCATTGTGACAAGCAAGAGAAAAATGGACATGTAGCAATAAATTAAAAATTTTAATGCTAAAAAAATCAAAACTTCAGGCATCAAAATTCAAACCTGCAGATTCTCAACCACCTCTCGCTCGAAACAACTGAAGTCTTTTACAGACTCAGAAGCCGACCTGGAGCTAGATTTCAACTTTAGCCAGCTTGGTCGAGAGCTGCTCAGCAACGCATGCAGCAGCAGCAGTAAACGATCAAAAAGGCTTTCCCCAGATAAAAATACAGATGTTGAAGCAGATGTCTCCATAAGAGACTCAACATCTCTCTTTGTTGAACATAAAGTAGAGCTGATGGTCTGGCCTGCGTCTTCATGAACCAATCTACTTCCAAGGAGTCGTAATACCACTGAAGCAAGTGTGTGTCTCATACTCTTTCCTAATGGCTCCCTGAAGTCCAAAAGATTTTAGGTTATTACTTTGTGGCATAGGAAGACCAAGCGATCAGAGTAAACCACCATGTTCCGATCAAAGATAATAAGGAAAGTAGGCACGCCAAATTACAAGGGAACATAAATTATAATAAAATGACATACAAGTATTAAACCTTCACACATAAGAAGTGTTCAAAGGAAAGATAGTTTCACTCATAACAGCATGTCTAGTGACTACAGCTTAAAACATTGACTAGGGAAAATGTACGAGGAAATTGGCATCATCCAAACAGAATCAAGTCGGCAATTACTTGTTAAAAAAACTAAAATCAGGAGTGTAGAATTACCCATCTGTACACATAATAGGGAGCAATCTCAAGAGAAACTGCAAGCGCAACGACATGGAAGCTCGAAGAGCCCCAGGAGACGGCGGCACAGTATCTGCAGCTCCAGTTGGCCGTCTCGCTAATCCAGGACTTCCACCTCTAGAACCCTTTCTGTTCCCCTTGCTAGCTGGGATATCTACTCCAGATGAAACTGAGCCGGCAGATTTATTTGCACCACGAGAAAGTGCACTTATTTGCAGCTCAATATTATTCATCTGCTTGATCAAATCACTGGCAAAGGTGCTTCTTGCATCATCAGAGCCATGATCAACACAAGGCAAGATCAATTCTACAAATGCTCTCTCAGCAACATGCTGCTGGTGGATAATAAAGCCCTCAACATCCAGTACTCCAGTAGATCCTTTTCCTGTCCATCTACTATTTGCCCCTTCATCACCCACTTCCCCTTCTTCAAGAGAGGTGGCTTCAAACTTGCGTTTACTTCCCTTAGTTTTTGTGGAACCAGAACTTGAATGACACCATCCCCAAGGTTTGGAGAACTGCAGCTTAGTTGACAGACGGTTGGTGTCAGCAATAGCAATGAGCCTTTGCCTAACCGATTTTCTTCCATAAAGAACATCATTGCCTCCAAGAAACCATTTGGTTTGCAAGAGCATTGAATCCTCCAGTGACCTCCCAAAAAGGTGTATAACTTCAGAAAAGAGTGACGCAGCATCTGGTCTGGCCAGTAACCTGGCAAGGATGAGTAGAACAAAGCTGTTTTCTTTTTCAGACGCCGCGACCTTGTCAGCATTTGGTGAAACAGACCTTATAGCCTCAACCAATGAAGAATCAGATTCCAGCTTTTCAATGACTGCTTGTTCATTTAAAAGAAGCCTGAGCTGAACCCACTGCCAATGAAATTTTGCAGGCTGCAATGTATCCAAAACATGTACAAGCTGGTCAACGACTTTTGCTTCCTTCTCCTTGTACTTCTTTGGGTCATTTTGCCCATCAATCCCATCCTCCAGTTTTAACATTTGCAGAGGCATCTTACAGTCTATAAGAGCATCCAGAAAATGTCGTGCCCGGAGAGGAAGAAAAGCTGCAGCCTTCAAATGCAAGTCAACACCATTCGATTCTAACAAGGCTGCAAATTCAGAGTCAAGGGAATCTGCAGTGATAAGATCATAAAGACCGTGCGTGTCTCTCAGACACACATCTCGGAACGGTAGGTGCTTCAGAACATCACCTATGGCCAAGGTAAAGGATTGATATAATTGTTGAATGTCATCCCGAAAACCAAAACCAGATTTGACAATCAATCCCTTCCACGCTAGAAATGCAAATATAGAATAGGCAGGTGGGAAGACCAAGTTGACAGATAGGGTTCGTTGCATTCTAGACAAGGCGACAACTGAGGCCTCACCCAGGAGATCCACAATAAATCCATCTGAAACAGTTCTACAATTACCAACAAGCACTCGAAACCAGTGCGTGGAAATTTCAACCAAGTTATCCATCTTCAGTAACCCAATTGAACGAGCATTGCCATTTGAGTTAGACTTCATACTCCTGACAAACTGAATTGGATCAAGCCCCTCCCTTAATCTAAACAGTGTTACCAACCTCTCAAGGCAAGTAACTCCCTGGAGAAGTGCCCCAACAACAAGTGCAGATATGGCTCCAGATATCTTAGCACTTCTTCCAAGTACTGTTTTGACTGAACTATTCAAAGCTTCATAAGAGGAATCATGAGGTTCAGGAGATGGCTGATACGGAGTTCGATTGGCCTTTCCTTGAACAGAAACTTGCAAAAGCGCAGATGAAGCCTCTGCTGCAAGAGCAACCTCAAATACCCGGCTCTGACGCTCACCCAATGCATCCTTAAGCAGGCATAAGCAAGTGATATGCATTCGTAACATGGATCTAGCCAAATATATTGGGCGGGATGTTGACTGAACATTTATATGATTGACAACAGTTAAATCAGGGATTTTGGATATAACCTGCCCAACATTACTAACAATGGCTGAAATAGCTGAAGATACCAATGTGGGATCACCTTCCTGAGCAGCACCACCAGTTTGTCTCATGCATTCCATTAATCCCATGACTATCTGTTGAGCAGTTTGAACACCGACACCGTCATCAAATTTTTCCAAGCCAGGGCCTTTCGGTGCATTAGGCCCATAAAATCTTCGATCTTTGCCATAGAAAGTGCTCACAACTTCATCGAATTTCCTTTGTACGATATCTCTCATTGCCAAAGCAACTCTAGATACCCGCACACCACTTATCTTTTGGCGAAAGTAATCATCCAGATCTTCTATCCCAGCTGGAACTCCAAGTGGGAACCCAAACTCTCCATCAGGCAATCTTCCAGATTCAAGCTCAGAAACCAATCTCTTATCGTAATTTGATTTAAAGTCCTTCACACATTCAACAACACTAGCCACATTTCCATACTTCTTCAACAAGTACCGTGCATAACCCAGAGCTGCTGAACCAGAAACTCTTCCTGTGGAGGCCATTGTTGCAGCAACACGACGCATTGCAGCTGTCAAGATTTCAGGAACAAGATCTGCTGCAGCAATGATGTTCTCATACCTGAATCGAAGTTATGGAAATGTGTGTCAAACAAAATCTAATCAATATCTACTTCCATGAATAGTTTATAAACGTTCATTTAGATCTGTCTGGTCCGAATAGAATTCAAGACAATGCTAAATAGAGTTTCCAGATTGCTAAATTCATCCAGCTCCACAAATTTTTAAGAGGGATCACTATTCCAATCTAGAAAAACTAAGCAAGGTACTAATCTTCATAAAGCCATCCTAAACCGAAAGGATTAAAAATAGGGTACTCAAGGGGAAAGCCGGAAGACCATAGCTTACAACTATCTTGGGGGAAGATGTTCAAATGGTCGCTATGAGGTTAATAGTGAAGAACAAACTACAGAGTAAATTGCATAATTGGCCCTCAAAAAGCATTGTTGTAACCACTAAAATAGACTAGAATTAGAACACAAGTAAAGTACCAATCAGCAATCCAGAAAGAAAATTATGGTAAGCATAGTAACTACTACAAGGTACAATCATTAAATGAAGCAAAAGAACAGTTGAATTCAAGAACATTTAGTATCAGAGTAGAGGCAACATTGCAAATAAAGTTTAGTCGCAATAGCACCACTGGGATAAAAGCCAAAGCTTAAACAAAAATAAGAGAATCGAGTAAAGAACATTGTGACCAGACCTACGAATTGATGACACAAGGAATGCTTCCCCAACATCACATGCAAGGTTCTCTGTATTCCTTGAGGGCATTAAAACATTCCGACCACCGTGAACGGAAACAGCAGCGCTGATAACAACCTTTGGCAGCAACCAAAGAAGAAACCTGATGGCACATACCAGCTCATTAGAAATGTCCATCAAGTACAATATCACAGATAATTCATCTTCACCAAGTTTCCACAGTACAGAGCTCCTATCATCAACAGCAGAGCATGGCCTCCCGAATTGACCAGCTTTGATGGCAGTTCTTTCAGCACCTTCAACTTGTTGCTTTACAAAATTTATCAGCCACACCATCACAGTTCTATTCTCTACAGGTCGCAACTTTTTAAGCATGCCATTAATTGAAGTGATGTCTCCATTAGATGGCACTCTGACGCCATCTGCTGATTTTGATACATCTCCTTCCACCCCTGTCCTGTGGTGTGGGCAGTTCACCCTATTATCACAAACATGGCTAGTTGAGGCTCCTTGACTACCTTCAATCCTAGCAGCTGCTAACTGTGCAAGGCTTTGAGTCTTGCGCACAACCTTTTGCCTCCCCCTTCCAGACTGCTTGGCTGGCTTAGGAGGTGGATCCACCTTGTAAGAGTCTAGTGATTTCGCCCCCTTTTTCACCCACCAAATCTCTTCATCATCCAATGCACTGGATGCAAAACCCTGTATATACGAGATCCTATCTTCACCTAACCTTTGTCTTTTTGCCTTTCTACATTCTTCACATCCTGGTGTTGCCTCGGCAATCTCTGGCTTATTCCCAGAGAAGCTTGTACTTCTCTTGACACTACCAGCTGAATCTTCTATCCCAGAGTCACCAGGAGTGGACGAGGGGGGGAACTGCAGTAACATTGCTATCGAAGCCTTTAAATCTTCAAGCTCGACTCCTCGAGCACTGTTGGATATAAAACTGGATGAACTCTGAAAGGATTTCCAATGTTCATTTGATGGAGAAGAAGTGACACCTCCGGAGTAACTGTTCTGTTTCAGTTTCTTCTTCTGTCGAGAATTGCCATAATCTTCAGAAATCTTAGGGTGGTCAAGCAGCCCGAGAAGAACCAGCCGCCGCTCATTAGAATATATATTAATAACCTCTGAAATCACTGATTCTTCAAGTACTCGTGCTTCTTCCAGGGCACAGCGTGCAAGGGAAGCAGGAAGGTGCTTTAATATTCTGTGATGCCTCTTACGTCTCTCCAGATCTGACACTCCATTTCTTTCCATTATTCCACTGACCATTAATTGCCTCACGTATGCCTGGGGGTAGAAGATGCCGGCCCTCAGAAGTTCCATTAAGAATAGCTGGAGTCTCTTGATACCTTCTCGACTTTCAACCTCATGCTGATCAATCCAACATACAATAATGTCATGCAAAGGACTTGGGCTTTCAAAAATCCTGGAAACCTTTTTACTTCCCCCACTTCTTGAAATGTATTTGAGTTCAAAACTACTGCCTACAGACACACCAGGATATTTACTCAACGACTCAGGATCTTTGGCTAAACTATCAAAGGAAAGGTTGCTCTCATTTTTGTACCGGAAATTACTTTTCATCTCCAACCTCTTCAGCTTCAGAATGCGGATAGCAATATAAACTTGAGAAAAGTCCTTTCTCCCAGTAAACTTCAAGCCTGTCAACGGGCCATTGCGCAAATCTCTGAAGTCACAAGTTGCCCACTCACAGATGAAGAAAACAGATGATATAAATGACAAGGTGACTGATCCAATAAACTTCAAAGACGAACGCAGACATGCACTGACTTCAGCAAACCAACTTTCATCAACAGGTCTGTTACAAAGATTGTCAAAAAGAAGTCTGCAAGCCACTCTCACATCTCCATGTGTAAGAGATTTATCCAGTGCCTGTAGAGCTTTTACTAGGTTTTGACCAGGATGCCCAGGTCTAGCAGCTCTAGCAAGGTTTTCTGTACGATTTTGGATAGATGTAACTATACGACCAATGGACAAAGAGTCAGGTAGAACATCAGCACCTTTGTCTCTCGTCAAGCTGGCTGCTACAGGGGTAACAGTTTTTGTTTTACTGCTGTCTTCAGCCGTTTTCAACAAAAAGTTCCCATCACTTACTACCGGGGTAATCACAGATGATGGTAAAGGAAAGCAATCCAGTGCAACAAAAGTATCAGGCACAGAAAGTACAAGATAACGAAGCATCTCAACAAGAGCTGAAATAGTATAAGCCCGTCGGGAATTATCTACAAGATCAGAGCCACCAGGAGAAGGTTCTTGGATGAAACGTATTGCTGTGCCAACCAAAGTACGCACATAGGACTGACATAATACAACAGCTTCTAAAACACCATATATAACAGGTAACAGTAGCTGTAAAATACCAAGAGACTCTTTTTCCTGGACAGAAAACAAAATTAGTGCCTTAGAAAATAGAAGAAGAGTCAATGCACTCAATCAAAACAATGAACACCCAAGTTTACAGTACCTGCAGTTGATGGAAAACCCAATCAATAACAAAGGAAGGAATTATCAGTCCCTCTGCGTGATGCCACTGTAAAAGCCTAACAACATACCACCATTTAAAGTGCAATGAAGGTTCACCGGCATCAGAAGATAAAGATGCAGGACCATTTCTATGCTTTCCAGACCCAGCATAAACCATCTGTGATGATGGGTCCCTAATATGTGCAATAGAATGGAAGTTATTTTTAGAGACAAACTCTTCCAATAGAGCCTGCAGGTAATCAATGACATCTTTTGTCCACTGCTCTGAACGGGAAAATTGGTTTTTGTCCGGCACACTAGCAGACAAATTAGAAGAGCCAGGTCGAACCTGCAAAGTCAAACCATAATCTGCCTTGTTGCAAGGTTGGAAAACACCAGAATGAATGAGAAAAAAACTATACACCATCAACTAAGGTAAGGTACCTGATTAAGATAAGTTACTTTGACAAACCAAGTAGCTCTGAGCAAAGGAACCTCATTCCTAATGAGAACTTCAAATAGAGATTTCCTCCGATAACCATGGGGAACATGATCGGCCAAAGACCGCAATCTCTTATGCTGTTGGGATAATCCCTGAAAGAATGTTTGACATATAAGACTACAGAATCCAAATAGGTGAAAAGATAAAAAGCATTAGAAAGAGAGTGCGCATCTTCTTAAACCGGAACACCACTTTCCAGCACAAGAATGACTACAATCAGCAGGTAGCTCGCAAACCAGTACTTTGCGGCCAATTTTATGCCAGTTTTTTCCTTAAAATAACAGTGAGGTTACATTCTCCTTGATTGAAATTGAACTTATTTTTCAAAATAGGCAATAGTTAGCTTTACTCCACTACTAAATTGTACATTTACAATTCAGACTAAAGGGTTAATTCAACTCAACATCTGTTTGCTCTCAAGTAACGAAACTTAGGAGTCAGCACAATAAGGTGCAGGTTAGGATCTGGATACATTCTCATCTGACAGGCTATATTAGATATGACTTCTAGTTTATGCTGATTGTTATAGACCTAAGAAGATGGATACTTGTGCTCTCCCGAAAAACTCGCTTCTCGTGGTTCAAATTCCACTTCCAATATGATCAGAAAGCGCCAGATAATACAACAGGACACTAAAACAGCAATTCACACTTCTGAATATCATCAACAAGCAAGGACTTCTGGGCTAGACAAACTCCAATGACCAATGAAAAGAGAGCAAATAAATGAGTCCACAGAATAACCTATTCCACGAAGATTAAGCTAAGCTAAGCTAAGCATTAATGATAACCTACAACATGACTCTTGACGGTTGAAACCTGTGAGACTTTGAAAAAAGAGTGAGTTAACTGATAAGCTTTAATAAACTATTGGCATAGTGTGGTTTCAAATTACAGTGGTAATTGTATTCTTATTTGTTTGAACACAAGCAACAGAAGATGATACTTAAAAAGTTAAGCTATATTTTCAGCGGAAACCAACTATTCTTATTTGGAACTACTGTTGCTTGTGAAAAAAAAATGCTTAAACAAGAGAACACCAAGGCCAACCAATCTCATCCAGCAAGAAACACATATTGCAAGACAGTTACCACTATTATCCCTCTAAAATGTGCTAAGACTACATTAGCCACTCACTTTCCAGCTGCAACTCGTTAATCCACACATACAGATACAGAAATGGCATCAAATGCAAGGCCAACCAACCTCATAAAGAATCAAAGAGATAATTGAGAACATTATCCTGCTGCCCATAAGTGTATATGTAAGACTACATTAGCCACCTAATAACAGCCCTAGAAATCCATATACAAGCAAGAACAAACCTCAATCCACTTCTTCCGGAACTCTTCACCACAAGGTCTCTGCTCAGGAAAGACACCAGGCTTACTTAATAGCGGACCTGATAGAGGTACTCCATAAACTTGACCAGCCTGACAAAACAGAAGCATCATCAAAATCAAATTTAGATGATATTTCTAGCCATGAAATTTTGTTCCTAACGGTAAGCAAGGTATCATACACAAGTAAGATTAGTTTAAAAATTATAAAGCGGTGATTTTCCTCTAGAAAATAAGCAGGATAAATCTAAATCTTAATAATCATGGAGAGGATCATAATAATAAAATAATATGAAAGAATAGCAGTATCACCTTGCGTTTTTGCGCACGGGACTCGTTTATGGCTCGGTGGCATTTTCTTATAGCCTGCTTAGAGAGAGTTAGAGAGATGGTCAGTTCACCATATCTTGCTGAGTAAACCAATAACTATTGACTTTATTAACAATATATGAGGTTGACTAAATGCATCAAATATCCCCAAAATTTACAGTCAAATTCAAATATAAACCAAGGAATCGATCAAAACAAAAATAATCACAGATGAGAAATACCTCTCTGCACTTATGAATGACAGGCTGCTTGTTAAAACTCTGAATCTGGGTTAATGAAATCTCTCGAGCTTCCTGGCACATCAGCAATAATCCATCCCAATAAAACAGATGATAAATGAAGTAATTTTGACATTTAAGAATCAGTATACAGTCAAAACGAACCTCAAGACCTTCAACCGTTTCCTTGTAACCAGACTGAACATAATCCTTGGTGAGTGTCTCCTCAGGACAAGTAGGAGTTGGAAGGTGAAAGTCAGGTGGCCCGAGTCTGTTTGAAATGGTACAAATAAACATTATTATATCTATGCAGACCTTTCTGAACAAATCTAGCTGAAATTGACAATTGGAAAGTGACAAAATTACCTGGGATTCAATTGTTCTTTATCACACTTCAGTTTGTATGGAGTTAGAGGTAATGGCCGCCTGAAAGAAGCCATCAAGTACTTACGGGGACAAGATCATTGTGAAAGACTATGCTAATTTCATCTACATAGCTAACATATTCATCCAGCCACATCTAAGAGGATAAACATACACACAGGTAAGCAACAGAACAGAAAAAAGTACACCGGGGGAATATTGGAATATTCCATAAACGAATATCACCCTCCGCTGACTCTAACATTTGACCCTGTATTTTTTCCACTCATCGCTGACTTCTTTTTCCCTACTATTTCTTCTTTTTTTGTAGCTAGGAAAAACTGAACCTGTGGGCATAATGGTACAACTCTCAACCTATTGATTTGTCACACTTTATTAGGAAGTATGGTGCTTTAATAATAATTCGGTAAAGGCTTGGCATCACGTGACCAGTAGGCCCGTGTAAACAGGGGTTGGGCCCAAGTGGGCCTTGTATGAAAATAAAATAGAAATAAAATATCTGGAGGGATTTAATAAGAAATGTTTAAACGAAGCTTCGAACATATAATCGCCAACAAGCTAGTAAATTAATAGCGTTGACAAAGCATTCTGATTGTGAATAAATAGGCAACAAGACATTGGCCTGCCATTAGTAACTTATATTGCACATGACAGTGTTCTGAGGAGATGTGGCTTAGTCACAAGCTTTCTCTTGATTTTGTTGAACTGAATCTCCAAGCAGTCTCAAGGAAGCATGCTAATCTCCTATGCAAGGTAAACAGGACTATCTATCTTTCAACTCAACAACAACAAGGTATCTCTCCTTCACTATCCTTCATTACTTTTACTGCAATCATCAACGTGAACACGGTTGCTACACTCCCACTCTCACCATCCCAACCAGCGACTAATAGTGATAACCTTAGAAGACTGTACAAAGATGTTCCTCACATACGATCTACATATTAACCAACCAAGGACGAATCTGATGCATGGGATATACTCCCAGACAAACGAACGAAACTGGAAAAATAGGCCATAATAATGAAACTGGAACAGCTAAATAAAACCTCACTAAAGAATAGGCCATAATAATGAAACTGGAAAAATATTAAGGGAATCTATGGAAAGGTAGAAAGTGGGAGGATTTAAGACATTAAAAATTAAGCTCTCGAGTTTAAATAACAATTCTGCCTGAGGGAGAGAGGGAAAGTAAGTATACATAGCTCCGTGCCTCAACATGCTCAGGAGTCAAAATGGCTGTGATTTCTTGCATTTTACATCCCCTGATTGTATTTTGATGCACAGTTCGTTCCTTCTAATCAAGCTGGAGCAAATTTCTTCTTCTTGTTTCAATTATAGGATATAATCTTCTTCTCGCCATTTCTTTATAGGAAACACACCATAAAGGACATCCCTACTGACATGCCATGAGTACATGCAAACTCCAAGCATAGAGTTTACATGTATAAAGATGGCAGTCAGATTGGCATTTTGTTCACCTCAATAAGCCAAAGAAGCATTCCCCGTGCATCCTACAGGCTACTGTTTGCTGAGTCTCCAAGAGAATCAACAAAGAATGTTGGCATTGCACCCAAAAAATACAGAGTAAAGGTGCTCCTTATGAACTAGTCTAATTTGATCCCACAGCTATGGTCAGATATGCATCAACATACACATACACATGTATACAAGCTACTGTTTGCATGCCATGAGTACATGCAAACTCCAAGCATAGAGTTTACGTGTATAAAGATGGCAGTCAGATTGGCATTTTGTTCACTTCAATAAGCCAAAGAAGCATTTCCACTGCATCCTACAGGCTACTGTTTGCTGAGTCTCCAAGAGAATCAACAAAGAACATTGGCATTGCACCCAAATAAAACACAGAGTAAAGGCGTTTGTTATGAACTCGTCTAACATAAATTCTTGATCCCACAGCTATGGTCAGATATGCATCAACATATACACACACATGTATACATATACCAGCCTGTCATATAATGAATCCTATCTCTTTATGGTATACATATTATATACCAGCCTATCATTTTATGCATCTTATCTCTTTATTAATCTTCACAAAATAAAACCCCTCACAGATATTACTACGCATCACCGTTATAGCAATAAATCATTATGTCTGTAATAAATTACTGGTTACAAACACAATCAGTAGGATACACAGAAACTTAGGGTTTACTAACTTCAAGCATATCTCTGAATAGACAACAGTAGTCATATCTTTCTCAAGCAAGCAAAACACACCAACTTAACACGTACTTTTTGAAAAATATTAGAATCACAATGGATCGTCAAATATTAAGGAATAAGCACAACAAAGGATGGAAAGAATGAGAGATTAATTGACATATCTACTAAAAATTCATGTTCAGATGAAGCTGTCAGGTCACAAAACTGTCACGTAATGGAAAACATCAGTACTATGGTAGTCCACTGAAAATTACACTTCAAAATGCTAGCAAATACAGGTAGGAAAATGAAAGAATGGGTAACCTCCCCACTAAAAAAACATAATCTTCCCAGTGGTACGGGGATGAAACTGTCATGAAACTGTCGGCTATACTTATACTTGCACTACCTTAATTTTCGTAACAAGCAACCAACATGAAGCTTATAGACAAACATGAGTCATGATCAACACTTATGAAGAAAAAAAAACATTAGGCACTGTACCGGGAACTAAGAGGGAAGTTTGGTGAGATTGTAGACGAATCGTTCCGGGATACGTCCCTAGACCCAGTAAGGCTACTAACTGCACTAGTGCAGCCGCTACCATGATACCTTTGCATCTCTCCCAGATGTTATCTGCATGCTGACTTCAGCATCGAACCTCAGCAGGGTGTATGCTGGTCAAGCTGCACAAGTAAAGATCACGTCATGTAATGTTTCATGGAATCTTGAAGTTAAAGGTTTACATTCAGCATTAAGAAATAAACAGCAGAAACCTTATTTTGGCTTACATAAATAAAACTGAAATATGCATGCAGGCATAGCGGAAATTCAACCACCATAATGGCACAGATCTGCACCTCATATTTATAGTAGCACTACCAAACAATAAAAGAGTTCAGAGTAGAAACACGTAAATTTATGATCATAAAATGCACATAACTTCCATGGTAAACCACATGCTAAAATCTGGGAGAAATCCAGGATGGTAAGATCTCAATTGACTGCAACATGTGAGCATGTACAGATATGCATGAAGAAGCAACAAAAATGTACACCCCTCTTGTACAACCTAACCACAAACTAAAAGAGGGGGGAAATGGCAACATCTAGCAACTAAACCTGAAAAGAAATCCATCGTATGATCACACAAATTCTAGTTCCGACAAACAACTTTAAACTCTCATTTTGGATTTAAACAGTTGAAAACACAGCCCACAGCCACAAAAAGAGAGTACGTTAAATTCAATCAATGATTCCACACAACCTCAATCATTGCTAGTAAACTCATGAACTGCCTAGGTTTTTACACGATACAACAGGGGAACTCAACCGCGGGTCAGAATCAATCCAAACCCAAAATTCCCATAACAGCCACGCCAAAATAGGTGTTCAAAAAAAATTCCGGCCCCATTTTCCCCTACCATAAAAGGCTACACTCAATTACCATAACTGATCAACCCTTCCCCAGTAAAAAAAAACAGAATCAAGCACCAATCACGGGCTAATCAGTTCCACCATCATTCCCACCTAGCTAGCTCGCATCACTTCAAAACCCTACTCAAGCACCACAATCCCCCAAAATCCCCCAAAATCCCAAATGCAACTAAATTCAATTCCAGACAAAACCCGCAAGTCAGCATACCTCGGGCCAATCCTCCCCAATGGAGCTCCGATTCCCCGGGTCAATCGCCGCCGCGCCGGAGCTAGGGTTCGGCCGGGGTTTTGGAAAACTAGGGTTTTCCGCGGGCTTTCGGAGACGGGGAAATGGGGAAAGTCGAAATCAAATACAAAAATCGGGAATCCCAATTAGGAATTTAGGGATTTGGGAAATTCAACAGACGCACAGAAGAAGAATCCGGGAGTATATATACAGAGTATATATATGTATATATATCTATTTATGGAAGCTGTATGTATAGGTCGATGTATAGATTTAGAGAGAGAAACATATCTGAGAGAGAAAAACCGAGGGGGGAAAGCTTTGACTCTTTTTTGGTTTTCCGGATGACGACGATCGGATTTTTTACCCTTTTTTTAACTGTTCAAGGCATGGATTTTTCGACAATTTGTGCGCGAAATCCCGGAAAAGGACATGCAACGGCTTCGACAACTGCGTGGGACATGGGCTGTGGGCAAGGGTATTTTGGGAAATTCACTCACTTAATATATTTTTTTACTCAGTGGAGTTAATAGAGCAGGTGATTGTGATAATTGATGTATTTATTATTTGTGGTTTTTTCTTCTTTTGATTAGGAATATGAGAAGAAAAAGTTTTTTTTTAATCAAATGTGTAACTGTTAGTCATTTATTACTTTCTTGTTTAGTTGTCTACCGTGTATTTTGAATTGATGTACAGTGAATTGTAACTTGTTACTAAATTGTGTCGTAATTTCGTCTCAATTCATCTTTAAAGTATGCTAAGCGGTGAGTGATTTATTACTTTCTTAGTTGTCGTGTTTCGTAATATTATTTGTAACGATTGCGTTGTGAGTACCAAGTCCCAACTATCAACCATTGTTTTATTTTCCAATTTCTTTATTTTCTTTACCTTCTGAAACGTTATCCATACTAAACACCGACCATTCTTTTATTTTGCAACTTCTTTATTTTCTTTCACATTTTGAAGCAGTATCTATACTAATGCCGACCATATTTTATTTTTCAACTTCTTTGTTTTCTTTCACCTTCTGAAACGTTATCTGTACTAATGCCGACCATTGTTTTATTTTACAACTTCTTTATTTTCTTTCACATTCTGGAACGCTAGTTGTGCTAAATACCGACCATTAACTAATTTTGCAACTTCTTTGTTTTCTTTTATTCTTTGAAACAAAATTCACACTAAAGACCGACCATTTTTTAACTTTGCAAGTTTTTTGTTTTCTTTCACCTCTTGAAATGCTATCAATTCTAAATATCATTCTTTTGTTTTGCAACTTCTTTGTTTTTGTTATCCTTCTTTTGATTGAATAGGTGAATTCCTTTCCAAAAAAATAATTTAAAAAATAGGTGAATAGGAATACTTTTTATTTTACTTACCTTATCATCCTAGTTTTAAGAATGTACTCTCTCCATCCCAAATATGCTTGTACTCTTTTTTAATTAATTTTCTCAAACCACGTTTAATCATAAATTTAAATTTAAATAGAAACATCAATATCATGATGTAAAATATTGTTAGATTGTATCGTATATTTTTTAAATATCAATTTTTTTATATATCATCAATATATAACTAAAGTTATCTTAACTTAACCAAAAAATTGCAAATACAGTTAGTGCATGGAGTATTATATTTCTTGTTTGTTAAGAATATTTATGTGATAGGTGCGATCCCAGTATCACTTGAGCAGATATAACATTATACTATTTCTTATTTAATTAATATAGATTAAATTATTTTTCAGTCACTTACAAAGTATCTTATACCATGTTTTGATCCCCGTTTGTAAATCAACCCTTAGACAATACCAAACAAATTCAAAATGTTTTGTTTAGTCCACAAAGGTGGTTTTCAGGTATACCGGAACTATTTTCCAATATAGTCGGGGGTATTTTCATAATTTTACTTATTATAACATTTTAATTTTCCTTTTCTTTTAACATTTTTCTGTCCCTTTTCCTTCTCGCCGGTAATGTTATTCCGCCGCCGACCACCGTCGCTGCCACTGCTCAATTTCATAACCGTTTGAGGACCACAACCGAAAATTCTAACAGTTCTGGGTTATCTGAACCTTTGGCCAAAATTCTCTATCCACGTTCATCATCGTCGCTACCGTTGTTTGGAAAAAAATCTCTACGCTGCTGGTCCTATGCAACGGAGAAAATTGGCCCGTGCAAGCGTACAGTTTCCCCTCTTTTCTTTGTCACCTGCATACTCCCTATGTGCCCTTGCAAATTTGCCCTAAGTCCATCATCGCCACAGCCGATGTTTGACCAAAATTCTCGACGCTGGCGGTCCCAAGTGGCAGAGCAAATTGGGCTATGCAAAATGAAATATCAAATTTGCTCTGCCAATTTCGAGGCATGAAAATGAAAAGGGATCATGATCGTGACAAAGGGGAGGCTTCGTCGGGCTCATCTATGACGGCTCTGGCACCAGCACCGATGATGGGAAAGGGGGAGATGATGTGGGAGGAGCAGCAACCAAACACCGGGATGGACAAGCTGCTGGCGGTGCTGGGATACATAGTGAAGTTGTCAGATATGTCGAATGTGGAGGAGAAGCTGGAGAAGCTGGAGCAGTTGGAGCGAGTGATGGGGACCAAACGTTGAGGACAGGAAACCTCTAAGGAAGATGAGTGTGTGATATTTACGCGCTCGATTTGGAAAATTTTGTTTACAACGTTATTTTCTTTTTTAAAAAATGTTTTAAACTCAGGGGTATAATGGTTATTTTACATATTTTAACCAATTTTACTGTTGACTTTACTTGAAAACCACCTATGGGGACCAAACAAAACGTTCTGAATTTGTTTGGTACTGTCTAAGGGCTGATCTGCAAGCGGGGACCAAAACATGGTATAAGATACTCTGCATGGGACTAAAAAATAAATTTAGTCATATAATCATGACTAAATTATTTTTTAGTCTCATATTTGTATGGTTATATCAGCATATTTCTAATGTTTGTAGGGTTATATCAGCACATTCTTAAAACTTATAGGGTTATGTCAGCACATATTATAAATATTAAGTAATATCAGCACATTCTCGATTGGCCTTAACGGGCAACCACATCATCATATACACCGTTATAACATCATAACAATATCTTATATAACATAAGATTTGACATCATGACACCGCCATTAATATTAAACACCATTATCACATATATATTCTTATTTCAAAACTCATTAACATTAGAACACAGCAAAATAACAATCACACACAACACCAAAGGTCGTCCAATCATCAATCCGGAATAAAATAAACAAAATATCATTAAAGCCCCTAATTTAATATTCTATAGTATGTGCTGATATGACCCTACATTTGTTACTAATGTGCTGATATAACCCTATAAATTGTAGGAATGTGCTGATTTAACCCTACTAGTTTTCATAATGCGCTATATAACCCTACCTAATACGGTGGCGGGTCTAAAGGTAATAATGTCATTTCCTTTTTTTTGTATTTTAGTTTTTTTCCAGAAGGGTAAACATGTAATTTTATATAATTTCGACTAAAAGTTGCCGGAGAGGGTTATATTGGCCCATTTATTGATTAGATAGGGTTATATTGACACTTTCAAATATTAAAAGGTTATATTGACACTTATGAGTTATGTCAACCAGGTAGGGTTATAAAAGCACTTTTTTCATAAATTTTCAATAGCAACTAAGACCTTTTATCATTCTACTTAAACCCGTTTTTCCATAAACCTATGGAAAGCCGATCTTTCCCAAGATTTTGCCATGATATTGATACTCCCTCTGATCCTCTATTTATATCCTCTTTTTAATATTTTTTCAAGGCATGTTTGATCATCATAACTTTTGTTACGTACAATAAGTGATTATAAAATTTTACTTTTAAAAAATTATATCTTATAGAGAAGCCAAAGACATCTCACATAATATCCATTACTTTATATAATAAAAGTTATCGATGATCAAATATGTCATGAAAAAATGTGAGATCAAAGTGGCCATAAATAGAGTATGAAAATTGGCAAAGTCTTGGGAAAGACGGTCTTTCCATAGGCTTATGGAAAGACGGGGTTTAATTAGAATAATAAAAGGTTAAAGGTCTTAGTTGCAATATTAAAATTTTAGTATGAAACATGTAGTAGTTATAAATTTTATAACCCGGTTCATGCAACCCGAAAATTTTATCTTAATTTCTTCTAATTTACACTTTAAACCTTGGTCTTTCCATAACTTATGGAAAGACCGTCTTTCAAGAGACGGACTCATGAAAATTAAGAAAATAAAGATTGAAATGAGAAATCGGAAAACCGCCTATTTTGGGAAACTAGAGGTTGTACTACGAAATAGAACAAAATAATCCTTCTGGCCTTCCACTTCCGCCGCCGCCGCCCTCTTTTCAGCTCTCCGCCGCCGCCGCCCTCTTTTCAGCTCTCCGCCGCCGCCGCCGCTTCCATCTTCAACAGTATATTTTCAATCTACCGCCACCACACTCTTCATCTTCTCCCTTCGACAATGGTAATTAGGTTTTCTAATACATGCTTGAATT
This sequence comes from Rubia yunnanensis, assembly GCA_037428765.1. Classification (NCBI taxonomy): domain Eukaryota; kingdom Viridiplantae; phylum Streptophyta; class Magnoliopsida; order Gentianales; family Rubiaceae; genus Rubia; species Rubia yunnanensis. The sequence goes on along the minus strand of CM075063.1, from coordinate 2,026,094 downwards.
TATCGTTGTTATGTTGATTGTAATATGCTGATTCAACTTCCATTTGCTTATAGAAATTAAATTTCTTTGTTTGAATAAAAGAGTCTTACCTAGTGTTCCGAATCATTTAAGATGAAGAAAACAGTTAAACGAGTAAAGGTTGATCTAGGCCTTGTTCTTCCCGAGCTGATTTTATACTGAACCGAACTAGAATTAAACATAGTGAAAAATTGTAATCTTACACCAGATCTAAGCTAAATAGCATCAATTTGAAACTCTACTGAATTGAACTGAACTGAAATGAACTGCAGGGTAGATAAATGTATTATATGCATCATCATTATGCTGGTTATGATGAATGGGAATTGCAAGTGTTGGAAGTTTATATTCCTTCTGTTGTTCTTTTTCGAATCTCAGGTTGGTGACCGGAATAGTGTACAATCGGGGAAAGCTGCTAAAAAGACGCATGTGCCTCCGCTGGTGAAGTTCAATAGGGCATTCAAATTGGTAATTCTCTTCTTGTGCATTGTTGAAACTAGACATATTTTCTCTGAGCAATGATATGGTTTGCGGAGGCTCTAGTGTTTATTGAAGTTCTATAGGGGGGTCGAATTGGTAATTCACATTCAATTTCTTGTCCACTTTTAAAGAAAGTCCAAAGCATATTCTTGGCATTTGAGAGATGAGGGATTACTCTGTTTCTGTTGTTTGTCATCATGAGCTGCTGCTAGAGAAGTTTAATAGGTACATTGTTGAGTTTAAATATGATCTGCAGCACAATCTCGGACTCTGCAATATTGAAACTTGGCACATCTTCTTCGAGCAATAGTGTATTTTTCTGAAGCTCTACTGTGTAGATTGATGGCCAAGCTGAATTCTGTGTTGGTGGAGTTGGTTTGGGGCATGCGAATTGGTGTTTGGTTTTAACTTCGTGTATGTTTTTCTGAGGAGGGATTATAAGGTTTCACATATATGTCATTGATGCTTGGCATATCTTCTTTGAATCTGTATACATTGATTCTCAAGCTTAATTCTGTGTGTGCTTGATGTTGTAATACATGCTTTTGAGCTTCTCTCGTGTTGGTAAATGAACTTTATGAAGCTGTCTCGTGATTATTATTTTGGTCAATTGCAGGCGGAACAATGGGTCAGTAAAATGAGTTACTTGGATGAGGATGATAAATCCAGTAAAGCGAAAATAGAAAGCCGTCCTCCAAGGTGAGTGAATGATGATACACCTGAAGTAACTGTAAGCTGCTGAGTTACCTGTATATACTGATTTCTCTGGATATTGCAGGCTGGGAGTTGGAGCAACAGTTGCACGTGAACCCCAAGTGGTTCGTTCAAATGACCCGGTTGAGAGGAAGATAAGTACCATATTGGAAACTCAGAAAAAACGAGTTATAAAGAATGCTGAAGAACTCGCTGACTCTGCAAAGGGTGGGAGTTTCAGTGACGACAGTGATGAAGAAGAACTCGAGAGCAAAACCAAAGCTTTCCAGAGAAAAAGACCTCTAGATCGGGCCTTAAACTCACAAGCAAAGAAGAAACAACAATAGCTTAGGGAAAAGTTTGAGTTCCAAGCTGATTTCCAAGAGTCTTGGAATGTGTTTTCAGTTACAGCATATGTAGATGATTAGGAACTGGCAATACACAATTCAAACTAAGATTATAATCCTAGTTTATTTGTCATATCTTCACATCTTTTCGTCACCGATTTAGCTATTACAATCTCGAAAGGTCAATCAACACTCACAAAAACCAGACGGAAAAAAAAGACAGAAATTTGCACACTAATCACACTTCAAGAAAACACACCAATCTTTACATCTCTACACTTAGATCATCAGTTATGTCTCATCAAGTAAGATCAGCCTAAAAAAAACTAAAAGGGAATGTGTTTCCCAACACTTGCCAACCTTTATTTTTGTATCTTCGAGGTGAAAAACTCCATGTTGTGGCTGTTGATGCTATACATAAAGTTCTTCAATTTACAGAAGCAGAAGAAAATTACTGTTCTAAAACCTCTTTTCAGCAGGCCTATTTAAAAAAGCTAGAATGGTTTCTTCCATCATATTGTCAAGAATGGTTTCTCCAACCTCCGCGCTAATCGATTTGATATCTGATTGTAGGTTCATCCATTTTTTGCACCTAGCCATGTCCTCCTTGAGAAGCCGGTCCAAAGACTGAGGTGATGGATGTTGAAGAAGGCGCCCCTCGACCCCTTTCCATATCTCATTAATAAGGTCCATCCTCAGAGGCACCGGGCGGAGATTATTCTTGGCAGGTGATGCCATCGGGAAAGACCCGAAATAATGCTCACATACCTCCTCAAGTACCTCATTGGTACAGTCGAAGAGTAACTTCTGCTCGTGATGAGACCGGCTTGAGAAGAGCTCGACTTCATCATACAATGAGGGTTCCAGAATTGTAGATGAAGAAAGCCATCTAAGAAGATATTCATCCCAGGCCAATCCCGAACCTAAAAGAACCGCTTCAACGTATTCAAAGGCAGATTCTTCATCTTGTATTGAGGTTTGCACACACTCTTCAAAGTGTATTTTTCTTGGTTGGATTTCTACTTCAACTACAACACAAGAATATAGCCTTGTTTAAGCACACATCTAAGAAGATTTTCGGTTCAAGAGATTGAGCAAGCAAGAAAGTGACCAACCTGTTCTAGATATGGCCCTGGCAGGACTAATATCATCCTCAGCATACAGTGGTTCAAGAACAGATACAGGACTGGGACGCTCTGTTCTATTGGCTGTAGCCTCCAAATCTTCAACCTTGATCGAGGTTTTTGATGATGATGGGGATGCTGGTGGAGAAGATAATGCTTGACAATCATCACAGGTTTCCTGTAAAAAGTAGTTATGATAGATGATGAGTACAGAAGCTACGTTAAAGGAAAGCATAACAGAAGAGGAAGATTTCCTCCCCGTAATTTCAAAGTGCGTATAGTGTGGCAGGAATTACTTTTCGAGCACAAGAGCAATGCAAAGTTGACATCAGCAATCTAAGAATTGTGCCAAAATTACTCCTTGTTTTGCTAAATAATAAGAAGTTTTTTAATCTAGAAATATAGTCATTAAGGCCAGATTGAAGTTTTGCTGATTCATTTTTTCCATAAAACAAAAACATCAATGTGGTGAAAATTTTAAGGAGTTCAAGCAGTATGAATACCATTTTTGATGACTGCTTGTCGCTATCTTCCAAAACCTCTTCATAGCAATTGCCACTTTGACCATCTTCCTTACTATCAGAGCTACATGATTGACCCGAATGAATTTCATTATCTTCCTGGTTATCATTTTGTGATTCATCGAGTCCTGCATAATAACCACCAAATACATGATGCTCATAATCTAAGCAATGAATACTCATATTGCACACAGCCTATCTCAGTATGTATAATGGACAAAGTACCTGAAGGGAGTGTTTTTCCATCAAACTTAGTATCAGAACATTCATTCGGAAAATTTCCATCTGCGTTAGCACAATCCAGTTTCTCATCAGGAATCATATCTGTGGAGCATAACTTAATCTCTGAGTTATGGAGGTTTTCTTGAAAAGAATGATCAGTGCCTTCATTAACTATTTCAACGCTGTTGCGTGGCGATGGTGTCCTTTCTCTAGTTACAAGGATCTCCGCACTAGCCTTTCTGGGGCTGTACATCGGAGAATGATAGTACTCAGAGAAGGAAAGTATTCTACCAAGGGATCTAGGTAGCTGCTGGCTCTTCAATTCTGCATTGTGGTCCCCACTGTTGAGCATCTCGACAAGATGTTTCTTTGCTTCAAGGTAAATGTTAGAAACACCAGGAGGCATGGTCTGGTCAGATTTTTCACTTGCAAGAATTTCTTTGCTTACATTTGCCTTACCCGCCTTTTTTGGTGGTTTTGCAAATTTTTCCACATAAAAATGATTCCTGTTTGGAGAGCGCCATCCGGAATTATCTCCAGCACCACCTTCATCAGAATCATGTCGCTTTGTCACAGCATTCTTCAGCTTTCGCTTAAAATCGGTGAAAGAGAAATGGCTTCTTTCTTCTAGGATTGCAGGATTAACACCACCCTCCACTGGTCCGGGTTTTAGAATGACAATCTTACTGGAGTGTCGACTATTCTCAGTTCCAGTAGATGGGAAGTGTTCTTGAGATTTGCTTCTTTTGCGAAAAATGTTCCGGGATGGTTTGTGGCCGATGTGCTCATCAGTTTTTGAATGGTCTACATTCTCTCCCAAGAAGCCAGACCTTGGTAATGAATTAGAACGCAGGTTTTCCCTTACCTGGCTGCCCTCTAAGAGTTTTAAAAGCAAGTCTCGGTTTGAACTTAATCTCTGTAAAGCATCTCTGAACTCCTCGGAATCCTGGATCTGCCCATTTTCAAGAAAACGCTTACTACCGGATGAACTTTGATCGATAAAGATCTTAATGGCTGCAGTTAACTTTCCCTTGTCAACTGCACTCACCTGGTCCGAGTGCTGATTGATATCATCATGCAGCAAATGCATTATTATCTCAAAATCAAATCCATCTGAAGTATTCTTACTGACAAGCTGATCAAAAGACTTGTCATCAGACCCCAAATCTTTCTCAGCTTCCAAGTCAATAAGGTTGATGATTTCATTACATCGTTTGCAGGCTTTGTTCGAATTCTTGGAGTTTCTTCTTCTTCCCTGGCGGGTGTGCACACATTCTGAATAACGCTTCTCTATTCCCGCCTCTTGGACATTTCCATCATCGTACATCTCTCCTTCCATGAGTTTTTTAACACTAGTCATTCCACTATCTGTATCAACCTTTTGGGGAAAAAGATTTAACGTCAGCAGGTGATTTTATAACTATCTGCTAAGTAGTTAAGTGATTCACAAGACAGAAAAATTGTTTTCCCCCCAAATTTATACTATACTCTTTCAAAGAAGTAAAAAAGAGATGCCCTTTTTTACCTTAGTTTCTTGAAATCCAATATCAGAATCTGTTAGCATTAATTTCGCATGTGAGGAACCTGGTACAAACATGTAGACATTAGATAAATCACAAATAAGAAACAAGACTGATCAGGAATTAGATGAGCAACGTGGCACAAAAATTCTTACCAACAGCTAGCTTATTCCCTCTTCGTCGATCTGAGAGAAGCTTTCTAGTGGATCGACCATTGCGAAAATCAAAGATGCGGATCAATCCCGATATGCAACCTGCCTGATCCTTTTCAGACCGCTGAGGTCTTCTTCTTGATTTCTTCGCCATAACTAGTTAGAAGTTGATGTCAAGCTGTTTTCTTCAATGGAAGATTTTCATGCTACTGCAACAACCAGATAAAGGAGTTAAAAAACTATGACCACAGCACTCTAGCATTCAACAGAATAGTGTTCATTATTGTTAATGATCAACAAAAAAATCAGAAAATGTCTTAAATTCCCAGAGCTATATGCAGTTGACAACCGAGGATTTCAAATCCAGTGAATAACATGCTAAGTACTTCATTACCCCAATTTGTTTTCAGATCTCTCATGTGGTCTATAGAATAATCACAAAATTGGTAATCTAAAGATAAACTCACAACTACAAGAGCAAAAAAGACTCCAAATTTACACCGAATCTCCTAGCTGAACTTAGCCCCTTTTTATTCCCGTATTTCAGTAATCAACAGATAGTGCATATCACAAGCAAACTCAATAATCTCGAACCTAAAAAACATAAGATAACCAAAATAGCATTTTAAATTTCTTAAAATTTTTACAAAGACAGATCTTCTCAAAGCAAAAACATCAGAAATATTAACCAAAGAATTTAGCAATAAACAACTTTTAGGAAAGCACTGAACCATGTAGCAATAAAATCTTCTAGCAACCAACCTTCTAAACAAGAACATAAATATCACCCCCTGCAAGCAATACTGAGATTGGATCCACTGATGATCATATAGCAACAAAATCTGCTATCAAGTCACTTTTTGACCAAGAATATTAGCCTCAGCAAAGCAGAAATTGGATCCACTTGCTGGATTGTGGTCCAATTCACAACAAAACCAGTGATTAATCTCCCACAATCTGACACACCACCTTCACGATTTCATCATTACAGATCCCAAACAGGACATCAACCAACCAACCATGCAATGCACAGATTCTCCACAGGATCAATCAAATGTCAATGCTTCTCTTCCAGACCAAAAACTAACACCTTCAACTCATCAAACACAGTGTAACAAAAACACCATGCTACACAAAAGCATCACACATTCACCACCCTCACGGAGAAGAAAAAACCCAGGAAAACCCACAACTCTTTTATCCCTTTCTTCCTATAAACACCGACCAAAAGGAAAAAGGAAGGAATACAGATAGCACGATCACCGACCCAATGGAGAGAAAATGTGAGTGGGAGGCAGCCATAAAAGACTGAACGAGAAGGAAAGGTAAAGTAATAGTGGTTGTATACTTTGGAAGCCTTTTCCAATGTACAAGAAATTAAGCAATTCAGCCAGGTGGGGCCAGTGTGTATTTATACATATACATATATATGATATAATTACAGATGGAAGAACCCTTTTTGATGCTGAAATAAGATCAAGAAAAAAGATGGTGTTTTTCTGCAACCCTTTTCATCTGTGCATTTCATCAAACACCTAGCATGCGATCAGGCTGCATAACAGATCATCTGAGGCACAATTCTCCTCCATTTTTTGGGTTTTTTTGGGTGATTTGCTGGGATCCCTTTATCCCAATTGTGGATTATTACGGGTTCTTGGTGGATTGCTGAGGTGGATAGTGAGACAAAAGGCGGGGTAAAGGAGGAGAGAGATTGAGGGCTGGATTTTTGGTCTTTGTGACATCATTTCTGTTGCGGAAAAATATGGGATTTTGCGCAGTGATTTTTGGAGAAGATAAGGAAATTTTTGGGAGCTGTCAGTGAAAATAGGGTGGAAAATCTATCATCTATCTCGCTTTTATTACTTGTAAAGGTAAATTAAATCTGAGGCGATTTCGTTATTTATGAATGTTTGTTAGTGGATCAATAATAATTGATGTCATAAACACGCAAATCTGTACTGTATATATATGTTATGTACTACGAAAATGGACTATTCCAAAACTGCATTTGCACTCCTTTAACAGAGAGGTTTTCAAAATACACCCTTATAAAAAATTGTGAATAACTAATGCCATGGATTCGTGTCGATGGTATGCACTGTGGTCTATGGTGATGAGATCGTGGTGGTTTCGGTTTCGATGGTGGCGATTCATTGTTGGTGCAACGTTTGAGTGTTCTCATAGGGCGTCCCTACCTTTCAAATAGATGGAGCTTCAGGCTCCACTGAGCTTCAACAAATTTAATGGTGGTGCCTTCTAGTTAGGTGTTAAATTAGGATGTTGATATGTAATTTTGTTGTTTATATGTAATGTTTCAAAAAAAATATACAATCGCAACCTATGATTAATTGTATCTGAATAACTCGTACATCCCCTACTTGAGTCCGGCAATTTTCGACCATTAATCGATTTGAAATAACCAAGGGTACTAAATTCTAAGCAACCACCTTCGTCGTTGCGCCGCCAATCCGCCACCTCTGCCCCCACCATCTACGTCCCAACCTCCACCACCACCTCCATTGCTCCACCACCGCCTTCTCCACCTCTTCCACCAGCCACTACCACCACCATCCCAACCCATACCATCAGAAATCCACCACCGTCGCCGCCAATTCACTACACACGCGCCACGTCCGTCCTGCCCTTCTTGTCAAAATCCCCAATCTTCATTTTGAAACCCAGCTGACGGGAAATCAATCAACGTCGTTATCGTCCTCCACCTCCCCCGCATCGACGAAGTCCTCCATCACAACACCACACCGCATTGCACCAATAGATCCACACACACTACCATTGCACCTCACACTCTCTGTCAGATCTTTTTCAATTGGCGCTGCATCATCGAACCTTACACTCTTCAATTAGATCCAAAAATCGATTTAAGGTGGTGTGTTGGTGGAAGAGAGGTTGGGATTTGAGATTTTCTTTTAGCATGACGATGGCGGTGGTAGGCGGAGGACAAGGTAGGTCGATGAAGATGGGTCAGCAGTGGCAGGCAGATGGCGAGGAAGGGTCGATGAAGATGTCGGCAATGGCGATGGCAACGACATGTGGAGGACGAAGAAGAGCGGGCGGAGAACAAAGAGATGGCGAAGAATGTGGTGGATTGGCGGAGAATGATAAGAAAGGGTGACCGCCAGGTTTCTGTTTTGTTTTTTTTTGCTTAAGGAGCAAAACAGTCATTTCCATTGAATCTGACAATGTTCGAAGTTGACAAAATTTTCAGACCACGGCGGGGGTACAAATGAACATTGAAAAGACTGAGGCGTATGTGTGCACATAACAAAGAAATGAGGAGCATAAATACACTTTTTTCTATAGATTAATTTACACATCATTATAATAGAGTCTTCCTTCTGGATCTAGTGCCAAACTTAAAACACTCAAAAGTTATTTTTAATTAAAATAAACATATTATATGATGGCAAAGTCTTGGAAAAGACCGTCATTCCATAAGCTTATGGAACGACGGGGTTCAATTAGAATAATAAAAGGTATAATGCCTTAGTTACAATATTAAAAATTTAGTATGCTACATATTATAGTTATAAAGTTCACATGTAACTCGAAAATTTTATCTTAAATTTTTTTTAATTTGCACTTTAAACTTTGGTCTTTCCATACTAATGGAAATACCATCTTTCAAGAGATGGACTCTCTGATTAATCTAATTTTTTATTGAATTAAATTAAAGTATAGATAACTAGAAAAGAATCGGATCTATTTGGCTAGACAAAAAACGTGATTAATAATTATTATCTTTCGTGCCTTTTCATATCCCACATATATTCCACTGACATAGAGATCCATCTGAATGGTTTTCTTTGTTATTTTCATCTTCTGTTTTTTTTAATACACTTAGATAAGTTGCAAGTGAAAGCGACATGCTTATTTTGGCTTCAAATCATCATCTTTGTTATTGCTTCGATTAGCTTTTGTTTTGTTGATGATAGGATGTGACAAGGGCTGCAAAATGATAAAACTTGGTACTAATTAAATTCGTACTCTAGGCTACAATTTTCACTTTTTATAAGATACCTTTCTCCCTCAGAGTGATTGGTAGAAAGCCATGAACATGAACGATTGATGAGCAACAATGAAAGAGATGCGAAGGTCCTTGCGTCGCGGTGGCAGGGAGGACACAGCAGCATTGGTAGAGTGGTATTCAATTTTTCAGTAGTAGAAGCAGCAACGATGGCAGCAGAACGATATTCAACTTTCGTAAGAGCAGTGTTCATCGCGAACACGACCAAAGTAATAATAATATAGGAGCATGTAAAAATATAGAAGAATAAACGAACTAATGCTAGGCAGGCTATTGTCCAAGCACTAGGCGGCAGATACGGCTATGGGTCTGTGACCTAAGAAATCACACTTTTCTCTTCAATATTCTTTTCCCCATTTTCTCATCATCGGGAGGTGGGAAAACAATAAAATTTTCAATTGGTATTCTTCAAATGTTTATGTTATTAAATAAGTGTGGAATTGTCTCCATATATCAATTATTCTTCAACTTAATAGATTAGATCATTGTGTTCATGATGATCACTCGATTTAGTTGTTCATGTCGGTGTATTTTGTCCGATCTGATTGTGTATTTCGTGCATTCGGGGTTTTTTTGTATGTGTTTTTCTATTCCATCTATTTGAATGGGCCGGTCAATGTTGAACAAGATGTTTACAGTTTTGACATTATAGATCGTGCTTTGAATCAAGTTGTGTTAAAGTTTTCGAAGATCCTTGTGCGTAATGATATTGATGTGTGATAAGCTCCTCTGTGTCAAGTGGTAATGATTTTCAGAGGAAGTGAATTAATATCCTAAGGGTAATATTACAATTTTTATTAGATCTGTAGCTAGCTAGTTGAGTTGGGTGCCAGTACACCACGTATGAAACTATTTGACTTCGTCAGCTTCTTGTAGAGTTGGGATATTTTCTTCGTCATTCTCTTACCCTCTATTGTGATAATGTTTCTACCACATATTTAGCTGCCAATTTGAATCGTCGTGATTGTAGCAAGCATATTGATGTACACTACAACCTCGTTCATAAATAGTTGCACATGGAATTATTTGTGTTAGACATGTTACAACTCGGTTACATATTTGCTGATATTTTTACTAAGTGGCTTTATAGTGATTTGTTTTGTAAACAATGTTCCAATATACTATACAATATCTGTTACCACACCTCATAAAGATTTAGGAGTGTAAAAGGATACAATAACTGTTTCCATGTAAATAACTCACGCACACGTATATAGAGAGACAGAGACCGTCAAGACTACCACTTTGATAAGTCACAAATATTCCCATTATTGTGTACATAAACAAATGTTGTTTTATTACAGTCATGTTATTTTTTGTGATATATTTTAAAAGTTTTTTTAAGTTATAAAAACCCGGCTGGAATAGAATAGAAACAAACATATAATCATCTTATTAATTACAACAATTATAAAATAACACCATATATAGGTTAAGCGATCTAAAATAATTGTGTATTTTTCTAATAGGCCTAAGCCATTAATTAACTGTTAATTGTTGTTTGATGTAATAGCATAATATCCACATCCATAGTGCCACAGGATCATCGAAAGCAAGTATTTATTATTTAATTAAACAAATTAGAAGTTGACATTTTGGCTTGAAAGGTTTGTTTTTTCGTTTTTATATGACTAGTTTTCTATCCAAATGTAAAAGGAATAATTATTTAAATATCACAGGCTAATGTTTTTTAAGGCTTTCAAAACATTTCACTATCTGAAATACGAATCCCGTGGAATTGTTGTCCTTTTCATTTCCTTCTTTCTGTAATTTTAGTTCAAGCCTTCTCTTCTCTAAGTTTTTTTAAAATTCAATTTAGTTCAGTTCAGTTCAGTAAAAATATAACCTATTATTACCTTGTTTTATTTTCTTCATTTTATTTTTTATCATGTATAATTTTGTTCCAGTTCAACTCTGTTTAATAAAAATTAGTCCAAAAGCGTGATAAATCTCAACTTGAATCTTGTCGTCATTGACGACATCTGAATGGTTTGAGAAGACATCTCAACTCGGATCTGACACTGCTTGAGAAGACTTTTTTTTTGAAATGCAAATAATTCGTGGGTTGAATAGGAAAAACCATTTTTGCCCCTCAAAATGTCAACAAAATAAACTTAACGGTTTGACTATATAGAAGTGGCACGACTTAACATTTCTATTAGTTCCGGGGCAAAAATATTGAAAAATGAAATAAAGGGTAAAAAATGAACGATGACAACAGTTCATGGGTCATTGAAGTTGTTTTCGCTAAATATTACTAAGAGTGTGTCTCTTGAAACACGGTATTTTCATAAGCTATGGAAACACCAAGGTTTAAACTACAAATTAGAAGAAATGAAGATAATTTTTTTTTGGTTGCATTAATCGGGTCATAAATTTTATAACTACCATATGTTGCATAGTAAAATTTTAATATTGCAACTAAAATCTTTTACTTTTTTATTATTTTAATTAAATCTCATCTCTGCATAAGGCTATGGAAAGACGGTATCTACCAAAACTTTGCCTATTACTAATTGCATAGCGTGGGATATGAGCCTAAATATTGTTTTAGAAAGAAGGGTAATATGCAGATATAACCATATATATTGAGGAAAGTGCGAATATAACCATCAATTGTTTTTAGTGTAAATATAACCCTATCTATTGCACATAAGTGCAAATATAACTTTGAATCTATTATTCCGGCATTGACTGGCCATTTCCGGCCATTGACCAACCAAAAATGACAAAATTGCCCTTCTAACCTAATACAAAATTAAAAAGACAAAATTTCCCTTAGTTTCCATTGACTGGCCATTTCCATCTTGCCCTTAAAAGACAAAAATTCCCCCGCCCACCACTCCTCCTCCACCACCACCACCAGACCACCCTTCCACCAACGCTGTTCCGGCAAGGAATCCAACAAACTGATGTTATTCTCCAATAATAACATTATTTGGGTGGAACACAACTAAAACCAAAGAGAAGAAATATGTCTGCTCTACTCCTGGTATCAAAAGAAAAATAAGAAAGCTAAAAACTCCTCAAATTCTCGGTCTGCGTATGTACATACACACACACAATAAAATCTCAATGGATTCTTCCGAAATATATTTCAATACCGGCCAATTGCAAATTTCTTCTACACCTGCGGCTATTCAGAATTGACCAACCGGGTTCTTATCCACCCGTAACTTTTTGCCGGAAAGTGACGTCAGCTTTTCCACCCATTATTCTCGATTTGCATTTAAACATTGAATTAGGGTTAGACAATAACTGTAGAGTTGGTATTGAAATCCAAAAAATGGTGAAATGTAGAAGAAGAGATTACCCGAAACAGGGGAATGAGTGGAAGACTCCGCCACTCGGACTGGCATCTGGAGACTAGCAACCAAAAACCTAGCGGGACCGTCGATGACTTAGCGGAAGACGGAGGCGACGCCGATGCCGAGGATGAAGGGGATGGATACTCTAGCAGCAGCGATGGTGAATGAGCGGCAACCGCCTCTAATTATAGCGGGAAGATCGAGCTCGAGTCCGACCAGAAAGAGGAAGAAAATAGAGATCGAGCTCCATTTCGACCAGAAAGAGGAAGACAATGAGGAAGAGAAGAAGCATTTCGGGGTTTAAATAGTAAATGCATCTATTTTGTTTTTCTTTTTTCTTAGGGGTAAAATAGACTTTTCACTCATTTCCGGCCTGAATCTGATGAAAAATGTTATATTTGCACATAGCTTGAATAGATAGAGTTATATTTGCACTGTCAATTAGCACAGGATCATATCTGCATTTTCGTCAATTATATAGGGTTATATCTTCACTTTTCTCTAAGAAACAGATATTAAGAGATGTAGAAGGAAATGTTAGACTTTTGTGATTCACACATTACAGAAAATATAAAAGAAAGTCAATCACATGGATAAAGCAGAGAATAAAAAAAAAAGGAAGTCTTAGTGAACAATTCTCAATCTTCTTAAATCCATATATTCAACTCGTATCCATACTAAGATAATGTGAAACATATTTATTCGTTTTAATATATGTTTCAAGTCAACAAAATAATAATCATTGAGAAAGCACAAGAACAAAGGAAGAAGAAAGATTATCACAAATCATTCAAAATATTTGTTTCTTTGTGTTGGAAAAAAGCCAAAAATAGGGATTTAGACATTTTGTTCTACGTGACATCTCTCAACGTCAAGAAAACGATGCCCGTTTTTCTCTGTACTACGTGCGCCGTTGAATTTATAGAGAAAAAAACAGATTATAATCTTCTACTAGTTATCATTAATCTATACTTATCGCTAAAAGAGTAAGGCAAAGTCTTGGGAAAGACGGTCTTTCCATAGACTTATGAAAAGATGGTGTTTGATTAGAATAATAAAAGGTAAAAGATCTTAGTTGCAATATTAAACTTTTAGTATGAAACATGTAGTAGTTATAAAATTTATAACCCGGTTCATGCAACCCTAAAATTTTATCTTAATTTCTTCTAATTTACACTTTAAACCTTGGTTTTTCCATAACTTATGGAAAAACCGTCTTTCAAGAGACAGACTCAAAGAGTAATTATTTGGTTTAGTGACACTTCACAAAATTTTGACACTTGACAATACCAAACATTGCCACATTACTTGATTTTAAAAAAAATGAAATTACATTAAATTTGGTAGAATTCAAGTGTTGGAATCAAAGGATATTATATGGCATGTTTCAATTATGTATAGTAAAGAATAAATCAGTACAATATTATAGTACTATATAATACCCGTGCCGATGCATGGATGTATGAAAGAAAATTATAAATGTAATATAATTTATAGTTTGAATAAGTAATAAAAAGTTTTGTGCCTATACAAAATTACATACAACGCATTCAAAATAAATTAATATATTTATTGATATGATAATTTTTAATATAAATATATAAACTGTTGTATAGAAATGCTTTAACTTATTAAAGATACAGTATTAAAAATATGAATTATCTGTTCATAATGAATTAATAATTATTTAATTAAATTCATAAATTTACGTGTCATTTATAGGAAAATAGAAAAACTATTATTAGCTATAAACATAGATATAAAGTAACATACTCCTCCATCTCAACTGAATCAAGAAAAAATGAATATAGTAAAATAGGTTAATTTACACCCACGATATAGTATAATTATTGTAAAGTCAAGAGATTTGCAAGTACATATTTAATTGACAATTTTGTGTGAACTTATTTTGAACCGAAAATCTTTCCATGTTGGAACATGCTGTGTTCAGAATATTTATGCCAAGGAGTTATGGAAATCGAAGTCAGAATATTGTAGCATTTTGTAATATATGGAATTCGTATATTTGACTAAGTATATCAGGCGTGTGAAGCATAATTGATTTATGGAAAATCACTACTTGTATGGAGATTATATATTTGAATATATGAGATAGATTAATATAAGGTAAATCCCTTTATTTATGAGATTTAGATATGCTTCAAGAAGCAGATTTGGAATAGGAATATTGTGGAGATAATCAAAGAGTATTCCAATCTGTTCGTGGATATAAATTGGGACCAATGCGGCTGTATAACTCACGGATTTAATAGAGCAAAAATCTGCATACAGATTTTTGAGACTTTCGAGAATTGCAAAGAGTCATATTCCTGTGTTCCAGCATACCTGACCTGCTGCACAAAGTTCATAATCATAAAACTTAATTCCTCGGGAGGAGGAGATCCTGCGTCAACGGGGTTCGAGATCAGAGGGAGTCTGATCAAAGCTGATCGGTAGCTAGGGGAGCTAGCAGAATTCACACATTATAGTTAGTAAAGATAAGTATTTTGTAACCTGTACTCTGTGCTGTATCTTTCTAATTAGTGAATTCATTCTGAACTGGGCCAGGCCCCGCAGATGTAGGTGAATTACACCGAACTGCGTAACCAAGTCGTGTGTCCTTTACGTTTTACGTTATTATGCACTTGGTTAAATTAGTCATGTTAGAACACACTAGTACGGACTAGAAAAAGTGGTAAAACTAAATTTCAATTATCATAATTATAAATATTTTAATTTATTTAATAAAAATTAAAATATATTATTTATTAATAAATAATATTATATATATATATATTTATAGTCCGTCTCTTGAAAGACGATCTTTCTACATTATTATTTATTAATAATATATATTTACAGCATTATATTTAATGATGTTTATGGTTGGAAATGGTCTAACTGCAGATGATGCGGAGATTAGCCAAGTTGGGGATGAAATCATGGAATCAGGGCAACCAGCCAGAGTAACTACTAAAAGAGCAGCCACTTGCTTAAGTGACACCCTCATACTTAGCCACATCAGTGGCATCACTCTTCATAAAAATTTGATGCCTGATATTACCAAACATTGCGACATAAATGCTTTAAAAAAATACTTTAACTAATATTTATTCTGACGTTTATACTATATTCTGTTTTCGTAATGTAAGGAAATTTATTTATTACAATTAAACTTGTATCAATTAAATCGTAATGAAAGGAAATTACTTGATAACTAATATTTATTAATGTTTATATGTTTCCGTAATGAAACAAAATTTATTTATTATAATTAAACCCATATCAATTAAACCTTAATCAAAGGAAATTTACTTTGAAAAAGAAAATTTACTCAAAGTTAAGAGATTGTAATTAAATGAATAATTAAGTTACAGTTTAAAATGAGACAGAGGAAGTAATTGTTTTTAATAAGTTTTAATTAATATTACAATGAGCGCCATAGTTGGTAGAGATTTATAATTTTTTCCAATTGCGATTGTTTTACTTTTGTGTTTTGATTAGTTAAAAAAATTATTAATTTATTTTTAATAAGATTATAATATATAGAATAATTCCCATAATTAGATTTATTGTTTACCATAAAATAATTTAAATTTATAAATTTGGTTATTGTGATTTTGCTTGATTATTCCAACATTATAATGATTTAATTCTTACCTTCCGAACATTATTTTGATTAAAAAATATATTTTTATTTCTAACCAATTTTCATTCATATTCTTTAATATGAGAGTTTATTTACTTTCAATAAAAAATAGAATAATTATTATTGTCATAAATGCATTTTAACACTGAATGCTAACAAATATTTATCCTTTTTCAATGAATAGTTTGAAAATAGTTTTTTAAATTTAAAGTTACATTCAATTTCATTATGATGATTTTATATGAGATAATATTATAAATAAATAATTACATATTTATAAAACTGACAATTCTTATTTTTATACATTCCATTTCAACTTACAATTTTTATTGTTATCATTATATTTTTTAAAACGTAAATTATTTTTGTACAATAATTAATAATTTTCTACGTAAAAAGGGCACGTATCAACAAGTATCACATCAATTTACTTTCATTCAATGCATTATAATATCAATATAATATTAGTTTATTATAAATTCTTTATGTGTAATTCTCATAAACATATGATAATACTTCATTACCTATCTAAATTTTAAATTATATTATATTTTAAATTCCATTTATAAGTCCGTAGGCACGGAAGAAAAGAAGGCACTGACCTCTGCTTAATAGTTAGGCAAAGTCTTGGGAAAGACGGTCTTTCCATATGCTTATGGAAAGACCGGGTTTAATTCGAATAATAAAAGGTAAAAGGTCTTAGTTGCAACATTAAAAATTTAATATGCAACATGTAGTAGTTATAAAATTTATAATCCGGTTCATGCAACCCGAAAATTTTATCTTAATTTCTTCTAATTTACACTTTAAATCTTGGTCTTTCCATGACTTATGAAAAGACCGTATTTCAATAGACGCACTCTAATAGTTATTGAGTAGTTAAATTCTGAAAAAGCGAAAAGGGTTATAGGCAAGATTGGATTAATCGGAAATGGCCATAGCTTAATTTAAAGAAAGGTGAAAAAATGACCCTATAAAATTGATAAAATGCATAAATTATTCTGTAAAATCTGAAAATGTAAAAATAACCTTAAGATTTTGGGCAATGATGCACATGTACCCAAATTGCACTATTCTGGTGTTGACTAGAGTAGTTCAGGCACTGGCCTAATATAAAAATACAAAATACCCCTAATGTTAAAACTAAAAATCTAATGACCATTATACCCCCTTCTTCTTCTTCTTCTTCTTCAACTTCAAACACCCTAAAGGAACATCCACATGTAAACATAATTCGAACCAACTTTTCGCCTGCATTTACATGAAGTTTTGCAACCAAGTAATTACAGATTAGCAGTTAGATCAATATGAAGCAACTAAACTAGACCATTCAATATGCTTTGATTGTGGCTTCTGAGTTTGTTGAGAGTAATGATATTTCATTAGATTGGAACATGGCACACTGATCACTAATTGGTGCATGCAGCTACCTAATTTGTTTTGAAAAACAGTAAATGCCATAAATTTTAGGAAATATATTTACATGTATATAATATTCATATTCCTTTCTTATTTTTAATATTATATACACAAGGAATTCTTTTTATATATAAGACCTAAAAGAGTATCAATATGAGTAATTATTTATATTTTTAAATATAGTTCCATTTGTTGAACCTAATCGTACATTCCTCAAAATTCCCTGTCCTCGTTCTCCATACCTTCTTCGGGTTTGGTTCACTTCATTCTCATCTTCGATGACCACCACCACCGACCGTCGATGATGGCTACCATCTTGAGCGCTGATGGCCACCACTATTGCTACTAGCATCCACTACTGTCAATGTTGATCGTCACTGACCGTCAACAATACCGACAACCACCCTCCACAAATTGCTATTATCGACAACCATTAATTGCCAACACCGACCACAAACACCATAAACCACTGACGCCAACCACTACCACTACCACCCAACCTCCGATGCTGACCACCACCACCACCAATCGCTGACGCCAACCACCACCACCACCCAACCAACCACCGCTGATACTGGCCATCATCATCGATCGTTGACGTCGACCACTGACCATCATCAACCACCACCCCGACCGCCATCAACCACCACCATCAACCACCACCCCGACCACCGACCATCATCAACCACCATCCCGACCGCCACCACCGACCATCGATGGCCCCAACATGATTGGTTTGTTGACCACCACCACGGATGTCGACCACCAATGACCACAGACCACCGATTACCACCACCACTAACCAGGAAACCACCTATAGATGTCAACTATTGATGCCGACCACCATCACCTTGATGCCGATCTCTGAAGATAACCACCACCCTGATTGTTCAGGTTGACCAACATCACCATCTACCGACGACGAATTCTACCACCACCACCACTTCATATGATGGGGGTTGCTAGTGTATTAGGCGTTGTTTTACTATGTTATATTCATGGTGCAACTACCACTATTTGTTGACAATAACAACGATCATCATTTTTTCTCTCAATTGAACCACACAAGTTTCTTTTTATTATTTGTACCAAATAAATTGGGGAATTACCACCATTTTCCTTTCCAATCCCCATCATTCCCTTCGTTTATTCCTTTCCCTAGTTTGAACCAAACAATCTCTAAGTGGATATGATATCCAATCTAACTAGCCTATTGGAATAACTAACCTAATAAATATTTAAATTACAAGCCAATCAGACTGATTGTCTATACTATTACTAGTTAGAAATTAAATAAAAGTTGTAATATCACCATCAGAGATATTAACTTATTTCCTGCAAAAATCATAGTTTCTCGACATATAGAAATATACCTCACATCTAAATTGGGATATGCTAAAACTTTAACATCACTTGTGTAAAATATGAACGTGTATTTTCATTGATGGTACAATGGTACAATATATAGACAACATCTACCGAGTCATAAAAGGAAAAAGATTCTATCTAGGGTACAATGATATTGCAGAAGATATTCACAAAATATCTCCTAAACTCCTCCCCAAGTTGGAGCATGTGGATCTCAAATGCCCAACTTACCAAGCAAAGTCTGAAATGTCTGTTGTTCAAGTGCCTTCATAAATAAATCTGTTGACTGACTAGCAATACGAATATGATAAGTAACCACATCACCAGACTGAATCAAATCACGAACAAAATGACAGCCAATCTCAATGTGCTTCGTCCTCTCATGAAAAACTTGATTGGCTGCAATATGAAGAGCTGCCTGGTTGTCACAATACAAACGCATCAGAGTAGGATACGCTACTACCAATAATCAAAGAAAGAACTTGAGCCACAGTAATTCGCAACACTCGACTACTATAGCTCAGTATTCTGCTTTAGCCGAAGAATGAGAAACAATGGGCTGTTTCTCCGCCTTCCAAAAACTGGAGATTCCCTAATCATCACAAAATATCCAGTTAAAGATCTCCTAGTAATTAGGCAAGGTGCCCAATCTGAATCACAAAATATTGTAAGCTGAAGAGAACTCATAGCTGATAGAAATAATGCAGAACTCGCAGAGCCGCATACCAATACGCCAAATGCGATTTCTCCATGAACTGGGCCAAGGTATGAACTAAATAGCTAAGCTCATGACAAGTGACGGTAAGATAAATGAGCTTCCAAACTAATCTGTGATACTGCGCAAAATCATCAAACAAAGGACCATCATCTCGAGCCAAATTGTGTTGTTCCACGGAAAAATCTGTGGGTTTAGCTGCCAATAACCCAGTATCAGACAAAATATCTAAGGCATATTTCCGTTGAGACAGAAACATCCCATCAGGCCGACGAGCTATCTCCATGCCTAAGAAATACTTTAGGGCACCAAGATCCTTCATTTGAAAATAAGAGAACAAATACTTCTTGAACTTGGTCATCATCTTAGAAGAGGAACCAACAACAATAAGATCATCAACATGAACCAATACATGAAGAGAAACACCATCCTTCAAGTAAGAAAACAAAGAGTAATCTGCATTACTCTGAACAAATCCAAAGAGGCGAAGAGCAGCATCGAGTTTAGCAAACCAATTTTGTGGAGCCTTTCGCAGACCGTGAAGAGATTTGCAAAGCTTGCAAACCAACCCAGGTGCCGGAAGTGTATAACTAGGAGGCGAGCACATGTACACCTCCTCCCCAAGATCACCATGCAAAAAAGAATTATGAACATCCATCTGATGAAGATCCCAACCACGAATAGCAGCAACAGCCAAGAATTGACGAACTGAACTCATCTAGGCAACATGAGTAAATGTCTCAGTAAAGTCAGTTCCCTCAATCTGGCAATTACCAAGTACATCCAAACGAGCCTTGTATCACTTAATAGAACCATCAGACTTAAACTTCGTCCGATAAACCCACTTATAGCCAATCGCCTTCTTGCCAGGAAGAAGAGGAGCAAGAACCCATGTATTATTCCACTCAAGTGCATCAATCTTGTCGGACATAGCCGTACGCCAATGATCATGGCGATAAGCATCAGAAAAAGTAACCAGATCAGCAACATCTGTAACTGCAACCAAAAGTCTAGAATGCAAAACCAAAAAATTACTACAAGAAACATAATCAGCAATAGGGTAACGTGTACATGAGGACTTTGAGTTTATTGAGCAAGTAGCAGTGCAAATGTAATCTTTTAATTTAATCGGAGGCTGACAAAGATGAATATTGGGAGGATGGATGACAGATGGAGCCGGTGGTGGTGAGGCAGGTGCCGGCTGGCTGAGCTTGGCAGGAGGCGGTTGTGGGTCAGACATTGCTGGCGGAGGGGGTCAAGAACGACCGTGGTTGGAACTCGAGATGAGTTGGCCACGAACCAGTCACAAATGGTCGCAGGTCAGGCATCACTGGCGGAGCAGTCACAGACGGTCGTGGGTTGTGTGCTGGCAGAGCAGTCACGGACTGTCGTAGGTCATGCATCGCTGGCGGCGGCCGGCGTGACTAGTGACGAGCGGCTGGAGCTCATGATGAGCTTTCCGTTGCTGATTGGAACTGGGCAGCTCCACCGAGTTGGACTACTCAGGAATGGAGTCGTTAAATATGGAAGGTGACAGAGATGGTAGTGGATCAGCAGGTGGCGTCTTCGCAGAAATAGGTGCAAAAGGGAAACAATCTTCATAAAATATCACATCTTGGATGTCAAACACAGTTTGACACACCAAGTCGTAAACACGCCAAGCTTTCTTGTCGATATGGTAGCCAAGAAAAATGCACTTCCGACTTCTAGATGCAAACTTATCAAGTGAACACACGGAGATGGCTGTAATCTGGTGCGCGATCGTACAAGAAATGATGAGGCGTTCGACCATCTAACATCGGTGTTGGCATGCGATTAACAAGGTAAGCCACTGTAGGAATGCATTCTCCCCAAAAGTTGATAGGAAAATGAGCTTGGAAACTAAGAGCACAAGCAACATTAAGAATATGTATGTGCTTCCATTCCACACGTCCATTTTGCTGAGGCATGTAGACTGTGGAGGTCTCATAATGAACACCTTTCTCTAGAAAAAATAACTTGAGAGGCAGGAATTCAGTTTCGTTGTCTGCCCAAACCCGCTGAATGGGACGGCGGAACTGTGTCTGAACAAACGCAAAGAACTCCTTCATTTTCAATGGTACTTGAGAATTAGAAAATAATAAATAAACCCAAACAACTTGGGAATAATCATCAACTATGGTCAAAAATAAAAATTCTCCACTAGAAGAGGGTGAACTAAAAGGCCCCTAAACATCACAATGAATAAGTTCAAACAAATTACTATCATTAGCTGAACTAACAGGGAAACTATTTCTAGATTGTATTGCACGATGACATACCGAACATGGAACAAATTTATTAAAATCACTATTATGTAAAGAAATGAATGGGATAAAAGAAAAAACTGACGAGGACGGATGCCCAAAATGCTGATGACATGAAACAGACGAAGACAATGAAGAAGCAACAGACAAGGAAGACTGTGTAGACTAAGAAAGCTCCCAATCTGCGCAACCAATAAACCCATCCTCGTTGTTCACGCGCGCCAATCACTGTCCTCGTGATGATATCCTGCAGTACACTTAATTTTTCGGTAAGCAAAACTAGACATTTTAAAGCAGCAGTTAACTTGGCAAACGATAGAAAATTGCATCGTAATGCCGGAATAAAAAGAACACGAGTCATGACAACATCTCCAAAACAAATTTTGCAATGTTCAACAACAGTCAAATAGAACCACCGGGGAGGACAACACCAACGTTTGCAGCATGCTCAATATCATAAAGAAGATCCATGTCGTCGGTCATATGATATGATGCACCGGTGTCAAGAATCCAAGGTAAAGCAGTTTTACCTGAAATATTGTTAGAAGTATTTAAATTAGAGAACATGTTTAAAACCGTACTCCATTGTTCCTTGGACAAGGCTGGGCCAAAAGCGGATCGATCGAAGTCCGAGACGATGGTGGCGGTTGCGCCCATTGGTGGAGTGACGGTGGGCTGAGCATCTCCGGTGAACGACGCACTGGGGGGGTACTTGTCTTGGGGTTTACGACAGCCTTCGGGCCTGATGCAGGTGGATGATTCTCAGTGAACCAATCCGGATAACCAATAATGTGGAAACAAATAGTAATATCATGACCCTTTCGACCACAATGAGTGCAGGTAAGACTCCGACGATCAACAACGGCAGCTGGGGTGGATCCCTAAGCGGCAACAGTGAACTTCGGAGCGGAGGTTTCCGCCTAACGATGGGCAGCAAAGGGCATAATGTCTGCTGAGGTAACAGAATCACAGGCTGAGAGGACAGTCTTCTGATGCTTCTCCTAAGAAACAAGGTAGTAAACCTTTTCGAGTGAAGGCAATGGATCCTGTGCAAGGATATATGAGCGAAGAGTAGCATAGCCATCATCCAGACTGATGAGAAATTGATGAACCATCTCCTTCTCACGTTCAACTTGAACGATAGCTGCATCGGGACATGAAAGACAAGCACGTGGATGCATGTAAGCAAGCAGGTCATTCCACATCTTCTTGGAGAGACCAAAGTAGGCATTGACAACCTGACCATTGTGACAATAGTTGTAAATGTCTGCACGAATCTGACACATACGTGGATCATTCCCAACTGAGAAACTTAGATGAAGATCATCCCAAAACCCCTTAACCGAGTCATAATAAGCAATAGCAGAACGAACGGAGAGATTGAGTGTTTGAACGATCCAACCAATAAGCATAGAATTTAAACTACTTCAGATATTAAAAAAAGGTTCACCGGGTAAAGGCTTGGTGATGGATCCATTCGAGAAACCAAGCTTATGTCTAGAATTAAAACCATAACGAATGGCAGCACTCCAATCATTATAATTATCACCCTTCAAGATCGTACAGGAAATAAGCAAACATGTATGATCCAAGGGATGGACATAGTATATGTGAGAGGGAAGCAAGGGTGCAGAATCCCCGACATAACGCCAAGAATCGGAAAGGCCAAACCATCGGCACCGAGTAGGAGCTGGCGGAGGGCTCGAAGGAGAACATCGGTGTCGTCTGGCTGCGGTGGAGCTTCCGGCTAGTGCGGCAGATCGGCGACAGGAGCCTCGGCCTGGCATCAAACGAAATTGAATGAAACTCAAAATAAATAAAACATCTAACGAAACTCATACAGCCATATCATGCACAATATAACCGCGTGAAACTAAATTGAATGATTATCACAAACACAACAATTTGCTTGATTAAATAAAAAATTAACACTGATATATGAAGATATTTGCCACACTTTTTTAATAATGTAAACATTCAATAAGAGGGAGGGTAATTGCCTTGTTTATTAGGGTACTCAAGGAGGTGGTCCAATTTGAGAAAATGATGCACATATAGATGAATGTTGGGCCCTAGATGTTGACTAATCCACTCACTTTGGAGACCTAAATCACCTAATTGAACGTCTTCTTGTGACCGATTATTACTTAATCACATTAGGGTAAACTTAATTGAAAAGCAATTAATGCAATTAATTAATAATTAACCTATTGATTTCCAGCTAGGCATATGCGTAATATGAAATGCAGCAGGAGGTTGAAAGTTGTTGGCTTGTTTCATAAGAAAACAAGTTAGGGCAAATTGTAGAAAATGATGCCCAACTACTTCATTTAATTATTACCTACAACAAGTAGGTTACCTCTGCGCACTGCGAGATATAATTAATTAAAATATTGAGATTAATTTTTATTTAAAATTTTAAAGTTTAGTCATATAAGAAAAATTACATGAGTTATGATGTGAAATAATTAATTTAGTTAGAAACTATTACACATTGAATACAATTACATATATCTTTAGAAGTTAAGGAAATAGAAATCCTTTCCTTGTAAGAAATGTTATAAATTGTAGTTACATTATAGAATTAGTTTCCTTATAAAATTAGCTATGTTAGACTTTGGTTTGTTGTAGCCCTTAATGTTGTAATCCTCATGATTAATGAGGTGTGTCATTGATTAATATCAGTGCACCATAATAAAGTCTCTTATTTTTATTATGGTATCAGAGATTAAAATCTTGAAACCCTAAGAAACTGCCTTTCCGAGCCACCGCTGTTGCTGTCAAGCCGCACGCTGATCCATGCGCTGCCGCACAACAGCCGCCGTCTTCTCCATTCCGATGCTCACCGGTCGCCACCGCCACCGTCTGGTCGTGGTAATCTGTGCGTCGCCTCTCCTAATCCGATTGCTCCGTGCGTTAAGCCACATGTGTCGATCCTGAAGCTCACGTGTCAAAGCGTTCCTGTCACGCGCCGTCGTCAATCCGATCCGCCGCCGTTTGTTGTATCTGCTGCTGATCCGTACCGGATTTTGCAATATTGTCTGCCTTCGGAAGTAATCCCTAAGAACATGCCCGTACTAATGCTGGTTTGAGGCTACTGCGCTTTAGAACATGAATGGCTATGAGGTAATTGCGACTTTACTGAAACAGTTGCAGTTGCAATCTAGCCCTAAGATACATATGCCTGTTGGTCGTTTGTCGACTGACCCCTACATCATTGGCTCTTCTGACGGACCTGGTTTGGTTATTGCACCCACCATCCTCAAGGGTCAAGAGAATTACCTTGAATGGTCTCCTACAAATACTGCTCTTACTGAAGTTGAATACTACTTCTACCGCTACTGAAGTTGAATCTCGATCTATGGTGATTTTTTTTATAATGATTAGCAATTTCATAATTTTCTTTGCAAGTTGGACATTCTTGTCATCATGCTCCAACTTGAGGGAGGGTGTTAAGGAAATAGAAACCCTTTCCTTGTAGGAAAGGTTATAAATTGTAGTTACATTATAAAATTAGTTTCCTTATAGAATTAGCTATAGATGGTAATTCCTTATAGATTTAGAATCTTATTCATGTTAGACTTTGGTTTGTTGTATCCCTATATATTGTAATCCTCATGATTGATAAGGTGTGTCATTGATTAATATCAGTGCACCATAATAAAGTCTCTTATTTTTATCAAAAATTATATATTTTAATAAATTATTATTGATTATATATAGTAAAGAATTAAAATCAGTAATATATTAAAATATTAGTATGTTATTTTCTGACAACTTCATGGGTTTAGGTCAGTTAAAATAACTTTAATATCCCTATTTAAAGAACCATCCAAAGAAAAGAATTTCTATTATGTGGTGGCTGGGAAAACAAGAAGAGAAAAGAAGAAGAAAAAACCATCATGAAAACTTAAACAAGAAAAAGAAGTTTTGAAGCTTTGTTGGTCATTGTCAACTTATACGAGCCAAACTTATAAAACGATATGAGTTGATGGACACATCCATTGAACATTCAATTATCTGAGGGTGTACATCTTTTCAACTCAATTACATTTAAGTTTAGATTAGTCTGATTTATTTTAGTTTTATTTATTATAATATAATATAATATAATATAATATAATATAATATAATATAATATAATATAATATAATATAATATAATATAATATAATATAATATAATGTTTATTATAACTATTACTTTTAACTTACTCAATTTCAATACTCCCTCTGTCCCAGCTGTTTTTGCACTTTTACTTTTTGCACACTGTCTAGGACTCATATCTGGCCGTTAATATATTTACCTACGTATGATAACGGCAAATAAAAATTTAGTATTTAAAAACTACACGATTTGAACAATATCATATATAATAATATCGTTCTTCATATATTTATTCAAATATACCGTTAAACTTTGCTGGATAATAATGTCAAAAAAGCAAAAGTGTATGTACAGCCGGGACGGATGGAGTATCAATTTAGTTGAGTTAAAATAGTGGGAGAAAAAAAACATGATCAAAGTTTGAAGCAAAACATTGCAATATTATAGTCGTGCGTGATACGCGCTATTGCTCTATACACACAAGCACAGGCAAATGATTGGAAAAGGAAGTCTTTTAATTTGCAGGAAAGTCTCTGTAGAGTACGCCGGCATAACCATGAGAGTTAGCTTAATTTAACTTCTCTATTCAAATGTAATAATTGGAAAAAGGATAAGTCTCAGGAAAAACGGTCTAGTTCATAGGAGTTTTTTACCTGTAATTTATTAAAATGTTATATTTTATAAGTTAAGAGAAGTAATACTCCCTCCGTTTTTTTCATTGGCACACTTACTAAAAGTGGTGTTTTTTTTAATTGGCACTTGCTATTTTGGGCAAGTTTAAGGTTTTTACATCCACTCATTTTACATTCTCTTCTTTCAATTCAATTTCATCCACTCATTTAGCATCTCCTCAATTCTAACACCAAAAGAGAGGTGCCAATGAAAAAAAAATGGAGGGAGTAATATATATTTGAAAGTGAAAATATAAAATTAATGATACTAATTTTTTTTTAATTCCGTATGTAATTTAACAAATACAGTAGAGATAGATAGAGAGGTAGGAATTTCTCGAACAAACCGTCCATAGATAAAAAGGGCATAAGGTAAGAAATAAGTGATTTGTCCATAAGTTTATAGATATGACACCTTACATGAGACCCACTTGCAAAAATTACTTAAAATTTGTGGTAGTTTACGAGTATGTATGATCTTATAAATAAATACTAAAGGAATCGGAGAGATATTGTTATGAAGGACCTTTCTCTTTTAGACTTTTATCCATAAATTTGCCGATTGTGATTTTTGTTATAGTTGTAAGATTCTAATATCCTACATTGGAGACAACTATTGTTTAATGTATAAATTATGTGAATTATTAACTAATTTTAGAATGAAACTCTGAAATTACATTCAAGACCTACTCCACTAATCACCACTATAGAGGCATGTTTTTATTTTAAAAGTTGGGTTTGACAAAAGAATAAAAATAAAATTAAAGTGGAATTTGACTCTCATACAGTGAGACTCTACACATAATACGATGCATACGGAGGTTTAAAGTCATAACAATCCAACCCCAGAAGAAAAGAAAGGATCTGAACCAAGTGGTTATAAATGCATGTCTTGTAAAATATAAGAAGAAGCAAACAACAAATACCCTAAAAATAGTTGGAAAGTAGGGAGCTCCAAATTAGTGCAACTACTCTAGAACTTTATGAAAAGCAAGTTACCCTAAAAATAATTTCATTTAATAATAATTTGTGTGCCAAAATTAAGCCTAACAAGCAAAGTAGGGCACAAGTTGCAAGTGGTATGCCCTTTTTGAGGTGGGAATCTTAATTCATTCCAACTTATTAGGGTTTTGCATATATTCTGTTACAGGCCATTGGATGCTTCCTACTTTTGGACAGAGTGTTCCCAAAGCATCCCACCCATTTTAAGAAAAGAACACAATGCTTAGATCTGTCCTTATAAGCTTAAGTGCTGATTAATTTTTTGAAAAGCTTAATTGTTGATTAAATAGTGCCCAAGAAAGGATTGGTCTTGAAAAAAAAAGTGACTTTTCCATGCACTATGAAAAACCAGTGCGCTTATTAGCTTAAACATTACTTGTAACTTTTTGAAGATTTGAATACTCCTTTCATTCCACAGTTAACTTTTGATTTGCTTCTGACTCAATTTTTTTCGCAAATTGATGTGGCGCAATCTTGCAGTATCAAAAATAAACTTTTGTAAATTTCGTGTGAGTGATGTGAACAATGTCAAAAAGTAGGAAATGATTGTAAAATTAGGGATTTAATCGGTTAAGTTTGGTAAGTTGAATGACTGCGTATGGAAAATTTATAAATAGGAAGTTTTTTGGAAAATTAAAGTAAGAAACTACTCTGGTAGAAGGAAGTATTATATAACCTTTTCTGATTTGAAAAGTTTTTTTTAAAAAAAATAATGACATTGTTTCACATGTTCTACCTCTAAATCAAAGAGTGATAATGTTAGAAACCTGAAATAAATACACATAATATAAAAATGTAGAGTAATTATTTGTTCTTTTCAACTTAACTATTATTAGAATCATTGATTTCTATTATAAAATCAATTGGTACTCTGTAGAGATGACTCATGATTTTATATATTGAGTAATAACTCTGTCAATCACCAATGTGAGACTCTAACACGCCCTCTCACATGCAGGGGTATGATTCATTGAGGGGTTAATGGGTCAAATATGCGCTCCGATACCATACTAAAATTATGGACTCCTATCATAAAACCAATTGGTAGTATATAGGGATGACACATGATATTATGTATTGAACAATACCTCTGTCAACCACCGTCCACCAATGTGGGACTCTAACAACTATATAAAAGTTAATATTAATTTAATGAAATTCAATTTAATTTATAATATTCAATATTAATTTAATCCATACAAACATAACATGCCTAACAAGGGTATGCAATCAACTTTTAGGTCCATCAAGAGGTGCATTGTATTTTGTAACCAAAAGTACAAGAGGTGATATAAAAAAAAATTCAAAACCATTTTTCGACCGTGTGAGTTGGTTTTAAAAATATCTTTGGCGAGCTTGGGAGACATTTCCCAGAGGATACAATCTTCAAGTGAGATCTATGATGCGTTGCATTCTAAAGAAGCAACATTAGAATGATGAAATCACGTAGCAGTGCCACGCTTTAGTTGGACTGGGAAACGGAATACTCTCTACGTCTCGTCATATTCTGTACACAAAAAAATTATCGTAAAAAATGTCAAACTTTAACCATATATTTAAATAAGTATGTGAACAATAATTTTATCGTATTAGATAAAATTAGATTAGTTGTAACAAGTAATTTTTAAATATCAAATTTTTGTGTACTATTATGTTTGTAGCTATACATATTTATAATCAAATATATTTATTGAATATCATAAAAAAATTATGTGTAAAATATGATGGGATACGGGATTAGTAGTCCTTGCTAAAACCGTATTCACGATTGTCCCCTGACACACCAAAACCATTGTTCATGTGGTCCTTGCTGAGCATCTCCAATATAACCTTCTTTCTTTTAAATTTTTATTGCCATATAGGATTTAATGATCCTAGCTCTAAATTTGCTCTCCAACGGTTAAATACCAGAGTCAGTATTACGTGGACAAAATTTACATCGACCCTGTCAAAGTGACCTTCTCTTCTCTGAAGGTGAAATTGACGCTCGCTCTTTGCCAAATCAACCACAAAAATTGGGAGGGTGACTCAAATTTCGCTCTTTGTGTGTGTACACGTCAGAAAAAAATTATTCATTTGATGTTTGGATTGGAGAAGAGTTCTAAAAGAATCCTGCAGTCAAACGTTTAAATATTACATCATATTGAAGGTGTGTGCAAGTTTCAATAAAAATTTGCCATGTATTCCCGATAAATAGGGAAGACTCTCTATGCATTGGAGATGCTCTACGTCCTCAAATGTCGGCACGGCCCCCATTTGATTTCATCATTAATTTCATAATTCATTTGTCTCATTTTAAATTAAATAAATTTTTTTACGATGTTCAATAAATACCTTTGATTATAAATATATTTAAATACATATAATAATGACATAAAAAAAGTTTATACTTTAAAATTTTATATTACAATGAATCTAACATTATCTCATGATAATATTATTGATGATTTACTTATCTAAATATATTATCAAATTTCAATAAGTTCAACTAAAAAAATAAAATTCTTTACTATTTCAGGTAAGACGGGGCTGTACACATGTTGTACAAACCAGAAGCTTTCAATATCCTCTCACTGCATTGCTACTATAGTAGTTTTTTTAATTATTATTTTCCCACGATGTTAAGAGTATTAACTCAAATAGAATCCCAATAGAATTGAACTAATATACTTCATTTGTCCCATATTTATTGAACTATTTATTTTTTTACGATTTTCAATGACCATGTTTGACCGTTAATATCTCTAGTTACGATAATATTTTCACATATAAAATTAATATTTAGAAAATAGATGTTAAAGATAAATCTAACAATATCTCAAATAATATTTTTATTATACATATATTAATTTATATTTAAGATCAAAATTTACCAAGTTTGACTTTGAAAAAGTAAATAATCCAATAATCTTGAGACGGACGGAGTAGTTCTTATATGTTTGTGAAACGATGACTCAATATACTTCAATTTATGATAGATGAAATGAATTGTTAAGATCCTAGAATCGTGAACACTAAGTGAAGAACCACCCTTCGGGAATGTCGAGGAGAGGGATTTATTTAAAACTTTAATTGAATTCGATATGGCAGATCCGATATCAAATCACTTTATTAGTCGATTTAAAATAAGACAAAAAATTTTGAGATGGTAAAACAAGACACGAAAGTCTCACCTCTTTGTTTGAGACAATAATAAATGAAAGTGGTTGTCAGGAAAAAAAAAAAACCAGTGAAAATGTTCTGGTTACCTATTTAAAAGTTAATGTTTTTGTTCTTATAGATTTTCTGTTTAGAAATTAAATCCAATTACAAGATGAAGGGAGCATTAATAAAGTAAAAGGGATACGCGGCCAATTCTTCTTTTTAATGTACCCCTATCCTTGTAAAATTGGACATTAACGATGGACTTTTTATGCTGGACAACTGGAACAGTAAACTTTAAAGTGAAGCGCTCGTGATGAAGCAACATTTTGGTGAGCTTGGTAGACCGGTAAATGCCTTTTCTTTTTTTTTTTGTGTTTTTTTCCCACAAAATTAAGCAAGGCCTTTCTGATGGTAATATTTTATACTATCTACTCCCTCCAGTCCTCTATTTATGAACCCCTTTGATCAGACTTTTTTTTATGGCATATTTGATCATCAATAATTTTTGTTATATGCAGTAATGAACATTATGCGAGATTTTTTGAATTCTCCGTAATATATAGTTTTTAAAAACTAAAATTTTATAATTTATTGTCGATGGTGAAATATATTTTGAAAAAATATTAGAAAAATGAGACATAAATAGAGGAGCGGAGGAGTATAAAGTTTGAGGGCAAAATGTTGGACAAATAAGAAAAAGAAAAGAGAAGGAAGTCTGCTAATCATTCCGTAAGAGAACATTAGGCAGTGAGCACAGAACAGGACAAAGTGTTCATACGATTCCACTCGAATGGAGGTGGAAAATGGTAATGAAGAAAAGTATCCACATTCCACACTAATCTTAAATAGTAACGGGGTCACTATCTTTGGTGGATTTGGTACGAAAAGTCTTTCCCATGAATACTGTTCTATACTTCTATAGTCTTTGATTGTTCTATTTTGATTATATACACTGAAATAAGTTAATGAAAGAAAAAAGAATGGTAAAATTTTGGGAATATCATCTTTCTATATACTTATAAAAAGATAAAGTTTATTTAAAATAATAAAAATTAAAAGTTTTTAGTTGCAACATTAAAAATATATTGTGCAATGTTTAGCAGTTATAAAGTTTATAACCCGATTCATGCAGTCCAAAAATTTTATCTTCATTTTTTTTAATTTGCAGTTTAATACTTGATCTTTCTATTACTTATAGAAATACAGTATTTTAACAGATGGAGTCAAAAAGAAAATGAGATTTTATTTTAAAAAAACCAAATATGTTCATGCCAAAAATGAGACAATCACATGCGGTACAAATTACTACTATCAATTGTGGAATGAATGAAAGAAGGCATGGCTGTAAAATAGGCACTTATTTACTATTTAGTGGAGTGTGGGCCTAAATTCTCGTGATAATTATTTTCCAACCCTTTCCAGCTAATCCATATTTACTTCACAAATGGCACTGTGGCAACAGTTTCTTTTTTTTCATTTCAAACTTTAATTATTACCACTAAACCAACAGATGTGTATAATTTTCACTTCAGCCATATGAACTGAAATAGATCAGTTCAAGAAAAATAATCGAGAATTTACTATTAAGTCCACGCTAACTAGCCAAATTTACAATCTAAAGCAAACCTCATTAGAATAAAAATGGTACAAAGATGATACCAAAGTAAGGCAGAGGGAGCAGTTCATGTGGAGTTCCAGTTCAAAATGGTACCTTTGGCCTCCTTATTTATGCTTGCCATAAAGTTACCTCATCTTGACCTACTTATGGGCTCCTGGTGCATATGATCAGCAAACAACTAAAGTTGATATCATGTTCATATACCTTAGCTGGCAAAGGGGACTAATCCATGTGCAATAACTAAATTAAATCTTCATGTAAAATTTGCAGTTTCCATGATGTATGAACCAATGTGTTTTAGTATCACTTCACCTTCAATCTATAAATATGGTGTTCGAGTGTTTTCTCTTCCTCCTTCTCGCTCTCATCAGTATGCGCTGAGTCTCCACGTCTATGGCATTCCCTAGATGTTTCGGAACACAAAGACGGAAGCAACACAGGCAAGCATGTGAAAATTATGATAATTTCATGGTGAAATGATACTTCTATAGTTTGTGCTAATTGAGAGAACAAACAGAAACGAAGAAGGCAAAACTATAACTTTGTCTATGGCAAATTAATACTAGGATTCTACATACTTAATGGAAGCATAAGAAAACTGTACAGATAAGACATGCTGAAATGTAACATAATTTACTTGTTGATGAATAAGATAGAATATATTCGTGCAGCTTTGAAAAGATGGACGGTTTGAACTTTTAGGAGGTTGAATTACTACATCTATGATGGACTAACGGGCACGCATTTATTTTTGCTAGATTATATCGCCTCAGAAGTTAAGGCTAGCAAACTATGGGAAAAAAATGTTTTGTGCTAGTCATAGAAAAGGAATCTTGAACACGTATTAGATCCCGATATATACCTGATTCTTTGGACACGCAGAAAAGATCGCCTTCAGAATCCTCATCTGATTCAACAGAAACTTTGGAATTTTTTCCCTGCAAAAAGTCCCATACTGGTCAATACAGACATCATTTTTGTCTTTTTTCTTATGATCTAATCTGTGCTCTAAAGAAAACATTAGGTGAAGATAAGATGATCTGAACCCCTGCCTGAAAATGTAGGCTAAACATAGGATAAAATACACTTCTAATTTAGAGGCTGATTCATGCAAGAGGAATGAAAGCAAAAGTACTAAAAATGCTTTCAGAGCTACCTGTTGGACCAGTGAAATTGCTTTCGGATGGGTATTCACCATCGCTCTTCTGTCCTTAAAAGTATCTTCCTCACGCTTTACTGACTTCCACCCTCCCCCGTCAATATTTGCAACTTTAGGTGCTTGTTGAGCCATGGAATGTGTTTGCATGCTTCAAAATTCAAGGAACCTCGGTGACCAAGCAAAAACTATAGTATCCTTATTTAAGAGCTAAACTTCAATAGAATGAGCTCCACATGCTTAAAGAGGAGATTTATATGTACTCAACTTGTTTGTTTCATTTCTCCCTAAGGTTCCCCTTTAGATAAATTATGTTACAGTATCAATATCAATATCTTCATCAAGTCAGTTAAATTAGATGATCACCTCAAGAAGTATTGGCAACTAAACAAGAAGAAAGAGTAATCATAGAAGTAATTTACTGAGATACCTTTTCAGGGGATGCACTGGCTTTGAAATTGGGAGATGATCAACAACCTACCAACAAACGAAGGCTATTAGGCCTCTGAAAATTGCTGCTAGGTTAAGCCGTTAAGGTATCTAAGGCATATAAAATCTTCACTTGCAAGAAAGACAAAAATTACTTTTGGTGGACTAATAACAAGAGTTGCACATTCTTTCTTGGAAACCTGCAAGCTGCGACCCAGTGCCTGCACAAATAAAAGTATCACCAAACAAGCAACAATGTGAGTACATAGCACTCTAGTTCACAAATTCAGTGATTGTGTACTCATTTATGATCATTTACAGGTTTCTCATACCTGCACTTCTTTGGTAAATGTCTTTGCAATTTCTCTTTGTAGTTTCATCATCGAAGTCTCAACCTTTTGCGGTAAAGTTGAGAGTGTTGAAGATATCAACCCCAATCTTTCTGTAGAACTTTTATCCAAAATCTTCCCAGACAAAGCTTTCAAGCCCTTATCAAAACTTGATTTGATATCTTCCTGTCCCTTGTTCTGTCAAATTTCAACCATATTAGAAAGTGGACATTCACTAAATCTACAGCACTGGACCATTTATAAAGAGGATCAGTGATCTGCTATTTATGTACCATTAACTGCAGAGAATCATCATGCACTGCCATCTTCTGCCGGACACTTTGCACTACAAGAATAGACGAGGTAAAAGCATCACATATTAATATTTTTTTACACTATCCAAGTTTTCCATGTCTATTACTGTCTCATTTAAATGATAATCATGTTAAAGTTCTCAGCATTCTCGCATTTAAGAATCTCCTCTGTTCATGTTGATAACAGTACTTGAAAGATGACGTAGTAAAAATTAGAAGAGTTCCACGGTCCGTGTTTAAACTTTCAACATATCAAGTTTCTCACTATATATGCTTTAAAGAGAGGGTTAATGGCCCCGTGATTGACTATATTAAAAACCACTCGGAGACAAGTCATTCAAAAGAATCCAAAATTGTACAACAATATGCAGCATAAACTATAGTATGAACAGACATTGAACGCTTACTTTCAAGCAATAATTCTTTTGTTCCTTTGTTGACTTGAATAATATCACTTTGGAGAGACTCCAAGACCATTCCAGTTCGACTTAATGAAGCTTCTATCGTTCCAATTCTATGTTCCAGCTCTTCACTGATCTGGCCTGAAAATCAGAGTTTCAGAACAGGGTGTCAAGTCAAGCTTTTATATCCAGACATCAATTTTAAAAACGACCACTTGCTTTCTCACTGTCACTAGGATCAATTCGTTGATTTTTCTATTCAGACAGAAATTTTCAAGTCTAAGAGAACAACTGATTTCCTGCTTTTTATCAAACAAATATTAGAGAAATTT
Source organism: Rubia yunnanensis (assembly GCA_037428765.1). Taxonomy (NCBI): domain Eukaryota; kingdom Viridiplantae; phylum Streptophyta; class Magnoliopsida; order Gentianales; family Rubiaceae; genus Rubia; species Rubia yunnanensis. Next base: position 1,990,726 of record CM075063.1, on the reverse strand, counting down.
AGCAGATAAAACTATTAACGTTACATTTATATTCAGGATTGGACCATTTGCGCATCAAATTTGCAGAAGATCTTGATATCTGCACTTGGCCTTCATCTCGAGGATAGTTGACAGAAACCAAACAAGAACTCCTCTTCACGGAAGTCTCTCTTTCTTGAGAATTAAACCTCTACAAAACTCCAAAAGAAACGAAATCCGAATCAAAACATAGAGCTCAATCAAAATTATCAATGCCGCAAAACAAATAAGCACATCAACTGAATACAATTCCATCTCCATTATATAATCTGTGCTTTGAATTAGCTAGTGGAAGTCTACAACGATCAGCCACACATCAAAATTAGCTCACTCAAAGCACAAAAACACCAACTAACCACCAAACCATGTTTTCACATACTACGATCCGGCCAAAAACTTAAAATCTAGTCGATGCCATTTAGCTAGAGATTCGGAAAAAACACGTCACATATCTGTTGCATTGCACAGACACTCAAAATGTAGTGATTAAGTACCATCGCAGGTCTTTCAACAGCTCGCAAGAAGATACTTAAGAAATAAATTCCAGCGGTTCAATCACAGTTCAGAAAACACAGTAACACACAACGTGTCAGTATTCAACTATTGCGTGAAATCAGCACATGACAGTTACATATAATCATTCTGCACACTGAATTTTCATACACGATCGATCACTCTATATAACGTGTATATACCTGTTCGTTGGTGATCTGATCATCGAGAGAGTTCTGCGAGATCTGAGAGAAAAGTCCGTGCTGAGATGAAACTCCTTGCGAGAACGACTGCTGCGAATTTTGTGATCTCATCTGTGAAGCCGCCGCCTGAGGTTTTCCAAACATTGAATTCTCCGATCCGCTCGGTCTCCTACAGTCGCAAGTTCAACACGTATCGCACACAAAAAAAGACCGTCAAAACTTAAAACACTCTCTAAAAGGGTAATTCCAGCACACACATTCATGTAAAAAAGCGAGACGAACCTTAATTGAGGAGGAAGCACAGAGATGGAGCTGAGATCGGAGGCCTTGTTCATTTTAAGCTTCATTTTGAATTTCGAGGTCAGGCGTGCAGTGAGAAGTGTCGGTGCGTGGATCAAGCCCTAGGATATCAACTGAAGTTGATCGCCGGAGCTTTACGACGGTCAGGATTGATCGCCGGAGGCTAACGAATTTGAGATGTTCGGTAAACGTTTCAAATTCGCGTGCAGATGATTGGCATATATATACAAACTGAATCTTGGGGGTTTTTGGGCGCGTTTTCAGTTGTTTAAACTCGGAAAACGCCGTCGTTTAGAGGCTCCTTTTTTAAAGCAAAAATCACAACCACCATGATTTTTCTTAACACAAGGAGAAAATAAATGATTAGAATAATTAGGGAAATGGTAAGGATATAATATAAATGTATATTTATAATTACTCTTATCACAAATCACACTATAATAAGAATTTAATACCATTATATCGTCTTATTTTACTATCAACTGAGAATATTAATGACTTTTTATAAATTTAACTATCCCTTTGGAAAAACCGCACTTCATTTATTTTATTATTTATGACGCACTTACTATAAATAAGTTTTTCTTTTATTTGACATCATTTCTATTTTTGGCAAGATTCCTTCAATTTCATCAACTCATTCTACCTTTTACTTTCTACATTCAATTTCATCCACTCATTTTTTTCATCTAAATTCAACCACCTAAATCTATGATGACATAAATAAATAAAAAGAGAAGGTATTACGTATTCGGTGTTAATAACTAGTTATTTTGGCTTCATTCTCCCTGTCGCCGGGTCTAGCACTAGCATCAAGTCTGACCAGATACAGATGTGAGAAATCCCTTTAGATTTGAGATACTCAAGGCGGTGTATTATTGTTAAATTTCATTGTGTTTTGGGTTTTTATCTTAAAATTAATTGACATTGAGTGGATGTGACCCAAGACCTTATATGTAAGTTATTTAGTCTTTAAGAAATCGATGTAGGATATATCTTTCAACATGCCCCCTCACGTGTCAACGTGGAAACATTCCATGATCCACATCAGGTCAAATTAAAGGGGATTCATACATCGGCCCAATAAACCCAACCTGGGCTCTGATACCATGTTAAATTTCAAGGTATCTTGGACTTCCATCCTAAAACCAATTGGTATTAAGTGGAGGTGACCCAAGATTTTATATGTAAATCATTTAGTCTTTAAAAAGCCGATGTGAGATATATCTTACAACACGCCCCCTCACAAGCCTACCCATTTCGGGTCAAATTAAAGGGGATCCACACATCGGCCCAATAACCCAACCTGAGCTCTGATACCATGTTAAATTTCAAGGTGTCTTGGGCTTCCATCTTAAAACCAATTGACACTGCTTACTGTGATTCTGATTGGGCTGCTTGTCTTATTACTAGGCGTTCTCTTTCCGGTTACTTTGTGATGATTGATGATTCTCCAGTTTCTTCGAAGATTAAGAAGCAACCTACAGATTCTCGGTCTTTTGCTGAAGTGGAGTATCGTGCTATGACTGTTACCTGTTGTGAGTTCTTATGACTTAGGTCTTACTGAAAGACTTAGGGGTTGCGCATACTACTCCTATGCATTTGTTTTGTGACATTCAATATGCTCTTCATATTGCAGCAAATCCAGTGTTCCTTGAACGTACAAAGCATATTGAAGTTGATTGTCATTTTGTCCGGGATCTTGTGCAGTCTGGTACTATATTTACTCATCATATCCGCACTACAGATCAACCTGCTTGCTTGTTTACCAAATCTCTCGGACATAACCAGTTTCATTCATTACTTGGAAAGTTGGGCATTTTTTATCCTTATGCTCCAACTTGAGGAGGGTGTTAAGGGATATAAATATTACTTGTAATTGTAATTAGATTCTATTTTTTTTCCTAACATGTATAGGCATTTTGTACTACTATATAATATACTCTGAGGTCATGAATAAACACAAAGCATTACGCTTATTTTCTATAGATATCAGAGCCTAAACCTAAAACCTTAAATTTTCATCCTAAATTTTTCACCCACGTTCGTGCGTGATCTCCACGCACCGCCAATCCGAACTACCTTTCCGCTGTTAAAAAAAATCGTAAGTTTTCCACTGTTGCCGCCTCTTCAGCTTTTGCCCACCGCCACCGTACCTTGCTTCAGTAGCTCACCTCCGGTACATTCTTTTGCTCGTTGCCGCCGATCCAATTTTTCTCGCCGGTCCAATCTTGCTCGCCACCAGCCACTAGTTCGTCTTTTGCTCGCGCGATTGTGCCGCCGCTGACCATAAGTTATATTTGGACCCCCGGTGCGTGCTTCAGTCTGGCAGGCTCCTCCATCCGGACACCAACTCGGACCAACAGAAGTGCGCGTAAGATTCACGCATGCGTCATACCAGCACCGCGTCCCACGCGTGATTATGCCAGACACGCGGTTGTCCCCTCCAGCGCGAGTGTCTCCACGCGCCATTGTAGAGACGCACGTCTCTTTTGTTTTTTTTTGTTTCTTTCTTCTCTAGCATCCAACATGTATACTCTATTGGTTGCAAAGAATTTTTATATTCTTTTATTTTGATTACACATCTACCGTTGGTTGCAATTTGTGTTATGTCTTTTCTTGCTGGTGCAGTGATTTCGCCGCAAGGGTTTGCAGCGGCCGCCTCCTCTGGCATCCCTACATGAACTGATTTCGGTCCTGCTCTGTCTGACGACCAACGGAGTATGACCATACATTTATTTAACCAGTTTGATTCTTTATCCGACCATGTGTTTGGTAAGTCTACTTTACCTTGGATTCTTAATTCAGGAGCCTCATATCATATGACTAGTGACAAGGGTTCTCTTAATGATATTACTACTGCTACGAATTCTGTGAATGTTATACTGCCTGATGGATCTGTGTCGTATGCTACACAATATGGTTCTATTTGCTTTGGTGATTCACTCTTACTCATGTGCTCTGTTTACTGAAAATTATTGCATTTTACTAAAAATCAGTACGAGGACTGTGATTGGCATGGGTGAACAACAAGGGGTGGTGGTTTATTAGCTTCGTCTATTGGATTCTCGCATTCGTCCTCATATCCATCAGTTTATTCTGACAGTTGCTTCAGTTTCTTCATCCAATTTATGACATCAACGTTTTGGTCATCCATCATCGACGCTGCTGTCTTCTGTTCCTACTCTTGATTTTATCACAAATAATACTACTATACCTTGCTTTGTATGTTATAGAGCAAAACAGACTAGACATAGTTTACCATTGAGTTCTACAAATGCTACTGCATTATTTGAATTAATACATTGTGATGTTTGGGGTCCTTATAGAACACCATCTTCTATTGGTGCATTTAATTTTATTTTACAATAGTTGATGATTATTCCAAAGCTCTTTGGGTTTATTTATTAGTGGTTAAGTCAGAAGTAGCTTCTAGATTTTTGGAATTTGGTGCTCTGGTCAAGAATCAATGGGGTCGAACTATATTGCGTGTCCAGGCTGACAACAAACTGAATTTTTTCCTTTGAGATCTCATTTTGCTGTATCTGGGATTATTTTTGAGACATTTATGGTTGATACACCACAGCAGAATGGTCGAGTTGAACGAAAACATTGCCATTTACTAAACGTGGTGCGTGCCTTACGGTTTCAAGCCAGTCTCCCAATTGAGTTTTGGGGAGAATGTGTTCTTACTGCTGCTTATCTGATTAGCCGAACACTGACAATACATCTCAATGGTCGCACTCCTTTTGAGATGGTATATGAACAAACTCCAAATTACTCATCTTTAAAGGTATTTGGATGCTTGTGTTTTGTTGCTCATGTTCCCGGATACTGCGACAAGTTTGCACCAAGGAGTCGGCGATGTTTATTTCTTAGTTATCCTGCCGGAAAGAGAGGCTATCGCCTTTTTGACCTGGAATCCTGCATCATCTTTAATAGTCGGGATGCCAATTTTTTGAAGACCAGTTTTCGTATGCAGTAACTTCGACACCGGCCTCTTCTGTAGATTCTAGTGGCACCACCACCTCACCGCCTCCGGAGACATATGCCCAAATTGCAGCACCACCGGTCCCACCGACCACCGCCGTACCTATGTCGCTGGTTGCTGCCGTTCTTGTCTCGTCGGCCGTTGTTGTACCATTACCACTGGATGCCGCTGCGCCTATAGTGCCCGCCACTTCTCCGGTTTCGGCGACCGACCCAGATCAACGGTAACCCTTATCAATTCGGCCTGACAATGCATCGCCCAAGATTCCACCGCCTTACGCGCTTCACGCACCACCGGTGAAGGTCGATCACGCACCGCCAACTCCGGTGACTCCTCTTGCTCCACCCCTCGATGTGGTGTCTCTGGCCCCGAATACTTCCGTTCGTCGTCTGCTTCTGTCAGCTCCATCACCTGTTTCACTGGTTGTTCTGACATCTCCTCTCGCCACTAAGTTGCCTCCTATCAGACAGAGTGTTCGCGCTCGCCAACCTCCTCCTTATTTGGAAGATTGTGATTGTGATGATCATGCATGTCCTCTTACAACTGAAGACCCCCCTACTACTGCTACGTTCACTCATGTGTTGTCACTATCCTTAGGTGTTCTCTATCCTCTTACTGACTATGTGAATTGTGATAATTTTTCTAGTATGCATTCTAGATTTTTGGGTGCAGTAACATCTAGTGCAGATCCCACCACTTATTATGATGCATCACAACATGCTTATTGGCAAGATGCTATGACTGAAGAGCTTACTGCGCTTGAGCGCAATCAGACTTGGACTTTTGCTCCTCTGCCTCTGGATAAGAAGGTGATTGCTTGCAAATAGGTTTATCGAACGAAGTTTAAGTCGGATGGTACTATTGAACGTCATAAGGCATGCTTAGTGGTTCTTGGGAATCGCCAAGTTGAAGGGATTGATTATACTGAGACATTTGCTTCGGTTGCGAAGATGAGTTCTGTTCGCCTATTCTTATCTGTTGCCCTCACTCGTGGTTGGGAATTGCATTAGATTGATGTCCATAATGCTTTTCTGCATGGTGATTTGCACGAAGAGGTTTTTATGCGACCCCCACCAGGCTATGCCGTGTCCCATGGTCAGTTATGTCACCTTCAAAAATCTCATTACGGTCTTCGCCAGGCTCCTAGGAATTGGTTTGCCAAATTGGCCGAGGCTTTACGAGCATTTGGTTTTGTTCAGAGTAAGGCAGATTACTCTTTGTTTGTCTTTTCCTATGGATCGGTTTATTTGCATGTTCTGGTTTATGTGGATGATTTGGTCATTGCTAGTAGCTCTTTTGTGCTCATCTCTGAGTTCAAGAAATACTTGAGTTCTTGTTTCCATATGAAAGATCTTAGTTTTTAAAGTATTTCTTGGGCATATAAATTGCTAGATGGCCGAAGGGGATGTTTCTTTCGTAAAGGAAATATACCTTGGACATTTTATCTGATACATGTTTATCTGTCTCTAAATCGACGGACTTTCCGATGGAGCAGCAACACGATCTGGCGCGTGTTGAGGGCCCGCTTTACCATGATCCTGAGTTTAGTTATTCGGTTCATACACTTGCTCCGATACCATGTTAAATTTCAAGGTGTCTTAGGCTTCTATCTTAAAACCAATTGGCACTGAGTGGAGGTAACACCAGACCTTATATGTAAGTCATTTAGTCTGTAAGAAACCAATTTGAGATATATTTTTCAACAATTATGGATAGGATTTTTGATAAAGTAGAAGTAGCCACCACTATCTGGTATGACGAGTCAATCACTTGTCCCTGTTGCTAATATTGGACCCAAGCTCTGACAATATTCAGTATCAAACTTTCACCACATGTTTAAATAGGTGTATAACGAATAATATTATTGTATGTGATATTGTTGGATTCGTCATAACGGATAGTTTCTAAAAAGTAACTTTTTGTTTGCCAATATTATACATAGGTCAAACATATATCTTAATAATCGTGAATTTTTTTTTTATATAATTTAATCTGGGATGGATGGACGGTGTAGCTGTTTGCTAAATCTTTTATTTCGTTTACACATCTGAGCTTATGATAAATAGTAAAATATTGTCTTGCTTCCTCCCAAATGCGTGAGGTTAGGCTGATGTTGCTCCCTAATCATGGAATTCCTAAATTTTCATATAGCCCAAGCTATACAGAAAGTAATATTGATCTGTTCTTTTGAATGTGGTTGAAGAAACCATTCCGCCAACCATATTAAGAAGGAGTCAGTGTTCATGACATAGAACCCTAACGTGCTTCACCTCAAACTCTTCCTTTTAGAATTAAGTGAACATTCCTAATTATAAAGTGTTTGATAGATGTTAGATCCACGAAGGTCATTGGGCCACAGGTATGGCAGCCCAATTAGGGGAATATTTAATACTCTAACTTAATTACCGCATTCGCGAGTAATTAAGGGCGATCATTAAGGAGTACGTTATCTAGGACACAGAGTATAAATACAAGGTACATATTTACTTATCATTCATTATGTCTTAATCATATAAAACGCTTGGACTAACTTAAGCATCAGAGTGCTGACCCCTGGAACCCCAGGGATAATTTGATTGCAGGCTAGTTCGAGAAGAACCCAGACCCACTTACCGGTCGGTGGTCGAAGACGCATCAGTGCGTCAAAATGAAAAGTATCCCAGACTGTAAGATGTGCCACAATTAAGTGAATGGAAGGAGTATTTTAAAAAAATCTAATTTATTAGCTCCTAAACCTTTCTACAGTTTTTAGTTACTGTATAAGTTCGAATTTAATGTATGAGTGGGTCTCCTGACAGGCGGCCTGTCCATAAGCTTATGGACATGCCACTTATTTCTTACCTTATACACTGGATTTCTTAAATTACATACAAAATTTAAAAAATTTGAAAATAATTTATTATATGATATATTTTTATATTTTCACCTCCAAATACATATTATTACTTGTTTTAACTTATAAAATGCAATATTTAAATTTTATAAAAAAATCACAACATTTAAGGCAAATGCCCCTGAGGACTGTCCATAAGCTTATGGAAAGACCGCCTTTCCTGAGACTTACTCTTAATGTATTAGCATTTTAACTCTAACTTTTAACACTTCTCATTTTATATTCTCATTACTTTGTAATTTACTCCTTAATTTTAGTATAAGATGTCTAGTTGGAAACAGAATATTCGTTTTATATATTATTATTGTTATTTGTTTGGTGCAGTGATCTTCCTTAGTGATTACCGTTTCAACTCTCTGCTCATATGTGGTAAGCATTCGAAACAAATTTAGCCACAATAATGGAATATTCTCTGTATAAATGCCAGATACTAGTTATTAGTTTAATCATTAATGCCTTTCACACCTCATGACAACAACAAAAAAATGAAAATCCCTTTAATATACTCCATATTTTCAAATTCTCATGAATGATTCCTCGTATGACATTTTATTGTTAAATGGCATAACAGACGTTGGCAGGACTGGTTATTATGATGATTAGACTAACATAAATATAAGTATCTTGATAAATTGATATTTTATTGATTTAAACTAGAGCCCGTTGCTTGAAAGGCAATCTCTTCATAAGCCATGGAAAAATCAGGAAATAAAGATGAAATTTTCAGGTTGTATGAATCTGGTTATAAACTTTATAACTAATACACGTTGCATAATAAAATTTTAATATTGCAACTAAAACTTTTTCCCTTTTATTATTTTAATTAAAATTTATTTTTCCATAAGTTTATGGAAAGGCGATATTTCCCAAGACTTTTCCATTAAACTAAGTTTAAATAAATATAATTGAGCTAAAATAAAATAAATATAAATACATTGAATTGAACTCCAAATAAGTATGGGAGAACACAATCTTAGTTCTTTGATATTTTATTTTTTCTGAAAAAATCGCTTGTTTTATCGACTAAAGATTAAATAAATCATGAAATTTTTTATTTTAATAACTTTTTATGGTCAAAATATAATTATTTATACGATATAATTTATTATTAAAGTTATTGGAGTGCACCAAGGCAATCTGATGAGGTATTATAAATCTGTAAATATTGAGTACGCATTCATAGGTCATGTTGTTTAAAGTTTATTTTAATTGATCTGATCTGATTTGAACTGAACTAAAAATAAGTTTTTTGAGAAATAGTAATGTATGACTAAATTAATCTAAATTCCACCAAAACTAAATTTACACTGAACGAACTGATTTGAACTGAACTGAAATGCAGATAAGCTCCAGAGAACATGCCTTAATACCTCTAAACGATTGTTTTTTAAAAACAAATAAGTCTTAAAAATTTAAACATGAACTAAAATGTGTTAATTTAATTAATTTTTAAAGCAAAATTAGTTTAAGGTATTAGAATAAGATTTATTTTTTTCCAGTTTTCGTGTATTTCACTTCAATTAGGTAAAATTTAATTTAGTCTTATTATTAATATTTACAATGTTTTCTAGTTAGTCGATTAAGTTGAATTCAGCACAAATCAGACAAAAAAAAAACCAATCCACATTCATGACTATGAATGAATTATAGTAAAAATTTTAAACTCATAAGTACTCAATTTCCAAATCTATCTTAAGTATTAATTCCAGTCCCATCAACAAATCAAATTTCCCACTTAAAATGTAAGAAAGGTTTTTATTTTTATTTTATTTTACGTCAATCAAAATCGATACAGATACTTCTCCCCTGTTCATTTAGGATTTTAGCTCCAGCATTTAATTCACGAAATTTTGGTGCAATTTCTACTTCGTATGAATTCCACTGACTTAGAGTTCATTGACCAAGACTTACTCCAATGGCGTCAAACAAGTAATCCGGTGTAGAAATGTTGGTTGATTCTCCGCCATAACTTCTGGAAATCCGCTTGATTCTCCGCCATCGATTTCATCGCTTCTTCACGAAACTCCTCATGCTCTGATCGGGGTAGAAATGTCGGTTGTAACTCCCGCGACGGAGCGAGTGAGGTATCCGGAGGTGGATTTGAGAGGCCTGAATCGGCTGAGTATCAGTTCTGGCAGCGAAGATCGGTCCACTGTTTCTTCTTCCACATCGTCGGCGAGCTCCGTCGCCTCGCCGTCTCCGGCTTGGGGTGATGACGAGGCGGTGTACGTTGCCGTCGGGAAGGAAGTCAAGGAGGCGGAGCTGGCTATCACCTGGACGCTGCACAATTGCGGAGGAAGGAGAGTCGTCATCCTCCATGTTCACCAGCCTGCTCAGATGATTCCGATGAGTAATTCAACTCATTATCATACTTTGAATTATTGCTTCATTTCATTTACTACTTTTTAAGTTTCCCATGGCTGTTTAATTAGCATCAGATTTAGGTCAATTTTAGTAGTGAACATACAGTTCGTTTTCCCCCAATATCTGATGTTTTTATGTCAATTTTATGATCGATTTGGCTGTTGTTGCTTTATTGTGTCTAGTCTTAGTGAAGTTGAACCAAATGAAAAGGCCGTGAGCATAAATCTGTGCTAGTAGTAAACAGTATGTGTAAAAAGAATGTAAGTATTGGAAGAGTTGCTTGATTTGTTCTACTACATTGTGTTTTTAGTATTTAATGATGTACGGATTATATGAGGTTCCTGTTGAGTTGAATAAAAGCTCATAATGCTCTCTGGAATGAAATACTAAGGGTCAACGTCTTTCGTTAATGGTACTGTTATCTGTTTTTGTTTGCTTATTATAAGTTTTGGCTTGCAGTGGGTGCGAGTATGCCCATCGGCCGACTGGCGAGTCACCAAGTTAGAGCATTCCATGAAGCTGAGAGGGAAGATATGCAAAAGATTCTCGATAAGTATATGCTGATGTGTAAGAGAGCAGGGGTAATGGTTCTTTAGTCTTGTTCTCTTGGTTTCCATTCATGTTTGACTCCGTGTCTCTAGGGAGTTAGATTGATGTGCTTCTCAACTTCTGTCTCTCTTTTCCAGACCGACCTTTGGCGGTTAAATATATAGACGACTTTTGTGCTAACTAAATATGCGCAATTATTTGAAGGTGCAAGTGGAGAAACTATACATTGAGATGGACTCCATTGAGAAGGGCATTGTGGAACTAGTTTCTCTCCATAACATTAAGAAGCTTGTGATGGGAGCTGCGGCTAAAGGACATTATTCAAAGTAAGATTTTTACCATGCTATTAATCCTTCTGGTCCTCTATTATTGGCCCCTACTTTTGAGCACTCTTTTTTACGAAGAATAAAATGATTGGTGTAGATTACATTGAAAGTAGGAAAAGTAAATTGAGTGGATTTAAATAATCTAGGATTAGCCAAAAAGGGATAGGAGCCAATATAAAAAAAAAAACCTTCCCCAAAAGGAAAGGGAGCCATTATTAGAGGACCGGAGGGAAGTCTTGGACTTACCTAAATATCTATGTATGTTCCACTATCATAAATTTAGCAACCAAAGGTCACTTAGTAAACCTGCCAACTCTAGTGGTGGTTTTGTTAATTTTCATGCATTGATAATTTACTGACATTTGATTCCCGTCCAACATTTTGAAAATTTTACTAGTTCAGGATGATCTTCTTTCAAAGTTGAACCATTTGAATAATGCTCTTTATGATCTGGTGTTCTTACCTATCATCTTCTTTTTTGAGTAGTTTTCCAGTAGCATTATTATCAATTAAACCAATACATATTCAAAAGCTATTTGATTCCAGACTTCTGATATCAGTTTATCATTATGTTTGCGAGAAAGTATGTTGTGGTGTTTTTACATGCATTACTGCTGCAGGAAATTACTGGAGCCTAGGTCCAAGAAAGCCATCTATGTCCGCGAGCAAGCTCCTGCTTTCTGTCAAATTCGTTTTGTGTGCAAAGGGCACCTGATTCATACAAGGTAGCTTTGTGGTTCATATGAGTTCCTTCTGGTTATTTGGACTGCTTTCGGTTGCTGTCATAACAAAATTTTAGTTTCTCAAATATGTCTAGCATGACGAAGTATCGAATTTGGATCTTTGCAGGGAAAGTAACCCAATAAGTGTGAATGCAAAGGCTATCCCACCACTTCGGGCTAGTTCAAGTACTGAAATTGTACCATCTCATTTGAGATCAAGGTCTGTCACTGAAGGACTAAATGATCAAGTGAGACAATTAGATTCGGCTATTGACTATCGCCGAGTAATGTCTGACAACCATGGCACTATATTGGCTGGATTATCTTCGTACGACATAACTGGACCTATAACCCCTCATAGTAGTGGGTCAAATTCGGAAAGGAGCAACAATGTATTGGAGAAGGTTTCACAAGAATGTCCATCAGTGGCTTCTTATTATTCGACAGCCTCATCTAATGACATGATGGAGAATCCAGCATCAACCTCAATGACTAGGATAGAGGGGAACGAAAATGAGTTGGAGGGAGAGGTTCTCCGCCATTATGACAAAGATAGTACTATCACGTCTTTTCACCCTCAAGAAGCAGTAAGTAAAAAGAAATTTTCATATTGTAATAGTTTCATTTTTTGAGCTTTTCATGTAATAATGAAAATAAACTGAAAGCTGAGTACACTGTTTTGTTTTGATATGCTACAGCTTGTCCATTTTTTGCTGCTATCCAGTTAATTCTTGTTTTAAGCTTAGGTTTTGGGTGTTTTAATATTTTACAGGAAGGGGTTATGAATAACGAATTCTATGATAGACTCCAGCATTACGTGGAGGAGGCAGAAATTTCCAGACGAGAAGCATTTGAAGAATCAATGAAGCGAAGAAAAGCTGAAAGAGAGGCTATTGAGGCTAGGTTCCGGGTATGAATTTACTTGTTACCTTCTTACTTATGCAGGGTTCCAATGAAACATTTTATACATCTTCTTCCAAGTGTTAACGTTTGTGGACTATTATAATTTTGATTTAGGGAAGATGGTTAATTTTGCGCTATGTTGCAAGGTAGACAACTCAAATTTTGTGTCTCAAGAAAATAGTAATCAATGATGACAGTATACAACAGAAGTTGATTGTAGGTAGAGCTAACTCTGTATGACAATAATGGCTTAAGTGGCAGTAATGAATCTTATATGTATATCAACAGGCTAAAGCTTCAGAATCGAAGTATACGGAAGAATTTAAACACAGAAAAGAAGTTCAGGAAGCACTAGAAAAGCACAGGCAAGAAGTGGAGAAGATAAACTATGAAGTTGTTGAGATGCAGAAAAAAATCCAAGCTTCCATGGAACAAAAGTCTTCTCTGGAAACCCAAATTGAAGCTTCTGAAAGGTTGATTCAGGATCTGGAACAGAAACTGTTTTCTGCTGTTGAGCTAATGACAAAGTACAAGACAGAAAGGGATGACTTGCAGGTTGAGAGAGATAAAGCAGTAATGGAAGCTGAGGAGCTAAGAAATAACCAAGCTGACGAGGGGTCGAGTTCCTCCACTTACTGTTTCTTTTCTGAATATATCTTCCCAGAAATTGAACAGGCTACTCGTAGTTTTGATCCGGCATTAAAGATTGGTGAAGGAGGTTATGGAAGTATATACAAAGGCCTCCTTCGTCACACTCAAGTCGCTATAAAGATGCTGCACCAACATAGCGAGCAGGGGCCTTTGGAATATCACCAGGAGGTTGGTAATCTTAATCCTTGCTTTCTCAGAATATCATCCTTGTGTATAAGTAGAAAACTAAACAATTTGGGAAGCTAACTCTGTCTTGTCTGTCCGTTTAGGTAAACATTTTGAGTAAAATACGGCATCCAAATCTTGTTACACTTATAGGAGCCTGTCCAGAAGCTTGGGCACTCATCTATGAGTATTTACCAAATGGAAGCCTTGAAGATCGACTCAACTGCAAGGATAACACACCTCCACTATCTTGGCAGACTCGAATTCGTATTGCTTCAGAGCTCTGCTCTGTACTTATCTTCTTGCATTGCTGCAGCCCTAAAAGCATAGTCCATGGCGATCTGAAACCCGCAAACATTTTGCTCGACGCCAACTATGTAAGCAAGCTCAGCGACTTTGGCATCTGTCGTGTCCTAAACGAAGATGAACTATCAGAGAACAACACGACGCCATGCCACAGGACTGTCCCGAAAGGCACCTTGCCATACTTGGACCCTGAGTTTATTGCAACTGGAGAGCTCACTCCTATGTCTGATGTATACTCATTTGGGATTATATTGCTAAGGTTATTAACCGGGAAGCCAGCATTTGGGATAGTGAAGGAAGTTCAGACTGCTCTTAAAAATGAAAATCTGAACAATATACTGGATCCTGCAGCTGGGGACTGGCCATTTGTCCAAGCACAACAGTTGGCTAACCTAGCAATCAGCTGTTGTGAAATGAGCCGTAGAAACCGGCCTGAACTTTCATTAGAAGTGTGGAGAGTGCTGGAACCAATGCGAGCGTCGTGTGGGGCATCTTCTTCGAGGTTGATTCCCGAAGAGCAGTCTCAGACCCCATCCTACTTCATTTGTCCTATATTTCAAGTGAGTGTTTCTTGTTCTGATCTTTCAATTCATGTCAATTGTGCCAAGCATGTTTATCATAATCTTCCCAATGTCCATCAGAACAAGAAATAGGAAAAGGAAATATATCTTCTTCGTGCAAGCATGCTAATAAGGCTGTCTCAACTTTGCAGGAGGTGATGCAGGATCCTGTAGTTGCAGCTGATGGCTACACATATGAAGGCGAGGCAATACGAGGATGGTTGGATAGCGGGCACGAAACGTCGCCCATGACGAACCTCTCGCTCACACACACCAACCTCGTGCCAAACCATGCTCTCAGATCTGCCATTCAAGAGTGGCTACAACAGCCTTATTAGGGCAGGACTCAGGTGGAGTCCTATTATTTTCTTGTACATTTGATCACACTTCCATGCTTTGCATATATGATATACACATAGAGTAGCATTTTGTGTATAGAAAGATTAGACTGAATTGTTAGGGTTAGATTCGACGATGCTAGCTCTGGCACATCATTAGAGTCTCATTTATGGTACTCCCTCTGTCCCAGGTTAAACTGCACATTTTACTTTATGTCACTATTCATTGTTCAACTTTGACCACATATTTGAATAGATATATAAACAATAATATTATCATATGTTATATGGTTGGATTCGTCGTAACAAGTAGTTTCTGAAAAGTAAAATTTTTTTACCATTATTATACGTAGTTAAACATATTAACGGATAGACAAGTTTCTTGATGAGCGTGAAAAAATTTTTGTACAATTTAACCTGGGACAGAGGGAGTACTATGATTGACTTAGTTTCTAAAATGGGACTTTAATCATAAGACGGATTGAGTACTCAGAATGATATTGACTAGCTGGTTGTAAATGAATGGTTGGTTAAAACGTATAGTAGTTGCTCCATATTTTGAAGAAAAAATTGTTGTTGTTGATCGTCTGTTTTAGTCCTTCTACATTACAGCTGTGATGGAAGTATGCACATTTATAAGATGTAACAAAATGCTCCAAGTGTACAGGGACTTTGGTTTCCCAGAAAAGGGAATAAATAATGGAATTGTTCTTCGGAGTATTTGATAGGAATCACATCTTTTGTGCCATCGTAATTTAGATCGCAAGTGATAGCGAGGTATTAACAATGTCGGATAGCTATTTACAGCACCCTAAAGAAGAACCTCAATAATACAAGAGGTTTTTTACGAGGAGTAGAAAGTTGAGAACAGAAACGATTCCATAGAAGATGGGATCCGAAAGATTAGGAGTTGGGAAATGACAGAAATGTTTTTATCGTATAAACAAAGGTGGCGCTATCATGATACGACACTTGCAGGACCGTACAGTCAATGCGTTTGGACAGTTCACCCTCCACTTCTTGTTTTTCTTCTGCCCAATTCTATATACTCCCTCAATTTGTTTAGTGGATTGTTATATCACGCCCCGTATTTTACTTGATTACGCCCTGTATTTATACTATTTAATATATAATATATTTTTTAATTTAATTTAAATAAGTATATAAAATTAAAATTAAAATTAAATTACTTTTTATTTAAATTAAAGAAGGTGCCGCCGCCGTTGCCGCTGCCAAGCGCCGCTGTCGGGCCTCCTTCTCCTCCGCCTCTGATTTCGCCTTCTCCTCCTTCTCCTCCTTCTCCTCCGCCTTCTCCTCCGCTTTCTCCCCGATTTTCCGGTCTCCTTCTTCGACGAACTTCATCTTCTCCGATCTTCTTCTTCGGTGAAAACTTCATCTCCAGTTCTCCTCTCTCGCTCTCCTCTCCAGTTCTCCTCTCCAGTTCTCCTCTCCCGCTCTCGCACAGGACCGGCTCCCGTTCTCCTCGGTGAATCGGCTCCCGCTCTCCTCGGCGAACCGGGCTCGCTCCTGTTCTCCTCGGCCGAACCGGAGCCCTCTCTCCTCGGTGAACCGGGCTCACTCCCGTTCTCCTCGGCCAAAGGCGAACCGGGCTCCCGTTCTCCGTCGCTTCTCCCTTTCTCTGCCGCTTCAAGGAGGACGGCGGGGCTAGGGTTTCGCTCGAGGGGACGAGGACGATGGAGGATGGCGGGGCTAGCTTCGCTCGACGGCGGGTGGAGCTCGACGGGGACGAAGGAGGAGAGACGGAGGGGCTAGGGTTTCGATCGACGGGGCTAGCTTCGATCGACGGCGGGTGGAGCTCGACGGGGACGAAGGAGGAGAGACGGATGGGCTAGGGTTTCGATCGACTGGGACGAAGGAGGAGGAGCTTGGTTGGGCTAGGGTTTCGATCGACGGGGACGAAGGAAGAGGAGCTCAGCTGGGCTAGGGTTTCGATCGACGGGGATGAAGGAGGAGGAGCTCGGCTGGGCTAGGGTTTCGATCGACGGGGACGAAGGAGGAGGAGCTCGGCTGGGCTAGGGTTTTGATCAACGGGGACGAAGGTGGAGGAACGGCGGGGACGGGGCGAAGGAGAAGGAGGGACGGCAACGGGGCAAAGGAGAAGGAGGGACGGCGGCGGGGCTAGGGGTTTTACTGCGGACGAGGGACGACGGAGGAGGCACGGTGGTGGTGGTGGCGCCGGAGAAGACGAAGAAGAAAAGAAGAAGGTGGTGGCGGACGGCGACACTGGAGCTGGCTCACGGCGGCGACGATGCTGGCGCTGGCTCACGGTATTGCTATATCACGGGTATTGCTATATCACGCCCTGTATTTTACTAGTTTACGCCCTAATACGTATATACACGTATAATACAAATATTAAAATTTCAAAATAAAACAAAATTAAAAAAATAAAAAACAAAAGAAACCACACAGTGCGCCACCGCCGCCGGTCTCCGCCGCCGCCGTGAGCCAGCGCCAGCGCCGACACCGCCGTGAGCTAGCGCTAGCGCCAGCGCCGCCGTCCACAACCACCTTCTTCTCTTCTTCTTCGTCTTCTCCGGCGGTCTCGCCACCGCCACCGCCACCACCGTGCCTCCTCCGCCGTCCCTCGTCCGCAGTAAAACCCCTAGCCCCGCCACCGTCCCTCCTTCTCCTTCGCCCCGTCCCCGCCGTTCCTCCACCTTCGTCCCCGTCGATCGAAACCTTAGCCCAGCCGAGCTCCTCCTCCTTCGTCCCCGTCGATCGAAACCCTAGCCCAACCGAGCTCCTCCTCCTTCGTCCCCGTCGATCAAAACCCTAGCCCCTCCGTCTCTCCTCCTTCCTCCCCGTCGAGCTCCACCCGTTGTCGAGCGAAGCTAGCCCCGCCATCCTCCATCGTCCTCATCCCCTCGACCGAAACCCTAGCCCCGTCGTCCTCCTTGAAGTGGCGGAGAAAGGGAGAAGCGGCGGAGAACGGGAGCCCGGGAGCCCGGTTCGCCTCTGGCTGAGGAGAATGGGAGCGAGCCCTGTTCGCCGAGGAGAGCGGGCTCCGGTTGGGCCGAGGAGAACGACAGCGAACCCGGTTCGCCGAGGAGAGCGGGAGCTGGTCCTGTGCGAGAGCGGGAGAGGAGAACCGGAGAGGAGAACCGGAGAGGAGAGCGGGAGAGGAGAACCAGAGATGAAGTTTTCGTTGGAGAAGATGATCGGAGAAGATGAAGTTCGCCGGAGAAGGAGACCGGAAAATCGGGGAGAAGGAGGAGAAGGCGGAGGAGAAGGAGGCCCGGCAGCGGCGCTTGGCAGTGGCGACGGCGGCGGCGCCTTCTTTAATTTAAATAAAAAGTAATTTTTATTTTTATTTTAATTTAATTTACTTATTTAAATAAGGCAAAGTCTTGGGAAAGACGGTCTTTCCACAAGCTTATGGAAAGACGGGGTTTAATTAAAATAATAAAAGGTAAAAGGTATTAGTTGCAATATTAAAGTTTTAGTATGAAACATGTAGTAGTTCTAAAATTTATAACCCGGTTCATGCAACCCAAAAATTTTATCTTAATTTCTTCTAATTTACACTTTAAACCTTGGTCTTTCCATAACTTATGGAAAGACCGTCTTCCAAGAGACAGACTCTTTAAATAAAATAAAATATATATTGTATATTAAATAGTATAAATACATGGCGTAATCAAGTAAAATACAGAGCGTGATATAGCAATCCACTAATTCTTTTATGTTGACACCTTTCACTTTTGGCAAATCATAAATTATTTTCATCAATTAAATTTACTTTTTACTCTTGTAATCCAATCTTCTCTACTAATTTTGCCTTTTTTATAAAAAAAAATGTGTCCATTGATGGCAGATGGACGGATTTTGCTGGAGGTTCGCCTCACATCCGTCATAATGGGACCGAGCATGGATGTAGTTTTTGTGGGGTTGGGGCGGGCATGTGTATGAAAATTGATACCCACCATGGGTAGTGGGTTGAACATGGATATTAGTTCATACACGCCCCACCCCGCCCCGCCCACTATACCCGCTATGCACACACTTATTTATTATACAATAAACTATTATTTATCTACGATGCAATTTTACTTATAAATGAAGGCATGAGTATGAAAATTTTAATATTATCTTATTAAAATCCATTTTACTCATATAAATGCGGGTATAATATTAAAATTCACCTCGCCCCGCGGGTATTATCTAAAATTCATCCCCGCCCCCATCATCCACTTGGATATAAATGAAGTGAGTAAAGTGGATTTGAAATAGGTATGGAGACCCAAGTGGATGATGGGGCGGAGATGAATTTTAGATAATACCCGTTGGATGAGGTGAATTTTAATATTATACCTGCCATGGGTGATGAGACGGGTATGAGTATAAAAATTTTAGGTGAGCATGAATATGGAGATACCATAATTCGTACCTGCCCTGCCCCGCCCCACCTCATTGCCATCCCTAGGTGCCAATATTGTGGGATTAGAGGAAGTATATACTCCCGAATATAATATTCCATCTGTTTTGTTATTTATGACACAATTATTATAAATAATTTTTTTTATTTGACACACTTTTCCTTTTTGCAAAATTTCTTCAATTTCATGCACTCAGTTTACTTTTTTTCCTTTTACATTTAATTTCATCTATACATTTTTTTCCAGCTAAATTCAAGCAAATAAATTTATGATGCCATAAATAAAAAAAAAGGAGAGAATACTAAGATAATACAATGGAGGAAGTAATACAAGTATACTCCAGAATGTATGAGAAAATAGATAATACTCGGACAATGTCTAAATTAGTGAGACGCAAGAAATAAGTATGAACAAAAATTAGAAAACAGCCAAAATATCCCATGAATGTACAAATAAATTGTCTTTTCGTGATTCACCAAACCAAACCCTAACAAACATGGACAATCATGAAATTATAGCTCCGACTTCTTGAATATTTGTCAGTCACAAATGATATTGAGCGTTTCTAATGACAGCCGGCTTGTCCATAAGTTTATGGATATATCACTTATTTTTATCTTATACATTGTATTTGTTAAATTACATACAAAATTTAGAATTTTAAAAAATATTTTTTATATCATATATTTTTATATTTTCACTTTTAAATATATATTATCACTTTATTTAACTTATGAAATACAATATTTATTTTTTTAAAAAAATACAACAATTAAGATAAAATTCTATGTGGACTGTCCATAAAATTATGGAAAGATTATTTTTCCTGAGACTTTTTCAATGATATTTATATACAACCATGCACACAAATAATAATGATAATAATTAAAGCAATATCCAATGGTGTTACTTTTTCAAATCACGTTTAATCGCCAATATATTTAATAATAAGTATAAAATTTAATGCCAATAAAATATATGTTACAATGGTTAAGAGTCTCACGATAAACAAAGTTATCATTTGATATAAAATATCACGAGTCAGCTCTACATAATATCAATTGGTTTTATAATAGAAGTTCATGACTGTAATATGTTATCAGAGAGTCGAGTGTTGTCTAGTAGGTCCCATAGATGTATATATCGGTCATTTGACATATAACTCATTTATGTTCACATTTATGCGATGAATAATACATCTGCACGTGCTAGACGTGATGAGGTGGTGTCTTAAAAGCCCCACGCTTCATGTTGCACGGTGAATAATACCGCAGAACGTGAACGAGCCTTGAAGAGTCTCACATTTGCGCCCATGGTTGCGTTCATTTGTGTGATGAATAATACAATAGTTAAGAGTCCCTCTTTGCACGTTTTTGTGATTAATAATATTGGTGCACGTAAGGGGTTGTGTTAAGAGTCTTATGTTTGCGCGATGAATAATACTATTACATGTGATGAGGCGTGTTAAGAGCCTCACATTTGCATAATGAATCATATTTTTGCAGTTGAGGGGTGTTTGGAATCTCCCGTTTGCAGGATGAACAACACCGTTGCACTTGAGGTGTGTGTTAAGAGTTCCACATTGGTGAAAGAAAGAGTTATAGTTAAGAGTATATAATATCACGAGTAACATATATGAATATCAATTGCTTTTATGATAGAAACATGTAACTCTAATACCAATAAGTTTAATATGTCTTATATAATAATAGTTTTACTTAATATGAAAATTGTACTACCTTCTTTCCAACCGAAGGTATCGATCACCTTTTTGCACAAGTATTTATACATGCTGATGTGATAGAAGAAGTGAAGGGTTAGAATGAGCTAGATCATTTTCGGTCACTACCTTCATTTTAACTAAGGAAATAGTTAAAATAAAAAAAATTGAAAAATCAATCACTCCAATATGCTGGGAAAACGCCCAATGACAATTACAATGAGTATAATTTACATCCAGCGGCCAGTCTAACCAGCCTCTAGCAATAACTAACATATTGCAAGGACATCTAAATTACATGTCAACCACACTTATCGTCTGTACTATTACAGATTAGAGATCCTGTAACATCGTCTTCAGAAATATTAACTTGCTTCCCACAAAAATTATGATCACTTAATAGAGAGGAGCGTATCACGCATAGTTAAAATAAAAACATTTGATTGGTGTATACGTAAATAAAAAGTATAAATATTTGTGGAGGGAGAATGATTTAATGTGAATATAAAGTTCATTGAGAAATGTGAGAAAGTACTCCCTAACGAAATTACTCATACTCCCTCCGTTCAAAAGATTGTGGATCTTAACATATGGTACAATATTTTAGAAGTTCATCTATATACATGGTGTAAATTACATTGCAAAAAGTAAAGATAAAGCTTTGGGATACATTATGTTTTTATAAGTTTACGGAAATATGAGATTTAATCAGAATAATAAAAAGTAAAATGTCTTAGTTGCAATATTAAAAATTTATTATGCAACGTGTAGTAGTCATAAAGTTTATAACCCGATTTATTCAACATGAAATTTTTATCTTCATTTCTTCTAATTTACACTTTAAACTTTGATTTTAAACTTTAATTTTTCCATAGCTTATGAAAAGACTGTGTAGACTGTGTTTTAAGAGATAGGACTCAAAAGTAAAAGTGAAATGAATAATTAAATTTATCTTAAATATTTTCATAAATGAAAAGTGCAAAGATAATATGAATATTTACAAAAGAAAGTACTCCCTCCGTTTCCTTTTATTTGGCAGCTACAAATGGGCACAAGGATAATTGCCCATAGTAGACTAAGACATAAAGCTGCTCTCATTGGAATGATGTTCCCCTTAAAAAGTAAGGTTACTGTACATGCGAGTCAACAAATGTTGGCTAATACTTCCCACCTAAATTCTGAAAATGGTGGGAAGATTACATGGCTTGAATTTGAATTTACATGAAACGGCCCATTGGCCAAGGAACAAACCCAACAAAGACAAGACACAACAAATATTTTACTCCATCCACTTCTCCTTACATTTTCAGCTTCTTCCCTCTTCGTCTGCTTCCCTCATCATCTTCTTCCCCCTTCATCTTCTGCCATCTTCAGCCTCTTACATCTTGAAAAACAAAATTCTGGTTGCAGCCACACAGTAATGCCGGAAAGCCGCCTCTTGTCTGAATATCAGCGGCGCGAAATTGGGGAGTTCATCTTGCAAAATTTGAAGGACGGGAAGCTGGTCACCCATCGTCGGAAAGAGGCCGCCCAACGATGGAACACCTCGGTCCGGACCATCAGTCGTCTTTCCAACCTGCACAGAAGACAAGCACAACTAGGGTTGTGTACAGACTGGAGCAGCAAAATGAAAGGAAAAAAGGGTAGGAAAAAAGTTGAAATCAACAAAGAGCAAGCTATGGCTGTCCCCCTCCCACTGCGCACAACACAAAGGGGATATGCAGCAGCAGTAGGGGTAAGCACTTCCACCATGCACCGTTGGATCAAGGAGGGTCAAATTAGAAGCCATTCAAATGCAATTAAACCACAAATTTCATAATCTAATCAACTGCACAGGTTATACTACTCACTTTCTCACTTGAAGCATGATACAAGTTCAGGGAAAACATCTTTCATGGATATGCATCACATTATACATATAGACGAGAAATGGTTTTACATAAGTAGAGTTGCGGAGAAGTACTATCTTCTCCCGGAAGAAGAAGAGCCTCACCGCACAGTTCATAACAAAAGGTTTATACAGAAGATAATGTTCCTTTGTGCCGTATGTCGGCCGATCATCGACAACGAGGGGCAGGTCTTGTTCGACGGGAAAATTGGGATTTGGCCATTCACACAAGAAGAGGCAGCAAAGAAGACTAGCAAGAACAGACCAGCAGGTACTCTAGAAACCAAACCAATTCCATCAATCGACCGTGAGGTTACTAAAGCTTTCATGTTGACAAAGTTGGTACCAGCAATTAAAAGGAAATGGCCCTTACTAGCAAGCACTAATATAACAATCAGACAAGACAATGCAAGACCACATATATGCGATGACGATGCTGAATTTAGACTGGTTGCAAGTTCCGACGGGTTCAACATAAGATTGGGTTTTCAGCCACCTAGAAGCCCAGATTTGAATGTCCTAGATTTGGGATTTTTCAATTCAATACAAAGTTTGCAGCACAAGACAAAATCACGCAATTTGGATGAACTGGTTTCAGCAACAGAAAAAGCGTTTGAAGAATTGCAGCCACAAAAACTAAACAAAGTGTTTCTAACACTCCAATGTGTCATGGTGGAGATAATCAAATGCAAGGGATCTAACAGTTACAAGCTTCCACATATGAAGAAAGATGCACTCCAACTACAAGGTGTGCTACCAGACGATTTAGAAGTTGACACGGACGCAGTTAGAGAGGGCTTACAAAGCTTGATCGCAGCAAACAAGGCAACAGGTCTTGAGTACATTATTCAGCAACTTATGTGATAGGTATAATAGGTGCCTCTCGGTTCTACGATGTGGTTGGATAGTGATGGCAAACATGCAATCGTAATACTAGGTTTTGTAAAGTGTGTTTGCAATCCAACCGCTGTTGTAATGAAAAACAGTTGCACATAGTATGACAAATATGTACTTTGCCTCAAACTGTTAATGCCGAGTAAACATTTGGTGAACAACACAGGCTCACCCAATGGACACTGAATACAGTACAGTAAATGGCATCTTTAAAGGGACACAAGTTCCTTCAGAAATCAGGACACATAGTACGCAGACTATCAGCCGAACAGAAGATCAAAGAAATGTACAACCCGTAGCACACATTGATAGGCCAAAACCGGCACATTTAATACACACAATAAACAGCCACACAAAACACGCACCAGAACACACATTTAACACGTCCAACCCAATCATCAGCACTAGCCTACGTTACCATTTGCAGCACCGGTATGACAGTTAAAGTTTACGACGACATACCTACAAAGGGAACCAATCCTTCCACATCTCCATTACTGCCTTTGGAGGCAATTTCCCGTAGTCGTCACTCCGGTATTGAGACAGCAGCATTTTGTGAGCCCACGGATGTACCTGCAGTGGGTCGAGAACGGGTCAAATCCAGCAGAACTCTAAATGTGGCAGAAAAACTATGAAACTGAAACGAGCAAAACTGTGAATGTTGCAAAAATACTGTCAAACTAGAACGACCAAAACAGCAAATGTTGCAGAAATACTGTAAAACCACATCTTGCAAAACTGTTAACATGATACTGAAAACGAGATACTGAAAACGAGATACTGAAACCGAGATACTGAAAACGCAGAAATTAGACCGCAGAAATTCGACCGCAGAAATTAGACCGCAGAAATTATACCGCAGAAATCATACCGCAAACATCATACCGCAAACATACAGTTGCAAACATCATACTGCAAACATTATCAAGAAAACATTATACTGCAAATGTGACACTGAAAATGGTAAAACTGAAACTTTAAAAACGGTTAATGTTGCTGAAACACTGTAAAACGGATTTTAGCAGAGCTGTAAATGTGACCGAATAAACTTTACCCCGGACATGTCGATGGCCACCCCGTTCAGATCGTACACGTACGTCTGCTGATCGCCATTTTCATCCGCCACATCTCCCGTCTTCCGTGGAGTGGCGAAGGTGGCGTCGTCCGCCACCAAGTTCTGCGCGTCGTCTTCGTCGGATTCATAAGTGTCCGCCACGCCTGGCCAGCCCTCCCCGTCGACGAACTCACGACAACCGGACCGAATCCGCCGTGATGTGAACTTGCTCGACCGCTCGAAGTTTGGGTTCCGAGACCACCTTCTCGGCTCGGCCGACAGGCTCGCCAGATCTGGAGGCGATTCCTCCGCCACATATGCCATCGGCCGGAGGTCAGCAGGGCCATCGCGGGTAGGACCCACGGCGGAGATGACTTCCTTGTCCGGCCATTCCGTCGCCTCGGACGACAGGGTCGCCAGATCCGCCGGCGAGTGCTCCACCACATATGTCCTCGCCCGGAGGTTGGCAGGGCCGTCGACGGCAGAACCCACGGCGGAGAGGACTTCCTCGTCCGGCCATTCCGTCTCCTCGACGACGGTGTCGTCGAGGCAGGTCTCAAATACGAGCTGCGGCTCCGATTCTCCGGGTAGTGGAAGTTCTATTTCGGGAGGGGTGAAGTTTGGGTTGAACATGGAGGGACGATCTGAGGAAAGGGGGTTACAGTGGGATCGGAGATTTTTTCAGAGGCGGATGAAACGAGTTTTTCAGATCTACGGCACACCATGGCAGAGAAGAAATGAAGTTTTGACTAGGGTTTCACCTTTCCTCCTCTTATATAGTGGACACAAGAAATGGGTAGGTTTTCAAATTTGGGCCTCTCGGTTGGGCTACCACCGTGGGTCAAATCTTGGGCAGCAAAGAAAACGGAGGGAAGTATTAGCGGCCGAAACGAATGGAGTTTGAAGGATTACTAGGCTTGATCAGAAATTAAGGATGGATATAGCACTAATATGCAGTGGCAAAATGGTAAAAACATAGGTTGTCTCTTTCCTTTTCTAGTAAAGTGTCAGGGCTGCCATGAAAAAAAAAACATCCTTTTTTGGCAAGGGTGCCAAATAAAAAGAAACGGAGGGAGTATGTCACTATTAACGAACCCGTTACTGAATGGAAAATTAGGTACACTTGGCCATGTTCACTTCACATGAACTTTTGGAAGTATTTTAGCAGCACCTTGACCAACAGTCAAGTGAAAATTGGAGTCCCATACAAACTTATTTTAATGTCTAAATCACATCAATAATTGCCCCATGTGCATTTTAATGCCCAAGTTAAGGGGAAAAACCCAGATTTTAGTGCCTCATTATTTGGGAAACAAGTATACCTTAAATATCTAATTTTATTATGATAGAACCCTAGCTTTGTTGGTTAGGGCAACTAACTCCGCAGTATGAGACATGCAAATGGATATTTTATCCCTGCCTAGTGTCCTTTTTAAAAGGTCCATTAAAAAACCATGTTTTTCTTGTTTCCAAACAGCATTACAAAATTTTCAATTTAGAGATATATACAAATATAACACTGTATATTTTAGTAAATGACTATAATCATGAGATGATTCAAAATGCAGAACAACCTTAACTACTTAATAAAAGTGTAAACATAACCCTAAAAAAAATTAGTATATTCCAGCATTCACTGGCCATTTTCGCCCATTAACTGACCGAAAATGACCAAAATGCCCTTTAGGCCAACTACAAAAAATTGAAAGACAAAGATGCCCTTTGCCCAGCTGTTGTTCTGCCACCATCACTACTGCTCCACCACCTTCACCATCGTGTCTTCGTTGCCGCTGCTCCACCTTCTTTTCCTCTACTGCCACCTCTTCCGCCGCTAGGTTTTTGCCACCACCAGCCACCCCTCCTACCATCAGTCTTCCCCCACCATAAGGGCTTCCACCATCACCAGCCACCCATCCCGCCGTCAGCTAGGGCTTACTTCATCACCAGCCACCCCTCCCCCCATCAGCCTGCCCCCACTACTAGGGTTTTCGTCGCCAGGGTTTCAACGGTGGCGGAGGGCTCAACCACGGCGGCGGGGCTCAAATGAGGCAGGGGAAGGCAGAGGATGGTGGAGGTCCCGATTGGAGGGAGGAGGGATGTAGGGGGGAGGGGGGAGGGAGGAGGAGGGTTCTGATCAGAGAAAAGTTAGAAGGAAAGAAAGAAAAGGAATAAGGAAAATTAGGTTTAGGCACATTATAGACATTTCCTAATTCCCCCATAGGGTAAAATTGTCTTTTAATTGAATTTTCGGCCTAAGGAATGGTACACTTGCACTTACGCTTACTATATAGAGTTATATTTACACTTTCAACTATCATAATGTTATATTTTCTTTAATGTAAATTAGTTATTGTTATAGATGCACATTTTTCTTCATAATATTTTACTCTCTCCGTCCCAGGTTAAACTGCACACTTCCCTTTACATCACTATTCCCTGTCATACTTTGACCACATATTTGAATAGATATATAAACAATAATATTATCCCTGGTTGGATTTGTCGTAACAAGTAGTTTTTAAAAAGCAACTTTTGATTTGCCGCTATTATACTTAGTTAAATATATTAATGATTAGACAAAATTCCTGATAAACGTAAAAAAAATTCTGTACAATATAACCTGGTACATGGGATTATTACAATTTGAAATAGGACGAGAGCTGTCATTAATCTGATGGTAATGGCGAAGGAAATACTGACAGTGGTTGAACACACACGACACCATCTCGGGTAACTTGATCTACTCGTACATCTCTTTCGTTATTACTAAAAAAATAAAATAAAATAAAACAGACAGTAAAAAATGGCGCCGGCTTACCTGATTGTACGGCCAATACGGCCTTATTTAATAATTTGGCCCAATACTTGCTGTTGTTTACCAGCCAGCTACTGAATAGACGGTGCCTTGACTTTCACTATGCTCACGCGTTTTTCATCCGTGCCAACACGCGGCTTTTTGATTCCTGATTGTGCTTCCCACTAAGGTTTTTTTTGGGGTTAAAAATGAAGGCCATTTTCTATTCATAAATCGCGTGTTTTACGCACTTTTCTTTTGGTTGAACAGTCTTTTATTTCATTCAAATGTGTTTAATTAATTTTAATATTATATAATATTTTACACACATCTAGTCTTAATTCTTAGTTGTCCATACATGTGTAATATTAATTGTTAAATAATGTGAACTAACATAATATTTAAGGGCTAAATTTTCAATCATTCTCTTTCAATCTCGAATTTTCAGTTGTTCCTTCCGAGTTCCGTTCTTTCTCTTTCAGCCTCAGATTTTCAGTTGGGCTTATGGCCACAATCTTATTTAGCCGTACGTCCAATTAAAATTTTTTACATTTGGTTTTCACAAATTTAAATAAATTAGGGAATACAATATTTTTTTCTACAATATTTTAAATGACCTCTTCAATAAATTAAAAATGCAATATTTTTTTCTCATCATTTCAGCATATTTTGTTAAGTTCATCCAAACTAGGGAATGGTGATGATGATTGCAAGCTTGTTACTCATACTGATCATTATATGTTGAAATTTTAAGTGATAAAAGATGATAAATATTTGTACAAAAAATGTCACAAGAATACAACTGTTAAACTACATTATCATCATCGTAATGATATTTTCTTGCACTAATACAAATTAATGTTATATAATAAATAAAATTTTATTATAAAATTTTTAATTTTAAACGGGTCACGGGTACCCTGATACCCGGTCCAACCAACCTGCATTGCAGGTACCCTATTTTTCAGGGCCGAGTCACGGGCCGTTGTTTCAACTACCCACACATGCGGGTACCCGGATATGAGGGTACCTGCATTTGAACACTCCTAGCCTTTATAAACATGTATGTTAGAATAGATGAGATCAATGATCATTGATCTCATCTATCCTAACACTGTATAAATTTCATAAAATGAAGTAATTATGAATTATATTTGGATGGGGCGAGTGTGGATAAGTGGCCCCTCCATATCTAAATTCACATAAAATTTTCACACTCATCATCGTCTCATTAGTCATAGCGGGTACACTATTATTCACCCTAATACATCTAATTTTATATAATGTTCACTTTGACTCATCAGCTAATTGGATCTCCCTACTCACTTCACATCTACTGTACCTACCCTACTTTTATATCCACAACACCTAAATCTCCGTCTATTACATATTAATTTTAAAATTAAAAATTTAATGAGTATTCACATTAAAAAATTGCAGGTAAGATTATGTCGTGTATAAATAATAATGTATTATATTTTACAATAAAGTGTGTGACAACTCTAGTAGAATGGGATGAGAATTGACATACATAAACTAATATTAACGTCTTCATGACAGATATTCTTTTTATATTGATACCAGTCTCATGCTCATCAAAATTGCTCCCATTTCAATTCCGTTAAGACAGATGAGACACAGATTTCCAATAAAATCCGCCCCACTCCCATCCCAACGTAATCCTTCCACACTTCCAGACAGCACAATAGTGCGATCATTTAGATGAAACCGAATGGTTAACACCCCACGATGTGTTTAGTGGGGAGTAGATTTTAGTGGGTTTCCTTTTCTTTATTCTATCCCCTAATAATTGAGTCTTTTTGTGCCTTTTTATTCTTGTTTCATATGATAGCTTATCAAAATGTTAAGTAGACGTGGCATTTAATGAAAAGATAGTCAACGTTCGTTTTTATCTGTCTCTTGATTATTATCTTACTCATCAGCTAGGATTTATTTCAAATTATAATTATGGTTGAATTTGAAAATTAAAAATATTCTCCAAGTTCATTATGAACCTTTTGTAGTTATGAAAGTATCAATATAATCTCAATTGTTGAAAAACAAGTTAAGCAACTCTATTTAATTAATGGAAATGCTTATATAATTTTAAGATGACACTTCTAGCGTTGTCCTCGACATTCCTGCTAAAAGTTGAATTTGTGTGACTATTTTACCCCTACCCACTGCCACTGCTTCGCCACCAATGTTGCCGCTCTGCCACCACTACCGTCGCTCCGACACCGTACAATCCGGGCATGAAAACCCATGCCACCCGCCCAATATCAAATTTGAAGCCCTAGTGCCATCGTCGCCGCTCCGCAACTGCTCAATCTCCCTGCCACCACCTATCCCAGCCAACTTCCGTCGTCTGCCACCTTGACTCCATCCTGAAACCCCCCTACCACCACCTTGTCGCTCGCCCAATTTCAAATCTGACACCCTAGTGCCACTTCCCCCACCTTGACTCCACCTCAAAACAAAAGGCCTACCGCCATTCGCCACCTCAAGCCATCAAGCTTAGTGCTGCTTCGACCTAAGCAGGCTGTGTGTGATGTTCGGCTTCATCTTGCGGTGGTGGACGATTGAAACGATTGAATTGCTTCTGGTTCATCTCGCTTCACCGGCAAGAGAACGGGAAGGCCGTTGCGCTGGGAGTGGAGATGGTGCCTCCACCTCCTGCAAGAAAAAGTGAAGAAGGTGAAGAAAGGCATGGTACGCCGGATTTTATATAAATACTTGATGAGATAGAGTGGATTTTAATGTTGTACCAGCTATGACTGATAGGACAAGTATGCGTATGAAAATTTTAGGTGGACATGAGTATTAAGGGACCATAATTCGCACCCGCTCCGTCCCATTGCCATCCCTACAAGTTAGAGATTCAATAAAATTGCAATATTGCCCTCAGAGATATTAAATTTTTTCCCCGCAAAAATCATGACCATTTAGCAAAAAATGGTGTATCAAGCATCATATCACTAAATCAACACATGGTTCTCTTTTGACTGTAACACCACTTGATCTAAAACACGATATATGTTATCCGAATTGTAAACACATTGAACAACACATATCAACACATCCAAATAGATGGAACCCTGATACAAAAATACCAATAAATCACGAACGCACGATTTGTACAAGCAAATCGAGAACAATACATCAACAAGAACAACTAAATCGAATTATCACTGTGAACTAATCGATCAGGTCGAAGAACAAAATTAATGTACGGAGACAGATCACACACTTATTCAGTAACAAGCATATTCAAAAATAATAATTAAATTAAACTCTTGTTTCCAATCCCCCATAATGTGAAGATGAGAAAAGGAAGATTGAAGAATAAAGTAAAGTTTTTATGGAGAGAATTGAGGCGGCAGTTTTTGATTGACGACACACAATAGGAAACTAATTTAAATCCTCACTTAAATAAATAAAAAACCATCATAAGTGTTGGGTAAAACGTGGAGTAATCCCAAAAAAAAAAAACAATTCTTGTTAAATGTGTGGTTTATATATATGAGTGGGTCTCCTGACAGGCGGCATGTCCATAAGTTTACGGATAGACCACTTATTTTTTACCTTATACAATGCATTTCTTAAATTACATACAAAATTTAAAATTTTAAAAAATATTTTTTTATATCATATATTTTTAGATTTTCACATTCAAATATAAATTATTACTTGTTTTAACTTATAAAATGCAATATTTAAATTTTATAAAAAGTTGCAACATTTAAAACAAATGCCCCTGAGGACTGTCCATAAGCTTATGGAAAGGCCGCATTTCCTGAGAATTTCCCTATATATATATGAGTGGGTCTCTTGACAGGCGGCCTGTCCATAAGTTTATAAGTTTATGGACAGACCACTTATTTCTTATCTTATACACTGCATTTTTTAAATTACATACAAAATTTAAAATTTTTGAAAATATTTTTTTATATCATATATTTTTATATTTTCACCTTCAAATACATATTATTACTTGTTTTAACTTATAAAATGCAATATTTAAATTTTATAAAATATTACAACATTTAAGTCAAGTGCCCCTGAGAACTGTGCATAAGCTTATGGAAATGCCGTCTTTCCTGAGACTTTCCCATATATATATATATATATATATATATATATATATATATATATATATATATATATATATATATATATATATATATATATATATATATATATATAAAAAAGGCAGATTAATCTATGAACCAAAACCCAATTCACATGTCCTCATTTGATTTAGTTGAATATTCTAAAAAGAGAAAATGATAATTAATCATTGAGGCAGTGTCATTTAAAAACTAATCACCTTTTATTATCCATTGGATATCCCATTATAAGCTTAGGCAGACAAAATCATTTCCCGTTTGTTATATTCCTTAATCTTTCCCAATCTCGAATGTTGTCAAATGTATGAACCGAAAATTACATGATTAATTGTCTAACGATTTACATAGTCTTTCTTTGTTTTCTCCAATTTCTAAAAATAATAATACGTGCAAGAAAAAGAGGCACGATGAGTTTGTTGTGCGATCTCATTATGCTGTCCTCCACAACAAGAATAAAATAATTGGGAAACATGAATCACGTTTGGATATTAAAAATAATAAAAAGGTAAACGATTTTAGTTACAATATTAAAAATTTATTATGCAAGGTGAAGTGGCTATACAGTTTATGGCCTGATTAATGCAGCGC
The DNA here is from genome assembly GCA_037428765.1 of Rubia yunnanensis. Lineage (NCBI taxonomy): Eukaryota > Viridiplantae > Streptophyta > Magnoliopsida > Gentianales > Rubiaceae > Rubia > Rubia yunnanensis. Next base: position 1,958,477 of record CM075063.1, on the reverse strand, counting down.
GGAAATTTTATCTTTATTTCTTGTACTTTGTATTTAAAACCTTGACATTTCCATTGCTTATGGGAAAATTGTCTTTCAAGAGATAGAGCTCTTTACGCTTAAGAAAGAATAAAAAAATAGTATTAATAGTCAAAACTCTTACAAACTACTGTAGTTAGAAATGTACTCGGTTACTTTACTAATAGGCTAAACAGTAAACAAAGAATTATTTATTTTTAAATGTATATTTTCAGAAGAAAAATATAACTTATACTTTACTTACAAATATAATTCTACCGGACACACCATATTCTCTCATGGTTATGGTTATTTTTCTTTTTACTAAAACAAAGTAGTAATACTTTATAAAGGGTTTAGCATATTTTCATTGTAAGAAGAGTCCCACTAAAAGTTGAATCTGAGATTTTGTTTTGAACATTTACCAAATTTATTATTGTAATATAAATTAGAGAAAATGTAGAAGTAATTCTATGTTCTTTGGAAAGTGTTGAAACTAAATCGATTTTGTTTTTGAAATGGCTCCTATGACTTTGAACTTGTGAAGTGCCAAAATGACTTTGCCCTTTTGGCATCAGTTTGTGGCGGGTTAATGATTTTCTAACCTTACATTTTTGTTGAAAGTGTCACTATAACCATGTCAAACTAGGAAGTGTCATACTAGTCATAGTTTTATGATGAATTGCGTTGATATAGCCTACATGCCACATTCCGGCGTTCACTCACCAATTGGACCATTGACCCAAAATGATAAATATACACTTGGCCATTTCAGCTTATTCTTTTTCCCATTTTACCCCACATGTTGCCGCCAGCCACCACCACCCTCTCCGGCACGCTCTCCGCCACCCTCTCAGCCACCCGCTCCGACCATCTCCACCACCATTTTCGACGGTGCTGAAGATGATGGTGTGAACGACACGGCCCAGCCCTTTCATCTCGCCACCGCTAACGACCACCACAACCCAACCCCTTATTCTCGCCACCGCTACCAGCCCACCATCCCTCTTCCTCACCAACCTCTTCTTCTCGCCACCACTAGGGATCTTGATGCGGTTATTGAGCGAAAAGCCGACCCAGACCCAATTGAAATCCATAGTTTCCGATGAGAAGCTCATGGTGCCATTTGATTTCAACCGCTTCGTGGAACTGATGATCAAGCTCCTGAATCTAGAGCCATTCGATCCCTCTATTGTGCTCATCATCCCCAGCTTAAGCTCGAGCTTGTGGTGGCCAGAATCTAAAGATTCAAAATCCCCAGCTCGATTCGTTTGAGTTTTGACCCTCTTCGGCGGCAACAACTTGGTCGAAATCCTGCCGCCGGAGTTGCAACGCGAGTATGGATTCATTTTCCGACGAGGAGTTTATTGCAGGAGCGGGAGGTGGTGGTGGAAATTAGAGACAGTGGTAGAGAAAATAGTGTCGACGGGGAGGAAGAAAATGTTGTTTTAAAAAAATGGTAGGGGTAAAATTGTCATTTCATTGAAATCCGGTCAATTCTAGCGTTGACAATTGAAGTCAACGGCTCCCAGGGTTATATTGGCACATACATTATAAAGTTAAGGTTATTTTGGTCCTTTCTCATCTTACATGGTTATATTGGCACTTTCAGTCTGAAGTTAGGGTTATTTTGACACTTTTCTCATTTTTGGCATCACCGAGACATAATGGTAACATCCAACGAAAACTTAGGGTTGTTTCAGCATATTCGACGAACACATAGAGTTGTTTCTCCACTTTCAAAAAACTCATGGTTATTTCGGCACATTCACCAAAGTACAAGGTCATTTTTGCGTTTTGCTCTATAAACTATAATATAATTCATCGATGAGAAGCTCTCCCGTTAGACCGACTTACGGTTAGGTCAATCATGAAAAACATCATTTCAATAACTTTTAATATTAAATTATAATTATTTATAATCTATGATACATTTTAAATTTTTTTTTATAAAAATTATTGGAACCTCAATGCAACAAATAAAAACAAGTAATCCTCTTTAACGGTTTGTAGTTTAAAATAAAATTGTGTTCAACAGCTGAATACAATCAAATTACCAAACCTCGTATACAACTGCAAGTTGCCGAAGCTATTTACTAAGAATAGCTTTGATAAGATACTCTACTCCATCTGACTCATTTGAACTCTACTCCATCTGACTCATCTGAATTTACAATCTTACTTATACTATTCTTTATCAATATTTAACCACATATTTGAATAAATATATGAAGAATAATATTATTATATATGATATTGTTCAATTCAGCGTAACAAGTAATTACTTAATATCAACTTTTTATTTGTCATTATTATAAGTAGGTAAACATATTAATGGTCAAACATGTCTATTAAATAGCGTGATAATGATGATGGTACAAATTCAGAAACGAAAGAGAAGTATTCTGAATTTCAACTCCCAACCACCATTGTGGATGATGCTCAAAACCCTAATTTGATCCATATAAAATCAAAAGGATGATAGAATAGAATTTGACTTACGTAGTAGATAATAGAATGTTGCTGCTATATTTGGAAAACCCTCCTGTTGAATGAATCCCAATACAGGATAATAGTGTTGCTAGTAAACTAGCACAAAATTTAGAAAATAATTCTTCAGGGTGTAAATGATTCAGATTTTGGGCGTAAATGAATCAAATCGCTCACAAGTAGTTTGATCAAAATCTCGATTAGATTTCGAATTAGACAAATTCGAATCGAGTTCGAGCTAGTTCGAAACGAACACGGACTCAAGCCTTCTATAAATGATTTGACATGATCATTGACGTTATTACCCTTATACCGACGCTGGGCCGCAGCCGGATTATGTAGGGTTATATTAGCCCATTAGAAAAATTGGTATGCTTAAATCAGCACATTCCTAAAATTTATAGGGTTATATCAGCACATTAGTAAAAATGTAGGGTCATATCAACAAATAGCCAAATACTTTAGAATATAGGGATTTTAATGATATTTTGTTGTGTTTAGTCCAGATTAATTATTAGATGACCTTTGGTTGTGTGTGTTGTGTGTGATTGTTATTTTGTTGTGTTCTTCGACCTAAGCCTTTTAAGGTTGATAAGTTTTGAAATGAAGCTATGATATATGATAATGGTGTTTAATATTAATGATGGTGTCATGATGTCAAATTTTATGTTGTATAAGATATTGTTATGATATTATATGGTGTATATGATGATGTGGTCGTCTGTTAAGGCCAGCCGAGTACCATACACTTAATATTTATAATATGTGCTGATATAACCCTATAAGTTTTAAGAATGTGCTGATATAACCCTACAAACATTAGGAATATGCTGATATAACCCAATAAGATTTTATAATGTGATGATAAAACCCTACTTGTTCCTGCGGCGGTCCGGCGAAGTATAAGGGTAAAATTGTCCACCTAATTTTAGAGTTAGCCCAAAGGGTATTTTGGTCAATTCACATAAAGTCAATGCTGAAAAATTGTGGTCAATATAAAAAATGGAGTCTGAGGGTTATATTGGCACTTTCATTAACTACCTTACTCCAAACTTCTTTTCATAGAGTATCACTCCAAATTCTATAAACTCGAATGAATCCGTTAAAAAAAAATAAAAATCAGATAAGCAATATTTTAAATCCAAAAAGCACCCCTTCGCTCCTTTATCCTCTTCTTAAAGACGATTTAAAACTACAACAGCTAGTTTAGCTTCAATCACGGCGAATCAAAAGGCATTTACAAGTGAAAATTCCATGAATTACATGGCGGTTCCGTGAAACTCACGCGCCGCCCCACGCGACTGGAAAAAAACTCCCAGCAGACAAAAGTTCGTACATTTCATTTCATCACACAGTTAATTAAAGGCCTTCTTGACGTGACTAAGCGCTAATTCAACCAACTTATCACTTCCCACAAAATTCCACAAAATAAATCTGAATTACACAAAACCAAACAGCCCCTTAATCACAGAACAGTGCTAAAACCACTATTCTATCATTCCATTCATTTCCCCTTTCCCCTTTCAGTTCTTTCTCCCCTGTTTCCTCCATTTCTTGAAGCAAAACAATAAAAATAGAAACTTTACCCGAAAAAAAGGAAAACCCAATTGGCCCTTTACTCTGATTCTTAAATTTCCGGGATCCATTTTCAGTTTACTGAGGAAAAAAATCTGGGTTTTTTTTTTTTTTTTTGCTTCTATATGAGCTGCTGAAGTTGAGCATGGGTGGAAGAACTGTGAAGTGTGGTGCTCTTGCAGTAGTTTTGGTGTTACTGAGTTGCTCTTTGGTTTATGGAGGAGATATTGTTCATCAGGATGATGTTGCGCCCAAAAGACCTGGCTGTGACAACAATTTTGTGCTGGTAACTTTAGTTGCTGAACCTATTTTTTTTACCCTGTCTGGAATTGTATGGTAATTGGCATAAAATTTGCAGTTTTTCTGTGTGCATTTTGTTGGTATTGTTCTCAAGTGGGACTTTCTTGAAACTGAGTATAAAGTTTTCGACTTTGGAGGATTTGTTTGATTGGCAATGATCATAAACTCGTGTTTAAAGACTAGAATCTGCTGGTTTTTATTGAAGTGTGTCCTTCTTACATGTTCATCGCATTAAGTTAGCAGCTTCCTTGATTTTTTTCTCTGCTAACTCTGATTCACTGAAACTAAAGTGGGATTTTTTCGGCAAACACATCTTGAGTCTAGATGTGGTTTGTTCATTCCAGATGTTTCTGGGATTGTTTTGATTTTTATTCAGATTGTGGATAGTAGGATGTGGGATTACTCATTTGAGTATCTTTAACTTCTGCTTGCTAGCTGTTTCTGTCTGAAGTTTTTCTTACATGTGATAGGTAAAAGTTGCCACTTGGATTGATGGCATAGAAGAAATGGAGTTTGTTGGAGTTGGTGCTCGATTTGGCCAAACATTGGAGTCAAAAGAGAAGCGTGCCAACCAAACTAGACTTGCCCTTGCAGACCCAGCTGATTGCTGTAGTCAACCGAAGAATAAGGTATACTTTGATTTTCTTGTTTGGAGAAGCTCAGCTTGCTAGATTTATTATATATTCTGATGACAAATGTGTCAACAATTTATACTTAATGTTATGCAGCTTACTGGAGAGGCCATCTTGGTATACCGTGGAAACTGTAGTTTCACTGTAAAGGCAAATGTTGCTGAGTTAGCAGGTGCTTCGGCAATTCTCATCATAAATAACCAGACAGGTATGCATAGGATCCTTGTTTGTACATTATTGAAGCACCGTATTGTATGGAAACTTGTCTTTTCTTTTTAGTTGTGTTTGTTGGTTAACATAATACCGTGCAGAGCTCTTCAAGATGGTGTGCGAAGCTAATGAAACTAATGTAAAAATTGGCATACCTGCTGTCATGCTCCCTATAGATGCTGGTCAAAGCTTGGAGGAGAATATAAGAAACAAATCTCATGGTAATGTGTCTTCTATAGTTCTGTGATTGTTCCCCCTCTTTAGCCGTGGTGCAATAATATGCTCAAATGTTGGTTCATTTCCCATTAATGACGGTCAGTGTGATGGTGTATATTTTAAAAGCTTCAGCCGTCTGGGTTACTTGCTTAGGCTTCTATTGTTTTTTAAAAAAAGTTTGCTCCCATTTCAGTTTCTGTGCAGCTGTATTCGCCACAGCGTACGGTGGTTGATGTAGCTGAAGTGTTCCTATGGCTTATGGCTGTTGGTACCATCCTATGTGGATCTTACTGGTCCGCGTGGACTGCCAGAGAAGCAGCTATTGAGCTAGACAAACTATTGAAGGTAACACAACCACTTTGCTGTTATCTTCTGCAATAGGTGAGGTGTTTTGTTGTCCTTATAATAATGGGAAATTCTTGCAGGATGGGTCAGATGAATATATTGATTCAGCCGCGGATGGTAGTCCCAGAGGAGTGGTGGACATTAGCACAGCCTCTGCGGTTCTCTTTGTTTTGATTGCATCTTGTTTCTTGGTCATGCTCTACAAATTGATGTCCATGTGGTTTATTCATGTTCTGGTGATTCTATTCTGCATTGGCGGGGTAGAGGTTAGTCAGCTCTATTTGGTTGTTTTATTTTTACGGTGAGACCTGTAATGAATATATATGCAGATGGTACCCATGACTCACCTATAATCTTATACTACTATAGGACAGATAATGCTGAAACAAGTGAAAAGATCTTCAGTATACTTCTTCATGTGATATATTCTACCTAATCCACTTTATAAATACAGTTGTGTTGCAACTAGAAGAGGACACAGTTTGTGTATGACTGTGATTTCATTGAAAGAAGTGAACTGTTCATCACGTGATAAGAAAATTTTGCCTCTGATTATGTTGATGGAGCCATCTTTTGGTTTCTAGCTGTGCCTCAAATGTCTAATATTGCCTGTTTTGCCTCGGTGTTTATTTATGGCTTAATTCTGATGTGGATTCTGAATCCATGTTTTCTTGTACTTGTAGGGACTACAAACTTGTTTGGTGGCATTGTTATCATGGTATGTAATCTGTTTCTATGCACATAGAATCTGTTACCATGATGTGTCTGTTCATCTCTTTCTTCCTGGACTGGAATAAGTATGAACACCGTACTGTGTTGGAAGTTGAGATGGTAAATGTGTTTGAAATATTCTTTCTGATTTAAAAGATAGTGGTCAAAAAGAGAGAAAATGTCCAATTCCTGTTGAGTTCATAGAAAGGTCTGTCACATCTCTCCCTTTGAGGAATATCGGTTTTTTGCCGTAGGAATTCGGGGATGAGAAAATTAAACGTGGGATGACCTATGTAAAATAGCTTAACGTATTTACAAGCTTAAAAGAGGTTAATCACGATTTTCATTTCAAAGCCTCCTTTGCCTCTCTTTTTTAGTTGTCTGGGAAGTCGTTCTGGCTGAATAGCTATCAAGTTTTCTGCTCAAAAGTAGTTCACAATAGTAAGTTTTTTTAGTAAGGTGGATGCCTATGTGTATCAAATAGCAAGACATGTGTTATATGTTAGTGGATTTAATATTTGCCATTTCTTCTTGTCATTGTTTGTGTTGATTTTTATGCAAACTTACAGTGGACGAATATAGTTTCAGATGGTTTGAACATGCTGGAGAATCTTATGTGAAAGTTCCCATTCTTGGAGCTGTATCTCATCTGACACTGGCTATTTCACCATTCTGCATAGCATTTGCTGTTGTGTGGGCACTTTTCCGCCGTGTCTCGTTTGCATGGATAGGTCAAGATATCCTTGTAAGTAAACAGCAAGTATTGTGTTTACTGATGATCGATGTACTACTGTCTTGTCTGTTACATGGTATTATATGATTGATTTGCTTATTGATTGTGAAGCTCCTTGGCGTCCTGCTATAAGTGGCATCTAATTAGATCTAAGTATGCATGTTATTCTTCTCGCTTTTCACATGCCGGATGGAGGAAATAATGCTGGATGGGGAAATGATATGTATTCTCAATCTGATTTGTCCGTAAATCATGCATGTTTTGGTTCTCAGCATCATTTATGTAGTTTAATTAGCTTCTTTTAAAAGGGAGGAAATAAAAATTCTAAAAGTTACTGTCTTAACAACCCCCTCCCATAATGCCTCCATGAACAACAGGAAAGAATGTTTTTTATTTGTTGTCGCTGAAAAGGCCATAGTATGCACTAATTCATGAAAAGAGACTGCTCCTTGAATACAGTCCATCATAAAAAGTGCTATCAAATTCGAACCCCTCTTTGAATTATTGTTCTATTTTCATTCATCATTTTCTCTATGAAGCATGTTCAATTTGTGCCTGTAAACCTCCTTTGGTTTTAGTGTCAGCTTCTGTGGGATGGATAGAAGCATTGAGATATAGCAGATGAGTAAGGTGTCAATAATTCATTCACCAACTTTCTTATATTATAAGGTCATTTTTCCGTTTGCTGCTTATGTGGACAATCTGCTTTACTTGTATCATTAAGGATGGGACCTTGCACAAACATATGAATGAGATACTCAATATATCTTTTTTGTCTTAACCAGGGAATTACGTTGATTATCACCGTTCTCCAGATTATACGAGTACCAAATTTAAAGGTTAAGTTTCATCCCCTCATGTTCTCCACTGGGTATAATTGAGGAACCATATAATTGATGGTGTATCACGCAAGTGTCTTGTTTCAGTGAAAATAACCCCTAATGTTTGGACCGCCGGCAATCGTTTTACACACTTATGTGTTTTCTTGGTGTGTTCAGGTGGGAACAGTTCTGCTTAGTTGTGCATTCTTGTACGATATTTTCTGGGTGTTTGTTTCGAAGTGGTGGTTTCACGAGAGTGTGATGATAGTTGTAAGTTTCATTTCAATCCCCTTATAATTTGTGATTTCATGTCTCGAATCTTCCTGAGTAATCTACAGCCACATTTTGATTATAAGTGTTCCGGTACAGGTTGCACGCGGTGATAGAAGTGGAGAAGAGGGTATTCCGATGCTTCTTAAAATCCCTCGGATGTTTGACCCTTGGGGCGGCTACAGCATTATCGGATTTGGCGACATCATTTTACCTGGACTGGTTGTTGCATTCGCTCTAAGGTAATGAGCTGTGCTTTCTGAACGACTCTAAAACCATTTTTTCCCGTTAATATTCAAGTAAACTCCAATTATGTTTACCTGAGTCAGTTAGTGATCGGGTTCCTTTGACAATCCTTTCAGGTATGATTGGCTGTCCAACAAGAAACTTAAAGAAGGATACTTCCTATGGGCAATGATCGCATATGGATTAGGTATTTTTAAAAATCATGATATTGAGCTTCTTGAAAAGCGATGATCATCCATAATAGGATGTTTCACTTCTTTTTCTTGGCGTTCTTTTCCGTCTATTCCTTAACTGGGTGCTAAGGCTTCAGACGTTCAGATTGATTTGGTTCACGCGATGCAAATTTCTTCCCATATAGTTGCCACATATACTTGATTGCCGGTTTGATTAAACTAAGATATTCGATGTTATCGATTAACTTAGATGCTGATCAGTCTGTATCGAATGAAGTCAAGAAAGGATTTTCTCATCTTACCACGTTGGCAAATTATATGGTATCCCTGGGGTACCATGAGCACCGTATCCCCAGTGGTATTTTTTGTATTCTGTATTATATGAATGTGCATTATTGTGCATCATTACAATTTGTTTGGAATTACTGTATAAATATTGTAATGCACATATAATAGAATTAAAATGCACATTCAATATATACACAATGCATATGCATAGTACACCAGGGTATAATAATTGTACCACATTAGGTTTTTTTGCATTCTTTCTACTGAACTCGAGCTTATAAGGTTACCCGTATAATTTCCTGCAGGTCTCCTCATTACCTATGTAGCTCTGAACCTGATGGATGGACACGGACAACCTGCTTTGCTCTATATTGTCCCGTTCACCCTAGGTAAATAAATAGTGTTTCTGCAAGATTTACCCGTATGGTCTTTAATCTATTCAAACTGACTGGAGACGGATGTGAAAATCTGGTCGGGCCCTGGCTGACTCACGTCCCTTCCGACTCCTGACTGAGCCCCAATCAGATTTTTGCCTGGTTTTGGTGATGTCTTATTGGAAATCCTGCGGTTTGGCAATTTTTTTGTCTATATTAACACCACTGTCGTGACAGGAACATTTTTGACACTGGGACAGAAGAGAGGCGATCTCCGGAATCTGTGGATGAGAGGAGAGCCGGAGAGACCTTGCCCGCACGTCCAGCTCCAACACACCGACGATGAATGACCGGCTCATGAAGAGTCTCCCCATGCAGGCCACGCAAACGGAGAATAGATCAACTTAGAGGTTAGCACGCAGAGAAAGTAGCTAATACTACATTTAGTGTACTTTTTAACAGTTTGTAGGACTTCACACTGATGCTGCATGTAATTTGGCAGGATGTTGTACTATGTGTTGTTTATTCTAGTAGAAAGTAGGTTACATGTTTGACACTGGATCGGATCTTCTGTAACACTCGTGTGCATAGAATATAGGTTATGTCAGTGGAAATGTAAACTCTATAATTCTCTGCGTTTGTAGATGACACGTATTGCATTCATAACCTTTTTATTACGATTAGGTTAAACTGTTTTACTTTTTCCAAATCTTTGTTTAAAGTTCATGGTTTAATGACATTCAGCAAAGAACGATAAGAATCTGTGATTTTCTTGACACAAACTTGAGTTCACAGGGAAACCTATTGCCCCAGAAAGTACTGTAATTTCTCTTCCACCCTAAGATTTAGGGTTACAAGAAGTTATCCAGTTCTTCAAACTGTCATAAGTTGGATTTCAATCCCCGATTCCACTGTTTCAGACACAGCTAAAATGTGAAGCAAGTCACTTATGCCGGAGAAAATTGCAGATCCCAATTCACATGTATAAGAAAGCCTAAAAAGGTTTTTCTAAAGGGAAGATTACATACAATCGAACCTAAAGGAGCTACTGTATAAGTGGTATTGAATATGATTTCCGCGCCATACAATAGAGAGACTGATAGGATGAGATCGAAATACTTGACCAACTAAACTAATGAATGTATAAATTAAATGGTAAGAAGAAAAAAGTAGCCTATCCCCCTTATCTACAAAATCTGAGCTAAGCTGCAACCCTCATCAGCAACCGAGGAAAAAAGAGAAAAACTTGCCTAAAATCGATACACATTTGACTGACAAAAGCACGTCTCATCTTCATTTTTGTGCCTGTCCTTACCATGTTAAAAATACATCGAATTCATAGCGATCAAAACTGAATTCCGGGTATCAAAAATGGTGACTGCCCAGCTCAGCTGAAAGTTCACCTGGATGTCGGCTACCCAATCTTCTAGGCATCAACATCACCCGTATCCTGAACACATTGTTTTCAGCCGATGGTATCCTGAGTTTTTTTACAAGGTGGTGCGGTGGATCATTGGTGCTGGTAGTCCATTCCTACAAACAAAGAAGAACGACACATCAACTTACTGATGCTGTAGCTAATATTGCAGATGTACGAGTTCAGTTGGTAACCATTTTGATAAAATGCTCACATAAAGCTACTTACTATCCATACGACAATATCATGTGTACAGAATTTTTTTTGCAGAAAGTCTTTCAGAAGCTAACAAAATTTTGACTTGAAATCCACAAAGATCTGCTGGAGGTGGTATGATCAATCCAATCACTGTTCGAGTTTACAAAAAAAGAGAGACCTCTTCCACTATGAAGGGAATGCATTGACTTGTACCCTTTAGAAATTCTAAAACTACGTCCGAATAACAAATGATACATTGAACTACCATCCATTTGTATGATTGAATCGAACGAAAACAGAAGTGAATAGATGAAATTCTTTGCCATGCTAGAATGAAAATTTATCTGGGTCACTCAATGGAAAAGTAATCACAAGAACCGAAAGCAAATTATATGTGAGACTTTGTCTGCCTGATTAAGCCAGTACATGAACATTCAAAGTTCAGACACCGACACAAGACACAATATCTAGGCATACAGAAAGGGCAAAATGTGTTGGATCTTCGTTTCCACATGAAGGGAGTCACGTGGTTGAGTTGCGGAAACAACCCCTTACAGAAATATTAGGTGCATGTAAATCATGCCTTAAAAGGCTTCATCCCTTCCCAAAATCCCACAACGTAATGCAGAGCCTCTAGCACCAGGCTACCCCTATTTGGTATGTTCTAATAAAAACATCCGACATCACTCCCCGAAAAGCAATAACTCATCAGAGAGAAACATTGGACAATTAAAGAGACTTAAATTTATAAGGGTAATGTCAAAGGAAGAAAAACAATATAAAAGAAAAACAGGTTGATAAAAAAGGAGAAAATGCACCAAGCTTACTTGGATATCTACTCAAGGTACCATTGCTGTTGGTGGCAGTTGGTGTTTGCCTTTTCTCTTGTCCAGCAGATAGTAACTCTTGCATTCTCACGGGCCAGTCTGAATTTAATCTTCGAGCAAAATCCTCCACTTCCCTATTTTAAGAAAATAAAAGCAATAAGCATGCTATAGGTGAAACGGTATTTGAGTATATAACAGATTTGCATCTATAGCGGAAATGCAAATGTGATTATTAGAGAGATTAATTCACTCCCCATGATCATAAAAGGTAAGATTCATAGTTCAGTAATCGAAAGCCAAAAGAAACTAATCAAGCCTACGGTTTACAAATTGAAAAATCCAACAGGCATTTTCAGGTCAAAATAGGTAAGAAGGAAGATATTCTAAATATTGTCATAAAATTCCGACAGTCGAGATTTGTGTAAATTTAAGCAATAAACCTATCTATTGCAACAATCAATGCCCTTTTGTTCTGCAACTCCACTAAATATCCTCCAAGCCACCAAAGCCTTCAATAAAAATTTCATTAGAAGGTAAAATAAAATTGCAAAGGGGCTCGCAAAAAAAGTCGTAAGAAAAAATTGGGCGCTGTAGAATAGATTGACTAGGACTACAAACGTTAGCAGATTACTGTAATCTCACTATCAGATCACTGAAACAATGACATAAAAGCCGAATCACAATGCAACAGCTCATCGTGAAATGTACTCAAAGAGCTGCCCTTGTCCCACACATATCGCCATGTAATCAAAAGCAATGTCATATTTTTCATCGGAAGCATAACTCAACTCATGAAAACTTAACACCGACACAAAGAAAGGTTCCATAAGGAATTTCAAAGAAAATGATTTATATATTGTGTGAGCTTGTTGTGAGTGCATGCGTGACACACATATTGGTTTTGCCTTCTGAGTTGTAATCACAATATACCACAGATTGAGATTCGAGCAATTGTAGAGCCTTGTTGCAAAAATATTGAATGATGCACTTCCAACTCATTCTCAGCATTGTCAGTAAGCATAAAGCTTTAAAAATACAAGCTAACAGAGTAAAGATCAATAATTTCGCTAATTTCCTTCCACTGTCTGGCCTTCAAGTTAAGTGAAATTTTAATAATGTTGAGCCATCAAAATGATTGCACCACAGGGTTCAATAAGTTGACGATATAAGTAATAGGCAGGTATCTCAAGTAAGAATGCTCAATCTTCAAAACTGATTCAATGTGAGCTTAGTGAACCATGTTATGAGCTTAATGTCACCACCCTCACCTATCAATCCTTTCTTTCATTGCAGGGTCAATATCATCATCTAAATCGCCCGCATCAAAGTCATCATCATCAGCAAAGTCGACATCATCCTGCAGCTTCAATTTCCCAAAATTTTCAAGAATGCCATCACAGGCTGAAACATCACTCGAATCAAACCCACAAGACACCTGCTACATTTTGAATATGTTAGGCTCTACCACTCAATCTCTCTCTCATTCATTTCAAGTAAGAGTGTGACAGAGTGTGACTACATAAGTTCCCCAAATGGTTCAACAGTGAACATTTAAGAAATTTTGAGAAAAGTGGATACCGTACCAACCTCAACTTTCAAAGCATTGCTCGAAGAAGAGGTGCCATTTGACATAGTGTTCTTTTGTGGATCTTTCTTTTTTCGGCTTTTCTTTTTGTTCTTAGAAATCTTTATCCCTTTTGAATCTGCAGGAAACAAGCATATTTTCATCCAATTACCCATGAATCTGAAAGAGCTGATGAAAATTTATGGCAAGCAGAGGACACAGTAACCAGTCAAATACACTGTGACAAAGACAAGAAACTATTAAACAGGGTCAATTATCTAACGAAGATGAAACAGAAATTGCACATCAAATCTAGCCTAGCTGTTTATAGAGCCCTGGAATGCTTCCATTAGAGTAAATTAGTATCTTATAAAAACAAAAGCATTTCCCATTAATTTCCACACATGACTTTTGCTTAACATGAAATTAAACCATTTAGGCATCAGGTTCTCAGCTGAAAAGATTTGGAACAAAAAAAATGTATTAAGAGTAAGAAGATAGAAACCTCCATCGTCGCCATTGATGAAAGACAATAGATCCTCAACTGAACGATCATCAACACGCTCCTCTTCAACCTCAATGTTCTGAAGTAACAAACGAAATCCCGACCAGATGTGTTAAAGCATAGGTACACTAACAATGTACAACAATAAGCTCAGTGCACACGAAGAATCTAAACATGGTCTCCCGCAAACAAACAAGAAAAAGGTGAATTACGGTACACTTGAAAGGAAAACTGTCTTATACTCACCTTTAATCTTTCTCTTTCCTTTAATTCTTTCCTCTTTCTTGCATACAATGTATTTAATAGGCGGATTCGCGGGTCGTCAATAGGATTCTTTATAGGCTCGAGCTTCTCTTCCTGGGTTGAATCAAGATATCCACACAAAAAACCAAGCTGAAAATCTAGCACCTCACTTCTTTGGAGATCAAGAAAGGACAACAAGCACCGCTGCCATTTATAAGTAGAACATACCTCAGTAAGATCATCAGGGAGATGGAAAATATCGCGTATTTCTTCTGGTGTCTTACCCTCAATCATTCTTGCGAGGGCACGACTTGTAAGATCCACGAGACGCTTCAGCTGCAAGCTATCTGCAGCAGATGTCAACTCACAGAGCTTTTTTGTATCCATTCTAATAAACTTCTCATTGAAGGACTTCAGCTCCTACAAAAAAGAGCAGATGGAAATCAGCATATTCCACTAGTTTGATCTGCACCCAGTCTGATTGAGCTATGCAGCGCGACATTGCATAATAAAACTGCAACAAACCTTTGTACTCCGGCCCGCCACTTGATGGAAACGGGAGTAATCAAGAATTAGGCTTAACATCGCTGGACTGACCCGTGAAGGAAGTGATATGGGGTATGCCTTGGAAGATCCAATGCCTGAGTGGATCTCATGAAGTATTAGAGGACAATACGCAGCAACCTCTTGTTCTACTTGTTGTATGGAACCGTCTGAAGTTTGAAGCCATATGTATGACTTCATCAACTGAATATTATAAATTAAAACAAATTATGCATTAGCATAACATGTGAAGATGAAACAAGAATATATGAGAAACAGGTAAGGACCCAACTCGGAACAACAAATTAGAAAAATGTTTGAATGCATGCTATCAATTCTTATGAACCGCAAAAGGACAAGTATGTCACTACCAACACCAACTGTCACAGAAGACAAGTTAAATAATGCATAAGCAAGCAAAGAGGAGAGAAAAAGATTGGAAGCTTTCACAAAACAAAAGTATGAATTGCATCTTATTTAATGCACTTACAATTACCACGATTGGAGAAACATACCTCTGGTTTTACTATTTCACTGTCAGCCTCTGCCATTAGTGTCTCCTAAGTTCACGGCGGTGTAACTCGGTTCAATCACAACAAAATTAATCCTGTGAGTGAACAATACAGGGTGTCGTGAAAAGAGTAGTGACAGCTCAAAACAAAGAACGGTAATAATCTCTAAACTTGCTGAGCTACAAATACTGCTCATACAGTGTTGGTGGGAGTGTTATGATCATAGACAAACGATACAACTTAACATTTTTTTCTGTCCAACGATTTATCCTGACACAATGGAAAAGGATGATCAATATAATATAGCAACCCCCGTAGCGGGATAAAGGCTTACTTGTTCTTGTAGCTTTATCCAACTAATAAAGCATTAGTATGAAATGCAAACCAATCAGATAAAAGGGAGGGTGAAGCACTAAAGAACAGACACAATTCCCAGATACACTATCTGGAATCACACCTAGAGTATGAGAAAGGGACTAAGATTAAATAATTGAGGATTTTAGCACTAATCAATATAATCTAGGATCAAACAACCAAACATCAATTCTATACATAGAACTGCGCCCATTTGCTCTTCATGTGATTGAAATCCATGTATCATGATACTGTTCATCTTTAGCAGATTCACAAATTAAAAAACATACATCTTCTCATCATAAATATACGTGGGAAACTCTTTGAATCACTCTCGACAAACATAGCAAAGTTTAGATTTTCACTAGCATTGATATGGAAATGCCTCAAATAAGAAATAAGAAAGAACAACAGGGAAACATCAATTAAATATAAATAAAAACTGGCTAAAGCCATCACAAATTCCTTGATCTCAATTTTTAAAGCTCTTTTCTCTTATTTTCAAACTGTTGAGAAAACTATTCACAGACAATGGCAGAGAATGAAAAATCATAACATAATCTATTGTTTCTATAACTAAAATGGCATAGAAACATGAAATTTGGAAGGGAAGGGGTAAAGAAAAGTAAGAACATGCATGTATTATACTTCCTTTGTTTCAAGATTCCATTTCTGTATTTCTTATTTGTTTTAAGTGAAAAGATCCCACTTCAGCTTTTTCCAGTTTAGATTTACTATTCAAAAACAAAAGACTGCCTTCATCCGCTATCAAGATTCACACTTTCGCATTAGCCTGTCTCATTTCAGCGTTGATGCCCCAATTTTAATAAAATCTTAACTAGTTTCCATATATCTTCTCCCTATAAATGCACATCCCAAATACTTCCTATAACTCTCGACATACCCAACAAAGTGCAACAGGGAAGCTTCGAGTACGAGCAGCAGCCGAAAGAACGCAGGTACTCCAGCCATTAGTTTCGATGGCGAGAATCAATACATAGGATTTGACTACCTCCATCTCCTTCATCTGACCTGTTCTTAATCCCTTCTTCTACACCATTCATTTTCCAACTTAAGTTCAAATTCAAAGTAACAAACAAATAAACATACAACCAAAAAGCCCTCATTTCCCACACAAAAATTCAATCTTGAACTAATAACATCAACTATTAACTCAAGAACCCTAATCACAAAACAAGAACTCCATCAAAAGGGCCAACACAAACACATTCCCACACACAAACAAGGAGCCAAAAAAAGAGTTCTTCAGCAGAGCAGCAAGCGAGTAAACAAGATTGAAACAACAATCAATAGAACCCACCTGGCATTCCAATCAATAATCCAACAAAACACATAGAATCAAAGTAAAAAACACAGAGGCTGAGTTCTTGAAACGGCCCATTGAAAATGGAGGGAGCAATACCTCGTTCTGCAAAACAGGGGGAATGAAATCAAGGGAATTAGTGACTTTGAACAAGTGAACATTGGCGGGTTTTGTTCCAGAAATAAGGATAAACAAGAATGAAGAATCTTTAGCAAGCTTCCATTTTTGTTTCCTATTTTTCTGCTAAACAAAAACACAATATGAAGAGGGAAAAAAAGAATAATTTTCCTCCCTCCATACAAATTATTCAGAAATACATATATATGAACGTATTTTTTTCAATTAATACGGGTTCATTAATGTGGCCTTTTGGCTCCCGTGGGTAGCCCAAGGATTTGTCATGAGTTGGGGTGGTTTTACAATTACTTTCTAAAGTAGGGGCACCTTTTAAATTTACAACGCACTCCCTCCGTCCCTGTTTAATCTTCCGTTTCGACTGTTTGAAGTTAAATACACATACATTTGAGCGTTAATATCTTTAGTAAATTTCACATAAGTACACATTTTTATCAAAATATTTGTTTGGGGATACTAATTTAATTTTTTTTTCCCATTTCGCATGCTTCTGTCGAACTTAACCGTAATGGGCTAACCGTCAACTTTTAAAATTACAGTGCATTGCAGAAATTCTTATACTCATACTAATTCATTGTTTGAATTTCAGAAAACTATTTTAATACCCTAAAAATATCATATTTTTCTAATTTATTCACCTTTATAAATTTTCTTTTTCCGATTTTATGCTTTTCTTTTTAATAATTTCTTCCTCTCCGCCCGGTCACCACCATTGCTCCATATCTCCACACCAGTTGAATCATCTCCTTCGCAGCTAGTGTTGATTGAGTTCAATCTCCTACAATCATTTGCTCTGGAAACATTACATAAACCGACTTGTATAAAGAGTTCATCCAACATCACGACGGCAACGCCATTTTCTCAAATCTAATTCCAAGTAAACCGACAAAATCATGTACAAGGACAAACAGACTATTCTCAAAACAAGCAGTGTCACGCCTTTCTCTATAGGATTTTGGAGAAGTTGCCCTCAATTTCTCAATTGAGATTTTCCAAAACACTCTGACGATGCTAAAAATTACAATGCAAGCAATTTTTTGCCTGAAACTATTTACATGTAGGGTCCCTGCCCTGTTTCAGTTATGAATATAATGTAAATAAAAGTCAATTTCCTTTTGAGTAGAAATAAAATTTTAAAATACACTGTCTGCTTATGAATATCTATAAATTTTATTAATATCATTTCAAATATCATTTCACTTTTTTTACTATTATGTCTGTTGAAACTCATTTCAATTTCTCAACTTACCTGTAAATTTTGGATATTTTTAAAGTATAAAATCACAGATAATAACTACTCCCGTTTAAGAAAAAGAATTTTACATGAAAAAATTGGAAACTAAATAAAATATCCTTGTGTATATGTCCCACTGGCAGAGGCAGCTGTGGGCAAGATAGGGCAACTGTCCCGTCATTTTCTAAAAAATATTTTTTTTAGTTACTTAAAATATAAGTTTTAATTAGTGCACTACCATAATATTAATTTTGATTCTACCGTAATCTCATCTCACATTTATCGTATTTTTTCAAATTTCAACATTATATTTGTTGAGTCTGTCTCTTGAAAGACGGTCTTTTTATAAGGCATGGAAAGACCAAGGTTTAAAGTGCAAATTTGAAGAAATGAAGATAAATTTTTTGGGTTGCATGAATCGGGTTATAAATTTTATAACTAATACACATTGCATAATAAACTTTTAATATTGCAACTAAGATCTTTTACCTTTTATTATTCTAATTAACTCTGTCTTTCCATATGCGTATGGAAAGACGGTCTTTCCCAAGATTTTGCCATATTTGTTCATAATAAATGTCATTACAAAAAAAGTTACAAAAAAATATTCCAGTAGTGACACATATTTTGTGACAGATAAGGATATGTCGCAATATTTGCTCCACCCTTAGGTGTTACTAAATATTTGTGAGATGTGCACATGTCACTAAACTGAATTTATGTCACAAAATTTAATGACACTTCTAAAGTGAACTGCATCTAATGCGTCACAAAAAATATAATGATACTTCAACGCGTTGCAATATTTTAACGACATGCTGAATATGGGGAAGCGAAGTGAGGTTGGAATAGTGGGCCCAGTTCGAATATGAAAATCGAGTTTGCCAGCCCGCCGTTTGGTGCACGCATATCAAATGTATTTTAATGACGTGCTGAATATGATTAATAAAAAAAATAGACACAATTATAGATTTTTTTTTTGAAAAGTCAATCATTCATTCCAATATGCTGAAAAAATTTTCAACGGCGATTACAATGAGTGGAATTGACATCCAACTTACCTAGCCTCTAGCCATAACTAACACATTGCAAGGATATCTAAACTACATGTCAACCAAACTCATCGTATGTACTATTACAAATCAGAGATCCAACAAAAAACTGAAGCATCGCCCTCGGGGATATTAAATTGCTTCACGTAAAAATCATGATCACTCGGAAAAGAGAATCATATTACGATCCAACCACGATCTATGTTGTTCAAATTGTAAACACCTTGAAAATACAGATCTGAGGAATCCAACTCAATGGAAACCCATAAATAAAACCACAAACAAAATTACGAACACACAATCTGAACAAGTAGATCGAGAACAATACATCAACGCAAACAACTAAGTCGAGTTATCATCATAAACACAACGATCTAATCGATTAGTTGAAGAACAAAACTAATATGTGGAGATAAATCTCACACTTATTCAATAACAAAAATATGAATTAAAATAAATCGTTGAAAATTTTGAAGAAGAAGGGTTGTGGCAAGAGAGCATGCTGTTGTCAATTGAGTAGGGAGCATTTATAGAAATTTTTAGGAATTGTGAAATGATCCATTTGCAATATGATCCATGGTTAATTTGTTGGGCTGTTTGAACTGGAATTGCAGATTTTGGCTCCTTTGCCATTTGGACTAGTAGTTCTTGTTTTTTTGGGTTCAAAAGAGACAACCCCTTGCTCCCATTTAAAAGGAATTTTAATTATTTTTTTAAAATGTAAAATGCAACATCTTAAATTATTTGGTTGTTATTTAAATTACTACCAAATTTAGAAATTTTAAAAATATTTATTTATGTTATATATTTTTATATTTTCACATTCAAATACATATTATTACTTGTTTTAATTAAAAAAATACAATACTTAAATTTTACAAAAAAATTTACAACATATAAGGTAAAAATCACTGTGGACTGCCCATAAACTTATGAAAATACCGTATTTCCTGATACTTTCTCCCATAGTATAATATGTAGGGCAAAATATAAACGAATCCTATTATTTTTTAAAGTGTCAATCTACTGTAAAATCTGAAAGTGCGATTCTAACCCTAAGTTTTTGAACAATTGTGCCGATATA
This sequence comes from Rubia yunnanensis, assembly GCA_037428765.1. Classification (NCBI taxonomy): domain Eukaryota; kingdom Viridiplantae; phylum Streptophyta; class Magnoliopsida; order Gentianales; family Rubiaceae; genus Rubia; species Rubia yunnanensis. Next base: position 1,938,104 of record CM075063.1, on the reverse strand, counting down.
CCCAAATTGCACTGTTCCAGCATTGACCGAACGAATTCAGGCTTTGGTCATATATGAAAAACCAAAAATACCCTGGGTTTTAAACTAAAAATTTTGTGACAAAAATACCCCTATCCGATTTGAAAATGCCACCACTTCGCCACCGCCACCACTTCTCCACCTCTGCTCGACCACCTCTTCTCCACCTCTTCTCTGCCACCACTGCTTTAGCTATTCTCCGCACCACTTCTTCGCCACTAGTGTGTCGCCTCGTATCCACCAGCAGTTCTCCGCCCCCAGCCTACCACCACCCAACCCTAGACCGCTCCTGCTCCGCCACCCCCAATTCCCAACCCTAGCTTGCCATCACCTGGTTCCAAACCTAGCCCGTCACCATTCAATTCCAACCCAACCCCGCCACTATCAATTAGTTGTTAGGAATTGGACGTAACTTAACGAAATCACAATTGACCTTTGATGTCATTGTTTAAGGTTTGAGAGACCAATTAGTTGCCAGGAATTGAACGTGACTTGACAAAGTCAAGGTTAAATTTTGATGTAACTATTTTAGGTTTGAAATATCGACTTCCTTAAAAAATAAAAGGAAGTGCTCAATTAGTGTCTAGCATAGTTGTCTAGTTAAATCAGTGTTTAATTTGATGTTAATACACCCAAGAGCAATATTATAACTTTGGCAAAATGTCTAAAGTACTAAACGATTGAGCCATAATAGTTTCTTTTGTTGCAGTGGGTCTTTTGGGCCGGACCTTTCAGCGGGGCAGCACTTGCAGCATTGTATCACCAAGTTGTGCTTAGAGCCATCCCTTTTAGAAGTGGAAATTGATAAATGAATTTATCTGGTATTGATGATAACATGGACATAACAAAATGTTGAACATTTCATCAACCACAAAATGTTGAATGGGAATTAGTATAATACTATCATCTACTATAAAAAAAATTATAAATAAATATGAGTTAAGTGCTCATATAACCCTATGTTTTGGTGGTTTGTGCTAATATGACCATGTGAAGTTGAAAAGTGATATTATTACCCTGTGTTTTGCTTGAATGTGCTAATATAACCCCGGAGGCTTGATTTTGGCCGGAATTACTGAGAAGGAAATGCAACCATTTGAAATCTCAAACTGGTTTTCTCAAATATTGCACCCTGGTTTCCTCATTCTTTCCACCACATCCGCTCCCCCGCCGCCACCTTCGCTCTGCCCTAGTTCTGATTCCTTCTCAAACTCACCTTACTCCCCATCTCCACCACTGCTGCCATCCGCCATTTCTCAACTCGTTATCGTTTCCTTCTTTTCAGGTACGCAATTAGATCTCTTTTCCCAATTTTCTTATTTTTCTGGGTCGGCTCTGTTTGGATCCGTGGTGGATTTTGTTGGTTTGGGTTTATTTGAGATGAGTTTTTCTTGGTTTGTTTGATTTGGCTCTGTTCGGATTCTTCACTTTCTGGTGCGGTGGCGGGGCTAGGCAATGAGGAGAGGTGGAGCGCAGTGGCACGGTGGCGGTGATGAGGCTAGGTTTGAGAGGTGGTTGAGCTAGGGTTGAGCAGTGGCGGGGCTAGGGATGAGCGGTAGTGGTTGGGACGAGTTGTGGCGGTGGTTGAGACGAGTGGTGGTGGGGCTAGGGTTGAGCGATGGTGGTGGTGGTTGGGATGAGTGGTGGCAAGGCTAGGGACGAGCGGTGGTTGGGACGAGTGGTGGCAGGGCTAGGGATGAGTGGTGGCAGGACTAGGGTTGAGCGGTGGTGGTGGTGGTTGGGACGAGTGCTGGGGGGTGGTGGTGGTTGGGACGAGTGCTGGGGGGGTGGAGGTTGGGACGAGTGCTGGGGGGTGGAGGTTGGGACGAGTGCTGGGGGGTGGTGGAGGTTGGGACGAGTGGTGGCGGAGCTAAGGACGAGTGGTGGCGGGGCTAGGGACGAGTGGTGGCGGGACTAGGATTGAGCGGTGGTGGTAGTTGGGATGAGTGCTGGGGTGAGTGGTGGTGGTAGTTGGGACCAGTGGTGGCGGTGGTAACGGTGGAGGTGGCGGAGAGACAGCGGCAGCGGTGGCGAAGGTGGCGAAGGTGGCGAAGCGGCGGAGCTGTGGCTGTGTTATGGAAAAGGAGAAGAGCTAGGGTTAATTTTGCCTTTACATTTTTTGTTTTAAGACTAGGGTTATTTTAGTCTTTTCAGTTATGGTTAATTCTGGAAAATGCTAAGTCAATGCTGGAATAGTGCCAAAAGGTTATATCGACACTTCTGATGCAAAACACAGGGCTATAATAGTACTTTCAACTTCATAGGGTCATATTAGCATAAACTACCAAAACATAGGGTCATATCAGTATTGTGCCCAATAAATATTGAAATGAGATGAACTTGCATTGATTTGATTTGCATTACTTGTGTTTTGATATACACCGTGTCAGTTGTGTGGTAATATGTGTTCCAAAAACTATACATTATTTTAGAAAAATACATACCGAACCATCTACATTATATATGTAATATTAGACTTTAAGAGTGAGGTGAGCGGGGGCACGTGACCTAATGTCCATATCCCCATCCAAAATCCACCGCTTTATGCTAAATTAAGTCATGTATATATTACTATCTCACGCCCTGTATTTATACATTTTTTACCTTTTGTATTTTGATATACAATAAAGTGATGGTAATGATGGAGATGTTTTTGTGACGGTTTAGCTATGATTGTGATGGTGCTGATGTGGCGGTGGTAGTAGTAGCGACCGACTTGGAAATGATAGTGGTGATTTCTTAGCATCAATATAGATGTAGTGATGGGTGCTTGTGCTATGCACCAACCATCGCATACTAGCGAACTGATGTCGCAAATCTAGTGTCTACTAGTTAGCCTCCCAAATATAGTTTGGGAGATAGTGACGGGTAAGGGTGATGATGGGGTGGGAGTGGGTAAGTATCTAGGATGGGAGGTGATAACAAGAGGGGTAATGGGGTGGGTAGTTTTTTCAGCGAGTAAGGCTATTTTTTTTCTTCAATAGGTGGTGTTAATGCGAAATTTAGCCATGTTTGCATCCCCTGATATTGGCTTGTAACCAGCTCCAAAACCTACAAGAGGAACCCACGGGTCAGACAGGTCGGCGTTGGCCGGACCTGCTCTAACGATCAAGTTAGATCAGGAATTATTGTACAGTGTTGGAAAATGTGTTCGGAAGCTAGGTATTAGGAACATACCTTCTCTCCATGTTCTTTTCCTAGTTATGTGGCGTGTTGGTGGCCGATGAGACATGTCACGTCCCATCAGTCCTTTGACCGTTGCCTCTTGGGGCCTTCTTTGGGAAGCATGGGCTTTTGTACGGTCATGGGCCTCTTTGCTCTTCTAGACCTAAATTAGGAAAGTAAGGGCTGACATGCCTAGACGTTATCAAGTTCCCCCAGTGCGAGGCTTTGCTGCATATCTCGCAGGGAGTTTGGCTGAGTCATGCAAAGACACGCCGATACCTCAGTTAGTCTCTATTTAGTTGGGCTTCACGTCGCTTCGTATTTTGCGAAGGAAAAATTGAATCCCCCATTTTGAAAAGTCATGACTTCGAGGTAAGTGGGGCCACGTCTCGAACCGTTGTCTCCCTTGTCATAGTTATTGCCACGCGTCTACCAATCACGTCATTTGCGTGCTCTGCGCCATAAACTTTGCTCCTTTTTAGGCAAAACATAATCATTCTAAGACGCCGTCCTGCTTCTAATGCGCCCCCTTGGGCCTGCTGATGCCCCTTTGTATTTAAATCCTTGCATATTCATCATCTTCACTTTCTCACTTGCCTCTTTCATTTTCCTCTCGTTTCTCCGTCTTTACTACATTTCGTCCCTCTGTTCATTAGGTATCCTCTTCTTCTTTTTTTTACACACTTTCTTTCCTCTATTCCTTAGTTATGTGTAAAACTGTGGGCGAACCCAAAGAGTGCACATTCTGTGATGTGGCTCCTAAGGTAATCGCCTATGTCTGTCGTCTGTGCAAGATTATGTTTACCTGTGATGGCATTGAATTTGGGGATTTTGATAATCGTATTGTCCTCCCTAGATCGAAAGAAACTTTTATAGATGTCCCAGACCATATGATTGTCATCTACGCATAAACCATTGCCTCCGGCGAACTCCGCTTCCCTTTATCGGCCTTCTTTCAGTCGTTTTTGGGGTATTTCCAACCGAGACTCACTGATCTCCCTCCTAATTATGTCTGAATATCTCATGTCCAACAGCTACCAGCTGTTAGCTGTTGGACCTTGGTTTGTTCCTGGTATTTGTGACATTCTCTGACCAGCTTTTCTGCGATTGCCACCATCGTCGGCCAATAGTAACCAGCCTGGACAGTGCGCATGGCTAGCTTCCGAGAGCCCTTGTGACTGCCGCAACTTCCTTCGTGCATTTCCCTAAGGACCATGATTGCCTTGTTTGGGTCTACGCATCCGAGTTAGGGCTCCAAGTGTCCGCGCTTGAATAGGATGCCATTTCTCACGGCGTACTTAAGCGCGTTCCTCTTGATTGCTCTTGCTGCTTTCTCAATCTCCGGAAGGGTCTCTCTTTCGAGATATTCCTTGATCGGGGTGGTTCAATCCATGGTGTGTGAGCAAGGGTCCAACTAGTGGTGGTCCTTCCATGGTGTGTGAGCTGCGTGGGTGCTAAAGATTGAGTGATCACCATAGACGACGCCAATGTTAATACAAAATTTGGTCGTGTTTGCGTCCCTTGACATCGGCCTGGAACCAGCTCCAAAACCTACAAGAAGAACCCACATGTCAGATAGGTCGGCGATGGTCGGACCTACTCCAACGATCAAGTTAGATTGGTAATTCCTGTATAGTGTTGGAAAACATGTTTGGAAGCTAGGTATCAAAGAACATACCTTCTCCCCATGTCCTTTTTTCCCAGTTATATGGTGTGTTGGTGGCTGATGGGACAGCTCACATCCCATTAGTCTTTTAACCGTTGCGCCTTGGGACCTTCTTTGGGAAGCATGGGCTTTTGTACGGTCATGGACCTCTGCTCTTCTGGGCCTCAATTAGGAAAGTATGGGCTGGCAGGCCTAGACGTTATCAGGTGATGACGGGAGATGGTGGAAAAGTTTGATTTAAATTTATTTTACAATACTAAAAGATACAATTATATATAATTGTATTTGGACATAAGTTTAGTAAAATATATGACGAGATTTACTGCACACTATAGAAACGTTATACAAATAAAATGGGTTGGGACTCTTGGGCTCATACTTTGGGCCTATTGATAATATGAAGCGCCTAATTTCCATGCAAAGGTCGAACAGTTCTTTCAATCCCTGCTTACTAATCTTCTGTCCATTTCCCCCCAATAACTAATTATATAGCTCCAATTAAATAATTATATATATCTTGTAATTATGATTTACATAAATCCCCGTCCCAGTTGTTTCTACAAATTTTTGGTCAAGTTTCTCCAAACGCATTTGACCATAAATTTCAATTAGTATACATATCATCCGTGTGTCATCACGTGATGTATTGTTAGATTATCTGCATCATGTATTTTCTAAATATTAAATTTCGATGATCTTAGTATACATAAATAAGATCATCGATGGTTAAACATGACATGAGAAAGTTGACAAAAAAATGCGTGAAAATGTCTAGGACGAGGAAGCAAGTTTCATATCATTAATGAATTTAAGGATATAAGATACATGAGAGCTGATACCGTTGAGATGACAAATTTAATGCTGATGTATTGGAACTTGGAAGTTGTAGAAAGGAGTGGTCCAAATGAAGCTCCGGGTCGTGATCCAATTTATAGCAAATTGGTACTGTTAAGAATTGGAGGTCCAATTAATTTCACCAGTTTTCTTCCCTAAAGAGTCGGCGTTTACAACGTATTACAGCCCACAAAGCACGGACTCGGATAGGGATGGCATTGAGACTTCCTATCCGCTTCAAACTCGTTGTATTCCGCTCCATTTGAATATCCATCTACGTTTGTGGATACATAATGAATTGGGCAAAATGGATCGGATTTGGAATGGATGTGAAATAATATCTAGAAAAAAGTGCTAAATTACCCTACATTTTAGCTGAAAGTGCCAATATAATATTGCAATCTGAGAAAGTGTCAATCTGGACTTGGCTAACTTTTAATGGAGTGGTTATTTGGCCGAACTCTGGGAAATGATGATTTTACCCTTGATTTAGAAAAGGAAACCCGAGCAACATGAGAACACTGAACTGTCGTTTTCCTTATTTCCCACTTCTTCTTCGTCCCCAACCCCCATTTCCCCTTATTTCCCCATTCTCCTTCGACAGGAAACCACTGCTCCTTAACCTCATCTTCACTTTCCTGATTCACCCCTTCTCGTCTTTCCTTTCGTTCCTACTTTCGTCGTTTTAACAGCGACGACTGTTAACGCGAGTGAGCGAGAGAGCTAACATCGGTATCCGATCTCCCGACAGTGGTGGGCTGAGCAGCTATGGATTTTGGCGGTGGGGGGCTGAGCAGAGTGGGGCTAGGGTTTCCAACTTTGGGGGCTAAGCAGCTAGTTCTTTATTACAAGCTGTCGGAAATCAAGGTTTGATGGAGTTGTTGGAAATTCTAGCATTTCCTATGTAGCAGCAACGTTTGCCAGCGAGCAACGTCAATTCCAATGAAGCAGTGGCGGCAGACGCCCGAGGCGGGTTGTGAAGAAGAATAAAACCAACTAGCTGCCACATCACAAGGGGTATAATGTGCATCAGCGAGCTGCCGCATTCTGACTTACCGACGTCGGTTGTGTTTGTGACCGAGGTCGCATGTACCTATCCCAAACACGAATGACCGACGTCGCGCGCATGTCTGGCTTACCTACGTCGGTTATTTTTGTGACCGGCATCGCATGTCACTCTCACAAACATGGTATTTATAAGTATATGAATAACTAGATAACACCATTGCAATGCACGATTTAAAATAATTGAATATATATACATACATTAATAATGTAATTTATTTTTTTAACAAAACTTAAATTTAATTTTTAATTTTTTATAGCACTCCAGTTCTTTTGAATTTTAAAAGATTTTTTAAAATATACATTTAACTATGACTTTATTTTTATATTTTCAAATGATATAAATTAAACGTAGAGTTCAAATATAAATAAATACTCTTTATATTTTCACCGAATAAAATTTTATGTACTACTTATTCATAATTATATAAAATAATTAGTATATAAATTTTTATATGCTACTTATTTTATATAATTATGAACAAGTGGTATATACAATTTTATTCGGTAAAATAGAGCTTATTTATTAATATTCGACTTAGATCACATATGACTTGAACACTACATTTAATTTATTTTATTTGACACATGGCTAATTTAAAGGGTAACACGTGTCAAAAAGTTGCTCTTTTAGTATTTTCCACTTGAGACGTGGCTAATCTCTTTCTTAGTTCTATGTAATCAACTCTAAGTTAATCTAGAACATGTATTAGCGTTTTCCAACATTTCACCAAAAAAATTATCTATTTAATATTTCAATATTAAGCAAGAATAACAAAAATTATGTACAGCATTTTGGAGCAATGATCTAACTATATTGAAGATCTAACATAAATATTTCTTTTGGAGCAATGATCTAACTATTTTGGAGCAATGATCTAACATAAATATTTCTTTTATTTTGCACTTTAAACCTTGGTCTTTCTATGACTTATGGAAAGACCGTCTTTCAAGAGACAGACTCTACTTATAAACACAATTTAATTTTTGACATAGTTTTCCAAAAAAATAAACTTACAATATAAAGTGTTAATGCACATTTTAATTTGTGAAGACTTTTTAAATAAAATATTATGAGCCGTATTTCAACCTAGTAACCCAAATCCTAGCCCGATAAATGACCAAACCCTAGTTACCTTTCTTTCATCTCAAAATGGCCACGACCAACACTTCCTTCATTCCTTTCATCTGAAAATCACCACTGGCCATTTCCTTCATCCATTTCATCTGAAATTTGCCACTCCAAGCCAAACCCTAGCCAAATCGCCACACATCTATGTCGATCGACACCACCCCTCTCCACCGATCGACGCCACCCTGCCGTTCAATGCCATCCCTGCTCTCGACCGTTCTCTGCCCTTCTCCAACGTCCCGCTCTCCGCCATTCGACGTCCCTGCTTTCCACTGTTAGACACTTCTCTCTGTTGTTCGACGCCGCTCACTATCGTGTGATGGGCTGCCGCTCCCCGTCGTTCAACGTCGCCGTTGTCTGTATTTTCTCTGCCGTGAGCCTCTCCACCGCTCTCTACCAGTATCGCCTCTGCTCTGACCTAATAGCTAGAAATGCGTTGGTTTATTTTTTAAAAATCATCTCCATGTTTCTCTTTACAGGTCCATGTATCAGTTTTGTAATTTGTTGATTTAAATTTAATTAAATCGAGTGATTTCCATTTGTGTAGTGCTTTTGTTCTGCCATATTGGCTGGCATGTGAGCTATATATCTGGCCGAAAAATTCTTGTTGGCTGTGAACTACCGAAAGCAGAATCGACGGTAGTTTTTTTTATTTCTTGAAAAACAGCTATCGCCGTCGCACTATAATCGTTTCACTTTTTTTACTGTGTTTTGAAGTTGCGACCTAGCAACACCTTCGGTCGCCATCTCACTTTTTATCTCGGTTCTTTTTTTAAAAAAAACCGAGGTAAAAAATATACTTTTTACTCCCGCTGTACTTACCTCGGTTTTTTGGGGCTAAAAACCAAGGTAAAAACTCCTGCATAAGTGAGGTATAAAATGTTGTTTCTTGTAGTGTAGGGGTATTTTCTTAATTTCACTTTCGGATTAATGCTTGAATTACTTGGGTCAACGTTGGAATATGGGAGTTTGAGTATATCGACACAATTCAACCAACAATTAGCACTAGATTGACATAACTGATAATGAGTTAGGATTTGACAGTATCTCATATAGCGAAATTGTATCAACACTTGTAACAGTAAGTGCATTTTGCAGTAATATCCATGTATTATTTATAATGGACTACCATATCATCCTTTTCCATCTCATTTCAGCATAAGCTGAACGAGTCTCCACTAGAATTTAGTCAATTGTACTCCTAGCTACATCGGCGATGTTATGTGTAATAGTCGGTGCTATAAGGACATGAATTGATTATTTTTATAAAACAATTAAGTTGCTGAAATTTAGTTTTACCAATTTTCCTAGTTCTTACTAGTGTGTTCCAACATACCTAGTTTAACCAAGTGTAAAAATAACGTGAAACGTAAAAGACACACAACTTGGTTACGCAGTTCGGTGTAAATCACCTACATCTGCGGGGCCTGGCCCAGTTCAGAATGAATCCACTAATTAGAAAGATAGTACAGAGTACAACATACAAAATACTTATCTTTAACTAACTATGACGTGTGGACTCTGCTAGCTCCCCTAGCTACCGATCCGCCTTGATCAGACTCCCTCTGACCTCGAACTCCGTCGACGCTGGATCTCCTCCTCCCGAGGAATTAAGGTATACGATTCTGAACTTGTGCAGCAGGACAGTGTTGGAACACAGTGTATAGGCTCTTGCAATTTCGGAAGATCGCAAATCTGGATGCAGACTTTGCTCAATAAGATCGTTAGTTTTGCAGCCGTGTTTGTCCCATATTTATATCCACGAATCAGATCTGAATATCCATGATTATCTCCACAATATTCCTATTCCAAATCTGATTACAGAAGCATATCCAAATCCCATTAATCAAGGGATTTACCTTATCTCAAACTCTCCCATATATTCGAATGAATCTCCTCCTTATAAGTAGGGATTTTACCATACATCAAATATGCTTCTTACGCCCAATATATATAGCCAAATATACAGTTACCATAAATTCTAAAACTCTTTAATGGCGTAAATTCTGCTCGTAAACTCTGCTCCAGCAGTGTTCCAACATGGTCTGATTTTGTTCACACAAAATTGCCAATTAAATAAGTCCTTGACTTTACAATCTCCCCCTTTGGCATTTTTGTGGACCCATAATATTTTGGACTACGAGCACATAGTCAACAACATTCAAAGAGCAGAAAAATGATCATGATACCGGAATGAATTAATGAAAGCCGAAATAATGAAATCCGAAATCCAGTCATACAACCAAATATTCAAAACCCAGAATGAAAACCAGAAATCCAAAATCCAAATTTCTCCCCCTGGGACCATACAAAGGCCAAAGGGACCCAAAACACCAAAATAAAATCAGTTCTTAAAAAAACTCCCCCTGAATCATCCTTCCAGCTTTGATTTTTCTTCTTCCAACCTTGCTTGTTCTGCTTGTAAGGCAGCAATCTGAATTCCTACAGCTCCAAGTCTAGCCTGTATTGCCATCAAACATATCTTCTTGTCTGCAGTTGCTGATGAGGATGCTGATCCTGAAGCCTTCCATGGGAGATCATGCACATGTCTGAGTCCGAATGTCTTCTTGTTCGGCCGCAAGTACTTCGTGTCAACTATCACATCTGTGGCCTTTCCCTTCACCTTTGCACTTTTGGCTAGTGCTGAGATCAAACATGGGTATATTACTGCGTCATTCACCTTCGGGGTTGTGGCCTGTCGCACCAAATGCTGCTGAATTAATAACCCAAGGTTGACTTCCTGCTGTGTTCCAACACAGTAGAGCAACTTGGCCATTTCTCTGGTTAATGCCGTGGTGTTGCTAGATGGCAACTAGCAATGGACTGCAATCTGATACAGTCCGAAGAACCTGAATGTCAAACATGATGCCTGAGAATATCCCACAGCCGGCCACTTCTCCTTATACCCTCCAGAAATCACAGCCAAAATTTCATCATCATTCAACTCTAAATCATCCGGAAAAACTCCCCCTATGTCCGGAGTCTTGAGCCCAAACAACATATTTATCCTTGAAGCAGACAACTCAATAACCTTCCCCCGAACATAAACTCTCCCGAACCACTCAGATAAAATGTCTAAATTTTCAGGCATGAGATTAGCATATATCTCAAGTACCACCTGTCGATTGAATTGCCTTTGAAGTGTGGCAGCCTTCGTCATCCCCATTGCCTTTAAGAAGCTGGTGAATCCGCTCTCCTGATAGGCCTTCAAGTCTACTGGTCGTTCAGCAATAAATTTCTTCTCGGAGAAGAAATTTTCCATCTCAGCTCCCTTCTCATCAAAGTAATCCGTCGAGAAAGCCTGGGAGATAGATGGTGGTGGCAAGACCTTCCTCTGAGTGTTATCACTTCTTTTCTTTCTCCTCTTTCCTGCCTTGGTATCCATGGGAGCGCTAGCCTTCCTTTTTCCTTTAGCCTTTTGAACGAATTCATCCAGGACCTCGTCACTGGAGTAAGTCAAATCTGGAGTGTCCTGTGTTGGAACCCTGTCAGCTCTTTCAACCTGCTCTTCTTCTGAATCACTGCCCTGAATTGGTAGATCTTCATCAGCTCCTTCCATCTCATGATAGCCTTCTTCATTAGACTGATCAGTGGCTTCATCATTCAACTCTTCTTGAACCTCATCACCTTGTGTACCCCCCAGATCAGCATCAGATTCGACCTCCATATACACAGATTCTTCTGAGTGTGTTGGAACACTCTCCTCATCATCAGATAGTTCAATAAACACAGGTTCTCTCAATTTATCCATCCTCCTTGCATTCACTCCATCATAAAATCCGACCTGTAACTTATCTCCATATTTTACTTTCTTCAACCCAACAGCCTGTTCCTCATTGACTTCTCTAATCCACACATAGCTATGAGGAGTCATACGACAAAAAACATGAAACTTGTCCTTCCCTCTACCATTTAGCTGACCGTACATCCCTCTCATGTACTTAACAGTTTTATACTCAATATCCCATACATCAGAAAAATGTCCAGACACAATTTCTTTAACCTTCACATGCAACACTTCTAATTCTTTATCAATGCTTCTAATTTTACTGAGATCAACATAGAATCGATTTGCTTGTAACCACTCAAAAATCTCATCAAAGGATCTGAATTTCATACCATTAATTTTTATCAAAGGAGGATCAGGACCGGATACCTTTCCAAACGGACCTCTGTTCTCAGATTCGTGAATTTCCTCATGGACATTGCCGTCCGATTCCACATTCTCTGTTCTTCCTCCATCACTGTCTGGCGCCGGTGCTACAAAACTTGGAGTGCTTGAGGTTGCCATTCTTTCTTTGGTGGCGGGAGTGAGAGAGAGGGAGAGCAAGAAGATATTTCGGCAATATTCTTGAGGTTTGGGTTGAGAGAGATGGAATTCGAAAAGAGTGTTAGAGTTTAAACCAAATTCCAACTCTTCATAAGCTTACCTCTTTTCCCGCGAAGATCCCTTTTTAGATTTCCCAAAAGTTGTCATGATATCCTTTCCTCTTCTTGTCCCATCAATGAGTTATTCCTCATTTAACTTCCAACACCTTATTTAACTTCTCCTATTTTTGGTCAGCCTTTGCTTCCTTCCATTTTTTTTTAATTTTTGACGTAAATAACAAACACAAACAAATTATTTACACGAAAAATTAATCAAAGGTAAAAACTACCTCAGATTTGACAAACACCTAAGTGTTGTCGAAGGCTCTCGAAAGTGGTAGCATCAAGTGGCTTTGTAAATATATCGGCAAGCTGCTCGTGTGTTGGAACATAGGCCACTTCCACTTCTTTTCTTTCCACCAAATCTCGAATAAAATGATGCCTTATGTCAATATGTTTGGTTCTTGAGTGTTGAACTGGATTCTTCGAAATATCGATTGCACTTGTATTATCACATAAAATCTTTAGGGGGCCTTGATGAATTCCATAATCTTTCAGCATTTGATTCATCCATAATAATTGTGTACAACAACTCCCTGTTGCAAGATACTCTGCTTATGCAGTAGATAGAGAGATCGAGTTCTGTTTCTTGCTATACCAAGACACCAAATTTGTTCCAATAAAGAAACATCCGCCGGTAGTACTTTTTCGATCATCTGCATTACCAGCCCAATCAGAATCACTGTATCCTATCAATTCTGAATCTTGATTCTTTGAATACCAAACACCATATTCTGATGTTCCACTCACATATCTAATAATTCTCTTGACTGCAGTAAGATGAGATTCCTTAGGATCAGCCTGAAATCTAGCACATATTCCAACACTGAAACATATATCTGGTCTGCTAGCCGTGAGATATAACAAACTTCCGATCATGCCTCTATATAACTTTTGATCGACTGACACTCCTTTTTCATCTTTCACCAACTTATCAGAAACCCCCATAGGAGTTCGAACCGGAGCACTACTGAGTCCGAATTTTTTAATCAAGTTCAAGGCATACTTACTTTGATTGATGAATAGACCATTCCGTCCTTGTTTGACTTGTAACCCCAGAAAGTAAGTCAATTCTCCAACCATGCTCATTTCAAATTCAGACTGCATTGTGATGACGAAATCCTGTACCATAGATGGTGAAGTAGAGCCAAATACTATGTCATCAACATATATTTGAGCAATTAGAAACTTTGATGACTTGTCAAGCACAAATAAAGTGCGATCTACTCCCCCTCGACGATAACCTTTCTGAAGCAAAAAGTTAGTAAGTCGTTCATACCATGCTCGAGGTGCCTGCTTTAATCCATATAAGGCTTTCTTGAGGCGATATACATGATGCGGATAATGAGGATCTTCAAAACCTTTAGGTTGTTCCACATAGACTTCCTCATTCACCACTCCATTTAGAAACGCACTCTTAACGTCCATTTGATACAACGTAAAGTTCAAGAAGCAGGCAATAGCTAGTAGAATACGAATAGATTCTATCCTGGCAACTGGTGCAAAGGTTTCGTCAAAGTCAACACCTTCCACTTGCGTATATCCTTGAGCAACAAGTCTGGCTTTGTTCCTGGTGATTAAGCCATCTGCATCGGACTTGTTCTTGAAGATCCATTTTGTACCAATGACATTGATGCCTTTGGGACGAGGGGTAAGGTACCAAACATCATTCCTGGTAAACTGTCCGAGTTCATCTTGCATTGCAGCAATCCAATATTCATCAAGTAAAGCTTCCTTATAGTTCTTCGGTTCAATTAGGGACACAAAACAGTGTAGACCAGCCAGTCGTCGATAATCAACTCGAGGAACTGATCGAGTATTTCGCAAATTTGACCAAACCCTAGTTACCTTTCTTTCATCTCAAAATGGCCACGACCAACACTTCCTTCATTCCTTTCATCTGAAAATCACCACTGGCCATTTCCTTCATCCATTTCATCTGAAATTTGCCACTCCAAGCCAAACCCTAGCCAAATCGCCACACATCTATGTCGATCGACACCACCCCTCTCCACCGATCGACGCCACCCTGCCGTTCAATGCCATCCCTGCTCTCGACCGTTCTCTGCCCTTCTCCAACGTCCCGCTCTCCGCCATTCGACGTCCCTGCTTTCCACTGTTAGACACTTCTCTCTGTTGTTCGACGCCGCTCACTATCGTGTGATGGGCTGCTGCTCCCCGTCGTTCAACGTCGCCGTTGTCTGTATTTTCTCTGCCGTGAGCCTCTCCACCGCTCTCTACCAGTATCGCCTCTGCTCTGACCTAATAGCTAGAAATGCGTTGGTTTATTTTTTAAAAATCATCTCCATGTTTCTCTTTACAGGTCCATGTATCAGTTTTGTAATTTGTTGATTTAAATTTAATTAAATCGAGTGATTTCCATTTGTGTAGTGCTTTTGTTCTGCCATATTGGCTGGCATGTGAGCTATATATCTGGCCGAAAAATTCTTGTTGGCTGTGAACTACCGAAAGCAGAATCGACGGTAGTTTTTTTTATTTCTTGAAAAACAGCTATCGCCGTCGCACTATAATCGTTTCACTTTTTTTACTGTGTTTTGAAGTTGCGACCTAGCAACACCTTCGGTCGCCATCTCACTTTTTATCTCGGTTCTTTTTTTTAAAAAAACCGAGGTAAAAAATATACTTTTTACTCCCGCTGTACTTACCTCGGTTTTTTGGGGCTAAAAACCAAGGTAAAAACTCCTGCATAAGTGAGGTATAAAATGCTGTTTCTTGTAGTGTAGGGGTATTTTCTTAATTTCACTTTCGGATTAATGCTTGAATTACTTGGGTCAACGTTGGAATATGGGAGTTTGAGTATATCGACACAATTCAACCAACAATTAGCACTAGATTGACATAACTGATAATGAGTTAGGATTTGACAGTATCTCATATAGCGAAATTGTATCAACACTTGTAACAGTAAGTGCATTTTGCAGTAATATCCATGTATTATTTATAATGGACTACCATATCATCCTTTTCCATCTCATTTCAGCATAAGCTGAACGAGTCTCCACTAGAATTTAGTCAATTGTACTCCTAGCTACATCGGCGATGTTATGTGTAATAGTCGGTGCTATAAGGACATGAATTGATTATTTTTATAAAACAATTAAGTTGCTGAAATTTAGTTTTACCAATTTTCCTAGTTCTTACTAGTGTGTTCCAACATACCTAGTTTAACCAAGTGTAAAAATAACGTGAAACGTAAAAGACACACAACTTGGTTACGCAGTTCGGTGTAAATCACCTACATCTGCGGGGCCTGGCCCAGTTCAGAATGAATCCACTAATTAGAAAGATAGTACAGAGTACAGCATACAAAATACTTATCTTTAACTAACTATGACGTGTGGACTCTGCTAGCTCCCCTAGCTACCGATCCGCCTTGATCAGACTCCCTCTGACCTCGAACTCCGTCGACGCTGGATCTCCTCCTCCCGAGGAATTAAGGTATACGATTCTGAACTTGTGCAGCAGGACAGTGTTGGAACACAGTGTATAGGCTCTTGCAATTTCGGAAGATCGCAAATCTGGATGCAGACTTTGCTCAATAAGATCGTTAGTTTTGCAGCCGTGTTTGTCCCATATTTATATCCACGAATCAGATCTGAATATCCATGATTATCTCCACAATATTCCTATTCCAAATCTGATTACAGAAGCATATCCAAATCCCATTAATCAAGGGATTTACCTTATCTCAAACTCTCCCATATATTCGAATGAATCTCCTCCTTATAAGTAGGGATTTTACCATACATCAAATATGCTTCTTACGCCCAATATATATAGCCAAATATACAGTTACCATAAATTCTAAAACTCTTCAATGGCGTAAATTCTGCTCGTAAACTCTGCTCCAGCAGTGTTCCAACATGGTCTGATTTTGTTCACACAAAATTGCCAATTAAATAAGTCCTTGACTTTACAATCTCCCCCTTTGGCATTTTTGTGGACCCATAATATTTTGGACTACGAGCACATAGTCAACAACATTCAAAGAGCAGAAAAATGATCATGATACCGGAATGAATTAATGAAAGCCGAAATAATGAAATCCGAAATCCAGTCATACAACCAAATATTCAAAACCCAGAATGAAAACCAGAAATCCAAAATCCAAATTTCTCCCCCTGGGACCATACAAAGGCCAAAGGGACCCAAAACACCAAAATAAAATCAGTTCTTAAAAAAACTCCCCCTGAATCATCCTTCCAGCTTTGATTTTTCTTCTTCCAACCTTGCTTGTTCTGCTTGTAAGGCAGCAATCTGAATTCCTACAGCTCCAAGTCTAGCCTGTATTGCCATCAAACATATCTTCTTGTCTGCAGTTGCTGATGAGGATGCTGATCCTGAAGCCTTCCATGGGAGATCATGCACATGTCTGAGTCCGAATGTCTTCTTGTTCGGCCGCAAGTACTCCGTGTCAACTATCACATCTGTGGCCTTTCCCTTCACCTTTGCACTTTTGGCTAGTGCTGAGATCAAACATGGGTATATTACTGCGTCATTCACCTTCGGGGTTGTGGCCTGTCGCACCAAATGCTGCTGAATTAATAACCCAAGGTTGACTTCCTGCTGTGTTCCAACACAGTAGAGCAACTTGGCCATTTCTCTGGTTAATGCCGTGGTGTTGCTAGATGGCAACCAGCAATGGACTGCAATCTGATACAGTCCGAAGAACCTGGATGTCAAACATGATGCCTGAGAATATCCCACAGCCGGCCACTTCTCCTTATACCCTCCAGAAATCACAGCCAAAATTTCATCATCATTCAACTCTAAATCATCCGGAAAAACTCCCCCTATGTCCGGAGTCTTGAGCCCAAACAACATATTTATCCTTAAAGCAGACAACTCAATAACCTTCCCCCGAACATAAACTCTCCCGAACCACTCAGATAAAATGTCTAAATTTTCAGGCATGAGATTAGCATATATCTCAAGTACCACCTGTCGATTGAATTGCCTTTGAAGTGTGGCGGCCTTCGTCATCCCCATTGCCTTTAAGAAGCTGGTGAATCTGCTCTCCTGATAGGCCTTCAAGTCTACTGGTCGTTCAGCAATAAATTTCTTCTCGGAGAAGAAATTTTCCATCTCAGCTCCCTTCTCATCAAAGTAATCCGTCGAGAAAGCCTGGGAGATAGATGGTGGTGGCAAGACCTTCCTCTGAGTGTTATCACTTCTTTTCTTTCTCCTCTTTCCTGCCTTGGTATCCATGGGAGCGCTAGCCTTCCTTTTTCCTTTAGCCTTTTGAACGAATTCATCCAGGACCTCGTCACTGGAGTAAGTCAAATCTGGAGTGTCCTGTGTTGGAACACTGTCAGCTCTTTCAACCTGCTCTTCTTCTGAATCACTGCCCTGAATTGGTAGATCTTCATCAGCTCCTTCCATCTCATGATAGCCTTCTTCATTAGACTGATCAGTGGCTTCATCATTCAACTCTTCTTGAACCTCATCACCTTGTGTACCCCCCAGATCAGCATCAGATTCGACCTCCATATACACAGATTCTTCTGAGTGTGTTGGAACACTCTCCTCATCATCAGATAGTTCAATAAACACAGGTTCTCTCAATTTATCCATCCTCCTTGCATTCACTCCATCATAAAATCCGACCTGTAACTTATCTCCATATTTTACTTTCTTCAACCCAACAGCCTGTTCCTCATTGACTTCTCTAATCCACACATAGCTATGAGGAGTCATACGACAAAAAACATGAAACTTGTCCTTCCCTCTACCATTTAGCTGACCGTACATCCCTCTCATGTACTTAACAGTTTTATACTCAATATCCCATACATCAGAAAAATGTCCAGACACAATTTCTTTAACCTTCACATGCAACACTTCTAATTCTTTATCAATGCTTCTAATTTTACTGAGATCAACATAGAATCGATTTGCTTGTAACCACTCAAAAATCTCATCAAAGGATCTGAATTTCATACCATTAATTTTTATCAAAGGAGGATCAGGACCGGATACCTTTCCAAACGGACCTCTGTTCTCAGATTCGTGAATTTCCTCATGGACATTGCCGTCCGATTCCACATTCTCTGTTCTTCCTCCATCACTGTCTGGCGCCGGTGCTACAAAACTTGGAGTGCTTGAGGTTGCCATTCTTTCTTTGGTGGCGGGAGTGAGAGAGAGGGAGAGCAAGAAGATATTTCGGCAATATTCTTGAGGTTTGGGTTGAGAGAGATGGAATTCAAAAAGAGTGTTAGAGTTTAAACCAAATTCCAACTCTTCATAAGCTTACCTCTTTTCCCGCGAAGATCCCTTTTTAGATTTCCCAAAAGTTGTCATGATATCCTTTCCTCTTCTTGTCCCATCAATGAGTTATTCCTCATTTAACTTCCAACACCTTATTTAACTTCTCCTATTTTTGGTCAGCCTTTGCTTCCTTCCATTTTTTTTAATTTTTGACGTAAATAACAAACACAAACAAATTATTTACACGAAAAATTAATCAAAGGTAAAAACTACCTCAGATTTGACAAACACCTAAGTGTTGTCGAAGGCTCTCGAAAGTGGTAGCATCAAGTGGCTTTGTAAATATATCGGCAAGCTGCTCGTGTGTTGGAACATGGGCCACTTCCACTTCTTTTCTTTCCACCAAATCTCGAATAAAATGATGCCTTATGTCAATATGTTTGGTTCTTGAGTGTTGAACTGGATTCTTCGAAATATCGATTGCACTTGTATTATCACATAAAATCTTTAGGGGGCCTTGATGAATTCCATAATCTTTCAGCATTTGATTCATCCATAATAATTGTGTACAACAACTCCCTGCTGCAAGATACTCTGCTTATGCAGTAGATAGAGAGATCGAGTTCTGTTTCTTGCTATACCAAGACACCAAATTTGTTCCAATAAAGAAACATCCGCCGGTAGTACTTTTTCGATCATCTGCATTACCAGCCCAATCAGAATCACTGTATCCTATCAATTCTGAATCTTGATTCTTTGAATACCAAACACCATATTCTGATGTTCCACTCACATATCTAATAATTCTCTTGACTGCAGTAAGATGAGATTCCTTAGGATCAGCCTGAAATCTAGCACATATTCCAACACTGAAACATATATCTGGTCTGCTAGCCGTGAGATATAACACACTTCCGATCATGCCTCTATATAACTTTTGATCGACTGACACTCCTTTTTCATCTTTCACCAACTTATCAGAAACCCCCATAGGAGTTCGAACCGGAGCACTACTGAGTCCGAATTTTTTAATCAAGTTCAAGGCATACTTACTTTGATTGATGAATAGACCATTCCGTCCTTGTTTGACTTGTAACCCTAGAAAGTAAGTCAATTCTCCAACCATGCTCATTTCAAATTCAGACTGCATTGTGATGACGAAATCCTGTACCATAGATGGTGAAGTAGAGCCAAATACTATGTCATCAACATATATTTGAGCAATTAGAAACTTTGATGACTTGTCAAGCACAAATAAAGTGCGATCTACTCCCCCTCGACGATAACCTTTCTGAAGCAAAAAGTTAGTAAGTCGTTCATACCATGCTCGAGGTGCCTGCTTTAATCCATATAAGGCTTTCTTGAGGCGATATACATGATGCGGATAATGAGGATCTTCAAAACCTTTAGGTTGTTCCACATAGACTTCCTCATTCACCACTCCATTTAGAAATGCACTCTTAACGTCCATTTGATACAACGTAAAGTTCAAGAAGCAGGCAATAGCTAGTAGAATACGAATAGATTCTATCCTGGCAACTGGTGCAAAGGTTTCGTCAAAGTCAACACCTTCCACTTGCGTATATCCTTGAGCAACAAGTCTGGCTTTGTTCCTGGTGATTAAGCCATCTGCATCGGACTTGTTCTTGAAGATCCATTTTGTACCAATGACATTGATGCCTTTGGGACGAGGGGTAAGGTACCAAACATCATTCCTGGTAAACTGTCCGAGTTCATCTTGCATTGCAGCAATCCAATATTCATCAAGTAAAGCTTCCTTATAGTTCTTCGGTTCAATTAGGGACACAAAACAGTGTAGACCAGCCAGTCGTCGATAATCAACTCGAGGAACTGATCGAGTATTTCGCAAATTTGAGCCAGGTTGAATGTGTGGTGCAACACGGTCATTAGTAGGAGGTAGCAGTGTTGGAACATGGTCATGTGTTGGAACATGGTCCGCTTCAGCAGAGTGAGGATCCTGGTGCTCATTTGGTTCTGACGGCTTTTCTCTGTCCGGAGTTTGAGACTGTGTTGGAACATGAGTGTTGGCGGATTCTTCCTCTACTGCTTCTGGAAGTTGCTCCTTTCCTGAATCATCTACAATGACATTTATGGATTCCATGAGAGTGTTAGTTCGATGATTGAAGACTCGGTAGGCACGACTGTTGATAGAATACCCTAGAAAAATTCCTGGATCACTTCGATTATCAAATTTTGCCAACTGTTCTCTGTCTCTGAGGATATAGCAGGTGCTTCCGAACACATGAAAATACGAAACATTTGGCTTCCTGCCTTTCCAGATCTCATAGGCTGTCTTATCAGTGAACGGTCGAAGATACACTCGATTAATTGTATAACACGCTGTATTGATCGTCTCTGCCCACCATTTCTTATGAACATCCTTCTCTGCCAACATAACTCGAGCCATCTCCTGAAGAGTTCTATTCTTTCTTTCGACAATACCATTCTGTTGGGGAGTGATAGGAGCCGAAAACTCATGTTGAATCCCCAGTTCATTTCTGAAAGAACTGAATTGTTCATTTTCAAACTCTCTGCCATGATCACTTCGAATCCGAATTATCTTTCCTACAGGACTTCCCTTTTCAGTTTGTAGCTTTACTACAAGGCTACGAAATACCTCAATCGTATCAGATTTCTCTTTCAAGAAGGCTACCCATGTAAACCTGGAGAAGTCATCAACACATACAAAAATATATTTCTTTCCTCCTATGCTAGGTGTGTGCACTGGCCCCATTAAATCCATATGTAATAATTCCAGATTTCTAGAAGTAGTAATAAACTGAACTGAAGAATGAGGAGCACGAGTTTATTTACCTTGCTGACATGGTCCGCACATGATTTCATCATTCCCGGTCAAGGTAGGCATTCCACGTACAGCTTTCATGTTAGCAATTTTCACCAGTGTTTTATAGTTGATGTGTCCGAGTTTCCTGTGCCATAGAATTCCCTCGTCCTGCTTTGAAAGCATGCATCGAACTTCTTGTTCCAAAAGATAACAATTGTCTGAAGATCGTATTCCAGACAGAACCCTGTTTTCTCCATGCTTCACTACACATTTGTCCTTCTGAAACTCAACTATCATGTTGTCATCGCACAGCTGGCTTATACTTAGCAAATTTGCTTTTAGATCTTCAACAAATAATACAATTGTGAAGACAGAAAACCCTTCAATCTTTAATTCGCCCTTGCCAATTACTCTGCTTCTTTTTCCATCTCCAAAAGTTACATACCCGCCATCATATGGAGTTAGATTTGTAAGGTATTTTGAACTGCCAGTCATGTGGCGAGAGCAACCACTGTCAAAGTACCATGATTCACTGGAGTATGCTGATAAAGAAGTGTGTGCGACCATACACGTACTGGACCTTTTAATGACCCATATCTTCCTGATTCTTGTATGAGTATCGACTGTGTTGGAACACAGTTCTCTTCCTGTTATTTGATCTCTGATCAGCTTTTTACACTGATATTCAGTATGTCCTTGATACCTGCAGTATCCGCAGATTAGAGGCTTTCTTTGAAACGGTTTTCCATACTTCCGTTTTATTTCTCGAATCCTTGCTTTGAGAGTTACTGGTTTTTCATGCAATTCAACCTCTGGTTCTTTCCTGTATCCAATTCCATGTCTATCACCAAAGTTCTTTCCCATATCCAGTATGTCATCCAGTTTCGCTTTCCCGGAATTCAATTTTGAGATAGTTGCTTCAGACATCTCAGCCCTCTTGACTGCTGCTATCAATTTCTGACTCAGTTCTTCATTTTGTTTTCCAAGTTCTGCAATCGTGGACCGTAACTCCTTTTCGCTGTCAATCAGCTTCCTTTTTTCTTCAATCAGTTCTTTGTTTTTGTCTGCTACTTGAACCCACATGGCATACATTTGTTCGTATGTGCTATATATCTCTTCATCACTTACAGAAAGATCATCTTCATCACTGCGAGCCTCGTCCAGATTCATATCGTAACTTACACCTTTCCCTTTGTTCAGTGTGTTGGAACACTGACTTTCTGAAGTATCATGGACCTTTGCTCTAAAGGCTACATAATTACTGGTTAATTCTTCCTCATCTTTTTCATTCTCTTCATCATCACTCCAAGAGGTAACATATGATCTTCCTTGTTTCTTTCGGGTGTTAGCACATTCGGCCTGAATATGACCAAATCCTTCACATTCTCTACATTGAATTCTTCTAACCTGTTTTGATTCATTGTACTGATTTCTCCCATACTGCATATTTCCTTGTTCAAACCTCAATCCACGATTGTTGTTCGAATCTTGTTGCTTTTGTCTGTTTCCGCCAAACCTCTCCTGAGATTTCTTATTGACCACCTTCTTTAACATCTTTGAGAAATTCTTTGTAATAAGTGCCAGTTTTTCAAACTCATCATCGCTGTCAGACTCATTACTTCCTTTGGCTGAAGAAGCTTTAAACGCCAAATCCTTGGATACCTTTTTTGTAGGTTGCTGGAATGTCATCTCATATGTTTGCAGCGACCCCATTAGTTCATCTAGGCTCATTGTGGATACATCTCTTGCCTCCTCTATTGCTGCTACTTTCATTGCAAACCTTTTAGGTAGAGATCGCAAGGTCTTTTTTACCAGCTTGGTTTCTTTGTACACTTTTCCAAGTTGATAAGCCATGTTGGAGATATCTCTAAGCTTTCCATTGAATGTGGCAATGGTGTCGTCCTCCTCCATTTTGAGTTCTTCAAACTTGGTAGCCAACATCTGTAGTTTGGACTCCCTCACTCGACTGGTTCCTTCATGAACCGTTTGTAGGATGTCCCATGCTCTCTTCGCTTGGTGGCATGTAAATATAAGCTTGAACTGGTTTTCATCAACTGCCGTGAATATTGCATTAAGAGCCTTTGAATTTGCTAGAGATTCTCTAAGATCACCTGGAGTCCATTTAGACTTGTCTTTGAGTTTTTGACTTGACTCCCCTTCCACATCCTTAGAGCTGGTAGCATCTTCTGTAGGATGATTCCATTCATTCTCAACATAAAACCACGCCAGTTCGTCCAGGGAATTAATAAACACCCTCATACGAGCCTTCCAATAGTTGTAGTTGTTTCCTTCTAACAGTGGTGGTCGAGAGATTGAAGCTCCTTCTCTTGTCGTCATGGTAAAACCGGATCTCACTTTCCTTGAAACAACCAAGGGAACAATAAGTGACTCAGCTCTGATACCAATTGAAATTTAGTTTTACCAATTTTCCTAGTTCTTACTAGTGTGTTCCAACATACCTAGTTTAACCAAGTGTAAAAATAACGTGAAACGTAAAAGACACACAACTTGGTTACGCAGTTCGGTGTAAATCACCTACATCTGCGGGGCCTGGCCCAGTTCAGAATGAATCCACTAATTAGAAAGATAGTACAGAGTACAGCATACAAAATACTTATCTTTAACTAACTATGACGTGTGGACTCTGCTAGCTCCCCTAGCTACCGATCTGCCTTGATCAGACTCCCTCTGACCTCGAACTCCGTCGACGCTGGATCTCCTCCTCCCGAGGAATTAAGGTATACGATTATGAACTTGTGCAGCAGGACAGTGTTGGAACACAGTGTATAGGCTCTTGCAATTTCGGAAGATCGCAAATCTAGATGCAGACTTTGCTCAATAAGATCGTTAGTTTTGCAGCCGTGTTTGTCCCATATTTATATCCACGAATCAGATCTGAATATCCATGATTATCTCCACAATATTCCTATTCCAAATCTGATTACAGAAGCATATCCAAATCCCATTAATCAAGGGATTTACCTTATCTCAAATTCTCCCATATATTCGAATGAATCTCCTCCTTATAAGTAGGGATTTTACCATACATCAAATATGCTTCTTACGCCCAATATATATAGCCAAATATACAGTTACCATAAATTCTAAAACTCTTCAATATTTTCGGCTTGAATCCGTTAAACCCTTGGCGTAAATTCTGCTCGTAAACTCTGCTCCAGCAGTGTTCCAACATGGTCTGATTTTGTTCACACAAAATTGCCAATTAAATAAGTCCTTGACTTTACAGTTGCCACCAATATATATGAATGAACAAACTCTTGAAGATGAATATCATATCTTTAATTAACTAATACGAACAACACGTATTAAAAAAAATGAGAAAGTTTCAGGAAATGCGGTATTTCTATAAACTTGTGGACAGTCCACATGAGTTTTTACCTTAAATGTTGTAGTAATTTTTTTAATAAAATTTAAATATTACATTTTATAAGTTAAAACAAGTAATAATATGTATTTGAAGGCGAAAATATTAAAATATATAATATACAAAATATTTAAAAAAATTCTGAACTTTATATGTAATTTAACAAATACAGCATATAAGGTGGAATATCCATAAGTTTATGAATCTTTCAGGAGATACACTCTTCACAAATTATTTGCTATCACAGTCGGGTCGTTGCAATTTATGGTTTCGGATTTATGCCACTCTTCACAAATTATTTGCTATCACAATCGGGTCGTTGCAATTTATGGTCTCGGATTTATACCACAAAATCCCACCGCAAATTTTGCACCTAATTTAGCTCGTTGGTAGTACATAATAATACTTCAAACAACATCGAAGTCCGAATCCTGAATAAGGAGATATCAGTCCAACTAATTGTACTCGTGCAAACTGATTTATTGATGAAGAAACAGCACACATGTACTGTTTTCTCTCTCTCTTTTCATTTATATTGACTCAATCAAATTGAATTAAAAATAGAGTCAGTCTACTGACAAACGGTATATCCATAAACTTATATATTGCATTTGTTCATAAAATATTTAAATTTTATAAAATATTATAACATTTAATATAAACACCCACATAAACTGTGAATAAACTTATGAAAAAACCATCTTTTATAGTACTTTCTCTCATAGTGAAATACACTCACACGATCGGCCAAGTGGTTATGCCTCTGATTTCAATCCTGCTACCGCGGGTTCGACTCTCGCCAGCCGCAACGTGGAGATTTCTCCAGTGGAGGGGTCCCTTGTGGGCAGCGAGTACAGTCGTGGATCATGGGTTTGACCCTGGTGTCTGCTGTGATTTACCTCCTCAGTGATGGCTGTGGTGTCGGGGTTTGACCCTGGATCAGGGGTTTGACCCTGGTGTCTGCTGTGATTTACCTCCTTAGTGATGGCTGTGGTGTCGGAGTTTGACCCTGGATCAGGGGTTTGACCCTGGTGTCTGCTGTGATTTACCTCCTTAGTGATGACCGTGGTGTCTGGGTTTGACCCTGATATCTGCTGTGATTTACCTTTTCTGTGATGAGTGTGGTGTCAGCACGGTTGGGACCCTGAGTGCAAGGGTATCGTCTTTCTCTCACAATGAAATGAAATTACCCACTCAAATGCGCATGCATAGTTCTTGAACTATTGGGGTGGGATAGGGTGAGGGAACTACACGATTTATGTTATTGTACATGGCGTTATTTAGAAGGCGATTCTTCTATAACCGTTTTTGTAGCAAAGAATTAGGCTATGGCCATGTCATATACTCTATTCGTTCCATTTTAAATTATTTATTTACTTTTTTACTGTGTTCAATGAGAATGTTTGACCATAAATATCTCTAGTTACATATAATAATGTCGCATAAAAAATTAATATTTAAAAAATAAATATTATGACAAATCTAACAATATCTCAGATGATATATTTATTATTTATATATTAATTTATATTTAGGATCAAAGTTTGCAAAGTTTCACCTCAAAAAGTAAATAAGCAATTTAGAGTGGGACGGAGGAAGTATATACTACTTCGTCCCACAATGATCTTCCTAATTTGACTTTCAGAGTCAACTGCATCAATTTTTATCTATTATTTTTTTTTTGTGAATGAATTATTGGTTAAAAAATATATGCTAAGATGAAGTTAAAACATATCACATGCTAATAATCTTATATGAGTGAAGTGCATTTTTAACCCTATGTTTTGGGCGAAAGTGCATAAATAACCTTGTAAAATCAAAAGGTGCAAAATTAACCTGCAATTTGTTGACCGAAATGTCAACAACCAAATTGGCCAGAATAGATGAAATTACCATTATACCCCTGAGTTAAATTTTTTGAAAAATAAAATAAAAGGAGAAAAGACACTTCCACTCCCACTCAATTTAATTGTTTGATTTCTTTGGTTTTATTTTAGTCAATTCAATTCTTTGCAATGGTTTTATTTCTTTGGTTTTATTCGCCATCTGAAACTTAATCCTCCGTTCGTCTCTCTCTCCCCGTTCGCACCATCACCGCCTATCCCATGCCGTTCGCACCATCATCACCGCTAATCCCCCCACCATCATCGCTTAACCCGCCAAGGACGCCATTCGAATCATCGCTCACCCTCGCATTCGCTTAGACGCTGGGGATTAGGCAGAGCGTCCATGGCTATTAGGCAGTGCAGCTATGGCCATAGGCGGAGCGGCTAGAGCTTTTGGCGGAGGCAAGCAGAGGATCTAGGGTTTAGGCGGTGGCAGATAGGGTTGGGGGATTGGCGGTGGTGGATGTCAGGCGGAGGAGCTAAGGTACTGGGCATAGGCGGCGATGGCGGATGTCAGGCGGAGGAGCTATGGTTCTGGGCATAGGCGGCAATGGTGGATAGGGAATGGTGAATTTTTGAATTCGAATTTGTTGTTTTGTTATGTTAGAATAAATCAGACTCCTGATTAGATTATGATTTATTATGATTAGAGTTCTTTCCTTATTACACTTCTATTGTACTCTATATATATTTAGATATCAATAATATAATTCATTATGGCAAATCATTCTGTCATGGTATCAGAGCAAGTTCTGATCCTAAAATTTTAATTTATTGTTCAGCGCCTCCCTCCGGCTTCCTCAAGTCCTTCATCTCCGACGTCCTCCGGCGTTCTCTCAAGTCTTCAATTTTTCGGAGAGTTCTTCTAGCGCCGATGTCTTCATCAGCAACATCAGCGCCGACTTCTTCATCAGTGTCGACGTCTTCATCAGCGCCACCACGCAGACGTCTTCTTCAGTTCCAGCGTGAGATCCACGCGCCTTGTCTTCCAGCTCCAGCGCGAGATCCACACGCCAGTCTTCCAGCGTGTGAAAGTCACGCGCCAGCTCGGCCAAAGAAGAAACCTCCAGCGTGTGAAGGACACGCACGAGTTGACTCGCGCAGCAAGTGAGTTTCTCGCTTCCTTCAATTTCTCGCGAGTTGAACCTATTTCTCGCGATTTGAACCCCTTTCTCATGAATTTCTCAAATTGTCGCGAGTTGAGACGATTTCTCACGAGTTGCTCAAATTCTCGTCAGCACCCAGTCAATTTATGTGCAATTCGATCTTTTGCTATGGTTTATTTGGACCCTATATCTCGGGAAGATTGCTTTACTAATTGGATTACGGACAAGGTGTTGCTTCAGGCCAGTTTGAATAGTCTCAACCATCATTCTTCATCGAATCAGTGGATCGTTGATTCAGGTGCTACATCTCATATCACTGCTCGCACCAGTCATCTTGATAAGATACAACATTATCGTGGTTTCTGATTCTATTCTTGTTGGAAATGGTGAATCATTATCTATTTCTCACATCGGCCAATGTCATTTGTCCGGTTTCTCTGTAAATGATGTTCTCGCGGTCCCTAAGATTATTAGAAGTTTATTGTCCATTAGTAAGCTTACTCGTGATTTACCTGTCCGTGTTATATTTGATGCCAACGCATTTTCCATTGAGCACAAGCATACATGGCACATAATTGGTAAAGGCAGCCATAGTTCAGGTCTTTATTTTCTTGAGACGGGTGATTCCAGCTTTTTAGGTGAATTACGCTTTGGAAAGCTCCAGGCTTCTTTTGAGCAGTGGCACTCTCGCCTTGGTCATGTGTCTCGGTTGTTAAGTCGACGTGGCCATATTACTGTCACTTCCGCTATGCCGACATCTGTTAGTTGCTCTCCTTTTTCCACTAGTGACAGGCGCGCTACTGGGTTGTTGGATAAGGTGCATTGTGATTTGTGGGGACCAGCCCCTGTCTTATCGGCAGGTGGTTTTTCTGATTATGCCATTTTCATTTTCCTGATGCGGTATAAGTCAGACTTTTATGACACATTTATCCAGTTTCAGAAATTGGTTCAGACCCAGTTTTCTACTGGGGTTAAAAAATTTCAGACCGATTGTGGCACAGAGTTTACTAATCATCGACTTCAGGCTCACTTCATATCATGTGGCATTCATCATCAGATGTCATCGCCCTATACACCTGCTCAAAATGGCCGAGCTGAGCGGAAGCATCGTCACATCACAGAGACTGGTCTTGCCATGCTTTTTCACTATTCCATGTCACACTGTTATTAGGTGGAAGCTTTCTCCTCTGCGATTTACATCATTAACCATCTTCCAAGTTTAGTTCTTGGTGGAAAATCACCTTCCGAGGTTGTTTTTGGTCATGTGCCTGACTATACCCTCTTTCACCCATTTGGATGTCGTGTTTTTCCGTGTCTGCTTGCCACTGCTACTGATAAGTTTGCACCGCGGTCTATTCCGTGTGTTTTTATTGGCTATAACCCTCGTTACAAGGGCTTCCAGTGTCTTGCTTCTAGGCATATCTATGTTTCTCGCCACGTTCGCTTTGATGAAACCTTATTCCCTTATGTCTCATCTTCCGCGGACTGTCGCTCTATTTCAGATCTGGATATTTCATCATTTTTAATGGAGCTATTACTTCATCGATTGGGGCTATCACGCCTGTGCCTGTTCCAGCCGCCCCGCCATCTTCCATCTGGATGGCCGACCTAGACCTAGCTCCTCGGCCAACGGCTATCACATCTCAGCCGCCGGCCATCACTCCTCAGCCACCGGCCACCACATCTCAGCCGATATCGTCCATCCTTTCTTCTCCGATGACTTCCGACAGCCACTCTCTGATCAGCGCAGCTCGATCTTCCTCGGCGTTGTCAGCTAGTTCCACTCTCTCAGCTTCGCAGCCCCAGCTTCGTACCCATCGGATGCCCACTCGATCTTCTACTGGTGCCATTCAGTGCCGTGATTATTCGGATATTATTGCTCATGGTCTCACTACTGCACTCCTCTCTCAGACAGAGCCCACTGATTATCGCTTGGCCCTTCAAGATCCAGCCTGGGTTTCAGCCATGGATGATGAGATGGCCACTCTTCGTGGTCAGCACACTTGGGATTTGGTGCCTTGACCTTCGAATGTCAACATTGTTGGCTCCAAATGGGTCTATAGGCTCAAGTATCGACTAGATGGCACTATTGAGCATCACAAAGCTAGACTGGTGGCGCAGGGTTTCTCGCAATTTTGACCACACTTTCAGTCCTGTGGTCAAAGCCTCCACTGGTAGGACGGTTCTCGCCATAGCCACCATGCGTTCATGGCCACTTCATCAGTTGGATGTCAAGAACGCTTTCCTTAATGGTGTTCTTGATGTTTCAGTCTACATGAAGCAGCCCGTTGGTTATCAGGATTCTGTCCACCCAGACTATGTTTGTCTCTTGGGAAAGGCCATTTATGGTCTTAAGCAGGCTCCCCGGACTTGGTTCCAGCATTTCAGCAGTTATCTGACACAGCTTGGTTTTTGGTGCAGCTCCGCCGATACTTCTTTATTTGTCCTTTCGAGAGGGTCGTTGTTACTGTACCTACTTGTGTATGTGGACGATATCATTCTTACAGGCAACGACTCGACTCTTCTTTGCCAGTTCATTGATCGGACACACAGAGAGTTTACGATCAAGGATCTTGGTGCTCTTCATTACTTTCTTGGTCTTGAAGTTTTGCCTACCCCCTCGGGGTTACTTCTTGGCCAAGCAAAGTATGCTCGTGATATTTTGAATCGGGTCGGTATGTCTGACACATAACCTGTTTCTACTCCATTTGTCGCTGGTTCTCAGCTTCACAACTCTACCAGTCCTCCATTCCGGGATCCTACACTTTATCGTTCTCTTGTTGGTGCTCTTTAGTATCTCACCATCTCTCGCCCGGATTTGGCATTCTTGGTCAACACGGTGAGTCAGTATCTTCAAGATCCCAGAGATGACTATTTTGCTGCTGTGACTCGAATTTTGCGGTATGTTCGTGGCACTCTTCATTTTGGTCTCAGGTTTTGTTCAGCTAGTACTCCTGATTTGTTAGGGTACTCTGATGCTGATTGGGCTCGCTGTCTGGAGACTCGTCGGTCCACTTATGGTTATGCACTTTTTCTTAGTGGGAATCTGGTTTCTTGGAGTGCCAAGAAATAGTCCACTGTTTCTCGCTCTAGCATTGAGTCTGAATACCGTGCTCTCGCCAACACTGCCTCAGAAGTGGTATGGCTCACTCATTTGCTTCGTGATCTTCGGGTTCCGCTTTCTGGTTCTCTACTGTTGTTATGCGACAATAGTAGTGCTATCTTCTTGGCTCAGAATCCGATGGTGCACAAGCGGGCGAAGCACATCGACATCGACTACCATTTTGTTCGTGAGTTTGTGACATCTGGAAAGTCGCGTGTTGCTCTTGTTCTGACTTCTCTTCAGATTGCAGACATTTTCACCAAGGGGCTCTCTCGTCCGCTGTTCGAGTTCTTCAGGTCCATGCTATGCGTCAGCGAGCATCCGACGCTTCGCTTGAGGGGGATGTTAAAATAAATCAGACTCCTGATTAGATTATGATTTATTATGATTAGAGTTATTTCCTTATTACACTTCTATTGTACTCTCTATATATTTAGATATTAATAATACAATTCATTACGGTAAATCATTCTGTCATTTTCTTTATCTATAGTAGGATTATGGTGGTGTTTTTCTAAACTGGTGGGAATTTTGGGGTTTGATACAGCGGTGTTGGAAACCAAGCAGAAAGGTGTTGAAAAAATTACTGGTGGCCCGGTGGGGCGCTGGTGGTTGCAAGTGTGAAGAAGAAGAAGAATCCTAGGGGTACATTAGTCATTACATTTTTTTGTTTTGAAAAATAGGGGTATTTTGGTCTTTTCACAAATTTTCAAAGCCTGAATTTTGTCAGTCGATGCCAGAGTAGTGTAAATTGTATAAAACTGAACAATTTGATCAAAAGATAGGGTTAGTTTTGCACTTTCAGATTATACAAGGTTATATCTGCACATTCTCAGTTTAATGGGGTAATTTTTGCACTTTTCCATGTATATGAAAAGAATTTAATGGCTGAAGTTGGTTCAGTTTGACCATAAAAATAAAATTATGAAGATCATTGTGGGACAGAGGGAGTTGAAGACATGCAATTTTGCACCTTTTTCTAATATTCGCCTTTGTGGGTGGTTCCAATGTCAGAAGTTTCATTTAATACGGTTACAATGATAAGGAGATTTAAGTACCGTCTAGAAAAAAAGACACATACACACATACATACCAGCGGAAACCTAATTCTCCCCCCTTTCGTCTCGAAAACAACATTTATCTGACGATATTATTTTGTGTCGCTAAAGGGTTAGTGGTAATTTTCAAATCTTTACACTAGTGCATGATTGATGTGTTAAAGAGCGGTGAAATCTGAGGTTATGCGACAATTTGGAACCACCGTATCTGGTATCGCCTGGCAATTGGGTGGTCGTTCCGGCGTTGGTTTAATTCTTTTGAGGCCATGCACTTTTGTATTCGGAACTAGCCTCTGTAGTTAATTTTAAAATTATGGGCTTTTTGCATCTATTGAAACTAGAATATCCAATCGACCATATTTTCTCATTCTTCATATGAACATGGATTGACTTCATCTTCAATACATCACAACCATCGTCATCCCTATCTCAAACCCACAATAATAAACATTCAAACAATAATTATCAATAACGAATTCATAACGGAAAAGAAACGATACCATGATCAGAAGTTTATGACCACATGTTATTCAAATTTGGAGTCGTCGCTGCAGAGTCGAATTAAAAAAGGAATGGAGGAAGTGTTAAATTGGGGGGTGGGGAGCAGAATGGAGAATTAAAAAGGAATGAAGAGAGAAGTTAAAGAAATAAAACATGGGAGATGGAAACAGAGGAAAGGAAAAATGGTTGCCGTTGAGAAATAGGGTTTCTTACTAATTTACAGCGCTTCATACATCAGTCCCGTCTTCGGAACTGTCTCTGGAAATGCACTTCAACCACATGTTTCTCCGTCAAAAGTCCCCTAAAACTCCCTTCAAATAGTAATTTTTAGTGCATTTTTTTGTGAAGTATCTTAGACGACGTTCCAACCATCATTGTCTACTTTAGTGCCCCTGTCACATTTCCGACATTGAAACTGCCCTCAAAAGTACACTAGAGTAAGCATTGGAGCTGTTGTACGACACTTTCAACGTCAGTCCAAACTCAACTATCGTTGTTCATATACTACGTTATACGACGACTATTCACCAACCATCGTCTAACAAATTCTTGAAGCCAACTATCGTTGACTACTTATAAAATATTTTTAAAAATATAACTAATTATAATTTGTCCTTATATAATTATAAGAACGATATTTACCATGATTGGTCTAACCGTTATCCGATTTAACCTAACCTATCGAAATTCGTCTACAAACTTGACATAACCTATCGAAATATTTGGACACCATGACCCGCTATTCCCCTATTCGGATAGAATAAATAAAACACAAAAAAAAGACAAAATCTTGTTCTGGTACGAGAAGTACGAAATTGCGAAAAAATGGATGCATGAGTAGACAAACCATCATGCATGAAATCACGATGATGGACGAAAACAATCTTGAGGAACAAGTAACTAATTACGCAGTTACTTTGGACCGACCACGAATGTGCGAACCAAAGCTGAAGTATCGTGCAAGTCTTCATCAACAACTCCAACTAATATATGTGACCAGAAATCAAAGAATTTATTGTCACACATGTTTTAGGCAAAGGATTAGGAAGTATCCTAGGGAAAGACATAATTTAATTTAAATGATGAAGGTAAAAGATTTTTATTACAATATTAAAAAATTATTGTGCAATATGTAGTAGTCATAAACTTTATAATCCGATACATGCAATCCGAAATTTTTATCTTCATTTTTTCAAATTTGCACTTTATACCTTGGTCTTTCCATAGCTTAAGAACAAGAGACGGACTCCATGTTTTTTATCCAAACATTCTACTAAAAAATCTTAAAATTTGAGATATTACATCAATATGGATTTAATGATTAATTTTCATTTCCAAATTCTAGTACTCCCTCTGTTCCAATCGAATCTACACGCTTTTTGGTCAACTTTCTCAAGATACGTTTGACCATAAATTTCAACTGGTATATAGATATCAATATCATCATGACATATTGTTGGATTCCCTGCATGACGTATTTTTCAAATATCAAATTTTAGCACACCATTAATATACGTAACTAAAGTTATCGTTGGTCAAATATGACCTGAGAAAGTTGACAAAAAAGTATGCAAATTCTGCTGGGACAGAGGGAGTAGTTTGAAATGATATTCAAACCACGGTCATTCCATCATTCACTACTGGAAAACCTTTTATTAAAAGTAGCAATTGAACACATTTTCTTTGATTCTTTGAGGAACCGCCTTTAATTAGTGTCTAAATTAATAAGTTCTGAATTCATAACTACTCTCCGAAGACACCCTTTTATTTTAATGGCGGTTCTAAATCAATTAAATGCGATTCCACCTTTAATAAAATTGATTAAAGGCGATTATATTATAGTACTGCCTTTAACGGACTGCATTTGTTGAATTATTTGACCCAATATATAAACAACTCTCTTAGGTTCTCCCTTAGTATATTTTCAAATAACAACATCCCCTACGTACATCAGCGGCGCCTCCATCATAAAAAAAACCTCATCATGCCTGGCCTTCACCCTCCCCCTTCTTCGTTTTCGATCGCACGCTCACTTGTGCTGAGCTCCTCCATCGTCTCCATGGTGCTTCTTTGTTTCCGATCCAACGGTCATCAATGCTGATCTCCATGTCGTCTCACCGGTCCTTCGCCGTTTCTAATTGAACGCTCATCGGTTTTGAGCTATTTCATCGATTATGTCACTGCTAAGCTTCTCTGTCACCGTCGCCTCCACCATTTGCAATCGAGGCTAAGGATTTGAGGTTTCTTTTTCTCTTGTAACTATGGATGATGATTTGAGGTTTCTTTTTCTCTGTAACTATGGATGATTCGAGTTTGGTTTCTCTGTAAACTATGTTGAGGAGTTGAGTGTGAGCGAGTTTCCGACAACTCCTCTTACAACCTCGAAAATAAGTTTTGAATTCAGACCCTTATTAAGGGCGATTTTTCAACAACTACGATTAAAGGGAGAGCCGGAAAAAGTACCTGAAATATGCCTTCTCTGGTATGTTAAAAACACATTTAATCACCCTTTTCCCACTAGTATTTATAGACCACCTGCAATTTAGAAAACCATAACAAAGACCCAGATAAGGTTACACAAAGTCAAATAACTCATCATCAAGAAATTACTTTAATTTCTCAATTCATTGTATATGTAAGTGATATATATATATATACATATAC
Source organism: Rubia yunnanensis (assembly GCA_037428765.1). Classification (NCBI taxonomy): domain Eukaryota; kingdom Viridiplantae; phylum Streptophyta; class Magnoliopsida; order Gentianales; family Rubiaceae; genus Rubia; species Rubia yunnanensis. The sequence goes on along the minus strand of CM075063.1, from coordinate 1,903,059 downwards.
ATATATGAGTTCGTTTCGGTCTTTCCATAGGTCATGGAAAGATTAATGTTTAAAGTGTAAATTAGAAGAAATGAAGATAAAATCTTCGAGTTGCATGAATTGGACTATAAACTTCATAACTACTACACGTTAAAATAAATTTGTAACATTGCAACTAAGACCTTTTACGTTTTAATATTTTAATTAAACCACATCTTTCTATAAGCCTATGGAAAGACGATATTTCCCAAGACTTTGCCTATATATACATATAAATAAAAGAGATTATGAATTAACGGTATGAATTTTTAAAGTACTTTGCACAATTTATATATGTTAAACTATTATCAAATATTTACACAATCAGATTCTAGGATTATATTACTACCTTAATGGTAAAATAGTACTTCGTACGTTGTAAAAGAGCGTTCTGGAGTACGTACGTGGTGTATTGTCTATCTAAATACGTACATTACTATGTCGAGGGTTCTAAAGAGTGCAAATACAGAATGTTTTAAACCAAATACGCTACTAACTTCCTTCTTAATCTTAAACTCATATGTTTCAGTTGACCCCATGCATAAGTCACAATATGATAGAGTTCCATTTCACGTAGCCAAATTAACTTATATACTCCATCTGTCTCATAATTAATGACACACTTATTTTTTTTTATGATGTTCAATGATCATGTTTCACCGTTAATATCTGTTAGAATAAATCAGATTCCTGATTTATTATGATTAGAGTTCTTTCCTTATTACACCTCCATTGTACTCTATATATATCTAGTCATCAATGAAACAATTTCTTACGGCAAATCATTCTATCATGGTATCAAAGCAAGTTCTGATCCTAAATCATAAATTATAAAAATAATTTATTTTTTCGGACGAAGGCACCTGATTCCGATGAATTACTGGTTAATTTCCGGCAACTTCTAGCCATCTTCCGGCATTCTTCTTCGTTCGTCGGCGTCTCTCTCTTTCCAAAGTTTCCTCACCGGTATAAGATACATTCCAAACTCTTCATCTCCGGCCCCAAGCTCCTTCGGCCTTCTCAATAGAGCAACGACGTCATCTCCAATCTGAAGTTTCATCGCCGTTCAACAGCCACCGTCGGATTTGTTGTTCGCCAGCAATAGTTGCTGCCTCGCCGCGTCCTATCGGCGTTCGCAGCGGTCAATCCATCGCTGGCCCAAATTCACGCAGCCTCATAGCGCGTGCTGACACGCGCCTTCAGCTAGGTACACGCAGCTTTCTAGCGTGTGTTATACACGCACTCACAGCTTGATTTACGCCTTGCGCGCAGTTCACTGTCCAACGATCCTCTTTTTTACATCTCATATCACTTCCAGCTCTTACTATGGTTTATTTGGCGCCGTTATCTCGGGCAGATTGTTCCACTAATTGGATTGTGGACAAAGTTTTATTTCAGGCCTGTTTGGATGGTTCCAACCGTCATCATTCGTCGAATCAGTGGATCATTGATTCTGGTGCTACTTATCATATCATTTCCCGTACTAGTCATCTTGATAAGGTACAACACTATCGTGGTTCTGATAATATTCTTGATGATCTATTTCTCACATCGGTTAGTGTTATTTTTCTGGTTTCTCTGTTAATGATGTTCTTGTGGTCCCTAAGATTACTAGAAGTTTATTGTCCATTAGTAAGCTTACTTGTGATTTACCTGTCCGTGTTATATTTGATGCCAACGCATTTTCCATTGAGCACAAGTATACATGGAAGATAATTATAAAAGGTCGTCATAGTTCAGGTCTTTATTTTCTTGAGACTGGTGATTCCAGCTTTTTAGGAGAATTAAGCTCTGGAAAGCTTTAGGCTTCTTTTGAGTAGTGGCACTCTCTCCTCGGTCATGTGTCTCATGATACCGTTCAGTTGTTAAGTCGACGGGGCCATATTATTATCACTTCCGCTATGCTGGCATCTGTTAGTTGCTCTCCTTGTCAGATGGCCAAGAGTAGCCGTTTACCTTTTTCCACTAGTGACAAGCGTGCTACTGGTTTGTTGGATAAGATTCATTGTGATTTGTGGGGACCAGCCCCTGTTTTATCAGCATGTGGTTTTTCTTATTATGCCATTTTCATCGATGATTTTTTGCAATTCACATGGTTTCTCCCAATGAGGTATAAGTCGGACTTCTATGACACATTTATCCAGTTTCAAAATTTTGTTAAGACCCAGTTTTCTGCTAGGGTTAAAAAATTTGAGACCGATGGTGGCACAAGGTTTACTAATCACCGACTTTAGTCTCACTTCATATCATGTGGCATTCATCATCAGATGTTATCGCCCTATACACATACTCAGAATGGACGAGCTGAGCGGAAGCATTGTCACATCACAGAGACTGGTCTTGCCATGTTTTTTCACTCTTCTGTGCCACATTATTATTGGGTGGAAGCTTTCTCCTCCGCAATTTACATCATTAATCGTCGCCCAGTTCAGTTCTTGGTGGCAAATCACCTTTTGAGGTTGTTTTTGGGCATGTGCTTGATTAAACCCTCTTTCACCCATTTGGCTGCCGTGCATTTCCATGTTTGCGTGCCACTGCTACTGATAAGTTTGCACTGCGATCTATTCTGTGTGTTTTTATTGGCTACAACTCTCGTCACAAGGGGATTTCAGTGTCTCGACCCGACTTCTGGGCACATCTATTTCTCGCGCCACGTTCATTTTGATGAAACTTTATTCCCTTATGTCTCATCTTCTGCAGACAGTCGTTCTATTTTGAATTTGGAGATTTCATCATTTTTTATGGAGTTGTTACTTCATCGATTGGGGCCACCACGCCAGTGCCCGTTCAAACCGCCCCTCCTTCACCACCTTGCTCCGTCTGGACGGACGACCTGAACCCGGCTCCTCAGTCGCAAGTCATCACACCTCAGCCGCCACCCACCACGCCTCAGCCATTGACCCCCATGCCTCAGGCAGTCTTGGCCGTCCTTTCTCCGGCGTCTTTCGAAGGCCACTCTCCGGTCAGCTCTGCTCGGTCTTCTTTGGCATCGTCAGTTCGATTTCTCTAGTTTTGCCACCACAACCTCGTACTCATCGGATGGCTACTTGGTCTTCTATTGGTTCCATTTAGCGCTGGGATTATTTGGATATAATTACTCATGGTCTCACGGTTGTTCTCCTTTCTCAGACAGAGCCCACTGATTATCGCTCTGCCCTTCAGGATCTAGCCTGGGTTTCAGCCATGGATGATGAGATGGCCGCTCTTCGTGGTCAGCGCACTTGGGACTTAGTGCCTCGACCTTCAAATGTAAACATTGTTGGCTCCAAATAGGTCTATAGGATCAAGTATAGATCAGATGGCACTATTGAGTGTCATAAAGCTAGACTTGTGGCGCAGGGTTTCTCGCAGATTCTGGGTTTTGATTTTGACCACACTTTCAATCATGTGGTCAAAGGCTCCACTATTAAGACGGTCCTCGCCATAGCAACCATGCATTCCTGGCCACTTCATCAGTTGGATATCAAGAAACGCTTTTCTTAATGGTGTTCTTAATGCTCCGGTCTACATGAAGCAACCCGTTGGTTATCAGGATTATGCTCATCTAGACTATGTTTATGTTGAAACTTGCAAACGCAATTTTACCTTTTGATGACATACTCAATTTCAGCAATTTTTCACTTGCATCTAAATGCCCACTTTGCAACAACACTGACACACTTAGCCACTGCTTCAATGATTGTTCTCTAGCCATAGACCTGTGGATATTTTTTTACCATATGATAGGACTGAGGCACCAACATTTCAACTCCACCTTTGACAGACTTTCACATTACTGTTCTTATAATGTAGAGACAAAAATACACTCCACATTAATCACCATCTTTCCCTCTCTCATATGTTGGCAAATCTGGAAAGCTAGAAACAGTTTCATTTTTGAAAATATTAGACCAAATAAGGAAAAAATGATCCATAACATCAAAAGAGACAAGTTCCTCATCTTCTATACCAATCCAGAGGTTAGTACAGAGATAAATAATCATCACTGGGTTCAAATTGGTCTAATCCCACCCATGAAAAAACCAACAGTGCCCAAAATTAAATGCATCACATGATCTAAACCAAAACTGGAATACAAAATTAACCTTAATGCATCATGGAAGCAGGGGGTAGACTGTTGTATTGGGATAGTTATCAAGAATAAATATGGAAATTTTATTAAGGCATGCCATAAATCAGTTAGAGCAAAAACTAGTTTCCAAGCTGAACTCCTAGGTCTAAAAGAATGACTAGTATTTGCAGCTGATCTTTGCCTAAATGCTTTTTCCCTTGAAACTGATTGTGCCAATATTATAGAAGTAATGAAAGACCCTACCAAAGCCCCATGGGAAATGTATCATTTAGCATCTGAAATTAAACCAGGGTTGGGGGACATCACAATTACACACACTCTAAGAGAAGGAAATATGGTTGTTGATAGATTAAGTAAACTAGGAATGAATAAGGAACCAAAAGTTTTGAATTACCATGACCTTGATCAGAAAACCAAGGGACTTCTAGCTCTTGGCAAACAACAGATACTTGCCTTTAGAATCTTGAATGGACACTGCTGATTTGAAAATGAAAAATGCAGGTTGGAACCGCCAAGCAATCGATCCTCGAGCCCTCGAGCACTCAAGCTCTCGAGTCCTCGAGCCCTCGAGCCATCAAACCATCGAGCATCAAGCCCTAGAGACTACAAACAATCAAGCACTTAAGCCTCGACCAATGGAACTGCGAGCACTCGAATCAAATGGCGGTGGCAAATAGAAGAAGACACAAGGTGGAACACTGGTGGAATCCAGGTCAACTGCACACCAGGGTGTATTTTCCGCACACCAAAACTCGAACCATAAGGCCTCGAGGTCCGAACCATCAGGCCCTTGAACCTTCAGACTCGAGGACAGTCGAACACAAGAACCTTCTAACTCATGCCACGACCAATCGAGCACTCGACCCCTGAGCCATCGAGCACCGAGCAACAAACAATCGAACACCGATCCTAGAGTCCATGAGCCTCGAGCCCACGAGCACTCGATCCTCGAGCACTCGAACCAGGCGGCAAAGAAGATGACGAGACACAAGATGAAAACAATATTTCCAGCACTCGAACCATTTTTACTTAGAGCCTTTTTGGAGATCTGGTTGTTTACCCATGTTAACACGAGGGGTAGAGACATGGAAAATGGAATCATCTACAAAAATGCCCTAAGTAGACTTTCGGTCAGACATTTTGACAACTACATTTTATTTTTGAGTCCGTCTCTTGAAAGACGATCTTTCCATAAGTTATGGAAAGACCAAGGTTTAAAGTGTAAATTAGAAGAAATTAAGATAAAATTTTCCGGTTGCATGAACCGGGTTATAAATATTATAACTACTACATGTTTCATACTAAAACTTTAATATTGCAACTAAGACCTTTTACCTTTTATTATTCTAATCAAACCCCGTCTTTCCATAAGCCTATGGAAAGACCGTCTTTCTCAAGACTTTGCCTTTATTTTTTTGTACAAAGTTTTCAAAATTATTTTGAAGTAAAGCTTTGTAAAAGAATCTTTTGCCGTTTTTAGGTTTGGGGAACCTAATACATATCCCTACCATTAGTATGAGTTAATTTTAAAAAATAAAAAATTATTCTGTTAAATTATTCCATTAGAAATTAAAAAGAATTTTGAAATTTTGTAGATCTATCTCTGAATTCTTGTATCCGTACACATTTTAATTTCATTTCATTTTTATTAATCAACTATTATATTCATTTCATTTAATTTCCATTCACACTAATACAAGTAATAATAACACCAATAGAAGCATAAGAGTTCTAAAAAAAAGAGTAAGAAAATACCAGGCAGATTATAGATTTCCTTTTAATTCAATTTTCTTTTTGCTCCTTATGAATTGGCTAATTTGGGTTGCTATATGCAGATCAGACATGCGTATATGTAGTTCACACGTGTGTGAAAGATAAACTGACTTTTGAATTGTGGTAGATTTGAGTTCATAATAAGGTAAAGTCTTGGGAAAGATGGTCTTTTTACAAGTTTACGGAAAGACGGGGTTTGATTAGAATAATAAAAGGTAAAACGTCTTAGTTGCAATATTAAAGTTTTAGTATGAAATATGTAGTAGTTATAAAATTTATAACCCGGTTCATGCAACTCGAAAATTTTATCTTAATTTATTCTAATTTACACTTTAAACCTTGGTCTTTTCATAACTTATGGAAAGACCGTCTTTCAAGAGACGGACTCTCATAATAATTGAATGAATAAAAATGGAATAGTTTAAAGTGACCTTCCAATTTCGATTATTGCAAACGAACAACCGTTTTGGGTAAAAAGGAATCTTATTATTATTACAAATTTACAACAAAATCCAAAACTGAAAATAGCTAGTGGTCACTTTTGTCACGCCTTCTAAAATAAAAATTAAATATGATCGGCTCAAGTCAATTCAGCGATTTAATTTTGGCAAAGTTTTGAGAAATACCCGATTATAAAAAAATAGAGTTTAATTAGAATAATAAAATGTATATGATTTAGTTGCAATATTAAATATTGATTATGCAACGTGTAGTAGTTGTAAAGTTTATAATTCGATTCATGCAACCCAAAAATTTTATCTTCATTTCTTTTAACTTGCACTTTAAACATTGGTTTTTCCATGACTTTTGGAAAGACCTTCTTTCAAGAGACAGACTTTTTGTTTATTACTTTTTCTGTTTTATCATATTTAAGATTTCAGATTAATCTTAACCAATTTTTATGGAGATAAAGTCTTGGGAAAGACCGTCTTTCCATAAGCTTATGGAAAGACGGGGTTTAATTAGAATAATAGAAGGTAAAAGATCTTAGTTGCAATATTAAATATTTATTATACAACGTGTAGTAGTTACAAAGTTTATAACCCAATTCATGCAACCCAAAAATTTTATCTTCATTTCTTTTAATTTGTACTTTAAACCTTGATCTTCCCATGACTTGTGAAAAGACCGTCTTTCAAGAGACATACTATATTATTTATTATATTTAATTTTAGGTAGATGAATTCATTTAGGCAAAGTCTTGGAAAATACCGTCTTCCCATAGGTTTATGAAAAGACAGAGTTTAATTAGAATAATAAAAAGGTAAAAGGTTTTAGTTGTAACATTTAAATTTTATTATTCAACTTCTAGTAGTTATAAAGTGTATGACACAATTAATGCAACCCAATTTTTTTATTCATCTAATTTAAATACCGTTTTTTAAGAGGTTGACTCATTCAGTTAACTAAGAGCTCAGTTAAAGTACTAATTTTCTTTTGAGAAAAACTCATATGAGACCGTCTCACCAAAGCAAATGGTGAGACAAGGGACTAGACAAAAATTAATAATAATAAAGGTGAAAAATGGAACCTAATTGCAAATATAAGAAATAGGGCTGAAGAAAACGGGCCTAAAACTGGGTTATAAGAGAATTTGGGTCAAAAATTCAGATTACAACTCAATGCTCCAGTTTTGGAAAGAAAATCCCCAAAATCAAGGAATTTAAATCCTTCTCAAACTCAACCCAACCGAATAACAGCTTCAAACTCAACAAATTTCCGATCAAACACAGCAAAGCGCTGGATCGAAGCAACGAGGATCGATATCGCCGGATCCGAATTTGCAAATCTGTAATTTTTTTGCATCTACGATATGAATTTTGTGATGGAATGATGAATTTCGCAACGGAATGATGAACAACACAAGTTTGAAAGCTTCTACAATCTGCAAAGGTGAAATAATTGAGGTAGTATGAAATTTACGGTTGAAAATCTGCAAACTCTATAGATGAGATTAGTACAGTAGTAAGCAGAGTCGATCCCACGAGGAACGGTATAATTTCTATCAAATTCAAACTACCAACAGGGTTTGGTTTAGCAACCACGCCTTAATTTTTAGATTTATCTAACAACTAATAATGCAACTAACTAATATAAAATATGAAATAATAATGCAAACTAACAGATATAAAAATCTAGGAGTGCGTCTCTTGAAAGACGGTCTTTCCATAAGTCATGGAAAGACCAAGGTTTAAAGTGTAAATTAGAATGAATTAAGATAAAATTTTCGGGTTGCATGAACTGGGTTATAAATTTTATAACTACTACAAGTTGCATACTAAATTTTTAATGTTGCAACTGAGACCTTTTACCTTTTATTATTCGAATTTAACCCCGTCTTTCCATAAGCCTATGGAAAGACCGTCTTTCCCAAGACTTTGCCAAAATCTAGTAAATATATGATTAAGGTAATCGGCTCGGAATAACTCACATTAGTTAAACACCGATCATAGGCGCAAAGATAAATCAATTCATATGCATCTATCAGTTATAGGAAAGTATGTACGTTTAACCTCCCCAATTCTTTCGTACTTTATCGACAATTAACCAATTATAATTAATTAATTGTTTCTCTTACCAAGATGCCTCCGGAAAGTATTCGCTGAACCAGATACACACCTCGATAACATTAAGAATGAAAAGAACCTGATATAGCAATTACCCAAGTATTCGCAAGTAGTAATGCACACTTAATTGTTCCCCATCTTGCTATTACAGTCTTAGCTAGTTAGCTGTTTTTCACAAGAACTCGCTACTTACTAACCCCTTCCAACGATTACGTATTGGTAGAATTAGATAGCATTATTCCAATAATATTCAAGTTGATCAGGCTTAAATACATCAGAAATAAATTTAACCAAGAACAATCAAGAACACATAAGAATTAATTATAAAACAATTAGGCCTCACGATTCATAAACTAATGCTTGTTATTCCATGCCGATATATAAATTAGCTACTCATAATAATTAAACTAAACAAATATATAATATAATAATCAAACATAATTAAAATAATAATTAACTAACGGAAACAAAGAAATCAAACCAGGAATATTTGCATGTAAATTCACGGGAGAAGCACTCCAATTTGGTAAACGTCTCCGTAACAATAATTATGTCTCCTCCTCCTTACAAAATCTCCTCCCGGCCGTGTATATTTATATACACCAAACCAAAACCAAATCCAAATCAACTTCTAATTACTTTTCTTCTTATGGAAGAAATAAGGAAATAAAATAATATCTATTCTAATTATAAATAACTAATTTCTACAATTAAGGAATTTCAAATGGAAGAAGATAATACAATCATTATCAATAAATGAATATATTTATTTTCTTCAAATCCGCATATCTTCAATAATTCACTTTTCACCCCATCACTTCAGCAATTCTGCTTTTGTCTCTCTTCCTTCATCCCTGGAAAAATGCCTTATAAAATAAGAACATTTTCCATTGGAGCACATCGCCTCATTAAAAACCTTAACCTGGAAAACCCAGTGGGAAAAAACCGTTGGTTAAGGGAAAAAGAGTACAATGTATAGCTCCCTCTCAATTCTCCGCAATTAATGAATTCCTGCACCAAAAACACCTTAAAGTGCAAATTATATCTCAATAAAATCATAATAATCCCACCAAATATGAACACAATATAACACACATCAAATATCCTCACACTTGAATCATGCTTGCCCTCAAGTATGAAGTGAAGAATATAAAAACAATCAATAATCCACAGTGTTCATAAGTTCTAATTCCCTCATATGACTCTATCTAAAATGGCCCTAAAAAGAAAAGGTGAGATAGAAATACAAATCACACAACTAAACAGATAAAAATTCAACATTTAAAAACTCTAGATTCTACTCTTATAACGATAAATTTTCCCCTGCCAAGGAGTAAAGGATCACGTTAACGCACCTGAAAATCATCAACCCTTAAAGTAATTGGAATGAAAATGTTCAAGATCAGAAAATCTAATCATCAATTCAGTCAAAATCGGACAAGCAATGAATATTTCTCACGGTTTCACTCAATCACTCTCAATATATGAAGGACAATCACTCAAATAATTCACAAGTTATAATATAGAGAAATTAATATGCAAATCAGGAAGGTCTTTCTCAAGGGTTGTAACGGGGCTAGGGACCATTCAGATTGGTGAGATCCTAAGGGTTCTAAGCTCAAACAATATCGATCAAAATATTATACATGTTTTCTTCTTCAACCATCATCCATGTATAGTAGACATTCACCAACAATCTTCATCTCATGGCTATTATGAGAAAGCCAAGTAAGATCATATCAAAGTAAGTGCTATTTTATTTTTTCTTCTTTTTTTTCTTTTTTTTTCTTCTTTTTTCTTCTTTTTTCTCCAGCACCATTCTTCTTCAATACAGTCCAAAACTGGTACTTTTTTTTAAGAGAAAAATCGCAACATAAAAATATGATTTTTTTCTCTCTTTTTTTCACTGTTACGCACCTCAGTTTGGCCAAACGGAACCCCAGTGTCACTGTTCATCATAAAATTCAGCCTTCATTTTTCTGAAACCATTCAGTTTGGGCAAACTGGACACATACTCAGTAATGTCATCAACTCAAGAGAACACAATGGATGAATTAATCAACATTAACTCCAAGAACATGCATAATAGGGCCAAAAGAAAGGATAAAACAAGGCTTTGGCTAAATATATAGTAACTCATATCAAAGAACATAGTCAAAGCTTCAAAGTGTTTCACTAGGGGTTAATGTAATTGGTAGGCAATTTAAGCTGTGTGGTTCATCCTAGTGCCTTCCATCACTTTCACACATAACAACTCCAATTATAACAATGTGATCTCTCAGAACAAAGATTGATGTAGAGAGTGCTCTACTCTAGCTCAAACCTCACTTTAGTAGGCTAAAATATTCAATTAAACTCATCCTTTTTCGTCATCCCAAAAATCATATCAATCAAATTTCACAAATCATAGAAAATCTCACTCAATAACTTCAAGGCATATTAGATTTACCAAGTTTGTTACAATGAAGTTTACAACCGGCAGGGTACTTTTATCAAGAGCCACTAGAATTTTCTCATGTCAAATTATCGACTCAAAACAACACAAAAAACACATTTTTCACTGTAAAAAAAAACTGAAATAATTTTTTTATTTTCCAAAAATATAAAAATAAAACACACAAGAAACCTCCTCACACTTAAACTTTGCTTGCCCTCAAGCAAATAATGCAAAGCTCTTATGAGAAAAGGTTTAACACAGAGACAACATCATAAAACAAATAAAAGGGAAAGAGGGAACTTATAGTGGTGGATTTTGGAGAAATTTCCTGATCAAGAGGAAGGCGTTTGATCATAATCAGGTTCTGCTGCAGGCCTCCGTTTGGCCAAATGGAGCCCTGCGAGTCCAGCTTTCCAAATGTGTGAATTCTCCATGGTGCAAATTCATGTACTTCAAATCTGCATATCAAGAATTGAGATCAGATGAGAAATTGAAATTCCTAAAAGATAAAAAAAACTTAAAAGAACAAAGAAAAAAAAACTAAGAAAATTGGGTTGCCTCCCAACTAGCGCTTTTGTTTATAGTCTTTGGCTAGACTTTCAGATGCCTTTAATGAATATTTGTTGGGCACAATGGAATTTCTTCCATTAATGCCACCTGAGAAGTATCATAGTACGACATAAGGCGATGACCATCGACGAGGAATGCCCTTTTTGCGTCCATGCTTATAATCTCTACCATCCCATCTGGCCAAACATAAGCCACTTCGAATGGTCTAGTCCATTTAGACTTGAATTTCCATGACATATGTCGAAAGTTTGACTCAGATAAAAGAACTATCTGCCCAACCACAAATTTCTTAGGCTTCAAATCTCTGTCATGCCACAACTTATTGTGCTCCTTGTACCGCATAGCTTGATCAAACCCATTCAATCTTAGATCTCTCAATTCTTGGAGTTGGAACTTTGTTTCTTCCTCACACTTGAGCGACTCCATACTCACTGGAAGAGTATCAACATCTTCTTGATAATCACTTGAAACTTGAACATTTTCCTCTTCTGGACTTGTAGGCATTTGATTTCCCAACTTGTCCTGCAAAACTTTAGTCTCAAGAGAATCTTGGACAAATGGGTCAGTATGATAAATTGCATTTACATTCTCAGCATCTATAGATTTCTGCATGGGTTTATCAATGTTGAGTGTGTACTTATCACCAAAATAATCAAGTGAAATAGTTCCATTCCCAACATTAATAATGGTGTTTGCAGTTTTCAAGAATGGACGACCTAACAATACCCCCTGTGTTCCCTTATCATTGGTATGATTCATTTTTACCACATAAAAATCTGCGGGGTACACAAAGTTATTGACTCGCACAAGCACATTTTCCAACAACCCTTCAGGACATACACAAGATTTATCTGCCAATTGAATTATTACTCTAGTGTCTACCATTTCAACTCCATTCAAAGTTTGATACACAGATAATGGCATGAAATTAATTGAAGCTCCTAAATCACACATGACAGCATTAATCTTCTTATCTCCAATGTAACAAGGTAAGGAAAACATACCTGGGTCCTTGCACTTTTGAGGCATTTTCTTTTGGATCACAACTGACACAGATTCACTCATTATGACCTTGCTTGTGTCTTTAGGTTTCCCTGCAATAAAATCTTTCAAAAACTTGCTCACAGGTGGAAGCCTTATAGCCTGCAAGAAAGGTAGGTTAATCTCCATTTTTCCAAAGATAGATAGGAAATCAATAGAATCCTCTTTCTTTCTAGCTAAACTACGTGGAAAAGGAGGAAGAATTTTAATTGGAGGATCATTCTGACCCAACCTTGGATTTGACTCCTTGGTTTGATCAAAATGCCCTTGTACCTCACTTTCTGTTTCTGTCGGGGGCCTCTGTTTGGCCAAGTCGAGGCCTCCTGCAGACTGCTCCGACTGCTTCTTAGCTCCTTTTGCTGCGGTCTTCGGAGGTAGTGGCTCAAGCTCCTTTCCACTTCTTAATGTGATATGATTGGCCGTCTCTCTGGGGTTGAGTTGCACTTGAGATGGTAATCCAGGTTGCTTCATTCGGAGCTCATTCATGGAATTCGATAAATGGGTGATTTGTCGCGTATGCTCCTCTAAAGTTGTTTCAATCTTCTCAAACCTTTGGTGTTGCTTTTACATCATGTCCATCATCATGTCCAGCTTGTCATCCATAGACTTCCCTTGAGGAGGTGGTGGATTTTGAGAAAAAGGTGGGGGAGGAGCTCGATGGGGTGGAACATATGGTTGTTGTACAGGATTTCCCGGATCTCGCCATCGAAAGTTGGGATGATCTCTCCACCCCGGATTATAGGTAGCTGAGTATGGGTCCCTTCTTAGCTGCCTATCATTCCAATTCCCCATTGCATTGGCCTGGACAGTTTGCTCATCCATCGCGAAATGACACTGCAGGGTGACGTGGCCGAAGGTGCCACAAATGTCACAAGGTATCTCTTGAGGACCGGCTGTGGTGCTAGCGACTGTGACCTTATCCACCACCTTGGATAGTACCCTTTCCATCCTGTCCATCCTCTCCCTAAAATCATCTTGGCTCGAGGGCTCTGTTTGTGCCACCTTTTTCAGGATTCGGATCTCATCAGTGTCATACTCCTTCTTGGAATTGATCAACTTTTTCACTATCTCCTTTGCTTCATTGACTCTGATTTCTGAAAATCCACCATTGCTTGCGGTATTTAGCAAATCCTTGTTCGCAGACGTGGATCCTTGGTAGAAATACTGTAGCAGTTGCCCCTCGGTGTATCGATGGTTAGGGCAACGATCCACCAATCGTCTGAACCTTAGCCAAAATGTACTCAGCGGCTCATCATACTCCTGCTTGATGCTCGAAATTTCTTTCCTTAGGGCATCCGTTTTAGTGGCTGGGAAGAAATAGTCCAAAAACAACCTCTTGAGCGCATTCCAGGAAGTGATGGAGTTAGGAGCCAAGCTTGAAAACCACTGGTTCGCTGCTCCTGACATGCTGAACGGAAAAGCCACAAACTTGAACTGATCTTCTGTGACATCAGCTGGTCTTTTCTGAACCTTACAAATCTTGATGAACTCGTTCAAGAAATTGTAAGGGTCTTCATTACTCTTCCCATAGAACTTCGAAAGAACATTCAGCAGTGCAAGCTTTATTTCCACAGGGGTCGCAGCATCTGGCAAAGAAATTGGTGTGGGAGGGTCTTCTTCACTATGCCCCGTTAATTCCCACATGTACGGATTGTCAGCATTGGGATCCGCCTCTCCTCTGTCCCCCATCTCAGTGTCGGAAACAGATTCGGGCTCAGATTTAGATTCTGCTCCGGAAACAACCTCTGTTTGGCCAAACAGAGGGTCTGCGGCAGCTTTCAGCTTCCGCTCCCTGGCGAGTTTGTAATTCTTCCTGGCTGTCTTTTCAACTTCAGAATCAAATATCAATTCCTGCTCCTGGGACCTGGTCATATACCAAAACTAAAGAACAAAAAATTAGTAGCAAAATAAATAGAAATTAACTACCGTTCCCCGGCAGCGGCGCCAATTTGGTGAGCGTCGTTTCACTCACCAAAATAATCTGCAAACTCTATAGATGAGATTAGTACAGTAGTAAGCAGAGTCGATCCCACGAGGAACGGTATAATTTCTATCAAATTCAAACTACCAACAGGGTTTGGTTTAGCAACCACGCCTTAATTTTTAGATTTATCTAACAACTAATAATGCAACTAACTAATATAAAATATGAAATAATAATGCAAACTAACAGATATAAAAATCTAGGAGTGCGTCTCTTGAAAGACGGTCTTTCCATAAGTCATGGAAAGACCAAGGTTTAAAGTGTAAATTAGAATGAATTAAGATAAAATTTTCGGGTTGCATGAACTGGGTTATAAATTTTATAACTACTACAAGTTGCATACTAAATTTTTAATGTTGCAACTGAGACCTTTTACCTTTTATTATTCGAATTTAACCCCGTCTTTCCATAAGCCTATGGAAAGACCGTCTTTCCCAAGACTTTGCCAAAATCTAGTAAATATATGATTAAGGTAATCGGCTCGGAATAACTCACATTAGTTAAACACCGATCATAGGCGCAAAGATAAATCAATTCATATGCATCTATCAGTTATAGGAAAGGATGTACGTTTAACCTCCCCAATTCTTTCGTACTTTATCGACAATTAACCAATTATAATTAATTAATTGTTTCTCTTACCAAGATGCCTCCGAAAAGTATTCGCTGAACCAAATACACACCTGGATAGCATTAAGAATGAAAAGAACCTGATATAGCAATTACCCAAGTATTCGCAAGTAGTAATGCACACTTAATTGTTCCCCATCTTGCTATTACAGTCTTAGCTAGTTAGCTGTTTTTCACAAGAACTCGCTACTTACTAACCCCTTCCAACGATTACGTATTGGTAGAATTAGATAGCATTATTCCAATAATATTCAAGTTGATCAGGCTTAAATACATCAGAAATAAATTTAACCAAGAACAATCAAGAACACATAAGAATTAATTATAAAACAATCAGGTCTCACGATTCATAAACTAATGCTTGTTATTCCATGCCGATATATAAATTAGCTACTCATAATAATTAAACTAAACAAATATATAATATAATAATCAAACATAATTAAAATAATAATTAACTAACGGAAACAAAGAAATCAAACCAGGAATATTTGCATGTAAATTCACGGGAGAAGCACTCCAATTTGGTAAACGTCTCCGTAACAATAATTATGTCTCCTCCTCCTTACAAAATCTCCTCCCGGCCGTGTATATTTATATACACCAAACCAAAACCAAATCCAAATCAACTTCTAATTATTTTTCTTCTTATGGAAGAAATAAGGAAATAAAATAATATCTATTCTAATTATAAATAACTAATTCCTACAATTAAGGAATTTCAAATGGAAGAAGATAATACAATCCTTATCAATAAGTGAATATATTTATTTTCTTCAAATCCGCATGTCTTCAATAATTCACTTTTCACCCCCATCACTTCAGCAATTCTGCTTTTGCCTCTCTTCCTTCATCCCTGGAAAAATGCCTTATAAAATAAGAACATTTTCCATTGGAGCACATCGCCTCATTAAAAACCTTAACCTGGAAAACCCAGTGGGAAAAAACCGTTTGTTAAGGGAAAAAGAGTACAATGTATAACTCCCTCTCAATTCTCCGCAATTAATGAATTCCTGCACCAAAAACACCTTAAAGTGCAAATTATATCTCAATAAAATCATAATAATCCCACCAAATATGAACACAATATAACACACATCAGGAATGATGAACAACACAAGTTTGAAAGCTTCTACAATCTGCAAAGGTGAAATAATTGAGGTAGTATGAAATTTACGGTTGAAAATCTTAGCTTTATGGTTGAAATCTCAATTTTATGAAATTAACTGTTGAAATCTATTATCTAAGGTGTTGATGTTATAAACTATGGAAAACTAAGCAATTCAAGGCAATGAAATTGTTCTGTATAAAGGAGAAAGCCACGGAGATATTCAATCTGAAAAATTCAACAAGCTTACATCTAGGTTTGGTTTTGATTGCGTATATACAGTTAAACAAATGAAGTAACGGCATGAACACGTGAAGTAAAGTTTTCATATTCTAAAATAATTTTTGTCAAATCTGGAATTCAGTTATATGCATACTGTGAAGAAAATTTAGGCATTTTTTAATTTGCTGAAACGTATGAAGTAATATGATGAACACTAGATGTAACTGCATGAACACATGAAGTAACATGATATTATTCTGCTAGATAATTCGCCAACGTCTGAAATTTGGCTATATGTAATTTGTTGAGAAAATTTAGATGTTTTTTAATTTGCTAAAACGTACAAGGTAATATGATGAACATTGGATGTAACTACATTAACACATGAAGTAACATGATATTATTCTTCTGCCTAATTCGCCAAGGTCTGAAATTTGGCTATATGCAATCTGCTGAGAAAATTGAGGCATTTTTTTATTTTCTAAAACGTATAAGGTAATATGATGAACACTGGATGTAACTGTATGAACACATGAAGTAACACGATATTATTTTGCTAGATAATTCACGAAGGTATGAAATTTGGCTATATGCAATTTGTTGAGAAAATTTAGACGTTTTTTAATTTACTGAAACGTATAAGGTAATATGATGAACACCGTATGTAACTGCACATGAAGTAACATGATATTATTCAGCTGGATAATTTGCTAAGGTTTGAAATTTGGCAATATGAAATTGGTTGATAAAATTTATATGTTTTTTTTAATTTGATGAAACGCATAAGGTATTATGATGAACACTAGATGTAACCGCATGAATACACATGAAGAAATATGATATTATTCTGATGGACACTTCCCCAAGGTATGAAATTTGGCTATATGCAATTTGTTGGGAAAATGTAGGTGTTTATAATTTGCTGAAACGTATGAAGTAATATGATGAACACTGGATGTAACTGCATGAACACATGAAGTAACGTGATATTATTCTAATGGAGAATTTTCCAAGGTCTGAAATTTGTCTATATGCAATTTGTTGGGAAAATGTAGGCATGTTTTTGTTTGCTAAAACCTATGAAGTAATATGATGAACACACGATGTAACTGCATGAACACATGAATTAACGTTATATTATTCTGATGGAAAATTCCCAAAGGTTTGAAACTTGTCTATATGCAATTTGTTGAGGAAATATAGGTGTCTTTTAATTAGCTGAAACATATGAAGTAATATGTTGAACACGGGATGTAACGGCATGAACACATGAAGTAATGCAATATTATTATGATAGATAATTTCCTAAGATTTAAAATTTTGCTATATGCAATTTGTTGAGGAAATTTAAGTGCTTTTTAATTTGCTAAAACGTTTGAAGTAATATGATGAACACCGAATGTAGCTGAATGAACACATTAAGTAACGTGATATTATCATGATGGATAATTCGCCAAGGTTTGGAATTTTGCTATATGCATTTTGTTTGGAAAATTTAGGTGTTTTTAAAATTTCTAGAACGTATAAAGTAACATATTTAATAAATGATGTATATGCATTAACACATGAAGTAAAATGATTGAACTTTGTTAGATGATTCGTCAATATCTAGAATTAAATTGAATGCATTTTTTTAAGAATATTTTGATGTTTAAAATTTACTGCAACCTAAAAAGTAATATGTTAAATAAACAATGTAACTCAATAAATACATGATGTATTGTGATTATGAAAGTATGAAATTTGATTAGTTGAATTTTTTTCAAAATATTTTGGTATTGTAAAATTTTCTTAAATGTATGGAGTAATATATTAAATACAAGATCTTACCTCATAAACACATGAAGTAAAGAAGTAAAGTGTATAGAAATTGCTATATAAAAATGACTTTATGATTTTTGTTGAGAAAATTTGCGTGTTTTTAAATTTTCTAGAATCGTATAAAGTACCATATTAAATAAATGATGTAACTACATTAACAAATGAAATAACATTATCGAACTTTGTAAGATGATTCATCAATATCTAGAATTCAATTACATGCGTCTTTTTAAGAATATTTTTATGTTTCAAAATTTACTATAGCAAAAAATGTAATATGTTAAATACACGATTTAACTCAATAAATACATGATGTATTGTGATGCTAAAAGTTTCAAATGTAATTAGTTGGATTATATTTTCAAAATATTTTGGCATTGTACCTCTATGTACATATTTATCAATGACTAAATAATTGTTTATGAACGTCGAACTAAATTGTAAATTACATGAACTAATAAAAAAAAAGTTGTAATGAGTTACTGGAATTATACATATTTGCAGGACTAGATTTGGACGCAAATTTGAACGACCAATAGAAATTCTTGTCTCAAAAACTACAAAGGAACATGAAAATTGAAGCAGTGTAGCAGAATGTTCTATCACTAAACCGCCAATAATTAAAGATCCATCTCCCACAAAGACAGGAGGAAGAAGCGTGAGAATTGAAGAATGGAAGCAAAGAAAGAAACCAAAGACAAAGGAGTTGGGAACAAAGACACCAAAGCAACAAGTCTAGAACTAAGAGATTCAATTTGACATTGCGTTTATATTATTGTTTTGTACCATTTACTTTAACTCTAAGACTAATCATTTATTGTGCTTCATATGCTTTAAACACATAAACTAACTAATACATATTAATTAAAAATTATATTCAAACTAATACAAACCAAACAACCAGTGCTTGAAACTAATGACTCAAATGAATAAACTGAATGAAAATATACATGAACTAATGTTAGAATTAGTAAATTAAAATATAAAGATAAAAAAGTAAACCATAATGACTGGATGTTTGAACTAAATAACTAAATAATCAAACAAAAAATAAAAATAATCAAACTATATACCTTAACACATGGCTATAAAAAGAACGATATATGAAGTAATAATCAGAAAAAATAGTAAATTTGGAAAAGCAAAATTTAAACACCCATAAAATCATTGCTAGACAAACTGTTAAACTTTAATAACAAACTAAATATATATACAATTGAACTAAAGAGATAAACTTCAAAATTGAGTTAATACTAGAATCATCATAAAAATTTACAAGTTTTAATCCAGTTACGATAAAATAAATTCAACAACCTAGAAAATTAAATTCATAATCATACAAAAATAAAATCATTCATCATTCAAATACAATAAAACCAAATATTCTGATCACACTACAAACTCAATTTACTTTTGAATTACAAGTTATCACAAGCATTTTGAACTTCTTATTTGGGGGGTTTTACAGCCGTGGACCCTCATTCTAGGCCATCGAATTCACCTCCAGTAAACATGTTAAAAGTCGGGATATGTTGGTTTTGTTCCCTTCTCCTTCAATTGTTGACACATTCATCAATCATAGCACATTGATTGTCATTCCAAAACTCTTGTGAATCTTCGAAGTCATCCAGCTGAATTTGGGTTTGTTCAATAACACCTTCACTTGGTTGCAAGCTGCGCGATCCCTCAGCAGTAACATCACACTTAACCTTCTCCTACCTCTCATACATATCAGCAATAACAACTTCAATGCTACGCTTGACAATCATGAGAAAAATTAATCTTAAAACATACAGGCTGTTAATCTTAAAACTAACTTTTCCATTGGAATGCTCCTTTTGAAAATGGAAGAAATATATCACTTTTCATCTTGAAAAGTTGTTCATACTCTACTTGTTCAGTCGTCGAATACCTGACTAATGACCTTGTTTCCGCATAACCAGTATATGTTCATGTGCATTAAGCAAAAGACCAACATAACAATATAAATATAAGAAGATTTATGGTTATAAAATCTAACCTAAATCTTTTCACATGTTGAAACAGGGATCATTCATAGTGGACACAACAACAAATATATATTATAACAAATAAACACGTGAAATACCTAAACTAATAATACAAAAAGATGAACAAATTATACTGAAAATTACCAGTTTGAATTACACTGCCATCAGCAACAACATCATCCTTATCAATTTTTATTTTCAAAAGAGATAAACTAATGAATTAAATAGTCAAACTAACAGTATGAGCATAAGAATAAATTATAATCATATAATCTAACTAGGTTCCTTTAAAAATGTTAAAACTTTGGGGGGATTTGTTGGGGCAGATGGACTCACCTTCTACTTCCATGGAAAGAAGGACAAAGATTCTGCTTAGTATCTTATTCCAACCTACACACAAATGCTCACTTCATTGGAAAGAAGAATGCCAACTTAACAAGAGACTTTGGTTGAGTAAAACAAATGGAGATTCTCGTAGATGTTAGTTGAGTAAAACAAACAAGCTGATACAACAAAACCGAAAAAATAATAAAACATAAAGTCGTCATGTCTGCTAGTCCTAATATGTCATAAACTTGAGAAAATCCAGTGTCCTGCATTCAACATCTATAAGAAGGACAATAAGCTAGTGCCAAACCAGTAACAAGTAATGTCAAATCAATAACAAGTAAAGCCAACTTACTTGGGTCCAGAAAATCGTGGGAGTTGTGTTTGCTAAGTCATTTGTACATTCAGAAAATCTAAATCTTTGTGAATGTACTGATAGAATCTAGAGTTTACAGATGGTACAGATTCAATGAACCTAATCTATATATGTACAATATAAAATCAATATAAAATCAATATCAATCAAGATACTTAGAGATACTAGAGATCAATCAAATACCATGATTGGTTCAGTTAAGGATTAACTTCATATTATATCATGTACATTAAAAATAAAGAAATTATATAAGTGAATCAAAGACAAAATGGGAAGTGCAAACACAGTATTGATTTTCAAATTATAAAATTGAAACTTTTATCTAGTGGAGTGATGATTGTGCTACATATGCTTGGTAACTAAATATGACATACCAAAAAAAGAATTAACATCTCTTTGATTGAAATTGATATCTAGTATTTACCTTTTGTAAAGTGGGCCAAGAACATTATATATTTAGAAGAAGGTGAACTTTCTGGACACTGATTGTGCCAAATCCGTAATGATTCAAGAAGGAAACTATTCGATCAATGAATTCACTGCTAAGAAGCTATGCATTCCTCGAGAAGCCAAATTGAAATCCACTGTTGAAGCTGCAAAATCACAAAATAAAGTAGCAAACACATAAACAACAGTAAGTAGAAAATTCCAGCACTTGATTCCCAAGTTTATCAGCCTTTGAACCAAATCACTAACCTCCAAACCTTCATCCATGATAGAAATTCAGTATTTCTCTAAATTACTCCCGAATTGACCCCATAAACCTATGATGTATTAAGAAATCATCAATCCTCTAGATTAACCAAATCTCTGGTTGAAAATCAACGATTTTAGTGAGAAATCGCAGTAAAATCGACCATTGAAAAGCGAAACCTCCGCTCTAAAAAGAGAGGAAATGGCAATGAAAAGGAAAATATAAAAAGTATAAATATCTAACTTAATTTATATCATTGTCACTATTTACTACTAAGACCCCCCATTTCTTTTTCTTTGCACATAAGACTCATTTCCTTGTGAATACAACCACAACATAACCTGAACTAAACACATAAACAGGCTAACCAAACACATAAACAGCCTAACTACTCCGTTATACACTGTTTCATACTAGAAACCACAACATAAAAACACTAAAACAGAGCAACAACTGAAAATTCAGCAAACATGGCAACATCAACACAAATAACAGAGCAGCACCAATAAGAACGAAGAACACATCAAATCAATCAATAATAAAACATAAAAATTGGAGAAAAATAACACAAAACCCTAACAATACAAAAGTTAACAAAAAATAGAAAATCACCTTTTGATTCAACAGCGGATGAGGTAGGAACATTGTCATCAACTTTCAAGTCATCCTTACTAGCAACACCTTCCTTCGATTTCATCATGTATACAAAATACCGAAACACAGATCGAAAACACACAATATAAGACCAAAATAGCACATGCACATAAGGATTTACGAAGATAAACGGCTGAATCAACAAGAAAACAGTTGAAAACTTTAAGAAAACAGTTGAAAACTTGAAGAAAACAAAAGGCCCCAAATTTTACCTCTATCAGACCACAAAATCCAAAAAAATGAGAAAATCTTACATCTATCAGACCGCAAAAGACACTCCAACACAATTTAGGCTTCGAAATCGCAATTTTAAACTGAAATCGAGCAGTTGAAATTGGATTTGACGAAGGGAGTTTGAAGAGGGTTTTTGGCAGTTTTGGTATTCTGATTTTGTGAGCAAGAGAATACGAAAAGAAAACTGAATAATTCCTAAATTATATATCTTATATACTATTGTCTTTAAATCCTTAAAACTATTTAATTTTCTTAGACATCCCTGGTCTCACCATAAACTTGGGTGAGACGGTCTCACCATAAACTTGGGTGAGACGGTCTCACCATAAACTTGGGTGAGACGGTCTCACCCAAATCTTTGTAATTTCTTTTTTAATTGAAGAATCGGCCTAAGGACATTAGATCGAGTGAATCTGTCTTCGGGGATAGTTCCTTTTCCGAAAATCAGGGCCCAAATTCGCATTTAAATTACCAACCAGAAATAACAACTATTGATAAAGAATTGAAGATCAATATACATGGTCCAACCACGTACCTTATCATCAATATCCATAAATGTATACCACCAATAATATAAATGAATATACGGTATATTTAAGAATGGAAATACATATTTTTATTGATTTTTTGTGCACAATAAAATTTCTTTGTATGTAAATAACCCGGTCAAAGAGTGATGACAAAACAATTCGATGAAACCACCAAACTGTATTTAATTAAAGCAGGTAATTGCTTCCACGGGAAATGCTCGAATTCATAAATCCAGTTTTGACCTACTTATGAACTTTATTATAATGTAAATAGATGTGTATATCAAATTTAATTGTTTATTAATTATAATAACGTATTAATCTTTCTTAAATGATGTTATGCAACCTTTTTAAGACTAAAAAAACACATGATCTAAAGAAAAGAGATAGAAAAGATAATTGAAAATGAGAAAGTCTCCTAACACGTGTCTTATCATTAAATTATATGCTAAATTATACACGGTATTTTTATTTATTTGTACACTGTATTTTTTAAAAATTATGTGCTAAATTTTTTTAAAAAATAATAAGTCAAGTATTATATTTTTTTATATTATATATTTTTATTTTTATTTCACATTCAAATACACGTTTTAACTTATTTTAACCTATAACATACAATATTTAATTTTTTAAAATACAAATTTAAGGTAAAATGTAAAGTAACGAATCTATAAATTTATGGATATACCACATTTCCTGAAACTTTCCAAATTAAAATAATAGGAGAAAGACTCATATGACACCGTCTCACCATAACTTATGGTGAGACTAGAGATTAAGTAAAATTACAAAAAGTACTCCATTGTCATTTGATAATTGTACTTAAATCCTTCGTCTCACCATAAAACTAGGTGAGACAGACCGTCTCACCCAAGTTTTTGTAAAATAATAGAGGGTAGTGTTTTTCCCCAACCTATTATTGTTAGATTTTAAAAGGAAGAACGGGATATTTAAGTTGCTGATACAAAAACAGCAAAGTCTTGGTAAATATCGGAGTTTAATTTGAGTAATAAAAAAGTAAAATATTTTAGTTGTAATATTAAAAATTTATTATAACCTAACAGTTATAAAGTTTATGACCAATTAATGCAATTCATAAATTTTATCTCTATTTCTTCTAATTTGCAGTTTAAACCTTGGTATTTCTATGACTTATGGAAAGACCGTCTTTCAAGAGACATACTCTACAAAAACACTTCATTATTTGTATAAATTTTAATAAATATAAGAGTCCGTCTTTTGAAAGACGATCTTTCCATAAGTCATGGAAAGACCAAGGTTTAAAGTGCAAATTAGAAGAAATAAAGATAAAATTTTTGGATTTCATTAACCAGGTCATAAACTTTATAACTATTGCACAGTAAATTTTTAAAATTTCAATTAAAACCTTTTATTTTTTATTTTCTAATTAAACCTCATATTTACATAAACCTATGAAAATGCTGTCTTTTCTAAGAATTTGACTGAATATAATTAGAGTTTGACTTGCATTAATATGATGACGCCATTTGACTTCGTGATGGTGTAGAAATTGAAACGCTTGATCTCATATCAATTGAAGTTGATGATTTATCAAATGTTATATTGAAGCAATATGGAGAAATTCTCGTATTACATCAATTACGTTAGATTAATGAAAATTTTCATTTCAATAATTTTCAAAATTAAGCTATAATTATTTATGCACTGTGATATATTTTTTAAAATTTTCAAAGTTATAAATATATTATTACAATGAATAAAAAAATCAAATCACCCAATTAATTTCATCAATTATAAAATAAATTCGCCCAACGGTTAGTCCACCTAAAATACGACTCTGTGATACACCTCGTTGCAATCAATAGAAACAAAAGAAAGTCTCTAATTAGATCGAATAATGGTTAGATTGGTCATGAAAATATTGTTTAAATAACTTTTAAACAATTAATAAAATAAATTGAATAATATTAATAAAATTAATATAGCCAAAACAAACTAACTGAACTCATAAATTAAATTGAAACAAACAAGAAATGCATCTCAAGATAATTTAATTAATACAAAGGGAAGTTGATCTGCATTAATTTTAGGTTTGACGGAGGTGATCCTAGAAGTCTTTCCTACCTTCTATGTAGTGTCGTGACTCGTAAGACAGATGAACGAAAATAATGTTGGGCAGCTTGACTAACCCGATCTTAAAAGTTATTGGAATGAGATTTTTTTATAATTGGCTTAACCGTTAAAGAGACTTTCTTGTCGGTTGGACACTATTAATTAATATCACGAGTTTCTATTATAAAATCAATTGATACTGCGACCTGTGATCTTATATATTAGTCTACAATTGTGTCAACCATCAACGTGAAATTCTAACACGCCGTTTCACATGAGTCGTACTTTTTATTGCGCAAGCGTGGACATATAAGGGTCACCAGCCAAACAATAAGAATATATCTTTACGGGATCATATCATGATTCCATTGTATTAGAAGCAATGGAGAAAAAACTCTAAAAACCTCCATTTAACCTCGTAAGTTGTTTATACACCAAACTTTTTTACCTCAGTAAACACTGGCTGACATGTTAATTTCAACAAGTCTTAAGAGCGCTCTAGAAACACTTTATCAAATAAGGAAGAAAAATGTAATTTCATATAAAATTATATATATTGTGTATATTTTACTCAAAAATCAATATAAGTTTTAATATTCTCTTATATCATATTACAAACTTTTCAAACGGTATAGACCGATCTGTCATGCATTTCAACCGTTTTATCCCGACCCTATTCCATTCATTATCTGGCATTTAAAACCCTCGCCTCCCACCAATCACCTCCCCACCAAGACTCCCAAAACCGTCCATTCATCACACACCACTTCCTCCCTATATATACCCGTGCGAACCAATACAAAACACCAAACTTTTCGCCACACATAACAAAAAACGTCACAAATTTAAAACCATGTCCGGGAAAAACCCCGAGTTCCCGCCGATCGAGAAATGCGCCGCCACCGCGGCCGGCCGTGGCTCCGTCGCGGCGGACCTCGACGGAACCCTCCTCATCTCCTCCTCCTCCTTCCCCTACTTCATGCTGGTCGCCATCGAGGCCGGCAGCCTCCTCCGCGGCCTGGCCCTCCTCCTGGCGTTCCCGGCGATCGCCGTCGCGTACGTCTTCTTCTCCGAGGCGGCGGCGATCAAGATGCTGATCTTCATCTCCTACGCGGGGCTGAAGGTCCGCGACATCGAGCTGGCGGCGCGTGCGGTGCTGCCGCGGTTCTACGCCGCCGACGTCCGCCGCGAGAGCTTCGAGGTGTTCGACAGCTGTAAGAGGAGGGTGGTGGTGACGGCGAACCCGACGGTGATGGTGGAGGCGTTCGCGAGGGACTTTCTGGGCGCGGATAAGGTGCTGGGGACGGAGATTGAGGTGAATCCGGTGACGAAGAAGGCGACCGGGTTCGTGAAGTCGCCGGGGATTTTGGTCGGGAAGTGGAAGCGGTTGGCGGTGTTGAAGGAGTTCGGGGAGGAGTCGCCGGATATCGGGCTCGGCGATCGGGAATCCGACCATGATTTCATGTCCGTTTGCAAGGTTTGATTTCTGTTATTATCTCGTATAATAATATTATTACCGTGGTAAATAGTAAAATTGCAGATTGGTATAAGACGGAGGGAGTATTGTTTGTTTGCTTGCAATAAATCAAAGTACTCCATCTGGTTTTCTAACAATGCCACGGTTTAAAACGATGCTTGAATTCAGCTAGGTAAATAAGTAGAAAAATAAAGTTGAGAATCGAAAAAATTGAATGATGGAATGAAATCGAAGAAATCTGACAACGAATACAATATAAAAAATTATCTGAATCAGAAAAGAGTGACACTCTCAAGTATAGAACAATTAAAGAAATATTTTAAAAATTAGAAGGTATATAATCACTATAAAAAATTATATTATAAAGACACTTTGATCTAATTATTCGTATGCCGGTTGTTAGAGCATATAAGAATGTCTGTTTTTTGATATTTTCTAATTTGTTATTAAAATGTAAGGTAAAGTGTTGGGATGGACCATCTTGTCGTAAAGGGTTTATGGAAAGAAAGTGTTTAATTAGAATAATATAAGATAAAACGTCTTATTTGCAATATTAAGTTTATAACCGGATTCATGCAACATAAAAAGTTTATCTTTATTTCTTCTAATTTTTACTTTAAAATTTAATTTTTATATAGCTTATGGAAAGACTGTCATTCAAAAGACGGGCTCAAAACGTAAAATGTTTATTAATTATGATAAAATAGTGGAGTACTTGGGAAATGTGAGATGTGATATTATACGAACACAAATTTTCTTTCTTTCCTTTTTCTGGATGGAGTAATTTTTCAGGAATATGCCTTTCTTCCAGATGCAATACTTATTAGGCAATAGAGTAATGGACTAGTATTATGATTCGTTAATGACGCTAAAATTGATTAGAGATTTATAACGCACGTGGAATGTTTAATCCCTTTTAGAAGCTTTTTTTGGTTAGGAATTATGAGTTGAGAGATTGTGTGTTGAGTTAGAATTAATCAAAATATAGTCTCTTGACCTGTATATTTAATTTCTAAAATGAAAGTAAAGGTATGTTAGGTTAATTATTTAGCTAAATCTATTACATGATAAAATAATGTTATCAAACCACGCCCATTTTAATAATGTTATGAAATACTAGTATGTGTATAATATAATTATATATACTTTTTCTGTTTCACTATATTTGGTACACTTATTATTTTAGTGCATTTCTCTAAAATAGAGAGTACTAGATAGATATCTCTCTAATAATCTTTTTTAGTACATTCAATTTTAAATAAGTTGTTTATATAAAATTTATTTATTTATGTAATATAAAATACAGACTGCATACAATAGAATACAAACATAAATAATTTATAGGTAAAGTCTTGGGAAAGATCGTCTTTCCATAGGCATATGGATATGGAAAGACGTGGTTGAATTAAAATTATATAAATATAAAATGTTTAACTTGCAATATTAAAAAATTATTATACAACATATGGTAGTTATAAGTTTATGACCCGATTAATGTAACAAAAAAATTTTCTTGATTTCTTCTACGTTACCATTTCAAATTTGATATTTCCATAACGTATAGAAACACCGTATTTTCACAGACGGATTCTAATTTATATGGGAGAGAGATGAGGCATAATATTAATGGAGTAGGTGAAAACAGATAGGAAATCATGGGGGGCAATGAATCCGAAATAGCCCCACAGCATTTACTAGTACGGTTGCTGGTATTTATTTGAGTCAATTAAGAGAAGCACATTACTATATAGTGTATTGTTGCTGTTGAAATTCAATTGTGAGATTATAGTGGCTGGCTCTTAAATTGCAACAAAAAGTAGGACGAATGTATTTATGTAAGTTTATAATTTACAGCATAGTAGAGCACATTTAATAACTGGGAATATGAAATGATAGAAAACAGAGTTTTTAGTGTATTGTTCTATAAAAAATTTTAGACATAGC
Source organism: Rubia yunnanensis (assembly GCA_037428765.1). Taxonomy (NCBI): domain Eukaryota; kingdom Viridiplantae; phylum Streptophyta; class Magnoliopsida; order Gentianales; family Rubiaceae; genus Rubia; species Rubia yunnanensis. Next base: position 1,874,474 of record CM075063.1, on the reverse strand, counting down.
TGAATCATAGGTCAATGCTGTCACACTACTAAGAACTAGAGTTATCGGAACACTATTACTATGGCATTACAATAATTTAGAAATGTGTTGCAATAGGTTCAACTTAGTATTATCAACACATAAAGCAACTTTTTCAACGTGTTACATTAGCTAATTGTTATGTTTTTAATTAAATCTAATTTGAAGACCACATGCCATGTTCTTAAATTGGGTCAACATAGCCAATTTAATGTTACATAGGTTTTAATGTTGTATCTACTTTGGTGGAGGAAGTTGATGAGCAACATAATCTTAAGTACCTTATTGCCAAAACCATTGGCCAATAAATTAGCCAACTATAAGTTGGTTGACCATCTTTCATGTCCCAATTAATAGCTTTGTTTCTTTTCGTATGATCTGATCTGATATGAATTGAACTGGACAAATAAAGTTGAATTAAGATAATTATTTTTTTCATCTGATCTGATCTGAACAAATAAAGCTGAATTAAGATAAGTGTATTGAAAGGTAAAATTTTGAGAAAGACCGTATTTCTATAGTCTTATAAAAAGACGGAGTTTTATTGGAATAATAGAAATATAAAAGGTCTTAGTTGCAATATTAAAAATTTATTATACAACGTATAGTAATTATAAAACTTATAACCCGATTCATAAAACTCGAAATTTTTATCTTTATTTCTTTTAATTTGCACATTAACCCTTGATCTTTCAAGAGACGAACTCATATTGAAAAATAATTATATTATAACTAAATTAAATTATTTTTTTGTTAGATTAACTAAAGTGTAGATAAACATAAAACATTATGACATGATGGTAAAATAAATATTAAATTTTACTGATCTAAAACTAACTCAACTAAAATGAAATACAATTAATTTAACAATTATAATAACTTTTTGCCATATTACCGCATTGTACAATGTTTTTCACCATCATATACTTGTGTTAGATTAAAAGGCACGAAGTTGCTTTTATATGTAAGAGTAACAAAATTAACTCGATTGTTGTAAATGTTTCATATTAATATTCTACGTATACTATGTTTCTCATGCATGATTGATAAAATCCCTAACTCTGAATCTTACGTACGCCACAGGAAGGATACATGGTGCCCCGTAACAAGTCCGCCACTCCACTGCCGCACAGCTGCCTCAAAACACCCCTGATCTTCCACGACGGCCGCCTCGTGCAGCGGCCAGACCCGCTCAACGCTCTCATCGTCTATCTCTGGCTCCCTTTCGGGTTTGCCCTGGCCGTCTTCCGGGTCTACTTCAACCTCCCCTTGCCTGAACGCCTAGTCCGGTACACTTACCCGATGCTCGGAATCAGCCTCAAGATCAAGGGCAACATACCGCCACCGCCCTCCCCCGGCCACCCGGGCAACCTATACGTGTGCAACCACCGCACTGCCTTGGACCCAATCATATGCGCCATCGCCCTAGGGCGAAAACCTTACACCGTTACATACAGTGTCAGCAAGCTGTCGCGGTTCCTTTCCCCGATCCCGGCTCTGGCGTTGACCCGGGACCGGGAGAAGGATGCTGCCATGATAAAGTCCTTACTTGAGAAGGGCGACCTAGTGGTGTGCCCTGAGGGGACCACCTGCCGGGAACCCTTCTTACTGAGATTCAGCGCTTTGTTTGCGGAGTTAAGCGATCGCATTGTCCCAGTCGCCGTGGACTTGAAGACTAACATGTTCCATGGGACAACGGTTAGAGGGGTTAAGTTCTGGGACCCCTACTTCTACTTCATGAACCCTAGGCCGTCGTACGAGATCACATTCCTCGACCGGCTACCGGAGGAGATGACGGTGAAGGCCGGAGGGAAGTCAGCGATCGAGGTTGCGAATCACGTGCAGAAGGTGCTGGCTGGGGTGCTAGGGTTTAAGTGCACTCAATTGACTAGAAAAGATAAGTACTTGTTGCTTGGTGGAAATGATGGAAAGGTTGAGTCCATGTACGGTAAGAAGGTAAATGGTACCACCAACTAGTTTTTCAAGTGTGGGAATTGGAAAACGATGTATTTGTGGGAATTAAAGTTGATCTATTTGTAAACATAGGTGAATTATAAGACATTTTATTCTCTTATAAAAATTTGTATTACTTAGTAATCTTATTGTTTGTTAGTATAGAATGAGCATATCCTTGCTTTGGTGTATCTGATTATTGGAGAAACCTCCCATACGGGCCATAACTACATATATTTGGATTCTTATATATTTATATGTCTAGAAATTGACCATATATTTCGTGTGTGGATGGAAGAAAAGTTTGTGTAAATTTTACCTAACCATTTGGATTCACAATCACGTTTACTAATTTGGTGAGAATCAGAAGTCAAGTATTACGAGAGAGAGATAAGATTAACTCGTGCAAGCAAAGTGTTTTTCCTAACATGAGCACCAATGTGAACCATGGCCGGGTTTGGCAAAGAGATCCTGTGAATCGAATTTGAGGTTTGGAATCAATTAGTACATAAACGGTTTGTTTGGCACTGAACTTCTCCTTAATTCTCAGAACTTCTGTCGCTTCATTCGTGTAGAGGCAGAAAACCCATCTTTGTTTTGGCTATACTACCAAAGACGAGCAAAGTCTGTATTTTATTTAGGGTGATATGCAAATATAACCCTATATGTTAAAGAAAAGTGTAGATATAACGCTCAGTTGTTTTTTAGTGCAAAAATAACCCTCACTATTGAATGAATGTGCAAAAATACCCCTCCGACCATGATAACGGCGTTGAGTAACAAATTATGGCCATTGATCCACTTGAAAGACTAAAATACCCTTATGTCCCAAACCTGAGAAGGACAATTATGCCCTTATTAACGTGGGCCCCACAAAAAACAATAATGAAACTTCCTTTCGTTTCAAAAAATCTGCCCGTTCATTTGTTCTCCTTTCAGCACCGATAAACCCAGGTGGTCGCGTCACCGTGTTCTGCCTCCCACCACTCCCGTCAACCTCCCCTATACCACGACCAACATCGTCGTCCCTCTGAACTTAGCTCCCTCTGAATATCATCACCGTTCCTTTGAACCTAGCTCCCTCTGAATATCATCATCGTTCCCTTGAACCAAGCCACCCCTCCCATCTTCCCCCTGCCACCACCAGCCACCCCTCCTATCAGCCCTCCCCTCGCCGCTAGGGTTTCCACCACCACCACCACCTAGATCCACCTCCGCCGTGCCGAGCCCTAACCTAGCATCGGCGCAACCGACCCCTTCCCGATCTATGCCCACCACTACCACCGTTCGAACGACGCTCCGCCACCGCTAGAGTCCTACCACCACCCAGATCCTCCTCTGTTGTATCGAGCCCTAACCTAGCGTCAGCGCCACCGACCCCTTCCCGATCTAAGCCCACCACCGCCATTGTTTGAATGACGCTCCACCACCGATCGATACTCTTCCACCCTCTGCCACCACAAACACCACCTTCTGGGAAGACGAGTGTGTTTCAGTTAGGGCGGGAATAGAAGACAATGGGTATTAATGACCATGGGGGTAATGTCATCAATTGATAATTGGTGTTTTTGCAGTTTTTTAAAAAATATTGCCAGGGGTAAATCGGTCATTTTGCGTATTCCAGTCTCCAACTGCTTGAAAAGGTTATATTTGCATATAACCTGAATCGATAGGGTTATATTTGCACTTTCAATTAGTGCAGGTTTATATCTGCACTTTCGTCAATTATATAGGATTATATCTGCACTTTTCTCTTCTCTTTATTTACTCTTTGTATCTACTATGAAGTACATAGATAGAATGTTTTCCTCATTCTTTTTAATAAAATGAAGGGTAAAATGCATACAAAACCCTGTAAAATCTGAAAATCCTAAATCAATTCTAAGGTTTCTCCAACTTTTGACGTTGCAAAGATGCAATCATCTTTAGTTGTACTTGTTAAGTTATGGTTTGTTTTGATAGTGCAGTGCTTTGGACCATGTTGCTTCTTCTTGCTACCAACTGCACTGTTGCTGGGGTGGCAAGTTTGGTCATGTTGTATTAATGTATTCTCATTTATCCTCCGTGACATGTTTTTTGACCCCACTCATTTCCAGAATCACTCCAGCCCATTCTTCTGTTTCAACCCACTCGGTACCATGGTTGGATTGCTAATTCCAGTGTGACAAACCACATAACTTCCTTTCAGTCTGCTTTTGATCGTACGACTTCTTATTCTAATAATTGTCGTGTCTTTATTGGTAATAGTTATACGTACGATTAAAACTACTTATGTTGGTCATTCTCGAATCATTGATCCATTATTTGATGTTCTAATTGCTCTCATGTTACAAAAAAAGTATTACTCTTCGTCAATAATTTAACTCAAAATATGAACGTTGCTATCGGTTTTTGATGATTTTTCTTCAATTATTAAAAACAAATTTGAATTTCAGTTTCACCTAAATTCTGAACCTTTATGCCAAGTTGTTTAACAGTTTGGTGTTGGAACACCAAGTTCAGTTTGATGTTAAAACTCAAAACTAAATACGCAGTGCACACACAACTTGGTTACGCAGTTCGGTGCAAATACACCTACGTCTGCGGGGCCTTGCCCAGATCAGAAACCATTCACTAGAAAGCAGTCTTTAGTACAAGAAGCTTAACTTAAATACTAATCCATTGCTAACCTACATAGTGAATGTTGTGAGCTCCCCTCACTGTCGATCCTACGTCGTTGAACCCTCACGATCAACACGTCTCCCTGGATCTCCTCCTCCCGAGGAATTAAGACTTCCTTGTTTCTGATCTTTACGAACTTGGTCGGTTGATTTACAAACCTCCAAACAGCACGGCAGATCGCTCCAAAGTTCTCAACGTAGAGAATAGTACTGGACGCTTGAAGATGATTGCGTTGTCTTTTTCTTCTATTTATTCCATCGCAATCCTGCCTTGAATCAACTTCCTTCCTTGTCTAACTCTACCATAAATAGACTTCTAGACTAAGGAAAACTCTGATTCTAATCTGGTACTTAAATGGACAATCCTGTTAACAATAGGACTTGTACCATAATTAAACTACTAAATCAATTCCCAACTATTACAGGAATATTCTTTTACCAGAATTAATCTTCCACGAACTAAGATAATATCTCTCACAATATTCTGATTTGATCACATCAATATACTCCATAATTCCGTGGATAAAAATCCGTGTTTCCGGAAATCTTTAAAACCTGCAAAACGGTGTTTAAACACCAGATTTCCACAATTCACAATTTGCCATATAACAAGTCCAACTCCCGAGGACTTTACAATCTCCCCCTTGGCATATTGGTGAATTCATTAATACACACAAAACAGAACACCAGAATACCAGAATAAAGATCATAGATCAGCAGAAAACCGGCTAGCACACATATCCAGAATCCAGACCGAATTTAGAATCAAATCAGAACTTAGAATCAATCAATAAAACTTCCAAAACGTCTCCCCCTGAATTCATTAATATGACAAGAAGGCCAAGAAAAATAAGAAAAATTCAATTAAGCCAAACTGTCGTCCGATTCTTCTGAAGTACCAACATTGGACCTGTCTTGAGTTTCTGCCAATAAAGCTTCTCTTTCAGCCTCCAAGGCTGCAATCTCCCCCTGAATCTTGACTATTGCTGCCTGATGACGCCTAAGTAGTTCGTGACACACCACTGCCCTTGCCTCAATTGCTCTCACCCGAGCTGCTCCTCCATCCAAGCCAGTAGTCGCCGGAGGCGTCCAGGGGAGGTCCTTCACTATCCGGCCACTCAAAGTCCTGAGGGTTGGCCTTAAGGCATGTGTAGATATTATCTCATCTGTCTCCCTTGCAACTGCTCCTCCTTTCAGCAGTACCATGGAAATAACGCACGGATGGACTAGCGATTCCTTCCTAGTTTTACGGGCACAATCCAGAATGTCATTGAATATCAGTCTACCCAGATTCACTCGATGCCTCGCACCCAGACTGTAAAGCAACGTTGCCATTTCTTTTGTAACCATAGTGCTGTTCACCGACGGAATCCAGTTATGCACTGCTACCACATATAGACAGTAATACCTGGAAGTCAGGTTTGATGCTGGAATTTGTTGGCTCCCAGCAAGTGGCCAACTACTTTCCACTCCTCCTGTCAACTCAACCGCTACCTCATCAAAGTTTTCTGGAACTTGGTGTTGAAACACCGACTGAGAATTCTTGAAATTTCCATGCTGCAAACATCTACTAACAGCCTCAGGGGAGAAAACAACGACTTTCCCTCTCACATAGACTCTGTGAAACCACCGAGAGTCTTCATCCTCACATTCTTCCTTCAAATTTGAATAAAATTCCAGCACCATCTGTTTATTGAATTCTGCAAAGCAAGTGGCAGCTCTAAGCACCTTAAGGTATTTGAGAAATGCAGTAAATCCACAATCTTCATATTTTTCCGCATCAGCCGGTCTCTCTGCTAGGATTTTCCTCCCACTGATGAATTCAAACTTGTCTTGACTATCATTATCATACCATTCACTGCAAATGGCTTGACTGACTTCAGGTGCAGGGATGACTTTGGCCTTCATTTTCTTAGCTGACTGCTTCAGCTGTTCTGTCCTTAATCTCTTCAGCTTCTCCCCAATGGGTTCATCACTGTCTTCACTTTCAACTCCATTCCTGTCTCTGCAGCGTTTTGATCTCCGAATTTTCTTGGAGGCTGAGGCCGAACTTCCTTCAACTGGTGTTTGAACACCAACTTCCTTTCTTTTCTTCCTAAGTCCCTGGACTGGACTAGTCTCTGGTGGTGTTTCAACATCACTTCCAAACATCTCAGAGATTTGCTGCTCCTCAGTCAAATCCTCTCCTGGTGTTGGAACACCAGAACCCAGAATTGCAGTATCTTCTTCCACATTAGTACCCAGCATATTCACTCCTTCTGATTTCTCTTCTTCTGGCATCTCAGCATTTTCACTCTTTTCCTCAGTCACAGTTCCAACAACATCCTTCTTTGAATCTGATCCCACAAATGCTGCCAGAGCCTCTTCAGATCTCATAAAAGCTGCCAGAGCTTCATCCAGCACAGTGGCCTCTTCAGTTACATTCATCGGGGTTTCCTCTGTATTAACTCTTCCAACACTTCCAGCTTCTTCTTCACTGTCAGAGATCTCCACAACTGGAATCGATAACCTTCTCAGAGATATTTGAGTCTGATTCAGAGACTCATCAACACACACCATCTCCCTAGCAACATTAGTGGATTTGACCACTTTTATCCAAGGCTGTACAAAAGCATTATCTCCCAAATTTTTGATACTGGGCCTATGCAATGATGCTATCCGAGTATAGATTGTAAAGAACTTGCTCTCGAACTGACCCTCTTCATTTTCTACTTCATAGTCCCTATTTTGCACCATCCATTCTATGAATTCGAGAACAGAGCTAAAAAACATACCATCACGGACGAAGGAGCAATCAAAGTTGGCTTTCCGTCTCCTCTGATTTTGTCCATACCAAGCCCCTACTGTCCGTACTCGATCTCCACCCATCTCGTTCAAGTCTGTGTCATCACCGAACTCTTCAATCCTCGGATTCTCAGGCACCCGAACCCTGACTGAATCTCCGACCATCTTCTTGAACACGGAGCTCGGCATTGTTATCTAATTGGTGAGCAACAATAACCGGGGGTTGTGAAGAAAATTTTGAGGAGCAGAGAGCTCCGAACTGAGGAAGAAGATGAACAGTTACTGGTTTGAGTTTGTGTGGGAATCTACTTTCTCTTTCCCCCCTTTTTCGACACCAAAAAGACCATCTCCTTTCTCCTTTCTTCAGACTGTCACACGCACATCTTAGGCCCAACATAATTTTCTGGCCCACATATTCAGCCCATCTGAATTACTTGCCTCTGAAAGCCTTGGTGTTTGAACACCACTTCACATATTTTTGGTATTTTCGATTTTTCATTCATTTTTTTTTCTTTTTTCACGATATAAAGAAAACAAAGCAGTAAATAATACAATAGAAAGTACAAGCCTCAGTACCTTACATTCGACAGACACCCAAGTGCTGTCTAAGTACTTCAAACGTCTCACCATCCAGAGGTTTTGTAAAGATATCGGCCAGTTGTTCAGCTGTTGGCACATACTGGACTGTAACTTCTTCTTTTTCAACCAAGTCCCTAATAAAATGATGACGAATATCAATGTGCTTCGTCCTTGAATGTTGCACAGGATTCCTGGAAATGTCAATAGCGCTTTTATTATCACACAGCACTGTCAGACTCACATCATCAAACCCATAATCTCTCATCATCTGCTTCATCCACAATAGTTGTGCACAACAACTCCCAGCAGCTAAATACTCTGCTTCAGCCGTAGACAAAGATATGGAGTTCTGCTTTTTGCTATACCAGCTGACTAGATTCGATCCAGCAAAGAAACATCCACCTGTAGTACTCTTACGATCATCAGCATTCCCAGCCCAGTCTGAATCACTGAAACCTACTAACTGTGAATCCTTGTTTCGAGAAAACCATACTCCATACTCCACTGTTCCACTTATATACCGAATAATCCTCTTCACTGCCGACATATGTGATTCCTTTGGATCTGCTTGATAGCGAGCACAAATACCAACACTCAAACAAATGTCTGGTCTACTTGCTGTTAAGTACAACAGGCTCCCAATCATACTCCTGTACATATTCTGATCAACACTTTGTCCATGCTCATCTTTTGTCAGTTTATCAGTAGTAGCCATTGGAGTGCGTATTGCTTTTGCGCTTGTAAGTCCAAATCTCTTGATCAAGTTTTCAGCATACTTCTGCTGATTGATGAAGAGACCATTCTTCTCCTGAATAACTTGCAATCCCAGAAAATATGACAGTTTCCCTACCATGCTCATTTCGAATTCATTAGTCATTAAGTCAACAAACTCCTTTAACAAGACTGAAGAGGTGGATCCAAACACAATATCATCTACATAAATCTGTGCAATCAGAATATTTGAACCTTTGTGTAGTACGAACAGAGTCCGATCTACTCCCCCTCGATGATAGCCCTTTTTAATCAGAAAGGTTGTCAGTCGCTCATACCATGCTCGGGGTGCCTGCTTGAGGCCATAAAGTGCCTTATTCAACCGATAGACAAAATCAGGAAACTGTGGATCTTCAAACCCTTTAGGTTGCTCCACATACACCTCCTCCTTCACGACCCCATTCAAGAATGCACTCTTGACATCCATCTGGAAAAGAGTAAAGTCCAGAATGCCCGACACAGCCAACAAAAGTCTGAATGACTCCAATCTGGCTACAGGTGCAAAAGTCTCATCAAAATCTATTCCTTCTACTTGCGTGTACCCTTGAGCAACGAGGCGTGCTTTATTCCTTGTGATATTACCATCTGCATCAGATTTATTCTTGAAAATCCACTTGGCACCGATCACATTGACATTTGCAGGTCGTTGGGTAAGAACCCAAACATTGTTTCTTTCGAATTGCTGTAATTCTTCTTGCATAGCAGAAATCCAATATTCATCGAGCAAAGCCTCTTTATAATTCTTCGGCTCCGTGAGTGATATGAAACAAGATAATCCTGCCAATTCCCTGTAATTTACACGAGGTTGATCCCGAAGTTGCATATGTCTGGACGGACGCTGTTCAGATTCAGGTGTCTCGGTTTCTGGTGTTTCAACACCGGTTGACGCTGTTGGTGTTTCAACACCGGTAGGGAACACTGGTTCCAGCACTTCACCTTCTCCAACCTTGTCGTCCTCAGAATCATCTACCACCACATTAATAGATTCCATGACCGTTCCAGTACGTTGATTAAGCACTCGGTATGCTCGACTGGTGGGAGAATAACCCAAGAATATCCCGACATCACTTCTAGATTCGAACTTAGCTAACGACACACGATCTTTTAGAATATAACACTTACTGCCAAAAACATGAAAATACGACACATCAGGTTTCTTCCCTTTCCAAATCTCATACGGTGTCTTCTCAGTAAATGGACGCAGATATACTCTGTTGATGGTGTAGCATGCTGTATGAAGCGCCTCAGCCCAGTATTTAGAATGAATTTTCTTTTCAGCTAACATTGCTCTGGCCATTTCCTGCAGTGTTCGATTCTTCCTTTCAACTATACCATTTTGTTGCGGTGTGATGGGAGCAGAGAACTCGTGGTGTATACCAAGTGTCTTACAGATGTCATTAAATCTAGAGTTTTCAAACTCCTTTCCATGATCACTTCTGATACGTGCAATTCTTGCCTGAGTAGATCCTTTTTCTACGTGTAATTTGTATACCAAGGTCTCGAAAACTTCAGCTGCCTCTGACTTCTCTTTGAGAAAAGATACCCAAGTATATCTCGAGAAGTCGTCTACACACACAAAAATGTACTTCTTCCCTGCAACACTGGGTGTATTGATCGGCCCCATTAAGTCCATATGTAGAAGCTCCAAAAGTCTTGACGTTGAAACATCATGAACAGCATGGTGTGGGATCCGAATTTGCTTTCCTTCTTTACATGAGCCACACACAACCTCCTTGCTTTCACCGATTTCAGGAATACCTCTGACTGCATTCAGTCTGGAAATACGGGCCAGGGATTTGTAATTTATATGTCCCAATTTTCTGTGCCATAGAGTGCTAACTTCCTTCTTCGAGCTCAAGCATGTGACATCTTGATTGAGCAAATAACAATTATCTATTGACCTTGTTCCAGTGAATACTCATGTCCCATGGTTAACAATACATTTTCCTTTGTCAAAGTTAACTGTCATATCATTGTCACATAGATGGCTAATGCTCAATAGATTAGCCTTCAGACCTTCCACAAGCAATACATCTTGAAACACGGGGAGTCCTTTAATCACTAACTCACCCTTGCCAATTATTCTGCTCCGGTTTCCATCACCAAATTTAACATGTCCACCAAATCCAGGTTTGAATTTTTGCAAGAATTCAGGAACTCCAGTCATGTGCCTGGAGCACGCACTATCAAAATACCACGAGGTTCCTGTATGTGCCCCAAAACATACAAAACTAGAAAAACAAACATCTTGAGATTTTCGAACCCATACCTGGCGTACTGGTCGAATGACTTGTTGTGGATTCTGATTAACCCGTGTGTTGAGAGATCCACTTTTGTATCCTCCAGTGTTGAATTTGTGCGTTTTATGTTCAAAGTTGGTGTTGAAACCTCGAACTGGATTGGTGTTGAAACATCGATATGGGTTGGTGTGCATGCCCCGATATTCTGTGTTGACAGACAGGGTTTTCATCAGTCTAAAACATCTGTTTGTCACATGACCTTGAACTCCACAGTATCCGCATCATCTGATCCTTTTTGTGGGACCATTTTTCTCAATTATTCTTGGAGCTGGTGCATTTTGATCTATCTGATGATTTCCTTCTTTCACTGTCCTTTCATAGCCAATGCCAAATTTGCTCGTCTGTCCCATCCTTAGACATTCTTCGAGTTTAGCTTTCCCAGTATTGAGGCGTCTAATGGATTGTTCTGCTTCCTCTGCTCGTTGCACCACTACAGCAAATTCCTTCTTGAGTTTTTCCAGATCTCGAGTTGCCTCTTCCTTTTCGCATTCATACACTTTAGCATTCTCACTTAACCTCTTGTTTTCAGCCTTGAGTTCTTTGTTTTCATCTGCCACTTTTAACCACATCTTGTACATCTCCATGCTTTCTTTGCGAATGTCTTCATCACTAACGCTTCTACTCTCTTCATCTGAACTACAGATCTCTTCTTCGTTCAGCACACTGAGACTTTCCTTACAAAAGTCGTCTACCTCCACCATTGACACGCCGAAAGCAACATGATTTGTATACTCATCTTCATACTTAACATCATCTCCTCCATCATCATCACTCCAGGTTGTGGCATATGACTTTCCTTGTCTTTTGAGTGTATTGGCACACTCAGCCTGTATGTGTCCAAAACCTTCACACTCTCTGCACTGGATTCTCCTATTCAGGTTCGGATTTACCGATTTGAATTTTGGTGTTTCAACACCAGTAGATTGACCAAATCGTGGAGTGGAGTTTGCAGTCGGATTTTTGCTCCCACTTGACTTGTCTTGTGGTTTCCTGCTCATCTTCTTCATAAATCTGGAGAAATTCCTGGTTATGTTTGCAATCTCATCCGTCTCTTCATTATCTGTAGAATCATCAACCTTTCCAGTGTTTGTGCTTGAAAACGCCATTTCTTTCTTCCCCGTTTTAGTTTGCAACATCTCCATTTCATACGATTCCAGAGATCCCATAAGTTCATCAAGTGTCATTGTTCTGATCCTTCCATTTTCATTTATTGCCGTGACCTTCATGTTGAACCGTGGAGGTAATGCCCTCAACACTTTCCTTACAAGTTTTTGATCTTTGTACTTTTTGCCAAACTGAAAAGCCTTGTTTGCAATATCTCGGACTCGTCCATTAAACTCGGAGATAGTTTCATCTTCACGCATCTTCAGTTCTTCAAATTTGGTCGTGTAATACTGCAGCTTTGATTCTCTTACAGAGCTTGTTCCCTCATGGTAAGTCTGTAACACATCCCACGCTTCCTTTGCAGTCTCACAGTTTGAAATCATTTTAAACTGATCTTCATCCACAGCCGTAAAGATGGCATTCAATGCTTTTGAGTTGGACACGTGCGCTTTATGCTCCTCAGTGGAATACCTAGAGAATGGTTTAGTGGCAGTGGAGCTTGATCCTTCAGTTGTGTCACTAGCAGGTGGAGTGTATTGATTTATGACATAGTTCCAAGCTTGATCATCTAGAGCTCCAATGAATACTTTCATACGTGCCTTCCAGTAAGCATAATTTCCTTGTTCCAGCAATGGTGGTCGCGTGACTGATGCCCCCTCCTTTGGTGCCATGGTGAAACCTGATCTCACTCTCCCTGTATAGGGGTCAGCAAGTGCCTTGCTCTGATACCAATTGAATTTCAGTTTCACCTAAATTCTGAACCTTTATGCCAAGTTGTTTAACAGTTTGGTGTTGGAACACCAAGTTCAGTTTGATGTTAAAACTCAAAACTAAATACGCAGTGCACACACAACTTGGTTACGCAGTTCGGTGCAAATACACCTACGTCTGCGGGGCCTTGCCCAGATCAGAAACCATTCACTAGAAAGCAGTCTTTAGTACAAGAAGCTTAACTTAAATACTAATCCATTGCTAACCTACAGAGTGAATGTTGTGAGCTCCCCTCACTGTCGATCCTACGTCGTTGAACCCTCACGATCAACACGTCTCCCTGGATCTCCTCCTCCCGAGGAATTAAGACTTCCTTGTTTCTGATCTTTACGAACTTGGTCGGTTGATTTACAAACCTCCAAACAGCACGGCAGATCGCTCCAAAGTTCTCAACGTAGAGAATAGTATTGGACGCTTGAAGATGATTGCGTTGTCTTTTTCTTCTATTTATTCCATCGCAATCCTGCCTTGAATCAACTTCCTTCCTTGTCTAACTCTACCATAAATAGACTTCTAGACTAAGGAAAACTCTGATTCTAATCTGGTACTTAAATGGACAATCCTGTTAACAATAGGACTTGTACCATAATTAAACTACTAAATCAATTCCCAACTATTACAGGAATATTCTTTTACCAGAATTAATCTTCCACGAACTAAGATAATATCTCTCACAATATTCTGATTTGATCACATCAATATACTCCATAATTCCGTGGATAAAAATCCGTGTTTCCGGAAATCTTTAAAACCTGCAAAACGGTGTTTAAACACCAGATTTCCACAATTTACAATTTGCCATATAATAAGTCCAACTCCCGAGGACTTTACAAAATTCACTACTCCAAATGTTTTGATGGTACAATATCTACACCATAGAATTTTACAAGAGCCACCTTTTGCAGAAGAATATTCCACGTGGCATATGGAATCAAAGGCTAGTACAAATTCCACAATACTAAGTGAAACTAAAAAAAAGCCCCAAACTCAAATAATAACCCAAATTTATATGTTACATTTACAGCCCCTCTTCAGAATTCAGTCCACGTCAAGCGGTCCAATGAAAAGGCCCATAGTTTTTCCATTTTCCGAAAATACCCATCGCTAATTCAACCTGGTAAATCCACGTATACATCTCCACCGCCAAACTCCAGAAACAGTAGGGGCAATTCCGGAAACCTTCACACACAAGTGTTGAGAATATCAGACGTGTCACTCCCTGAGCCGTCAAAGACACTCAGATATTTTCCCGCTTTTTAAAAACCATTAAAAAATGGAAAACCGAATAAAAAAACAATTAGTGAAGCTATCCTTCTAAAAACACACTCACACACCGAGTTACACACAGTGAGTGGATTGGTTAGCTCAAATGCTGTGAAGCTGCGAGCTTCGGAGTTAACGCCTTGCTCCAACAGACCTTTCGCCGCCAACAATGGCAATCGGAGCCGTCGTTTCCAGCCGGAATTTCGGTTCGTTCATCGGTTCAGGTGAATTTTCGGTTTCCCGTACTACTGCACTGTGCTGTACCTTTGCGATTTCAGTTCTCCGACTAGTTATTGTTTTCTCCGTCGCCGGAGGGTTCTCCGTACACTTTTCGATGTGAATTTCGGCTGCAGTTTGTTGTATCTTATCTTCGGTATTTCCGCCCTACTGTATCCATGCAATTTTCAATTCTCGTGCTGCTTGTTGTTGCTGTCTTCTTCTCGCGGTCGGCGAGTGATGAAGTTATCGTGAATCGTACTGTTCAATTCAATCTGATTGTCGGTGAATTTCGGTTCGCGATTGCCTTATCTCTGTTTTTCTTAGACTGTGCTGAATGTGTGGACTCTGTGAAATTTTGAACTCTCGTAGTGCATGTGCGCGCGTGTAAACACGCGTTATGAATATAGTATTTTTGTAGGCAAAACTGGAGAGGCTCTTCAATGTTGTTTGTGTTGGATTAATTGAAATGTGTTTCTATTATAAGCTGAACAAGGAGTATAGCGCGGCACGATTGTAATAGTACAATATGAATATATTTGGAGTATAATATGGATGGCACTAGCCACTAATAGTGAATGAGAAGCATTTATATATGGTATGTTATTGCTTGGAGCTTGTATAAATAATATAATTACTGGAGAGCTGTTCCTTTGATTCTTATTGATTGATTAGTTTTAATTGAATAAAACTCATCAATCAACAAGGCTACTTTTGAGTTCCACCTAACATCATCCTAAATCAACCTCCAGCCATGGTTTTGTCAAGATCAATACAGCATTCGTTTTCCCAATAAGTCACAGGTCAGGGGATTTGTCCCTGTACATTCGGTATAACTTTTTTATAAACAGACAGAGATGCTTGTTTTATCTTTTTTTTTTCTAATGTATTAACCTCGTAGTTGAAGCAAAATGCCAGAATGAATGGCTTCCTTACTTTAAATTGAAACATGAATCTGTTTCTTTTGCCTTGTCGTGCTCGATATTGACTTCCCAATTGTTTCATACTGTCACACCTCTTTTTCCAGGAAGAGTATATCATGCTGATGAAGCTGTAGTCCGAAACCAGGGACAGAACTCAGGGGCGAATGCTTCAATGTACTTGAAAAGAAGTATGGTTTACAGCAAGCTGTATACTCCAAGAGCAGTCTGTTCACGGTTTGGATGCGAATCTACCTCATCTCTCCATCCAGTTGGTCATTCAAGTTTTAGAAGCACAAAGAGAGCACTTCTCATCAAAACAGATAATCTTCAGTTGTGCAATCATGTCAGTCAAAACTATTCCATAAGAAGAGATGGAAGAATTTGTAAATGCTCTTCATCTCCAACTTTTTTACACAAGAATTGGGCACAACTGAGAAAACCAGAAAAACTTGGCCTTCTTGATGGGTGGCATCACCATTCAAAGAGTTCTATTGGTGATGGGGTCCGGGCTAAGTACAAATCTGAAGAGTATGACATAGCGGGAGCGAGTTTGGAGTCTCTCGTACCATCAGAGGGAGCAACTGAAGCTGTGCTTGTTCAAACAAAACCCTGGTTGGAACTCCCTAAGCGTTGGGTCATTGTGCTGCTTTGTTTCGCTTCATTTTTATTGTGCAATATGGACCGCGTGAGTATATTCTGCTCCTGTTCACTCATTTGCTAGTATTACCAAGTGAAACTTCCGAAATATTGCATACTTAGTTTCTCATTTGCACCCATCTAACCGTGACGTTTTATGCTAAACTTATTCAGCAAGGATATAGATCCTCCATGAATTGCTAATATATTTTGCGAGATTGAGTTTTCGAGTGGCGCTTTGGACCTCTTCTGATAATCCTATCTTCTGTGATGTTTTATTGTCAGGTGAATATGAGCATTGCTATACTCCCAATGTCACAGGAATATAACTGGAACAGTGCTACAGTCGGTCTTATCCAGTCATCCTTTTTCTGGGGCTATTTGTTAACTCAGGTCTGCAATACTAATCTTTTTTAATTTTAAGTGATTGCTACATCTTCCTGCACATGTGTGATGTTTGAGTCAAATGTTAGCTTTTGGCACATAATGATGTAAATTGTCATTTGACTGGAACGCTTTTAGATGACTTTGGCCTTGCAATTTATGTTTGAGGGTTTTTCTTCTCTTCATCTGAGTGTCTTTCATTCTTCTTTTTCTGTATGATTTATACATTATTGCTGTTAAAATTGATCAAAGTTATGTTCAATATTTCTCGTGTTGGCTGCTACCTTTGGTGCTGATTTTGAAAGTAGGAGGGAAGAAAGTTATGTTCCAACTTGTGGATCACCTGTCCTTTATTTCTAACAATTTTTTTGCATTTTGAATCTTTCTCTCCTGTGTGCAGATTATCGGAGGCATTTGGGCAGATAAAATTGGTGGGAAAAAGGTATTGGGTTTTGGAGTTATCTGGTGGTCAGTGGCGACGGTTTTGACCCCAATTGCGGCTCGAACTGGACTTCCTTTCTTGTTGATGATGCGTGCTTTCATGGGAATTGGCGAGGTGGTGCTTAGCTATTGGTACTAAAATCTTTACGTTGATTATAACATAATCATTTTTCTTAAACAAAATGAAATTTGGTTTCAGGGTGTTGCAATGCCTGCAATGAACAACTTACTTTCTAAGTGGATTCCTGTATCAGAAAGAAGCAGATCACTTGCATTAGTATACAGTGGCATGTATCTTGGTTCTGTCACGGGCTTGGCCCTCTCCCCAATCTTGATCAACAAATTTGGCTGGTCATCTGTATTTTACTCATTTGGTTCTCTTGGAAGCATCTGGCTTGCATTGTGGATAAGCAAAGTAGGTTTTACTTCTTTATGCAATTGCTACTTCTTGCTTCATAAACTTACTGCTGTAATTTTACTGATTTTTGAGATAGGTCAGTGGATGTTTTTCTTAAAGCTAGGTTGTCAATTAGACCTTCAAATTTAAAGCTTTTATTCTTCCAGGCTTATAGCTCTCCTAGTGAAGATCCAGACATTAGTGCAGAGGAAAAGGAACTGATTTTGGGAGGCAGTCCCCCTAAGGAACCTGTTTCATCCATTCCTTGGAAATTAATCTTATCAAAGCCAGCTGTCTGGGCTCTCATCATCTCGCACTTCTGTCATAACTGGGGAACTTTTATTCTCTTGACATGGATGCCAACTTACTATAACCAGGTAATTGGATATGCTACATCTCATATAATCTAGAACCTGCAAATTACTGGTGGTTGCGATAAAATGGAGTGTAAGATTGGAGTAGTTAGTGCTTTGTTTTGTTTGGTCCTTACATCCTCTCTCACTCACAAAATTTATTCATTTTCCTTTTGAGGCTTCTTGTGCGACTGTTACTACTTTTTCATTCCTGTCACATATTAGAACATATATGCACCGTCTTTTCTGTTTCCTCTACTCTTTAGAGACTTTCCACAGCAGCACTATTATCTTCATTAATTGCCTCAGGCTTTTGTAATATCTGCTTTGCCAAATGCGGTTATGTGAACTGCAGCTAACTTAGTACTTTTATATTGCCTTTAACCTAGTCTGTATAGATTCAGCTCGACTCTGAAGAAATGCATGTAACTCTACTAATTTCATAGACGTGCAAAGCATTTTTCATTAGTTTACTGAATTCAGTTACCAATCTAATTGTATTTCACTCTCTTGTTCAGGTTTTGAAATTCAACCTCACCGAGTCCGGACTTCTCTGTGTATTACCATGGCTGACCATGGCTTTTTTTGCGAATATAGGAGGTTGGATTGCAGATACTCTTGTAGCCAAGGGATTGTCAATAACATCTGTTCGGAAGGCAAGGATCTCCAAACTTTTTCCATCTCCCTCGCATATTTCACCTGTTATAGAGAGCACATCGCCCACCCTTAGTGAAATCATCAACTCCATGTTCATATTTCTGATTTCTCGGTATGATCCTTCTGTCAAAACTTGTGCAGATCATGCAGTCAATTGGTTTTCTTGGGCCCGCCTTCTTTCTTACCCAGCTCAGCCATGTAAAGACCCCTGCCATGGCAGTGCTATGCATGGCCTGCAGTCAGGTCTGGCTATTCACATAACTCTATTCAATGTGTTGTCTCTTTGAAACGGTACGACCTAATGCAATGGCCTGTTTGTATTTTTCCAGGGATCGGATGCATTCTCTCAGTCCGGACTGTATTCTAATCACCAAGACATTGGACCCCGCTATGCAGTGAGTTGATAATGTCTTAGTCTTGTTTTCCTAGTGCAATATGACTAGAGCTCTTACTGGTGAAAAACTCATCTTTCCCTTTCAAATCTACTCCTATGACCGTCATTGGATCTTTTATGACACGATGCGCGATACTCATATAGTTTAAAATAGTATTTACCCCGAGTGTTATAGAATATCCGAGCGCAAAATGGCAAGAGGAGTTCAATCAGCATGGAACTAATTTTGTACTCGATTTTCCATCGGGCCCTCGTCAGTCAGGACCTATCACCTTATTCTGTAGTTGTCAGATTGATTTCACACTGAGTGGTTACATACTTGCAGTTTTAGGACAAACCAGCTAGGACATGCATGGGGTATTAAACTCCGGCAATACATTTACTAACCTTGTGTTGTTCCTGCGCAGGGAGTATTGCTAGGCCTTTCCAATACAGCTGGAGTATTAGCTGGTGTCTTTGGCACAGCTGCCACTGGATACATACTGCAGAGAGGTACCGTAAAATACTTCTTTTCAATTGGTTTGACTAATTGAACTGAATTAACTCACGAATTCTTCTGTTCTCGTACCTCAGGTTCGTGGAATGACGTGTTTAAGGTGGCGGTTATCCTGTACATCGTAGGCACCCTAATCTGGAACATCTTTTCAACTGGAGAGAGAGTTCTAGAATAGACAAATAAGGCAGGTTTCAATACAATTAAACAGTTCGAATGACAAACGAGTGATACAGAGAATATCTAACAATGTCTTGTAAGAAAGATTGAAAATCGGGTGGATGAAGTTAAAGATATACTTCCTTATGAATGATTCTCTTAAACTGCTACTACACCAGATCGCTCAATGGATTTGGCTCCCGGAGAAATGACTAGTTTTAGCTTCTTAGAATGCTTTTTATTTGAAAGCCATGGATAGTTTTCACCAGCTTAAAAGTTACCATGTCAAAGTAATAGCAGTACATGTTTTGTTGATTGTTAAGCAAACTTGTTATCTATCAATGTAATTGCATAAGAGAAAATTAGCTAATAGTCTTTTCTTGCCAATTGTGTTCTCTTCGTTTACTCCTCTTTTTATGGGTACTTAAATCAGTTGTAGGGAAACCGACGCCCCGGCAGTTGCATTCCACGTGATTTGCGACCCCAGGAGTAAAAGCTTCACCAGGATATGAAACCAGGTTTGAGGAGATTCACATTTACTTGCATCTATACTGAATAAGTGGTCACAAAAGAATTGGTATATTGCTAGGGAGAAGAATAGGAACAAAATGAACAAGCGAGAAATACAAAGAATTGTAGAAGTTTATATGAGGATGAGAGATGAAAAAACGACAAAAAGAAAAAGTTGGGAAAAAATTACAAAGGCCTAGTTCCAGTTTCACAAAAAGAAAGAAGCAAGGCAATCTTTTTTTACCACCTACATGTCTCCATCAATTGGTTCGGTTCTTTGTTCCTAGCATTTGCAATGAATGAATAAGCAGGAAAGTCATGATAAAACCTGAGCCAATCGATCCCCCAATAAAAACCACCACCCAAAAATTAATCACCCTCCATGTGAAGCCTCCTTTCATTTACCCCACACAAAGCAATTACCCTGAGTTGGGGTATCAAAATTAATTACACTTCAACTACCACCACCATCACCACCTCAACCACGAGCCGCCACAGCACCACCCTTGCTGCAGCAAGCATCACACTGTCCGTTACATTCCGTACCAGAAGATCCCAACCCCGAATCCATCGCCTTAATATCAGCCACGACCGCGGAGAGATCCCGGGCCTGCAGATTCACCTTCAACCCATACTTCATGAACAATGTCAGTGACATCTTCTGCTCCACCTTGTGCCCCGGCACCGAGATCAGCTTGTGCCGGAGCAGCACCGCCGCAGCCACCGACTTCATCTGCAGATACGCTAAATCCTTACCCAAGCACATTCTCGGACCAGCGTTGAATGCAACGAACTTGTAGGAATCGTGCATTATGAACTTCTTCCCATCAGGGGACAACCATCTCTCAGGTTTGAACTCCAAGCAATCCTCCCCCCACGTGTACTTCATCCTCCCGGCCGAGTATATAGAGTACGTGATGGATGATCCAGCCGGGACAAATGTCCCGTCCGGCAACACGTCATCGGCCACCACGTGCTTCGAATCCTCCGGCACGGAGGGGTACAGTCTCAATGTTTCAGACAATGCAGCCTTTAAGTAAACCAAACGGTCAATTTCATCGAAGGCCAAGGGCTCCATCATCCACAATGACACGTCGTCGCCACGTGTATCAACAAGGACCCCACACAGTTCCTTCAGTATCTTCTCCTCCACTGATGGGTTCTGCATGGTGAGCCAGAAGAACCAGCTCAGGGCAACGGATGACGTGTCACGTCCAGCTAGGATGAAGCTGAGTGCCACGTGTTGCAGGTAGGTGTCCGTGTAGGACTCCTTTTTCTTCATGAACCTGGATAACAGGTCATCATGCTGAGCCCCACCTTTCTGCTGATTCATCAGCTCGACTTTCCGGGAGTCGATGATGCTGGACAAATACTCGTCCACGTGGACCAGGCTTCGGGTCAAGCTGACTTCCATTCCGAGCCGGAGCCATTTCTTGAGCCGCCATACTACCTCCGGGAAAATGAACCGCTGCAGCGAAGCCTCAGTGGCTCGGTCGAAAGCTGAGGCAAAGCTGTTGTCCGGCAGCCCTGGAGCCATGGTCTGCGGGTCCTTCCCGAAGGTCAAGCCGCAGATGTTGTCGAAAGTGAGCCGGAGCAGAAGGTCCTGTAAGTCGACCGGCTCGGCTTCGCGCTGAGCTGCTTCGAGAATCGGGCAGAACCGGAGCTGAATGGCCCGGTTCACCCACCTCCCCATAGCCTGCCGGAGAGTCCTCGTCGTGAACTCTAACGCTGCAGTCTTCCGCTGGAAGAGCCACGTGTCACCATCAGAGTTAAAGATCCCCTGACCAAGAAGATCATGGAAAACGGCTTGCCATGTCGGACCCTTTGGGTAGTTGTCGAACCGGGTCTTCAGTATGTGCTCCAGATTCTTCGGGTCGCACGTGACCGTGACGAGTCCTTGCTTCCGGGCCAAGAAAGGGACGGCACAAATGCATGTCTGGTACGTGCCGCCGCAGGCGCGGAGGTTGTCGGCGATCCACTCATGCAGGCGGTCGGCATTCTCGAGCAGCCCCGGAAGGCTGCCGAGCAAAGGCCACACTCTGGGGCCTTTGAAAGGCCTGGAAATATAGGTGAACCATAGCAAGTAAGCTGTAACAGCAGTAAACAGCAAAATGGCTACGGCGAAATCCATCAAAATTTTCACCAAATCAGGAAAAAGCAAAGACAGAAATGCAGTGATGGAATATTTCTTGCTCTGAAAAAGGGAGTTTCTGACTGTCCTAAAGTTGGTATATTGTACGGAGAGGAATGGCTGGAAGAAGAGGATGAAGAAGCAACTGGAACAGAAGCAAAGAGATGATTTTATAGATGGAGGAAATGAAAGATGTAGAAATTAAGGCTGTGAGTAAAGCCAGACTGTTTCTTGAATTTCCCCAATGTCATTTGTGTAATGTCTTACTACTACTTTCTAACCATCAAATGCCTGTCTTCATAAATGCAGCCGTTGAAGACTTTAAGGTCAATAAGAGAGAAACTCTATGAATATGAATTAGCTAACACTAAATAAAGTAGGATTAAGAGACACAAAACTGTAAGAACGCCCTATAATGTAAGGGCCAAAAGAGAGAAAAGGACCCTCTTTCTCTCTCTCCAACTAATTCTTGCAGGGAAAGGAGCTGAGTCTTTATGTTCCAGCATTGAATGAAGCAGGAGGAGAAATAAATGAGATTGGTTGAGAGAAAGAAGCCATGAATGAGTCCAAAATCTTAACACAGATGGATGATCAGAAAAAGAAAAACCAAGAAAAAATGGATTTTTCAGTTTTTCAATTTTTCACACAGCTTTATAAGTAGACATAAATATGGGAGCTGGGGTTGGGGGGGTGGGGGATAAATTCACTAAATTTTCTGGCTTTTTAAAACCATAAATGAAGGATGGGTTTTTATGGCATTGGGCTGGTTAGAGTTGGGTGAACCACCCACCAATAATAATTTAATAAGCAGAACACAATTTCTCACTGCTCACGTTAAATTATGTGTCCCCTTGATCACAGAAACATTATTTCACTTTCTCTTTCGCCACTAAAAATGGAAACTTTTTTTTATCTGAATTTTATCACCAATGGTGAGCGTTGACTTCTTCATTGACCCTCTTCAATGCGTATGGCAATGGCAGAGGGGCAAAGGTCAACTACACTACTGTCACGGTTCTCGGTGCAACCAAAGTCAACTGCACTGCCAACAGATTTATTTTGGGAAATACTACAGAGTAGTAAGTAGTATTTTCATCCTAAGCCAGACAGTCGGTCATACGTTGGCGTGATTCTGTAAAACAGCATGGGCTAACATGAATAGCAACTATTCGTAATTAAAATTGACAGAGAAACTCTTTTTTTTCTTAAATCTCCATTACAGAAGTTTGACTAGTTTTTAATGTTTTTGTTCTCTTCTACCTTCTTCCCAACGAAGTTTCTAGTCTGTTTTTCATTTCATCTCTCACTAATAGGCTTATGAAA
Source organism: Rubia yunnanensis (assembly GCA_037428765.1). Taxonomy (NCBI): domain Eukaryota; kingdom Viridiplantae; phylum Streptophyta; class Magnoliopsida; order Gentianales; family Rubiaceae; genus Rubia; species Rubia yunnanensis. Next base: position 1,851,254 of record CM075063.1, on the reverse strand, counting down.
CGTGAAAAAGTTGTGGTTAACCTAAGCATAACAGTCAAGATTGTCCTAATGGTGAAAATGGAGAGGTAAATCTCTTTCTTAAGCATAGGTCCTAGGTTCAAACCATAAGGCAATTTTTAGCCCTTTATACTCATCCGTTTCAGTTTGAGAACACGCCAGCCTATAATAGGGTAGAAATTGTTGTCAAATAGTTTAAGATCCTAAAAGGCTGCATAGAATTTTTGTAATTTAATAGAAAAAGATTCAAAAGGATGCATTCTTCATAGGAGGCGTGGAACAATAGCTCTAAACAACATTTTACATCCAGTAAAGAGAACTTATTATCCAAGTCTTGACGGATCAAGGAGCAATCGCCACCTAACATATTCATGTCGGGCGTTTCTTTTTCGATGAAAAAACAGGACATGTGTTTTACTATGATTCTCAGTAAAATTGATTTTAAAATCAATCAAGATGGTTTACCTAATCCACTTGAGTATACTATACTATCAGTAGCAGCTTTTAGACTCTTCTAGGTAAGAATTAGCTTATCTTACAAACCCTTCCATTTTAGCTCCACGTTGACTACTAGGTAAAGAACTTTAAGTGGAGCCCTTTAAAAATCCAACGAACAAACTAACCAAAACAGAGTATAAAAGATAGGTAACATTATGCCAGAATGATGGTGCTAACGAAGTAACAAAACATGGGAAAATACATAAAAAGAGATACCTCATTTATAGAGTAGTTGGTACATTGATCTTAAGGTGGTAACGCAGGCCTTTGTATCAGCAACCTTTGCCTTTTCTTCCACCTAGCCTTAACTACATTTATCACAGGATACAGTCAATTTTTACCATTCGATAATATCACTGTTCTAAAATCATAAAATTGGATACCTATTAGAAATCTTGCCAACCTGCCAAGATGCTTGTACAAGTTCACTTCTCACCATAAAGTTTTGCATCATTATGGACCAAAAAGTCCATTCAGTTTACCAACACGTAGCTGCAGCCTGCATGTTACTTATTGGTGACCAGAATTTATAATGTCATAATTCATAAAGTTATTGCTATAAGAACTGGACTGTAAAGACCTTAACCTACCATATAACCTTCAGATAAAGAAGAAAAACCTGGACATTATGGAGTATTAAGCAAGGCTACAAGGTACAAGAAAGAATTATACGTTAAAAATAAATGCACAGGCATAGCAGGAACATTGCATCCATTCCATGAAAGCTCCCAATAAACATCACAAATTGAGGGTTTCCGCAACCAAGCATAAGGCTGCAATGCTCAAATTAACATCTTCATAGAGAAAATTAGATGTTCTGTACTTGTTCAAGACAGACTACTAATGCCAATGCTCAGACTTTCACATATTACTTGTCATATAAACCATAGATCAACAAGTGATCAGAAACATAGCTGCACCAAACTATAAAGAGTCGTAAACATGCAAACTAGTTATACCAATTTTCAATTTTCATTTTCCAATTAACCAAGAAGTCACAGTGAATGTATCACTAACTCTTGCCAAGTTGTCTACAGATACAGTAATTTCTTGATGCTTGAACTCTCTAAGCAGACATTGCAGTAACAATCCTACTGCCAATGCTTTCTCCAGTTTTCAGTTGCAATTGACTTCCCAAGGCACGGTGTGCCTATGATCTCTGCACTGTCCCAACTGAAAAAAATAACCATAATATACATTCATAGAAGCTTCACAGAAACCAAAGCCTATATGAGATACACCATATCAAGAATACAAAATTGATCCATTAAATCAGAAGCTAAGCAGTACTAAAATGTCGCAATTTTTCTCATGAACTGCATAATATTTATTCAAGCTCTGCATGCTAAAGATGGGGTTATCTAAAGAGCAAAGGGGTACTTGGAAATTGGAATGGACAGTAACTTGAACAAATGAAAGGTTCCTCCATAAAAAATGTTGAACTTTGTTCCAAAGATATTACATAAAGACAAGAAACCATCACTGGCAGGGAAGAGAACTGAGATCATGAAAGTATCACGAGGATAAGAACATGAGCAGCTTTCTCCCGATCATTTTCACCCTTGATAATCAAATTTTCTGCCAAATGTCTTTGCTCATAGATCATGCCAACTCAGGACCATCAGATCCTGTTTCAGTACACGGAACGATCTTGGCTTTGTAACAGTCAAGAACATTTTCCTGATATCAACTTTCTCTAGCATATTTTCCTTGAGAAATGCGGCTAAGCTGATGGAAGTGGGTGCTGATATTATCTTCTATAAATGTACTTTGACAAAGGAAATTTTAGACTCCTTGCAACCTATCAATTATTTCCAGAAATCATGTCATACTAAAACTCAACAAGAGATATTAAAGCTCGGATGCAGATGAGGGTTTTCAGATGAATACCTTTAAAGCCATGTCTTCAGACACATTAGATCGATATCTTCTTGAACCTTCTAATGGACAACTCCCTCCTTTCGTTATGAAATTGGCATTGCAAAGACTTGAAAATTGCAAGAGAACATCAGACATCAATCCAGTATCACAACCCTCATCTATGCCCCCACTTGGTCCCACACTTTCCTCATCCAGAGAGTAGTCTGCAACAGATGTGAGACATTGAAATATTGCTAGTAGCCTCTCCAGTGGGAAAGTACCAGGCCCTTTCATGAGTATTTCCTGATCAGCAGTTTCCTTATTTTCCATCGACTTCTCAGAGCTCCTACTCACAATATACAAATGCAAATGAATGCAAGTGATCATGAAGTAAACACAACAATCAAAATTGCGCTCTTCAAAACACAAACACTCTCCTCCCACTAAGAATGTCCTTTGTTCATTTCGCGTCTTCAAGGTTGATTCTAAATCGTCAATATCTTTGACTTTTTATTACTGGAAATATACAGTACGGTTTACAACAAATGTAAAAAAATCCCACACGATAATTTCTTAATTAGATATATAAATTCTTTAACAATCTAAATGACTCAAAGTTGAGTCATGAATGGTGACATAAAACATTCTTAGTGTGCCCGGGGGGGGGGGGGGGGGGGGGGGGTGTGTGTGTGTGTGTGTGTGTACAATTTAGCCAGACAGTTATTATCACGCCACGTTCTCAACACAAACTATAGTAAATTTAAAATGCTTTCACAGGTTACTAATGCTTCAAATAACCAAGGACAATCTACCAGCAAATTAGCCACAACAATTACAAAATAGAAGAAGTAGCTAGACAACAAGACTATGGAGACAATATAAATGAGTCACAGGATATACATCAATCTGCCAAAGTACTTACTTCCTCTTCCGTTTCCGGCTATCAGAGCCACCAGTTGAATCAAACAGTGATGCATCAAGGGTGGCTGGGTTTCTTGAAGCAAGAAATGCAGAAATAAGTAGATATTTTGCAGAAGTAGACATATGAAAGTCCATCTCATCTTTAGATTCACAGGGCCCCAACTTCTTAAAAGTGTCCTTCTGCTTGTCTGCTGTGCTGAGTGAGCCTCCAGAAGTAGGTTCTGATGAAATTCTAAATATCTCATTCAGGGAAGGTGCAATATGCCTTTGTAAATGACCAAACAATTTTCTCTTCATATCTTCATCAGGGATAGCTTGAGAATCACCAAGAGGCTCGCAGTACTTCTTAAATAAAGGAGCTAATGAGGTAGATAACTCATCAATTCGCCTCGTAGTCCTACAAAAAGGTCTCAAGACCACACTGTTTCAAAAATAAATAAATTAGTTAGATGTCACTCATCAAGTAGACTAATAAACACATTAAACACTGCAGAAACATGGGGTTTCAGTGTACTATACTTACTCAAGAAATGAGGAGTATAGGCTGGTGTTTGCTTGATTTTTCAATAATATCTGACGAAGATCATCCTCAGTGTAATCAGGAAAGCACAGAGGCAGCGGTTCTATAAACCCCGTGTCAGAGTAATAAGTATCTGGGGAAGTTCTACTAATGAAAATGAACCCTACTTCCGCCATCCTAAGAATCTCATGAAGATTAAACAGGAAAGGCAGTATAACAGAGCTCTTATCCCACTCTCTAATGCGCTCCACATTATCAAATACCAAATAAATCATATTTCCATTAGGCTGCCTACCACCCTTCTTCGAACTCGATTTATCCCCATTATTCCCTCTCAGCGTATCTATAACAGAACTCAAAGCTTCTCTAAGCAAATTAGTGAAGTCAGAGGGCTTCTCACATCGCTTGGCACTCGAATATCCATTCTCTTCACTCTTCCTATGAAGCATCAACTGGTTCAAGATCGATTCATACAGTATCCTAGGACTATAACAAGTAACACAGCTGGAATAAACAAAAGGACGACGAAGCTGACTGAATATACTCAGAACTACACTCGTTTTCCCCGTCGAAGAGCCTCCGTATATAAAGATCGGAAAAACCGGAGAATTCACAGGACCTAAAAGCCTCAGTAACTCTATAACTTGTGCACGCCTACCAGGAAAGCTCTTAATTAACTCATCCAAACTCAGAGATAGATTACCGTATATTAGGTCTCTGATATTCAACGGCTCTAGAGCAGAAGCCTTAGACGATTTCGCATTTTCAGAACTTGCAGAAAATCTCGTGCTTCTCCTAGTTACTTGAGAGAATTCCTCGCCGCTCATTTTCTACAGAGATTTCCGGACTCTGAAAATTCTGTTTAATGTGAAAATAAATCGCCATCACCAAAAGCAGCTAAAGAAAAGCAGTTACTGAACAAAAACTAACACTAAATTAAACTTATATAAACATGCATCCATAAATTTCTCACGAAAAATTAGATTAAACAGAGAAATGAAGGCGAACTTTGTAGTATGTGATCTTCAGTCAGAACGTACCTTATCGGAAATCGTCGGGGGATTCGCCGGAGAAGAAAGGAAAACCGCCTGAAGAAGGAGTTGGGAACCCTAAGAAATGGGGTGAGAAAACGAGTACATGTGTTGTTGGTATTTTGATATTTTCCCGCCAAATACTTGGCGCGTGCTTATCAACTGCGGTGCCGCATGCGTAACCTGTTTATTTGGCTGGCACTTTGGGCCTCTGAAGTGATTAAGCCCATAACTTATAAAAACGGTCCGAATTATTTTTAAAATCTCATTTTTTTAAAAAAAATTGACACATAAATAAATATATTAATAGTTTAAAAAATTGACAGTTGTTCAAAATTAAAGGTACACCTTAAACTGAAGTATGTGAGTTTTTTTTCCCCTTGGAGAAAATGAAAAAGTTATGTGCACCTTTTCTCACTAAACCAATAGGGGTTGATGGATTAAAATTGAAGTTTATCATGGTATTGTGTATAAACAAACTAAAGTAAGCGAGTATATTTAGGGTGTTGCTATATCACGCCATCTAGTTTACGTATTAATATATATATGTATAATACTAATTTTAAATTTTCAAAATAAAACAAAAGATAAAAAAAATAAAAGGGTAATATGCAAATATAACCCTATATGTTGAAGAAAGTGTAAATATAACCCTAACTATTATACATAAGTGCAAATATAACCCTAGAGCCATTATTCCGGCATTGACCGGCCATTTTGGGGCATTGACTGACTGGATTTGACCAAAATACCCTTCTAACCTAATACAAAATTTTAAAAGACAAAAATGCCCCCCACCCAACTTTGCCACCAGCCCCGCCATCTCACCACCAACCCACCACCAATCCACCACCGGCCACCACTGCCACCAGCCCACAACAACTGTCACTGCCAACTTGCCGCTGGCTCGCCACCAACCCACCCATGGAGCCCCACCACTGCTGCCTTCAACTGTCGTCTTCCACCCCCAGTGTGCCGTTCAATCCACCCGAAAACAACAAGATTTCATGCCACAACTGTATCAAAATATAGGGTACTATGATCCAACAATGCAAAATTTATTTTCAATCCACAGCTACCAAACACCATCGCTGAGCATCAGCGTCTCTGCTTGAAATTCACCCAATTGAAATAAAAAAAAACCCTAAATTAAGCAAGATGTGTGCTTACTTTGAGGCTCGATGCTAGCAAAGGGGTTCAAAGCTGTGAATGTTTTCCAATGCCCGGCGCTTAGTCTTCAAATCGAAGCTGGCGTAGAGACCTTCACCGTCGCACTGACATAGGACACCCGCCACCACCTGACATAGGACACCCGCCGCCATCCACCACTCGCCACCATCTCCATCTTTCTATATCTGGTCAGCCTTCCTCGATGTCGATGCGATTCTTCCTCGATGTCGTCAGCCTCTTACTCGACGCCGACTCCGATGGCCTGCCTTTCCGCGAGTTGGCCTGCCACTGGTCAACAAGTTCAGCAGAAAACAGGCTCGGGGCGGCGGCGGCCCGATGATGACCCGCGCGACGGAGGAGCTTTGGGTGGCGGAGCTCCAAAGCAGATGCGTGAAATGGTAACCTACGACTCGACCCAGTTCAACGGTAAGAGAGAATGCGGTACCTAATCGGAGAAGACTCTTCCATGGGCAAACCAAATTGGAGAAGAAGCCCAGCAGCCTTGAGAACTAGAATCGAATAATAATGAAAAGGGAAAAAGAAATGTAGGGAGAAAGAAAGGGAATAAAGACATTTCATATTTTTCTTTTTTTAGAGGGGTAAATAGTCTTTTCATTGTAATCCGATCTCAAACTGCCGGAAAAGGTTATATTTGCACATAAACTAATTATCTATATTTTCACTTTCAATTATCACAGGGTTATATTTGCATTTTCGTCAATTATATAGGGTTATATATATGCACTTTACTAAAAATAAAAACAATCTGCCACCGCTGCCGACACCGCCACCGAAGCCACCATCGAAACCACCACCACCGTCCCTGACCTTCATCCCCAGCTCCACTGTAGCCTGTCGCCGTTGTCTGCCACCACCATTAAAAGTCCGCTGCCGTCCCTCGTCTCCTTCTTCGTCCCCATCCCAGCAAAACCTTAGCCCGCCACCGCCGTCCCTAACCACCGCTCATCTTCTCCTTCATCCCCGTCCTCAGCAAAACCCTAGCTCGCCGTCCCTCCTTCTCCTTTGTCCCCATCGAGCAAAACATAGCCTGCCGTCCCTCCTTCTCCATCGTCCCCATAGAGCAAAACCCAGCCCGAGAGGAGAAACGAGAATCGGAGAGGAGAAGCGGGAGAGGAGAGTGGCGGAGAGCAGAGGAGAACCGGGACAGAGAACCGGGGCGGGAGAACTGGGTGAGGAGAACCGGGAGGAGAAGGAGAAGGAAAAAGATATTACGACCGGAGAAGGAGAGCGGGGAGAGAAGTCGTCGGAGAAGACGGAGTCGCCGAAGAACACTGCGAATGACGGAGAGCGGAGAAGGGAAACGGAGAAGAAGAAGAAGAGAAGAGGAGGAGACCGGCCGCGGCGGTGGTGCATAGCGGTGGCTGTAGTGAATAATAATTTTTATTTAATATTAATTAAATTAATTTAAATTAAATTAAAAATACATATTGTATACTAAATAGTATAAATACATAACGTAATCAAGTAAAATACAAGACGTGATATAGCGATTCACTATATTTATTACTTTAGATGAAATAAAATTTTGTACTTTTAAATTGGTAAATATGTAGTGTTTTTCACTGTACCAGTTCTTGTTGATGGATCAAGATTAAAGCTTATAATAATATTTGGTTTATACATGGCCTAACTTTCCAGTTAAAACTAATCAAGTCAATTGAATTGTGAATGTCTTACTATCTGTAAAATGCAAATTCTTGGCAAAAACCGTCATTCTATGAACTTATGGAAAGATAGAGTTTAATTAGAATATTAAAAGGTAAAAGGTCTTAGTTATATAATTCGATTCATGCAATCCAAAAACTTTATCTTCATTGATTATAATTTGCACTTTAATCTTGGTTGGAAATACCATCTTTCAAGGACAGACTCCTGTCAAATAGATTGACTTGTTCGAAATCACTAAATTGACCTTATCAGAAAAAAGAAAATCATTCAAGTTTTGTGCAATTGCTATAAATTAGAAATTTAGTGATTAGTTTATTGGCTAAGAATGTATTAGTGACAGTGTTTGGGAGGTTGAGAAACATGGAAAGTACTTTCCAAACTCGTGCACAATGTAAATGATTTTAGGAGATTTTTTTTAAAAAAACAAATATCTGGACTCCCTCTCATTAATACATCCAAGGCTCCCTGTGTCTCACACAAAGGTGGGGTGAGACTCCCACACAACTCCCACAAAGTAAGGCTCATACACCTAAGACGGTGTAATTGAAGACTGAACCCCAGAAACTGTCCCAAACCAGATTCAAACCTGGGGTGCTCCTGGGGCGAGCGTACGCCCTGGCCACTGGGCTATTCCCCGTTGGTTTTAGGAGATCTTCGATAAATAATTTAGGAGATCTTCGATAAATAACACCTTCTCCAACACACCATAGTGTCATGCTTCTCTAACCATCCTAAATTCCTAACTAGAAGACCTTAATTTCTAGTTACTCACCTACAATTCATTCATTTACTACCATAACATGTAATGTTCCCTAACAAATATCATAGCTAATCATAAAAGTTGCAACTAAAAATATTTACTACTCCCTCACTCTCAGTCAAATGTTCATACTTTCTATTTTCGTATGTCACAATCAAAGGTTTCTATTTTAACTATTTCCTTATTTTGACTCAAATCATTCCATCACAATTATCCTGCCACATCAGCCTGCATAATTGTCCGTGCAAAAAGGTAACAAGAACTCAATCAGAGAGTACAAAATTTAAGCACGTGAATAATTCTCAGTTTTGGCATGCTTACATATATATATATATATATATATATATGTATATATATATCAATTTTTTCAAAATACGTGTATAACTCTTACCCAGTATTGATAAAAAAAATTAATGTAGGACCAACTTTTCAATCCAAAATGAATTTTCCAACACCCACCAAGGTGTTATTGTATCTCGTAAGTTGTAATCTGTAGTAGTAAGGTACGGTTATTCCATTGTAGATGGTTGCCTTACCCCTATCACCTAAGATTAGGTGGAGAATTGCGTGTTGACATGACGCTTAACACATGCTGAAATTTAATCGATTATCAAAATTTGGTCGAGTTGCATATTAATCAATGAATCTAAAAACATACATGGTGTTGGATGAGGTGGAAACATATGACTATGAAAATTGTGGAACTAATGAATTTGGACGCAGAATAATTCAAATTCATTAGTTTGACTTGACTTCCTAAAATCTAAAAACAAATCAATGTTTTGAAAGAAAAGATAAACGTCCAAATGGATAAACATATTTGACTTCCATACCCACATCAATACACACAAAGCCATAAAATAAAAATAGAGTAGGTCTCCTAACAGACGACATGTCCATAAGAGTATGGAGAGACGACATGTCCTTAAGAGTATGGAGAGACGACATGTCCTAAGAGTATGGAGAGACGACATGTCCTAAGAGTATGGACAAACTACTTATTCATTACCTTATATACTTCATTGGTTAAATTACATACAAAATTTTAAATATTTTAAAATATTTTTTATATCATATATTTTTATATTTTCATCTTCAAATACAAATTATTACTTGTTTTAACTTATAAACTATAATATTTAAATTTTATAAAAAAATTACAACATTTAAGGTAAATGTCCTGGCGGACTGTCCATAAGCTTATGAAAATGTCACATTTCCTGAGACTTTCACATAAAAATATATATGCGTATCAAAATATATTTTGCGATACTTTATATGGTAGATGTATTAAAAAAAATCATGACATTCAATTGACTGAATCAGCTTGTTGATTAAAATATTAAATTCAAGTGTCACCGTATTCGATCCTACTCACACACGACACTTAACACAAGTTTGAGTAGCATAGATGGATGGAATGAAGATCAATTGGAATGATGTTCAAAAATATGCACATGATATGACTATACACAGCTAAAAGTTATCAGTGATAAAACATCAAGCACCAAAATATCATTCAATATCAAGCATATGAACAAAACCCTCGGCACATTCAACACCAGTAAAGCAAGAAGCCAAATAAATATTAACAAAATCTATATAGTTCTCCAAGGGTAAAAACTAGAGTAGGAACACTTTAAAGTCACTCAGAAACTAAAGATTCTCGACCATCTCACATATTTTCGCCATCATCAAGTACTGCTGCTCTCCTTTAAAGCTTTGGATCAACATCTTAATGCTCTGCGGATGTTCCACCACTGAGAAATGAACCCTGTCGTTGACCCCCCACTAGAACACCTTTCAATCGTGTTAAGGGTCCAAGAAACCGGGCCATCCTCTGTCATATAGCAAAATATTATTTCATCAGAATCGTGTAATAGGCCCACAAGAGAATCAAGTGACTGAGACATTGGGGGCATTAACTCGAGTTTACAGTGCATGTAATGCTACGGATGGAATTAATGATAGTGCATTCTTTGTAAAAATTAGAATGACTCGCAGCATTGTAGAAGAGGTATTCAGGGTAGCCAGAGAAAGAAGTGTTTCCTAGCAGATCACTTACTAATCTCTGCTTAGCAATGATAGTAGTGCAGAATCCCAAGCAGAGCCAAACTTTTGGCAAGCTAATTCATTTATTTGAAGTTGCATAGACCTAGTTATTAATAGAATAACCAAAACATGCAGGGTTTTGACTGATCCAAGCGAAAAAACCCCACTCATCGGTACAAAAGGTATTACCCATCATATAAAGCTGATAACAGTGCTACAGACCCTATTCATGCCACATTACTTAAGATCCAAAGTATTTAAGCAAGTATAATACTTCAACTCCAAACCAAACACAAGTACACAACCAATAAGAAAACCATAACCTATTTAGTTTTTATATACCATTCATCCCCAAAAGCCATTACTCAATACCGAGCCAACTTCCCCTAGAGGTGGGATTTATATGTGAGCCATTTTCAGAGACTCTCAACATCAATTGCTTCATAGACATGTTTAGACAATAACACCACCCACGGAAGTTGAACTTTGCAATGTGCAGCAATAATAACAAAGAGATATGTAAAATGTGATACTGTCAAGTCTGAGAATAACCATCGTACTATGCTTGTTTCAGGGACATAAAGAATGAGACATCATGTTAGCAATATACCTCATTGTTGTGGTTAAACTGCCACTTGAGTTGCAAAACTTGCCATCTCTCTTGCTGCCAGTGCTGGCCAATAATAACAAGACCCATGACAGCAGCAGCAACAACGATAGACCAAACTGTATTAGCTTCTTTGGCATGAGCGTAAAAAGTAGCAGCTCGCCTTTTCCACCAGGCCCCACAAGGAAGGTCAGAGTCATCATCATATGCTTTGTCTACCTTTTCTGTCAGACTGGACATGCTCAAATCTGAAGCATTATCATTGGGTTCTACGGCTTCAGTGTCATTTACTTCAGCTGATCCGCCAACTGATGGGTCATCACTGTAGGAACAAAACTTTCTAGAATCATAGAAACTCTGCTCTTTGTCAACCATATTTAACCCCTGATATGCAGTGCCTTCTTCAAACCCTGCACCACCAACACTGAAAAGGCTACCCTTGTCATCAAACATTGGAATCCCTGGAAACTCATCAGATACACCCAGTCCCTTGGTGTTAGATTGCATCCCTTCCTCCCCGATAAATTGAGAAACGGAATCTTCACTTTCCTGTACACCGTGGATCTCTGTTGTTTCAGCTTCCAGTGGCAAATTCTCATGCTGACTAGGTGGGAAGACAAAGTGTCCAGACATAAACATAGCAAGAGAAGTTTCAGATTGATCTCCCTCGGAGAAACCACTTTTGCCATCATCAATCATATCAACTTGCTCCGGGGTAGGTGCAGCAGCATATGTTGAAGCCGTGAGTGACACAACTTCCCAATCATTTCCACGGGTGACTGGTTCCTCATTCTCCTCTTTATCAGCCATCCAATGCCTGTTGAACACCACAAACTGCATCACAAAAAATTTAGTCAGGCCTTTAAGTATTACAGCTCAAATAAACAAACCTCAAATTCCCCACGCACTTCCAAAAGAGCAATACACAACCATTAACCTAGTTGCAAATTCCGCACACACACACAAACTCTTTAGCTCTTCTAATGATTCCCACAGGCTGTAACAAAAGAACATCAAACTAACTAACATCTAAACATATATGGCCGTGCAAAGAACAGATTAATGATAAACCAAGCTTACTTAGGCCCTCTGAGAGATGCGACGCAAGAGCCAGTACTACAAATTCAGTGACAAAAAACCTAAATCGTCCACATATTCAGCCTCGGTTCAATTTCAAAATAATCCCACAGCTCATTCCTAACTACAGATATACAAGGTGCAAAACGGCGCACAAATCAGTAAACAATCAAACACATACTTCCACAAATTAAAGCTCCACTTTAACACAACAACATATGAACCACAACACAAATCAGGCTGATTCTCGCACTCAAAGCAGCACACAGTATATCACGCGTGAATCATTCTAACCTCAATCTAACATCAAACTAACCGCTCATTCGTGCATAACCCTAAGAATCCTCCACCCAAGGACAACACAGACACGTATTTCAAAAATCCTAGGCAAAGCTCGAATCACAGATAAACACGCTCAGATCCAAACCAACGAAGAACGGATCAAAACAGCGATGGAGTCCGTACCGTGCGATGCTGAATCGGAATTCAACACGAACAAAACGACGATGAGTTTCGGAAACGATGAGACGATAAGGAGAAGAGGATAAGAAGGAGCATACCTGAAGAGGACGCAAAACAAAGAGCGATGGAGATCGGAGCTCTTCTCCCGAGACGTCGTGGCGTGAGAGAACAATTGGAATGGGAAAACTGCCTGGGAAATGAAATGGACCCCACACTGTGGGATGTGATTGCGTTCCCGGGGTAAAATGCCCAAAGCTAAATGTACCGGCGTACTTGTGGCGGTAAATTTTGGGCCGTTGAAAAAGCTTGGCAGCATCGCATAATTGTTTTTTTAATCGGATCGATAGAATTAAATCATAGAATTGACAGTCGGATCACATGACCCATATTTTAGGTAAAGTGTTGGGGACAAAAAATTTCATAAACAAAATATGTGGTTTAATTAGAATAATAAAAGGTAAAAGACTCTAGTTGCAATATTAAAAAATTATTATGCAACGTGCAGTTGTTACAAAGTTTATAACCCGATTCATCTATTCTAAAAATTTTATCTTCATTTTTTCTAATTTACACTTTAAACCCCGATTTTTCAATAGCTTATGAAAAAAGTATTTTTCAAGAGACGGACTCGATATTTTATCCAAAAAAAATTAGACAAAATCTTATTCCAGCCGTTTAAAAGTTTGGACATATGTTACTATTCAATTATTAAACATTTTTATTGGAATTGGGTTCTTTTAAATTTAGGGAAGATGACATTTTGTGCTTTTTTTTTTTTGGAGAAAAGTCTCTTTCTAAAGTTTAAACTATCTCAAAAAAAAAACCATCTCCAAATATTAACCTTTAGACATATAAATTAAATATCATGAAAATAAAATTATGTAACTTAATTTAAAAAGGAGAGCATATTTTCGAGTCACTTTACTCATTCTTAACCATTCATTTAAATTTTTATAAGTTATCCTTTTATTTACTATTATTGATTTTTTTCCTATTACGATTTAGGTAAAGTTTTGAAAAAAACGATCTTCCCATAGACTTATGGAAATAAGACTGCCAATAGAACAAATGTTCATGTCGGCATAATAGGCGCTATCGCAAACCGTCCAGATACACTAACCCCATTTGCTACTTACTGCAATGGGAGCGAGTACTGTGATGTGTGTATAAATAGGAAAACAACATATCGCATTAGAGGATTATCGCCAGCTCATGCTCAGCTACCAGTAGGGAAAGACTCACGTAGAACCGTTTTAATCATAACTTATGGTGAGATATGGTAGAAAATAAAATTTTAAATATTATAGAAAACATCTTATGTCATCTCTCATATTTAAACAATTGTATGTAGACCCTCCGTCTAACTATAAGATTAGGTGAGACTGTCTCACCCAAGTCCCAGGTCATTGTACTGCTAGTAATACTAGCAGTAACGAAGGGGGCGAGTGGGAAGACAGTGCACAGACTAATGAATATGGATTGCGACAATGCACCGCGTTATATAAAAAAACTAGGGTAATATGCAAATATAATCCTATATGTTCGAGAAAGTGCAAATATAACCCTGAGTTGTTTTTTAGTGCAAATATAACCCTAACTATTATACATATGTGCAAATATAACCCTAACTATTATACATATGTGCAAATATAACCCTAAAGCCATTATTTTCAGCATTGATTGACCAGGGTTATATTTGCACTTTCAATTATCGCAGGGTTATATCTGCACTTTCATTATTGCAGGGTTATATCTGCACTTTCATCAATTACATAGGGTTATATATGCACTTTTCTCAAAAAGCTATCACAACATTTCTTCGAATATAAGATTCATGGTTAGAAAAGGTCAAATTTTAAATGTGATCCTTGTTAAACACCGTTAAAGTTGATAAGACTATTGGAGACCGGAGAATATGCATATTAGCCTAGTCAATCCTTAATTTTAATATTTTCGATTCATCCTAATAAGAATCAAACTACTGTATTTCCAATAGAGAAAAACAGAAAAGGAAAAGAAGATAAGTAGATGTCAGAGTGTAATGACTCCAAAGGTAACAAATTCTTTTGCTGCTCAATCAGCTACAACAACCAAAACTGTAAAAGGGAGAGTTAACCTGAGAGATAACAACTTCTCGACGAAAGTTATAGATGATTTTAGAACGGTTAACCATAACAAGTGATTGTAAATAATTTGTAGGCTAGTTGTTGGACAATGTATCAAACAGATTTGATGAATACGATTGTGTAGTTCGAGCTGGATTTATTTCTCTTCTAAATCTGATTTATTTTGTAATTTTGCTCCGTAAACTCGGATCGTAACACAAAGCCTATAATCCACCTGGGCCCCACGATTAAAGGGTCCGAAACTCAAACACGACGTCGTTTAGTCATGAATATAGCTGGTGTGGCGGGGAAAACAACGGAATACTCCACTCTATCTGGATTCCAAAATCCTTCAAAGCTCAACCGTCCGGCCGCCGGAGAAGAAATGGGGGACCTCTACGCCTTGGACTTCGACGGCGTTCTCTGCGACAGCTGCGGCGAGAGCTCCTTGTCCGCCGTCAAGGTCGGAAAATACAATCCCCTTTTGCTCTTATTCTGCATTTCTGCATGTTTTCCGGTAGCTGAGAGGTTCACTTGTTTGAACTTAATTGCTATTTTGATTCGTTAATCTGGCAGGCTGCTAAGGTGAGATGGCCGGGTCTGTTCGAAGGCGTGGATTCCGGTACCGAAAAATGGATTGTTGATCAAATGCACACGGTAAGGATTACTGAGCGTTAATAAATACTCTGTATGGTTAATTTAATGAGCCATTTGCCGTGTTGCTCCCATATTTTGCATTTGTTCTGTATGGTTCATTTAATGAGCCATTCTGTTCTGTATGTCATTTGTTGTTCATTTGAGGTCCAGTCTTTATGTTTTTGATGCCCGTTGTTCAATATAGTTCCACAACTAATGACTATTCTAGGTAAACTGTGAATAAAAGAGAGCTGAAACGGCTTCAAATGTAATTGAGGAGAGCGTTGATGATAAACAAGTAACATCCAGAAAATTTTTTGGATAAATGTTGAGCTTCTCAATGTGTTGCAGGTTAGACCAGTCGTGGAAACGGGCTACGAAAATCTTTTACTAGTGAGGCTGCTGGTGGAGATGAAAACCCCGTCTGCCCGAAAATCATCAGTGAGTAATTTCGAGGGAAAAACTGGATCATTCTTGTGTTTATTTTACTTGGTCTTTTCTTGGGGGCCTTGGAGCTGATACCTGTGGTTGGATGTACAAGGTTGCAGATGGACTCACTGTGGAGGGAATTCTTGAGAATTGGGTGAAGATAAAGGCTGTTATCATGGAAGAATGGGATGAGAAGAGGGAGCCTCTGATTGAGCTCTTTGGAAAGATCAGAGATGAGTGGATAAACACCGATCTGGCAACATGGATTGGGGCCAATAGGTACATTTTACGATCATAACCTATGTTGAGGTCTTGCACATCATACACCTGGTACTGGCGAGATTTCTACATGACATGCATAATAACAAAAATCTCCACCTATGCAATTGATGTCACTTTCCATTTGTTGTAAACAGAAAATGAAAACTTTGTTTTCCGTACATCAGACATTTTTGCTCTTCATTGGTTCAGAAAACTTCAATTTCACTCGAAGGTCTAAAGGCACAGGGATGGGGATAGTCTAGTAAGAAAAGAGAGACCTGTGTAAAGGCTAACTGCCAAAAGTTGAGAAATGCCTGCATACAATAAGTGTTGTATGGAGTCATAAATCACCTGTGTAAGGGAAGTGTTTAAGAATGCTGTATGTTGGTAGATAAACTCACCTGATTGTTGTGAAAGTGTTCTACTTTACGAACAAGTGTACAGAAATACATATCCATAAGGTGTGCTTCCACTGCAGATTTTATCCTGGCGTTCCTGATGCTCTGAAATTTGCAAGCTCGAAACTATACATAGTTACAACAAAACAGGTTTCTTCTGCCTCAATAACTTGAAAAATATAGGGAAGAGTGTCACATTCAACTTTTTCTTACAGTTCAGCTTCTTGTATCGTTCTCTGTAATGATCCCCTTCTCCTCATTATGTCTACAGGGTCGCTTTGCTGAGGTGTTACTTCGAGAGCTAGCTGGTGTGACTCTTCCGGAGCAAAGAATTTATGGTCTCGGGACTGGGTAAGTAGTCTTTCAAGTGAGTATTCTTATAAGCAGGAGATCATTTTCCCTACTAATTCAAATTGCCCTCAGGCCCAAAGTTGAAGTATTAAAGAAGCTTCAGAAGATGCCTGAGCACCAGGGTCTAAAACTGCAGTAAGATTCTTCGATATATTCAATAACTACGACCATTTTCTTTTCATGAATATATAACTATAGCTTAGAAGGAAAGTGACTTTTGCATTTATCATGCTTCTCAATGCTGATCAGCTTTGTGGAAGATCGGCTTGCCACGTTGAAGAATGTCATCAAAGAGCCCGAATTGGACAACTGGAGCTTGTATTTAGGTCTATTAAGTTGCCATTCTTTCTAATATAATATAGAATTGATCCTAGTATCTGTAATTCAATCAAATCATGGGATTTAATTGAATTACAAATACTAGGATCATATATTCTATTACTTTCGACTCCTGTTTGGCTATTATCAAATTCACTGGTTTCTGACATCGGTGTGGAACAGGGGATTGGGGATACAACACTCCTAAAGAAAGGGAGGAAGCGGCAAGCATACCCAGAATTCACATTATTCAACTTTCCGACTTCAGCAAGAAATTAAAGTAAAGTAAGCTGAATCTTCCAACATACTACTATGAGATTTTGGGGAGAAATCGGACTTATTTATTTCTCTAAAAAATGATTGTAGACACTAAAATCATATTTCATTGTAAATTGCAATGGTAATAAAATGAAGTTTACAGGATGTTATGATGTTTTCGGTATCATTTAAGATGGTTTGATACAACTATAACTACAGCTCTGTGTGCTTGTTCTTCTGATACTCTTTGAAAACTTGGTCGAATGGTGGATCTCCAGGTCTTCTGTGAAGCTGATCCCCTACCTTGATTTCATATGCATCTGGTTGGCTTAATATGAACTCTTGCAGCTGCATTCATTACAACGTAAGACAGTCAGTTTAGTTGTTGCAAGTTAAACCTTATAACACCTTGATGAAAAATCGATCCTATGGAAATCAACTTTAATCTACGCGAGCCGGAATCTTTCTGACTTAATAGCATTTCAGATCAGCTCAGTTGTTAACCATAATAAATTGTACAGAGTTCGGTTCAGACCTCAACAGCATCTTGGCCCTTTTCCATGGTGAACATGATTGTACTGACATCAACCCCCATGAAATTGGCCTTGATTCCTCCTGTAACAGCCAGATTCGTCCACTTCATAGCAATTTCAGACACCATTTCCTACCAAATCCAAAAAAGAAAATAAAAAACAGTGAAATCAATTCTAATAACTAAAGTCTGCTTAACTTAACTAAATTGCTTCACAAGAAGCAAAGTACCTCTTCTTCCTAGCAAAATTTCTCTGTTTAGTTGAAATTTCACAATCAAATAATCTTTTGGAGCCAAACTCGCTGATTATTAGATTCTACCCCTCCTTCTGTCCCAATTCAAATTGAACACTTGCTTTTAAAATACCATTCTCTATCAAAATTTGACCCTTCTGTCCCAGTTCAAATTGAACACTTGCTTTTATAACACTATTCTCTATCAAAATTTGACCTCATATTTGAATAGATACGAGAGCAATAATATTAACTAATGTAATGTTATAACTAGGTAAACATGTTTCTCCATAATAATTGATATGCAATTTTAATTGGGAAGGAGGGAGGATTTACATACGAGTACCAAAATAGATAAGATTAACTAAGCCGTTTTTACCATGCTAATAAACTGTAGAATGATAATACTCATAATGTAATCCATTTTGACCATATATGAATCAATGATAAGAAGAAGAAAAAAACAAGTGCAATACATACTGTGGTCCGACGAGTTCCGAGCCGGAGCTTAGCGAACCCGAAAACCGGCCCGGTCTGGCGCTTCATCATCTCCGCCTGCATCTTCGCCGCATCCATATTCGAAAAATCCTCCGGCGGCGGATCGAACTCGACCCGACCCGGTTTCTTCTTCCCCCATTCTCTCCAGGAGTCGTCCTCCTCGTCGTCAACGACGTCGTCGAGATCGTCGGTGATGTGGACGCGCCGCTTCGCCGCCTCCCCGAAGATCGCGAACTCCGGCGCGATTAGAAGGATGCAGATCAGCGCCAATGCGGTTCTTCCGCGATTAGTCGCCGCCATTTGCTGTGATTTAATCCTCGAGGAATAATAGCAGTTAATTAGTTGGTACTGTTCTGTTTAAAGGAAAGCGAATATAGAAAAATAATTGCTTCCATGAAATTGCGAAAATTCCCACTCCTCTCCGACTAGGCTATATTAATATTGATCCAACTTGTACCGATGCTTCCTACAGACTCCTAGCAGAAAGGAGAAAGAACTATATGATCATTTTCCAAAGGAAAAAAAGTTACTAATGTAGCCTCCGGTTTTGTTCATGTAACCCCGTTATTGCACGTATGGTTGGAATTGATTAAATCTGATTTAGCGAAAAATCAATTACCTAATCATGAATTCCATGCATGTATATAATTTAGATTTATTAAAGAGTTTAGATTACCTTTGAAGCGTGGTTTACCGTCAAAATCTATTAATTACAGAGACGAGAATCCCAGATATGATTCCTCTATCCACACATCATGATCGGATCGCCTACACCGCCGTCAACTTAAAACATTAGATTGGTTTCTGGTTTATGCCGCCTGGAACGGCCAAATTCTAACGTTGTCTTACTGAATAAAATATCTATTTATACAGAATGATCATTAATCCAAGAAACCTCAATTCAAGTCAACCTAGGCCTAGCCCAATTAGAGTTAATGAATTTTAAACCCAAATCTCATATAATTATCATCAAGGCTCCTAGCCCAATAGTCATTTTTTTAAATTCAATTTCATGTCTTGTGTGTGACCCTATAAGTTCAGTCATAATAAGTTGCAAGTTCAATGTAATTGATGCTAATTGATCGAAAGTGATTTTCAGCTAAACATTCTGATCACTCAAAATAACTGAATTAATTATCTCCGTAATTAATCCTCCAACTATATATGAAAAATGTGATTTGACTGAAGGACACTATTCCAACAATCTCCCACTTGTCCTTTAGAACAAGTGTGCATTCATATTCCTTTGTCACTTAATGTTTTCATCTGAACATAAGGTAAGATAACTAGTTATCCTTATCAAGTTCAAATGCATTTCTCGAATTCCTGAGTCAACTGTTAAGACAGATGATTAATCCATAATCCATCTGAGCACGACCATTCATTTTACATTCTCAACTCTTCGAGGAGACCCATGAGACAACTATCTCATGTAAATGAGAGGACAATCCAACTCTTGTACATTCAAGTTTTCTCCACTCAATTCATGGCAACCCAATAACTGTCTTTATAGTCTCCTTTTACGGTGCGACGTTTGACAGCCTCAAGGTACACCAATCCACAAGCAAGCAAACACTAAATTACTCAGGTACGAGGAATACAATCCTATAGTCAATGAGACATACTTATGACATTGTAAATATCTTAAAGTATTCTCATGGCGGGTCTATCCAATACAAGTTCCCAACTTGCATCCATGTAATCGATTTATGACATCCCACATCCTTCAGCCCATGGAACAACGTTGTGAATCAACTTGCAAATTAGTTTTCTTCAGTCATGAGTGTCCACGCTCAATGACCTAAACTAGAGACATAATTAGTCTTACACTCCAGTTCACTAAATAGAGTTTCATTATCCATGACATGTTCTTGATAACCTATTTGGAGATGTAAATTGATTTTGGACTTTCATTCAACACTAAACCAAGTTAAATGAATATGAAATAATAATTTCATAATATGTTGAACGGTCTAAGCTTCAATGTCTAAAATCACAAAATTATGATAACTAGAACATCACAGAAATCACATCCACTATCCAAAGTGCTAGATTCCTATCACAAGTGTGTAAGCCCTAGGCTCCATCTGTGGAAGAGGTTTAGATTCCGGATCGACAATTTGTCATTCTTTCTCACTTGCATATAACAAACCCCACCATTCTTGATATATTCTCAAAGAATGCAAAATTTATGAGGACAAATTTGAATTCATTGGGTTCCCCTGGCTCATTTTGCCTAACTGATTACTCTACAATTTGCTCAATAGAGAGTCACCGAATCAACTAGGACAGGGACCACGTCAAGTTCAGTGATGAATATCCTAATTCAAACACCTTACTATGCAACTTCCAAAGCATCAATGTACTCAAGTTCAATTGTAAAATCAAATAACAATGATTTTCACAACCAACTCATTTTCACTATAGACTCAGGAATGTATCTTTAGTACATTTCAGGCACTAAAATATTTTCCTAGCCGCACACCAGTGTGCCTCACCTCAGTCTATTTTATATCTCACTTTTATGCTCTAAGCATACGAGATATAATTGTGAATACATATCATAACATACACGACATACCCTATTGCATATGCATAAGGGATCGTACTCATTCTCTTTTGCTCATCGGATTTCGATAAACACCGAGTCTTGCTAAGAGTTATGCCATGAATCAAGGGTAGAAGATCTTTTACAATCTTTCATATTGAACCTATCAAACACCTTACCTGGTAAGTGTTTTTTCTAATGCCAATCATCCTCTTTGATCTATCGGTGTAGATCTTGATGCCCAAGATGTACTTTGCCTCTCTTAAGTCATTCATCGCAATACACTTTCCAAA
Organism: Rubia yunnanensis; assembly: GCA_037428765.1. NCBI lineage: Eukaryota > Viridiplantae > Streptophyta > Magnoliopsida > Gentianales > Rubiaceae > Rubia > Rubia yunnanensis. The sequence goes on along the minus strand of CM075063.1, from coordinate 1,829,750 downwards.
CTAAGTCTTCATAGACCCCAGCTTTGGTTAGTCGTTTCCAATGTCATCGACATAGAGGAGTAGAGATTCAATCTTGCCCCCCACTAACCTTCTTGTATACACAAGATTCCATAACGCTTCGCTGAACGCTAATCTCTTCATTGCTTCATTGAAATGTATATTCCCACTCCTTGATACTTGCTTCAATCCATAAATGGACCTCTGGAGCTCGTATATTTTCCCAGCTATTTTGACCAATAAACCCCTTAGATTGTGTTGCATACACATCTTCTTCCAAAATCCAATTAAGAAAGACGGTTATGGCCTCCATTTGCCAGATCTCAAAATTATAATGAGTTGCAATTGCTAGGAAAATTCAAAATAGACTTAGGCATTCCAACTGGAGAAAAGGTCTCATTACAATACATCCAGTGGACTTGTTTATACTCTTTAACTACCAGTCTAGCCTTGAAAACATAAATGTCTGGTTTCATTTTGAAGACCATCATTTTAGTCTTACCCTTTTAGTAATCCAACCAAATCCAAACTTGGGTTTCATACATACAGTCTATTCCAAATTTCATGGCCTTAAGCCACTTTGCGGAGTTAGGGCGTGTCAAAGCTTAACTTTATGTCATAGGTTCATCACTTTTCTAAAAATATGATTTCATAGTTTTTAGGCGCAAGGACATATATGTACCTTCGTCCGAATCCTATACCTTTCTGACCAACTAGGGCATGCGCATTTTCAGTAGTCTCTGAGACTTTTCCCGTATTCATCTTCACCACTTCACATGAAGGGATCAATGTTTCCAGAACTGATTGTTACTCACCTCAAAACTTATTGAAGTTTAAATTTCTCCCACTTGTCATTTTGGAAAAATGATATTTCTCCAAAAGGACACATTCTCGAGCAACAACGCATAATTCTCAGAATGACTGTAGAAGTTATGCCCTTCTATCTCATTTGGATATCCCACAAAGAGACATTCATCAGACTTAGTGCAAGCTCACTGAAAACTCGTTTCACATGTGCTTTGCAAATCCAAATATTTAAGAGAAAAGACTTTTAAGGAACCCTTCCTTGCACATCCCATATGTTGTCTTTCCTACCGCTTTAGACAATGCCTAGTTCAGTGTGAACGCTACCTTTTTAGAAGAACATGCCCCTGGAAGACTGGCTTGACCCGTCATTGAACTAACCATATCCAATAAAGTATCATTTATCCTTGCGGACACACCATTCATTAAGGTGTTCCTACAAGATTCAATTATGAAAAAATGTCACATTCTCTCTGATGGTCAATAAATTCCCAACTCAAATATTCACCACATCAACCCAATTGAAGTGTTTCAATTTTCTTGCGAAGTATATTCTAAACTTGATTCTAAAACTCCTTAAATTTCTCAAAACAATCAGACTTGCCTCACATCAAGCATATAACTATATCTATTCAAATCGCTGATGAAGCTAATGAAGTCATGAATCTACCTCTTGCAATTGAACACATTTTGGTCTACAAAATACTTTGTTAATAAGACCTAATAGTTCCCTTGCTCCATCATCCATCACTATGAAGATTGATTTTTTCATTTTGCCATCATAATATTTGCAGGTCTCAATCGACTCCAAGTCAAATGATTCCACGGTACCCTCTCGTTGGAGTCACTGCATGCGATTTATGTTCATGTAGCCAAATCGACAATTCCAGAGGTACCCCAGACTCGAATAATTTGTTTTTTTCCCTTTTGATATTTATGCCATAAACTTGTTCATCCATCAAGCAAATAAAGATAATTGTCTAATTTTGTAAAATCATAACACATCCATCTGAAATGGAACAATCATTGCTCCTGTTACAATGAAAACCTTTTGTGTCCAACACATAAATGGTAATTGTGTTGTAGTAACACTTAGATCAAAAATAATTATTATATAACCCAGTGTAAGCCCATATGGCATAGATAAACTATAAGATCCTACGGTCAATGAAGCAACCCTTGCTTCATTTCCCTCATGTAGGTTGGCCTCTCATCAATCTTAACTCCTACTTTGTTCTCTTCACAATTTTGAAATTGTGAGAAACACATATAATATCCAATACCCATCAGTAGAGCTATTAATGATAGATATTGTCCATGACGTATATAACTGTGATGTCCCCTACTCGCCCATTCTTTGTCCTCTAAGAACTAGGGGCAATATCCTTTCTAATGGCATGAGTCATTGCAGTCGAAGTATTAGGACATATCAGACTTTACAACTTTATGTTTCCTAGCAGTATGTTGTGCCTTAGGCACATGGGTACTATGGTTACCCCTACCCTATCCCACTTCTTCATTCTTCCATTTATGATTCAGATCTCTTTCGTTTTTGCACCAATAGAACCTTATTCCTGGTATCAATCTTGACACTTGACTCAGCTTAGTCAAAGTCTTTTCTTTTCCACTTAAATGGTTCCAAACCATCATAGAGTTGTATAGAGATAGATGTCAGAGCCAACTCTCATCAATATGAAAAGCAAAGTATCTCCATGTTATCAAATGATCCCATCATTTTCAAAATATGAGATCTCACTAGTTTTCCTTTCTTGATGTTACAATCAAGAACGGTCTTAAAGGTCTCAAACCTCTCACCTTGGCTTGCTCCTGAATCGTATCTCAGAGCTTCAGGTTGATGTTGTAAGTATCTGAGTTCAAATTCTGCCTTGCAATTCTAGACTCATACAATTCAACATAAAACACTTGACATGAGGGATTTGAATATCAATGACACACTCATTCTTTTCTTGCATTAGAACTATAATCAAGTTCCTTTGTCAAGTAACTGTCGTTCAATTCATCCTTCGAAATGATCGAACGCATATTAGAAGAGTTGTTGTTTGTTGTTATACATGATAACTACAATATAAATAAATGCTATAAAAACCATTTAAACTAAATAACTTGAACAAAGCTACAAGCCTTATTAGAAGTTATTCAACATTTTATTCTATCCAAGTTGGTCCCGTGAATAAAATTATTCCAAGACCCTAAAAATCACAAGGTCTTAAGCATGCTTTGCCTTGTCTCAATTCCTTTTATTTTATGTAAGCAATCATATTGTAAATAGTATCCAATACTACTATTGGTCGATAGGGTACATCCAGTGTACTACCTATCTCTTTTTGCCTCAACATCCGAGGACCCCTCACTGATATTGATGAGCAAACAAAAACAAACATGTAGACCACTTTCATTAGGTCTACTCGCATTTGTCCTAAGATTAGAAGTGACATTATCGCTTTGGCAAAATCTTTAACTAGAGATCGAGGGTTTAATGAGTGGTCTTGTGTCGGAAAGGGAAATTTTTGCTCATTATTGTTCTTAGGACCTTGGTACGTTATGTTGGTTTGATCATTAGTGAACTAACATCATAATCATCCCACACATATAAACCAATCACATGCATTCATTATATAAAGCAACAAATAAATGCAAACAATTAAATGCAATTAAAGTGATCATAGTATGACCCCCTAATCTTGACAAAATCTTCATCGTGTTTGATGGCTCTCATCCTTCGATCTTGTCACCGAACTTACAATTTATTTCATTTCAAATAATAAAACTAAAAATAAATTTACAACATAGTAATAAACGGTACGCGGACCGTATTTAATTACAATACTAAAAAAATGGTACGCATATAAAAGCAAATTGGAACAAAATCACATAATAAATTATGCAATTGACCATACCAAAATAATTAAGTTAACAAATTTCTAAAATTATTAACCTTAATAATTATTATTTGTAGTTAATAATTATAAATTACTAAATAAACTAAGTATATTAGGCAGTCCATACCAAAATAATCAAGTTAACTAATTTCTAAAATTATTAACTTCAATTATCTTTACCTAATATTTTATTATTTTAAATAAATAATCGAAATTTTTAATAATTAAGTAGATCCAATAACTTAATTAATAATAAAAAATTATTTAATTGTAATTTCTAAAATTAAAATTACAAAATTTTAGTTCATATTTAATTTTAATATCTAAAATTAAAATTTCTCCCACTCAAAATTAAACTAATAAAAATTGGCCTACTGAGCCCAGCCCATCCCACTTTAGATTGAAAAAATGAAAAAATAATTATCAATATTAAAACTATTTTTATTTTTAATAAAAAATAATATGTGAACTAACCCGTCCAGGTTCAACCAAGACCAGACCAAAAAACCTGGCCTGGTCAGAATCGGCTGGGGCTCAACTGGCCCAGCACCCAGCAGTGATTTAAAATTAGCCCATCCAATTTAATTACTCCCTTCGTCTCACCTCAAACTGCACACTTTCTATTTTGGGTCGTCCCAACTCAAATTGCAATGTCTGATTTTAGCCAAATTTGGGATAGTTGACTTGACCTAGAATTCCTTGTTTGCCCTTTAAGTTGGCTGAAATTTCAAATGGGCTTGGGCTTTATTTAGGGTTTAAAGAGAAGATTAGGTTTTATCTTCCACTTACACAAAAGTCAACTAGGTTTTATCTTCCACTTCCACTTAGGTTTTAGGTTTTAGGTTTGCATGTTGCCTCCCTGCGTGGAGAATTCTCATATTGCCTCCCTGCGTGGAGTTTTAGACACAGAGATAGTATAGTCAGTCATATCTTTAGATCTCTGTCACAAATTGCCTCCTTTATGGAGTTTATCTTGGGTTTGGGGAGCCTTATATACACCCCCACTAAATTAAAAAAAAAAACTTACACAAAAGTCACCAACATCTCCTCATTTCCCACTCACCCCTCTCTTCCTCTCTTCCTTCATCTCCCTCTCTTAAATTTATTTTCAGATCTATAATCCTCTCAATCTTCTCTTGTCTTTGCTTTTTTTTTGTTGTTTGTTGTTGATTCCGAACGGGTTTCGAACGGAGTACAACCTTGACTTCAAATTTGTAAGATGTTGGTGTTTTTTTAAAAAAATCCTTATTCATTCACGAATTTTGTCCCCATTTTCTAGTTTTTACATGTTTTGTGGGTTGTTTTTTTATTTTTAATGAATATTTGGATTAGGGTTTTCCAGGATCTGTTCAAATGATGGGTCTTTTTCAGGTCATGAATCCCTTGTTTGACCCATTTTTTAAGTTTTTAGGTTTTGTTTTTATTTGTTTTGTTGATTCGGGTCTGGGTTTTCATAGATCTGCTATAGAAAAGTGTTTTCAACAAAGGGTTTTTTTTATGTTTTGGGTTTTGATCTGTTTTTGCTTCGTTTGCTATGAAGTTGGGGTTTTTTCGCTCTGTTTTCGCTTTGTTTTTGTTTCGTTTGTTCTGTTTGCTCGATTTTGCTCCATTTGCTCGGTTTACTCTATTTGCTTTTAAGTTGAGATTTCTGCTCTATTTTATTCGATTTGATAATTTGCTCTATTTTTTTCAGATCTGTGTATCTCTCCGGCTGAAGAAGATGAACTGGAAGTTTAGAGGCCAAAATCCAGTTTTTTAAATTTGATTTGTAACGAATTAGGGGAAATTTTTGTAAATTTGAATAGCAATATTAGTGGGTAATTTTTGTAATTAACATTGACCAGTCACTCTTACCCCATCAACTTTTTTGTCATTTCAAGTTAGTTTTTTCTGACTTTATCACTGTACAAAAATATCACCCCTCTTTCTCTCTCTACAAATTGAGCTGGGATAGAGGGAGTAAATCAGGTCACACAAATATGACCCAGCCATAATAAACCTTGAGCTAGGGTTTACTGTTGGGGCAGCAGCCACCAGCTGCGCCACTGCCATGCCGCTGTCGACTTAGCGGCGGCACTACAGTACCCGCCAGTGAACAGTAATTCCGGCGGGTGAACAAGTTCTTTTTTTTTGGAATTTTTTTTGAGTGGGTTTAATTCAAATTAAATCGTCCAATAATTAATTTGATTTAAACATGAACACAAATCTAAACACCATATTATGTAAATCAAATTTACATATTGTACATATCAAACTAAAAATGCAAGAACTCTAATACCACTGTTGGAATTGATTAAATCCAATTTAGCGGAAAATCAATTATATAATCTCGGATCTCATGCATGCATTTAATTCAAATCTATACCGTCGAATTCAATCAACTATGGAGACGAGAATCCCATATGTGATTCCTCTAAACGTATCCACACAGCACGATCAAATTGCCTACACCACCGTCAGTTTAGAACGTTGACTAGCAAGCAAAGACCCAGTCTTTGTTTTTCTCTTTACGGTGAGGTTTATTTTCTAAGAATGGTTGGATTGGTTTCTAGTTTATGTCGTCTGGATCGTCCAGGTTCTAACATTGTCTTACTGAACATTTCTGTAAAATATCTATTTATATAGTAGTCATTAATACAAGAAACCCTAATCCAAGTCAATCTGGGCCTAGCCCAATTAGAGTTAATGAATTTGAAACTCAATTCTCATATAATTACTAGACTAAATTGTTTTTTTAGTCACCTACAAAGTATTTTATACCATGTTTTGGTCTCCATTTGCAAATCAACCCTCAGACAATACCAAACAAATTCAGAACAAATTGGTCTCCAAAGGTGGGTTTCAGGTAAACCAAAACTTTTTCCCGATATAGTCAGGGGTATTTTTGGAATTTTACTTTTTAAAAACATTTTCAATTAAATTATTGGGTCAATACACAAATATTCTATATTGTTGAGGGGTTTAATTGAAAATAAAATAAATGCCCTTGAAGCTACGCCGGTGTCTCGAAGCTCGAAGCTCCTCGTCGGCGTCAACCCTTGAGAATGCTCTGTCTCGTTGGTAATACACTCGACTCGCCCTGCTCCAGATCTGGTTCCAACGGCAGCGGTGGAGAAGACGAGCGAATAAGACGAAGCAAATAAAACAAAGCGGCGGAGAAGACGAAACGAAGAAGACGAGCAGAGAAGACGAATACCTTTTCTTTTTAATTTTTAATTTTTTTAAACTCAGGGGTATAATGGTTATTTTATATATTTTTGACCAATTTTACTGTTGACTTTCCCTGAAAATCACCTTTGGGGACCAAACAAATTGTTCTAAATTTGTTTGGTACTGTCTGAGTGTTGATTTGTAAACGGGAACCAAAACATGGTATAAGATATTTGTAGGGGACTAAAAAAACAATCTACTCTAATTACTATCTAGGCTCCTAGCCCAATAGTCATTTATTTTATCCAATTTCATGTCTTGTGTGTGACCCTATAGGTTCAGTCATAATAAGTTGCAAGCCCAATGTAATTGATGCTAGCTGATCGAAAGTGGTTTCCAGCTAAACATCCCCATCACTTAAAATAACTGAATTAATTATCTCCGTAATTAACCCTTCAACTATATATGGAAAATGCGCATTGATTGAAGGATTCTATTCCAACACATATAACCTTAGTTTACATTGATTTTATATGAAATGATCGAAATGCCCCTCTAATTATATATAAAAAAAATTTACGCAATTTATAAAATGCTCGTTTTGCCCAATTCCAATTCTCTAAATCACAATTCGTTGCCTCTATCAAACGAACCCCTCTTTCTCCATCGGAAAAATCTATCAACTTGAATGCGTACCAGCAACTTTGTTTGAGCGTTTAAAGATAATCAACTTTATTCGACAATGTGAACCCAACAAAGATTTGACGATTATGAAGGTGTTTATTAGAGTATATAGATATATGTGTGTGTGTATTTTTGGTAAATCCGTATTTGTATATGTTTAGGTTTCTTAGCTTTGCTTATTTTTATAAGTAAGCCATTGTATACATACATGTTGATGTGATGAATGAAATCAGAACAATTTCACACCATCTTTTTTTTTTTTTACAGTTTTACAGTGTTAGAGGTCCTCAGAAGAGTGATATGGGGAGGTGGTGGTTTGAGGGTTTGGTGACAGTTCGCGAGCGAAGGCCAAATATGATTTGCATTGGATCTCGGTTGCCAAAGGGTGACAGATGGGGTGCGGGGAGGTAAGGAACGGGAAGTGTATCAGGAAGGTGTGTGGAGGTGGTGGGTAGGGGTGCAAGGAGGTGGCATTAGGATGATGGGAGATAGGGGTAGGTTGTTTTTTGGGAATTCCGTTCAATACATGTTCCGGAGAACAAAACATTTAACCGCCGGGCTCATTGCAGGGGGTCCGACGGGTGGACTGTCAGGGTGGGGAAGGGGGTGACTGATGGGCGGTGAGGGAATAAGGAGGGTGTAAAAGGAGGGCAAGATCAGCAAGCTTAATAGCAAACGAGTTTTGAAAAGAGCTAAAAGTGAATTGATGGTGATGAACCAAAGCTTAAGGATCTATTAAGATATGAATTGACTTGAATGCCCATAATAAGGAGTCGAATATTGATTGACTTCTGATAAATACTGCATGTTACAGGTGCAAATATATTACATCTAAAAAATAGGGAATATACAATCTTATTTTTTTTTAAAATTGAGAATGAGCTATTAAACAAGAACCGAGACCAATCATTTAAATTTACTTCCTCCATCACATTGTTACACTATTTCTCCCTTGAACTCTCCGCCATATACATTTTTTTCACTCTTAACATTCAATATATACTTCTAGCCTTTAATAATATACTCTCTCCACCCCAACCAAAGTTTCCTACTTTTTATTTTCTTCTATCCCAACCAGAGGGTCCTATTTTCACTCTTTCCCCTTTTAGCAAATAAATGACTTTAAAACATCAATTTTACCCTTTACAGTATATACTTTTATAATTACTCATCAAACCTTAAAATTTAAAACATAACATTTTTTATATGAATCTCCTTGCGAAGACTCACGATTTGCGGAATTAATATATTTGATCTAGCGAAGGGATATGCAAGCAATATCTCGCACGAAATTCAGGAGTCTAGCCCTCGGGGTACGCCTAACTTCGACTTACTTTCTAACTAGCCCTCGAGATTAGATTACAAGGTTTATTGATACTTAACTAGCCCTCGGGGTTAAGCAACAATGGAATAGCTCGCAAGCAAAGAGTATGAACTCAAAAGGTTGTATATTTGATTGATAAATATGGTGGTGTCAAATTTGTCCAAGGGTCTCCCCTATTTATAGGGTTACAATCTTGCCACAAACCCTAATCACAAATGGAAACTGAATTGACTTACGACATCTTTAAGAAGCTAAAATCATATCTAACTAAAATACCTAAAATAAATGGTAATATAAGGCAATCTTGTCTAATTATTCAAGGAGTAACCTTGAAGAACATTACCTTATCTAATCTTACCAAATTTAATTCTAATCAGAATAAAACTGAATATACTAAACCCTAATGGACTGTATTTTCAAAATTTAGCTCTTCAAAGCCCACATGGCCGAGCTATCAACCCAATAAACCCAAAATGAAATAATTTTACAATATTTTACAGTGATCACACTGCCTCATTAAAAACCCAGTGGGGAAAAAGAGTATAGTGTTCTTCATGATGTATTCAGTTCGTCGACAATCTTGAATAATGAATCCAAGATGTCGATGATGACTCATTCAATTCTTCATCATAAAGTTGATCCATCAAAGCATTTAAAGCACATCAAATCATTTTATATTCGTATCACTTTTGATTTGGCCCATTTGTTTCATTAAGAAGCCCACTTACCAAACCCTAAATCTAGTTTCTAATCTAATTAATCACCCACCCGCCCCACGCTTCTGACCAAACGAAGAGTCTTCTTCTTTCATTCCCACACACCACCACTACCGTTGCTCACACACCACCAATGTTGCTCACACATCACCACCAAATCAGTGCCTCAATTCCTCCACCGCCAGCTCCCGCTTCAAATGTATTGGCGGAATTCTCTCCGCTTTACTCCCTCAAGCCCTACCTTCTGCAATAGTGACCGATCCGAATATGAGCGCCATCTCGGTCTACTTTCTCACCCAAATCTGAATCTGAGCGCATTAATGTTGGGTTTGTGGTTCAGGTGTTTTCATTGTTAAATTGCGGTGATGGTCGTGGGCTCAATGGTTACGTTGATGATTGCTGATTGTTCAACGGTGGCATTGGTTGCTGGTTGTTCAGTGGTGGCGGTGCTGTGGTTTTGGATTTGATTAGGGTGGAGAAGAGAAGGTTGAAGCTGATTAGGGATGAAGAAGAGGGACAATTATACTTTTGTAATTTCCCTTTTTACCCTCATATAACTCCAGCTTTTTCCTTCCTGGTCCCAGTGCCTAAATGCGCGTGCCAAAAGCTGATCGGCCTCTTTGGTAGGGAAGAGGGAGTATATATATATGTATATATGTATATCATGTCTAGAATATACCTTTTGAACCTTAAAATAAGAGTTCGTCTCTTGAAAGACGGTTTTTCTATAAATCATGGAAAGACCAAGCTGTAAAGTGCAAATTAGAATAAATGAAGATAAATTTTTCGGGTTGCATGAATCGGGTTATAAACTTTATAACTACTATACATTGCATAATAAAATTCCAGTATTACAACTAAGACCTTTTACCTTTTATTATTCTAATTAAACCCCGTATTTCCATAAGTCTATGGAAATACGGTCTTTTCCAAGAGTTTGACTTAAAATAATTCCATCATATACCAGTATAATAAAATTTAACCACGTAATTTAATCATTTAAATTTGAGTCCGTCTCTTAAAAGACGGTCTTTCCATAAGTCATGGAAAAACCAAGGTTTAAAGTCTAAATTAGAAGAAATGAAGACAAAATTTTCGAGTTGCATGAATCGGGTTATAAACTTTATTATTACTACATGTTGCATAATAAATTTTTAATATTGCAACTTAGACATTTTACATTTTATTATTCTAATTAAAGCTTATCTTTCCATAAGCCTATGAAAAGACCGTATTTCTCAACACTTTATCTTTAAATTTTATTTTATTAATTTTAATTTCTCCTTTCTCCTTTTCCCTTCTCCATCCCCCACTTCTACCTTTCCATCGAGCCGCCCCTCTTTCTCCGAAACCCTTCCATCTTCCCAAATATTTACAACCAGTCAAATGATTAAACTACTCTCACAAAAATGACGAAATCAACTTCAAAATTCAAAATTCAAAATGTACGTTTAAGAAAAGTTAGGACAAATATAGATAACAAGATAACGTCAAGATTTTTAAAATATAATTTTTAGACATAGTTATGGTAACATATATTTATTCTAAATTATACTTGCTTTCATTTTCAGTGATATTACTGGGTGTTTTATTTTGAAGAAGAGTTTGCTCCTGCAAATATATGCTTGCAAAGCTCACTAGCTGTCAATGTTGCTTTAGCTATCAAAATCTAACAACAAATACTAAGGTTAATCCTACATATCCGATCGGCAGCAGCAGCCAGTAAAATTTGGACTGAAATTGATTAAATTAACTGTGAGAAAGAAGGTAAAAACATCACCTTTTTTTTTCTCTCAATATTTTTGGGATAAGAGGAAAAATCCTTTTTTGCTTTGAGTCTGTACCTTGAAAAGTCTTTTGAAATATGATATTTCCATAAATCATAGAAACATCAAGGTTTAAAGTGAAAATAAGAAGAAATGAAGATAAATTGTTTGGATTGCATGAATCAAGTTACGAACTTTATAACTACTACATGTTGCATAATAAACCTTAAATGTTTTAATTAAAACTTTTTACACTTTACTACCCTACTTAAACTACATTTTTGGATAAATTCATTGAAAGACAATATGACTTTGCCTTTTGGCTTTTGCTTTCTGGCTATGGACATCATTACATGTAGTTTCCTTTTTCGAAGAGCCATTATGTACCCCCTCTTATGCACATGCTCTACACTGTCCTAATGAGTTCGTGGTACCATTTATTTGGGTGTTGCTATATCACATCCTATATTTTATTAGTTTATATTATTATACATACATATATGTATAATACTAATTTTAATTTTTTAAAATAAAACAAAAATATGAAACCAAAAAAAATACAATATGAGGGCGTCCGCCGACACCATGCGCCACCACCACCGTCTTCTCCTCCTCCTCGTCTTCTTCTTCTCCTCTCCCCACTGTGCCTCAGCTCCACCCGCCGTCCCTCATTCTTCCCTAGCTCCTCCCGTCGCCGTCCCTCATCCCTAGCAAAACCCTAGCCCCGCCGTGGCCCCTCCTTCTCCTTCGCCCCGTCGAGCAAAACCCTATCCCCATCGTCCCTCCTTCTCCTTCTCCTTCTCCTTCGTCCTCGTCCTCGTCGAGCAAAACCCAACCCAAGAGGAGAACGGCGGAGAAGCGGGAGAGGAGAACGGTGGAGAGCGTCGGAGAACGGGAGAGGAGAGTGGCGGGGAGCGGAGGAGAACCAAGAGGAGAAGGAGAATGAGAAGGAGAAGGGGAGCAAAGAAGGAGAGCGGGGAGAGGAGAACCGGGAGGAGAAGGAGAAGGAGAAGGAGAGCGGGGAGAGGAATCGCCGGAGAAGAAGAAGAAGAAGAGGGAAATGGAGAAGAAGAAAAAGAAAAAGAGGAGGCGAAGAAGAAGAAAAAGAAGAAGAGGAGGCGAAGAAGAAGAAGAGAAGAGGAGGAGACCGGCGGCGGCAGAAGAGGGGGAGACCGCCGGAGAAGAAGAAGAGAAGAGGAGGAGACGGCGGCGGCGGCACACGGCAGCGGCAGTTAAAATAAATATTGAATTTTATTTAATATTAATGAAATTTATTTAAATTAAATTAAAAATACATATTATATATTCAATAGTATAAATACATGACGTAATCAAGTAAAATACAGGGCGTGATATAGCAGTTCACATTTATTTCGAAAATATAAAATGAAAAGATCAATAATGAGTCCACTGGATACCATTTATTTTAAAAGTATGAAAAGATAAGGAGTCCGAAAGACGATTTTTTCATAAGTTATAGAAATATCAAGGTTTAAAGTGTAAATTAGAAGAAATGAAGGTAAAATTTTTGGGTTGCTTGAACCGGGTTATGAACTTTATAACTATAACATATTGCATAATAAATTTTTAATATTGTAACTAAGATCTTTTACCTTTTATTATTCTAATTAAATCTCATATTTCCATAAACTTATGGGAAGCCGACCTTTCACAAAACTTTATCAAAGATAAATGTATGTTTTTTAAAAAGGTACTTTTATAATTATTTAAAATAAATGGTCTTCATCAGTTATCGAATATTTAAAATGAACTTTCTTTGGGGGTGGGACAGTTTTAATGTTCATTTCAGACGAAATTGCATGTTTCACTTGTATTTTTGTTCATTATTTCAAATTATTACGAAATGTTATCAGTCAGTTTCTTTACTGCACACAATATATTTTAATGAAGTTAACATGTCAATCGACGGGTACCGAGATTTATTTTTTTTTAAAATTTAACATCTTTTGATGTTAAAATGATGTTTTTTACATGTTCTCTTCTTGTTTTTTCTCCACCACCTCCTCTGTAATATTATAAACACCATCAATCCAACTGGTATACACCTTCCCCAGGCATATGAAACTCAAGTCAAAAGACAACACCTCGTGATCAGCGAGCTAGCTAGTCAAACCTCGAATGAGCACTACGACATACATACATAAATCCACCTCAAGATAAAAGACAATCAACACCCACGATCATCCCCTCAAGGTCACTACCTGGAAAGGACAGGAGCAACGTGAACCACAATCAATGGGATCGCAAGATATGCCGACTATAAATAGAGTCTCTAAACAAAGAGACAAATAAGGACATTTTCCAAGAAGAAAGATTACAAACCAAATTACTAACTTAAGCATTGGAGCCGGATCTCGGGGAACTCCACGAGACCTTGTTTTGCAGAAAGATCAAGCAAACTCTTCACCTCGCGCTGATTTTGGACATTATGCTGACAGGATGGATCCCCTGCATCACCAACCTACTCATTATTTATTTTTTAGTCCTTGCTTTTCATGTTTTTTGTTTGTTGATGGTGACCCTATCGCCACTAGAAATGTTGACTCAATATTGACCTAATTAAACCGGTTAATAGAATTTTAAAATCAATTGAGAACATTTCGTAATCAAATAAAAATATTTTAGAAATAACTTGTAAAAATGTGAACGGAACCTGTATTTTTACCAAAAACATCGAGTATCAAAATCGCTATTTTATCTTTTCAAACATTTTCTAACACAATACTTGCTTCAAAACAAAACTCTCTCCCTCTCTCCATTCTACCGTTTATTTTTTAGTTTATTATCAACTTTTAAAAAGTATGTTAAGAGTAAATGTATTCAAGTAGTGAGCATATTTTTTTATGGACATATTTTTCTATGATGATGTCCACTATCTTCTTCTTCTAAGTTCTAACAAAACCAATATATTATTAGTCCATATTTCATTTGACAAAAAAATTAAGGAGTCGGTCTCTTGAAATACGGTCTTTCCATAAGCCATGGCAATACCAAGGATTAAAGTGAAAATTAGAAGAAATGAAGATAAAAATTTTGGGTTGCATGAATCGGGTTATAAACTTTATAACTACTACACGTTGCATAATAATTTTTAATATTAAACATATCAATATATAACAAGACAGTTTGGGTTGTGTGGGCGAAACACACACACTATAGGTGTGATTTCATAGCAACTTCGGAAGAAGGTGGCTCCGACGACGATGGAGTGGAGTAGATCAATACGGGAGGATTGGTTGAGGATACCACTCCGATGGAGGAAGATGAAGATGAGCTATAAGAGGAAAACATTGAAGCGGTGGAAGCTACATAAGAGGTAAACCAAATTATCTCAATTGATAAGAGCAATTTGATTGAAAATCGGGGGAAAAAAGAGGGGATGTTATGGGTTGACATTATTAGTGGAAATAGGGTTAAAAAAATGGGTTGAAGATTGATTATGTAGCTTCTACTGTTATAGATGGCGAAATTGAGGTAGAGATTGAGATTGAGGGTGTGAAGGATGAATTGGAATATTGGAAAAAATGCTTTGATTATGTATGTGTTCGGTGGGAATGTAACAATGAATGCTGTGAAAAGGTTTGTAATGAAGTTCTAGTCGTTTTTCAGTGCGCCTGAGTTACTGTACAATGACGAGGGATATTTTATCCTTCGTTTCAAATCTGAGAGGGATAGGGATAAAGTTCGGAGGAGGGGGCCGAGCACGATCTATGTCATGTCAATGTTCCTGCAATTATTGAAGCCCAAATTTTCCTTGAAAAGCGATATGGTGCGAACTCTGCCTGTCTGGGTGAAATTACTGAACTTACATGTCCATCTATGGGGTCCTAAGAGTTTAGGGAAGATAGGAAGTGTGGTGGAAAGCCTCTTTTCACAGACGAATGCACTGCAAGTAAGCTGTGGACATCATAAACAAGGATTTTGGTGGAAGTTGATATTTCACAGCAGATTAGGGAGGTTGTAACAATCAAAGATATTGAAGGAAACAAAATCCAACAACCAATTGAAATAGAAGGGAGACCACTGTTATGTGACAAATGCCAGATATGAGGGCATTGGTGTAGTAGTGAGGGAGAAGAAAAAAAGTACAATTGTGGCAGGAAAAGAAAAGAACATAACCAGTTGAAGGGAAGGACAGTAAGAATGATGGCATACATCGGGTTGTGATCAGCGGAAAAGTGGTGGCACAACATGCAGTGATCAGTGGTAAAGGAAATGCCTGGAAGGTGGTGGCACCTAGGAGCAGAGGGAAACAAAACGAGGGTATGGTTATAAAATAGGGAGAGCGTAGCAGACAAGGTTTGATGGGACTGGAGGCAGCTCTGAGAATTTTGATAGATTCTCTAGAGAGCTTTGACCATGTTCCATGATCATCTCATTGAACGTGAAGGGGTTAAATAATACAGCAAAGCAGAGAGAGATTTACCCCCATCTTTCTGGTATGAATTTTATTATTGCTGTTATAGTAGAAACTATAGTTAAAATAGAAAACATGAGTGAAGTAAGGAAGTGTTTCAAAGCAGGTGGCAAGTTATGGATAATTATGAGGCTCACCCAAATGGTAGAACATGACTTTTATGGGATGATATAGGAGTTAGAGTAATGAAGAGGGAAGTGACTAATCAAATGTTATTATGTGAAGTAACTGATAGAAGTGGTGAATTGTTGTGTCGGTTGAATGTTGTCTATGTTAGGAATTAGATGAAGGTGAGAAAGAGACTTTGGAAAGATGTTGAAAAGTCTCAGAAACTGGTTACATGGCCTTGGTTCTTAATAGGGGATTTTATCAATGTCCTGGGCACAAACGACAGAGTGGGAGGTAATAATGTACAAGCTAGTGAGTATTGGGAACTTGAAAAAATGATAATGACTGTTGGATTGAGCGGATGTGAATCAACGGGAGACTTTTACACGTGGTCCAATGGACAGGTTGGGGGAATCATCTATTCAAGAATTGATCGAGGAATGGGGAATACACAATGGTTTCTGAGATTTCCTGAGTCTGTAGTAGAAAATATGGATCCCGGGATCTCAGACCATGCGTTACTCAGGGTGAAGCTTTTTAAAGACAAGGAGAGAATACCTAGAAAATTTAAGTTCTTAAATTGCCTGCTAGAAAAGAAGGAAGTTTTGAAAACCATTAAGGAGAGCTGGGAGAAACGAGTGAATGGTAGGCCTATGTACGTTGTGTGGATGAAATTACTGAGGTTACAGAAAGACTTAAAACCGGTTATGAAGTAGGTTGGTGGGGGTGAAAAGAAAATTGGAGCAATCCAGATAAGAGTTAAGTAAATCTCAAAGAAATTTGATGATTGACATGATGGATAAAGAGAAAGTACTGAGAGTTATAACATGTATAGAATAAGTATATAAGTGGAGTGGAATAGATGAGAAGATAGCAAAACATAAAATCGAAAATAGATTGGCTACGCTTGGGTGATGGGAACAACTTGTATTTCTATTCACCAGTGAAGTAAACAAACAAGGTAGTAGGCATGCTAAAAATAGAAATAGATGATGGAAGTGTGATCACTGAGCAGGAGGAAATAGAAGCAGAGGTACTAAGTTTTTACGAGAATTTGATTGGCAGGACAAGTAACAGATCATAAAGCATTGATGTGGAGATCATGAGGAATGACAGATCGTTGAATAATGAAGGTAGCAGGAAACTGATTGCGGATGTTAATGAGAAGGTGATGTATGAAGCCTTAAAGGGTATATGTGACAAGAAAGCCCCGGGTTATGATGGGTTTAATGCGAGATTTTTTAAAGTGAACTGGGGAGTGGTGAAGGAAGATATCATTAAGGCAGTGATGGATTTTTTTTGGAACAAGAAGGATATGCAGAGCTGCAAATAGCACATTAGTGACTCTCATTCCGAAAAGCCCCACGACAAGGAAGGTGAAGGATCACAAGCCCATATCATGTTGTTCAACAATGTACAAGGTGATATCTAAAGTAATGACTAATTGGCTGAGCAAGGTAATTAGAGAGATAGTTCAAATTAACCAGGCTGCCTTTGTTCCCATAAGATGTATTCACGACCATATCATGGTAGTTTATGAATTGCTAAGAGGATACAACAGAAAGGGAGAAACCCACTAGATGTGCTATAAAAATGGATATACAGAAAGCGTACGACACAGTTGAATGGGAAACGCTTGAGGAAATTATGAAGGAGATAGGAATACCAGAGAAATCTGTGAGATGGGCTATGATTGGTGTGAAAATAGTGTCATGCAGGTACAATGTTAACGGGAAAACTACCAGGTTAATCTATGCAAAGAGGGGATTAAGGCAGGGAGATCCTCTCTCGCCACTGTTATTTTTCCTCGTTATGGAATATATGACAAGGTGCTTACAAGATAGTAGTAAGAAGACAGGGCTTAAATTCCATTCGAACTGTGAACTATTGCAGTTAAATAGTATCAGCTTTGCGGATGATGTACTACTACTATTATAGGGGGATGCTCATTCTGTGGATATTTTGATGATGGCATGCCAGAAATTTGAGAACTTCACTGGGCTCAGGGTTAGCAGGAATAAATGTAATGTTTACTTTGGAAATGTGGCACAGTACCAGAAAAAGAGGATACTAGAGCTGACCGGTTTCACAGAAGGGGAATTTCCATTCAGGTATCTTGGCATACCTTTACCTAGTAGAAAATTAACAATCCACATGTGTCAACCGTTGATTGAGAAAATAGTTGAACGGATTAAACACTGGAGTGCTAAAGTGTTAAGCTAATCGGGTAGACTACTGTTGATTAAAAGCGTGATCTTCTATGTCGTTAACTACTGGCTGCAAGTTTCCCCTCTACCAAAAGCGGTACTTAAACATATATATGCTCTATCTCGTACCTATCTTTGGTGTGGAGGAGAGATGATTTTCAGAAAGTCGCCAATGGCTTTGGAACGAATATGTGGAAGGAGGAAAACTGGGTGACTAGGGTTAATCTCATTGCAGGAATGTAGTATGGAAAGTGAGAGTAAAACCTTATGGAATGTTTGCAGAAAGGCAGACAAGCTATGGATACGTTGGTTTCAATCGTATTACATAAAGGATTGGGATGTATTGAGAGTTAAGATCCTAGCTAATGCATCATGGATGATCAGAAGTCTGGGGAAATATAGAGAAAGGGTACTGAACAAGGAGGCTCGACAAAAGCAACAGGGGCTAAAGAAGTTCAGCATCAGGAGGGTTTATGTGGAACTGAAACAAGAGCAACCAGAAACGGTTTGGAGAAAACTCCTCTACAATAACTATCAAAGGCCGCGGGCAAAATTTACACTCTGGATGTGGTGTTTTAAGAGATTGGCTACGAAAGACAGATTGGCAAAGTTTGGAATAGGCAATGACAAAAAGTGCAGCTTCTGCGACAAGGAGGAACAGTGCAGCACTTGTTCTTTGACTGTACTGAAACGAAGAAAATCTGGAGGAATATGTTGCGATGGCTGAAGATGACGAGGGAACCTGGTACTTGGGATGAGGAGCTAGCATGGCCGGTGCAAAAATGTCGAGGCAAAGGAAGGAAAGTACAACTTTTGAAGATGGTAGCAGCAGAAGCAATTTACTGGACTTGGAAGAGGAGAAATAAAGTGTGTTTCCATAATTAGGAGAGCAAAGAAATTGTAAGTAAAATCATAGAGTGTGTGGTATATAGATCATGGGTTAAACCAAAGTTGAAAGCTTTATGTGCCCAACTTATGGTAGATTTTGATTGATATATGGCCTTTGTAAAGCGGAGTTGTGTATATTTTTCGAAAATAAATGGAAGTTTTACCGAGTTCCAATTTTTTAAAAATATTTCAACTTAAATATTTTATCTTTTATTATTTGAATTAAACTTCATCTTTCCATAAGCCTATGAAAGGACGATATTTCCCATCACTTTGCCAAAATTAAAATGAAACCTAAAAAAGGGAAGTTTTAAGTTCTAGCTATTTTTCTACTAACAAGTTAAATTATGAAATGGAATTCCACAGCATATTTTTTTTAAAATTAAATCCATCCGGAGATGGGGGAAATTGAATTAGGCCTTCCCTAGCCCATAAATAAACAAAAGTAAGATAAAGGAAGCCGAAGCTTAGTTGGCTATACAAGAGTGAGCAGTTCAGCTCTTGAAGCAATAGTAATTGCTTCCAAAAGATTACAGAAATATGGATGATAGAGAGAGGATGACATGAATTTTTAGGCTAGGAAGAGAGTCATCGAACTTGTTAGTGAGTCGAATTAACGAAACACAAGACAGTCAGAGACATCCTCATAGCCTAAACAGAGTTTATTCTCTTCTAAAATACAAGATTCTATGTATAAGGGATGAACATTAGCAGCTTGGATCCCTTAAACTAGGAAGATATTAAGATCCACCTATCCGAGCCTGATGATTGTCACTACTGAAGAAGCTTCAAGAACTAGCTTGACGAGCTCTCAAATATGATGAAATCTCTAAACTGAGGAGGTCTCCATGTTTTCAACTTGCCCAAAATGAAGGATAGAGACTATTTCCAGAACCTGCATGCAATGAGTAGAAATCAGTAGCATCCGATCTAATTAACTATCCGTAATGAAGGGGTGCCAATTTGATCAAGTCTAACTAGGCCCTGTACTAAGTTAGGAAGCACAGAAATTCTGTGAAAAGATGAATTACACTTTAGTTGCAGACAGTTTTTTGCAAGAGTATGAGCAACCAAGTTTGCCTGTCTATAAATGTGTACAAGTTTAATATCTCCCAAGGAGTGGTAAATCTCATCAGACAAGCAGAAACATTTCCAGTGAGATCTATATGGATCATTAGCAAAAAGTACAGCACTAAGGCAGTCTGATTCCATGCACACAGGGGAAGGCAAATCAGAAGAGAGCTGTATTGCAAATTTAATGGCCTTCAATTCAGCTTCCAAGGGGGAGATAGCATTAGAATATAAAGTGTAAGCCCCCAGGAAACCACCTCTACTATCCCTAATAATCATTCCAATCCCACACATATTAGTGTTACAACACCATGAAGCATCTACATTGACCTTACAACCAGATTTTGGCCTCTCCCATGCAATTTTCCAAATTTTTGGCTTTGGGGATAATTTGAGGAGAGGAAGGAAAGAATGATCTGCAATACTTAAATCCAAGGGAGAGGATATATAAACAGGTTTAGCACAGAAGGAGTAAAAAATCTGATCCCTAATCTGTTGAATCACTAGGGTGGAGGAAGGCTTTAAAGAATCAAATAAAAAACTATTCCTCATCTTCCACAGATTCCAAAATGTAAAAATAGCTGCAGTTCGGACTATAATTGAATGTAAAGAAGATAGAGTTAGAAGAGTAAGGTAGCATGATAATATCTCCCATACAGATGAAAAAGACCTATCTCTAATACCCATGAACTGATGAATTGTTTTCCATACAGTTATTGAGAATTCACATGAATTAAAGAAATGCTCTAAAGAGTCTTCCTGCTTATTGCACATACAACATTTAGAGGGCAAACAGAATCTCAATTTTCTGAGGATGTTATCGAAAGGCAACAAAGAGTTAGTAACTTTCCACATGAAAACAGAGATTTTTTTTTCCAATCTGGAGTTCCAAAAATGTTGAGAAGAGGTCATAGTACCTGTATAGTTGCAGAGTGAAATGTATGTTTCCTTAAAGGAGAAATTCCCTTTAATACCTGGTTTCCATATTAGCCTATCAGCTCTATGTGGAGTAAGCTTTGAATCCTGGAAAAGAATAATAATGTCAGTTGGCATAAATGTCTCAATTTTGGAGATGAGGGTAGCCTTGTTAGATAGAAATTGAGAGACAGTACAGTCCCCATCAATATCCACACTATTTTGATCACACAAATCTGTCAGGGGCCCTACATCCAGCCAGTTTGCAGTCCAAAAATTACATTCCCCTCTCCCTATAATGACTTTAGAATTAGCTTCTACCCATGAACTAACTGAGCATATCCTCTTCCAATTTGGATAGGTCCTATATGAGGGAGGGAGAGCTGCCAGTAGATGAGTCCATAGTGCCTCAGCCATTTGAAATTTCCACCACAATTTAACAGAGCATGTTTTAATTATGGTAGCTATAGACCTAAAACCTAAGCCATTTTGATCAGTAGGAAGACAAAGATCAGTCCATTTTCTCCAGGGTCTTTTGGATTTAAGATCAGTTTCACCCCAAAAGAACTTACTAAATTTTTTTTCAATGGTGGAAATAATCAGTTTTTTTGGATTTATGACCTGCCAAATGTGCTGTGGAATGGCATATATGCATGAATCAATCAGTGTAATTTTACCACCCATAGATATCCATCTATTTTTCCAGTTACATATTTTACTATCAATCATTTCAAAAAGAGGTTGAAAGTAAATCTTTTTTGCAGCACCAGTGAAGATTGGAACTCCCAGGTATGAAAAAGGAAAAGATCCAAGTTTCATTCCTAAAATCCTTTTAATGTGGTGAACCTTTTGAACCGAAGCATGCTTACCAATATAGATTTCTTATTATAGTTAATAGATTGACCAGTGACTTCCTCAAAGGTAGACAAGAAAGCTTTTAATCTGATTAAGGTTAACTTAGTTGCTTTAAAGAAAATAACGGTATCATCCGCATAAGATAAATGTGAGATTCTCGGAGGATTACCTGGTAGATCGAAATAGGACAGCTTACCACTGTGAAATATGAAGGCCAGACTCCTTGAAAAAGACTCAGAGAAAATATTAAACAAGAATGGAGATAAGGGGTCCCCCTGCTTAATGCCCCTAGTGGATTGAAAAAATCCCACTGGCCTACCATTAATAAGAATAGAACCCTGGGATAAATTTTTCATAACTGAGAAGATAAATTTAGCATGAAAACCAAATTTTGCCAAAACTTTATATAAGAAAGACCATCTAACTCTATCAAAGGCCTTTTTGAGATCTAGTTTAACAATGCAGTTAGGGTCACTTCTCTTCCTATTAAGAAATCTAACTATTTCCTGTAAATAAATTACATTATCAGAAATATCTCTACCATGAAGAAAAGCTGTTTGGTTAGGAGAAATAATCTTAGGCATGATAGACTTAAGTCTTTCCATAAGCACTTTAGAACAAATCTTATTGATCACATTGGAGAGACTTATAGGTCTATAGTCATCAAAGGAGGTT
Organism: Rubia yunnanensis; assembly: GCA_037428765.1. Classification (NCBI taxonomy): domain Eukaryota; kingdom Viridiplantae; phylum Streptophyta; class Magnoliopsida; order Gentianales; family Rubiaceae; genus Rubia; species Rubia yunnanensis. The sequence continues at coordinate 1,807,252 of CM075063.1, read as the reverse complement.
GGGGTTTTCTTCTTGGGGATTATAGTGATCCATGTACTACCAATACCCCTGGGCAAGTTAGTAGGAGAAAGAAAATCCTGAACAGCCAGAAGTAGATCATTAGCTATAATGTCCCAGGATTTTATGTAGAACTTGGCTGTAAATCCATCCGGACCTGGACTGCTTGATTTATTAAGACTACAGACTATCCCTTTAAGCTCATCTAATGTAACCGGTTGCAGCAATTTTTCATTATTTTCCTGAGTAACCAGATTAGGGATATGATTTAGAAAATGAAATTGAAAAAGAGAGCTTTCAGGGTGGCAATCATCACTCAGAAGATCCTGGAAATAGTGTATAGCTTCCATCTCAATATCCTGAGTGTTCTCTAACCACTGACCATTACTTCCCTTAATTTTTGTGATCTTTAATCTGTTATTTCTTTCTTTTACAGATTTATGAAAAAAAGATGTATTATTGTCCCCTTCTTGCAGCCATTTTATCTTTGCCTTATGTTTCCAAAAGTTTTTTTGTTCAGACATAGCCCTAACTAACCTGGCTTTAGCCTCACTAAGTTTAACCACATCAATCACAGAATCAGATTGATCATTTAAGGTTTCCTGAGCCTACAGAGCCAATTCAGCTTGTAGGACATTATCATGAATGTTTCCAAAGTGTTCTTTGTTCCATGTTTTTAAAGCCTTCTTAAGTCTGACCAGTTTTAAATAGAATTCCACATCATAAGTAGCCCGAGAGTCACGTATCCATCATTTATTCTTTACTATTACGTTTTTCACTTGAATTATTTTGTACTTCCTCTGTTCCAATTATTTTGCACTCATTCCATTTTGGGATTTTTTAATTTTTTTTACTTTTCATTTTATTTTTAAATCATTTTTTATACTAAAATTAAATGAAAAAAATAAATAAATTATAGTACTGCACAACAAATGAGCAAGAAAGTATTAAATACTCCCTCCGTCCCAAATTAAACTGCACACTTCATAAAACGTCATTATTCACTGTCCAACTTTGACCACATATTTGAATAGATATATAAACAATAATATTATCATATGCTATATGGTTGGATTCGTCGTAACACGTAGTTTCTGAAAAGTAACTTTTTGTGTGTCATAATTATACGTAATTAAATATATTAATGATTAGACAAGTTTCTTAATGAGCGTAAAATTCTCTCTCATACTATTTAATTTGAAATGGAGGGAATAATAAATTATTAAAAATACTTCCTCTTCCTGCTGCCGCAAAATAGCTAGGACGGAGGGAGTATTCCACTTGTATAACAACACAAATCCAAATTGGTCTCAGTTACATGTTTGACCAAATTAGCAAAGGACAACCACATAGTGAAAACTGGAAACTGAAAACTGATCATCTAGCTGTGTCATTATTCTGTACAATCTTTGCTTAAAGAAGTTACTGACTCCGTCCTAATCTATTATGCACAAGTTAACTTTTATCAGTTAACATAATTTTTTTTAATAATTGATATTTATAATTGTGTATAAATACAAGTTATAAAAAGTTGATATTGTAAAAATTAATGCCATTACGAATCCAACAAGATCAAATATGACAATATTCTAACTTATTTATCGATTCAAATTTGAGGTCAAAGTTAAGCAATTTTGACTAAATGAATAATTAAATTGCAGAAATGGCCGGGACAGGGGAGTATATAATCTTGCATGTAATTTAATTAATCCTAATAAACAAGAGAACTCCGTAATTAGTATTAATTAATTGTCTATACTCCAAACTTTAAGCAAATTAGCGCCAATATGATTTTCTATACTTGAATTTATTTAGAGTTAATTAAGTGAAGTGGATAAAGTTGAATTGAGCATCCATAAAATATATAATATAACGAATGATCGTAAATGGCCAAATATTACAATAAATAAGTGAAATTCCGTTCCACCTATTTTTATACTTTAGCAAGTTTTTTAGCGTTTGGTGTTAAAACACGAAATAAAGTACGCAGTGCACATACAACTTGTTTACGCAGTTCGGTGTAAACACACCTACATCTGCGGGGCCTTGCCCAGATCATAAACCATTCACTAGAAAGCAGTCTTTAGTACAAGAAGCTTAACTTAAATACTAATCCATTGCTAACCTACAGAGTGAATGTTGTGAGCTCCCCTCACTGTCGATCATACGTCGTTGAACCCTCACGATCAACACGTCTCTCTGGATCTCCTCCTCCCGAGGAATTAAGACTTCCTTGTTTCTGATCTTCACGAACTTGGTCGGATGAATAATCACTCCTCCAAAACACCACAGCCAATCGCTCCAAAGTTCTCACGTAGAGAATAAATCTTGGTCACGTCAATTGATTGCGTTGTAATCGTCTTCTATTTATCCCATCGCAATCCTGCCTTGAATCAACTTCTTTCCTTGTCTAACTCTACCATAAATAGACTTCTAGACTAAGGAAAGATCTAATGCTAATCTGGTATTTAAATGGACAATCCTTTTATCAATAGGACTTGTACCATAAATCAACTACTTAATCAATTCCTAAATATTACAGGAATATTTGTTTACCAGAATTAGACTGCCACGAAATAAGATAATATGCTTCACAATATTCTGATTTGATCGCATAAATATACTCCATGATATGCTCCATAATTCGTGGACAGAAACCTGTTTTTCGGAAATCTGGAAAACCTGTAAAACGGTGTTAAAACACCAGATCACCAGAATTCGCAATATGCCATAACTAAGTCCAACTCCCGAGGACTCTACAATCTCCCCCTTGGCATATTGGTGAATTCATCATCACAATAAACACAGAAACCCAGATAGCACAAATAGCATGGAAAACCAGATATCCAGACCGAAACATAAAACATTCAAAAAATCAAATCAGAATCATCCAAAATTCTCCCCCTGAATTCAGTAATATGACAAGAAAAACCAAGAAAACCAAGAATTCCAATCATTCCAAACTATCACTCTGACTCCTCTGATCCAGCATTGTCTGAATCACCAGCATCTGATCCATTTTCATTTTGATTCGCTGCCAGCAATGCTTCTCTCTCAGCCTCCAAAGCTGCCAGCTCCCCCTGAATCTTGACTATCGCATCCTGATGACGCCCAAGAATCTCTTGACATATCGTAGCTCTCGCCTCAATGGCTTTCAGCCGAGCTGCACCTTCATCCTCATTTGTCTTTACTGGAGGCGTCCAAGGTAGATCCTTCACTATACGACCACTCAGGGTTCTGAGAGTTGGCCGTAATGCTTGGGTTGCCAGTACTTCATCGGTCTCGCTTGCAACTGCTCCCCCTTTTTGAAGAACCATCGATATCACACAGGGATGGACTAAAGCTTCCTTCCTCGTCTTGCGAGCACAGTCCAAAATATCATTAATTATCAACCTGCCCAGATTGACCCTGTGCCTCGCTCCCAGGCTATAAAGGAGTGTTGCCATCTCTTTAGTAACACTGGTATTGTTCACAGAATGGATCCAGTTGTGAACAGCCACCATGTATAGGCAATAATATCTGGAGGTTAGGTTTGATGCTGGTATTTGTTGTCTGCCAGCCAGTGGCCACGAACTTTCCACACCACCGGTCAACTCTACTGCCACTGCATCGAAACTCTCTGGCATTTGGTGTTGGAACACCGCCTGAACATTCCTCGATGTTCCACGCTGCAGACAAACATTTACTGCCTCCGGGGAAAATATCACCACTGTTCCTCTCACATATACTCTGTGAAACCACGAAGAGTCTTCGTCTTCACACTCCTCCTTCAAATTCGAGTAAAACTCCATCACCATCTGTTTATTATACTTAGTAAAACATGTGGCAGCTTTGAGTACTCTGAGATACTAAAGAAAATCAGTAAAGCCGCATTCTCGGTACTTTTCAGCATCTGCTGGCCTCTCTGCCAGTATCCTTCTCCCACTTATGAACTCCATTTTTTCTTGACTCGCATCATCATAAAATTCATTGCAGATGGCCTTACTGACTTCTGGTGCAGGCAGTGTCTTGGTCTTCATTTGCTCAGCAGATTTCTTCAGCCGTTCTGCACGCAATTTCTTCAACTTCTGCCCAATAGGCTCATCACTATCTTCACTGTCAGCTGCACTAGTGTGTCTGCTCCTCTTTGATCTTCGAACTCTCTTGGGGTCAGAGACCAATCTTTCCCTGGCATTCTCAGATTTGTCTCCAGACTCAGGTGGTGTTTCAACACTGACCTCCTTTCTTTTCCTTTTGAGACCCTGGGCTGGACTTGTCTCCAGTGGTGTTTCAACACCAATACCCAGATCAGTTGGACTCTGCTCCTTCTCAGCATGGCTCTCATCTGGTGTTTGATCATCAGTATCAACCAAACCAGCACTTGGCACATCAGCCCCACCTGCTCTCTCCGCAGCACTTCTTTCACCATCTTCCTTCTCAGAATCAGACCTCAAAAACTCTGATAGGGCAGACTCAGACCTAAACAACTCTGATATGGCTTCATTCAACGCAGATTCACTCAGTACAGAGGCACTCTCTGGTTCATTCACCCTCGAAATTATCTCAGCCTCATCAGTGCCACCTGCACACCCTGCCTCCTCTTCACTATCACTAATGTCCACAACAGGAATAGGCAACAGTCTCAATGATTCTTGAGTCTGAAACAGGGATTCATCAAAACATCCTATCTCTTTGTTACCACTTTTATCCAGGGCTGCACAACTACATTATCCCCCAAATTTCTGATAATAGGCCTATGCAGAGAGGCTATCCGTGTGTAGATTGTGAAGAACTGACCATCTTCTTCTCCTACTCTGTAACATTCTCCGAAATCAACTCCAACCAGCTTGACATTATACTCACTGATTTCCCTAATCTCTCCTATGCCACCAGTTAATAACCCTTCAAGTTTAAACCCGTTAATCTTGCCATGTAAACTTTTATATTTTCTCAGATCAATGTAATCCCTATTCTGGACCATCCAGGTAATGAACTCCAAAACAGAGGAAAAATACACACCATCACGAACAAACGAGTGGTCAAACCTGGGTTTTGGGCGGCGTCGGTTTTTGCCATCCCACTGAACTATCGTCCGTTCTCGGCCTTCTCCAGAATCTGCCACTTCTGTATTGGGGTCGAGTTCTTCGACTCGAGGATTCTCCGGCACCCGAACCTTGACGAAATCTCCGACCATCTTATGGAATGTGGAACTTACCATCTTTACAGAGTTTTGAGTGAGCTACACGAATCGAGGATTTTTTGAAAAAATTTCTGATGAACAGGGAGTTGCGAACTGTGTAGGAAGATGAACCGTCAAGAGTTTGAGTTTTTGTGGGAATCAACTTTCTCTTTTCCCCCCTTTTTCAGAAACCCAAAAGACCATCTACTTTCTCTTCTTTTCAGACTGCCACATACGAACCCTTAGGCCCATCAACACACTTTTCTGGTCCATATTTCAGCCCATCTGATTTCCTTCTCTCTAATTTCCCTCGGTGTTTAAACACCACTTTACATATTTTTGATACTTTTGATTTTTCTATTTTTTTTCTTTTTCACCATATTATAAAAGAAACAACACAACAGTAAATAATACAATAGAAAGTACAGATCAGAGTACCTTACATTCGACAGACACCCAAGTACTGTCTGAGGCCTTCAAACGTCTCACCATCCAGTGGTTTTGTAAATATATCAGCCAGTTGTTCTGCTGTTGGTACATACTGGACTGCAACTTCTCCTTTTTCAACCAAGTCTCTGATAAAATGATGTCGGATATCGATATGCTTTGTTCTAGAGTGTTGCACAGGATTCCTGGAAATATCAATGACACTTTTATTATCACACGGGACTGTCAAACTCACATCATTGAACCCATAATCTCTCATCATCTGCTTCATCCACAATAACTGCGCACAACAACTCCCGGCAGCTAAATATTCTGCTTCAGCCGTAGATAATGATATAGAATTTTGCTTTTTACTGTACCAACTAACAAGATTCGATCCAGTAAAAAAGCATCCACCAGTGGTACTCTTACGATCATCAGCATTCCCGGCCCAGTCAGAATCGCTAAAACCTACCAACTGTGAGTCCTTGTTCCTGGAAAACCATACTCCATACTCCACTGTTCCACTTATATATCGAATAATCCTTTTCACAGCTGACATGTGTGATTCCTTTGGATTGGCTTGGTAGCGGGCACAAATACCAACACTGAAACAGATGTCTGGTCTACTTGCAGTTAGATACAACAAACTGCCAATCATACTCCTGTACAATTTTTGGTCAACACCTGGACCCAATTCGTCTTTTGTAAGCTTATCAGTGGTAGCCATTGGAGTGCGTGCTGCCTTTGCACTAGTAAGCCCGAATATCTTGATTAGGTTTTCAGCATACTTCTGTTGGTTGATGAAAAGACCATTCTGCTCCTGAGTAACCTGCAATCCCAGAAAATATGACAATTTTCCTACCATACTTATTTCGAACTCCTTAGTCATTAAGTCAACAAACTCCTTCACCAATACCGAAGAGGTGGATCCAAAAACAATATCATCCACATAAATTTGTGCGATTAGAATATGTGTCCCCTTCTGCAGCACAAACAGTGTTCGGTCCACTCCCCCTCGACAATAGCCCTTCTGAATCAGAAAGGTTGTCAGTCGCTCATACCATGCACGAGGTGCCTGCTTTAGACCATACAGTGCTTTATTCAACCGATATACATGGACAGGAAAATGTGGGTCTTCAAACCCCTTAGGCTGTTCCACGTAGACTTCCTCCTTTACTAGCCCGTTCAGAAACGCACTCTTGACATCCATCTGATGAAGAGTAAAGTCCAGAATGCATGATACCGCCAACATTAGTCTGATCGACTCCAATCTAGCTACTGGTGCAAACGTTTCATCGAAATCAACCCCTTCTACTTGGGTGTACCCTTGAGCAACTAGTCGCGCTTTATTCTTGGTGACGTTTCCATCCGCATCAGATTTGTTCTTAAAAATCCACTTGGTTCCAATCACATTCACATTCGCCGGCCGTGGGGTAAGATACCAGACATTGTTTCTCTCGAATTGCTGTAATTCTTCTTGCATTGCCGAAACCCAATATTCATCGAGAAGCGCATCTTTGTAATTTTTTGGCTCAGTGAGAGAGATGAAACATGATAGTCCTGCCAATTCTCTGTAATTTACACGCGGTTTATCCCTCAAGTGCATGTGTCTGGCCGGACTCTGGACAGAGTCATGTGTTACAGTTTCCGGAGTTTCAACACCGATTGACGGTGTTGGTGTTTCAACACCAGTAGAATTTCCTGGATCAAAATGTGGTGTTTCAATACCAATATCGCCTTCTCCCAAAGACTCTTCTTCTGATTCGTCAACAACCACGTTAATAGACTCCATAACAACTCCAGACCGATGGTTAAGAACTCGAAAAGCTCGACTTGTGGGAGAGTACCCCAAGAACGTACCCATGTCACTTCTGGACTCAAATTTGGCTAAGGGTTCTCGGTCTTTCAGAATATAGCACTTACTCCCAAAGACGTGGAAATATGACACATCCGGTTTCTTCCCTTTCCAGATCTCATATGGTGTCTTCTCTGTGAACGGGCGCATATATACTCTGTTGACAGTGTAACATGTTGTATGTACTGCCTCAGCCCAATATCTAGCATGAATATTTTTCTCGGCTAACATTGCTCTTGCCATTTCCTGCAACGTTCGATTCTTCCTTTCTACTATGCCATTTTGTTGGGGAGTTATGGGAGCAGAGAACTCATGGTGTATTCCAAGTGTATCACAAATATCCTGAAATTTCGAGTTTTCGAATTCTTTTCCATGATCACTCCTGATTCGTGCGATTCGTACATGGTTGGTCCCTTTTTCTACATGTAGTCTGTGAGCCAAGTTCTTGAATACATCAGCAGCCTCTGACTTCTCCTTTAGAAATGATACCCACGTATACCTCGAGAAATCGTCTACACGTACGAAAATATACTTCTTTCCAGCTACACTGGGAGTGTTTACTGGTCCCATTAAATCCATATGCAGTAGTTCCAGAAGTCGTGACGTTGAAACATCGTGTACAGCATGGTGTGGAATCCAGATCTGCTTACCTTCTTTACATGACCCGCATACAACCTCCCTGTTGTCACTGATTTCGAGAATACCTCTGACTGCCTTTAGTCTGGAAATTCGTGCTAAGGATTTATAATTTATGTGCCCCAATTTTCTGTGCCACAGAGTACTGACTTCCTTCTTTGAACTCAAACAGGTGACGACTTGGTCAAGTAGATAACAATTATCCATTGATCTCGATCCAGTGAATGTACCTGTACCATGACTAACTACACATTTCTCCTTGTCAAAGAACACACTCATTTCATTGTCACAGAGATGGCTGATGCTCAATAAGTTTTCCTTCAGGCCTTCCACGAGTAACACATCTTGGAACACAGGTAGCCCTTTGATGAATAGCTCACCTTTGCCGATTATTCTACTGCGTTTCCCATCTCCAAATCTCACATGTCCTCCAAATCCGGGTTTAAATTTTCGCAGGAATTCAGGTACTCCAGTCATATGTCTTGAACATGCGCTATCAAAATACCAAGAGTTCCCTGTATGTGCCCCAAAGCAAACAAAACTTGAAAAACATACATCCTGAGTTTTTCGAATCCATACCTGGCGTGTTGGTCGAGCCATGTGATGTGGGCTTTGGTTATAACGTGTGTTCAGAAGTTTGGTTTTGTATCCACCAGTATTGTACCAGTGCCTTTTATCATACCTTGTCTCGGTGTTGGAACTCCAACCTGCTGGGTTGAAAGATGATGTCCGAAGCAGCTGAAAGCATCTATTTCTTACATGTCCTTGCACTCCACAGTACCCGCATAATCTGATCCTTTTGATAGGGCAATTTCTCTCAGTTTTTCTTAGGGATGATGCACCTTGATCTGCCTTGTTCCTCCATGGATTCGCCGGTATAGATCCTTCATAACCAATTCCATATTTGGTCGTCTGTCCCATTCTTAGACAATCTTCGAGCTTAGCCTTTCCAGTATTGAGTCGTTTAATAGCTTGTTCTGCTGCCTCTGCTCGTTGCACCATTCCATCAAATTCCTTTTTGAAGCTTTCCAGTTCCCCAATTGCCTTTTCCTTTTCACCTTCCTTTATCTTAGCTTCGTCACTCAGTCTCTTGTTCTCAGACTTGAGTACTTTGTTTTCATCCGCTACTTTTAACCACATCTTGTACATTTCCATACTTTCCTTGCGAATGTCGTCATCACTAATACTCCTAGTTTCTTCATCTGAGGAACCACTTCCATCATCATTCATCATACTGAAACCTCCCTCGAAAGAATCTTCTAACTCCGCCACTGACACGCCGAAAGCAACATGATTGGTGTACTCCTCTCCGTCCTTACACTCGTCTCCTACGTCATCGTCACTCCAGGTTGTGGTATATGATTTTCCTTGCCTTTTAAGCGTATTTGCACACTCAGCTTGTATGTGTCCAAAACCTTCACACTCTCTACACTGGACTTTTCTGTTCAGGTTTGGATTTGTTGATTTAAACTTTGGTGTTTCAACACCACCTGCTTGTCCAAATCTGGGAGTGGAGTTTGCAGTTGGATATTTGTTACCACCTGACTTCTCTTGGGGCTTCCTCCCCATCTTCTTCATAAATCTGGAGAAGTTCCTGGTTAGGTTTGCAATTTCATCGGACTCTTCATTATCTAAATGATCTTCCGACTTCTCAGAGGTTCTGCTCGTGAAAGCCATCTCTTTCTTTCCTGCTTTTGTTTGCAGCATCTCCATCTCATAAGATTCCAGTGATCCCATCAGTTCATCAAGTGTCATTGTCCCTATCCTTCCATTCTCATTAATTGCTGTAACCTTCATGTTGAACCGAGGAGGTAAAGCTCTTAGCACTTTCCTGACAAGCTTTTGGTCTTTGTACTTCTTGCCAAACTGAAAAGCTTTGTTTGCAATATCTCGGACTCGTCCATTGAACTCAGAAATGGTTTCATCTTCGCGCATCTTTAGTTCTTCAAATTTTGACGTGTAATACTGCAGCTTTGATTCTCTTACAGAGCTTGTCCCCTCATGGTAAGTCTGTAACACATCCCACGCTTCCTTCGCAGTCTCACAGTTTGAAATCATCTTAAACTGATCTTCGTCCACAGCCGTGAAGATGGCATTCAATGCTTTTGAGTTGGACACATGTGCTTTATGATCCTCGGTAGAATATCTAGAGAATGGTTTAGTGGCAGTGGAGCTTGATCCTTCAGTTGCGTCACTAGTAGGTGGAGTGTATTGATTTATGACATAGTTCCAAGCTTGATCATTTAGAGCTCCAATGAACACTTTCATACGTGCCTTCCAGTAAGCATAATTTCCTTGTTCCAGCAATGGTGGTCGCGTGACTGACGCCCCCTCCTTTGGTGCCATGGTGAAACCTGATCTCACTCTCCCTGTATAGGGGTCAGCAAGTGCCTTGCTCTGATACCAATTGAAATTCCGTTCCACCTATTTTTATACTTTAGCAAGTTGTTTAGCGTTTGGTGTTAAAACACGAAATAAAGTACGCAGTGCACACACAACTTGTTTACGCAGTTCGGTGTAAACACACCTACATCTGCGGGGCCTTGCCCAGATCAGAAACCATTCACTAGAAAGCAGTCTTTAGTACAAGAAGCTTAACTTAAATACTAATCCATTGCTAACCTACAGAGTGAATGTTGTGAGCTCCCCTCACTGTCGATCCTACGTCGTTGAACCCTCACGATCAACACGTCTCTCTGGATCTCCTCCTCCCGAGGAATTAAGACTTCCTTGTTTCTGATCTTCACGAACTTGGTCGGATGAATAATCACTCCTCCAAAACACCACAGCCAATCGCTCCAAAGTTCTCACGTAGAGAATAAATCTTGGTCACGTCAATTGATTGCGTTGTAATCGTCTTCTATTTATCCCATCGCAATCCTGCCTTGAATCAACTTCTTTCCTTGTCTAACTCTACCATAAATAGACTTCTAGACTAAGGAAAGATCTAATGCTAATCTGGTATTTAAATGGACAATCCTTTTATCAATAGGACTTGTACCATAAATCAACTACTTAATCAATTCCTAAATATTACAGGAATATTTGTTTACTAGAATTAGACTGCCACGAAATAAGATAATATGCTTCACAATATTCTGATTTGATCGCATAAATATACTCCATGATATGCTCCATAATTCGTGGATAGAAACCTGTTTTTCGGAAATCTGGAAAACCTGTAAAACGGTGTTAAAACACCAGATCACCAGAATTCGCAATATGCCATAACTAAGTCCAACTCCCGAGGACTCTACAATAAGAAATTCATCATCCTTGAAAAAAATTCATAAAAACGGAAGCTTGGATATGTATCACATGCTCCATTTTTCTATTTAAAACACTATATATTTAAATGATTGAATTTAGGTGAAAAAATAAATGGATAAAATTAAATGCAAAAAGTAAAAAATAGAATGAATAAATGAAAATGAATGAATCTTGCAAAAATTGGAAATTGTATTAAATAAAAGAAAACTTTCATTTATAGTAAGTGTGGAATAAAATAACAAAACAGGGAGGGAGTAATAACATGGACACTCTGATAGATAAGTTTAAAGAGCTTTGAACCATTTAGAGCATCAACTCAGTTAGATTTGTTTCATATCACTTCTAAAATGAGTCTGTCTCTTGAAACAAGGTTTTTCCATAACTTATAGAAAAACTAAGGTTTAAATGGTAAATTAGAAGAATTCAAGATAAATTTTTTGGGTTAAATTAATCGGATCATAAATCTATAACTATTGCACATTACAAAATAAAATTTTAATATTGCAACTATAACATTTTACCTTTCTATAATTCTAATTCAACAACGTCTTTCCTTATGCTATAAAAAAATGATTTTTTCCCGGTCTCTAAAATTGCATTATTAGAATTAATTTTCAAGTAAATTTTCTGCGGAAGACTTAGTCAACCCATTATGAGTGACTTATGTGATTGCATCACTCTCACTTTAATTGAGATGAACGATTAATATGAAAAGAATCTGATGAAAATTTGGAGAGAAGAAATTGCTTTTGAAATATACCACTGCACATGGCACTCCATACTTCTAGATAGACCAATTTACCTTGAGATAAAGAGACGGTCTCATGTGTATCAGCATAAACTTTAGGCAGATATTTTTCTTTTTACAAAAATCAACCTAAAACTTCTTATTTTTTAAAGATTTTATTTTTTGGAAGACGATTTTTCATAAACTATTAAAAGACTAAGATTTAGAGTGCAAATAAGAAGCAGTGGAGATAAAATTTTCGGATTGCATGAATCATGATATAAACTTTATAATTATTACACGTTGCATAATGAACTTTTAATATTGCAGCTAAGACCTTTCACATTTTATTATTCTAATTAAACTCTGTCGTTCTATAAGCGTATGGAAAGACAGTCTTTCCCAAAAAAGTTCACTCCAATAAAATATTTAATAATTGTGCAAGGCAAAGTCTTGGGAAAGACGGTTTTTCCATAGATTTATGGAAAGACGTGGTTTGATTAGAATAATAAAAGGTAAAAGGTCTTAGTTGCAATATTAAAATATTAGTATTCAACCTGTAGTAGTTATAAAATTTATATGCAACCCAAAAATTTTATCTTCATTTCTTCTAATTTACACTTTAAACCTTGATCTTTCCATAACTTATAAAAATACCGTCTTTCAAGAGACGGACTCGGTGTGAAGTGATCTTTGTCTAAACTTTAGACCACCTAAAACATTAAAAAATAGGATTTTTTTTTAAAAAAAGAAGAGAAAAAGCTCACAGTAAGCACCATGCATGCAACTGCAGAGGAACATAGCTGTGGTAATACATCATACATGCACCCAGACAAATTGATAGCAAGCTGGCTCTATAAAAATGAGCCCAAAATCCACTTCCCAAAACAACATCATCCATAGGTTTCCCAGTTTCTTGAAAGCTGCCACCTTTTTCAGTGAAACCTTGAAACTTCTGCAATGGCAGCTTTAGCTAAGCTCATTGGGAGAAAATCATCCCAAACCCATCTGAATTACCTCATCAACAATGGCAGAAAGGCACTCTTCTCTGCTCAGGCTCTGGTTGATCAAGAGAGGAGTTTCCCCTCTTTTCCAGAAACCAAGATCAAGAGGGAAGTTTCTCAGGTAATTGAAGTTTTTGATTCCTCAATTAAGCTCTTTTTCTTGTTGGTTTTTGATGGGATATATGTCAGAATTTCATTTCTTGATTGTGTGTTGTTTCTTCGGTTTCAGCTGATTGGGAGGACTCCATTGGTGTATCTCAATAAGGTTTCTGAAGGATGTGGAGCTTTTATAGCTGCTAAGCAGGAGATGATGCAGCCAACTGCAAGCATCAAAGACAGGTGATTGATTGTTTCTTAGCATATCTGATGTTTGTTATTTAAGCACGCGGCGAGATATGATTCATATATCCGAATCCAGACAGTGAGGAAGGCTTAGTTGATGTTGTTGTTGAAGAAATGTTGAATCTTGATCCATTTTGTTTGCAGACCAGCTCTGGCTATGATTAATGATGCTGAAGAGAAAGGTTTGATCACACCTGGAAAGGCAAGTGAAGAAAGGGATATTGATTAGGGTGGCAATTTGGGTTTTCGGGTCAAAGTCGGGTTGTGTCATGTTATATGTATACTCTGTATGTTTATATATGATGTAGATTTTGAACAATGTTAATCGGGTGAAACTGACTTGTGTCGGCTGTGAGTCTGGTTGTCTGTGTAAATCGGGTTGTTTCGTGTCATATGTATATTCAATGTGTTTGGATATGATGTATATGATGAACATATGTTCATGGGGCCAAAATGAGCCGTGACGACTGTGAATCAGGTTGCCTGTGTAACACCCGCGGGTATACCTAGTGGTTGGGAGTTGGGTGACCTTTCACGAAGTCAGTGGTTTGACGCTCGGCAGCCACCGTGTGGGAATGTCCTGAGTTAACTTGGCCTTTGGGCCAAGGGCTGCTTGGGCTTCCTGGTGGGCACCGAGTATGAGTGCCCCCAATGGTCCTGGTGCTGGGCTACCGTGACTTACCTCCCACATGATGGCTGTGGTGTCGGCTGGTGTGGGCCGCTGAGGGCGAGCGGTGATCGCCAGGTTGCCTGTGTAAATCGGTTGTTGTGTCAGAATTTTGTCTGTGTAAATCAGGTTGTCGTGTCAGAAGTTTCTGATTGTTCGCGATGATGTGCAGACAACCCTGATTGAGCCCACATCAGGAAACATGGGGATCAGCATGGCATTTATGGCAGCCATGAAAGGGTACAAGATGGTCCTGACCATGCCCTCTTACACTAGCTTGGAGAGAAGGGTTGCCATGAGGGCTTTTGGGGCTGATTTGGTCCTAACTGACCCTGCAAAGGGAATGGGAGGAACTGTCAAGAAAGCTTATGATTTGTTTGACAAAACTCCTGATGCTTTCATGCTCCAACAGTTCTCTAACCCTGCCAACACCAAGGTACTTATGTTATGCCCGTATTGTTGTAAGAACACGACTCTTTATATGGGACGGAGGTAATTTCCCGCCTTTTGTTTTGATATAGGTTCACTTTGAGACCACTGGTCCCGAGATATGGGAGGATACTAATGGAAAAGTAGACATTTTTGTAATGGGGATTGGAAGTGGAGGAACTGTCACTGGAGTTGGGCAGTATCTCAAGTCCCAGAATCCTGATGTTAAGGTAAGAATCATTGTTTTTTTTTGTGATTCTTAATGAACTTTGAAAAGGAACATTGAATTCCATTTTCTTTCATTTCCTTCTAGATTTATGGAATTGAGCCTACTGAAAGCAACATACTGAATGGAGGAAAACCAGGTTAGTTAACTTTCGTAAACTCGCGTAATCTTTAGGATCAGTTTGTATCGCTTTTTGCGAATGTTAATGTTCCTGATCTTGATGTTTCTTCAACAATGTCGCGACCAGGGCCTCATCATATCACGGGAAATGGCGTCGGGTTCAAACCCGACATCCTTGACATGGATGTGATGGAAGAGGTTCTCATGGTAAGTCCCAAGAACCTGCATCCTTCTTTTTCTGTTTCATGGTTAGCTCTAAAGATTCGTTTATTTGTTTCTCTGTGGCAGGTTTCTAGTGAAGAAGCTGTAAACATGGCTAGACTTTTGGCTGTCAAAGAAGGACTCTATGTAAGAAACTGTGAATCTGTTTTGAAAAAAATTACACCCCTATTTGATTTTCTTGTAAATAGGGAGTAAAAATGCACAAAAGTAGTTTTTGAATGGTTTTTTTAGCAAGGCTGTCTTACATGTGTTTTGATACATACAGCGAGGTTGTCTTACGTTAAAATACACAAACTTTAGAGTAAGACGGTCTTGCACGCGTCTTTGAGATGTACTGCGAGGCCGTCTTACGCTAAAGTATGTGAAATAACTTTGGAAAGATCTGGTGGGAGGCCCCCTATTTGATTTTAGTGTAAACAGGGAGCAAAGTTGCACAAGATTAGTTTTTGAACGGTTTTATAGCAATACAGTCTTGCAAAGGTCTTTTATGCATATTGCGAGACCATGTTACGCTAAGGTACACAAACATTAGAGTAAGATAGTCTTGCAAACGTCCTTGGTTCCGTTTGGCAGAGCTGTGCTTATAAGCAAAGCTGACTTCTTTTGAAAGCAGAGGGAGGCTAGCTTCTGCTTTTCCCCCCAAAATAGCTCCTGCTTTCAAAATAAGCTATTTTTTAGCACTTCAGCAGACACTAAAAAGTTCTTTGCTTATAAGCTCTGACAAACAGAGCATTTGAGAGATACAGCAAGACTGTGTCCTACGAGAAAGCACGTGAAAATAACTTTGGAACGATCTCACAGTAAAACGGTCTTGCAGGTGGGGATATCATCAGGTGCAAACACTGTTGCAGCACTAAGGCTAGCGCAGAGGCCAGAAAACCAAGGCAAACTTATTGTGGTAAGTGGTATTTTTTTACCTTCATTTTTCTGGTACAAGTAAACCTTTAATCAACCTTAAAACTTCATTTCAGACAATTCATCCGAGTTTCGGGGAACGGTATCTGTCTTCTGTCCTGTTTGAAGAGCTCAGGAAAGAGGCTGAGAATATGCAACCTGTTTCAGTTGATTAGGTTTGAATTCTGGTGAATCATTGTATTTACCTTTGTATCGATGTAATACATAAAGTGCAGTTTTGGTTTATAGTTGTGTAAGCCAGTTCTCACTTTGTGGTTCTTGCTGCTCAGGTGTATTAAGATAATCAAGTTAAGTTAAATTTTGTTGAACTAAATTAAATTATGCAGATTGAAATGAATTCTAAAAATGATGGAAGTCTAAAACCAAAGCTACACCTTGGTGAGGCCTAGGGTCCAAAATCGAAGTAGTGTCGGCTCTTCACATACCGTGTCTAACCTTGATGGAAGCCCAAAACCTCCAGCTACAAGTACGATGTTGATTCTACCTTGGAAGTTCACACCAAGACCTTCAGAACGAAGAGTGCTTGCCTTCGATAAGAGTCCCATGCCGCTAATTGTTTGGAGCAAGAATGTGTGGTATATCTTGGATGAGGGACAACTTCTACCATGCGCACATCTATAGTGGTGAAATAGATGTGCTATTGGCCTTCAATGACGATCTTGTGTATTGCGTCGAGATTAATTTACGGAGGTTGGGGGGATGACTGTGTTTGAGCTCCTAGAATATCAAACAGTTGCCTGTTGATAGTGAGACTGGACGTAACTCGTACGCACATGCCCTATTTGTAATTCAGATCTAATTGTTAAGTGATATGCAATAAGTCATTATCAATTTAAAAATGTCTAGGAATACGTAAATTATATGAGTCCGTCTCTTGAAAGACGGTCTTTTCATAAGTCATGGAAAAACCAAGGCTTAAAGTGTAAATTAGAAAAAATGAAGATAAAATTATCGGGTTGCATGAATCGGGTTATGAACTTTATTACTACTACACATTGCATAATTAATTTTAAATATTGCTACTTAGATCTTTTAGCTTTTATTATTCTAATTAAACCCCATATCTTTGCATAAGCCTATGGAAAGACCGTGTTTCCCAAGACTTTGCCAAAATATATTATCAAAAAATTATACGAATTATTTACCATAATTTAATTGCAAAACACGACATGCGGTGATATTATTTTAAACAGTATCTCGTAGATTTTATAACAATCTAACGTATATGGAAGCTGCCAATCATTATTTGACATATAGGTAAATTAAGGGGGGAAATAATAGTCAAATCGAGTAACTAATTGATACAAAATCATTCGTTGTGAGATTATAATATTCCAAATAATTTATCATTTAAGTTCAAGATCAAAATCAAGAATCTTAATTAATAGTTAAATTGCATGCGGAGCAACAAACTATCACGTGGAATTTTTTGCATAGAGCTGTTGGAATTTAAAATTTTGACATAATTTTTTTTACAAAGCGAGACATATTTCGGGCACATAAGCAAATACAAATACTCCAAGGACTAAATTACAACGAAGATTAATACATTTTTGCCTCATTTAACTTTTATGTCGTACTCTGTTTCTTTCAATTTCTGTCTAAAAAATATGATTATGTCTAAATTAAGCATAATCATGTTAATCAGGAGATAATCAAAACGAGAACGTTTCAAATCAGAATGTCATTTATGACGAATTAAAAGTAAGATTATGGGATTAAATTTCTTAATTTAGTAATAAATGGATAAACATATTAAAGGAAGAGTTCGTCTCTTGAAAGACGATATTTCCATAAGCCATGAAAAAAATCAAGGTTTAAAGTGCAAATTAGAATAAATGAAAATAAAATTTCCGGGTTGCATGAATTGAGTTATGAACTACCATCATCCGGTTACCATTTTGCAATATATTGAAAATGAGCGTTCGCTCCCCAGTTGTCGGATTTTGTACTGCATTGTTGGCTTGTATGTGTGAAGCCATGCTCCTAATCTAAACTCGTGTGTTTTTTCGCTCCATACTTGACCACGTCCCTGTAAAGGGTTGGTGTGCTACGAGCAATCAAGTTAAGTGCGACGCACGTGAAAAATTAGACAGTAGTCATAACGCTCTAGCACGACTAGGCCGCACGGCTAGCTCCCTCATAGAGCAACCCGTGACATATTACTAATTAATTTTTAATATTACAATTAAAATATTTACTTTTTATTATTTTAATTAACACGTCTTTCCATAAATACTTTGCCTCAAAGGAAATGAAAAATAAAATTTTGTTTGCAAGCTAACTCAACCATAGTTAACCTAAGAGGAGCTCCACACGCAAGTTCCATTGCGAACCCTTGGCAAAAGTTACTGAGAAAACGACAAAAAATAATGATAAGAGGCTAAATTATATTCATACCCCCCACCTTTAAGCAAATGATATATTAATCCTTGAAATTTTCATTTTGTGATATTAGAGGTTTTCTTTCACCAAAATTTCCATTTTAGAAACTCCACACCTCAAATACTATAAACTCACTACTTTAATGAATGTATATGTTTTCATTTAAGAACTGAAATTTTAGTAAAAGATACAAATATTATCAGCATGTATGAAGATTATTAAATGCAATTAAGTGGGTGAAATAGAAAAAAAAAGTTTGAATACGAAATTTTAAAATATAAATTAAAGTTAGAAATACAAATCAGTGAAATTTAAACTAAGCAAAATAATATAATAAACAAAATTCACTTTCAGTATCAGTGAATCACTTATACCAATACAACACATTATCATGCCACGTTAAACTGAACGATTAAAATCGATCGCGGTTACAGTTAGTAAATGAAATCATTTTAAATCTCAACACATAGTAAAGTTCGTTCAATAGATAAATTTTCATTTTATTTTGTAAACTAACTTGATTCGGAATTGAACCTATATTAAAATCAACCGTGATTATAATTCGTAAATGAAGCCTTTTTAAATCTCAACGACTAAATTATTTTTTTGTTCCCCGACATAGTTTTTTATACTATGTTTTGGTCCCCGATTGCAAAATGACCTTTGTTCAATACCCCACAAATTCAGAACGATTTGTTTGGTCCCCAAACTAGATTTCGGGTGGTTTTTAGGTAGACTAAATTATTTTTTTAGCCCCTAGCATATGATCTTATACCATCTTATAGTCATCAAACCCATATGAAAACCACATTGGGATCAAACAAATCGTTCTGAACTAAGTTTGATTCGTAACTGAACTCATACAATATATTAAAATCACATGTAATTACAAATTGTAAATTAATCCATTTTAATTTTCAATACATTATAAAATCCGCCTAAAAGACAAACCTTCATTTCCCCATTTCCGTGAACTAAATAAATTTTTATAACTGAAATCATCTTAAATTTGAATACACAATAAAGTACATCCAATAAAGAAACCTTCCTTTTGCTTTCTCGTCAAGATAAAACATAGTCTCGGATAGGAGAGATTATCTCTTATAACACAGCCTAAACTTTAGAAAGAATCATTTTTGAAAAAAATTAACATAAAATTTCACTTTTCCCAAATATATCTGGGGCTTATAAAAAGAACTCCATCTCATTATTTAATACTTACATAATAATCCATTGATAAACTTTAGTTTGCATAAAACAAGAATGTTTGCAAAAAGTAATCTAACACATGCACTAATTAGTTAAATCACAAAATTTTAAGCAACTTCAATCGAGTTATGAGTAGATTCGTGCCTCAACTGCAATTACCACAGAGTTAAAGGATTAAGAGGAGAGAGAGAAAAGCAAATATATTACTACTATTTATTTATTACCCAAAAAAAGAGAGGCGAAATTAGCGCCGGCCTATAAATGAGCTTCAGCGGAAAAAAAAAAAAATAACAGTTTTCGATCAGGTTTTTACTTTAGGGCTCTCAGTGTGTGTGAGTGCGTGTCAAATCAGTCCAATCTTCCGGCAACATCGGGAGGCCGACGGCCGCCAGATCGATCTGTCACTGGCCCCACAATTCGCGCGCCTCTTCATCCTCGCTTTCGCCCCGCAAAATTTTCCATTTTCCGCCATTTTGGTTCGTAATTTTGGAGGGAAAATATAGGGCGTAATCTCACGCGGAAGTGCTCCAATCAATTTTCGAGCGCTGGGATCGGGGTTGAAACGGCGCCGGATTTGAGAATCCCGCGCCTGGGGGTGGGGTTTTGGTGGATGGAATAGGAGGGGAGGAAAATAGGGTTGGATTGCGGTTGATTTTGGGGGTTTTCCTGCATGCAGTCCGGAGGTGGAGCCCAGCAGGGCAGCGGCGGGCATGGACGGAGTGCGGCGGGGTCGCCGGCGTCGTCTTCGTCGGGGGTTTCGGCGCCGCAGATGGGGCTTGATCAGCAGCAGCAGCAGCAGAGACAGGTCAGGGTTTTAGTTTGACTGCTTGTTCGTAATGCTAGTGCTAGTGATTTCCCCCAAATTTTCAGCTCGGGGGTTTTAGTTGATTGCTTGCTTGCTTAATGTGCTGGCGAGGATAAATTTGTTTTCGGGTTGGAATTTGAAAGAACGGGAGCTTTAGTATGGTGTTATTTGCTAGAACCTATGGCTTCTGCTGGGTACTGATTCAGTTGATGATGCTGCTACAATGATTAATTTTTGAGCTTTTGAAATGCTATAGCTAAGAAGTAAGACCACCCACTACGTGTGAATAGAAATAGGAATTTCTGACGCCATAACCAATTTACAGCTATCAAATTGCCTAATTACAATTTAATACTATCATATATGGGTTGCCATATATGGCATAGACCACTTTGACCTGTCTGGGAATCTCTGCTCTAGTTTACTAAAGATTGCTGTATTATTAACCACTGTGAATTCTGATGCTGGCCGAATCTCATTGGTTTATTTGTTTGCGGCTGACTAATCAGCTCACCTGTTAGTTATGCCTATGTGGTTCTGTTTGCGGATATAATGCTTTTCTAGTTGATATGTGTTCTTTGCACGTGGACATGGTTAAGTGGGCACTGTAAGCTTAGAGTGATACAAAGAACTAGCAATTTCAAGGCTTTCTGTTTCAGATAATTTGGCTTCATCTCATTTGACCACATCACGCAGTAGTTTCTAATCTACCATTGCGGCGCTAACAACATGGATTCCCCCTCGAACAATCTTTTAATGAGATGACGTTGTTCGGGACAAGATGGCTTGAATAAACTAATGTAACTAACTATTTAAATGTTTTACATATATTATATCGGAAGAGAAATTTCTTGGCAGATTTGTTATGAGAAAATATTACTCTGTACTCTATTTATTTGCTGGTAATATTACGTGATTAGCCTGTGGGTGTGGATACCATTTGGATGATATCTACTCATTTACAATCCTGACTGGTTGTTTCATGAACTGTCTCCTTGTGTTAGTCGTTTTCACTCTGCCCTGACGATTTTCCCCCTAATTTTTGTTGGATTAACTTCATCATGACTGGTTGTTTAAAGATTTGATGCTTACAATTGCAAGCACACACCGAATCATTTAGTCTTTTTTGTCGGTTTAAGTTTATATCTTCTAAAGATGCCTGTTAAATGAGCACACCCTTCTGGGACATCATTACTCTTCTAATTACAGCAAGGGTTTGTGCAGGACCTAGTACTGATTTTTTTACTTTTTATTAGTTTTAACAAACAAGGCACACCAATGTTAATATATGGGCAGGCCCTATGTTTCTCTTGACTATATTATTTATGCAACGTTCATATTTTGACTGCCCCTGAATGAGCTCTGAAGTTATCTACCTTGAAAATGAGAGAGCTGAGAGAGGGACTACTGTGGTGCATCTCTTGGGTCTCTAGCGTTTGAATTATTATACTTGAGAAGCTGTGGACCTTAGTATCGTCTTTTGTTTGTTTTCGTTATTGCTTACCTGCCCACAGAACTAATATTTTCTCTGTTTTTCAGCAAATGATTTTGGTTGTTGGCCATCTTGTTGAACATTTGATGATTATTTACTGGCACAATGTTTACATTCTTGAGCATTTTGTATGCAGTCATTGCAGCAGCAATTCCTGAGAAGATCTGAAGGAAATGAGTCCATTTTGGCTTATCAAAGTGGAGCTTTTCATGGAGCTATGGGAATGGCTAATTTTCCTGCACCCTCAGGCTCCATGCAGTTGTCTCAACAGCAACGGAAATTTCTGGAGTTGGGTCAGCAGCAAGCTCCTTCTGGTGTCAGGGAGGATGGACAAAGTAGGAGTCAGGGTTTTGAGCAACAATTACTGAATCCAATGCAGCAGGCATACATGCAGTCTATTCAGGCATCACAGCAGAGGTCGGCGATAGGAATGCAATCACAACCTCAAATGAAAATGGGTATGTTCAGTCCTCCTAATAAGGACCAAGATATGCGACCGGGAGCTGTGAAAATGCAGGCCACCAATCAATCTCAGGCATCAGCATCATCAAAGAAAATAACAGAGAATTCAACTCGCGGAGAGGCCCAGTTAGACCATGGTCAACATAATATGCCAGACCAGAGAGCTGATTCAGAGCCTTCTAACCAACCAACACTGCTTGGCCAACCGTTCTCTGTGAGGCCCATGCAAACCCCACTGGTGCAACACAACTTCCAGAACATGAACAACAATCCAATTGCTCTCGCTTCGCAGATGCAGGCCTTTGCTCTTGAGCATGGAATTGACCTTTCAGTTCCCACAAATGCAAATCTGGTGGCACAACTGATGCAGTCCAGAATGATCGCACAGCAGCGAGCAAATGAAAGCAATACATCCATGCAAGCTTCTGCCACACAGGTTCAAAAGCAGCTGGTCACTTCAGCAATGGGGTTGAATGAAAGTTCTCCCCGAGGGAACCCTTCTAGTGATGTATCTGCACAGTCTGGTTTAGCTAAACCTAGGTTTCCTTCTCCATCTGCCCCAACTAGTGTAGCTCCCAGCTCGGCTATGACTATTAACTCCTGTAATCTCCCGACCCAGCAATCAGCTCTTCATGGAAGAGAGAGTCATTTGCATTCCAGACAGGGATTAGCTATCGGGAATGGAATGCCTCCTATGCCTCCCTCACAAGCATCTATGGTTATGAAGCAGGGAATAGAAAATGCATCAGTGGGGAAAGCTGCACAGCTTGGGTCTGAGACTAGTCAATTGCAATTTGGCAGGCAGCCAAGTCGGTCATCGCCGCAGTCAACAGCATCATCTAATGATGGGGGTTCGACAAACCCACCCACATCTCAGGGTGGAATTGCTTCCCCTGTGCAGCAACAGTACCTAGGGTTTACGAAGCAGCAGCTGCATGTTCTGAAAGCACAAATACTTGCTTTTAGACGCATCAAGGTTCGTATAATTTTTTTATTGTTTTTTTGCTGTCAGGCTTTGCATTTTTGTACCCTTTCTATTTATTTGTTATGTATTCATAAAATTTTGACAAGCTTTCCTTGCCAATTTTGTGGTTATTTTAATCTGTGGCTACAGAAAGGAGATTCTACATTGCCAAAAGAATTACTCCAAGCTATAGCACCACCATCACTTGAGAGTCAGTTGCAGCAAGCACTTAATAATAGCACTCAGGAGAGATCTGTTGGCAAAAATGTAGAAGAACATCCAAGGCACTCTGAGCTTGGTGAGAAGGTCAGTCAGCCGGCAAGCACAGAAGATGATCGACTGGGGCTGGAGAAGGAAGTGGCAGAGGAGAGTGTTACCCCCTCTGTTGTTAATGTGCAAAGTATGATGGCAGCAAAGGTGGAGTCAACATCTATGGTCTCTATTCCAAAAGAGGAGCATCATGCTTCTGGGTCTTCTAGTAAACATGAACCAGATGCTGAAAATACTGTTCAGAAAGTTCCAAGTCGAAATGAAGGTTCAGCTGATAGGGGTAAAGCAGTTTCATCACAGCCAACTACTCCTGATACAGAGGCTAAAAAACCGGTACAAGGAAACACCAACCAAGCCAAAGACATGGGTTCAAGTAGAAAGTATCACGGACCACTGTTTGATTTTCCCGTGTTCACTCGGAAACATGATGCTTTTGGATCTTCCTTGATGATGAATACCAACAATAATCTTACCCTTGCCTACGATATAAAAGATCTTCTTGCTGAGGAAGGAGTGGAATCTCTTAAAAGGAAGAGGCAGGATAGCATTAAGAAGATTGGTGACATACTAGCTGTTAATTTGGAGAGGAAAAGAATAAGACCTGACCTTGTTTTGCGCTTGCAAATTGAAGAGAAAAAACTTCAATTAGCTGATGTTCAGGCTCGCATTAGGGATGAAATTGAGCAACAGCAGCAGGATATTATGGCAATGCCCGAGAGACCATATCGAAAATTTATCAGGCTATGCGAGCGTCAGCGACAGGACATGAGTAGGCAAGTTCAGATTTCACGGAAAGCCATGAGAGAAAAGCAACTCAAGTCAATTTTCCTGTGGCGTAAGAAACTCCTTGAAACACATTGGGCAATTCGTGATGCTCGAACTGCTCGTAACAGGGGAGTTGCTAAGTATCATGAAAGAATGCTTAGAGAGTTTTCAAAGAGAAAGGATGACGATCGCAGCAAAAGGATGGAAGCCTTGAAAAATAATGATGTAGAAAGGTATAGAGAGATGCTGCTTGAGCAGCAGACAAATGTACCCGGAGAAGCTGCAGAGAGATATGCTGTACTCTCATCATTTTTGTCTCAGACAGAAGAATATCTTCAGAGGCTGGGCAATAAAATTACTGCTACAAAAAATCAGCAGGAGATTGAAGAGTCGGCTAATGCGGCTGCAGCTGCTGCACGGACTCAGGTATACTCTCTTTTTAACCATTAGACTACTTTTTAATCAGAATAATTAGAAATATTGTGAATTCACTGGAGAGCGAATGCTGATGGATGTTTGGAATTGAAATTATTAACTAGAAGTCTTAATGGTTCTGTTATATTTTCACCCAAACTGCTTAGGAGTGAAGACAAACCAATAGTTTTCCATACCCCACCCCACTCTCCACCCACACCTATGCTCTTGATGCTTTTCCTGGTCTTAAGAGTCACAGCTAACCCACACTTTCTTTTGAAAAGGGTCTCTCTGAAGAAGAAGTAAGATCTGCAGCTGCATGTGCCAGGGAGGAAGTGATGATTCGGAATCGCTTCTCTGAAATGAATGCACCAAAAGATAATTCATCCGTTAACAAGTAAGTTGACTGAATAAAATTTGAAACTGAATAAAAGTTGACTGAATAAAAGTTGACTAATTTGAAACTGGTACAATTTCTAGTAACTGTATCAAATTTGACTGAATAATTTACATTTGATTGTTCTGTTTCGTTACTCCAATATGCTTGATGAATATCTTGAAAAGTTGCATAGTTTCCCGGGAGTGTAATGGTAAAAGGTGAATTATCCTTTTCAAGTTTCTCATATTCTTTTTGTAATTTGATTCCAGATACTATACTCTGGCGCATGCTGTGAATGAAAGGGTTGTTAGGCAGCCTTCTATGTTACGAAGAGGAACATTACGGGACTATCAGCTTGTAAGTTGCAAACTGTAGGATATATATGACAGTTAAGGGTGGCATGGTGGGCCTTGGGCTACTACCAGAAACGCTTATCAGATGTTATAAGTTGCATGATATCCATAGGTCAGTATTCAGATGATCTGATTGTTTGTTGCAAATAATGCAGGTTGGCTTGCAGTGGATGCTTTCTTTGTACAACAACAAATTAAATGGAATCTTAGCTGATGAGATGGGTCTTGGGAAGACTGTCCAGGTGATTTTTTTTTGTGTGCTGTCAAGCAAAAATGTTTCATTATTATTTTTGGTCCTGAATGGCATCATGCTCTCCCTGGCCAAGTGTCAGTAAGTTTCTTGGCCAGTTAAGAGTGCACATCCTAATTTTTTTTGCTGATGTAGGTTATGGCTTTAATTGCTTACCTAATGGAGTTTAAAGGAAATTATGGACCACATCTTATTATAGTTCCAAATGCTGTTCTGGTCAATTGGAAGGTAAGTCTTTTTTTTCTTTTACCTTCATTTCCATGCTTGAAGCACTATTGTTTGATTTTTGGCTAACTGGGCAAAATTTTTAGAGTGAGCTTCACACTTGGCTTCCTTCTGTGTCCTGTATCTACTATGTTGGTAGCAAGGATCAACGGGCAAAATTGTTTTCTCAAGTAAGCCAACCTTTGCATTTGAGCTTATGTAAAGATTTTGGTTCCAACTCTTATTTATAAATGCTTTATTCATATTTAGGAAGTGCTGGCAATGAAATTCAACGTTCTTGTGACTACCTATGAGTTTATTATGTATGACCGCTCCAAACTCTCCAAAGTGGACTGGAAGTATATCATAATTGATGAAGCTCAACGAATGAAGGACAGAGAATCAGTTCTAGCTCGCGATCTTGATAGGTATCGCTGCCAAAGGCGGTTGCTTCTGACGGGTACACCTTTGCAGGTAAGTTGAAGGCTGACTTTGTACATATTTTCCTATTTTCGGGTGCACGCAAGTATTGTAGATAGCTACTTATATTCCACAGGGTGTATGACTTCTGGCTCTTTCAATACAAACAGAATCATATGTACTGTTCTTCAGTAATTACATCTGTAAGGCAATATATCATTTCTCTAAGAAACATTCCATAGTTCTTATTCTTGTTCTGAAGTTAAAAACTGTTTGGGATTGAGTTCTTAAAAAACAGCACTAGTTGCTTTTTACTTGAGGAGAAAAAAGGCTAATAGGTATTCTGCAGACATCTCTCCATTTGGCTACTTTGTTGTTCTGTTATAATAGTTGCCTTTTGATTTTCCTTTATGAAAAAGAAGTATAGAAGAAACATGTGAAAGCCCTGGGATGAAAGGCAGTCATTAGCAAAGGCAACAAAAGTATCACATCAGATTGTAGTTGCGACTCTTGCTGGTTAAATTATATTTTCTTGTTTCCTTTCATTTTGCTTTGTTTGTGAAAGTAGATGTTCATCATCCTTTTTCCCTGCAGAATGATCTTAAAGAACTCTGGTCGCTTTTGAATCTCCTACTCCCTGAAGTGTTTGATAATCGCAAAGCATTTCATGACTGGTTTTCTCAACCTTTCCAAAAAGAGGCTTCACATAATGGTGAAGATGATTGGCTTGAGACGGAAAAGAAGGTCATCATTATCCATAGACTCCACCAAATTCTGGAGCCTTTTATGCTTAGGCGTCGTGTGGAAGATGTAGAAGGCTCTCTTCCTCCTAAGGTATGCTTCACGGCTCTCTTTGGGTCAATTTTTCAGCTCGTCGGACATTTCCTCACCTCAAGTTGCATTTGCAGGTTTCGATTGTTCTGAGATGTAGAATGTCATCTCTTCAAGGTGCTGTTTATGACTGGATAAAATCCACTGGTACTATTCGGGTTGATCCTGAAGATGAGAAGGTCAGGGCTCAGAAGAATCCAATTTACCAGCCTAAAGTTTACAAGACTTTGAATAACAGATGCATGGAGCTTCGCAAAACTTGCAATCATCCATTGCTCAACTATCCCTATTTTAATGACCTCTCAAAAGATTTTCTTGTAAGATCTTGTGGGAAGTTGTGGATTCTTGATAGAATTTTAATAAAGCTTCAGAGAACTGGTCATCGGGTATTACTCTTTAGTACCATGACAAAACTCTTAGATATATTGGAGGAGTACTTGCAATGGAAACGACTAGTATACAGACGGATTGATGGGACAACTAGCTTAGAAGATCGTGAATCTGCTATAGTTGACTTCAATAGGCCTGACACTGACTGCTTTATCTTCTTGCTTAGCATACGTGCTGCTGGAAGAGGTCTCAATCTTCAGACTGCTGACACAGTCATCATTTATGATCCTGATCCAAACCCTAAAAATGAAGAACAGGCAGTTGCAAGAGCCCATCGCATTGGTCAGACTAGAGAAGTGAAAGTTATTTACATGGAGGCAGTTGTTGACAAGGTCTCAAGCCATCAGAAAGAGGATGAATTTCGAAATGGTGGTACAGTTGATTCTGATGATGACCTAGCTGGTAAAGACCGGTATATGGGGTCAATTGAAAGCCTTATTCGTAATAACATTCAGCAATACAAGATTGACAT
This sequence comes from Rubia yunnanensis, assembly GCA_037428765.1. Taxonomy (NCBI): domain Eukaryota; kingdom Viridiplantae; phylum Streptophyta; class Magnoliopsida; order Gentianales; family Rubiaceae; genus Rubia; species Rubia yunnanensis. The sequence goes on along the minus strand of CM075063.1, from coordinate 1,779,190 downwards.
GGCTGATGAAGTTATAAATGCTGGGAGGTTTGATCAGAGGACCACACATGAAGAGAGACGTTTGACATTAGAGACATTATTGCATGATGAAGAGCGATATCAAGAGACACTTCATGATGTCCCATCCCTTCAGGAGGTAAACAGGATGATTGCTAGGAGTGAAGAAGAAGTAGTCCTTTTTGATCAGATGGATGAAGACCTGGACTGGACTCAGGAGATGTCTAGACATGATCAGGTCCCTAAGTGGCTTCGTGCTAATACTAAGGAGGTGAATGCAACCATTGCCAGTTTATCGAAAAAACCATCAAAAAGCCCCTATGGTGGTGCAGAACCAAATGAAGTGGCTCCTGAAGGTGAGAGGAGAAGAGGTCGGCCTAAGGCAAAAAAGATACCCATCTACACAGAATTGGATGACGATGACTTTTCTGATGCCAGCTCGGAGGAAAGGAATGAGGATTCTGTGCGTGAAGAAGAAGGCGAAATTGGGGAATATGAAGATGATGAATTAAGCGGTGCTGGTGATGCTCCTCCAAGTAATAAAGATCATTCTGAAGATGATATTGCTCCTCCATCTACTGGATATGGATATGCCCGGCCTTTGAATAACACCAAAGATAATCACTTGCTTGAAGAAGCAGGTTCATCAGGTTCTTCCTTAGAAGGTCAACGATTGATGCGCAAGGTGTCTCCTTCTGTGTCTTCTCAGAAGTTTGGATCCCTTTCAGCATTGGATGGAAGGCCCAGTTCTCATTCAAAGAAGCGTGTAAGTTTCTTTTTTGTTATTTGTTTAAATTTATAATGTTTATATGATCATTAACTAAAGGAGCTACTTCACATTTTGTTTACCAGTCAGATGATCTAGAGGAAGGAGAAATTGCTGCATCTGGAGACTCCCCTATGGACGTCCAGCAATCTTGTAGTTGGAACCAGGATCGTGATGAGGGAGAAGAGGAGCAGGTATTGCGTCCTAGAATAAAAAGGAAACGCAGTATACGCCTTCGTCCACGCCCTGTTATTGAGAAGCCAGATGAGAAGTTCAATGAGAAGCCATCCCTTCGCCGTGGAGATTCTCTGCTGACATCCCAGGTTGACCAAAAATATGAGCCGGCATTCAAGAATGACCGTGATCGAAAAGGGCCAGGAGAGCTTGTGATATCAAAGCATGATCAAGTTGAATCATCTACAAAGAGTAAACGGAACTTAAATTCACGGAAATTACCCAACCCTCCTAAGATGCCTGGTACCCTGAAATCTGGCAGGTTTGCTCATTCAGATGAATCTCTACAAAACTCAAGGGAAAACTTGGATGCGAAGATGGTACAGGCTGGTGGAAGATTGGGTACTGGTTCCAAGATGAATGAGGTCGTTCAGAAAAAGGTGTGTATTACTGGACCTCCTCTTTGCTTATTATAGCATCACAATGATTGTCCTAAAACGTGTCATCTTGCTCTTTTTCCTTTCATGTATATTTAATGTTCTAATCCCTCCGTGCCACTACAAGTGTCCCCTTACCTTTTGGCAAAAAAAAAAGGTCGATGCAAATTTGTGGAAGAAAACGAGCGAAGAGAATAAAATAAAGGAAGAATAAAAATGAGTGGATGAGAATGCATATTTTACCATAAAATGAAAGTTTAAAAGAAGAAAATCTCAGCAGCCTAGTGGGACATCCCAAAATGAAAACTACACTCCTTGTGGGGGATGGATGGAGTACTTGCTAGAAATTTCTGATATTTTTTGGAGTACATTACCCTCTGACGAATCACCCTATGAATCATTTTATTAGTAAATAATGCTTTACAAGTCTCGCAACCGTTTCTTAACTGTTATTGGTTAGATCACTGTTATCTTCTTTTGGTAGTGATGAATCTTTAAAACATGCTATGTTTTTCTATGTTGAAGATTCTTCAGTTTGACTTCTCATACTTTTATAGCAGCTGTTTTCTTTTTCACTGTCAAGCAAACTGTTCTCAGCTTGTTCCAATGTCAGTTGCTTTTACCTGTCAGGCTACTACTGTATTATATGTTATTTGTTTTAAGAATTCACTATTTTTGTGATCATTGATTTCAATGATTGCTGATTTTGTGACTATCAGTATTGTTGTTTGACATGTCAACCCAAATATGTAGGGTATGCAATACTGAACTATTAAGTGGCTTGAATATCTTATGGAACCTCTCACAACTGAAGAAAAAACAAAACTCAAATTAAAACTGATTTAAATTGTTTCTAGCTTAATGATGCGCTATCTTTTTTCTATTGTGTATCTGTGTTGATGTTCTATTGTTTGCAGTGTAAGAACGTGATTAGCAGGCTTCGAAAGAGAATTGATCGAGAAGGTGCTCAGATTATCCCACTACTTACTGATCTGTGGAAAAGAATTGAAAGTTCTGGGTGTATTCCTGGGACAGAGGATCACCTTTTTGATTTACCTGAGATTGGTATGCGGCTTGACAACGACGACTATGCTGGAGTGCTGGAATTTGTTTCAGATGTGCAGCGTATGTTGAAAAGTGGTGTGCAATTTTATGGCTTTTCACATGAGGTATTCTACTCTATTTTTGCATACCTCTATTGAGGTATAACATCATATTGTCAGGAACAATGATAATATTATGTGAATTCTTTTGGTTCCCTCTTGTCTAGTTACTGAATGCGAAGTGAGTCCATTCTGCCTTCTCATAATTTATGAATTTGCTAAGAAATCCTCGCAAAGGTGTCCAGTAACTAATTAAATGATGTGGAACAGGTGAGATCCGAAGCAAGGAAGGTCCATGATCTTTTCTTCGATATCTTGAAGATAGTCTTTCCAGATGTTGATTTCAGAGAAGCCAAAAGTTCTGTATCTTTCAACAGCCCGTCATCAGCCTCTGCACATGGGTCATCGTCGAAACATGTGCCTCCTAGCCAAAATAAACGCCCGAGGCCATCGAGCGGTGGAGAAACAGAGCCAATCCGCCCTCAGAAGCCTCTCACCCGTGGACTGATGCACGAAGAGCCCGAGCCAATTCGTCCTCAGAAGCCTCTAACCCGTGGAATGATGCACGAAGAACCCGAGCCAGTCCGTCCACAGAAGCCTCTGACCCGCGGTATGATACACGAAGATGCAAAGCAAAGAATCCACACGTCTCAAAAGGAGTCAAGGCTTGGAAGCAGCAGCAGCCGCGACACTTCCCAGCAAGACGACCCACGCCCATTCACTCACCCAGGGGATCTCGTCATCTGCAAGAAGAAGAGAAAGGGTTTGAGACCAGGAAGTGGGTCACCAACACCCGTCTCACCTACTGGCATCAGCCGGGGGATCAGAAGCCCTGCAGGACCTTCACTGGCCAAAGACACAAGATTGAGTCAGCCGGGCATGCAGCAACAGGGCCGGAGCAACCAATCCCCTCAGCCAGTCAACGGGAGCGGGAGTGGCAGTGGTGGAAGCGTCGGCTGGGCAAATCCCGTGAAAAGGATGCGAACAGACACAGGAAAGAGGCGCCCGAGCCATTTATGATTTGTATGTAAGGTTTCGGTTTCATCTAATAGATTGATTATCTGATATGTAGCCTGAGGAGCTGTGCGGGAACGGCCCCTGCGAGTTGTAATACCTGTTAATATAGGAGGAAGTTGAGGCATAGTCCTCGTGTAAGATATTATTCTGGTGCCATCTCATAGAGTAGAAAGGGATGGCAACAGCCAAAACTTATGCTCATTTATGTAGTCTCTTGACCTCTGAACCTAACTTACTGATATTTTGGCCCCCTCTTTGCTTTTAATAATCTTAGGTTACCTGCTTTTATGTTAAGCTGGAGGTTAGTTTATGTCGGTTCTTTTGATTTGTTGATTTAATTGGCGTGGAGGTCTGAGGACTCCAACTCGTCTGGTAGCATGTTTTCGGTGTACTGGTGCTTGCCCATTTAAGCCACGTTTTCGGTGTATTAGGGAATTTGGGAACGGCTAATCTGCGTCCTTTATTTAGTAACTTCTTTTTTGTACTCCCTCTATCTCACCTGAACTTGCACGTACTATTCATTCTGCCACAATTAGTTAATTTGAAAAGTAAAAATTGAATAATATGTAAAGTAATATACTATCATGTTGGATTTTGTTAGAATCGTTGTAGCATCTATTTTCATAATATCATTTTTTTTGCTATTTTTAAATAATCTCAAGTAAAGATATTAATGGTCAAAAATAATTTGGTCAACTTATATGCAACTTTAGATGGGGTGGATGGCAAAAATGCATTCATGTCTTATTTTTTGAAAGTGCACTTATGGCATTGGGTTTGCACTGATTCAGAAAGTTGTACCCCTAAAGCCGCTTTCCGGCGTTGACCTCGATTTTTTGGGTGCTGACCTAATTGAAAGTACCAAAATACCCTTCACTAAAATTCCAAAACGTTGAAAGAATCGGGAGTGTTGGGTCGCAATTTTCCAACCGGAATGAATTCGATAGTGGCACAGTCTAAGAGAGAAGACATAAGCACCACTAGAGCTTGTCCTCGAGAGTCCGTGATGGAATAAGAGGAGTTTTGGGAGGTGATGGTTCACTGGCAAGGAGAAGAGGTTCGCTGGTGAGCAGGTCCAGTGTAATCATGGTTTTCTCGTAACGACAATGTGTCACGATTGACAGAAGAGTGGTTCTCTCGCAACTGACGGCCAGCGTTGACTTTGCTCGTGACAGGCAGGGTTGATATTGCGGCTGCATGTATAATGTGTTTGATAATTGGTAGCATAAGAAAATATTTCAACACTTGCCGAAACTTCATTGTTTGCTGCTGCCATGTCTCAGAAGTAGTTCACCACTTGTAGGTTTAACTCAATCCGTGCTGTTGTGATTCAGTGAGAGCATGGAGATTTGGTTTTGGTCTCTACTAAACAAGTTACTCCTCCCCTTGGAATAGACTCAGGTGTTGGACATCTTTTTCCAGGCAGATGTAGGGAATTTCACTGAAAGGTTTCAGGCGAGAGCAGTTTCGGAAGATGAAATATTGAGGTGATGGACATCTTTTTTCAGGCAGATGTAGCAGCAGCCAGTTTTGAAAGATGTAATAATGTAAATAAAACGCGAGGATATATTTTAATTGGTGGAATGTGAACAACATACGAACAACATATATTAATTTTTCTCATTCTCGTGTCATGAAGCTCGTGTCATGTTCTTGTACTAATCACATCTCAGAAATTACCAATCCTCGAAATAATATACTAACACATAAGCAGATAAGGAAAGAGGTTTGTGTGTGGACATTGCCCAAATATCGAAATCCCAATACAAATCTTACAATCCTACAATTCTACTTTCAAATTTGCAAAAACGATTCTATACCCAATCCTACGATCTCAGAACTTCTGAATTTTTTTGTTCAACTTAGCTTTACTTTTTTTTTTTAGAATATGCGATCTTTTTTCATTCTGATCCTTCACATTCCAAACCTACCCAAAAAACGACCCTGCATAAAATTCCGATCCTATAAACATTGGTAAAAAGACGATACCCCCACCCTCAGGGCCCCGGCCGCGCCGACATCACAGCCATCACCGAGGAGGTAAATCACAGCAGACACCCAGATTCTATAAACATTGGTGGGCAGATGGAAAGTGGTGCAGCATACCAGCTAGGTTCAGTTCACAAGACTCAATTTCTTTAAACCAACTAGATCAAGAGGCCTTCAAAAGCTAACCAAATCAACAAGTTGTTAAGACACATAAAACACCTTGAATTGAAACATGCAAATATTTACATATGGAGTTGGAGTTGGGGTTTGGGAGTCATTTTTCGGCCACCCTTTCCCAAATGAATAGTCTAACAGATTCATGCTTACATAGGCAGGAAAAAAAATCATTTACAAGTACACCTTGACATAGCTAAGAGGCACAGAATCAGAGCTCAAGGATCAACTGGACCCGCAGCCATAGCTTCATCACTCGAATCATATTCATCTTCACTGATTTCATCTTCACTAGATTCCTCCTCGGGTGCTTCTGCCCCGATGTCTTCTGGCTTGGCATACTTCTGGCAGTATTCTGTTTGACACACGGAGAGAAAGTCGGATCATACTCAAAGAAGTTCAACCCGGTAATCGAAGAGATTGAAGAAACAAAAGCTCCAATGGTGAAAGAAAGTACATGGTTAAGTTAAGATGCAACCACTTAATGTAAAAGGGGAAAAGTTGCAAAACAATAAACCATTAGTTGCGATTCAACAAAAAATCTCCAAAAACTAAGATCATAGACTACTAATGATAATCTTACATCATGGATTAGTTTTCACTCCCCCCACGTTTTTTTGCAAGATATGTTATGTATACACTCACTCAAGTTATTGAGGAAATAGTCCCCCGTAAGTTCTTATCTCATCTTTCAAATTCCATCACAGTAAGTAGCAGAAAACAGAACGGCCTTTTCAGACTAAGGAAAGACAGAAGAAAAGAATCTGATCACAAGTCAACCTCATTCGACTTTGGTAGAAACTACAATGCCAACCTCATTTGAAAATTAGGAAGAAACTACAATGTCAACCTCATTCGATACTTTGAAAGAAACTACAATGCTAGCTTCAATCGACATTAAACTTAGAAACTGAAAAGGCTAGACTTCTACTAAACTTTTCGTGTTCAGGCTTTTGTGAACACATACACACATACACATGAACACAAACACAAGTAAATGCGACGTTTCGATGTATTATCTTTTTCAACTTAAAAGAACATGTTACCTTTAACTCTCAGTTCATAAGCAGCTCGATCACGCATCATCAAAGCAGCTGCCTCCCCATTCAGCGGGTCAGATGGGTTCGGATACAGAAGAAGTTGAGGAAGAAAAACTTCAAACACATTAACCAGATCTGCGACACATTTCCAAACATCAAAATGTTCTTAGGCAGCCATCACTGAAGAAAACTATACAACCATCCCAAGAACACTAAAACATGGAATTACCAAACATGGGGCTCCAAGTCTGGTTGATAACATCCAAACAGACAGAACCCGACCTAAAATATGAGAGCAAACGAACAGCATATAACTCCTCATTTCACAAAAGATAATAAGAGGAACCAAAAAAATAAAATACAAAACCAAATGCTCACATCTCATCCACATTAGGGTGGTAGATCTTATTCATAAACCCTATGGATGGAGATCTATAAGGGTAGGCATCAGGAAGCTCCACCCTTAATTTCCAAACACCGCCTTCATAAGGGCCTGCCACATTCAACTCATTAGTTCAAAAACCGGAACCAAAGGACCAAAACAAAAACAAGAAAGGAAAACCCCAATCGATTCAGTACATTCTTCATCAAAACAGGAAATAAATTTTTTTGCAGGAAGCTATGCAAAAGTAAAAACTCACTGAGATTACTAAACAAAACAAGAACATCTATGACTACCAAGTTGAAATCCTAGTCAATCCACAAACCAAATTCACACCCTAGTTCCCTACACAACATTGGTTCATAGGGTGATTTTGTCAACAGATTCAATCTGGAGAAGAAAGAAAAATAAATTCAAACAGCAACAATCATCATTACGCAAGCAAAAGCATATGAATTCTTGGTTCCATCTTTCTTGTTCCAACTTTCAATTACAAAAACGACCATCAGCACAACACACACATCAGGAACGTACAATGGATGACCCAACAAACAGAAGATTGAGAAATGGGATTTACTGTCATTGGGTCCATTGAAATGCACACAGAAAGACTGCAGATCATCTTCATTGATCATATCCACCTTGTAGTCACTCATCATCCTGCTCCAAACGAAAAACATAAATCAAATCAAACAAACTCCCAAAAGGGTCCCCCAAAACACCAAAAAATCCAAAAAATGATCAGAAAATTCACAGTTTCATCAGGTCCATCTCCCTGCGCTTGCTTGGGGAAGACATGGTCAGTCAATCAAAATTCTTGGATTTCCTTGATGGGTTTTTGAGAGGAGGAAAAAGGGTCACACAAACAGCAAGAAGAAACAAGATTACTTGAACATCTCGGTGAAGCAAATAAAGAGGATAGCTACAGTTTTCAGACAAATATAATAATGAGTGAATGAATATAAAAGAAAAGGGGTTGAGTGTTGGGTAAATTCTCTGAAAGTTTTCAACTTTTTTAACGAATTTACTGCCGAAAATGTGTTCTTCTTGGACTTTCCTAATTACCACTGCCTTTCCTATAGTGGATTAGGCGGCGCCCATAATCTTCATCTAGACTTCCAGTTAGTTTCATGGTTAAGCTTTTCGTACCCACGTTTCAGATGCTGTACTGTCGTTAATTTGCGTCTTTAAAATTACTAAAATGACATTACAGAATTACTAGTAAAAAGATCTTCATTTTTATATATTGCGATTTTCTATTTTGCTTTTCTACTGGGAGGTCGTCTCTTGAAAGACGGTATTTTCATAAGTCATGGAAAGACCAAAGTTTAAAGTGTAAATTAGAAGAAATGAAGATAAAATTTTTGGGTTGCATGAACCGGGTTATAAATTTAATAACTACTACATGTTGCATACTAAATTTTTAATGTTGCAACTAAGACCTTTTACCTTTTATTATTCAAATTAAACCCCATCTTTCCATAAGCCTATGGAAAGACCGTCTTTCCCAAGACTTTGCCTTCTATTGGTGTTTTAAGAAAGAAAGAGTCTGTCTCTTGAAATATGATATTTTCATAAATTATGGAAAGATCAATATTTAAAGTGCAAATTAGAAGAAATGAAGATAAAAATTTTTGGGTTGCATGAATCGGGTTATGAATTTTATAACTATGACATGTTGCATAATAAATTTTTAATATTGCAACTAAGAATTTTACCTTTTATTATTCCAATTAAACTCCGTCATTCCATAAGCCTATGGAAAGATGATCTTTCCCAAGACTATTCAGAGTCCGACTCTTGAAAGACGGTCTTTTCATAAGGCATGGAAAAACCAATATTTAATATGCAAATTAAAATAAAAGGCAAAATACTCATAAGACCCTATGTTTTGCTCATATGTGTCAATATGATCCTGCAAGATCAGAAAGTGCTATTATAACCCTATGTTTTGCATTAAAAGTACCGATATAACCTTTTGACACCATTCCGATGTTGACTAGGTAGTTTCCAACATTGACCAAATACAAAAAAAACTAAACTACCCCTAGTCATAAAACAAAATATGTAATGACAAAAACATCCCTAAGTTCTTCTCCTTCTTCATCTCTATCATCTCCATAACCACTGTTGCTCCCACCACTGATCCACCACCGCCCGCCCCCAGCACGACGACCAAAATCTGGGAATTCACTCCGCCCGTATACAGATCTAAGCTTTCGGAGACAAAAAAAATCCACCAAATTCAAACACATTTGTCATAAAACTCCAAAAAACATACATATGCATGCGAAAATTTCTCAGAAATTAGGCATTTCACCTCAATCCACATCTAATTCAAATCCACACCAATATGAATCCAAAACTCACCGCAACAGCAAAATACAGTACTAAAAAAATGCAATGACTCGGAGAGAACACTCACCGCTAGCAGCTGCGTTGCGGTTCACCATAAGGCGGTGATGGGGTTACAGATCGGAGAATCTCTGACAGCTAAATGTCGGCGGTGCCTCGAAGATCTCCTCCACGGTGGCGCCTTGAACCACCACCACCTCTCAACCACCACTATCAGCCACCGCCCAACACCACATCGCGTCGCTAGAGCAGATTTGGAATCCTATTCAGCCCGGAGCAGATCTGGAATCTCGTTCAGCCCAACCTTTCCTCAGCTGTGCTTACGCCGCTGCCTCCTCGAATCCCATTCAGCTCTGCAGACGCACATAACCCTATCGTTCGGGAGCGCCCGAAGGAGATCTTGTCCATGGTGCTGACCAAGATGAAGGAGGTGGCAAGGTCTTTCTTGGGGCAGACTGTCAAGAAGAAGAATGAGGGAACTAGAATAAAGAAACCTGAGGAAGAAGAAGGGAACCATTTTTTAATATATACTGAGGGCATAACTTCCCTTTCACCTTTTTTCTGAATTTTTATTTTTTGAACAGGGCTATAATAGTTAATTTACATAATTCCGGACAAATTGGGGCCTCCAGGGTTAGATTAGTACAATTTGAGCAAATCATAGGGATACAATAACACTTTCTGATCTTGCAGGGTTATATTAGCACATATGATCAAAACATAGAGCGGTTTCCAGAGCGGTTTTTTGAACTTAAGAAACCCCATTGCACTTGCTGGTGGTTTATGGTGAAAATTGCAAGTGCAATGGGGGTTTCTTAAGTTTAAAAAATCGCTCTAGAAAACCCCATTGCAATTTTCACCATAAACCACCAGCAAGTGCAATGGGGGGTTTACGGTCTTTCCATAAGTTATGGAAAGACCAGAAATCTGGAAAGATCGTGGGGGGTTTACGATCTTTCCATAACTTATGGAAAGACCACACAAGAGATCGTGGCTTAACTTGCTAGAAATTGCAATTTTGCTCTAGAAATCTTAGGTTTCACGAATACCGCGGTGAAAGACGGTCTTTAAGTTTAAAACCCCCATTTCGATCTCTTGAAAGATGCTAAGGTTTAAAGTGTAAATTAGAAGAAATGAAGATAAAATTTTTGGGTTGCATGAATCGGACTTTAAAATTTATAACTGCTACATGTTGCATAATAAAATTTTAATATTGCAACTAAGATATTTTATCTTTTATTATTCTAATTAAACTCCGATTTCCATAACTCTATGAAAGACGGTATTTCCCAAGATTTTATCATAATTTAAACACATAATTAACTAGAAATTTATCCACTATTAATTGTATTTTATCTATTATTTTTCATGCAAGTAACACCATTTAATTTTTTAATAGTAAAATTAGTACTATAATAAAATAAATTTTAGGTGGTTTTGAAGATTTATGAGGTGCAAATATTATGAATTTGTGATGAGTGTGGAAATTGAAGTGGGTGATGAGATTGAGTGAATTTTATATAAAAAATTAACGAAACAATGATGTTTTTGATATTATACCTAATATGGATTGTGAAAATCCCAACCGTAATGGTTGAACCTCGTCTACAAAACTAATAATTTATATTAGTCTGTAATAGGGAAATAAAATAATTTATTAAATGTAATTAGAAATACAAAAATCTATGATGATTGTGAAAAATAAAAGGTAATAAATGAATCCAATCATTACTGAAGAATAACAAAATTCTTCTGGCGTAAGATCTCCAGTGAGAATACTAACATGCAGTACCACGATAATTACTGCAACAAAGAATGACATTAGTCTCGACATGTTATCAGCAAAAGATTGAGAAGGATATAAGATAGATGATGAAATGTGGTTTTGAAATGTCGGATAAATTCGTATATATATATACTATAAAATAGAGCCGTTTATAACTGTTATATTAACGTTGGAAATATAGCCGTTTATAGCCAATATATTAGCACTATACATATGCTGACTAATTATAATTAAATGCTAAGAGTTAGTGTTGTCAAAGAAGATATAATATATATATATATTGTAAGTACATATGTATATTGTGAGTATATTTATATATATACAATAATAATAATAAATAAATAAATAAGTAATAAATAAATAAGTGAATGAATGAACAAGTAAGGAAAATTAAGGAGAAATGGACGGCGGACGTAAGGAAATTTATCCAAAGTAATTTTGGCAAATGGAATTGTTGGGAGGAGAAAATAAACGGCAGACGTAAGAATTTAATCCAAAGTAATTTTGGCAAATGGAATGACTAGGAGAAAGAAACGGCGGACGCAGAGATTTTATCCAAAGTAATTTTGGGCAAATGGAATTGGGAAGAGGAAATGAACGGCGGACGTGAGGGAGAATTTTCCCAAGTAATTTTTTGGGCAAGTGAACATAGGTTACAAGACAAAATTTCAGGTTGGTAGGTGTCAGAACCTATATTTTTATCCAGTATAAATATTGGGTCCCCAGTTCTTACCTTCTCACACAGCCTTAAGAAAAAGTTTCTTGCCAAAAGAATAGTGGTGAGCAGTGATAAAGCAGGAGACGGAAAGTTGCCAAGCCCAAGTCTAACCACAGTGAGTGTTTTCATTGTCTTAGCATGAATTGAAGTAATATATATATATATAGTCTCATATGCGTATAGACTGCCACCAGTGAACAATACCCCTCAAACCCATGTCCTCGAATCCCTGTCGTCGAACCTCTATCCTCGAACCCCTGTTAAACCTTGACCCCTCGAACCCCTGCTAAACAGTAGCCCTCGAATTCCTATCCTCGAACATCTGTCCTCGAACCTCTGTCCTCGAACCCCTGTTAAACCTTGACCCCTCGAACCCCTGCTAAATAGTAGCCCTCGAATCCCTGTCTTCGAATCCCTATTAAAACTCTACCCTCGAATCCCTGTCCTCGAATCCTTATTAAACCTCTGTCCTCGAACCCCTGTTAAGCCTTGACCCCTCGAACCCCTGTTAAACAGTAACCTCTCGAACCCTTGTCCTCGAACCCCTGTTAAACAGTAACCTCTCGAACCCTTGTCCTCGAACCCCTGTTAAGCCTTGACCCCTCGAACCCCTGCTAAACAGTACCCCTTGAATCCCTGTCCTCGAACCCCTGTTAAGCCTTGACCCTCGAACCCCTACTAAACAGTACCCCCCGAATCCCTGTCCACGAACCCCTGTTAAGCCTTGACCCCTCGAACCCCTACTAAACAGTACCCCTCGAACCCCTGTCCTTGAACCCCTGCTAAATAGTAACCTCTCGAAGCCATGTCCTTGAATCCCTATTGAAAACTACATCTCGAACCCCTGTTAAACAGTAACCTCTCGAAACCCTGTCCTCGAACCTCTACTAAACAGTGCCTCTTGAACCACTAAAACTTTCACCCCTCAAACCACTGAAAATTTCACCCCTCGAACTACTGAAAATTTAACCCCTCGAACCCACTGAAAGGCTTCATCCCTCGAACCTTACCCCTCGAACCATTGGAACCTTACCTCTTGAACCACTTACCCCTCGAACCTCACCACTCAAACTGGTAATACTTACCACTCGAATCTCACCTCTCGAACTGGTACCACTTACCTCTCAAACCAGTACCACCCGATACCCATTCCACTTGAACCTTGTTCACTCAAATTCTTTACTCGAACCCCCTGTACTCGAACCCAACTACTTGAACCCCTTGTAATCGAACCCAACTACTCAAACCTAACTACTCGAACCCCTGTACTCGAACCCCTGTACTCGAAATACATACTCGAACCTGTACTTGAACTCCATCATAAAGGGACATACCTGTCAAAAAAATAAATTGATAATATATACTAACTGTTAAACTGAGTGTGTTATTACTGTGTTCAATTATCGTGAAACTGAGTTATGAACTGCTCTAATATTTTTCTGTGAATGACCGGCTTGTACTTTATCTTGCCGTGTCAAACTTGAATCATAAACCGCTCTGATATGTTATGTGGATGAACGGCTTGTACTTTATCTTGCCATGTCAAACTCAAAATATCTACTACCTGATTACCTGTCTGTGATTTTGGGGCCCCCGATGAGATTGTAGTTTGGTCGAAGTCGGCGGGGAACGGTTTTGACCGGACCGTCTGATTAGATCGGTTACTCGTGAAGTTTCTGGTATGCTAGCATTACCCACTGTACTGTACTGATACGAGCTCATAACTGAACATCTGTTTGGGCGTGGTTGACGAGACTGAATACTGGACTAACAAGGTCTTTAGCCTCGAGACCCATGGACAGTTGATGATTGATGCAATGTGGGAACAGTACCTGCGTGCAAACGCAGAAGAAGTGAGGACAAACACAGCGGTCACCAAAAACCATCGACTGAAGAACCAAAGATGTAGGGATCTCGGGCAATGGCATGCCGAATGACAGGAAACCATTCGAGAAGTAGGCTCGGTCATGGTAAATACCCAGGAGCTACAGGGAGGTTTGACCGCCTATCATCGACAACCAACGGAAGCACGTTGGAGGCCTATTAGAGAGACTCGAGGCACGATGGAGCAATCTCTCACTACGTTGCGGGATGATTTAATGGACCAAGCATACTCTAGATCGGAGCAAGAAGAAGGAGGTGACTCCACCAAGGATTCGAGAGTTGATTAAAAATTGGAAGCCAACTTTTGGGGGAAAATTACAGCTATGATACTAACAGTTTGCAAGATAGGTATTAGAACAAGAAGTGAGTCCAAATTTTTCAACGTCAAAAGACGACGCTAGAGGCCTATAAAATTATCGCAAATATCTTATGATGAAGCTATAACTATTGTAAAATTTTAGTGATGTTATAAAAATATTTTGTGAATTATAATCTTTTGGTTAGAAAACTAAACAAGGATTGACTCAATCCATGGAACTAAATTTTTAAGTATAGGAAAATGGAAAAGGACCAAGGAGAAAGTTCAAACTCACCCGCGGGACAGAATCCCCAACCACTGGGATATAATTTTTCGCAAGTCAAGTTACCAAAATTTTGAGCCGCATAATAGAGAGGGACAATCGAGCTCAATCTTCGGTTTGGGATCGAAGTCACAGACCAAGACGGAGGACCCGACCTTGGAACGATTCCAGAAGTTTCATCCACCCAGGTTCAACGGCTGCCCGGATGATGAAGTCACCAAAAATTGGGTCAAAACAATGGCTCGAACCTTCCGAGCCTTAGGATATACGGATGGGCGAAAGGTGAATTTTGCTATATTCCAATTAGAAGGTGCCGCACTAGATTGGTGGAAAATTATACAAAGGAAGTGGGATATGGAGGACACTCCCAAGACCTGGGAAATTTTTGAAAGGGAGTTTAAGAAGAAGTTCATTCCACCGCTAGTTATCGAAAGGAAGGAAGCAGAATTCATAAACTTGAAACAAGGCTTAATGAGTGTAACGGAGTATGAGGCAAGGTTTTCTCGTCTCTCTAAATTTCAGAGAAGATGGTCTCGACTGACGAGGAACACAAGAGGAGATTTATCTAAGGGTTAAGGTTGGAATTGAAGGATGCCCTAGCCCCGAACTATCAGAACAGTTATACCGCAGCCATTGAATCCGCATGCAGAGTGGAGGAAACCAAAAATGATTTACGAGCCATGCATCAATCAAGAAGAACAAGTGTGAAGTTCCAGTCGGTATACACTCCAGGCCCACAGGGAATAAACTTTGAGAAAACAAAGTCCCTAGGAGAGACATATCCCGACCCTCAGCCATGTCGAAGAACTCGAGCACCATTTCGAGAGGAACAACTCTGGTTCATTGCACGCACTGTGGAAAAGGAAACCATGATGAGAAGGATTGCTGGAGAAAGGCAAACAAGTGTGTAAGGTGTGGAAATTTTGAACATAGAATATCAGAATACCCGCTTGCTCCGTCGAGTCACTCGTCTCAAACCATGGGGTCACAACCGTCAGTCACCAAATTGGCTCACAAAGGAGGAGTAAACGGGGGAAGCCAACCGAGGGTGCAATCTCATGTTTACGCAATGGAAGATAATGAAGCTCCGGATTCGACTGAAGTCATTGAAGGTACCCTTTCTATTTTGGGTAAACTAGCTAAAGTTTTGATAGATCCTGGTGTTTCTCATTCTTTTACTAGCTATTCCTTTCTTGAAAATATGGAAGATAAGATAGGGAATTTACCCTATAAGTTGGAAGTTAGCACTCTCACAAACAATGCTAAAATCCTAACTGGACGAGTATGTAGAAATTGTAGGGTAAACGTGGGGCGTAGGGAATTACCTATAGACCTAATTGCTCTACCCTTAAAGGGCTATGAGGTAATACTTGGAATGGATTAGCTCGCTAAAAATCACGCCCAGTTAAATTGTCATACGAAGGAAGTTAAGCTGTGTCAACCAGGGGAACCTCCGATTGAAGTGGATGTGGGAAGGAAAAGATTCTCCTCATTATTAGTTGCTGGAGTCAAGGCTCGACGAATGATTTGCAAAGGGGCGATTGGAATATTGGCTTATATCTTAAATAAGCCAGTGGACCAGTTAAAAGGAGAAAATATAAATGTGGTCCAAGACTTCCCTGAGGTATTTCCAGAGGAACTCGTAAGTTTACCTCCTGAAAGGGAGACCGAGTTTACCATTGATCTGGTACCTGGGGCCGCACCTATTTCTCGAACCCCATATCATATGGCACCGTTAGAGCTACATGAGTTGAAGCTACAACTTGAAGACTTGTTGACTCGAGAATTCGTTCAACCGAGGACCTCTCACTGGGGAGCCCCGATATTATTTGTTAAAAAGAAAGATGGCTCTCTTCGAACGTGTATTGACTATCAAGGCTTAAACAATGTGACGATTACGAATAAATACCCCCTTCCCATTAATGAGGAGTTGTTCGATCAACTCCAAGGAGCAGTTGTATTTTCCAAACTGGATTTACGAGAAGGGTACTACCAGTTGTGAGTGAAGGGGGAGGACATACCCAAGACTGCTTTCATTACTCGATATGGTCATTATGAATTCCTAGTAATGTCATTTGGGGTGACCAATGCACCAGCTGCTTTTATGGACCTCATGCATCGAGTATTTAGGCCATACTTAGACGAGTTTGTTGTCATCTTCATCGATGACATCCTGGTCTATTCCAAATCTCAGCAGGAGCATGAAGGGCACCTAAGGAAAGTATTACAACTGCTTGAAGAGCACAAGTTATACGCCAATTTTAGCAAATGTGAATTCTGGCTAAACCAGGTGAACTTTTTGGGGCACGTGATTAGCAGGGAAGGAATATCCGTGGTTCCATCTAAAGTTGAAACAATGCTAAACTGGAGAGTGCCAAACAATAGTACTGAAGTTCGAAGTTTTCTTGGACTAGCAAGGTACTATAGGCATTTTATTAAAGACTTCTCTAAGCTTGCATCCCCTTTATTCTACTTAACTCAGAAAGGAGTTAAGTACAAATGGAATGAGAAGGCTGAATCCAGTTTTCAAGAATTGAAGAAACGCCTGACCACTGCCCCAATCCTTACCCTACCTGAGGGAAATGATGGATTCATAGTATATACTGATGCTTCAGGAGATGGTCTCGGGTGCGTATTGATGCAAAGGGGCCACGTGATTGCTTATGCATCTTGAAAGTTAAAACTTTATGAAAAGAATTACCCCACCCATGACCTAGAGCTAGCTGCAGTGGTAATTGCCTTAAAGAAGTGGCGACATTACTTATAGGGAGTCACGTTTGAAGTAATGTCAGATCATAATAACCTGAAGTACCTATTTTCCCAAAAGGACCTGAATATGCTCCAACGTCGGTGGATGGAGTTTTTGGGGGATTATGACTGTGTAATTAACTACCATCCTGGCAAGGTGAACGTGGTGGCAGACGTACTAAGCAGGAAGGTGAATTTGGCGCACATCTAGATAAAGGAGGCAGAAATGTTATCACAAGCAGAGAATTGGGAATGCGAGACCAAACCTGACCGACTTGTATTCTTCAATCTAAGGGTACAAGCTGAGTTACCCATAGAGATTAAGAAAGCTCAAGAGTCAGATGAATCATTGGTAAAGAAGAAAAAGCTTGTTGCTGAAGGGAAATTGCCAGACTTTGAAGTAGATAATGAAGGAGTGCTGACCTGTAAAGGTAGGTTTTGGCTACCCCGGAATTCAGCAATCACCCAAAGAGTGTTATAGGAAGCTCACCGATCCAAGTATACGGTGCACCCAGGAGGAAACAAAATGTACCGAGACCTGAAACAACGGTACTGTTGGGATAATATGAGGAGGGACATACCGAAATACGTGGCATGTTGTTTGGTGTGCCAACAGGTTAAGGCCAAACATCAGAAACCATCTGGGTTGTTACAAATATTGGAAATTCCCGAGTGGAAATGGGATCACATCACGATGGACTTCGTGACAGGACTACCTCAAACACCAAAGAATTTTGATGCATTATGGGTGGTGGTTAATCGGTTGACCAAGTCGGCTCATTTCCTACCAATCAACGTTAAATACTCCTTGGAAAGACTGACTGTCCTATACATTCAGGAAATTGTAAGATTGCATGGGGTGCCGATAACTATCGTGTCTGATAAGGACCCAAGATTCACTTCCCATTTCTGGAGGCAACTGCAAGCTGCATTGGGAACCAAATTGAACTTTAGTACAAGTGCCCATCCACAGACAGATGGGCAGTCGGAGAGAACAATTCAAACTTTGGAGGACATGCTCCAAAGCTGTGTTATGGATTTTGGGGGATGTTGGGACGCTCATTTACCTTTGGTAGAATTTTCTTATAACAACATTTACCATTCGTCCATTGGTATGGCTCCATATGAAGTGCTCTACGGTAGAAAGTGTCGAACACCCCTCTTTTGGGATGAAGTGGGAGAGAAAAAGACTTTTCCAGTTACCAGTATACCTTGGGTTAAGGAATCCATGGATAAGGTCAAACAGATAAAGCAGCGCTTACAGACGTCTCAAAGTCGACAGAAGAGTTACGCAGATCATCAGAGGAGGGATTTGGAGTTTGGAGTAGGTGACCAAGTGCTCTTAAAGGTAACCCCTCACAAGGGTCTCATCCAGCATGGTAAGAAAGGAAAACTGAGCCCAAGGTACATTGGCCCTTTTGAAGTCGTACAACGAGTCGGGCCAGTTGCTTATCAACTTAACCTACCTAGCCAGTTGGGGAAATTACATGATGTTTTCCATGTGTCACTTCTGAAAAAGTACCACCTGCTAAACCATGAAGACTTAGAAGTGAATGAAAAACTGATGTACGAGGAAAATCCTGTAAAAATATTGGATCGAAAAATCAAGACATTGCGAACCAGGGAGATCCCTATGGTTTTGGTATTGTGGAGAAATCATAAGGTCGAAGAAGAAACTTGGGAGTTGGAAGCAGACATGAGGAGTACTTACCCAGAATTGTTCATGGGAAATGGGAATTTCGGGGACGAAATTCATTAAGGAGGGGAGATTGTGAAAACCCCAATCGTAATGGTTGAACCTCGTCTACAAAACTAACAATTTATAATAGGGAAATAAAATAATTTATTAAATGTAATTAGAAATACAAAAATCTATGATGATTGTGAAAAATAAAATGTAATAAATGAATCCAATCATTACTGAAGAATAACAAAATTCTTCCGGCGTAAGATCTCCAGTGAGAATACTAACATGCAGTACCACAATAATTACTGCAACAAAGAATGACATTAGTCTCGACATGTTATCAGCAAAAGATTGAGAAGGATATAAGATAGAAGAGGAAATGTGCTTTTGAAATGTTGGATAAATTCATATATATATATATACTATAAAATATAGCCGTTTATAACTGTTATATTACCGTTGGAAATATAGCCGTTTATAACTAGTATATTATCACTATACATATGTTGACTAATTATAATTAAATGCTAAGAGTTAGTGTTGTCAAAGAAGATATAATATATATATATATATTGTAAGTATATATATATATATTGTGAGTATATTTATATATATACAATAATAATAATAATAAATAAATAAGCAAGTAATAAATAAATAAGTGAATGTATGAACAAGTAAGGAAAATTAAGGAGAAATGGACGGCGGATGTAAGGAAATTTATCCAAAGTAATTTTGGCAAATGGAATTGCTGGAAGAGAAAATAAACGGTGGACGTAAGAATTTAATCCAAATTAATTTTGGCAAGTGGAATGACTGGGAGAAAGAAACGGCGGACGCAAAGATTTTATCCAAAGTAATTTTGGGTAAATGGAATTGGGAAGAGGAAATGAACGGCGGACGTGAGGGAGAATTTTCCAAAGTAATTTTTTGGGCAAGTGGACATAGGTTACAGGATAAAATTTCAGGTTGGTAGGTGTTAGAACCTATGTTTTTATCCAATATAAATATTGGGTCCACAGTTCTTACCTTCTCACACAACCTTAAGAAAAATTTTCTTGCCAAGAGAATAGTGGTGAGCAGTGATAAAGCAGGAGATGGAAGTTGCCAAGTCCAAGTCTAACCACAGTGAGTGTTTTCATTGTCTTAGCTTTAATTGTATTAATATATATATATATATATAGATAGATATATAGTCTTGTATGCGTACAGATTGCCACCAGTGAACAGTACCCCTCGAACCCATGTCCTCAAATCCCTGTCCTCGAACCTCTGTCCTCGTACCCCTGTTAAACCTTGACCCCTTGAACCCCTGTTAAACAGTAGCCCTCGAATCCCTGTCCTCGAACCTCTGTCCTCAAACCCCTGTTAAACTTTGACCCCTCGAACCCCTGCTAAACAGTAGCCCTCGAATTCCTGTCCTCAAACCCCTGTTAAACCTTGACCCCTCGAACCCCTGCTAAACAGTAGCCCTCGAATCCCTGACCTCGAATCCCTATTAAACCTCTGCCCTTGAATCCCTGTCCCCGAATCCCTATTAAAACTATGTCCTCGAACCCTTGTTAAGCCTTGACTCCTTTAACCCCTGCTAAACAGTACTCCTCGAATCCCTGTCCTCGAACCCCTGTTAAGCCTTGACCCCTCGAACCCCTGCTAAACAGTACCCCTCGAATCCCTGTCCGCAAACCCCTGTTAAGCCTTGACCCCTCGAACCCTTACTAAATAGTACCCCTCGAATCCCTATCCTCGAACCCCTGCTAAACAGTAACCTCTCGAACCCATGTCCTCGAATCCCTAGTGAAAACTACATCTCGAACCCCTGTTAAACAGTAACCTCTCGAAACCCTATCCTCGAACCTCTACTAAACAGTACCTCTCGAACCACTAAAATTTTCACCCCTCGAACCACTAAAATTTTCACCCCTCGAACCACTGAAAATTTCACCCCTCGAACTACTAAAATTTCACCCTCGAACCCACTGACAGGCTTCACCCCTCGAACCTTACCCCTCGAACCATTGGAACCTTACCTCTCGAACCATTTACCCCTCGAACCTCACCACTCGAACTGGTAATACTTACCACTCGAACCTCACCACTCTAACTGGTACCACTTATCCCTCAAACCAGTACCACCCGATACCCGTTCCACTTGAACCTTCTCCACTCGAATTCTTTACTCGAACCCCTTGTACTTGAACCCAACTACTTGAACCCAACTACTTGAACCCCGTGTACTCGAACCCCTGTACTCAAAATGAACTACTCGAACCCCTGTACTCAAACCCAACTACTCGAACCCCTGTACTCGAAATACATACTCGAACCTGTACTTGAACTCCATCATAAAAGGACATACCTGCAAAAAAATTAATTGATAATATATACTGACTGTTAAACTGAGTGTGTATATTACTGTGCTCAATTATCGTGAAACTGAGTTATGAACTGCTCCGATATTTTTCTATGAATGACCGGCTTGTATTATATCTTGCCGTTTCAAACTTGAATCATATACTGCTCTGATATTTTATGTGGATGATCGGCTTGTACTTTATCTTGTCGCGTCAAACTTGAATCATATACTGCTCTGATATGTTATGTGGATGAATCGCTTGTACTTTATCTTGTCGTGTCAAACTTGAAATATGTACTACCTGATTACCTGTCTGTGATTTCGGGGCCCCCGATGCGATTGTAGTTTGGTCGAAGTCGGTGGGGAACGGTTTTGACCGGACCATCTGATTAGACCGGCTACTCGTGGAGTTTCTGGTATGCTAGCATTACCCACTGTACTGTACTGATACGAGCTCGTAACTGAAAATCTGTTTGGGCGTGGTTGACAAGACTGAATACTGGACTGACTGATGGCCTTCGGCACTACTGAAAGGTTGTGCCTTGTATGTTAGCCAGAGTTGCCACATAGGCACTTGGTAGCAACTTGGCACTAACCACCCGTATCCTTTTACTATGTGCTAGGCCATATGTGGCTATTTGTTATTTGATATTCTGTGATCACTAAAAATTTAACTGGGTAAATGCCGGCAATGAAACCTCACTAAGCAAGGAGCTTACCCTAGCTAAACAACCTTTTTCAGGTGAAGGGGAACTGTAGGAGAAAAGCCTTTGATGTCTTTACTTATTTTGAGAGAGATCCTGGATGAACTTTAATATGAATTTTGAATCTGTAATAGTTAGGTGAAACTTTCATTTAACATTAACACTTTCACTCTAATAGTAAGTTAGGATTTAAACATATCTAAATCGCTTCCGCATATAATCGATCAGCTTGTTACTGTTATCGATTTCGGTAGCACGACCAAACCCGACTCGACACTGTACGTTGGGTTTGAGGTGTTACAGATGTGGTATCAGAGCATTTTCAAACTAAGTAAAGGCAAACTCATACTTACCTTAATAAAATATTCTAGAGGAAATTAAATGAATTATGAATAAAGTAAGGAAAGTTAGTCGTGTATAAATTATCAAACTGACAAGTTTGCTATTTTGATAGATGGACAATAATGTAGAAATCACAAGTAATACTTTTCCAGAAGTCATTAAGGTAAAAAGATATACCGGAGCCTTCCCAGAGGCGTTCTTTCCTTGGGCATAAATTGTTGACGATTCTCAGTGGGTGGAAACTCACGTCTATCCAAATTGGATAGTACATTCTTTGTACTCCACATCCGGTTAGCATTTTGTAATATAGTAATGGGATAAGTGCCAATATAACCATATCTAGTTGAGTAAGTGTCAATATAACCCTGTGATAATTTTTAGTGCAAATATAACCCTAACTAGGTAATGAAAGTGTCAATATAACCCTCAAACCCCATTTCCAGCATTAACCTCAATTTTTCAGCGTTGACTCAATGTAAATTGACCAAAATACCCTATGGGCTAACTCTGAAATTGGGTGGACAATTTTACCCTCATAGTTAGCCTAAACGCCATAGTTCGTTGAAATTAGGTAGGGTTATATCAGCACATTATGCAATCTTATTGGGTTATATCAGCACATTCCTAATGTTTGTAGGGTTATATCAGCACATTTCTAATGTTTGTTGGGTTATATCAGCACATCCTTAAAACTTATAGGATTATATTGGCACTTTCACTAACTATATAGGGTTACATTGGCACTTTCACTAACTATATAGGGTTATATTGGCACTTTCGAATATTGAAAGGTTATATTAGCACTTATGTCTACTAGATAGGGTTATAAAAGCACTTTTTTCTATACTAATTATGAGCGATCTCCCCTGTTGTTGGGCTTTATATTGCAACGTTGGCTTGTGTGTGTGAAACCATGCTCCCTCGGGTGTGTATTCCTGCTGCATACTCGACCACGTCCCTCTAAAGGCTTGGTGTGCTGCGAGCAACCAAGTGATGTGCGACGCATGTGGGATCTAGGCGGTCGTTGTGACACGGTTGTACACGGCTAGGCCGCACGGTTAGCACCCTTAGCGGGCGACCCATGACGTTTTACTCTAAATATGTAATGTTTCCGGTGCGTGAGTTACCAAAATATGTTATAGCCCAAATTTGACCAGAATTTTAATTGCTTTAACATGTAATTTTTTCATCTTTTTATGATAAAATTGCACTTGACTCCCAGATTTTTCCATAGTTTAAGGAGATATGAACTCATATTATAATAGTTCCAATTTTATCTTCTACTTAAGATGGTAAATTTTTACCTAATAAAATTCAAAGACTAAATTAATTTTTTGGTCCCTAACATATGATCTAATACCATCTTTTGGTCCCCATTTTCAAAACCACCTCCTTTCAGTACCCTACAAATTCAAAACGATTTGTTTGGTCCCAAACCAGATTTTGGGTGGTTTTTATGTAGACTAAATTATTTTTTAAATCCCTAAATTATACCATCAGTTGGTCTCCAAATTCACATGAAAACCACCTTGAAAATCACCTTGGGGACCAAACGAATTGTTTTGAATTTGTAGAGTATTGAAAGGAGATGGTTTTTGAAACGGGGATCAAAAGATGGTATTAGATCCTATTAGTGGAAAAAAAATAACTCAGTCAAATTCAAATTTACTTCTTTCATTAGTTAGCCGCCATTTAATTGAAAGGCACCTAGAAGTTTAAAGAAAGCCGAGGCATAAATGAATGTGGACATGTAGTTGTCTTTCGGTGACCTTATCCTTTCCAAACTTGAGTAATGAAGGTGAGGCACATGCTAGAGTATCTTCATCAATATTGTCATACAAGAAATCATGAAAGTTTACCATTGACTCTCGAACATAACACAAAAGCATGGTTAGATTAATATTTGAGTACTATATCATTCTTGACATGATAAAATATATTTATGGATAATTACTATTGAAAAAAATACACTGATTGTAAACAAAGAGTAACCAGAGAATTGTGCTTTGGTTTAATGGTACACTCTCTCTAATTCTAGGAGGTCTGGAGTTCAAACCACATTCCTATCAAGAATCGTGAATATTAGAGCAAAACGACAAGATGTAGTTTCAAGCTCCATTGGATATTATTCAAATAGATGTAGTTTCAGGCTCCATTGGATTTCTCAAAGCATACACCAAATCGTAATATTGATATTAGAGAAAAATAAGACACTAATGTTAAAATGTAAACGATCAACCCATAATATTGAAATAATACAACATGCACTCAATAATAATCTAATGATCAAAAAATTATTAGGGTAATATGCAAATATAATCGTATATGTTGAGGAAAATGCAAATATAATTTCGAGTTATTTTTTAGTGCAAATATAACCCTATCTATTACACATAAGTGCAAATATAACCCCTAAAGCCACTATTCCGGCATTGACTGGCCATTTCCGGCCATTGACCGACCAGAAATGACCAAAATGCCCTTCTAACCTAATACAAAATTTTAAAAGATAAAAATACCCCCACCACCAATCCACCACCACCACTAATCTGTTCCCCACCCCGCCACCACCTGAGCCCCGCCCGCCACCACCTGAGCCCATCCCCGCCACCACCTGAGCTCATCCCCGCCACCACTTGAGCTCATTCCCGCCACCACCTGATCCCCGCTCGCCACCATCTGAGCCCCTCCCCGCCACCGCTTGAACCCCCCGCCACCACCTGAGCCCATCCCCGCCACCACCTAAGCCCCGCTCGCCACCATCTGAGCCCTTCCCGCCATCACCTGAACCCCGTCACCCATACTCACCACTGCTCCCTCACCCCTGCCTCCGCTCAAATCTCCGTCTTGCCCCTGCCTCAGTCCCGCACCTCTAACCACCACCTTTGACCGGTCATCTAACTCCATCGTTGCTCGATGCCATCCGCCGTAAACCCTAGCGCCACCTCGCGCCACCCCACCATAGTGCCACCTCCTCGACACAACCCCAGTATCCTTGCCACTAACCCCAAAATCCTTGCCATTGTTACATCCTCCTCTGCCATAGCCCCGTCTCCACCTTCGCCAAGCCCCAAATCCACAACACCACCATTGTCATGCCGTAGCCCCGAATCCACAACACCACCGGTGAAGCCCTAGCCGCGAGCTCTCCGCCACCACCATCTGCAGATCGGAATCAAGAGGAAGAATCAGAAATGGAAGAACGGCGTGGAGTGAAGAAGAAATAGTGGCAAGAAAGGGCGGAAGGAAAGAGAAAATGAGAATGGAGCGGGAAGAAAGAGAAAAGGGGGTATTAATGTAAATTGGGGTAGTATTGTCATTTGAGAAATTAAGGTTTTTTAGTTTTTTTAAAAATCATCAGGGGAAAATCGGTCATTTCACCGTATTCCGGCCTCAAACCGGCTAAAAAGGTTATATTTGCACATAACCTGAATAGATAGGGTTATATTTGCACTTTTGAATAGCGCAGGGTTATATCTGTACTTTCTTCAATTATATAGGGTTATATCTGCACTTTTCTCAAATTATTAATATTAGGGAAGTATACCAACATAACCCCACCTATTTGAGCACTAAGTTCTAATATGACCCTCAGATAACTTTTAGTGTAAAAACAATCATAACTAGTTGATGAAAGTGCTAATATAACCCTAAAATACTATTTCCAGTGTTGACCAAAATTGACCATATATAAAATGACTAGAATGCCCTTTAGCCTAAAACCTAAAATTGTTATGACATTTTTACCTTGTGTCACCAACACCGCAACTAGCTTACCGCCACCACCCCACCCAGCCAGCTCTGTTGCCCCACCCCCTCCTCGAAACTCCAACCTTGCCGCCACCTCCCCACCTAGCCAGCCTCGTTGCCCCACCCCCTCCTTGGAACTCCAACCCTGCCACCACCACCTTACACCATCAGCCAGCCCAACCGCTTCCACCTTACACCCCTGCAATCACCACCAGCTAGCTCTAACGAATTTTCCATTGAAATTGAACAAAATTGAGCTCAAATTCTTATCGGAGTCGGGAAAAGCCGAAACTATGAAACTACAAGATCGGTGAAATTGGCGGTCGGAAGAGCTTCCATCGCCACTGACTTCGTCGTGCTTTTCTGATCTGCACATCCCGACGAGAATCTAAAACCCTTCCGCATCGATCTCCACCTCCCACGATGTCAAGCTCCTCCAAAAATATTTTTTGGCGTCCCCTCCGCTCCTCCGGTGTGAAGTGTTTGGTAGTTCTCAGTTCATTGCAGTACAGAGTTTATCACAGAAAGACCAACAAAGAAAAAGACGGCGTGTGGCTTCACGCGCGCACCCACACCAAGGCACGTGCGTCCCTTGAAGGCGCGTGTAACACTTGCGCTCAACTCTTGGTTCATATCATTTTCATTTTTAAAAATTTGTCAGAGGGGTAAAATAGTCTTTTTACCAAATTAAGGCTAAAATATGTCGGAATGGGTAAAATTGCACTTACATCAACTATCTAGGGTTATATTTGCACTTTCAATTATCATTTCAATTATCAAAAGGTTATATTAGCACTTATGTCAACTAGGTAGGGTTATAAAAGCATATTCCTCTTAATATTAAGAGAGATTGTTCAAAATAGTACCCGCTTTTAATTGAAATACACAATTTGGTATCAAACAATTTTACAAATTAGATATCAAACTGTGAATATCACTCAAATGCGAGTACTATTTTAAATATTTTCTCTTAATATTAATATTAAAAATAACAGCAAAGTTAACTCATCAATCAAAACCAAAAAAACACACTTAGATTTGAGACCACCGAAAGTTTATCAGGTTGAAATTTATTTTGACCGAAAAGCAACTGATAAAAGTAGAATAGTTTCCTAACTCATATTTGAAGGGAATCCAACTAGCTAAAGAGATTGCCTTCTATCAAAGCAAAATGATCACTCCTAGTGCTTTTGTACATACTTCTCTATTTGTTTAAGAACACTTCTCTAGTTAAGATAGTACCTTTTTTATATTAAAAATGAAAGAATTGATCATTTTAATTTATTTATTGATCTTACTTAATTCAATTCATCGTTAACTTTTATACAAAAACAAAAGGCGCTATTTTTAAGACACAAAGAGAGTAATAATATACACAGTTGAATGTAAATGTCTCTTGAAATACATATTAAAAAATAAATATTATGTGTGGTTAATACATATTTATCTTTTAATGCTCGCTACTCTAGTCATTTTGAGGTGTGGTATACGATCGACACCCACACGATCAGCTCAGTGGTTAGACCTTTGATTTCAATTCTGCTACCATGGGTTCGACTCCCGTCAGATTCAGTGTGGGGATTTCTCCAAATGGAGGGGTCCCTTGTGGTCAACGAGTACAGTTGTGGATCAAGGTCTGGCCTGGGTGTCTGCTGTGATTTACCTCCTCGGTGATGACTGTGATATCGGCACGACCGAGACCCTGAGGGCGAGGGTATCGTCTTTTTGAGGTGTCGTATACCTGAAATGGTGGATTACATTTGGTAGAATCGAGTCAATCTTGCTGAAAGTTCAACTGTAGAAGATTGCATATCTTTGATACACCTGTCATGTTGTTTTTCGACAGCCCATAGTCGAGTAAAATTTGATTGATTTCAAATTTGATATCCAATAAGGCAGTGAGGAGAAATCCAACTCAAACTCATTAAAACAACGAACTTTTGACGATACTATTTAGATTTGTAGACTCTGACCCATTAGGATTTTCAGGCTAACTAAATTGTTAAATCAACTGAATTGGTGTTTAGAGCCTTTTGGGGTCAAGTTAGAGAGAACTCTACGCACTATAAGTGATTTATAAACATTGAAAAAATATTTTTGGTAATTAAAATGACTGGTTTTTAGTATCCTAATTTAGGGGAATGGTCTTAATGGGTTGAATGGAGACTGGCCATATTTTCAATTAAGGAGCTTTATTTACCTTACCTTGTTGACTTAAATTTTTTATCAAAAGTGTGGATGAATAATTTTGCATGCGTTTCATTTGGTACTTCACTGTGATTGGTCATGATAATAGTATCAAGTCGATGTGATTGTGGCTATATGATGGCTACATAATGATAACCACTTATTTTAGCGCGTCATTTTCATTGTCACATAGACCTTTGCTTAGCAGTGTAATGTCGGCTTGTATTTTTGTGAATCTCTCTTTTAACCACTGATGATTTAGATTAGAATTGTAATATTTAGCTAGCGTCTCAGTGTAAATGGATTTATCACACAACATATATTGTAATAGCATATTGTACCAAATTGAGGTTAATAAAAAAAATGAAAACCCTACCTATCCACATTCATTAACATTTAAAATTAAAACGTACAAATATCGATAGTTAAACTAAGTAATACAATAAACTAGTATAATAACATTTTTTAATATTTTAATTTAATTTATTCAATTGAAAAGGAATGTAAATGTAGTGATTAAATATTTTTTATTTTGAAATACATTTCTCTCATCTTTCATCCTCAATGCAAAAGGGCATGGTAAAGCCAAGGAAATATCTTTATATAAAAATGGGAAAAAAACAAAAAAAAAAAACAGAGAGTTGGTGGATTAAAACTTTACATAGTTAAGAAGAAAAGAGGCTGCCTAATATTTGTTCAAATTAGGCAGCTGTCAAATGATCAAGTTAGCCCTAATTACCGGCCCAGGAAGTAAGGATGTGTTTGGCCGAATACATAAATTGTTTTATTTTTAAATAAAGTAGTTTTAGATATTTGATAAGTTATTAAAATATAATTTAGTTTAAAATAATAAAAGCAATTTTTGATGGATAAATATCTTCCATTACTTTTAAAATAAGTTAATTTTACTTATAAAATATAAAACCGCGAGTGCATCAAACACAATCCTAACTAAGTTGGTTGAATGGAAGAAATCGATGAGCATACATTTCATTTCTTTTATTTTATCCACATCAATAACAAGTCTCATCAATGATGTTGATTACATTATATAGTGTTATAACAAACCAAACTCTAACAGAAATATGATTCTAAAGTCTCTAAGGAAATTACCATATATAACTAATTATATAAGGAAACTAATTATATAAGGTAACTACCATTTATAACTTTTCCTACAAGGAAAAAGTTTCTATTCCTTATCACCCTCCCTCAAGTTGGAGCATGATGAACAAGAATGCCCAACTTGCGAAGAAGATTCCGAAATCGCTAATCGTTAAGAGTTTTTTTTGGGGGGGCGGGGGGGGGGGGGGGGGGGGGTCAACTTATGTAGAAGTAGCCTTAGCAACAAATACCGGTATTAGCAACGGTAGAGCAATATTTCGCTTCAGTATGAGAAATATTTGTAAAAGACCATAAACATGATCGATCGGTGAACAACAACGGTGAGTGGTGGAGATCCTTGTGGCGACGGCGGTAGCTAAGAGCAGCAGCGGTGGTAGGAAGGACGCGACGACATTGATAGAATGGTAGTAAGAACAATATTTGTAGAAATCCTTGCAGGCGGTGGCGGTTACGCTTGAGGGTAAATATGGTAAATAGAAAATGCGGCGGAACAGGGGGGCCATGAAAGTACAGGCAACCCCACCAAATACAAAGAGTAATGCAAACCCTAAGCTAAATGATGAAACCCTAGGGAATACTGAGATACGTGTGGTGGGGGGTACCCAAACAGGCACCCCTCCCCCAAATGCTAACCCTAAGGTAGATGGTGCTAGGCCTAGGGAAATAAATGCAAGTCCAGATACAAGTGTGAATCTAGACCTATACATAGCAACCAGAAATGTGTACTGGCTATTCATATGATCTCCTAATCGCAGTTGAGACTTGGGTCTCGGGTCTTGAAGAAAAGGTGATGAAGAAGCCGCCAGTGGTAGACATGAAGCGCAGCCGAGTGTAGTGTACTCGACTCTTGAATGGCCGCCATGGTGTGCTGGTGGTGCTGAATCCAATTGAAGTCGGGACCACCAATGGAGGAGTTGCTTCTACCATATACACCTCTAAGAGGAAGAAAGAGATGTGTTATTGGCCTTCAAACGTTCTCCTGGTGTGAACCGAGGCTATTTTAGAGGGCAAGAGTATTCTTAGGCAGTGCCAATAACTCTTGTGGATCCTTCAAAAAACAACCTTCCTAATGATGGAGAGAACAGACACAACTTATACAGCGTGTGTCAAGCTCGGCGATTCTGTAATCGCCCACTCTATTTTAAGCAAATGGACAACTATGTGCTAATTTAACACAAAGTGTAGCGCGAACCCACTCTGATACCATGATAAAATATAAAAGGCTTTATTATGGTGTATTGATATCACATCAATGACACGTCTCATCAATGATGTTGATTACAATATATAGGGCTACAACATACCAAAGTCTAACAGGAATATGATTCTAAAGTCTATAAGAAAATTGCCATCTATAACTAATTATATAAGGAAACTAATTCTATAAGGTAACTACCATTTATAACTTTTCCTACAAGGAAAGGGTTTTTATTCCTTATCATTATAGTTAAGTAAAAAATAGATACAAAACAGTAATTTCATAATCCAGATGTTAAGGAAATAGAAACGCTTTCCTTGTAGGAAAAGTTATAAATAGTAGTTACCTTATAGAATTAGTTTCCTTATAAAATTAGTTATAGATAATAATTTCCTTATAGAATTATAATCTTATTCTTGTTAGACTGTAGTTTGTATCACTATATATTATAATCATTATCACTGATGAGGGGTGTCATTGATGTGATATCAATGCACCATAATAAACTCTTTTACATTTTAACACCAGCATACATATGTGATTCAAGCAAAATTACATAAATTCGACTAGTGTGATTGGTTGTACAAGGGTATGTGTTCATACTAACTACCTACACCCTCCGTCCCAAATTAAATGGTATGAAAGAGAATTTAACGTTCATCAAGAAACTTGTCTAATCGTTAATATGTTTAATTACGTATGATTATGACATACAAAAAGTTACTTTTCAGAAACTACGTGTTACGACTAATCAAACCATATAACATATGATAATATTATTGTTTATATATCTATTAAATATGTAGTCAAAGTTGAACAGTAAATAGTGACATTTTATGAAGTGTGTAGTTTAATTTGGGACGGAGGAGTAGTTTAATTCGATGGTATTCATAATTTACTGATTTAATTTACATCGCTACTCTTTATTTATGTAATGTCACCAAAACACATAATTGTGTCTTACATCACAGGCTATAATTGAGATTTTATGATTCACCCAATCCAAAAATAATGTGATTTTATATGGTCACTAACTTGGTGACCTAATTAATTAATGTTAATTAATGTTAATAACTTAACTAACAACAATAGTGTCGCTGTCTCTACACATTGTAAACTGTTGAGTAAATTATCTCACTGAAACTAGGTTATGTTTTGATGGTTCATTAATGTCAATTGATTTAAACCTCTTCCAATAAGAACAATACCCAATAATATTTCTTGATGGAGATTATCAGTATTATGGGACAATGTCGGTTATCCTCGTTGTGATTTCTCAACCTGCAGGTGGTCAATGATGGTGAAATCCTGTGGTTCCAATTTCGGTGGCGGCGGTTCGTTGGTGGTGCAACGTTTGAGTGTTCTCAGGAGGGCGTTATAAATATTTAGATAGATGGAATTTCATGCTCCACTGAGGTTCAATGGATTCAATGGTAATGCCTCCTAGTTTAGTCCTAGAGTAGGATGTTTATATGTAATTTAGTTGCTTGTATGTAATCTTTCAAAAAAGAAAAAAAACAAATTTACTCGCTTGATCGACTTTCTCCAGTCAAAAGCATATACTGCCTCCAGTTTTTTACCATTGGCTCCGTTTGACCGCCAAATTTTTCAATGCATGTTTGATCATCAATAACTTTAATTGCTTACAATAACGAACGTCATGTGAGGTGTTTTTGGATTCTCCTTAACATGTAGCTTCTGAAAAGTAAAATTTTATAGCCTGTATGAAATTAAAGTTATCAATGGTCAAACATGCCTTGAAAATTTTGGCGGCCAAACGAAACCAATGCTAATCAACCGGAGGGAGTAGCATCCCCTAATACTCCCACAAGCTGCTTACCGAGAAATAGATTTGAAAGGATCGGAGATTTAAGTTATATTTGTTTGTGTCTGTGTAACATGCTAGTCCAAGGGTTCTGCATCAGTTGGGATTTGAAAAACGAATTAGGTTCTTAAACTCATCTTTCACGTCTTTAATCCTCGATTGTTTAAAATGATTAAATCTTAGATGATTACATCATTGATAATCGAGTTGCGAAAACTTTTGGTGAATCTAACATTTGGATTTGGATTTGGATTGGAGAATAAAGATGTCGGCTCTCTCAATCAAAAGAAGGCATCCATCAATCTTAGATTTCATTTCTTCCTCGTGCCCGACCCACGTTATAGGGGAAGGGGACAAAACATACCAAAAGGTTCAAATAAGGAACGCGGATAAGAGTATATAACTGCTTGTTGGTGGCATTACCTTTGGTACGTTGCCCTGGCACAACAGGCAGATGTTCCTTTTTCCGACGATGGCACTGGGAGCTTTGACGCTAGCGCTCAAGAGCACAAAGCGACAACACGACGCCCCCCATCATCCAATTCAATCTCCCTAAAAGTATTACATAGCAACTTGCATTCAAGATCACAATTTTTATCATAAAGGTATAAAATATCACAATTTTTGTACGATCTAAAAATAATTTTTTATCTTGCATCCCAAGATCACCTCACATAGCAAAAACTTTTCAAAAGGACCCAATTCCCAAATTTTCTAGCATAACACTAGCCCTTTCAAGTCTGATGCAAATATTTTGAAAATGAAAATTTTCTGTCCATGTGAACCACCAATATCTCTGTTAGAAACCTACCAAGAATTGTCATCTCAACTATTGAGTTTTTTCCTGTGTTTCCAGAAAGTAAAAGATGCTATTTCTGCTATCAAAATGGAGTGAAGAGTTCAACTCTTCAAGATAAATAAAAATTCCAAGATCACCTGATTAACCAACCAACCGACCAATTGAAGAACCACCAAAAAGGGACATTTTCTGCACTGTACAAATCTTAATCACCAGAACCAATAATGCAGTATACCAATCTTGAATCTTGCCTAACGGGCACTCCCGGGCGCCTTTTTAGGGGAACAGAAGATCGAGCCAGGAGCAGTTGCAGCCGTGTTGTTCTTAGAATCTGAGCTATCATCATCATCATCGTCGCTGTTGATGTCGTGCGGAGTAATCCTGTTCTGCTGGCCTCTGCGCCGGAGAAGGTACACGTTGTAGTAGTAGCTAACCAGTGACTTTGTAGATTTGCCAGGAAAAGATTTGATGATTTCGTGCCAGAAGCACTTGCCAAGAGATAAAGGATTGGATTCAACGATATGCTGGAACTTCTTCTGATCTTCCTTTGCCCAAGATAATGTAACTTCCTCACCCATGGATTCGCAGCTCATGCGATAATATGCAGGTCCCAGCTCGAGTTTGATCCTCATTTTCTTTTCAGCAACGTGAAACTTAATGCATTCCAAGGATCCCGAAAACTGGCAGCCACACGAATCCTGTCTACCTTTTCCAATGCGCTCTCTTTCGATTAGGCTTCTGGGCTGTTCATGCTTCTCAAGTGGCCATGCTTGGGTGCCTAACCATTTGGAGTCTCTTTCATAAGTCTCTCCAGTCCATTCTGGGACGTTGGCTTGGAAGCCTGGCCCTATACGAACTCGCTTCTTCCTACGACGATTAGCCACAAAATTGGGATCTGAATCTCCAGTATCACTCTCGAGTGGATCATCATCGCTCCAGGTCCCAGAGGAAGAAGACTCAAATCCAATCCCGGACCCTTTTTTTCTAGGAGTGAGTTTAGCAGCGCGGATTCTCTGGCTGTATCTTTGCCTCTCGGATTGATCATCGTACATGGTAGGATGCATCTTCTGTTTTTTCTACAAATATACCAACCATTACTTGTTAGAAGGTCTCAGCAAGAAAACACACAATAATCATAGGGACTGATGCGAGCTGGGTTTTAAAAAGCGCAAAGTGCAGCGAAGCGCTAACAGTAAAATTTACCGAAGCGCTGAGCGCAAGTGCTCACTTTTTGGAAAAAAGCGCTCCCAAATCATATACTCCCTCCGGTTCTCTAACATTGGCTCCCTTTCCTTTTAGGGAAGATTTTTTAATATTGGCTCCTTTCCATATATGGCAAATCCTAGATTGTTTCATCCACTCAATTTACTTTTTGTATTTTCAATGCAATCCTCACCATTCATTTCACTCTTTGTTTAAAAAAATGCCCAAAAGTAGGAGCCAATGTTTTAGTTGGCGCTGGCGCTTTTCAATACAAAGCGCTCACTTGAGTGCTTAGCGGTTTTTTGCGCTTTAAGCGCGCTTTTTTAATCCCAGGATGCGAGTAAACAAAAAGAGCCCCAAATTACCTTCTAACAAACAAATTACCGACTAATTATATTTTTTATCACAGTCGCCAAACATTAGGGACCCAAAAAACAGATGATCATCATATGACTAATATATTGCTTCAAAATCCTAGAGGAAAGCCAATCTAACAACTTCTAAAACAGAGCCAAATATTAGGGCAAGAAAAGAAGGTTTTAAATTTGTCAAAATCAAGTAAGGTGAAAATGAGATTCACATTAATTTTTTGTCTGAGAAAAAACCCCGCTTAATTTGCCTCAAATACCATTTACCTACCAATACATAGGCCAGATCATCTGCAGGGGTGAAAGATAACGTATGTAAAGGAACTCATACTACTCAAAATTTGAGTTTCCTGTATTTATTTTTAAAGGCCCGTAACGC
Source organism: Rubia yunnanensis (assembly GCA_037428765.1). Taxonomy (NCBI): domain Eukaryota; kingdom Viridiplantae; phylum Streptophyta; class Magnoliopsida; order Gentianales; family Rubiaceae; genus Rubia; species Rubia yunnanensis. Next base: position 1,744,116 of record CM075063.1, on the reverse strand, counting down.
CTGTTACAGCTTATATACAATAGATTTATTTTCTATCTATTTTTACTGGAAGTATAATAGACCACAGCAATCATTCACCCCAAAGCAGTTTCAATCATATTTTTTTGTCTTTAATAACATTGGGGGGAAATGACTTTTCAGTCCAGTACTAGTGTACCTCAGAAATTAATTGACTTCATGATTCATGGGTAATACAAGCTATTTTCTTTTCCTTTTCAGATGACTTCTCCTTCATATATAACAGTGCACTACAGAGAGCTTCATTCTCTTACTTAGGTACCCTTATAAGTCGGGAAAGGGCGATCATTTTGAACAAGAGGCCAAGTAGTAATGGTACAAAAAAAAGATCATCATAATCCGAAAAATTGGAAAAGTAAAGAAACGACGATAATTATGAGAAAAGGTTAAGTAGTAATCGTACAGAAAAAGTCCGAAAATTTGGAAACGTTTTAATGGACGAGACCCCACACAAATTTGAGCAGTCAAGCTAGAACATGGTATAGTTGACAGATGGCAACATTCCGAAAGCTAAAGTGACTTATTCTGCCTATATCATCCTTGGAATCAGCAAAAACTAGTATTTTCAGTCTAAAGCTGAGAGCATAAAACACGCCATCCCGAAATAAAGAATTTGATTTTAAAACTGTGTTTAGTATCAGAAATACAATTCTTATTTTGGGACGGGCCAGTATAACTTAAAATCAATAGATAATAAAGGTATCATGCAACCAAATAGAATAAAAATCATCAGCTATTTCAACTAATTCACAAGTTGTACTACTTGATCCACTAGTGTAAAATGAGGCGGAATACACACTCAATGCATTTTTCACCATGCGAATACAGACAGAAACTAAACATCTTGATTTCAGTACCAGACTGCCCTATAAAATGTCCGCCACTCTTGATGAACTTACCCATTACTAAAGTCAAACAGAGCAATTAACAGATTAAGCACAGCATTAAATCCAACAAGACCAATAAGTTCTGTCCATTCTAAGAACATGTAGGATTTATAAGACCAGAAAGAATAACCATCTAAGGCAAAGATAGATTCTTTCATCATCATTTAGAGGAAAGAAAATTCACCAAGCATAGTTTATCATGAAAGCAAAAGTATAACGTATATGTCTCCATTTCCCACCATCGCGAAATGTTTTTAAAAAAACAACTCAATGGCGAAAAACAGTAAAAGGAAAGATAAGTAAACATAAACCATTCATTAAATTTAACAACCCTGGCATTAACATTAGCAATGATAGGCAGCCATTTAAAGCAACATAAGCATCCAAAAAGCTCCAAAACCATTCAGCATGTAATCACTACCGAATTTGACTGATTTCACGCATTAATATATGCCGAATATTGAAAAAATAGCCTAAACAGTACCTGCATTGTAGCATCTTGATGATCACTCATCTCATTCTCCTTCTTCAACTGCATCGCCTGTCGAGCTAGCAAAACCTGCTTCCAGAGGAGGTCATCAGCATAGTGCTTCCACTTTGGACTCTCCGGCAACGACCCTATCCCAGGGTAACAAGGATCCAAGGCAACACGCGATATCCAAGTCAGCATTCTCGAGTAGGACTCCTGTTTCCTCTTCCTGCCATCAACATCTTCTAACGCAGTGTCAGGATCATTAGTTCTCTTCACCTGATCACTACCGCCATCAGCATTCTCAATCTTCTTCTCCACAATCACAGCAGCACATCCATTCATCTTCGGGAACCCTTTCCCCTCACCAAGCCTACTCAACTTCCCATCCAAACCAAACCCCACATCTTTCCTGAATCCTACATCCCCAAACCCTACATTCCTCTCCTTTTTCGGGGAAGTTCCAGACAAGCACCCCTTCAAATCAGTCTCCAAGTCCATGAGCAACCTAAACAAACACTCCGAAACACTCTGTTTCACTTCTCTCGACCCCCGAACTTCGAAAACTCTCTCCAAATACTCACTCAACACACCCAAATACTTTGCATAAACCAACTTCAGAGCTGAACCAGCAATCTCACCAAACCCACATTCCCGAGCCAAGTAATCCCATCTCCCACTTTTCGACACACTCTCAAATCCACCTCTCTCCCTCACACTCAAGTACAACCTTAGCAAATCTACAGCTCTCCCATCACCTAACCTCGGCGGCAACGGCCTAAAACAGGATTCTCCCAACAAATGCCTGAACAAAGCCTTCAGCTTTTCACAGCAACACTCGTTTCCTTCCGGAAATGACCCATCAACTCTCTTCAACCAGCCTGCCATCAAATTTCGAGAATTCAAACCCTAGAAACAACACATTGAATCCGCACATCGCCAGCAAAAAGCCAGTGATTAAACACACACAAAATCAACTTCAACTCCACATTCGCATAGCTTCACCGTGCAGTGTGTGTGCGGTTAGTGCGTGCGTGAACAAAAAAAAAACAACAATGAGAGATTTTGATCCAAATCCAAAAGGGTTCTTTTTGGCGGGAAGTTTTTGATCTGGGTTCGCAAGATGGGATTTTTCTAGGAGCCCATTAATTCAAAGGGCGCTATTTTTCTCCATCAGATAGAAAACAGAAGAAAGGGGCCAAAAAAAGATTGGGTTTTTCCCAAGGTTTTCAAGAAAAACAGACCCTTCTGTGAAAACCAAATTGAACCCACATAATAAAAATTCGAAACAAACAATTATAAGTAGCTTTAAAAATTGAATGAAAAAGATGAGATTTTTATCCCTCAAATATGACCAAAAGGAATGGAAAGTGTAATATTCTTCTGCTACAGTTAAAGGCTATAGAGATAGAGAGAGGAAAGAGAGAAGAAAAACATACCCTTTAATTAGAGGAGAGGAATTGGATTTGATTTTGGTGTATTTGTTGTGTATCTATATTTTAGGGAGGAAGAAAAGGGTGTATGTAGCGTTAGCCAAAGAAAAGGAGACTTCTTTGAGAATTTTGGTTTTTGCCAATTCTTTTGGGGTAAAAAGAGAATGGATTTTTGGAGTGAAAGATCAAAGATGGCTCCTTTATTAGGGTTTTGGATTTGGGGGCTCTAAAGAAAAAGAGAGAGGAAAAGAAGAGGGGGAGATAAATAGGCTTTAGAAAAAATAGGGTTTTGAGATTTGGAATTTGGTATTTTGGGAGAAAGAGTTTCTAATCGATTGGGAAAATCGAAAAGAGGGGCTTGTGAATTTTGGTTTTTTTTTTGTATGTATAGGTTGTCAAAGGATGGGGGAAAGACTAATTTATAGATGAAAAACTATTGGGAAGGGATTTGCTTTGCCTATGGTTTATTAAACTAAGGTATTGAGTTGGTTTGGGCTTGGGTGGAAATTATATTTTTGGGGTTGGAATTTGCTTGTGGCTTCTCTCTTTGCTTGGTATTTTGAGGGTGAAATTGTCTTTTCATTCCGGATACAAACTTGGGTTTGGTTAAGGTGGCTATATGGATTCCTTCAAAAAGTTGTAATCTTTTATGGATTTTGAGTGTTATGATTGTATTTGCTTCCCCAAATTTAATCCTCCACATAGATTTTTAAAAAAAATAATAAAAAACATATATTCTTGTTGTACAAATAATTTGCACAAAAAGTGGATTAACTTGAACGGAATATTTTTTTACTTTAAAAATATATTTAATTGTAATTTTAATTTTTTAATTCTAATAATGGTATGTAAAATTTTAATATTTAACGTATTACAACGAACTCGACAAGTTCTTATACAATAATATTATTAATTATATCAATTCAAATGTATAGTCCAAGTTTGACCATTTTAGCTGGAAAAATTTATTTGTCAACTAGTTTGGGTTGTTACTCCTTACGTGGTTATGTTTGTGTTTAGACTTATCACTTTGACTTTTCATAATAAAAAATAATTATTTTTAATACAAATTAGATCTATATCATTTAAGAACTGTCTGATTTATTGTAACATATATTTTTTAATTATTAAAGTTTTATAATATTTTATTATATACAGGTTGATATATAGGAACAACGATAATACAACAAATTTGACAAAATTATACACGATAATATGACTAAAAAATATAACATGAACTTATATGATATTTTAAAAATATATATATTCAATAATAAATTGACATAATATATATATATATATATATATATATTCAATAATTTTGTGTGCAGTAATATTACCATAAATCAATGAGTCAATCCCTTGAAAGACGGTCTTCCTATAAGTTATGAAAAGATCAGTGCTTAAAGTGCAAATTATAATAAATAAAGATAGAATTTTTGGGTTGCATAAATCGAGTTATAAACTTTATAACTACTACACGTTGTATAATAAATTTTCAATATTGCAACTAAGACCTTTTACTTTTAATTATTCTAATTAAATCTCATCTTTCCATAAACTTATGAAAATACGATCTTTCCCAAGAATTTGCCAAATCTAAAACATTAAAAATAAATAATTATAATATCCACCGTTATATTTGCGCACAGCACATCCATTGCACGTCTCTGTCACTTAATATTCTAATTTCAGATTATATTAATCAAGCGTACGTCTCTTGAAAGACGCTCTTTTTATAAATTATGGAAAAATAAAGGTTTAAATTAAAAATTATAAAAAATGAAGATAAAATGTTCGGGTTGCATGAATCGAGTTATAAACTTTATAACTACTACGTGTTGCATAAAAAAATTTTAATATTGCAACTAAGATCTTTTACATTTTATTATTTTAATAATACTTGTTACATAAATCTATGGAAAGACGGTATTTTCAAGACTTTGCCATCAATGAAAAGGATAATTACAAAAAAAAATTGGGAAATCAATAAGGGGTATTTATAAACACACTATTTTACTATGCATCTTGGAGATAAGTCATCTTTAGTCCATGTTTATCCATGACACAATTCAATCAAAAAGTTTAATTAAATATTATGTCTCTTTCATTCACCTTTTAAAGGTTTATCAATAACCCATCCTAACAAAAAACTTCAACTATTTATATATTATATTAATACTAAATATAAATAGTATATTTTAAATTATTAATTATCAATAAAATATTATAATATTTAATTAATAATAAGTAGGAAGAAGAGAAATATTGAGTTGGGCATTGAATTATGGCAATATTGATTTCTATTTATAGTGAATGGGAAAATGTAGTTTATTACACTTAATTTTAAGCAAATTCTTGGGAAAGATCATCTTTCCATAAAGTTATGGAAAGACGTTGTTTAATTGAAATAATAAAATGTAAAAGGCGTTAGTTGCAATAGTATAATTTTATTATGTAACATGTAGTAGTTATAAAGTTTATAATTCGGTTCATGCAGCCCAAAAGTTTAATCTTCATTTATTCTAATTTACACTTTCAACATTGGTCTTTCTATTGCTTATGGAAAGATCATCTTTCAAGAGACGAACTCTTAATTTTATTAGAAAATTATTAAAAATAAAAAATAAAATCATATATGCAAATAAGGAGATAAAATAACTAAATTTGATTTGATTTGGTATATTTTTAACCAATGGGAGTATGCCACATGGCCACACTTTCCATCCATCCTCCTTTAGTTTCATGGTCAAATTTAGCCCCTAGTTTCGCAGAGGTTGGGCCACACTGTTTTATTTACCCCTTTTTTTTATAACGCAAATGCGGTGACCGCAGTCATAAGATCACCGATAAAATTGGCCTTATTTGAACGGAGACCATTGATGTTTCAGTCAGAATCCGATTTAAATGTGGCATTGATTAATATTAAAATTTCAGTTGGAAATGAAGAAAAAACCAGAGTGTTAATTTACAATTATGTATCTCGAAAACGCAATTATTCGATTGGTTGTCTGGTTTGATAAGATATGGTATTTGCACATGCTATCACCTTCTGTCTCGTCTTTTATGTTTTCAAAAAGATTTGAATAATAGCAATAATGAAAATGAAAATGATGAAAGAGGAGAATTGTTTTGGTGTAATTTAAAGCTCTGGGTTTCGGAGAAATCAAGTAACGCCATCGATTTTTCTTATCCTTTTATCTATGGGATGGTGTCCACCGAAACCTACTAAACTTTAGATAGGAGTCTTTTTACAATTCTAACAATATTCTAGCTTTACGGACCTATCTTTAATAATTTTACACGAGCTTATCTATAATTATTTTATGGGGATCCATAATAATAACTTTCCCGGAGCTTTTTCGTCCAATTTTTTCCCATCATTTTTCTATCACCCTGCAATCGGCAAAAAAATTTTAAAAAATTTCAGAAAATTTTTCTTGTTTCTTTTTTTTTTTTTTGAAAAATCAATTGAAAACTGTCGAAAAAAACTATAGCAAGCTCAACAGAAAATAGCAGAATATCAACGAAAAATCATAAAACATCAACTAAAAACTGCAGCAAAAAAAGATAAAATATATATATATAATCAAATAAAACATAAAAAATATACAAATCAAATAAAAATAAAAAAAATGTTTGTAAAATAAATGTCGACTACGACTAACAAAAAATCAACTGAAAATCACAAAAACATCAACAAAGCTAAATTATTTTTTAAAAAAAAACTACAAACATCAATCTATATCACCCAACAAGCTAAAAACATCAATTATTATCATATAAACTTCACCCAAAAAATGAAAAACGTCAACATAAGGAAAAAAAACACTACAAAAAATTAACCATATCATAAAAAAAAACTACAAACATCAACCTCTATCACCTAAAACTCATCTAGAAAATGAAAACCATTAACATGAGAAAAAAAAACTAAAAACATCAACAACAAAAAATACGGTACCTCAAGAGTATAAATTATTCACTCTAAAAGTCATAAATCATCAATGATTTATTTTTATTTTTTTAAAAAAGACTACAAACATCAACTCCTAACACCTGAACCTCATCCAGAAAATGAAAAACATCAATATAAGAAAAAAGACACTACAGACATCAACTAATATTACCAAAACCTCAACCAGAAAATGAAAAACATCAATATGAGAATAAATTTTTTTTACAAATATCAATCCATATGACCAAAAAAACTACAGAGTCTCAACTCATATCAATTAAATCTCACCCGAATAATGAAAAACACCAACATAAGAGGGAAAACAAAACTAAAAACATCAACAAAAAGCTATAGTACCTCAAAAATAAAAAAAAATTGAAGGACCTAATGGGATTTGATCCCTGGTCTCTAACTTCGTAGTCAAGAACAATAACCACTACACCAAACACTTGTTATTGACCATAACTCATTCAATTAATATTAAACATCAACTAGTAACATAAATTCCTCAAAAATAAACATCAACGATTTTTTTAAAAACTACAAATATCAACCTATATCACCCAAAAAGCTACTCCTAGCACATGAAGCTCATCCAAAAAATGAAAAACATCAGCATAAGAAAAAAATACTACAAACATCAACTCCTATTACCAAACCCTCGGCCGAAAAATGAAAAACATCAACATGAGGAAATGAAATAAAATACAAATATAAATCCATATCACCCATATAAACTACAAAAATATCAACTCATATCGACTATATCTCACCTGAATAAATAAAAACATCAACATGGGAGGGAAAAAATACAAACCAAAAAAAAATTAGAGTATCTCAACAACATAATATTTTTTTAAAAAAAACATGCTCTAATGGGATTTGAACCCAAGTCTACAACCTCAAAAGGTAGATTACACACTCGCGGGTGTACCCCAGTGGTTGGGAGTTGGGTGGCCTTTCACGAGGTCAGTGGTTCGACGCTCGGCAGCCACCGTGTGGGAATGTCCTGAGTTAACTTGGCTTTTGGGCCAAGGGCTGCTTGGGCTTCCTGGTGGGCACCGAGTATGACTGCCCCCAATGGTCCTGGTGCTGGACTACCGTGACTTACCTCCCACATGATGGCTGTGGTGTCGGCTGGTGTGGGCCACTGAGGGCGAGCGGTGATCGCCGTCAAAAGGTAGATTACAAACCACTACACCAAATAACCTATATTAATCATATACTCTATCATATAAACTTTAAACCTTAGCAGTAACACCTCAAGAATAATTTTCAAAAACACATGAACCTTATCCAGAAAATGAAAAACATCAACATAAGAAAAAAGACACTACAAACATCAACTCCTATTACTAAACCCTCAGCCGGAAAATGAAAAACATTAACACGAGGAAAAAAATACAAATATCAATCCATATCACCCGTAAAAACTACAAAAACATCAACTTATATCGACTATATCTCACCAGAATAATGAAAAACATCAACATTGGAGAAAAAATGCTACAAACCTGAAAATAAAAACTAGAGTACATCAACATCATAAATTCTTCAAAAAAAATGCTCTATGGGATTTCAACCCAGTCTACAACATCAAAAGGTAGATTACAAACCACTACACCAAAGAACCTAAATTAATCATAACGCGACTCGAACCCGCGCCTTTCACTTCAGAAGACAGAGACCAAACCACTACACCAAACACTATTTTAATGATTAAGACCTCAATCAAAACATATTTAACCTCAGTAAAGTCTTTGGAATAAAAAAAACCTCACCTCTAACATGCATAACCTCTGTCTGTCACCGTCCAACGCTGTCGCCGACGTCCGTCACCACCCCAGGCCACACGTGAAGCCTCACATGCCTTCTTCTTCCCACGGGAGCGTGCATCACATGCGCCATCTTCTTCCTCGTCGCGTTCTTCTCCTCACTGCACTACACCTCATCGTAATTGTCGGAAAGCTCATTGTAATCGCGTTATTCTTCCACTGCTATGCATCTGGATTTGGAAGCTTTGCGGTGGCAATCACAATCGCCGAAAGCTTCGCGTTCCTCTTCCACTGCTCATCACAATCAAAATTGCAATCGTCGGAGAGTAGCGGTGGCTTTGCGGTGGTTTTGCACAGCAGTAGTGGCTTCGCAATGGCATCGCACAGTAGTGCCTCTCACCGGCGCTGAAACCCTAGCTCCGACAGTGAGGTGTAGTCGCGACCCTGCTGCGAGATTTCGACAAAATCCGGTTGTTCTGGCGGCGGATCTGACAGGCGCGGGCGGTCGTCGCGCCCGCGCGCCAAAAGATAATTTATAAGCCCTTTTTGCTTACTTTCTACAACTAGGTAGATAGTGGCAAATCGGGGTCGTCCAATGAGAAGAGGGATCTTCCTAAGCGTCTAAGCACGCAAATGGTTGATATTAGGCTAGGAGTGAATATATATACACACACTTAAAAGCGAGTAAATGGGGGGGGGGTTGGTTGGTTGGTTGGTTCCTAAGTTAACAAAGATAACTAGCAACGTCAAGTGACTATGCTAATCATCAAACGAAACTAAGAAAAGGGGTTTTAAACTACAAAGATAAAATGCCTTGGGGGCAACGGATATCCACTTCCACATCTAATGCAGTTCATCGAATCATTCACACATTCCATCATATAGCATTCATGACCCAACGCTCACACACCCATCTAGCAAGTACCACAACACACACACCACAAGGAGTTCTAAGTTCATGCTCGTAGATCTTCATGCAAAGGCGCTACGGAATTCGTCACGTTCCTACACCTAAGCAATTCAACCACACAAGCACTCCCTATGCTCAAACCACTCATGGCACACATGCAGTGAAACACACCGTCAAGAATACATAAACGCCAAATAACAAATGCTTCAAGAATGAATTTAAATCATCTATCCAATACTTCAACTACTTGTCGTGGAGACTAAACTCCTATCCTTCTTAGTTCGTAGTTTGCGAGAGTGAGTTCGACATCTCTCGTCAAACCTCACCAATGGCTCCCGAGTCGCGACCACGACTCAAGGTGTCATTGGTGGCATTTAGCACGAAGGACCAACAAGCTTGGCAATGCCTATGACCACTACACCGTGACTAGGCATTAAACCAATTCATGCAATTACACGAGATTGGATGAACGTGCAACGCACATTCATCCGCGAGCATATGACTCTCTCGTTTGCTACACAAACGAACATGACGAAGAGTTCGACATCAATCACATTCGCCTAGCACATTGTCAGCACACTAACACAATCAAAAGCTCTAATTCATACTCTCACATTACTAACAAGAACAGGGGGGAAATTAACCCAAATCCCCCAAACCCTAGCTAGCAATTAATCCAAGCATTTCATATCATCAAGCTCTCAACAACATCAATGCAATCAACAATTAACATTCAAAGCACAATAAATGCACAATAGCAAAAACATCAAATAGATAGATAAAATGAATTCTTGCTACATAGATAGTGGAAGCTGCAATCCTTTGCTCCCAAGAACAAGAACTACTCTAGAACAACAACAAAAGACATAATCAAACTAAGAGAAAGCTAAGAAAAGAAAGAAGAAGAAAAACCTAAAATTGGCGCCCAAAACCAGAGAAAACGCGGGCTGGAAAAGCTGGAGAAGAAGAGGGAAAAAGAGTAGTATTTATAGTCGGAAGAAGATAAAGTTGATTTCTGGCCGCCCGTTCGTCGCGACTCGCGACGGTGTTCGTCGCAACTCGCGACGATGTCCCGACTCGCGATGGTGTCGCGACGGTGTCGCGACGGGAGCCAGAATTCTGCATTGTTTCTTTGTCTTCTTCATAGCCATCCCTCTCGATCTTCAAGTCTTCAACGGCTCCAAAAATGGTCTTCAACGGCCTCCGGTCTTCATGTCTTCGAAGTGAGTATCCAAAAGTCTTCGAAAGTATAGTCTTCAGTGTCTTCCGGTCTTCGTTGGTTCCGTGTTCTTCCCTTGTCACACAAAATCCACTTAAAAGAGGTAAAAGAGTACAAAGTTGCTTTTACCTTTCCTAAGTGAATTTCAAGGTAAAACACAAGCTCTCGATAATAAAAGAGCATAAAAGTGATCCTAAATACTACTAAATAATGCGCCTAAAATGGACACATCAAACCTCCCCACACTTAAACCTTACTCGCCCTCGAGTAAGAAAAGATTTAAGCATACGGAGGAAATGGCATATCCACATCCTAAAACCCCCAAAATAACCACACAAAATGGACATATCAAACCTCCCCACACTTAAACCTTACTCGCCCTCGAGTAAGAAAAGATTCAAGCATACGGAGTAAATGATATATCCCAAAACCTAAACTAATCCCCCAATCAAAGCCTCACCAAAACTCTCAATCTCAAAAATCCCAAAATAAAAGCTCACATGAGAATTTTTTTTTTTTCACACACACATCCCCAATCCTAAATCTAACCAAACCTACCACTTATCAATTCACTACCCATAAAAATATTTCACAGCCCAGAATTGATATTCCCAGAATCCAATGACACAAAATGAAGCTAAAACCATAGAGGAAGTTTTAACACATGCTTCACTTAATGCCAATATATCAACCAAAAATGAAGTATAAAGAGATCAAGAATTTCATAACCATACTTCGTTTCCTAACCCACTAAGCTACCCAATCCCAAGAGGTCTAAAGATATTGAGCTACCCGATCCATCCGTGTGACAACCGCAACCTTATGACTCCAACGCCGGCAATTGAGTAAAATCATAGCATTTTTCAATTTCCCTCAATTTCTCTCATTTTGCCTAGGAGCTCTTTCGAGTTTTCATCCTAGCCACACATCATGTTTCTTTAGCTCACATCTCACCTTTTTCCGCACATTTTAGCCTCTCATTTTTGCCTAGGCCGCCCTTTAAGGGTTTTCGACCTATCCGGGCCCCCAATGTTGCCTAAGTTGCCCTCTCGGGTTTTCAACTTAGCGGGTTTTCTTTTTCTTCTTTTTTTTTTCATTTTCATTTTTTTTCATTTTATTTTTCTTTTTGTTTTTCTATTTTTTTTTCATGTTTTTCCAATGAAAATTAGCAAAAAGCATTCCAAAACAATCTAGCATGCAAGTGAATCCTCTAACCCCTCCCCACACTTAAAACATTACATTGCCCGAAATGTAAACACGTAAGGCAAGAATAATAAAAACCAAGGTAAGGGAGTTAGAGTGACACCCGTGTCTCCGCAATTCGCCGGTGATATGGCGATATCCAAGTACTTGGATGGTCCCGAGATAGGTTTCGGAACCGGAAGGGTGAGCAAAAATGCTGTAGAAGAACTCACCCCTCGAGAAAAGCATTGTCTCCATGGTGCCGTTTGATCAAGACTACACCACGAAGAACACATTAAACTCACAAGTACATAAGGATATGTAATACTAGGTTTAGCATCAAGAGTTAATAACCATAGTATTGTCAAAGAACAAATAATCAACCCTCAATCACCACTATAAGGTTATGCATGAAAAATATCCAACATATATTGACATGTATACAAGCATCATTATAGGATAAGAACTTACGGTCACAATGATGTAGTCGGCATACTACAATCAATAAATGTACTATAAAGATGCAAGAATGTTCATATGCCAATATATGTAGGATGGTGGAAGAAATGAGAGGTATGTGATGTTCTTGGGAGTGTTGGGTGGAGAAGAAGGAAGGATCATGCAATGTTTAAAATCATTTGGAAACTTGGAAGCTTGGAAATTTGAAATCCGGGCTCAAAAAATTTTCAACAGTTTCTGAGCTCGTCGCGACTCGCGACGAGGTTGGTCGCGACTCGCGACGGGCCTCGCGACGTCAGGGCGACTCGCGGAAAGTAAAGTCCAGGAGCTCAAAATGTTCTGAGCTCGTCGCGACTCGCGACGTGGTTGGTCGCGACTCGCGACGGGCCTCGCGACGTCAGGGCGACTCGCGGAAAGTGGAGTCCGGAAGCTCCAAATTTTCTGAGCTCGTCGCGACTCGCGACGAAGGGTGTCGCGACTCGCGACGAGCCTCGCGAAGTCATCGCGACTCGCGGAAAGGTGAGTCCGAGAGCTCCAAATTTTCTGAGCTCGTCGCGACTCGCGACGAAGGGTGTCGCGACTCACGACGAGCCTCACGACGTCAGGGCGACTCGCGGAAAGTTGGCGCTGGGAGTGGATTTTGCTCCCCTGTTCGTCGCGACTCGCGACGAAGCCCATCGCGACTCGCGACGGCAGGGTATCCCAGGCTTAAAATTTTTTCGTTTTCTTACCAACTGTCCAAGCTTGCTTCCCTTGTTCATTGATCTCGTTCCTTCATCTCCTTCATTGCAATGCACTTCATGTTGCTACAACATCATAGAAAAACATGCCATAAAAAGAAGAAAACAAAACAACAAAAACTAAGAAACAACAACTAAAAGAAACAAAAACTAAAAGAAATGCCGAATTTATTTAACGCCGTCGGCTCGACGAAGCTCCGTATTTTAAAGGTCGTCGGCACGACCCTAATGTTATCCGTATGGTGAAGGCTTGAAGCTCTTCACCATGAGCATCCAAAATAAGAGAGGTGGGGGCACAAAACTTCCAAGAGGAAAGTCTTGTGGAGGTGGAGATGGTTCAAAGGGAATTAAGTGGTTAGGGAGCTTAGGATAATCTTTTGGCTCCTCTCTCGTTTCCCTCAAAACTTCCGAAAATATTAGAGTTGGTTCACTAGGTGGGAGAAGGGGTGATAATGCTAATGGATAATGTAGCACTATCACCTCTTCCTCCATTTTTCTATCCTCTACAACCAACTCCTCATCCCTTTCAAACTCAAAATCATTTTTATTGGTGACTTCACTCACCGAATCATCGAGTTCAAGTTGGGATGGTGTGTTTTCGGAATCACGAGCTTCCATTCGGGCCAATACCTCTAATATGTTCCTCACATGCCCCTCAATGGCCTCAACGCTAGAGGAGAGCTGGGTATCCGGCTCTTCACTAGTAAAGGATTTCAAGTTTGCTATGGTATTTAAGACATCCTCACGTGTCAAACTTGAACTTCCTCGTTGGGCTTGGTTTTGGGGTATGGTATAGGGTGGTGATGGCCAACTAGGTTGCTCGTAATATTGGTTTTCCGGCTCATTCTCATACCACAAATCCGGACTACCACTCCATTCCGGATTGTAAGAGTTGTGGTATGGATAGCATTCCTGAGCTTCTTGCCCTTGAAAACCAATATCTCCTACCTCTGGATAGCACTCTTCATAGTACCATGGTTTTGGAAACCAAGGGTTCTTTCTCAGTCATCGTGCTGTTCCCACAACAAATGGCAAGATTCGGTAGGATGATCGGAATGACACATCCTACAAAACCTTGCTTGTTGAGCCTCTCTTCTCATCATGAGTTCCCTCAAGGTGAGACGCTCCATACATTTTTTTTTTATATTTTTCAAAAGTTCGGAATCATAGTGCAAGGATTCTCGATAAAATAAATCACCAAGAACTCAAGCAATACCTACTCCGAACAAAAACAACCACCAAGTAGTGGAAAATAAAAACAACTAGCTAATACACAACCAAATACACCTAAATACTTAAGAATAAACGCCTCTTCCCTGGCAACGGTGCCATTTTGACAGGCGCGGGCGGTCGTCGCGCCCGCGCGCCAAAAGATAATTTATAAGCCCTTTTTGCTTACTTTCTACAACTAGGTAGATAGTGGCAAATCGGGGTCGTCCAATGAGAAGAGGGATCTTCCTAAGCGTCTAAGCACGCAAATGGTTGATATTAGGCTAGGAGTGAATATATATACACACACTTAAAAGCGAGTAAATGGGGGGGGGTTGGTTGGTTGGTTGGTTCCTAAGTTAACAAAGATAACTAGCAACGTCAAGTGACTATGCTAATCATCAAACGAAACTAAGAAAAGGGGTTTTAAACTACAAAGATAAAATGCCTTGGGGGCAACGGATATCCACTTCCACATCTAATGCAGTTCATCGAATCATTCACACATTCCATCATATAGCATTCATGACCCAACGCTCACACACCCATCTAGCAAGCACCACAACACACACACACCACAAGGAGTTCTAAGTTCATGCTCGTAGATCTTCATGCAAAGGCGCTACGGAATTCGTCACGTTCCTACACCTAAGCAATTCAACCACACAAGCACTCCCTATGCTCAAACCACTCATGGCACACATGCAGTGAAACACACCGTCAAGAATACATAAACGCCAAATAACAAATGCTTCAAGAATGAATTTAAATCATCTATCCAATACTTCAACTACTTGTCGTGGAGACTAAACTCCTATCCTTCTTAGTTCGTAGTTTGCGAGAGTGAGTTCGACATCTCTCGTCAAACCTCACCAATGGCTCCCGAGTCGCGACCACGACTCAAGGTGTCATTGGTGGCATTTAGCACGAAGGACCAACAAGCTTGGCAATGCCTATGACCACTACACCGTGACTAGGCATTAAACCAATTCATGCAATTACACGAGATTGGATGAACGTGCAACGCACATTCATCCGCGAGCATATGACTCTCTCGTTTGCTACACAAACGAACATGACGAAGAGTTCGACATCAATCACATTCGCCTAGCACATTGTCAGCACACTAACACAATCAAAAGCTCTAATTCATACTCTCACATTACTAACAAGAACAGGGGGGAAATTAACCCAAATCCCCCAAACCCTAGCTAGCAATTAATCCAAGCATTTCATATCATCAAGCTCTCAACAACATCAATGCAATCAACAATTAACATTCAAAGCACAATAAATGCACAATAGCAAAAACATCAAATAGATAGATAAAATGAATTCTTGCTACATAGATAGTGGAAGCTGCAATCCTTTGCTCCCAAGAATAAGAACTACTCTAGAACAACAACAAAAGACATAATCAAACTAAGAGAAAGCTAAGAAAAGAAAGAAGAAGAAAAACCTAAAATTGGCGCCCAAAACCAGAGAAAACGCGGGCTGGAAAAGCTGGAGAAGAAGAGGGAAAAAGAGTAGTATTTATAGTCGGAAGAAGATAAAGTTGATTTCTGGCCGCCCGTTCGTCGCGACTCGCGACGGTGTTCGTCGCGACTCGCGATGGTGTTCGTCGCGACTCGCGACGGTGTTCGTCGCGACTCGCGACGGTGTTCGTCGCGACTCGCGACGATGTCCCGACTCGCGATGGTGTCGCGACGGTGTCGCGACGGGAGCCAGAATTCTGCATTGTTTCTTTGTCTTCTTCATAGCCATCCCTCTCGATCTTCAAGTCTTCAACGGCTCCAAAAATGGTCTTCAACGGCCTCCGGTCTTCATGTCTTCGAAGTGAGTATCCAAAAGTCTTCGAAAGTATAGTCTTCAGTGTCTTCCGGTCTTCGTTGGTTCCGTGTTCTTCCCTTGTCACACAAAATCCACTTAAAAGAGGTAAAAGAGTACAAAGTTGCTTTTACCTTTCCTAAGTGAATTTCAAGGTAAAACACAAGCTCTCGATAATAAAAGAGCATAAAAGTGATCCTAAATACTACTAAATAATGCGCCTAAAATGGACACATCAAACCTCCCCACACTTAAACCTTACTCGCCCTCGAGTAAGAAAAGATTTAAGCATACGGAGGAAATGGCATATCCACATCCTAAAACCCCCAAAATAACCACACAAAATGGACATATCAAACCTCCCCACACTTAAACCTTACTCGCCCTCGAGTAAGAAAAGATTCAAGCATACGGAGTAAATGATATATCCCAAAACCTAAACTAATCCCCCAATCAAAGCCTCACCAAAACTCTCAATCTCAAAAATCCCAAAATAAAAGCTCACATGAGAATTTTTTTTTTTTCACACACACATCCCCAATCCTAAATCTAACCAAACCTACCACTTATCAATTCACTACCCATAAAAATATTTCACAGCCCAGAATTGATATTCCCAGAATCCAATGACACAAAATGAAGCTAAAACCATAGAGGAAGTTTTAACACATGCTTCACTTAATGCCAATATATCAACCAAAAATGAAGTATAAAGAGATCAAGAATTTCATAACCATACTTCGTTTCCTAACCCACTAAGCTACCCAATCCCAAGAGGTCTAAAGATATTGAGCTACCCGATCCATCCGTGTGACAACCGCAACCTTATGACTCCAACGCCGGCAATTGAGTAAAATCATAGCATTTTTCAATTTCCCTCAATTTCTCTCATTTTGCCTAGGAGCTCTTTCGAGTTTTCATCCTAGCCACACATCATGTTTCTTTAGCTCACATCTCACCTTTTTCCGCACATTTTAGCCTCTCATTTTTGCCTAGGCCGCCCTTTAAGGGTTTTCGACCTATCCGGGCCCCCAATGTTGCCTAAGTTGCCCTCTCGGGTTTTCAACTTAGCGGGTTTTCTTTTTCTTCTTTTTTTTTTCATTTTCATTTTTTTTCATTTTATTTTTCTTTTTGTTTTTCTATTTTTTTTTCATGTTTTTCCAATGAAAATTAGCAAAAAGCATTCCAAAACAATCTAGCATGCAAGTGAATCCTCTAACCCCTCCCCACACTTAAAACATTACATTGCCCGAAATGTAAACACGTAAGGCAAGAATAATAAAAACCAAGGTAAGGGAGTTAGAGTGACACCCGTGTCTCCGCAATTCGCCGGTGATATGGCGATATCCAAGTACTTGGATGGTCCCGAGATAGGTTTCGGAACCGGAAGGGTGAGCAAAAATGCTGTAGAAGAACTCACCCCTCGAGAAAAGCATTGTCTCCATGGTGCCGTTTGATCAAGACTACACCACGAAGAACACATTAAACTCACAAGTACATAAGGATATGTAATACTAGGTTTAGCATCAAGAGTTAATAACCATAGTATTGTCAAAGAACAAATAATCAACCCTCAATCACCACTATAAGGTTATGCATGAAAAATATCCAACATATATTGACATGTATACAAGCATCATTATATGATAAGAACTTACGGTCACAATGATGTAGTCGGCATACTACAATCAATAAATGTACTATAAAGATGCAAGAATGTTCATATGCCAATATATGTAGGATGGTGGAAGAAATGAGAGGTATGTGATGTTCTTGGGAGTGTTGGGTGGAGAAGAAGGAAGGATCATGCAATGTTTAAAATCATTTGGAAACTTGGAAGCTTGGAAATTTGAAATCCGGGCTCAAAAAATTTTCAACAGTTTCTGAGCTCGTCGCGACTCGCGACGAGGTTGGTCGCGACTCGCGACGGGCCTCGCGACGTCAGGGCGACTCGCGGAAAGTAAAGTCCGGGAGCTCAAAATGTTCTGAGCTCGTCGCGACTCGCGACGTGGTTGGTCGCGACTCGCGACGGGCCTCGCGACGTCAGGGCGACTCGCGGAAAGTGGAGTCCGGAAGCTCCAAATTTTCTGAGCTCGTCGCGACTCGCGACGAAGGGTGTCGCGACTCGCGACGAGCCTCGCGAAGTCATCGCGACTCGCGGAAAGGTGAGTCCGAGAGCTCCAAATTTTCTGAGCTCGTCGCGACTCGCGACGAAGGGTGTCGCGACTCACGACGAGCCTCACGACGTCAGGGCGACTCGCGGAAAGTTGGCGCTGGGAGTGGATTTTGCTCCCCTGTTCGTCGCGACTCGCGACGAAGCCCATCGCGACTCGCGACGGCAGGGTATCCCAGGCTTAAAATTTTTTCGTTTTCTTACCAACTGTCCAAGCTTGCTTCCCTTGTTCATTGATCTCGTTCCTTCATCTCCTTCATTGCAATGCACTTCATGTTGCTACAACATCATAGAAAAACATGCCATAAAAAGAAGAAAACAAAACAACAAAAACTAAGAAACAACAACTAAAAGAAACAAAAACTAAAAGAAATGCCGAATTTATTTAACGCCGTCGGCTCGACGAAGCTCCGTATTTTAAAGGTCGTCGGCACGACCCTAATGTTATCCGTATGGTGAAGGCTTGAAGCTCTTCACCATGAGCATCCAAAATAAGAGAGGTGGGGGCACAAAACTTCCAAGAGGAAAGTCTTGTGGAGGTGGAGATGGTTCAAAGGGAATTAAGTGGTTAGGGAGCTTAGGATAATCTTTTGGCTCCTCTCTCGTTTCCCTCAAAACTTCCGAAAATATTAGAGTTGGTTCACTAGGTGGGAGAAGGGGTGATAATGCTAATGGATAATGTAGCACTATCACCTCTTCCTCCATTTTTCTATCCTCTACAACCAACTCCTCATCCCTTTCAAACTCAAAATCATTTTTATTGGTGACTTCACTCACCGAATCATCGAGTTCAAGTTGGGATGGTGTGTTTTCGGAATCACGAGCTTCCATTCGGGCCAATACCTCTAATATGTTCCTCACATGCCCCTCAATGGCCTCAACGCTAGAGGAGAGCTGGGTATCCGGCTCTTCACTAGTAAAGGATTTCAAGTTTGCTATGGTATTTAAGACATCCTCACGTGTCAAACTTGAACTTCCTCGTTGGGCTTGGTTTTGGGGTATGGTATAGGGTGGTGATGGCCAACTAGGTTGCTCGTAATATTGGTTTTCCGGCTCATTCTCATACCACAAATCCGGACTACCACTCCATTCCGGATTGTAAGAGTTGTGGTATGGATAGCATTCCTGAGCTTCTTGCCCTTGAAAACCAATATCTCCTACCTCTGGATAGCACTCTTCATAGTACCATGGTTTTGGAAACCAAGGGTTCTTTCTCAGTCATCGTGCTGTTCCCACAACAAATGGCAAGATTCGGTAGGATGATCGGAATGACACATCCTACAAAACCTTGCTTGTTGAGCCTCTCTTCTCATCATGAGTTCCCTCAAGGTGAGACGCTCCATACATTTTTTTTTTATATTTTTCAAAAGTTCGGAATCATAGTGCAAGGATTCTCGATAAAATAAATCACCAAGAACTCAAGCAATACCTACTCCGAACAAAAACAACCACCAAGTAGTGGAAAATAAAAACAACTAGCTAATACACAACCAAATACACCTAAATACTTAAGAATAAACGCCTCTTCCCTGGCAACGGTGCCATTTTGACAGGCGCGGGCGGTCGTCGCGCCCGCGCGCCAAAAGATAATTTATAAGCCCTTTTTGCTTACTTTCTACAACTAGGTAGATAGTGGCAAATCGGGGTCGTCCAATGAGAAGAGGGATCTTCCTAAGCGTCTAAGCACGCAAATGGTTGATATTAGGCTAGGAGTGAATATATATACACACACTTAAAAGCGAGTAAATGGGGGGGTTGGTTGGTTGGTTGGTTCCTAAGTTAACAAAGATAACTAGCAACGTCAAGTGACTATGCTAATCATCAAACGAAACTAAGAAAAGGGGTTTTAAACTACAAAGATAAAATGCCTTGGGGGCAACGGATATCCACTTCCACATCTAATGCAGTTCATCGAATCATTCACACATTCCATCATATAGCATTCATGACCCAATGCTCACACACCCATCTAGCAAGCACCACAACACACACACACCACAAGGAGTTCTAAGTTCATGCTCGTAGATCTTCATGCAAAGGCGCTACGGAATTCGTCACGTTCCTACACCTAAGCAATTCAACCACACAAGCACTCCCTATGCTCAAACCACTCATGGCACACATGCAGTGAAACACACCGTCAAGAATACATAAACGCCAAATAACAAATGCTTCAAGAATGAATTTAAATCATCTATCCAATACTTCAACTACTTGTCGTGGAGACTAAACTCCTATCCTTCTTAGTTCGTAGTTTGCGAGAGTGAGTTCGACATCTCTCGTCAAACCTCACCAATGGCTCCCGAGTCGCGACCACGACTCAAGGTGTCATTGGTGGCATTTAGCACGAAGGACCAACAAGCTTGGCAATGCCTATGACCACTACACCGTGACTAGGCATTAAACCAATTCATGCAATTACACGAGATTGGATGAACGTGCAACGCACATTCATCCGCGAGCATATGACTCTCTCGTTTGCTACACAAACGAACATGACGAAGAGTTCGACATCAATCACATTCGCCTAGCACATTGTCAGCACACTAACACAATCAAAAGCTCTAATTCATACTCTCACATTACTAACAAGAACAGGGGGGAAATTAACCCAAATCCCCCAAACCCTAGCTAGCAATTAATCCAAGCATTTCATATCATCAAGCTCTCAACAACATCAATGCAATCAACAATTAACATTCAAAGCACAATAAATGCACAATAGCAAAAACATCAAATAGATAGATAAAATGAATTCTTGCTACATAGATAGTGGAAGCTGCAATCCTTTGCTCCCAAGAATAAGAACTACTCTAGAACAACAACAAAATACATAATCAAACTAAGAGAAAGCTAAGAAAAGAAAGAAGAAGAAAAACCTAAAATTGGCGCCCAAAACCAGAGAAAACGCGGGCTGGAAAAGCTGGAGAAGAAGAGGGAAAAAGAGTAGTATTTATAGTCGGAAGAAGATAAAGTTGATTTCTGGCCGCCCGTTCGTCGCGACTCGCGACGGTGTTCGTCGCGACTCGCGACGGTGTTCGTCGCGACTCGCGACGGTGTTCGTCGCGACTCGCGACGATGTCCCGACTCGCGATGGTGTCGCGACGGTGTCGCGACGGGAGCCAGAATTCTGCATTGTTTCTTTGTCTTCTTCATAGCCATCCCTCTCGATCTTCAAGTCTTCAACGGCTCCAAAAATGGTCTTCAACGGCCTCCGGTCTTCATGTCTTCGAAGTGAGTATCCAAAAGTCTTCGAAAGTATAGTCTTCAGTGTCTTCCGGTCTTCGTTGGTTCCGTGTTCTTCCCTTGTCACACAAAATCCACTTAAAAGAGGTAAAAGAGTACAAAGTTGCTTTTACCTTTCCTAAGTGAATTTCAAGGTAAAACACAAGCTCTCGATAATAAAAGAGCACAAAAGTGATCCTAAATACTACTAAATAATGCGCCTAAAATGGACACATCAGGATCCGACAGAGGCTGTGGAAATCAGGTGGAGCAATAGAAACCCGGCCAAATTCCGGCGAGATTCTGGCGTCCGGTGGTGGTTAGTTGTGGAATGGCTGCGATTTCATGTGGGACGGTTCCAATCGGAATCTAAAAAAATGAAAAATGAAAAATCTAGATATTTTTGTGATATTTATAGGAGTTCGATAATTACACGATAAATCCCTAGAGTTTCCAGCAAATTTTTAAAGAAACTTCACCCCAAATTTTAGATTTATATTAATTGCATAATAGGACCTGCCTAATGTTTAGGATGCATAAACTAAGAATTTGTGTTTACCTATCTACTCCTTATATTCTTTTTTTAAAAATGTTTTGGTAATTTTTAATTTTTAATTATTCAAAAATGTGATTCTAAGTTTTTCAAAATATCAAAATGATTTCAAATGGGCAAAACTTGTAGTTAATGTCGATCAACACTGAAATGATCAAAAATCCCTTAAATTAATTTGATTGAAAAAATGAAAAAGGTGTTTTTCATACCCCCAGATCCTTAGTATGTGATAATGTTATTGTAAGTTTTTCAAAAGTGCAAATATCAAATATGAAAATGACCTAAATGTAAAATCTTTCGAATTCAATCTGTTAAAGTTTTTTAAAAAAAGAAATCATCTTTCCTCTTCTACATATTTTTGTTAGAGCACTCACTGATCACCTATTTCATAAGCGTAAACTCAAATTTTTCATCATTTTACAAAAATAAAATTGAAGTGAGATAGTTCAGCAAGCCAGGTCATATGAATTCTATAGAGTACTCCCATGCTTGATTAGTTTAACGCAAAAATCACATTAACTATGAGACATCTAAATCTCCGTCATTCATCATGGTTGAAGGAATCGACGACACATTCGACCTAATTTTCGTAGAAATTTTTGGACCCGAGAACTTCTCGATTTTCCTCATGTCATGGAAAGCGAGAAAAGTATGTCCCCGTGATGGTTGGTGGTTTGAAATTAAAGGCATGGTTCCCAAATAATAGTGATCTTGGGTGGTTTCAGTGTAGGGGAGGGAAAGCAAAGTAAACAAAAACTCTGATTGGTAAGGCGTGTTTGTGTGCCTGTGGTGTTTGTTTGGTGCAGCTTGAAATTTTTGGCAAAGATACGGAGTACAAGGATATTGACAGTGGTAGGTTGTATTATTTTTTAATTGAAGTAACTAATAGTACCCCCGGTTCCTTCCTATGTGATAGTGTAACTGCAAGTTTTTCAAAAGCGCAAACATCCAATTTGAAAATGACCTAAAATCTTTCGAATTCAATCTGTTGAAGATTTTTTTAAAAAAAAAACTTATTTTCTCTTCTGAATAGTTTCGTCAGATCACTCACTAATCGCACTTTCGTAAACTTGAGCTCAATCTTTTCATCAATTTAAATAAATTTGAAGAGAGATATTTTAGCAAGTCATGGCATATGAGTTCTATAGAGTAGGCCCATGTTCGACTAGTGTAACACAAAAATCAAATTAATTATGAGGCATCAAAATCTCCAACATTTGTCATCTTCCTTTGAGAGTTTAATGTTGTTATTGCACCATCATCTATTGTCTTTGGAGGAGTTATCCAGCAAGACCAATTTCATCGTTGAATGAATTGATGATAAATTCGACCTAATTTGCCAATTATTATAACTTTTTGGACAAGAGAATTTCTCGATTTCCCTTGTGTTATGAAAATTGAGAAAAGTATGCCTCCGTAATGGTGGTTGGTGGCTGAAATTAATGGGCACGATTTCCAAATAATAGTGATTTTGGGCGATTTCGGTGCAGGGGAGAGAAGGCGAAGTAAACAAAAACTCTGAGTGATGTGGCATGTTTGTGTGCTTGTGGTGTTTGTTTGGGACCGCTTTTTGGCAGAGATACGAAGGATAAGGATATCGATGGTGATAGGGAAAGAGGAAGGGAACCAGTAGCAGAGGGGAAAGGGGGGATGGCGGGGCATGAAAAAAAAAGGGTGCGTGGAATGTTGAAATTTATGGTGATAGTGGTGTGATGAGGCATGCGAGGTGTTGTTGAGTTGGATGGCATTGGTTGGTGGAAGTGGGCGTTGTGGTATTGCAACAATGTTGGTGGTGGATGAAATGAACGAGTCATGACCGTAAAACAAACAAGGCTATTTTTATCATTTGATTTTTTCACCAAAAAACAGTGTGAGAGATTAAATTATAAATTTTACATTGATTAAGGGTTATACTAGAACTATCAAAAATCGTATATGTTGGTCAAATTTTGTATGTGCACTTTTTTGAAAACCAAAGGTCTTTTTATCAAAAAAAATTAGTCAGACTACTACAGGTATTTATGTCATTTATACTGCTCATGCACTATAATTGTTTAAGTCAATGATAGTCAAGAGTTAGAAGAGTTAAGTTATTTAAATCGATGTCGCTCAAGGGTTATACAAGCTCTTTTAAAAATTCAAGCACGTAGACAAAATTTAGGGTTACCTACTCTATTATTTTCAAATCTAGTTTATCTAGACTTTGCTTACTATATGTTGAGTGGAACCATAATTTTATGTTAAATGAAGTCGGAGTATTTCTTAAACTCCCTCCACCCCACTAAAACTCTTTTTTTTTAAATCGAAATAGAATTTTATAAACTTTGACCCTAAATTTCAACCAATATAAATATAATAAAAGTATCATGTGAGATCTTATTATAAATTTTTTAATAATATTTTTATTCAAATTTATTATAATTATGTAGTTAAAAATATTGACGGTCAAACATGATCATTAAAGGCCGTAAAAAACAATTAAGTAAGATTTAATGGGACGAAGGAAGTACATTTTATGTAAAATGTTAAATATTTATAAATATAGGGTGAAATGCATTTATGCCCTCAAGTTTTTTTGTTTAGTGCACATATACCCCTCTCAGTATTTTGAAAGTGAACATATACCCTCCTTTTTTTTCTTTTCTTTTTTCAAAAGAGCACATATACCCCTATAGCCGATGATCGGCGCTTGAAAAATTGAGGGTATGTGTGCACAGACAAAGAACTGGGGGTACATGTGCACTTTCAAAAAATCGAGGGATATGTGTGCACTAAACAAGAAACTGAGAGGCATGAATGCAAGGGATGACAATGGGGGTGGGAGGGGGGGGGTTGGTGGAGGTCTGCCCCACATCCGCCTCAATAGGGTAGGTATGGATGTCATTTTCATGGGGGTGGGGCGGGCATAAGTATGAAAATTGATATTCATCATGGCTAGTGGGTCAGGCATGAATATTAGTTCATACCCACCCCACCTCATTATACCCGCTATGTACACATTAATTTATTATATAATAAACTATTATTTATCCACAATGCACATGTTTTAAATATAATATTTTCATGTAAATATTATTTAACTTTTAACATTAAAATTATTAATTTTAAAATAAAAGTTAGGTGTTTTTTTTGGAGATATAAATAGGGTGAGTAAAATGGAGTGCACCATAATCGTACAAATAGAGTGCACCATAATCGTACCCGCCCGCCCCATTGTCATCCCTAATGAATGTACTTTATTATTTTAATATATAATAGAGTACACAAAGTATTATTTCATACCGATTAATCATTAAAGACTAGATTCTTTTTTTTGGTTCCTAACAAAGCATCTTATACCATCTTTTGGTCACCGAGACCTAACCACGTCATTTTTGTACCCTACAAATTTAAAACGATTTGTTTGGTCCCTAATGTGGTTTTCAAGGTGGTTTAGGGACTAAAAGATGGTGTAAAATCATATGTTAGGGAACAAAAAAAACAGTCTTCCTGAAAATCATCCGGAATCTGGTTTGGGAAACAAATCGTTTTGAATTGATAGGGTACTGAAAGGATGTGGTTTTTGTCTCGAGGACCAAAAGATGGTATAAGATGCTATGTTAGGGACCAAAAATACAATTTAGTCTAAGGATTATTTTATAACTAATGTAACTAATGGGATAAAATGATATTTTTTTAATTGTAAAAAGGTTTTTATAGCTTTCAAAAACTTTTATAATGTATCATAATGTATAAATAATTATAATTTGACATTAAAATTTATTAAAACGAGATTTCTCAACTTAACTATTAGTTTGTTTAACAGAAAACTTTCTCATAAGAGTAAGCTTATTGTTTGAATAATGTACAATTTATTTTGAATGTTTCATTTGTTTTTATTTTTTACATGTTTATTTAAAATACGAGGTAAAATGATTAATAATTTTCAAATATATTTGTTTAATTTTAAAATAAGTTAAATATTAAGATTGTTTATAGAGCATACATTTTTTAATCCCTAAAGCTGCTGTATAAACTAATGAATAAAAAATGAAGTTGAAAAATTAAACTTTTTCATACATTTTAGAGAAAAGTGCATATATAATCCTATATAATTGATGAAAGTGCAGGTATAACCATGCAATAATGAAAGTGCAGATATAACCCTGCGGTAATTGAAAGTGCAACTATAACCCTGGTCAGTCAATGCCGGAAATAATGGCTTTAGGGTTATATTTGCACATATGTATAATAGTTAGGGTTATATTTGCACATATATATAATAGTTAGGGTTATATTTGCACTAAAAAACAACTCATGGTTATATTTGCACTTTCTCCAACATATAGGGTTATATTTGCGTATTACCCTACATGTTATTTGATTTTAGGGGAGCAAATATATTTCTAACAAATTTTTATTTATTTATAATAATTTTAGAAATGTGCAAAAATATTTTTATGTTTTTTTAAATGCCAAAACAATGCCGATTTTTTAAAAGTGTCAAAATAATACTGAACTCATGAAAGTGTTAGAATGACCCTACAATTTAGGCATTAGCTTTGACATTGATGGAACGTAATGGTAACATTTGTCGAATACTTAGATTTATTTGAGCACATTCAATGATTACTCCATCCGTCCCATAACTAATGGCATAATTACTTTTTCAAGTCAAAATTTAAAAACTTTGACCCTAAATAAAAAATTAATATATACATAATAAAAATATCATGTGGTATCTTGTTAGATTCACCTTAATGTTTATTCCTTCTAAATATTAATTTTATATATGTAATTATTATATGTAACTAGAGATATTAGCAGTCAAACATGATTATTGAAAAACATAAAAAAATAATTGTGCCATTAATTATAGGACGGAGGGAGTACTTAGGATTGTTTCATTACATTCAACGAATACTTAATATTGTTTCAGCAAATTCAACGAATACCATTGTTTCAATATATTTATTTATTGCTTTGAGTTTCCTATACCTTTGAAAAGTCTTTGGTTAGACTGACTAACGGTAAGACCAAATATGAAAAACCTCATTTCAATAATTTTTAGCGTTAAATTATAATTATTTGTACATTACGATACATATTAACAGTTATTGGAATCTCGTTGCAAAAAAAAGAAGAGATTTTTACACTTGTAACCCTAACTCTAGATTGAAAATGCCAATATAACCCGACAAAACGAGAAATATCATGATAACTCTAACTTTTGTCCTAATTCCGGCGCTGACTAAAAATTTGGGCGTTAATTGAAATTGAAATGTTAAAAATACCCTTAGCCTTAAGCTGAATTTCTCATTTTACCTTCCCTATTTTTCTAATATTATACTCCCTCCGTCCTAAAATAAATGACACACATTTTGATCAACTTTCTCAAAATACGTTTGACCATAAATTTCACTTAGTATATAGGCATCAATATCATCACGTGAGATATTGTTAGATTCCATGCATCACGTAATTTTTAAATACTCTCTTTGTCCCAAGTTAAATTGCACAGAATTTTTTTCACACTCATCACAAAACTTGTCTAATCGTTGATATGTTTAACTACGTATAATAACAGTAAATAAAAAGTTACTTTTCATAAACTACTTGTTACGACGAATCCAACCATATAATATATGATAACGGTTTTTCTAACGAGTGCCCATGGACACTCGTTAACAACTTCAGATTCCATCGAAAACTGTGTTATTAAATGCAAATAGAGTTAATGATTAATGACATCCCTCAAAAACTTACACTCCCTATGTACTATTTCACAGTTTTCGATGGATTTATATTTAATAACACAGTTTTCGATGGAATATGAAGTTGTTAACGAGTGCCCATGGACACTCGTTAAAAAAACCGATATGATAATATTACTATATATATCTATTCAAATATGCAGTTAAAGTTGGATAATGAATAGTGACATAAAATGAAGCATGTAGTTTAACCTAGAATATAGAGATTATCAATTTTTAATGCACCACTGATTTATAGAAGGAAAGTTATGAAATTTGACCAAAAAGTGTATCATTTATTTTGGGACGGAGGAGGTATTATTTTTTACTTAGTACGCAGAACCACCCCAACCACCACCGCAGAACCACCCCAACCACCACCCCACCACCGCAGAACCACCCCATCCAACACTCTCCAACCACCAATCAAACTCAAAACAATGGGGAAACACAAGTTCATAGACAAGAAGAACGTCGCGTCGTACCAAATTCCATCCCGCGACAGCTCTGACCTGAATTACTCCGCACCTGGACCTGCCGGCGACCGGGTAACTTTTCCGACGAGGAGGAGCACCAGAACGACGACGTTGTGGCCGAGGACCCCAATTCCATCTTTGCCGACGCGACGAAGGAGTACGACAAGTTCGACGCCGGATTTGGATTCCCCAATCGGAGGAGTACGGCGAGTTCGACACCGGGTTTGGATTCCTCAATACCATCTTCGCAGTCCGCGACAGAGGTGGTGAGGCCATTGAAGTCGGAGAAGACGTTAGGGATCACCGTTTTTGAGGGTGGCTTTGGCGCCGGAGATCTCGACGGCACGGAGCTTGCCATCGCCGGCGATGATGCAGGGGGTGAAGATGAAAAGAGGGAAAAGGAAGAAGAGGGCATTTTAGCCTTTTCCATTTTTAAATTCGGGGGCTAAATGGTCATTTCATTAAATTCTGACCAAACTTCTGTTGACAATTGAATTCAACGATGTCTAGGTTTAGATTAACACTAATATTATAAAGTTGTGCTTGATGTAAGGCATCTATTTTCACTTGTTTTATACTCTCTCCGTCTCACCAGTAATGACATATTTATTTTTTTCACTATTTTCAATAATCATATTTGATCGGCAATATCTCTAGTTATATATACCAATTTCACATAAAAAATTGATATTCAAAAAAGACAAAGTCTTTGGGAAAGACGGTATTTCCATAGGCTTATGAAAAGACGGGATTTAATTAGAATAATAAAAGGTAAAAGGTTTTAGTTGCAACATTAAAATTTTAGTATGCAACATATAATAGTTATAAAATTTATAATTCGGTTCATGCAACCCAGAAATTTTATTTTCATTTTTTCTAATTTACACTTTAAACTTTGATCTTTCCATAACTTATGGAAAGACCGTCTTTCAAGAGACGGGCTCTTTAAAATATATATATTAAGATGAATCAACAATATTTCACGTGATATATTTATTATATGTATATTAATTTATATTTATAGTCAAAGTTTACCAAATTTGACTTTGAAAAGGTAAACATTTCATTACAGGTGGCACGGAATGCGTATAACTTAAGTTTATTACTAACCACATCCCCTCTTGAACTAAACTGCGCTCATGCAAAAGAGTATGTCTCTTGAAAGACGGTATTTCCATAAATCATGGAAAAGCCAAAGTTTAAAGTATAAATTAGAAGAAATGAAGATAAAATTTTTTGATTGCATAAATTGGGCTATAAACTTCACAATTACTACATGTTTTGCATAATAAATTTTTAATGTTGCAACCAATATCTTTTACCTTTTGTTATTCTAATTAAACCACATAATTCCACAAACTTATGAAAAGACGGTCTTTCCCAAGACTTTGTCCACGCAAAAATGCAACTGACACTCTTTCCAAACATAAAAATTAATTCTAGAACACGAAGTAATTCGATCTACACTTCAAAAAAAAAAAGTCATTTGTTCTTGAAACTAACCATCAAATGCCTACATTAGAAGCTAACTTAACTCAAAACTAATATCCAAAACTCAGTGTACTTCAAACTCTTCATTTGCACCAGAAGCCCACATTCGCATTCTTTCTGATGCATGAGCAACCTGCAAAATATCAACAAAAACAGAGAAGAAAAACCATCAAGAGTAGTAAATTTATACTTTCAGTAACTGTATTTTATACATGTAAAAATATTTTTAAAGAAAAACAGCGAAATTACCTCGTCGTTCCAATTTGTTTTCCACACTATGTAACATAAGATTAATGTCTGCAAAAATGTTCCGAATATCATTCCCATCCATATTCCCTGCAACATTTTTCATATGAATCATTTTCACTAATCACAATCTTTAGCATCTAATGTAGCTCAGGTCATTACAATACTAGCAAATATCATACATTTCTCTCCAAAAAACAACATTATCATTTGAAGTGAACCATTTTGGTCTGATATCAATAGATTGAGGATCTCTATGAAAAGGGAAATACAAGAAGCCTCCCCAGCATTAAGACTATCAACGAATACAACCTCGTAATTTTGGAAATATCGAGAAAAAAACCACATTTAAACACAGCGAGTAAAATCACGAGTTTATATCAGATGACAACGTAAAGTTGAAGGGCTTTTGTGAAATTCACCATGTAGGAAAAAAGATGGGGAAAGATTCAACAAAACTTACCTGAACTCCTAAGTGTGCTTTGTAGCCTAAAAAGAATCCAAGAGGAAGTCCAATAGCATAATAGCAAGCCAAGTTAATATATGCTACAAGTCCTTGCCATCCTCCTCCAACAGCAACACCTGCATTTGTTCTCGTGTTATCGTCATCGTGTTCAGTCCAGACAATTTTACGTACAGTTCCAAACTATCTTAGACGAGTTTCTCATTTTTCACACGTGTGTTTCATTACGCTTTGTATCTAATCTTGTAAGCGTAAAGATAGAAACTTGAACTTTAGGTTGATGATGAACCTGAAATGACCGGTTGGACGCTGTTGAGAACCAATGTGGCAGCAAGGAGGTAGGCCAAATCAGCCACGGCCTTCTGCATTCTTGGACTGTTGGTGAACAAGACGGCAAAATGGTTCTTGGTTACCATGATAGCAAACATGCTGATGATCCCGATGAGGAGAGATTGAGCAACGGTCACAAACACGGAATATTTCGCTGCCCTTGGATGCCCCGATCCAAGCTCATTAGAAACTCTTACACTGAACCAAGATTTACCGACAAAGTTTCAATCTTTGGACACTTTTCATCAGCCATTTAATCAAAGAAGTGCATTAAATATACCTGATTGCTGCATTGATTCCAATGAAAACCATGCCTTCCCATCCATTCAAGTTCATGCTGAAATGGAAGAGAAAAATCAGTGCTCCATTGATTAATACCAGAAAAAAAGCCGTGTTTGTGACACTTTTTTTGGTTTTCGAAACACGACTGTAATTTTGGGATGAAGAAAAACATCAGCACTTCATATTTCCGTACCATATAACAATTTTAAGGTTAGAAACTGAACACAAATTTCAGGGAAATGCTTACCATATAGAAAGGGAGCCGACTGCAAGAATGGGATCTTCAAGATGTCCGGTGAGAACAATAATGCTCATGAAGTACCAAATCTCCAGGCAAAGCATCACTGCAGAAGCTATCGAAAGCTTAATGAAAGACCACATATCTTTAAAAGCCAACCATGACAATCCCTTCCATGCATCTTTGCACCAACCGACAGTGTAAACAAGCTGAACCACGGAAATGATCCACCCGGAAATGTCATAAGCCGCTGCAGCACCAGCCATTCCCCATTTGAACACGCTGATGAAGAGGTAAAGGACTACGATGTGTACGATGAGAGCCACGAAGCCAACCCACGCGAGAATCCCGACCTTGCTCTGTGCCTGTAGGAACTTCTGCGTCGAGAAGTTGATGGCTAAGGAGAACATCTGTGGAATGATTTGGATCGAGAAAGTCCCCGCCATGTCTGCTATGTCCTCCCTTTGGCCGAGAAGCTTGAGTACCGGTTTTGAATAAATGTAGAGCGGCATGAGGCTGAAACAAGCCACGGTTAATACTATCCAAGATCTTTGCATGTAGATTCCGAGCATCTCTACTTGGCCAGCCCCGAATGTCTGCCCACATAACGTCTCGAGCGCGCTACTCATCCCAAGCTGTTGAATCATCATGTAAAGAGGGTGTTAGAACAGTTGAACTTAGTTCTTGCAATGACATCATATCAGTTTGAATCCTTAATTTTTGTTCCATATAAGAGTGTAGGAAAGAACCCTTTTTTCTGAGATATGATTTTTCCGACTTTGTCTTGGTTCGGTACAAGTAGCAACACTAGAGGTTGCTTAAAAAAACAACACTAACCATGAAGAATAGCCTCTTAACATTTTTATACAAAAAGGGTTTTTGAATTGTAAAATGATCAATTCTATCAGTGAATTACACAATTTAACAAATTGATGAGTATGCTGCTGTGTGTAACATGATCAGTGTTGGAGGAAATTATGCCTAAAATCACTGTTAACTATAAGGAGGTATATACCATATGTAGTCAATAAGACACATTAAAGCCCAAAATAATGCAAACTAATAGAGAAAGATTAAAAATTTCATAACTTTCTTTCGGCTCTTCTATTCAGAAAAATAGAGAGAAACACAAAAACACTTGTAGGAAAAAATAATTAAAGAGACAGAGGAAAAGGAGAGAACCTAACCAAGAAACCAAATGAGAAGTTTGCAATGACTGATAGAGAAAGTGCAACTGCCGAGAGCTCCACATCCCCAATATGGCCGACGAAGATATTGGTGAACGAGTTAATCCCATAGTTACAAAGAATGTTGAATGCTATAGGGGCAGCAATGGCCCAAAGCTTCTCAGATTCGATGTAACATAGGTTTTTCGCATCCTCAAAGGTTCTCACTGGGGGATAATCTCCCCCGGCCTCTCCAACCAACATGGCTGACGGTGCATCATGCAGAACCACCGCCTCTCGGGTCACGAAAGGCGATTCCATCTCCAACACAACAAGTTTTGAAGGTGATGATTTCTTGGAGGGCGAGCCATTGCTTACCTCTCCTTTCTCATTTGCTGTATGCTCAATTTTTGCACTTAGATTTTAAAACATCATTTTCTTACCTCTGTTGAATTTGAATTTAATTCTCCTTGTGGACAACAGATCAAAAAAAAATTTTATGTGTGTGTTTTTTCAATTTTTTTTGAGAAGGTCTTTGTTGATCAGACATATGTGTTAGCTAAAAAGTAGCAATCTTAGACAAATGGTAGTTATGTATAGAAGGCTCACAGGCATTTTGCCTATCTTTGAGGTTCCAAACTCATTGTCATTTCTTGTGTATCCTATTTTTAGTAAATGTTGTTGACAGGTTATACAAGTTATATTAAGACATTTTATGAAGTGAAAGATGGCTAAGAAGGTGTAGTACTTGTCTAAATTCTACACCCTTATAGAAAGCAAGGAAAACAACTTTTCAATGAAAATGTTCTCACCACCTCAACAAAGCTTAAGGTTTTCGACATTTATAGGCACTAGTACCAAACTTCACGGATATTAATCTCGCATGGAAGCCTTGGAATCCAAGGAAAGTTGGACATTATCACCTGAACTTTGATCATCGTCGTTTGAAGCCTTGGTGCTGGAGGAATGATCGACTATTCCCTGAAAGGACTCACCCGAGACCAATGCTTGAAGCAGCTTCGGTGGTGGAGGGATCGTCACTTCGACCACGCCTTCCAGCATTTTCACCACCATCCCCATTGATGGCCTCACTGACTCGTCATCCTGGATGCACCAAACAGCCACGAGTCCAGCGCGTTTTGCCTCTTCTTGGTTGTATATGTTTCCGAGCCTCTGATCCACTACCGCAGCCACATTGCCCTCGATTATCTGGCCAGCTGCCCAGGGTGGAAAAAACCATTTCTCCGTTCCATTTCCACTTCCGTTGCCACCAGCTGAAGCCGGTGGTCCTTCCACATTGCGCCGCCCGCCTAAAAGCTCCAATAAGGTCATACCATAGCTGTACACATCGGCTTTCGTTGTGATTGCCACACCAGATATCCACTCGGGAGCAACATACCCCCATGTACCTCTCATGGTGGCTAGGACTCGGCTGAAATCCCGTCCCACGAGCTTTGCCAGCCCGAAGTCAGACACTTTTGAGGAGAAATTTTCATCTAGTAAGATATTTTCGGGCTTTATATCACAATGTATGATGCAATTTCGACACTCTTCGTGCAAGTAAGCAATTCCTTTTGCAGTGCCAATGGCGATGCGAAACCTGACATCCCAACTCAGATTCTTGCCATCCCGTTTCAGGTACGAGCTGAGAGGACCGTTCGGCATGTAATCATAAACAAGAAGCCTGTGAGAATCTTCAGAGCAAAACCCCCTCAATCTCACTAGATTCACATGTTGAATGTTGCCTATTGTGCAAACCTCCGCGCGAAATTCCTTCTCTCCACCTCCAGGCTTTTCGAGTCTCTTCACAGCTATAAGTGTGGAACAAGAGTTTGAATCATCTGAAATCTCCCCTTGAAAAACAGCGCCAAATCCACCATGGCCGAGCTTTTCAGAAAATCCCTTTGTAGCAGAATGAAGTTCTTTGTACGAAAACATTTTCAAATTAGTCACTGGAAAAACACTTTCCTCTTCCTCCTTCCTTTTCCTAATTCGCCAGCGCCTTAGAAACAAAACAACCGGTAATCCGACAAAGATAATAGCTAGACAACCACTCATTGCCTCAATCAAGACTATAACTTTCCTGTTCTTCTCCTTACTATTCCTCCTCCTCGGCACCCTCAAGAACAGTTCATCCTCACTCGTAGTTTCAGACAAATTCCTGAGATTCAGGAGGGTTCCATACAAGTTCTTACACAAGCTACTCCTCCCATTATAAACCAAACCAATACAAGAACAATTACCCAAACATGTTCTCTCACAAACACTCCTAGTTCCCGAAAATGACAACATTGTCGCTCCCTCGTAACTCACCACTCCTGCTTCCTCAAACCCATCATCCTTCCCACAATCATCACCACCCTCACGCCGACAGCCACCTGAAAAGTCCCCCACGTCCCACGAAACCTCGTCCACTGGCTTGAACCCACTCAGGCACCTACAAGGACTTAACAACCTAGCATTACAGAATCCGAAGCCCCCACACAACGCATAAACCCGACACAGATTCTCCGGCTGGGACCAAAACATGTTCCAGTAATCTGTCTGAAGGGACCATGTGAACTGCTTCAACTGTCCAATGTAGTCTAGATAGAACCTAGTCAAAGGAGGGCCAGAAACACCATCCAAAGCAACCTCATTGTACCCAAAAGAAGCCATACTAGTAAAAGCTTTGTCAAAATAGAAACTATAGATATAAGGCACAGTCATCTCAGGCACTCCAGAGAATGCATTCCCAGTCCAATTCCCAGTTGACCAATAAACATGAGACACATTACTAACATCATAAAAAAGGGAAATCTCACCATAATCAGGTGGGGTCAGCCTCAGGGAATACTTCCCTGGGGATGGATCACTGGAGCTCTTCCAGCAAGTCAGCCATTGATCTGCAGTCAGGTTCATCCCAGGGAGCCACGTGTCAGTAGGAAAGTCAAAGCTCTGCCATACTCGTTGACCATCTCCATTGTAGACCACCAAATTCCCCTGCTCCAAGAGCTCCACTTTCCTCCCTCTCTCCACATTGTTAGTTTCCCAGAAAATGGTCCCAGAAACGCCATCTCTCACAGCAAGATTCCCCTTTTCAGTGATTTCCAACCTTACTGAGCTCAAATTCTTTAAGGGATTCTCCCTGTTCGCAACCCAAACGTAAGTAGGCGCAGGAATCGAAGCATACCATATCCCTAAATACCATTTCTGCTCAGTTTCTCCGGTGCTGAAAAACCCCATCTCGAAAGTTTTGTTTTTGCTCAAAATGGTCGCGTTTGCAGCAAGAATTGAGCTTCCATTGAAGGCAGAGGATGCAGAGAGAGAACAGAGGAGGATGAGCAGAGACAGGGGCGCCATTTTTGTACTGTTCAGTGGCATTTTCGAGATTTAAGGCGAACCCATTTGGAGAAGGAGAAGGAGAAGGAGAAGAAGAAGAAGTGTGTGAAGGGAACCGAGGAAACTTTGAAAAAGGGTCTCACATGCGGACAAGAATCGAAAGAGAGGGGAAAAAACTATGAATTACTGAGTGGTGACATCGAAATGAGTGAAATGACAAAATCTGAGTGGCAGATGTAAAGATCTTCTGGTTTTCACTACTGGGACTAGAAGATGATGGTCACGAGTTCCTGTGTCTGAACGAGGAATAAACCGACCCATCTTTAGACGCTTATAATTAAAATAAGTAACAGTCTCAAGAAATGCGGTATTCTCATGAGTTTATGGACAATTGACATGCTGTTACCTTAAATATTTAATTTTTTTTATAAAATTTAAATATCGTATTTTATAAGTTAAAACAAGTAATAATATATATTTGAATGTGAAAATATAAAAAAATACGATATAAACAAATATTTTCAAAATTTTAAATTTTATGTATAATTTTACAAATGCAGTGTATAAAGTAATAAATAAGTGGCTAGTCTATAAATTTATGGATATGGAGTCTGTCAGGAGATCCACTCTTAAAATAATTAATGTGTTGATTTGATATTTGTGTTTATCTATTAAAATGAGGTTCTTGTAAACAATGTACTACCATGTATAAAGATATATCATTTGACCTTAAAAGTTATAGAAAAGATATTTTTTATAATTGATCTAACTCTAAGTAGAGTATAACAAGGTACTTCCTCGTCTACTTACCATTTAGGTGACACCGGCTAGATCCATCTAAGGTAAGGGATTTCATGTCGTGACTCCTCCACTCCGCTGTGATCTCATGAATTGAATTCTGTTGTCTCCTTCCCGCCAACAGAGCGAATAGACGTTGTGTCGTGGGTGATTTTGGGTTTGTGGGTAAAAGCATTTGAATTCAAATCTTACACGATAATTGTTTTAGGTTGCATAACTTTAAAACGAGTTTAATTCTATATACTATACTTGTTTAGTTTAAATCTTGTTTAAAAATTTTGTGAAAATTTTATAGCATAGAAATTTAATTAGAGCTAATCTAAGAAAGTACAAAAACAACTTTAAATAGTAAAATATTACATGACACATTCTTTAACAAGCAATCTATAAATAGTAAATTATTACACAATACAATGACTAAACTGTTTTTCTTTCCTCACATAGCATCTTATATTTTATTTGGTCCTCAAGATCAATACCGTGTTTGTTCAACAATTAATATACTAAAATTGATTTATTTAGTCTCTAAAATGATTTTCATGTAAATCTGAATGGTTTTTCGGTATAGTCAGAATAGTAATTTTACTAATTAAAAAACTTGGGAAAATAAATAAATTTAGCCTTATAATCCTAACCGCGCACGTGAAGCCACACGTGCAAAATTTTTGTCCTTAGAACGCATGTGAAGTCACACGCATCTTCTTCCTCTGCCCACACGTGCATCTCACGCATGTCCCTCTTCGTTATGCTTCTTCCGCCGACGCAACGGGAAAAACACTCTGGCGGAGAATACCAGGCTCATCTTCACCTACGGCAACCTGAAGCACGACTTCTCTAACCATAAGCTGATGGAGTTCTTTGCCTCCAAAGATGTCTCTTTCGTCAGAGAACGCACCACCGTCAGGTCCTACCCACTCGTCGTGGGGGTCCCTTTTCTGATTAATCTGCAGGGCCTGGGGCACCGAGTCCCAGGCGAGCTTTATGCGGTTTCAGGCCGCAGGCTGGCCCAATTAGGTGAGCTGGAGGGCCACGCCACCGGCCACTACGAGAGGCTGCCGCTAAAGGTGGTCGAAAGTGGCGGGGAGGTGAGTGTGAAAGGTACTTCACCCACTGAAGCTTCGCGGAGGCGATGTGGAGGAAGTGTGAGAGGTACTTCGCTCAATCGGAGATGGTGAACTTCCACGACGATGCCTCCGCGCCACCGACTTTGTGTCAGGGTCGGAGTTGGAATGGGGGAAGACGTCTAGTTTTCTTTTTTAAATATTTTTTTAACTCGGCAGGGGATAATGGTCGTTTTACATATTTTGAACAATTTTACCATTGACTTTACCTGAAAACCACCTCTGGGGACCAAACAAATTAATTTCAGAATGTTAACTGCTTAACAAGCGCAGTATTGACCTTGGGGGCCAAAAGAAGGTATTGCAGAACATGTAAGATTCCAAAAAAAAAAATTAGTCCAATACAATTATTGTTAAACACATTAAACGAATCAGCAGATTAGCTTGAACCTGATACAAATTTTTTGTGTCAATATTCATTCTTTGTTTTGTGTTGACCCAGATCCGTTAAATTCATATTTGGTTCGGGTCGAATTTTTGAATCGTTTATAAAATTACCAATCCTAATACTACCACTAAAATTTTCCAATCAAATTAAAATGAACAAAACTAATTTCCTTTTTCATTTAGCACTCATAACAAATGAACTAAGAGTTCATCTCTTGTGAGATCGTCTCATGGTGAGACCAAGGACTAGAGGTAAAATATGAAAAGAGCAAATTAAATTTGGGGGTAAAAAATTAATAGAATTGGACTAAATTGCAAATTATCACAATTACACATTAAATTCCTGAACTTTTAAAACATCAATATAAAGCCCATCTCGAAATATTTGCAATTTAATCCCCGATCTCACGGTCTTATACAAGACTTTGCCATGAACTAAAATGAATCGATAAATATGAATTTAGATCGTGATAAAAAAAAAGTCAGTAAGGATGAAAAAGAAGTACACCCTCCGTCCCAAATTAAATAGTATGAGGGAGAATTTCACGCTCATCAAGAAACTTATCTAATCGTTAATATATTTAATTATGTATAATTATGACATATAAAAAGTTACTTTCAGAAACTATGTGTTACGACGAATGAAACCATATAACATATGATAATATTATTGTTTATATATCTATTCAAATATGTGATAAAAATTAGACAGTGAATAATGACGTTTTATGAAATGTGCAGTTTAATTTGGTACGGAGGGAGTAATAAATATTAATTCAGAAGGATGAAAAAGAAATTTATGAACATGGGCAGTGGGGTCATCCGGGGACTTTTGGAGCATAGGCTCACCTACTTCGATATTGGCCAAAAGGAGTGTATATTAAACAAATATTTTTTATCATAAATACTGGACTATTAGTTCTGTTCTTGTTGTCTTTCTCTCCTTTTAATATTTTGACCTTTGTTTGGTGTTAGGTTTAGCTTTTCAATTTATATTATATAATAATAATGCAGATTCTGTTCTGGAATTGTTTGTACCCTTTGTTGACAAATTATGCCTCCCAATCAACTAGGTTTTGACTAAAAGAGTATCTAATCATAACTATATAACCAAAAGCCAACTCATCTTTAATTAAACTTTAGAATAGGGCAAATCGTTATTGATATCTTATCAGTTAAATATATATATTTTTCAATCTATTTCTTTCATCTCATATTAAGAGATCTCTCTATTATTTATGGGTTTAACTTAATTTTCTCTGTTGTACTTATTTATTTTGGCAAAGTCTTGAAAAGATTTTTTTTTCACAATGGTAACAGACCACCCTCTACTATTCATGGAGCTCACTTGATTTTTTCTATTATACTCATTAGTTTTTGGCAAGTCATGGGAAAGACTGTCTTCCCATAGGCTTACGAAAAGATGAGGTTTAATTAGAATAATAAAATGTTAAAGGTCTTAGTTGCAATATTAAACATTTATTATGCGACGTGTAGTAGTTATACAGTTTATAATCCGATCTATGCAACCCGGAAATTTTATTTTCATTTCTTTTCATTTGCACTTTAAACCTTAATTTTCCATAACTTATGAAAATATCGTCTTTCAAGAGACGGACTCTTCATTTTTTACATTTAATATAAATAAATGTATCCATACAAAATAAATTGAATGTGAAATTTAAAAATATATTTTCATTTTTAAAATTTCATTTCATTTTTTTCAACAATTATTAAATAATTTGCGAATAATTTTTTTTCCAGTTTTTAAAAAAAATTACTAGATTTTAAAATATTTTCCAGATTTTAAAATCAATTTTACACATTTAAAAATGAGTCTTCTCTTGAAAGACGATCTTTCCATAAGTCATGGAAAAACCAAGGTTTAAAGTGCAAATTAGAAGAAATGAAGATAAAATTTTTGGGTTGCATGAATCGGGTTATAAACTTTATAATTTCTACATGTTGCATAATAAATTTTTAATATTGCAACTAAGATCTTTTACCTTTTATTATTTTACTTAAACCCCATCTTTACATAGGTTTAGGGAAAGATGATTTTTCTCAAGATTTTGTCTTTGAAAATATATCAATTTTTTTAAAAAAAATATTTAAAAAGAAATAATGGGACACATGATCCAATTAATGGGTGCTACGTATCCCTCAATTAAACAAAAAATAGGCTGCAATAACTAGGACACGTGACTCACTCACAAGGCAACACGTGTCCCAAGTGGGTAGAAAAAAAGGGGCCGCATGTGAGCGGCCGGCCCCATGGCTGATGAATTTGGCTTCTTTTTTGGGCCACGAGTGGACTCCTTGGTGGTCTCTTACCAAGAGCCCAATAAGTGGTCTCTTATTAAGAAATCGCTCTAGACATCACCACTGTGGTAGTTTTCGATCTCTAGAGCGGTCTCTTAATTTTAAGAGACCACCATTGTCCTTGCTCTTAGTCTTATATTTAGTGTTGTAAGTATATGTATTATGGCTTACGTGATTGGATTTAGATGAATAAAATAAGTGAAGGAAAATGAATTTAGAAAGTAAAAATGTAAAATGAGTGAAGAAAGTTGTCAAAAATAAAAATAGTGCCAATATAAAATAAACAACTAAAAAAATAAATAAATTAAAGTATGTCATATATAGAGAATAGAGGAAGTATATACGTGAAATAAAAAAAATTACTCTGATTATGATTCGTCAACCCGAATTACACCCCTAGCATAATACTTCCTATGTTCATATTATATTTACATTGTTCTTTTTTGTCTCTCCCATATTAATCAACCGTCTTTTCATTGTTCCTTTTTTTTTTTGAAAAATTTCTTAGCTTTTTTTTGGAAAGAATATTAATGTTTAAGTTTAAATAATTTTTTGTTTTAGACTGACTAATTGTTAGGTGGGGACATGT
This sequence comes from Rubia yunnanensis, assembly GCA_037428765.1. Classification (NCBI taxonomy): domain Eukaryota; kingdom Viridiplantae; phylum Streptophyta; class Magnoliopsida; order Gentianales; family Rubiaceae; genus Rubia; species Rubia yunnanensis. The sequence goes on along the minus strand of CM075063.1, from coordinate 1,703,117 downwards.
TATAATTTATGTACCTAATGAGGTGATTTAATGTTTGTTTTTATTTATTACAACGAGTTTCTTATATCTTTGAAAAACTTTTGAAATGTACTGCAATGTATAAATAATTATTGAGAAAAGTGCCCTTAAACCCTACATAATGGACATAAGTGTCAATATAACCCTCAAACGTTCGAAAGCATCAATATAAACCTAGATTGATGGAGATGCCAAGACAACTACCACCATAAATGAAAACATTCCACATCTTGATCAAACATTTAAAGGTTATGTTCGGGATCCTCTAAGTAACATGGCAGGACCTATGACTAGGTCAGGGACTAAGTTTATGGATGATGCTTTAAATGTTTTGATTGATCGCCTTTATAATGAAGAATTGAAGAATGGGCCATCATCGACATCTTGGATTTATTGTTCAAGACTGTCTAAGAACTGAAGACATCATGAAGAACATTATACTCTTTTTTCCACAGGGTTTTTAATGAGGTAGTGTGATCACTGTAAAATATTGTAAAAATATTTCATTTTGGGTTTATTGGACTGATAGTTCGGCCATGTGGGCTTGGAAGAGCTAATTTCAAAATTATAGTCCATATGGGTTTAGTATATTCAGTTTTATTCAGATTAGAATTAGATTTGGTAAAATTAGATAAGGCAATATTCATCCAAGGTGTAATATGGATGAATTCGGCCATATTCAGCTTATTTTAGGTATTTTAGTTAGATATGATTTTAGTTTCTTAAATCTGCCATAATTCTATTCAGTTTTTGACAGAAATTACCAAATCCCGTCCTGATTAGAATTAGGGTTTGGACGAATTCAACCCTATAAATAGGGGTTGTATATTCGAGTTTTACATACACTTTTATCATTCAAATATACAAACCTTTCAGTTCATTGCTTGCGAGCTTCTTCCATTGTTGCTTAGCCCCGATGGCTAGTTAAATATTAATAAACCTAATGATCTGATCCCGTGGGCTAGTTAGAGAGCAAGTCGAGATTGAGAGCATCATGAAGGCTAGGTTTTTGAATTTTGTGCGACTTGGTAAGGGTTTGCAGATCCTATCATTCGGTCAAATATTTTAATCCCGCAATCCAAAGTCTTCGCAAGGAGATTCACATCAGTTGGTATCAGAGCTAATCAGGGCCGAAAGTTGACGAGGTTCCAGGTCGGCGATTATGTCTGGGTACATCTTCGAAAAGAGAGGTTTTCAAATGCTCAGAAGTCTAAGTTGAGTCCATGTGGAGATGGTCCTTTTAAAATAGTGGAGCGTGTGAACGACAATGCTTACAAGATTGAGTTACCAAATCAGTATGGTGTTAGTGCGACCTTCAACATTGCTGATTTATCTCCATTTACCTTTGAAGACGATTCACTTTTGAGGGCGAAACCTTTTGGCCACAGAGGGAATGATGGAGATGTCAAGACGACTACCACCATAAATGAAGACATTCCACATCTTGATCAAACATTTAAATGTTATGTTTGGGATCCTCTAAGTAACATGACGAGACCTATGACTAGGTTAAGGACTAAGCTTAGGGATGCTGCTTTAAATGCTTTGATCGATCGCCTTTATGATGAAGACTTGAAGAATGAGTCATCATTGACATCTTAGATTTATTGTTCAAGATTGTCGAAGAACTGAAGACATCATGGAGAACACTATACTCTTTTTTCCACTATGTTTTTAATGAGGTAGTATGATCATTGTAAAATATTGTAAAATTATTTCCTTTTGAATTTATTGGACTGATAGCTCAGCCATATGGGCTTGGAAGAGCTAATTTTGAAATTACCATCCATTATGGTTAGTATATTCAGTTTTATTCTGATTAGAATTAGATTTGGTAAGATTAGATTGGGCAATATTCCTCCAAGGTGTGATATGGATGAATTCGGTCATATTCAACTTATTTTAGGTATTTTAGTTAGATATGGTTTTAGCTTCTTAAATCTGTCATAATTCTATTCAGTTTCTGACAGAAATTACCAAATCTCATCCTGATTAGGATTAGGGCTTGGACGAATTCAGCCCTATAAATAGCGGTTGTATTTTCGAGTTTTAGATACACTTTTATCAATCAAATATACAAACCTTTGAGTTTATATTCTTGTTGCTTGCGAGTTTCTTCCATTGTTGCTTAAACCCCAGGGCTAGTTAAGTATCAATAAACCTTGTGATCCGATCCCGTGGGTTAGTTAGAAAGCAAGTCGAGATTGAGAGCATCCCGAGGGTAAGGTTCTTGAATTTCATGCGACTGGGTGAAGACCCCTTCATTCGATCAAAGATTTTAATTCCGCAATCCATAGTCTTCGCAAGGAGATTCATATCATAGATAATCAGTGAAAGTGCAAAACTACCAATTCCGGCAAATCTTAGCCAAAATTCTGTGGTTATTTTACCTCTATGAAAATATATATATATATATATATATATATATATATATATGAAATGGTTGTAATGCCCCTAAACATTGATTTTCTCCTTTTCCTTTCTCATTCTCTTCTTCCATGCCGTTCCTTTCTTCTTCCTTTTCTTTTCTTCTTCTCGTTTCCGATGAGCTCGTTCCTTTCTCTCTATTATGATGGTGTCGCATCTAGTATGACTGACCACCATTGAAGTTGCTTGAGCTTCAACAAAATGCCGGGAAAGGGGTGCCGCTAGGGTTTCGAGATAAGGGTGGCACTAAGATTGTGGTGGCGGCGGCGAGTGGCGGGATGAGTGGTAATGTTGGGCTTGGTGGTGGTGACCGACAGAACGAGGTGGTGGCATAGTAGGATGTGGTAGTGAGGCGGGGCTGTGGGGTGGGGTGTTGGGTTGTGGAGGAGGTGACGGTGGTAGTCCGAGGGCAAAACTATCTTGACACTCTTAAATTTTAGGTCAAAAGGCATTTTGGTCATTTTTGTGCGATCAACATCGACCTTGTCAAGGTTAACGCCAGAAATGGGGCCTTAAAGTTGTATTGACGGTTATATTGATATTTTCATCAATTATGTCGATTTTTTTTTGTATAAAAAAAAATCAATAATTTGAAGGTTATATTTAAACTCTCACAAGTATATAGAGTCATACTGATATATTGCCCATAATTATGATTTAACTCTAAAAATTATTAAAATAATTTTTTCCATGATTAATCCAACATTAATCGGTCAAGTCAAGTTGAAACTTCCTCTCAAGACTAGAAGCTGTTGAAACATCTAAACATTCCAAATCCTTGAGGCCCGATGAAGCCGCCGTGATAGGGTCCATGATAAAAAAGGATAAGAAAAGCAGGGTAAAAAACCAGGGGAGAATTCTCGATAATGAGCACATATGTGTAACAGTACTCGGGGCATTTACATTAACTGTTGTAATTTTTTATAAAATTTAAATATTGCATTTTATAAGTTAAACAAGTAGTAATATGTATTTGAAGGTGAAAATATAAAAATATATGATATAAAAAATATTTTCAAAAATTTTAAATTTTGTATGTAATTTAAGAAATCCAGTATATAATGTAAGAAATAAGTGATCTGTCCATAAGTTTATGGACACGCCACCTATCAGGAGACCCACTCTCTGTGTAATCTGATGAAAAAATTGGCCATTACATTGCTGCCCCAAAAAGGGCAAAAGAGAAGAAAAGTCCACTGGTATGCCCAAGTACCCCACCAATCACAATTTATTCACTGGACCACATTTGAAATAGGAATAAATGACGAGAGTGGTTGGAATAATTTTGGTTTGAAACACAATGATCAGGTTAATTTGGCAATAGGTGTAGCTTGGAGATTTATTTTAGAGAAAACTGTGATTTTGACTTTATGGTATGATTGAATGTGTCAATATAATCTTGTAGAACCTGAAAGTGTTAATATAATCCTGAACTTGGTTTCCTATTTTGTCAACGGTCAATTTGGCCGGAAATTTGTAAAAAGAAGATTTTGTCCTCCGTATTAAAAATAAAAAAATACCTAAAATGGAAAAAAGTTAAATTTACCCCTCTTCTCTTCTTCTTTTCTTCTGCGCCGCCCCATTCAATCATCGTCTTCAACCACCGTCTTCTCTTATTTTCCTTCACCTTCCCGCCACTGCGCCAAATCTGATTCCTTCATGTTTCAGCCGCTCGAGGGGTTGGCGCGGTTGGATCTGGGCGAGGGCGATGTTGCTCAATTTAGATCGCGTTCTCGTCGCAACACTAGCGACAGGCTCGATCGTGGAAACTTGCCAAAAAAAAGTGAACTTTGGTCTACACTGAGCTGCCGAGAATTGACGGGGAACTAGCCCTCCCAAGCATTGAACGCACTGATGAACTAAGCCCAGATTCTTCGTTCCTTTACCGGTGAAAATGTCGGACGTTTCATCAACGATTATGATGGAATTTCATCAAGAATTCACGTGGACAAATCGACGGGGCGGGGCTGGGCGAGGAGGGGGCGGGGAAGAGCAGGAGGAGGGGCTGAGAGTTCCAGTGGTGGGCTAGGGTTTTAGGGGCGGCGGAGGAGTGGAGGGGGAGATGAGGATGAGGGGTTGGGCGTTCTAGTGGTGGGATAGGGTTTTAGAGGCGATGGCTGTGGAGCACCGACGGTGGCTGAACAAGAAGAACAACACTTCAATTTTTAAGCCAGGGGGTAGAATAGTCATGAAGTTTTGAGTTTTAAGCCTATGGTATTTTTGTCTTTTCAAATTAGGTCAATGCTAGAATTCCTTCAATCCACGTTGGAATAGTGCAATTTAGGTATATCTACACAATTGCTCAAAATCTAAGGGTTAGTTTTGCAGTTTCAGATTTTTCAGGGTTATATTAACACCTTCGCAAAATAATAGGGTTAGTTTTATACTTTTCCATATGATCTAATACACACACACACACACTGAGATATCGTTATTCAACTTCTCATCATCTTATGTTGTTAAGGTGATGAGTTTTAAAATTGAGATTTTCGCAACAATACTCCATAAAAAGCCAAGTGTAATCTGACACATATAAAACACGCGCCACTCTTGCAGTGCTACATATAGCATATGTTTTGACTTTTTTTTTTTGTAATTTTTTAAAACTTAGAATTTTAAGAAGATCGCTTAAAATCAGTTAAACGAAATCGCTTTATTGCTAACCAAAAAAAGAAATTTTAAAGGAAAGGGGGAAAATCATCTACTCATCTTTCAATTTCTCCCATCTCGTTCCTACTCTCAATCCTTTGCCTTGCCTCCGACCACCACCATCGCCAAAATTCTTTTTATTTACCATTAGCATTAAGCCTCTTCTTTTCTTATATTTCATATATGGGTTTAGTTCCGTCACTGCTTACCACAAACACTATCATATTATCAACAACTTTATTCGCAATATAAAAAAATATCACATACAAAAGGAAAAATAGGAAAGCACTTCAAGAATTGTTTAAGCATGCTTGACATTGGGCTTGTTTTGGTTTTGGCCTAAACAAGAATGTGAACTGTTGAATTTGAAAAGTGCCAATCTTCATATTGCACATTTGATTTGTACTTATGACCTAACAAAGCTATTCAATTATTCAAAAGTGTCCATTTGAGCTTTTTCAGCATGCCCATTCCTTGAGGAAATTACTCCAAGTAAAGGCACACAATAGCCAACAAAAGGGCAACTTGTTGAGGTTTAAAATAGTTAAAAGTGTGAAATAAGTTAACCATTCACATTCCCACATGCTTTTGATCACTACATGAAAGAACTAGCATAGTGAAAAGAATGCACAAAAATGGAACCAAATCGTTTCCCCAGTTGGCCACCAGCAACAAGCACGGATAAAGGATGTTGCACCATGTCACGTGCTTGTTGTTGCAACAAGCACGCGACAAGGGGCACATGCACAAAAACTATGACGAGTGATGTCATCGTGACAATTGATAACGGAGCATCCATTACCTTCAATGCACATCGGATTATAAATTACCAACCTCTTCTTGAGTGGCAATTCGAGTCTTAGAGCTATGACTGGCAGCCTCATCATCTTCAAGATTCATAGGCAACTCAAGACCCTTTTTTGAATTCAACCAAACGGTGAACTTACAATCCAGCATTACCATTACACCTATGCACATAATCTACTGGTTTATTAAGAGATCAGTTCAATGAGAGCTAAATTGTGACCACTACTAACCCTAATGGAATACGGCGTCTCCATTTCCGAGAGGTCCAATGCACTTCAGGTTAAGGGGGTAATCAGAGAGGTTCATAATCCATTTCCTGAAACATGAACAATGTAAACTTTTTGCTACTTGAATAGTAATCAGAATCATCAGAATCAGAAACAAGTGCGGATATAAATTAGCACGAACAAACCTGGCCGCAGATGGGGCACGTGTCACTCCTTTCCATCCATTCAAGTATACAAGAGAGGTGAAAGTGATGTTTACATTTAGCGGTGATTCTTGGATTCTCCTCATCATAATCTGCCATAAGAATTGCCAAATTCAGCCTTAATGAATACTTAAACATTGTATCAGACTATCAGTAATCCTATCAAATACTAAGATGTGCACCTTCGAGACATGTTGGACAAGCATCGGTTTCTTCATCTTCCTTGATTCGATTTACTTGCAGGTCTGATTTCAGAGGCTCAGGATTGGTTTTTTTGGCAGAGGCAAGAAGGAAGCCTGCATCAGCTTTCAAGTTAGATTCTTTTAGACCTGCACATTCGGTGTTCCCCATTTCTCTGGCGGATTCAGCTGGAGATGATTGCGGATGCCCCAAAACAATATCGAATGGTATGGGTGTGGGAGGGGATCGATACGTATCAGGTATCGACGTATCAAGATTTAAATCTACCAGAAAACCGGCAGTTAGTGCAGTAGCAGCACTGTCATTTGAAGTCAGCGACTCGTGTTCCTCGGACACAGACGGGCACTGAAGAAAGCATTGAAAACTCTCATCATCGTCAAGAACAACAACTAAACATTTATGACATCAATTCAAATATGATAACAAGGTTTCAACTGAGAGCTATCACCTAACTAGATATGGAGTATTAAGTCCCCTACTATAGCAGTTTTTAATGAAACATTCAGGTAAAGCAATACCGTTTGAGCTTCTATACAAGGATTCACTTACATAGTAATATACAGGTGTTCCGTGAAACTGAGGTTTGCGGGAAGAACAACAGCATCCACCCATTTCCCGCTATCCTCTTGTACAAATGGGAGAACTAGGCATGTATAACCAGCACTGAAACAATTACGACCTTAACTGCCACTGGAATGAAAATGGTACACTGTTAATCACAAGTAAAAAACTACAAGATATCTTGACACCATAAATGAAGATTCAAAATCTCATTTGAGAGCCCCTTATAATCCATTGTCATGAAGATTCAAACTTTGCAGCTTAGAGTAAAAATCTTCTTTAAACAAGGCATTATGTTGAACACAATGAACAATCTTTAAAAGGGCACAGAATTCGCAGACTTTGAACAGAAAGGCAAGAGCGCAAGTACGAAGGAGCATTATAATGCACTCTAGTACAAATTTCTTTAGCCTGGATACTCATAAAGCCACAAAAAAAAGTAACAAAAACTACAAATCAGGGCAAAGGCCGAATGCCACTACTAGACATACAAATTCAAGGCGAAAACACATGTCATCAGTGTCTGGCAAAATCAAAGAAGCACAAGCTATGCAAAACCAAAAAAGGGCTATGTCAATTGTGCTCTTACACCAACTGAGGATAGCTTTTCTAGCAGTCTCCTAAGTTTCCCGGAAAACACACAGTCCACCTTAAACACCTACTAGTTTCATTACAGAACCTCAACCCTTCTCCTTAATAACACCTAAATTCACCAATCAAAAGTTTCCATCTTTACAAACCAACCCAAAACAAAACAAAAAACAAAAAACAAACAAGAAGTGCACATAATATGAGCAACCTAAAACCATCAGGGCTTCCATTAAAAACAACAAAGAAACATTTTTTTCTGCAAAAACATACAAAGAAACTACCTTTATACAAACATCAAACTACACAAACTTCAAGAAAGCAAGCAAACAGTGAAATGAACAAAATCCAGCTTACCCAAGAAACAGAGTGAGGTTTAATGGCTTCTGGGTTTTTGCTGTTTTTCCTTTCTTTTTCAGGAAACTGTGGAATCCAGAATGGAAAGGGGTTGTCAAAGGGATGCTAGAATGAGGAAATGAAAGGAAATGAAGGAGTTTTGGTTCATACTTGGAGTATCAAAACTTTCTGTGGAGCAAAGACGGAATCTTTTTGTGAATTAAAGCAAAGGCTACAAAATACTACCAAAGTCAAAAAATGGGAATTTCATTTTCTTTCTTTCTGTTCATCAGGAGGCGCCTCTGCCGTGGAACTGTATTTTATTCCAATTATTAAATGCATGCGCTTCTTCTTAGCTCTACTCGTGTGACACCAATACTCATAACTTCATGCTCTCTCTCTTTCATTAACATTTTCTAATCACTTTTATGCTTAAAATTAGAGAAGATTAAATTGTTTTTTTAATCTCATGCAAAGTATCTTATACCATATTTTGGTCCCAACCCTTAGACGATACTCAACAAATTCAAAACAATTTGTTTGGTCTCAAAATGTGGTTTTTAGGGAAAGTAAACTGTAAAATTGGTCAAAATATGACCAATATAGCCCTGAGTTTAAAAAAATAAAAATAAAAATTACTTTCTTCTTCGCGCTTCGTCTCCGCCGCCGCCGCTGGCGGGAATTTGTGGTCTCCGCCGTTTCGAGGACTACTGTGGCGCTGCCAAGATCGAGGGCCACCATCGGCAAAGAGGCTCAATGGCAAAGCTCTTCGAGAGGCAAATGCGAGCTTCGAGGGCACCACCAGCGCACGGCTCCGGCAAGTTCGACGACTTCGAGGGCACCACCATCTCGCTTTTGCCTCGAGGGCACCACCAGCTCGCCTTCGCCTCGAGGGCACCACTAGCCCGCCTTCGCCTCAAGGGCACCACCATCACACGACTTCGATGAGCTTCGAGGGCACCACCAGCACACGGCTCTAACTCGGTCGACGAACTGGGAGTGATGGCGCCAGAGGCGGCAAACTCGAAGGGAGCGTCAAACTCTAGAGGTGGCGTCGAACTTGAGGGATTCGAACTCCATGGAAACCGATGGCTAGATTGTAAGCACCGGCGGAAGGCCACATCGGTGGTGAAAAAAATAAAGAAAAAGAAAAAATTTTAATTAGAAATTTTTAATTGAAAATATTTTTTAATTAGTAAAATTACCATTATACCCCTGGATATACCGGAAAATCAATTAGTCTTGCATGAAAACCACCTCTGGGGACCAAAACATATCGTTTTGAATTTGTGGGGTACTGTCTGAGGGCTGATTTGCAAAAGGAGACCAAAACATGGTATATGATACTTTGTATGTGACTAAAAAATAATTTAGTCATTAGAGAAAAGTGATGAAGTAATCATATCTTTTGGATGAAAATGTAATCCTACAATCTCAGAAAGTGTCAATCTAACCATTGACTCCGCAGACTTTTTAGTCAACGTTCTGATTAGATTTTGTGGAAAAAAACAATTTTACCCTTAATTTTTTTTAAAAAAAATTAAAAACGTGAAAAAATTAAACTGTCATTTCCCTTATTTCTTCCCTCTTCTCCACGTGCCCCCTTCATGTAACCTGCTCCCTTTTTTCTTGTTACTCCTTGAAAAACTCTGAGAAATAATGTCAGTGACACCGAACACCGATTGACAGCTTCGTCGTTGTACCGCTCAGCGGCGATAACAGGATGATCGATCTGGCGTTGCATCGGCTGGATTATTGAGTCGCTATGATTTTTGTTTCTCTTTTGTTTTGCATCCATGTTTCATTGCAATTTTTGTTTCGATCTAGCGGGTGGCAGGTAGGTCACATCGGGGGAAGAGGGAGGAGGAGGGTGGCAGTGAGAGAGAGGAGAGCGATGACGGTGGCGGGTTAGGGTGGCGGAGGTGGGGGAGAGGGGGAGAAGGGTCCCGACGAGGGGAGGGGGAGGATAAAGGTGCCGACGAGGGGATGCGGGTTTATGGTTGCTGCAAGAGGGAGGGGAGACAACGACAACAATAGGGTTAGGATGGGGCTAGGGTGGCAGAGGCAGGGGAGAGAGAGGAGGAGGGCGCCGGTGAGGGGATGCTGGTTTAGGATGGCGGCAAGAAGGATGAAGAGGGATGTTGAGGGCAGCATCGAGAAGAAGAGAGAAGGATGTTGAGGGTGGCAGTGAGAAGGTGGGGAGAAGACGGCGGTGACGGGGTTAGGGTGGGCTAGGGTGGCAGAGGCGAGGGAGAGAGAGAATGAGGGCGGTGAAATTAGGGATGTTGGTTTAGGGTGGTGGCAAGAGGGAAGCAATGGGGAAGAAATGTTATATATTAGGGTAGGTTTCGGTGGCGGCGGAGGTCTTGACAGCGGCAATGGTTTCCGATGGATTAGGGTTTAAGGTTGTAAAGAAGAAAGAAAACAAGGGTATAATTGGTATTAAAATTTCAACTTTAGTCTAAGGGGTATTTTGATCATTTCACTTTTTGGTCAATGGCTGAATTTTTTGGGTCAATGTAGGAATCAAGAAGTTTGTTTATGTTGGCACAATTTGACAAATAAGTAGGGTTAGATTGACACAATTGGTAATAAGTTAGGGTTAGATTGACAGTTACTCAGGTTGCAGAGTTATATTGGCACTTTCAAGTAAAAGTTAGGTTATAAATTTATTTTTCCATTAAAATTAATCAACTAACTAGAGGATTAGTAACTTGTGTAGTTTTAAAAACGGAATGATTAATGTACAAGATTTTGGTTCAATCCACGGGGTATCAATTGTTTTAAGATAGTACTTCAAAAATAAATTACTTTAAAATTCAACATTATATCATAATTCAGGAGTTATTGAACCAATGTTGAAATTCCTGATATTGGATTCGATGGTCGAGTTATTATACGTGTTAGAAGAGACCGTCTCCAATGAGACCGTCTCATGGTGAGACCAGGGACTAGAGAGAAAATAGTAAAAAGGAAAACTAAATTTAGAGGTAAAATTATAAACAATTTGGACTCGGGGTCCATAATGAAAATGGCAAAATATAGAGGGATCAAACAGTAAATAAACAAAAAAAGTAACAGAACCAGACTCATCATCTTCTTCTCGTCTTCTCATCGCATCGCCGCCTCCTCTCCACCGTCGCCGCCTCCCATCCGCCGTCGCTTCCTTGCCTTCTCAGCTGTATCCCCTCGCCTTCTCTGCCGTCGATCCGACGTGTGAAACCTAACTTTGAAACTCACCTTCTCCGCCGTGTAAAACCTCCAAAATCGAATGCCTTGCCTTCTCCGCTGTGTGAAACCTCTGAAATCGACCGCCTCGCCTCTCGCCGTCGCCGCCTCGCCTTCTCCTCCCTGTGAAACCTTCGATTGCTACGTTCATCCTTCGATTTGAAGAGCGCCGGCGTCGGATACGCAAAACTTTTGATGAGGATTTGTAGAACGCCAGTGAGGATTTGAAGTATTCCAGTGAGAATTTACAGAATTGCGGTGAGAATTTGCGAAACTTCTGGTGAGGATTTTCGGTGACGATTTGCAAATTGAGTTCACAGCTGACCTGAAAGTACTCAAGACAGAGGACATGCCACTTCACAAGGTAAGGCTCATAGATCAGCATCTTCATTAATATGTATAAATGAACTGCTAATGGTTAAGAACATCGACCTAGAATTCGAAGAGGACGATGAAGATGAACGTGCCAATTCCAACCGAAGAAGAAGTGGGCCCCAAATTGACTTGTATGCTTTCCTTTGTGGGTGCTGGATGTAAGTTCATAAAAAATCTAAGTCTCAATTGAGAAATTATTTTTGTTGGGTTGGATATCTCTGGTTTCTACACATATTTTTAGTTTTATGCACTTTTGGAATCAATAAGTGGATGAAATTCAAGAAGCATGCCGCTGATAAAAAATGAGAACAGGAGAAGAGTGGTCAGCTACTGGAAAGTTTACCTACAAGCTGAAATGGGATGCATGTATTCTTGAAATTCATTATAATGGTGAAAATTTAGGATGTTTTTATACTTCAATTCCAACTCTTACATCAACTTTTCAGTTCATGGAGATTAAACTCCATCTCAAAGTTTAAATGATGAACAATCACATAAAGCTTATAATGACCTTAAATTCTGAATCCATTAATACTTCTTGAAACTTAGGGACAACATCATATGAGCATTTCAATTTGTTTCAATTATATACTGTCATATTGTGATGTTGCAATGTAATGTTGTGATGGTTCAATTTTTTTGTGTGATTTTACATTGTAATGTTGTGATGGTTCAGTTATTTTTATGTGATGTTACACTGTAATGTTGTGATGATTTTTTTTTGTGATGTTACACTGTAAAGCTGCGATGGTTCAATTTTTTGTGTGTGATTTTTACAAAAGTATCGATGAAACTGTTGATTTAAACAAGATAATCACATGTTCCACTGCACTTATACATTCCACTGTTATTGCATTTCAAATAACTTTTTAAACATCATTCATTACAAAAGGATTTAAATGCATTAAAACATCGCTAACATAAAACAAAAAAAATCCAAAGAAACCAAAAACATCAAACAATCCAGTGTCCCATCTCTAACAAATAAACCTTTACTTTTAAAACATTATTCAAACAATACATCCCAACCAATCAAATTTATTCCCATGCACCCCCAACTTATTTCCCTTCGTTGCGCGCTTGTTCACAAACTTGCCTTCTCTCTTGCTGGTTTTGAAAATGATGACTCTTCTACTCCACCAACGCCAAGATCAAAGACCAGCTCCGGTCCTCCGTTCAAGGGAACATCTTTAGAAGCATGATTCCTCATAGCATGTTTTTATTATCTCATCAATGACATCGTAAAACTCTACCTTGGAAAGTGTTCATGTGAAAAAAACATAAAACATCACATATAGTAATAAAAACTTCAATGTCCAAAATTAAAACATCACAATATCACACATACCATGACTGACAACTACATTGTGAAACATCAAATACAGTATTTGAAACATCAATATCAAAATTGTAAAACATCAATCAGTACACACTAAAATATCAAAAGAACGAAACTGAACATCAGTTGCACACTTAAATATGAATACGCCACGAGTATCTAATACTGAAATGAAAACATCACACCAACACAAGTAAAAGTACTTAAAATCTAAAGCATGAAACATCACACAGAAAACCAGAAACATCAACAACAGTACTTAAAACATCACATCTGAAAAATAACAAAAATTATAGATCCTACTTCCTTCTCGATTGAAACAACAGTGGACAAGCGTTCTTAGACATCTAAGAAACAACACCACAAAAATTTTCACAAATCGTAACAAAATCCTAAGATATCACACACAATCAAAACTGAACATCAAATGCACACATAAGCATGAAAACACCACAAGTATCAAGTGCTAGAAATAAAACATCACACCAACACTGATAACAGTACTTAAAGCCTAAAACCTGAAACATCACACTGAAAACAAGAAACATCATTACCTGTACCTGAAACATCACTACTGAAAATTAAGACAAATCCTTCGTCCTTCTCGATTTCAGCAGCAGTGATGCAAATCTTCTTAGACATCTAACAAACTGTAATAGCAACACAAATATTAGCACAAATCGAAACAAAACCCTAAGATATCACACACACAATCAAAACAACAAAACCGAACATCAATTGCACACTTAAAACACTGCAAGCATTAAATACCGAAATTAAATCATCACACAAGTACATATAACAGTACTTGAACCCTAACATAAAACATCACACAGAAAACCTGAAACATCAACAACAGTATTTAAAACATCACATCTACAAAATAACAGAATTTATAGATCCTCTTTCCTTCTCGATTGCAGCAACAGTGGCAAAAACATTCTTAGACATCTAAGGAACATCAACAACAACAACAAATAGCACAAATCATAGCAAAACCCTAAGATATCACACACAATAAAAAACTGAACATCAATTGCACACATAAGCATGAAAACACCACAAATATCAAGCGCTGAAATTTAAACATCACAACAACACTGATTATGATACTTGAAGCCTAAAACCTGAAATATCACACTGAAAAAAATAAACATCATTAACCGTAAATGAAACATCACAGATTCACAGCTGAAAATTCAGAAAACTCACAAACGATCTTCAATCTCGATTGAAGCAGCAGTGATGTAAATCTCCTTAGAAATCTAACAAATAGCAACAACAACACAAATATTAGCACAAATTCGTAAGAACAACTACAAAACACAAAAAAATAGAAAAATCCCCAAATATTAATATAGTGAACAACATAAACCCTAGACAATCACATGAACCAAAAAAAGCAAACAAAAATCGAAAACAACAACAAAATATGCATAAAACTCTGAGCAAACAAGTTACCTTCGAAGATAAACACAAAACGAGGCTTTATTGTATTCGGCCGCCGGAAAAATTGCCGAAAAACTCCAAAAGTTTTGACAAATCACTGCGCGCAAGAAAGAAGAAGAAAAATGGAGATGATGAGCAATTGAATGGAAGAAAACGAGCTTGAATTGAAGAAGATGGAAGAGAAATGAAGAGGAGAGAGAGAAGAAGAACATTTGAATTGGGGAGAGAATATGGAGGAAGAAGGAGAATCGGCCGAGAAGGAAGATGGAGAAAAGGAGATGAGAGAGAAAGTTTCAGAAAATATGAGAGAATAATGGGGAAATATTGATATTTATACATGGACTTAAATATAAAATATTAAAATTTTACATTCAGCCCCTATACTTTTAAAGCTTCAATTAGAAACCTCATTTACAATTAAATCTCTGGTCTCACTGTGATGTGAGACGGTCTTATACAAGACTTTGTCGCGTTAGAATTTCAATTTAGTTAGGTCTAATATTCAGTCGTGGACTATTTTCAGCGTGAGGGAACATGTTAAATTTTTACAATAATGTTTTAAAGATTTGGTGACTAATATAGAAACTCTTGATTTCTCTCCACTTAATTCGATTTTAAGAAGAAAAGCGTCTTTGTTCCCAATCCCCTATATTTAAAGGTCAAGTTTTGGGAAAGACAGTTTTTTCATAGACTTAATAAAAAATGAGGTTTAATTTTAATAATAAAAGATAAAAGCTTTTAGTTATAATATTAAATATTTATGATGCAACGTGTAATAGTTATAAAGTTTATAACTCGATTCATGCAATCCAAAAATTCTATTTTAATTTCTTCTAATTTACACTTTAAATATTGGTATTTCCATAACTTATGGAAAGACTGTCTTTCACGCACTCATCTTTAAAACTAATCTAACATGAATCAAAATTTAAAAAGTATATATTAATAATAATATTAATATTAATAATAATAATATTATAGTCCGTCTATTGAAATATGGTTTTTCCATAAGTTATGTAAAGGCCAAGGTTTAAAGTGCAAATTAGAAGAAATGAAGATAAAATTTTTGAATTGCATGAATCGGGTTATAAACTTTATAACTACTACACGTTGCTTAATAAGTTTTTAATATTGCAACTAAGACATTTTACCTTTTATTATTCTAATTTAACCCCGTCTTTCCATAACCATATGGAAAGACGGTATTTTCCAAGACTTTGCCATAATATTAGGACTATGAACTTATTACACTGAAAAGCACATAAACTCCAAAGAATATGACCTTACTATTAACATACATGCCTTTTATTATACATATATATATATATATATTGTAGCATTTAAAAAAGAAAAACCATTTTTGTGCTAAAAATTCTACTAGTACTCCCTTTGTTTTCTTAAGTTTGGCACAATTACCATATTTGTATGTTTTTCTAAGTTTGTCATCTTTTCTTTTATCGCAAAAAATACATCATTCTCAACCACTGATTAAACTTTTTTACTCTCCTCACTCAATTTCCTCCACACATTTCAACTTTTTTTTAAAAAACACATAAGCATATGGTGTCAAACATAGTAAAACGGAGGGAGTATTTCAATAATCAAAATGAGTCACGAATCACGATTACCACTTTTGATGGTAAAATAGTAAATAGTAAATAGAAAAGCCATGGAACGTCCGGGGGGATGCATTTTAATTGCACCCCCATAATACAGTGAAGTTCATGCTAGCCCCAAGCTAACTAGTGATAAGCTAGGGTAAGTTACATGCATATCCCAATAGTGGATGAGAAAACAAAAGGATAAAGCAAGACATATGGAAATGGGGTGAGAAAAAACTCACTACCCAAGTCATAAAATTTGCTTCTACCTCATACATGCGAGGCCTTCTATGCAAATTGAGAAAACAAATCAGCATAAAATACGAGTCAAGATTGAGATGCCAATCCAGACCCATATATACCAACCAGGGAAGATACTGGTTTTTGTTACATCAAAATGGGTCATCCTATACGCAGCCGAATTTAGTGATCTCGGGTCTTCAAAATCGTGACAAAATGGTCGCCGAGCAATATTGATTCCCAAACTGTCTTCCCAATCGCAACCGAGTTTGGTGGTTTCAGGTCTCCAAAAACCCGTGACATTGTGACTGGTGGTATAGTGGTGTGTTGTAGCCGTGAGTGAGTTGGCTGAGCTCCATTCCTAATGCAACTGAGAGTAGTGTACTCGGGTCTTAGGTGGAGAAAACTTGAGTGATGCGGCAAGGTGAAACTGAGGTCACCTACGTGCCAATGGTCAGCATGATGAGGGCATCTTCTACCATATACACTCCTAAGGTGGAGAAAGAGGAGTGTTATTGGCCTTTAATACGTTCTCTTTCCGAGGTTATATTAGGGGCCAAGAGCAAAGAGAGGTAGTGCCAAGTGCTCTTGTGTGTTCCGCCTAATAATAACCCATGGAATGAAGTGGAGAACGGACACAACTTGTACCTTGTGTGCCTGGCGTGGTGGTTTTGTAACCGCCCATTCCCTTTTGAGTTAATGTACAACTCTATGCCGATTTAACACAAAGTGTTGCACAAGCATGTGACGCGTGATATCCTTGAAAAAGTTACGTAACAACCTAGGTTAGGAAGTCAGTGGGAAGAACGTACATTCCAACCATGAGTTCATTTTGCCATGAATATAGCGGATAAACCGCAAGTTCCGTCAAATCATTTATTTCAAGTTACATACTAGCCAACACATAAGATGACAAAATAGGATATAGTATTAAGAGTAATACCACTACCCTTCATGGCCGTGCAACATAAGAAAATAAGATTTGTTTGCAAGCTGCTCACTCCTTCTCGGTCATGATTGTGCTAAATTGTCTAAAGTACCAAACAAAATAGCACCCCGCCCCAAAAAACATGGTAAAAATATGAAAACCATGTCGAAAATCTATCTCCATATGTGCCGGACCTTGGGGTTGAGCTACATGACAAGACACAAGTGTAGACTTAAGGGATGTCACAACCCGTGATGTAGCAATGCCCATGATCGCTGGACTTCTCCGCCTAAAAACCGTGGCACTGGCATAAACCGCAGCCATGACTCCTCCTTAAAACCGTTGCGCTAGGTAGT
Source organism: Rubia yunnanensis (assembly GCA_037428765.1). NCBI lineage: Eukaryota > Viridiplantae > Streptophyta > Magnoliopsida > Gentianales > Rubiaceae > Rubia > Rubia yunnanensis. Next base: position 1,685,584 of record CM075063.1, on the reverse strand, counting down.
TGGACCGTGGCGCCTGTGAGATGATCATTCCAGAAAAGCGTAACGCCAGCATGCCTTAGTGCCAAAAAACCCAAGCGCTAGAAAATCGCAGCGCCAGAGAATCATGGCGCCAGAAAACCAATGCACAAGAAAATCCAGAAAAAGGGACCGTGTACTTTTTTTTGTTTTTGGATTACTGTGTTTCGTTCCATCGCTCTTTCGCCATCATGCTCAGACCCCAGGCAGAAACAACCGGGGCATCGCAACACCAACATGCCAAGGCGTCTGTAAGGATAACGATAACACCCACACGATCGACCAAGTGGTTGGGTGCTTGGTCTCAATCCGCATGACCAGGGGTTCGATTCTTGGAAGCCGCAGTGTGGGAGTTTTCTCCAGTGGAGGGGCTCATTGTGGGCACCATGTACAATCGTGGATCAGACGCTAGTTTTCTCTAGTGGATGGGCTCATTGTGGGCACCATGTACAATCGTGTTCTCTAGTGGAGGGGCTCATTGTGGGCACTATGTACAATCGTGGATCAGACGCTTGACCTTTGGAACGCTGTAATTTACCTCCTTATTGATGTCTGTGGTGTCGGACGGACGGGGCCTTGAGTGCGAGGGTATCGCCTTCAAGGATAACGATTGCCACTTTTGAAGTGATGGGGATAGTGGCCTACCTCTTAAATCCCAATGCCTCTCATGTTTTCCACTTTTAGCAAAACAAGAAAAGGAAATTTAAGGAAAAAAAATGGCTTCGCCCGGGTTCGAACCGGAGACCTTCAGTGTGTTAGACTGACGTGATAACCAACTACACCACGAAACCTTGTTGTCAATTCTTTATTTTTCCAATAATTGATAAAACATCAAATAATTTCATCTCTTAAATTTTATGTTTTGGGATCAACCTGTAAATATCATGAATTTTGCATGAAATACGGAGATTTTCGAACAATGTTAATTGCATCAAATATGGATGAAAAGGTTGTAATGCTATATGCAAAAGCTCATTCATTCTGCTGAAACAAATTTGATGTACAAATTCATTTTGAATGGATTAAGAGACGCATCAAGATCGAATCTTTATCGTAAAGGGCAGCATTTGCACGGTCAAGTAATCAAGTTTGGATATGGGAAAAGATTATCACTGCAAAATTTGCTTTTGGGTTTTTATCTCAACGTTGGGGGTGTCCCAGATGCTTGTATGGTGTTTGATGAAATGCTTGACAGAAGTGTGATCACTTGGAACACTTTAATATGCGGTTTAGCCAAGAAATGTAGCAATTCTGGCTCTAAATTTGATCTGGGATTTCGTTGTTTCAGGAGAATGCTGGTGGAATCAGTCAAACCGGATCGGATTACTTTCACGGGGTTGCTTCGGATATTTGTGGATGCCAATGAAGTTGTAGTGGGTAGAGTGGCTCATTCTTGTATTGTGAAGATGGGATTTGGTGGGGATTGCTTTGTTAGTAGTGCTCTTGTGGATATGTACTCGAAGTTCGGGTTTGTTGGAGAGGCGAGGCGTGCTTTTGATCTTGTTAATGACAAAGATCTGGTGCTTTGGAATGTGATGGTGTGTTGTTATGCTTTAAACTGCTGTGGAGATGGTGCATTGAGATTGTACAAGCTGATGAGATTGGAGGGGTTTCTTGGTGATCAGTTTACGTTCGCGAGTTTGATTAATTGCTGTGCTGGTTTCGGCTTCTGTGTGTATGGCAGGGGAGTTCATGGGATGGTGGTTAAACTTTGTTTTGATTCTGACATTGTTGTCTCTAGTTCACTCGTTGACATGTATGCAAAGATTGAATGTTTGTTTGATGCCAGGATGGTTTTCGATAGGATGGTTTTCAAGAATGTTGTTTCTTGGACAACTCTGATTGTTGGATATGGAAAATATGGCAATGGGATGGAGGCTATGAAATTACTGAGCAAAATGTTGAGCGAAGATTTTCATCCCGATGAGCTAACTCTGGCTAGTGTCCTGACTTCGTGTGGCGATTTAGCGAGGGTTAGTGAAACCGGGCAAGTTAATGGATTTGCTGTGAAGAATGGTTTCTCATCTTTCACATCGGTTGCTAATGCAACAATCATCGCATATTCAAAATGTGGGAGCATTTCTTGTGCTATGCAAACTTTCCTGTCAATTCTACAGCCTGATGTTGTTTCATGGACATCGGTAATTGGAGCTTATGCGAAACATGGTTATCCTCACGAAGCAATCAGACTTTTCGCAAAGATGTTATCAGAAGGAGTGAAACCAGATCGAATAGCATTTCTTGAGGTTCTTTCTGCTTGTGTTCATGGTGGACTTGTTGACAAAGGGCTACATTACTTCACCTTAATGTCTGATGTTTACAGAATTGCTCCCGACACAGAACACTACGCATGCCTTGTTGATCTTTTCGCGCGTGTTGGACTTCTGAGCGAGGCATTCGATGTGTTGAACTTGGTAAAACCGGAACCTAGTTCAGAAATCCTAGGGGCATTTCTTGGTGCTTGTAAGATTCATGGAAATGTAGAGCTAGCAGAATGGTCGTCGCAAAAGCTTTTCGCGTTGGAGCCAAACAATGCTGTGAATTACGCGTTGATGTCAAACGTGTATGCTTCTACCGGATTATGGACAAATGTCGCGAAAATTCGCAGATTGATGAAGGAAAAGTGTTGCAGAAAAGTTGCAGGCTGTAGTTGGATTGAAATTGGTGGAAAAGTTTGTTCCTTTGTCTCTGCTGATAATTTTCATCCACAAGCTGAGAGAGCTTATTCTCTCTTGGGACTTTTATCTAAACTAATGAAAGAGGAAAATGATGAAAATCTCACAGAGAATTTCACTTGACTATATTTTTTCGCTAGTCGGGTATTTAAATATAAACGATATAATGTGACAAGATAGCGTTTAACCTAGATATACGAAATCAGATAGTGGGATAAATGCTTAGTTTTTGCCGTAAAGTTCAAGCAGATGTGAGAGGAAAGCAACTACTTCATTGTGGAGTTCACTTGGCTGTTATTTTCTTTTGATTTCAAGGGGACATATAATCACACTATGTTATCATTGTTGAGACAAAGGTTTTCAAATGTGGCTAAAATTTAAAGGTTGGTTGATACATGTGTGAAGAGAAGGACTTTTGCGGTTAAGTTGGCTGATTAAAATAAGGTAACGTAAAATGAAACGTTTAGATGGTCGCCAGTTATAAAAATCTACCTGTGGTGGCAGTAGACGAGTTTTCATTTTAGTTTGGTTGACTGAAACAAGTTAACGTAAAATGAAACGCTTCGAGATTACAGTGGTCAATTATAAAAATTTATCCGAGATGGCATTATGTGAGCCTTCAATTTTAACACTAAAACATCAAAAGAGGAACCCAAACCCTAAACAATCGATTCATTAAGGAGTTAATATGACGTAAAATAAAACTCTTTGAATGGTCAAAAAAATCTATCCGAGAGAGGTGTAGTATTACATAAGCCTTGTTATTAACACCAACTGACACCCGCGGGTGTAGTTCAGTGGTTGGGAGTTAGGGGACCTTTCACGAGATCAGTGGTTCGACGCTCGGCAGCCACCGCGTGGGAATGTCCTGAATTAACTTGGTCTTTGGGCCAAGGGCTGCTTGGATTTTCTGGTGGACACCGAGTATGACTGCCCCCAATGATCCTGATGCTGGACTACCGTGACTTACCTCCCACATGATGGCTGTGGTGTCGACGGGACCCAGGGCAAGCGGTGATCGTCTTGTTATTAACACCAACTTGTGCTTTCTTGAATTGGTTTGCAAGTATAACATTCAACCACATGTGATTTTGACGGTGTTAATTGAGACTATTATTAATCCAATAATTCATGTAGTAATTAGATTACTTTATTATTGTCTGGCTTGGGAGCCAAAAATGATTAAAAAGCAGGAAATAGCGTTTTCATTAAATTCAGTACATCATGTCAAAGTTGGTTGAAACCTAATAATGGGGAGCAGTAATGCTTGTAGTAGTTGATGGCTGATCCTTCAATCAAGGAGCCTCCTTCAAGGAAATCTTGTACTGTACAGCTGATTAAAAACTTGTCTAATCGGTCATATGTTTAACTACGTATAATAATGGCAAACAAAAACTTACTTTTGAGAAACTACTTGTTATGACGAATCCAACAATATCACATGTGATACTATTATACGGTCAAAGTTTGATAGAGAATAGTGTCAAATAGTAAGTGTCCAGCTTGAGTTGAGACGGAGGGCGTAAGAAAAGTGCACTCAAGAAAAATAATAATTCACGTGGTAAATTGGGTTTTGGTTCAGTGGTTAATCTACCGTTATAGAGAAGTTCAGAGTTTAAGCCACATTCATGTTAAGGATTGTGAATTTTAGAGCAAGTTCTTGATATGAATTATCCGGCGCTGTGACATAAACACAGTGGTTTCTGTTGTGATTTTCCAACCTACTTATGGTCGATGAAGGGACGATCGTGGTGGTTTCGACTTCGATAGTGGTGGTTCGTTGGTGCCTGGTGGTACAACGGTTGAGTGTTCTCATAAAGGCGTCTCTGCTTGTTCAAAGAATGGAGTTTCAATATCCATCGAGTTTCAATAGATACAAATGGTGGTATTTCCTAATTCAGTACTAAAATATTGTAAGGAATTTGGTGGCTTGTAATTACCTAAAAATAACAATTTCACTTGTCAGAAGTACATGCAAATCAATGAGGCAATAAATGAGCGAGGAAAATAGAGGTAATGTTTTTTTCAACATAATATAAATAAGGCAATGTTCTTTTAAACGCAACTGTATTTTAGTTGAATTCATCCCCATTTATTTAATTCATTTCAACTTGTCTCAAGTTAATTCAAATCATGTGAAAAGACCTAGCCTGATGTTTAAGTGGTTGATGTTCTTTTTTCATAAGAGCAAATAAATAAAGTGGAAATTTAATTGTACTATTAACTAATAAAAATTTGAAAACTTAATTATGTGTCCAAAGGTAGTTGGATGTGAGAGCAAAACATAAAATCGATCTTATATTTTGGTGAATGTGTTAAAACAATCCGAGTTCTTTAAAAGTGTTTAAAAAATCCTAATTATTCATTGTATATTACTCTTATGTCCTCCAAAACTGCTATAAAAAATTACAGGGTCATTTTGACACTTTCAGGAGTTCAAGGTCATTTTGACACTTTCAAAGAATTCGAGGTTATTTCGGCACTTTTGAAAAAATAAAATCTCATTTTTATAATTTTTAGGGTTGGATTATAATCATTTATATATTAAAATTCATTTTCAAAGGTTTTCATAATTAAAGGCGCCTTATTTCAATATATAAAAATAATTATCAAATCACCCTGTTATTTATACTAATAATAAAATGATTCAGTATAACGATTAATCGGTCTAAAACATAACTTTGCGTATTTTAAAATATGTTGCCAGACATATTCAAAACCAAAAAAAAATAAGCTACTAGAATGTTATATCGAAAGTGATAAGCATAAATTATATAAATTGTCATATAATGAAAGTTTTGGAAAAGTCGGTATTTCCATATGCTTATGGAAAGACGAAATAATAAAAGGTAAAAAAGGTCTTAGTTGCAATATTAAAGTTTTAGTATGCAACATATAGAAGTTATAAAATTTATAACTCGGTTCATGCAACCCAAAAATTTTATCTTCATTTATTCTAATTTACACTTTAACCTTAGTCTTTCCATGACTTATGGAAATACCGTCTTTCAAAGGACGGACTCATCATTATATCATATCAAAATCAGAAAAGATACGCAAGTAAAATGAGGAGTGTTTCCGGAAAAGAAAAATTGAAAAGCAAATCAAGTTGGGTTTGTGCAATAATTTGGGAAAGGTCATGGGCCCAAGCTGAAAGAGAAAGATGCTCCTGTATTTACTCAATTGGCCCACACTATACCTGTTTCGCCCGCCATCAAAACTTTAATCTTTTCTTCATATCCCCTTGCTCTAATTGAAATTTGCACATTGAGCCAGTTTCAAAATTTTAATGTACTACTAGTGACACTTATTCTAGCATAACACGTGTTTTATTAGTTAACTGGAGTAGTTAATAGTTGATATTATAGCAGTAAATTAGTTAAATCCCACTTTTCCTAGCAACTCAGTATAAATAAATATTTGTGCAAAAAATTATAGAAATCTTACGCTGGAATGGGGTGTCAAAAAATATCTTATTTTTGCCTTTGAACTAAGAACTGCGTAAGACCAGGAAACCCCCCGGCAAGAGTAGGCCATCAAAGGAATGAGCTCGCACCTTCTACTAAGGGTAGATGAGGAAGTGGCTATTATTTTTCACGACTCGTTGTGTTCAAATAAGTTGTTTGCGCAAGTAAGGGATATGAGATAGATGCCAAAAATATGTTTTAAAACATATAGTAACTTACGGGTACTACTTTTACTCTTGTTTTGATGCTTAAATCAAGGTCTTTCTAAAATAAAGATGAATGATGTGTCATTAGCCAAGTTAGATGACTAACCCCAAAATTTCAATGGACTCTTTATGTAAGGGAATGACATATTTCTTAATTATTTATAATAAGAAAAATGCATCCAATACTCTCGTTACAAATTAAGCAGCTATGAGCGAATTTGACATTAAAGCCTGTACGACTTAGACGATCTTGTCTTTCTCTTTGTGCAAATCCAGTGCTGGTGTTGAAGGTTTAGCCCAACCCAGTGAATCAAGCAATTGAATAAACTCTTGAAGCAATATAGGAGTTCCTGGTATAACCACAGTTGAATAAATACCCGTCGTGATTAAATCCCAAAGTTATGGTAGTGCTGGATTTGCCACTTTGTAAAAGGAAGAAGTTTAACGCCTAAAAGACTTGCAACTGATGAAATAGTTAACGTTCTCTCGAGTGAGGATCTCCACTCCTAATTCACTGCACGTGTCTATCACTTTGTTCTCAACTCTTATCACCTCTTATGAATAATACTACACTAAAATACCGACTTTAAATAGTAGACTAGGTTTTGAATTTGAACCTCAACTCTTCAAATCCAACACGTTAAAACAAAGAGTAAACCTAATCTTTTTTCTATTATCAAATCTCATTACTATAAATATACTCCCTCCGATTTTTTTATATTGGTACCATTTCTTTTTTGGGATAGTCTTTTTATATTGACACCTTCCTCTTTTGGTAAATCCTAAATTATTTTCATCCACTGAATTTACTCTTTACTCTCTCAATACAATCTCCTCCACCTATTTTACTTTTCAAAAAAAAAAACGTGCCCGTTATAAGGGTGCTAATATTTTGGGACCGGAGGGACTAAGAGAGTTTGATCAAAGAAATTGAGGGACTCAAATGTGAATTCCCCACAAAAAGAGTAGTAACCAACAAAAACAGAAAGTCAAGAGAGACGTTGACAAGCAAACCATAATTAATGTCCAAACCTATCTATTACAGCTACCCGCCATTTCCCCTCCCATGCATTCTCGCCAAACCACCACCGCCGCCGCCATGCTGCCGGCAACGGCGAGTCCCGACGCCCGCCGCCGCCGCCGTGATCTCTCCAGCTCCGGTTCAGCCGGGACCCCGGATAACCGACCCGGGCTTTATGCTCCCTCGAGCCCATCAGCTTACTCAACCTCCTCCTCCTCCACCCGCAAATCAAGCTCCGGCGACAACCCCGTCAAGATCGCCGCCCGGACCGTCGCCGGAGCTTTCATCGCCTGCTTCACTCCGCCGGAGAAAGCCGATACCGGCAGCGTAAGAAGCGCCGGTACGTTAACTTCATTGCCTTCTTTTCGGAGTGATTTGCAATTTGTCACACGTATAGTCTTGTTTTATACCGTCTAATTGATAGATATTGCCATTTTATAATTAATATAACCGATGAGATGATTTGATGTTTGTTTTCATTTATTGCATCGAAGCTCCCACGTATGATAATCTGACGTTGAAAGTTATAGAGATCTAATCGATAAGCGATCTGACAGGAAACACTCTCAATTTGCATAGCATGATTCAGACAATTGTTTTATAATTACTTCGTTCTTTTGAGAAATTAAGGTAGTTTGAGAGATTGCTATCGTTGCATTTTTTAAATAAATGAAGGCGCTCGTCTTTCTAACTTACCTGCAGTTCAGTTTATTTCAGGTCATTTTAGTTCGATTAACAATAGTAAATTGTACAGAGTTCAGAGTTCAGTTCAGTGAGATCAATGGAGAAGAAAATGGCTTAAGCAGATCAATTATCTTCTTGTGATCTTACTGAAAAAAAGAACATTATTACATTGATATGTGTTTGGCCATTTTTCTGATCAGTTAGCTGCATTTTCAGATGAGAGGTCAGAAAGTGGGAGTGGAAGTACTGAGAGGAGACGACGAGGGATCTACTCGAGTTCGAGCAATCCATCGGGCCATGAAACCGAGCCAAGGAATGTGAAATTCACCATTGGTGAAATCCTCAAGGCCACCAAGAACTTCTCCCCCACTTTGAAGATCGGACAGGGCGGCTTCGGGACTGTGTACAAGGGGAGACTCGAGAATGGGAAGATCGTCGCGATCAAACGAGCGAAGAAGGTTTGATCTTGATTAGGGTTTATGAGTTCATGAATCTATTGTGTTTTTGGCATGTTTTTGTGTTGGTTTGAATCATTTTGATTGTGTTTGTTCAATGTAGAGTGTGATTGACAAGAATTCAGGAGCTGAGTTTAGAAGTGAAGTAAGAACCCTAGAGAAAGTGGAGCATCTAAACCTAGTGAGGTTTTATGGATATTTGGAGCTTGATGAAGAGAGGATCATCGTGGTTGAATATGTTGCTAATGGAACCCTAAGAGAGCATCTGGACTGTAAGTTGATTTGATTTGCTTTGTATTTCATGATTTTTAATCAAGTTTATAATATGTGTTAATTTGTGTTCACAACGTTGGATATGTATTAATAATCGGTCCAGAACCAGACCCGACCCTAAAAAAATTGGATCGAGGATTAGACCGAAATTCTATATACGTGTTTTTAGTTTTTGCATTCCTTCACATTTTAGAATCTTTAAAAAACTTGGATCGGGGACTGAACGTGTATTCCATATATCCGGTTCTGGTCTTTACATTCCGATCTTCACATTTAAGACATTTAAAAAAAAGACTTGAAATCGAATGTTTATTCCATGTATCTAGTTCTGGTCTCTGCATTCCGATCTTCACATTCTAGACTCCTAAAATTATTTGGACCGCGTACAAAACCTTCATTCCATATATCCAGTTTTAGTTTTTACATTCCGATCTGATTGGACCCACTTTACTAGTCTGAACCGATTCATGAACACCCCTAATTAACATGTTTTGACTTGTAGGTATGGTTGGAGGAGTTCTTGAATTTGGTCCAAGGCTTGACATTGCTATAGATGTGGCTCATGCGGTCACATATCTTCACATGTACATAGGTATTATTCATCGTGCAAACGTTGATAGGAAAGGGACACGGGTCAAACAGTGAAAATATACTATCAGTCTAACTCGATTAACTTGTATGCAGATCACCCGATCATCCACAGAGACATCAAGTCCTCAAACATTCTACTGACAGAAAACCTCCGAGCTAAGGTGGCCGACTTTGGTTTCGCGAGGCTGGCGGCCGACACTGAATCCGGCGCCACCCATGTTTCCACCCAGGTTAAGGGAACCGCAGGTTACTTGGACCCAGAATACCTTAAAAGCTTCCAGCTTACAGAGAAGAGTGATGTCTACTCTTTTGGAGTCCTTCTTGTGGAGCTAGTCACTGGCCGGCGCCCGATCGAGCCTAAACGAGAAACCAAGGAGCGTATAACTATCCGATGGGTAAGATTTTCAGTTCTGTTCAATGCAGTTCAGAAACGCGATGTATTTGTTAAGTGGTATCTATGGGTTAAGATTATGAGTTACCTTTATATCCCGTTACTTTAATATGGTATCCGACTCTAATATGGTATATGCAATGACGAAGCATGTTAAGAGATTTATATTGGTAGAGGACATAGATTATCTTAATATACAGAACTGTGAGTCACCTCTATATAAAATCAGGAATTCCTATTTTTTGGTCCGCTGCCCCTTTCTATTTACATTTTCGCACGTGAGGGGTGTGTTAAGAGTCGTGTCCATGTTTCCATTTAAATTTTGGAAATGACTCACGTGAGGGCTTATGACCCCTTTTTATATTCCTACTGTTTGACTAGATACCCTGTATGTCCGCATTTCCGCACGTGAGAGTGTGTGTTAAGAGTCACGCATTAGTGAAGGGCAAAGTCACCGGCTGCTAACGATATGACTAACCAGTGTTTGAACGGTTGAAATGCAGGCGATGAAGAAGTACATGGGGGGAGATGCAATTCTGACACTGGATCCAAGGCTCGAAAGAACATCAGCAAAGAGTGTAGCCATAGAGAAAATGTATGAACTAGGTTGGCAGTGTTTGGCTCCAAACAGGAAAAGTCGGCCTTCAATGAGGAAATGTGCAGAGGTTTTATGGAGCATTCGGAAAGATTATGGAGACCAATTAGGTTCGGACAAGACTATATCTTCTTCTAATTCCCATGGCCCCAACATCATAAGAGACGAATGAACAGAAATTATGTACAGATAATACATTCTTGGTTTTTTTTTTTTCAACTTCAATTTCTTCCACAGAATTGTACGGTTACATTCCAATTGTAACCAAAAGTGCATTGTACAAAGAAGCAAGTTTTGTTTGGTTATATGGTGCAGTTTTTCAAGGGTGACAATCAGGTCGGATTGGTGGGTTGCACGTCAAAACCTCCGAATCCAAATCTACTCGCTAACAATTTCAGGTCACATAAATTCAACGTGAACTTAATCTAGTATATACACGTTTAATCTGGAGGCAGTCCATTAAATCTATCAAAATATCATAACATATAAATTTAATCAGGCATAGCATTAAAAAACATGAAATTGTCAAATAAATGAAAAATGATTTTAAACAGTGAAATATTACATTTATACCACTCACGGTTTTCTATAACTAGTATATAAAATAGTGAAAATATTAGTACATAATACTAATATTGCTAGATGGGTCAATGTGTTAACTCACAAGTACACCAGAACCTAACCTAATTATTTTCGTGTCAATAACATATTGCCCTGAACATGACCCACATTTTTTCGTGTAATAATAAGTTGCCATATTATTGAACTAACTATTTAATGAAATTGCCAATAAACCCTCAAACCCTATTTTCAGCAGTGACCTCAATTTTTCAACGTTGACTCTATGTAAATCAACCAAAATACCCTTCGGGCTAACTCTGAAATTGAATGGACAATTTTACCCTCATAGTTAACCGGAACACCACAGTTCGTTGAAATTAGGTAGGATTATATCAGCACATTATGCAATCTTATTGGGTTATATCAACACATTCCTAATGTTTGTAGGGTTAGATCAGTACATTTCCAATGTTTGTTGGATTATATCAGCACATTCTTAAAACTTATAGAGTTATATTGACACTTTCACTAACTATATAGGGCTATATTGACACTTTCGAATATTGAAATATTATATTAGCACTTATGTCAACTAGGTAGGGTTATAAAAGCACATTTTTCATTAAATAAAAACCTATCCATTTGTAACAAATGGTCAAAATTTATGGTACAACAACAAAGTTTGACTGGATTTCATGTGATTCTCTATACTTTCCTCCTATCTGTGAGGTATTTACAAGGTCTATATAGTATCTAACACCATTCTACTTGCCAAGAAAGAGACCCCATTTTGACAGCAAAGAATCAGCTTCATCTTCTTCTTGTTGTTGTTCAACTGATGGCACAAAACATGAAGGCAAGAATTGGTAAAAAAGCCAAAAAAAATCTGGATGTTTCAGCAGAGATGCATATGAAATGTACCTATCTAACATCCCTTTGTTCATCTCGAGGCATCGAATTCTGTCGCGTTAACACGTATGTCCTGTCTGAGAGTGCCTCGTCGTGGCAGCTCACAACGGCTGCTTTCGAGCATAGGAAGAAAAAGGACGACGTGTAGATCGACACGTGCCACATGCTGCAATAAATCAGCCATTTCACATCAGTAAAACTTGGAAAAAAGGTGAAAGTTTGTTTTAAAGAGAGATGGCGCCTTTATTCATGTTGTTTACCTGTGCCAAATCCAGTACGACTGGCTGGTTTCCAGCGTCCAGCTTACGCCGGCCATTGCTAGGGCGATGAAACCAGCAACCACGAATCCCCAGCGAAATCGCTTGAGAAGCGTTTTGATTAGATTACGCGTCCAGTTCTTCAGCGCGAGCAATCTGCAAAATCGGGTCTTTTACAGCCAAATAAGTCGACAGATTAACAAATGCATGGATTCAGCCAAGTACCTGTCGGGCATGTTCAGATGAAGTTCGAAAATCCATGTCCAAGACCAGGAACGGGAAATCGAGCGAGAGTGAGTAGAAAGCTCGATAAACCATCCAATGACTAGTCCTGAAGTCCCAATTGCCAACACCAGGACAATGTTGGATGACCTGCAAGAGATAGCCATTAATTGAAACTTAAAACCTCGCCACAGGCTTAAGAATCCCGAGAAATGAAACAAAAGGATTACCTTGTCGGACCAGTTTCAGCCATGAGGGCTGTTACAATGGCAACAACCGTGTGAATTGTCCTCTTTGAGGTTTCGTCAATCGCTGCTAGGTACACAAAGGTGCTGACAACCGCCATGAATGAAAGCCAGAAATCCATGAACTAGATCACGATGAGACATGTAAGAAAAAAAACACAAAGGTCGATGCTTTAAGATATCAACAATTACCTGTAACACATGAAATGTTAATGGACACCATGTTCCTACGTCACAAGCATGATAGAGTCCGCTCGAGATCCCACTTGATGTGAAAAGCACCCATTCGGCAAATGCCTGTGACACCGAGACATAAACAATGATACAATTAGGATTGTATAAGTTATCAACATAATATACTTCAGAATTCGCTCTGAAGATGAAAAATCGTTACCTTATGGCGGAGGGCCCAGTAGGCAGGAAGAACTGCTGCAGCGTTTGATGCAATTAAGGAAACCGATTGCCATAAGTGCCCTGTTTCAGTTTTCGCAAAGTTTCCTTTAAAATATCAGCATAGTTAACTACTCGTGTCCAAATTGCTACTCCGCCCCTACCCCCCACCCCAACTTCGTGTTTTCACGAGAAACTATAAACTTCTGACTAGATATGTATGGTTTCTTGACATATACGAGTTCTTACAAACTGAGTATTATGAAATGCTGAGGCCATATCATCACTTATAATGAGGCACAAATATGCAGCTCGATTCTACATTAACAAATAGCACGCATAATCAAAGTCCAATTTCTATTTTTTCCGGCAAAAGACAAAATGGATTACCTTTACGTGACACAAGTTCAATACTGCAGTCAAAGCCTCCATCGTTTCCATCACAAGCACATTCTGATGTGAAAATAATGGTTTCTTGACATATACCAATTCTTAAAAACAGGGTTTTATGATATTCCGAGGCCATAACATCACATATAATCAGATACAAATATGCAGTAAATTATCCAGCATAATCAACGTCCCTATTTTTTCCAGATAAAGACAAAGTGGATTACCTTTACGTGATACAAGTTCAATACTGCAGTCAAAGCCTCCATGGTTTCTATCACAAGCACAGTAGCTGAGCCAAAGAAAAAAAATCAGTTCAAATTAAATGAAGAGTCAAGAGAAGAGTCAATGATCGAGCAGGAATAAACCTGTATAATGTAAGGCCACTTGCATCCGACGCAGATTTACAGGCTCCATGAGGAGAAGAACACTTTTGTGGACAGCTCTCAATGGAGATAGTCATGGTTGTTTGAGACACGGATTCACTTCCGGCTGAGGCAAGGTGCTTCAAGCCAAAACCCCAGGTTCCTTCTCTGGCATATAATATATAGAAACTAATTGACTTGTCGCCAGAGTCATACATCTTGAAAAACATGGAACCGTTGCTGCTACTCGTGCTGTTGTTACAAAAATAGTCCCAATTGTCAAGAGATGGGAATCCACCATATCTGGTGTATATTTCATAGTTTAGCTTGTCTTCTGAAGCAAGACGAATGTGCATATTTCCTCCCGCGGCACCAAAAGGGACGTCGACAAGGAAAAATGTCCAAGCATTGTTGTTGCTCCCTTCATAAGAAGAATTGCTCAACAGAGGTTCTACAGGAAAATTAGCTGAATCTGAGTACATCTTCATGCTTAAGGGCAAGTAATAGGATTCAAAAGCAGCACCACTTTTTCGAACAACTGTCTGCAAGAAACAATTTTTAGCTTGTCAAGTAAAACAAAGCAAATGGTCAAGAAACATTACTTAACACGGACAATGCAAATGGTGCTGAAGAATATAGAGATAAAAATCAACACAAAGGACTGAAATTTTGTACAACTTTACCTGAAGCATGTAGTTGTTCCATGTACAGTTTGGTCCAGCTTTATCCACGGGACATTGAAGCACTTGCCATTGTAAAGAATAACAAAGTTCCCCGACTGGAAGATTAACCGGTTGGATAATAATATACCAAAGACCAGCTTTTGGTGTTGAAATGATCAAAGGGGCTTCACTGATGTTGCCAGAATAATCGTGCAACGTATCCAGCGGAATTGCACCATGACGAGCATAATACGTGAATATAATGCCACTGGCATTGATAGAGCTATTTGAACTTTTTGGCTGGCTGAAAGTAATATTGGATATCTTAATCATTACTAGTTCAGAAAACCCGAATAAATTCAAAGAGAAGATTTTTGGTCTGTTATCTGATTGGCAAGATCCCTCATTGGCATTTCTGCAAACAACAGCATTTTTGGCCATGTCAGTCGAAGTATGGTTGTCAAAACTGCCTCGAGTTAAATTATGGCTGTCGGCAGCACAGGTAAGAAGATTAACTGTCTCGTTGCAGAATTGGCCAGATACTGATGAGGCTATGCATCCTTCTACACTAACATTACCCTTGAAAGAGAATGATCGACCTCGATTAATCTGCAATTAGAATAGCAGACAAATGAGTAGATCAGATAAATTTTGAAAGTCTGGATTGGAACAAGACAGATGAACATGAGTGATTCAGAAACTGTAAACAGCATTTTATAAAGGCTAAATGTTAAGGCTAAACAAGGCAATAAATTTACTGAGAATGCAACATGCCTAGAACTTGTGATTGATTGAAACATGACAAGTGCACGTAAATACACCTCCTTATTTGGTAGTTTGTATTCATAAAGTAAATTTAGACAAAATAATATTTTAAATATTTCCTTGAATTTTTAACAAGCACTACTACAAACAATATGTTCATCAAACATGTTCAATCCTAAAGGACCTCTATTTCAGAACCAATGCCGAGGATCATATATATCCACTGATTTTGTTGCAACCAAGCACTGTGGGATAGAGCCCCCCAAAATTATCAAAAGATCATTTTAATTGATTTTTCCCACTATTGATATTACAGGAAAGAAGAATTATCATTTCAAAAACCCAAAAAAAAAAGACAAAGGTACTGGAAATAAATAAATTACCATCTTTGACTGTGTTCTCATAGATCCAATGCCATTAAATAGACCAAGGTACCATACACCAGGAGAAATCTGCATAAGAATTTAAAATATTAATTATTGATGTTGAAAAATACTATGAATGTGGAGACCATCTATTACAGAGTGAACCAGTTGCAAGATATACAAACATAACAGAATCAGATTCAAAGCCTCCAGCCTAAATTTATAAATCAAACAAGTAACAAAAGACTTCTTTTTTTTAAGAAGGGAAAAACTAGGATATATTAAGTTGTAAGAACCTGTTCATTTGTCAATCTGACAGAAATTATCTTCTGCAGAGGGAAGCATTGCTCTGCAATCTGAAGTCCTTTGATCCCTCCAAACGTAGCATTAGAGACAGAATTGAACACTGCAGCAGATGAACCTTTTTAAGCAAGAGCTGAATTAAAAACAGCAGTTTCAATAAGCTGACGAATGACTGTCTGACAGATCTAAGCTGTGCATATGAAGAAAAATCGGGACATCAAGAATTTGACCAGCATTTCAGATACCAAAGTTATCCTATTGGCCATCTTTCAATTTATGGCAATGTGATATATCCGAAAAAGAAAGAAACTAGATCATATAACAAAGGGGGGGGGGGGGGGGGGGTATTGGAACTATTTAACCAAATTCTTTCTAAGAAATTCTGTTTAAGTCACTGAGGATTATAATCTATACCACAAAATTACCAGCAGAAACTTAACCACAACCTGTACCAAGTACATTAGATGTCTCTTATACGTGTGAAACGCCGAGGGAAGTGAACTCAAACAAAGTCTATCCAAGAAACATATTCCATCTCAACTCTATGAGGATGTTTGAGTCTGATTCGAATATCACAAAATTTACCTAGACCAGTTAGAGAGGTATTATACACATCGGGTAAGGGGGGACTCCCTTCTCTGAAACAAATGATCGGAAGAGTGCTTTTTGAGGCCTTCCCAACGTTTTTCAGATCCTGCATAAAAGCATCCCGACAAGAAAGAAAGTAAACACACTATGAGAATCTCAT
Source organism: Rubia yunnanensis (assembly GCA_037428765.1). Classification (NCBI taxonomy): domain Eukaryota; kingdom Viridiplantae; phylum Streptophyta; class Magnoliopsida; order Gentianales; family Rubiaceae; genus Rubia; species Rubia yunnanensis. The sequence continues at coordinate 1,669,029 of CM075063.1, read as the reverse complement.
ACATTTCTAAGATTACAGAAAATTAATAGGCTTATACAATAAAAACGCCTTACAATATTTACATCTGATTCTATCGTTATTGACATCGAAGAAAACCATGGTGGCAAGTTCACTGCAAAAGGCAATAGCAGAGAGAAAACAGTGATAATCCAAACACAATCTGTTTCATCTACCTTCAAATGCAACTAGGCAAGTAATAAAACAGATTAATTTAACTAAACAAAGTGAACCTCTTAAGCAATAACACAGCATAATAAACACTGCCATTGCAATCAATATCACAAACTTGCAGCTTATCATGAAAAGAGTCCTAAAAATATGAGAAAGCATCACATTTCTTCAGCCCAGATAGAAAAAGTAACCCCATTTAAAAACCTGCTAAAACCAAACAACTTAATGGTCTTTCCTAATGTGTAATTAATGAACAAGCTCAGGGATCATTCTCCTCAGTAAAAAAAAGCTCCATTCAATTGAATTCTGAACATGTATCAACAGAAAAGATTTCAGAAACAAAAATGCAATAAGCAACAGTAGTAAAACTGTAAAAGACAGAACTTTTAAACCCAAAACAAAAACAAAACTAAAAAACAGCAGCCCACAAAGCTGAATAGCTGAAAATTCCCAAAAAGAACAAAAATTTCAACCAACCAACCTCTCATATATCGCCAGTCATACGGATTGAGCCGAGTCTGCGGATAAGAAAAGCTGGAAATAGTGAAAGTATTTTCACCAATAACACCATCTGCGTGTACTTCACCGTACAACACACAGTGAAGCCCAAAAATGACAGCTACAGAGAATCCCATCAAATGATTAAAGGCCATTTTGGGCTCCCAGAATCAGAAAAACAGAGCATAGATTGTGGAGTTGGTGCGTGCAAACTGGAAACTGAAAACTGACGAATGTTTGTAAAAAACAAGTGTTTTGGGTTGACTGGTGTTTTTGTGAGAATTAGGATTTTATAAGCAGAGGTTAATTCATATCATAATGGAGAAGGTTGACGATTACTTGTGGGAAACAATGAATTTGACTTGTGATTAATGACCTGATTCATCTACTTATGATTGTACTATTATTGTTAAATACATTGAATAGTCACATGGTTGAGTAAATTTATCGGCAAAGTGACAGTTTCATATGGTTATGGACAGCCGAAGTTTAATTTGAATAATAAAAAGGTAAAAGGTTTTAGTTGTAATATTAAAATTTTGTTATGCAATGTGTAGTAGTTATAAAGTATATAATCCGATTCATGCAACTCGAAAATTTTATTTTCTTCTAATTTGTACTTTAAACTTTGATCTTTCCATAACTTATGGAAAGACCGTCTTTCAAGAGACGGACTTAAATTTATATGACTATATATTTGTATAATAGGTTTAAAGTGTAAATTAGAAGAAATTAAGATAAAATTTTCGGGTTGCATGAACCGGGTTATAAATTTTATAACTACTACATGTTTCATACTAAAACTTTAATATTGCAACTAAGACCTTTTACCTTTTATTATTCTAATCAAACCCCGTCTTTCCATAAGCCAATGGAAAGACCGTCTTTCCCAAGACTTTGCCTTATTTTATTGTGTCGGCCACTGAATTATTTGAAAAATTATAGGTTTATGCATGCGGGTAATTACAATTCAGTTTAATGCAACTTAATTCAATTTACTTCATTTTACTTTAGTTTCAGAAAGATGCTTTTTTTGAAGATATACGAAAAATTATAGTTTGAGAAATAATAATTATGAAGATATAATTTTCAATAATTTTATTCTTCTCAAATAACTAAACTATTACAGAAAATTACATCTTCGTGATTATTATTTCTCAAAATATTACTGAAATTATTTATTTATTGTAAAATAAAATTCAAAAGTTGGGGGAAAAAATTGAAGATTGGATTTAACTAAAAAACTAATTGAGATCCCAAAGTTTCAAAATCGTTTTTGTGTGTCTTAATAGACGACTTTATGAAAGAGATGGCTTATTGAAAAAAAAAAGAGAGTAAATGCACATGATATGTATTTTCGCCTTGAGGGTTGTCGCCCTAAGTTGTTAACGTATATTCTCCGTCTCAGTCATTTCTGTAATTTAACTATTTATTTAATTTAAATTAATTAACTTTAACCTCAAATTTAAATCGATAAATAAGTTAGGATATTATCATATTTGATCTTGTTAGATTCGTAATAACATTAATTTTTACAATATCAACTTTTTATAACTTGTATTTACACATAATTATAGATATCAATGATCAAACTTTTATTGAGTCAACTGACGAAAGTCAACTGATGCAGAATAGGCTGGGACGGAGGGACTTGATATTCACGATTTGGATTGATGTTTAAGGCCAAATAATCGATAATAAACATTTATGATATAGAGTGTATAAAGTTGGCTACTATCAAACTTGCTTACTTCAACACACTTACTGACACGTTTAACCTTCATTGTTACTTTTCTTTTCGACTAGTAATAAAAATTAAGCCCCGCGACATTTTTTATGTGTAAAATATGCAAGTTACACGTATTTTCAAGAGTATAAAAGTTGATAGGTAATGATTTGGTATAAATTCATTGAATCATAAATGAGAAAATTGCTTAGATAACCCCTGATTCCCTTAAGTGCATTTTTTAAAAGTGCAGACGTACCCAAGATCAACACCGGCTTCAAAAGCTATAGTTCTATTGCCAGAGTGCTGACTAAAAGTATTTTGGCTTTCACCCTTCATGACTAAGATTTACATTATACATTGACACGCAAAGTCACTTTCGGGGGCCATATTTACAAACTCGACACCTCATTTGATCGCAATATGGTTAATATTTGCGAGTTTGAATGTTCCCCAAACCCAAACTGAGAACTTGTATTTAGATTTGTGTCACTATTAATTTGTAACCTTTGTCATCGTTCACGGGAAGTGTGGAATGATATCGGTTGATTTTGAAATAGGATTCGTTGTCAACGTTTGCGATGAGTTGACTAAAGTGATGGTGGGAGGCGGCGCCAGACAACCCGTCCTCTGCTAAGTCCAGGAGGCGACAAGCCAAAGTCCTTAAAACACCGATAATGGAATCAAAGAGGAGCTGGTGGAGGGAGGAAGAGCATGAAGGACATGGGAGGTGCAGATTCAAAGGCGAGCTTGTGGAAAAGAATCATGGGCCAATCAGTGGGAGTATACGTCCACTAGGTTGATCATGCCATCATTGGGCTCTGATACCATATTAGAATCATGAGCTCATATCATGGTCTGATTTCTTTCAAACATCCTCATATTAAAAGGCACGATTGACCGACGTCGATCATCTTTCGTTCATGGTGTCGGATGGGACGACAGCTGGTGGTCGACATCGGTCATGCATGCCATTTTCTAACAAAAACATTATGCCTACAAGCAAACATCATCTATGCTAAACTACTCAATAGGTATGCATGGAAGTATTCACAATAACAACAAAAGAAAACACGATTTATAAATTAAACACTTAATACATCATCATAACTCATACAAAGATTAAATATTTCGTTCATCAATATATACACACATATATATATAATGATTTGTACCAAAAGAATTTAACTTCAAGCAGAAGAAGAATGATTACTACCTCAATTTTGATCCGGGGATGCTCCACCCTTTTATAACTATGGGAGTTTGTTTTAGCTTTCCAATTCATTGGATTAATTGTATGTTTGTGGATTTCTTGGTTTAGAGTAAATGTAAGGTCAAAATTTAATATGTGGAGGTGTGGATGTTGGAGGAGATGGGTGGAGGGAGGCGCCTACTAACTAAAATTTGGGTGTTGAAATTTCATTCTCCCGCAAATCTCCCCCAGGAAACCGATAGATGACTGACGTCGGTCATGATGTCGAGCGTCGACGTGACCTTCATGTGGCCCGCAACAATCCTATATTGCCTTTTGGCTGACATCGGTCGGTTTCTAATGTTGTGTCGGACTAACCAACACAAGGACCGACATCGCATAGGCCCCAACCAAATTGGACCAAAATTAATCCAAAAAGATATCATGACTCAGTAACGATGAAGGTCAATCGTAATTCAATTTCTCGAATAAACCAACATATATATGGTGGAGTTTTGACCTTTACTGATCGAAGGTCAACGCTAACTCAACTTCTTATGCATTCCAACACAAATAGTGGATGTTTGACCTTTACTAATCGAAGGTCAACGCTAACTCAACTTCTTATGCAATCCAACACAAATAGTGGATGATTGACCTTTATTGATCGAAGGTCAGCCCTAACTCGACTTCTAATATAAACCAACACAAATGATAGAGATTTGACATTTACTAATTGAAGGTCAACCCTAACCCGGCTTCTAATATTCAAAATAATTGGTGAAGATTTGACCTTGGCTTATCGAAGGTCAGCCCTAACTCAACTTCTAATAAGTATAAAATCAATATAATAGGTGGAAATTTGACCTTTACTACTCGAATGTCAACCCTAACTCGATATCTAATAACAGCCTAGTTTTGTTTAAATTTGATCAATTTTCTAGAGAGTGTTTAAATCATACGTTAGTGTAAGTCAAACAAAAGTAAGATGTTCGAACCATGCACGAGAAATGAGTCAAGTCCACACTTATTATTAGTTTGTTCCGTTAAGACACCTATCCAACGACTTTTTAAAATTTAACCGCCAACGCTTGTGCAAATGACATTGCGTTAGAAAAATAAAAGTACTCCATATATGTTTTTCAATAATATCTTATAGGATATATGGTTCTAGTATTGATGACCACTTCTTAAGTGTCACATTATGAATTTTGATTAAAATAATAGGTAAGAACCAGCTACCAACAATGAAAATCACTTTTTAAGCATTTTTTTCCATTTCATATTATAATTAATTAAAATACAATACAAAGTGTCAATCATTGTGGCAAAGTTTTGAGAAAAATCGTCTTTTCGTAAGCTTATGAAAAGACGGAGTTTAATTGGAATAATAAAAGGTAAAAAATTTTAATTGCAATATTAAAAATTTATTATGCAACGTAAAGTAGTTATAAAGTTTATAACTCGATTCATGCAATCCAAAAATTTTACCTTCATTTCTTCTAACTTGCACTTTGAACCGTGGTCTTTCCATGACTTATAGAATTACCGTCTTTCAAGAGACGGACTCATCATTGATTGGTTAGGATTGCACAAATAAAGGGGCACTCACTCCTTAAATAAGGAGTAACTCCTTATTAATGAATGATTTTTGAAACTTCACAATGATACTCTTTAAATAAGGACCGCTCCCTAAGATTTCAATTCCCTTCTCTGACGTTTCCCCCCAGACCACCGCCTAAGCCTACTATTACCATGATATACCGAGAACCCCCAGATCATAGTTTCATCAAGGTTAACGTAGATGCAGCTTGGTCTAATTCCTCTGTTTCAATTGGCTTAATTGCCCGCAATCACCAAGGTTTATCAATCTTTATTAGAGCAGAGACCATAACAGCCATGTCACCACTGGAAGCTGAAGTTAAGGCAATTCTTATGGCTTGTCAGATCTGTTTGGACAGATATCCCAACCTCATCATTGAATCTGACTCGCTACAGGCAGTAAATATGATCAATGATCATTCAGTTTCCAAATGGACCCTATACCATTTAGTTTTTCGAGTTCACACTCTTCTATCCCACGCTATCCTCAAGCACACATATAGAGAATGTAACTCAGTAGCGGATGCCATTGTGAAATATCAATCATCCTCTGAAATGGTTTCTCCTTTGCATTTGACCAACATTCCAGCACATAGTAGCGGTTTAATCTATATGGATAGTATTCATACTCCTTACATTAGAGTCCATAGGCAAGCCTTTCAATAAGATTGATACTGCTGATTTCTCCTCCTTTCTGTCTCAGGTTACGGACTACCTCCCTTCATCGAGCTCTCCAGTCTGGAGCCCTTGAAGCTCTAGTGCACCATGTGGACTCAAGCCTAACTGCTCTCGAGCACTGGATACTTTGAATACTCAAGCCCTCGATCATCGAGCCTAGGAGGCCTCGAGCCCTGGACCCCTCGAGCACTCAAGCTCTCGAGCCCTGCCACCCTCGAGCCATCAGCCACTCGATCCATCGATCACTCAAGCACTCGAGCCTCTGAGCACTGCAGCCCTCGAGCGCTCGACCGGCTCAAGCACTCGAGTCCTCGATACATCGAGCCTTGGAGCCCTCGAGCACTTGATACATCGAACACTTAGGCACTCGAGTCCTCGAGCCCAGGAGGTTTCTCCCTGTAACCCTCGAGAACTCAAGCTCATGAGTCATGCCGCCCTCGAACCATCAGGCACTTGAACCATCGAGCACGCAATCACTCAAGCACTCGATCCTTGAACCTTCGAGTCTCGAACACTGGAAACCTTGGAGCCTTCGAGTACTGGAGCCCTCGAGCACTCAAGCACTCGAACTATTGAGGCCTGTCGTCACCGAGCACTGGAAACCTCGAACTATGAAGCTCTCGAGCCCTCACCCTCGAGCACCGGAGCCCTCGTGCATTCAAGTACTCGACCCCTCGAACTAACGAGCTTCGGTGTCCTCGATCACTGGATACCTCTGACAATCAAGCTCCCGAGCCCTCGAGCCTAGAAGGCCTCGAGCACTGGGATACTCGAGCACTCAAGCACCCGAGTTTCCACCGCCCTTGAGCCTTTAGGCACTCGTACCATTGAGCCATCGAACATCAAGCCCTCGAGACCTCGAGTCAGCAAATACTAACTCCTCAACTCTTGAATCACGGGCCCGCTAGTATTAGATCATTCTTTTGAGGGCAACGAGATTGCCCGATCGATGTAATATTCCAAAACATCATTGTACATCTTTTGGTTTCTTAATAGGCTTGGGGAACCTAATAAATATCCCTCACCTTAGGGTGCATGCATTTTAAAAAAAGGACTGCTCCTTATTAAGAAAAAAAAGGTTAAAGATTACTTTTACAATGATTTCTACTACCTATGTCTCATCTGTATTTGCACAAGCACTATTCATTTAGTCAAAATTGGTTAATTTGAAAGTAAAGATTGAGGAATGCTTAAGGTATATACTATCACGTGGGATCTTGTTGGAATAGTCATAATTAATATTTATTTTCATAATATCAACTTTTTATTATTTTTAAACGTGCACAGTTGGGACTGAGTGCGTTAATAGGTACGCATTTGTTCAATTTTTAGAGATGTACATAGTGTTCATTTTTATAATCAACAGATTTAGAGATGTACATATAGACACATTCTTGTGTAGAGGTGCCAAATGAATGGATGAGTCAAATATGAGTAGGGAATATGGGTATGTAAAAAATATAGGTATGACCTATTTTAACACATTTTATAATGGGTCAAAAAATGAGTGTGTTAAAATGAGTTAGATTGAAACTCGCTCAACCCACGGGTTAAAATTATACAATTCACAGGTAAAAAATAGATACATATGTGAATTTCGACTCATATATGATCCATATGGGTATATTTCTTGTTGTGTACCACCAAGCACCAAACTACATGTACCACCAGCTACATCATGCAAAAATCTTAATAATTTCATGAAAATAATTGTTGACCGAGATATTTCACATCAACTTCTACTCTTAGCCAATGGCTCTATATCTTGAACCCTACACTACTCCCTGCATTCCATCATTAATTACTTAATTATTTTTTGGGGAATCCAACTTTACAAACTGTGATCATAAATATAAATAAATTTATATATAATAAAAATATCATGTGGCATATTATTGGATTCATCTTAACCATGGATGGAACTACTGTAGCGCGAGGTAGGGCTCCAGCCCTATCTGAGATTCCGCGTAATGGTAGTAGTGGTGGATAGCGGTTCCCGGCAAGATTTCTATTTTTCCGGCGAGAATGCTCGGAGAAGAAGGCTGCTTTGCAGCCTCTTTTTTTTGGCCCATATTGTACCAAGACGTCATTTTAGTACTCATTAAGTCGAATGACGTCGTTTTGGTTAGTACTGAAGCAAAAAAAAATCAAAATTTAGTATGTTAGGGTCTGATTGGATTCGGCCATTCTTACCCAATCCACAATCAGAAAACACACGGGAGACAAAAATAGAGGCACACCTCCAGCAGCCCAGCTCCGGCCTCCGCACCTCTGCCGGATGCCGCCACCGTCCAACGTCGGCGGCATAGTGTTATTCAGCGCCTCATAAAAAAAATCTTAACATCTATTTTTCAAATATCATTTTTTATGCAGCATTATTATAGACAATTATAAGTATTTATGGTCAAAATTTAAAAAGTTAAATTCCTTAAAAAAATAATGAAGCCATTAATGATGGGATGGAGAGAGTATATAAATTGAAGGGAAAAGGGGAACAATAAAAATATGCGTGCACATTGATATAGTTACGAGTTGAGTTGAGTTTTTTTTTTGAAACAAATAGTCGGACTCCTTCACATTAAATAAATTCACGTTGCCCCACACAAAGGGGGTGAGGCTCCCCGGTGTCTCACACAAAGGTGGGGTGAGACTCCCACACAACTCACACGAAGTGAGGCTCCTACACCTAACACGGTGTAATTGGAGACTGAACCCCAGAAACTTACCCCACGCCAGAATCGAACATGGGGTGCTCCTGGGACGGGCGTGAGCCCTGGCCACGGGGCTATTCCCAGTTGGTTACATGTAAAAGAAAGTGGATGCGGGTGATGTTTCACCCTGTCTAAACTCGATCCATTATCATTCATAACAAATTAACAATGATGAAGTCAACGATCGAAGTGATTAAATTCGTACATTTTGAAAGATTTCGACGATAAAAATCATGAGAATATTAGTTTGGATCGAAATCGGGACTCACCCTTAATATTATTCTGTGTTAGTTTTGTGCCGTTAAAATGGCTATCCAAACGGATTTTTGAAATTTTATGCGTTAAGACTCGTGCAAATTAACGGCATTGCGTCCGGGAAAATAAAACTACATATTCTAGGTTTCTGACGTATGATGCGAAGTTTATTTTCATGCAAACCCAGTCTTGCGTACGTTACATTATTCTTTTACCCAGTTGGGTTTATTTTCACCACCAATAAACTAATGAGTCCGTCTTTAAACCACAAATTAGAAAAAATAAAGATAAAATTTTGGCGTTGCATATTTAGTTTAGTAATAAACTTTACAACTATTATGTGTTGCACAATAAATTTTCAATTTTGCAACTAAAATTTTTTACCTTTTTATTATTCCAATTAAACATTGTCTTTCCATAAACATTAGAAAATAATGCTTATGGAAAGACGGGGTTTGATTGGAATAATAAAAAGGTAAAAAATTTTAGTTGCAATATTGAAAATTTATTATGCAACACGTAATAGTTGTAAAGTTTATTACTAAACTAAATTCCCAAGACTTTGCATAAACTAAATTCAATACTAATTAATTAAATCCAACACCAATAAACTAATTCAGTACTAATAGGTTAAATTCAACTCTTAGTTTACGTACGTTACATTATTTTTATACCAAGGCTAACTTTTTTTTTATAATTGGTATTATGTATTTTTCTTGTATTTTATTTGTTTTTGTTTGGTAAAGAAAAATTGTGGTCCGCCCTAAAATAATACTTACCGCTGATATAAGTATAGTATTGATGAAAGTAGATCAAAATGTTAGGAAATTTGTTTTTACTTGTAGAGTCGAACAAGAAATATAATTTATTTTTATCTAATTTTACCTTAAATATTTATCCAAGTTATATTTAGAAAGAGCCGTCTCTTGAAAGACGGTCTTTTCATAAGTCATGGAAAGACCAAGGTTTAATGAAAAGACCAAGGTTTAATGGAAAGACCAAGGTTTAAAGTGCAAATTAGAAGAGATGAAGATAAAAATTTTGGGTTCCATGAATAGGGCTATAAACTTTATAACTACTACACCTTGCATAATAAATTTATAATTGCAACTAAGACCTTTTACCTTTTATTATTCTAATTAAATTCCATCTTTTCATAAGCCTATGGAAAGACCGTCTTTCCCAAAACTTTGCAATTTGAAAACGGTTTTAACAAAAATAATGTCTAGAGTATTTTTAAACATTTATATCCGTACGCTGGCTTAATGTTAGTATTTGCGTAGATAACAAAAATATTAATCCTTAATACTATACAAGTTTTATTTAAAATAAATAATTTGATTCCAATTAAGATTTGATTTTTTTCTTAATAGAAAGATAGTATAAATAGATGTGACATCTTTCACGAATCAAAAACATGACTTGGAAAACTTAAATTTTCAAATAAGATTTCAAGAAGCAAGGCATATAAAATTAGTGAAAGGTATTTAATTTTCATAATTTTCATCAATTATTTTTGTAATTTAAAGTGTTTAAATTCTCTAAATTCAAATTTGACTTCATAATTGTTCTTTGTTTAGCTCCATTCTCAAAATATGTCAAAGAGAAAACAAATCACTTCTTACTTGTGAAGATTGTGAAAAACGTGTCTTCGCTATCGAATGGAAAATGATTTTTTACGAGATTATTTGTTAGTCTATATCGAAAAGGATATTGCAGAGACATTTAACATTGATTCGATCATCCATACTTTTTATATGATCAAAGAGAGGAGAGCACAACTTAAATAAAAATAAGAACGTTGTTCATTTCCAAAGTATCAATTTTTGTTTTTTTAGCACTAGTTTATGTGTAATATTTGCTTTTTTTCCCCTTTAAATGAAATTATCCAGAGTCTGGTTCTTGAAAGACGGTCTTTCCATAAGTCATGGAAATAATAAGGTTTAAACTGCAAATTAGAAGAAATGAAGATAAAACTTTTGGATTACATTATTCGGGTCATAAAACTTATAACCACTATATGTTGCATAATACAATTTTAGTATTGCAACTAAAACCTTTTACCCTTTTATTATATTAATTAAACCTCGTCTTTCAAAAAGTTTATGAAAATATGGTCTTTCCCAAGACTTTGCCAATTATCTACTATAATTCATCATTTTAATGGTCAATTCAAATTTTTTTATATCCCCCCGTCCCAAAATAAATTGCATGGGAGAGAAATTTGGCTGCAAAATTGAACAGTAGAAAATGGGCAGTTTTTCAGTACAAAAAGCTGAAATTTGTACTGTGATGGACTGAAAAATTACTGTACAAAAATGGGTTAATTGTTACTTATCCCTGTTGGGAACAGTAACAATTCCCTCCTTTTTTTAAACTTTTGGCTCCAAAAATTCATTTTGGGAGCCAATTCAAGCCACTGTTCACGAAGTTGAAAATTTAACCCTAACATCTATAAATAGGGGCATTTATTACAGCTCCCAAACCAATCAAACAAAAACCAAAGTACAGTTCTTGGAGAATTTTTGGCCAGTTCTTGAAGAACTGACTAAATACAAAAAACAAATTCCCTCCTTCAGTTTCAATTCATAATCGAGCAAGGTTGTGATGGTTGGGGCAAACCTGACAGATAATCAGAGGCAGGACATAACCCATTTTCTGCTTCAACACTTCAAAAATGGGCAGATTGAGTGGCAACAGAGACTCGAGGCAGCACAAAGATGTTCATGCTCAGCTCGGACCATCTCTACCATATGAGTGCGTGTCAAGCAACATCTTCAAAATGGAGAAGCTGTGAATAGCCGTTCAAAAAGGCATGGGCGGTGTGGCAGAATCAAGAAATTGAATGGCCGCCTTAATGGCAGTGCCACTAAGGTACCGGTGAACCTGTCGGAGCACAGCAACACAATTGCATGTTGGAAAAAGCACCATACATAGGGCTATAGCAAGCAAGGAGATCAGAAGCCACACTAATGTAGTGCATCCACAACTAACTTTGGCATGCAAAGAATCAAGACTAGAATGGTGCCTGATTAAACTGGAGTGCAACATGCAGTTCAAGCCCATGGAAAATTTCATACACATCGATGGAAAGTGGTTTTACTTGACAGAGGCAACAACAAGGTATATTCTAGGTCCCAATGAACCTGAACCATATAGAATCACTCAAAACAAGCATTACATTCCAAAACTCGTGTTTTTATGTGTTGTGTGTAGACCATTACTTGACTTAGAGGGTAATGTAATGTTTGATGGGAAAATAGGGGTATTTCCATACGTGGATTACGTAGCAGCCAAGTAGGAACCATGATTCTCACACCCATATCATTCATAACTAGATACATCATAAGACACAAGTTGATTCATGAGCTGATACCAGCAATCAAGGTAAAATGGTCAGTTTGGGCAAGCAAAAACATTTTCAGACAACAAGATAATGCCCCTTGTCACATATTTGCAAATGACCCTAGATTTCTAGCTGCAGCCACCTCAGGTGGGTTCAATATACAGTTAGTGTGCCAACAATCAAAATTACCATACCTAAATATTCTGGATTTGGGGTTTTTTTTACCTCAATTCAAAGTTTAAAGCAGCAAAACCCTAGTCAAAACCTAGACGAGTTACTACAGGTTGAGTATGATGCATTTCAGAGATATGATCCAAGAATTATTAACAAGATTTTCTTAAGTCTACAATGTGTCATGGTGGAAATCATGAAATGTAGAGGTGGGAATGAGTTTAAAGTGCCACATATGGGAAAAAACAGGCTAAGAAGGCTTGGTATGCTGCCCCACAATTTAATTGTTGACCCTGAGCTAGTAAGGGGTTGTTTGGAACACATTGTGGTTGTTGGGAGCACAAGGCACATTCAAGACCTGCTGATCATTATGGAGATAGCTTAGATGTGGAAGGGATCTATACTTTTGTAGGTTTGTGCTTCTAGATTCAGGTATAGGGTAAACATACCAGTTAGTTTTAGTAAAGGTATGTTTATAGGGAAACCTTGTAAAAGTTGGGAGGGCTAAACTCCATTTTGTATGCATGAAATTTGAAAAACGTGTGTTTTGAAAATTTGTGTTTTAGAACTGAAGCAAACAAACATTAACCAGCATGTAATGAATGGCTTGACACACACAGTCATTTCGAGGCAACAAACACTACAAGGCTGTCATCCGTGTGTTTTTAACAAACACGGTTGCTGCCTAAGTGTGAACAAACAATATCATTATACCTGGCTATCAACTAATACAGGGTCAAATGGGCAAATAATTTCAAGTTGGGTTTAATCACATCATGCCCCGCTAAGATCAAATTAGTTCTGAGGCTGATAGGCATGGCTGCATGTTTTAATCATTCATCACAGCTACATCATTAATCAAGGGTTCAACCAGCACATAAACATGTCATCACAAACAATTTTAGAAGCTATGATATCTCATATAAAACGTAGTTAATATATGCCCAACCAAGGTCAGTGATGCATGGCTATTGAAGGATCTTCCAAGTGCCTTGATCCACCTGTGAGTTTGACTTCCAAGGAATCCAATGACAAGTCTTCTGAGGATGTCAGTACTCGCGATGCTTGGGGTCAGACAGATAAGCTAATCCAGGCCACTCTTTTCTCATCCCAGACACTGTCTACAATGTCAGTAGTTGCCGGTATGGTCACTGCTGCTCAGGTATGGCCTACTTTAGCTACTAAATATTATAACAATTCCCGTGCTCATTGCCTTTATCTTTTTGATCGTGTGTATGGCATCCGTTAAGATGACAAGTCTGTCCAGGATTATTATTCTCATTTTAAGGACATTCTTGATGAATTGCGTGTTCTTGGTCATCCTCTCAATGATGAGGATATTGCTGTCATTTTTTGTCTTGGTTTGAATGATTAGCTTTCCCAGTTTTCATCCACTCAAATGGTGAAGGACCCTTTACCACCTTTATATACTCTTGTTAGTGATGCTAAGGATTTGGAGTTTTCTCTCAAAGCTTGTTCGCCTACCTCTGGACATGCACCAGATGCTTTCCCTACTAGTCATCAGGCATCCGGACAGGCAAGTCGTGGAAGAGGAGGCCACGGAACCGGACGAGGAAGAGGAGGTCGAGACCTTAATCGTGGTCGTAGTGGTAGATAGGATCCATTGTCGGCCGGTGGTGGTCCTCCTGCACAAGGTGGCTGTGGCGGTTGCACTTATGTGTGCCTGTGGTGTTATCGTCCGGGTCATCTTGCTAAATATTGCTACAAGCTTTCTCATATTTCATGCGATGATGTTGCAAATACCGCAAAGACAACTTAGCCACGGTTTTATCAGTAAAATAATGCCACTCCGGACTGGAAATTAGACTTTGGTGCTACCAATCACATGATTGTTTCTGCTTCCAACCTAGATAGCGTTGCTCCTTATTACGATAATCGTTGTGTTTATTTTAGAAATGGTTCTTCTTTTCATATTTATCACATTGGTGATTCTCGGATTTCTGAGTCACTCACTTTATCTGATGTCTTGGTTGTTCCCCTCATCACCAAGAATTTATTATCTATTGCTTAGTTAACTAGAGATCTAAAAGTTTTTGCTTGTTTTGATGGCACCACTTTCACGATTCAGAACAAGGTTACCAAGGAGCCCGTAGGCCGAGGACACAGTGAGGAAGGTTTCTACATTTTAGATTATGTTGCTGCTGCTTTAGTTTCTTTTGTCAATTCAAATAAAGCCAAGGTTTGAGTTATGCCATAATCGTTTAGGACATGTTCTTTTTAATGTAATTCCTTCTTTGAATAAGACTAGTAGTTTGTCACTCACTAGTTTGCTACCTAAGTCTCATTTGTGTTCTTCTTGTGAGATGACTTAAGGCAAGTGTCTTTCTTTTAATGATAATTTAAAACGCGCATCACGCATACTTGATTTAGTTCATTGAGACCTCTAGGGACCCTCACATGTTGTCTCTTGCGCCAAGTACCTTTATTATGCCATTTTTATTTATGATTTCTCTCGGTTTACTTTATTTCCTCTGCGACGAAAATCTAATTTTGTGGAGGCATACATGAAATTTAAAGCACTTGTTGAGAATCAGTTTTCTACCACCATCAAAGTATTTCAGAGTGATAGCGGAACTGAGTTTGTAAATCATCGCACGCGGACTCATTTTGCATTAAATGGCATTCATCATCAACTTTCTTGTCCTTACACTCCTGAGAAAAATGGTCGTGCAGAGAGGAAGTATCATCATATTACTGGGACAGGTATGTCGATGCTCTATCATTCTAGCCTTCATCATTCATTTTGGTATGATGCTTTTTCGACAGCAGTCTACATCATCAACAAACTGCCAACTCCGGTTTTATCTGGTCAGTCTCCACTCTCTGTTTTATTTGGTACTACACCTGACAACTCCAATTTTCATCCTTTTGGTTGTCGAGTTTTTCTGTATTTGAGGCCCTATGTTGTGCATAAACTGGCCCCTCGGAGTACGTTGTGTATATTTTTGGGATACAATTCTCAGTATAAAGGTTATTAGTGTCTTGATCCTCTTACAATGATGGAGTACATCACTCGTCATGCTCGGTTTAATGAGTTATTTTTTCCGGCTACCAGTACCAGCAATGTTACAGATTTATCATCACTAGATGTTTCTATTTTTTTGGAGCCTTCGTTAGTCCCATTGGGGTTTTTGAGCTATCTTCTTTAGTACAATCACCCATTATTTTGGAAATTTTAAAATTTCCAACAGTACCGGAAGCTCGGGGTTCTTCAGAAAATTGTATTTGTCTATCATAGGGTGACTAGCAGCATGATCGACATCGGTCAGTGCCGCCAGCACAGCCAACAATACCACCATTGTCGATTCACGCACCAGTCACCCCAGCCGTGCGTACGCACCACACGCCTCCTGTCTAGCCCCCGATAGCTTCTCTAGCAGCACCGATCGATCTGACTTCACCAGTGCTGCCATCAGTGTCTCCCGTGCGACTGTAATCGCTAGCATCGAGTTTGGTGTTTTCTGCCTTGGGATTCGCACCATCTTTGGTTGCGGGTCCTTCTTACAGACATTTGATGGTTCTTAACGACACAAGGATTTTTCTGAGTATGATATTTCTAGTTTATTAAATGCTTTGTTTTCTAAGACCGAGCCACGGAGTCATCGCTTAGCTGTATAGCTTCTTAAATGGGTTGCTGCTATGGACTCAGAGATGGATGCCTTATGCACTCAATAGTCGTGAGAGTTAGTTCTTCGTCCTTGAAATGCAAATGTGATGCATGGAGAATGGCTGTAAATGTCTGATACGGTTTTGAGCATAAATTTTACGTACGGACTCGGAATCAGGCGATTCCGGATGCGTTGGAACCGTCTCGACGAGCACTAAAAGGATCTGGCCTAAGGAGAAACAGTCGCTCCGTTTTCTAATTTGAGGTCGTATAAGGCCTCAAAATAGCAATTTACTATTTTTTAGGGTTTTCCAATTTTTGTTTAATTTCAGAATTTATTAATTCTGAATGTCTTTTTTCCATTTTTCTTCCAAATGTAGTATTTAAGGACCTCTTGTATTTTTGGATACTTCATCTTTCATAATAATATTTTTCGAGAACAATTTTCCCTCTGGTGGATTCCAGAACCAAAACCTAGGGTTTTTGCTTGCAGCCCTTGATTGTTCTTTGAGATTCGTGCTTGCAAATATTTTTGATTATTCTGAATGCATCAAAAAGTTTTTGGTTCAAAATGGGCTTACCGACTGAAGTATAAATCGGATGGCTCTCTTGACCGACAAAAAGCAATGTTAGATGCTCAAGGGTTTTCGCAATTACCTGGTTTTGATTATGATCACACTTTTTGTCAAGTGGTGAAGGTGTCTAATGTTTGTACTGTGTTGTCTCTTGTTGTCCATCGAAATCGGCCATTGCGACAACTAGATGTCAAGAATGCATTTTTAAATTGTATTCTTGATTCTCCGGTTTACATGGAGCAACCCGCTTGAAACAAAGACCTGATGCATCATGATTTTTTTTGTCGTCTACGCAAGGCCATTTATGGTTTGAAACAAGCACCTCGTGCTTGGTTTCAACGTTTTAGTTCTTTCTTTATTGGCCTGAATTTTGTATGCAGTTCTGCCGATACCTCCTTATTTATTTTTTCACTGGATGCCTCTTTACTTTATTTGATCGTTTATGTTGATGACATTATTCTTACTAGGAATGATGGTCATCTCATTTGAAAGTTTATTGATTAGGTTAATCAAGAATTCCAGATTACCGATCTTGGCATTCTACAGTATTTTTTTGGTTTGGAGGTTGTTCGTACTTCCGATGGCTTATTCCTTGGTGAGGACAGATATGCCAAGGACATTTTACTGCGAGCTAGCATGCAAGACTCTGCGCTAGTAACCATCTCATTTGTGGTTTTTTTTTGCAGCTTTCAAGCCCTTCCAATAAGTCATTCGGTAATCCCACACTTTATCGTTCTTTGGTCGGTACAAACAGTATTTGTCGATTACACGTCTCGACTTGAATACGGTCAGTTAGTATATGCAGTCTCCTACTAATGACCATTACCAAGCCGTCACTCGGATTTTGCGCTATGTGTGTGGTACTCTCCACTATGGTCTTCAATTCCACGCAAATTCGTCTGCTTTACCAGTTCTGGGTTACTTTGATGCTGATATTGACTATCATTTTGTGAATGAAATTGTGTCTTCTTGCAAGCTCATGGTTACTCATATTTCTACAGACTTGCAACTTACTAACATCTTTACAAAGAGTTTACCTCGTCCTGCACTTCACTTGAGGGATGGGTGGGATAATAGAGATGTAAATAAATTAGAACCACGATAAGAAAGGAATACCATTTATGATTAGTTTTGTATACATCATGTTCCATATTTGTTTCTACTATGTATACTCTCTATACTCACTATATATATGAATACAAACAACCACAATTACTTATGAGTTTTACATTCTATCAACATTCATTTAACTTATAGAACGTAAAGTTGATAACTGGCCTAAGTTTGATCAATTTTCAAAAGAGTGTTTAAAATGTTTAACTTTTTTTTTTAACTTCGAATCGCCATTGGGACGAGGGTTTATAGGGTTCCCTTCCCTTTTATATTAAGCTCAAATTTGCACAATGTGCCATTACAACATTTGATATGGGAATCACCCATTTACACTGAGACGCTAGCTAAATATTAGGTTTATAATCTAAGGTCTCAGAGACATAAAGTGAGATATTTACATACGCCCTAATGAATATTACAATACTGAGCAAAAGCATATGTGACAATGAGAAGGACATGTGGAGGATATGTGGTTTCTACCGTATTGCCATAGTGTAGTCACAATAACTCGACCCGAGACTACCATCAGAACAAACATGGTAAAGTATCAAAAGATACGCACATCAAATGACCCTGAACACCTTTGGTCAAACATCTAAGGCAATCAAAACGAAATAATTAAATCTCCCCATCTAAAGATCAAGTCGGTCTCCATTTAACCCGTAAAAACCATCTCATTGCTCGGAAACTAAGACCCGTCATTTTAATTGCCAAAAATGTAATTCATTGGTATACTGAAGTCACTTCTATGCGTAGAATTATCCCTAATTTAAATCCAAAAGGTGTTAGTGACCAAGTTAATCGATTTCTCAATAAACTGACCTCAACCCCCTTATGGATCAAAATCTACAAATCTGATTTACTTGGGAAAACAGTATTGCCAAAAGTTCGTATATTACAACTTTGACTTGGATTTCTCCTCACTGTCTCTTAAGTTATCAAATCTGAAGTCAATCATATTTTAACAACTCAGGCTGCCAAAAAAATATACATTGATAGAGATAATTCCTTCCGACACTCTAAATCAAAAAACCATTGAGAAATTTGCCCAATTTAAGAACTGAAAAGAAGAGAAAAAAGCAGAAAAAATAAGTAGTTGACATTAACTAAAAGCATCCCACCCAAAAATAGAAAATAAAAGGTTGTAGAATAAAAATAAAAATGGAGAATTACCCCCTCATGACCTTGATACCTCCAGAAAAAACTCGAGACTCGGTTGTTTGTTGACCCAGAAAATTGTTCGGGCTCAGTCGCTGACCCGAGGGTTTGCAGATTAGGGTTCAGTGGTGGGAATGATGTCGTCGCATCACTAAAAACCCAAATAAATGCTCTTTTCGTCGTTGCGTCTACAATCCTCAAGCCCAGTAACTGAGTTCCTTAGTTTTCGAGTCTGCCGCACCGAGTCGGTCGAGTTTGCCTCACCTAGTCGGCCGAGTCACATTGAGTCGCGTTGAGTCTGCTAGTTGGTTGAGTCTGCTAGTTGGCCGAGTCAGCGAGTCCGCTAGTCATCCTAGTCCGTTGAGTCAGCAAGGCGGCGAATCTATTGAGTCGGCCGAGTCACGTTGAGGTAGCCTCAGGAAACCACGACTTAGGCCACCCCTACAGGAGACCACCGCGCTTCAGACCATTCCCACGACTCAGGCCACCACCACGACTCAGACCACCACTACATGAGACCTCTCAAATTACCGCCGAGTGAAAATGTAGAGGACATATCTAAACCCCAGAGACTGCTATGAGCACTGCCTTGTTAGCCATGGGACGACGGACCCCTCGGCGCCGAAGGGTCCCCGACCACCAGGCGGGTCTGCAACCGGCCGGAAAACTCTGAAAACGGAGCCCTCTATAACACAAAAGACGGATAGACCTTGAAACCATGGATATGGAAAGAAGCCGTCGCTGGAGATAGGTTGGAGATGAGGGGGTTGGGGTGTTGGGGAGGGTGAGAATGGGAAGGGGGCCGCCACTGCCGGAGGTGGTTGTTCGACGATGACCCCCTAGCAGCTAGGGTTTAATTTGTGAAAAGGGGGGAGGAGAGAGGGGAGAGGGGAGAGCGTTTGTGATGAGGGGGAGACAAGAGCTTAAAATGTTTAACTTGTAGTATACATTATGTTAATACAAGTCAATCAAAATTCGAGGTGCTCGAATCATGCGCAGAAAGGATCAAATGTGTTAATCACTTAAGTACTCCCTCTGTTTATCGGCACATCATTTTTTGTGTTGCAATTTAGCAGATGCTAAATGAGTGAATGAAATTGAATTGAAAGATGAAAAAGTAAAATAAGTTGATGTAATAATCTTAAACTTGCCATAAATAAAATGTGTCAATATAAAAGAAATATTAGAGAAACGGAGGAAGTACTAGAGTAGAGTTTGTTCTTTTCACCATCGAATTATCACTGAACTATCCAAACGGTATTTTTAAAATTAACGCGGTAAAAATCATGAAAATGACATAACGTCGGTTAAACAAAACTACATATACTGCAGTAGGTTTTTTGACATAATCGTGTAACTTGCTCTTACGGACGTTACATTATTCTTTCGCTTGTTTGTTGAAGTGCGTAAAAAATGTTTGTTTTTACGAAAAATTAGGACTTGAAATATAACTAAAGCAACAAAAGTTGAAATATCTATAGATCGATCTAGAACGTAAAATATTGTAATTATGACCGTCCAAAGTGGTTTTTACATTAAATATTGTAATTTTTAAAATAACTTTAATGACTAAATTATTTTTTTGGTCCCATAAATATAATGCAATATCTTCCTTCGGTCCCCAAGACCAATACCGCGTTTGTTTATCAACCGAAAAATATAAAATTATTTGTTTGGTCTCAAAGCGGTTTCCGGACGGTTTTCAGGTTAACCGAACTTATTTTTCGATATTACCAGGGGTATTCTTATAAATTTACTAACTAAAACCAGAAAAAGAAAAATTTTGTATTATAAAGAAAACCGGGCACGTGAATCACACGTGCGCAAAAAATCAGACTTCTGAACGTGTGTGAATCCACACGCGTCTTCTTCCTCGTCGCTATCCCTCGCGAGCACTAACTCCTGGTGGTGGCCTCTACCTAGAGTGATCGACTGGAGTGCCACAACAACGATTTGATAGACTGCAGTGCTCAGTTTGATCTCACGTTGGCATCCTCGTCATGTTCGCCGGCGTTCAATTCCTCCATCTGGTTTAGGGTTTCCACCGTCAAAATCCCCCTCCGATGAGACCGTCGGACAGACCATGGCAGAGGGCTTTGATCTTCACAAGCGGGGTGGAGGGCTGGAGGTGGAACAGCAGAACAAAGCCCGACGGTGGAGTCGCCCGGCGACGGCGATGGTGTCAGAGCCCGGCAGTCGTTTTCTCTTTTTCTTTTTTTAATCTCAAGGGTATAATGATCATTTACATATTCTGACTTTACTTGAAAATCATCTTTGGGGACCAAACAAATCATTTTGTATTTGTTGGTTGTTGAACAAATGCGGGCCTTGGAGACCAAACAAATTTTAAGATACTATTTAAGAGACCAAAATAATAATTTAGTCAAATAAAAGTTAAAATAAGTAATAATGTGCATTTGAATGTGAAAATATAAAAATATACAATATAAGAATATTTTTTCTAAACTTATAAATTTAAAATGTAATTTAATAAATACAGAGATAAAAAAATAAATAATATATTTTTGGTTTATAAACTGTTAAGGAATTAGTATTATAGTTGTTATGGAATTAGTGTTAGTATTATAGTTGTTATGGAATTAGTGTTAATTAGTATTGGTATTGGAATTGGATTTGTATTCCTACCATAGTTGTACTTGTATTCTGTTACCTTCTCCTAGCCGGGATAGGTATCATGTATCACTATATAATGTATCATGAACTCATGAATAAAACCAACAGATTATTACCCTTATTTCCTACATGGTATCAGAGCCTAAAATTCTGAAACCTAAAACAGAAAATTTTCCGCTTGATCTCTCCCGAGCCGCCACCGTCCGACGCCCCACGCGCCGCCGCCGAAATCCACGCGCCACCGCCGCTGCACCATAGCCGCCGCTGTCCGCCAGGTTTCCGACGACGACCCCGTCAACGACGTTTGCTGCTCGTGTTTATTTGATCCGCTGCTAACCGACGCCACGCGCCGCCGCGGGTCGCCCACGCGCCGCCGCCACGCAACTGTTCACCGGTGTTCTTATCCGTCCCTGATTTTACAATATGTCGGGTTCTGATGAACAACCTCGTTTTGAGATTCCTGAGGGTACGAAACTTCAGGATCTGAGTGCTAGTGACGTAATTGCAGCTTTACTCAAACAGCTGCAATCACAATCTGGCACTCATGCTGCTTTACCGATTGGTCGTGTGTCGACTGATCCTTACTACATTGGTTCCGGCGATGGTCCAGGATTACAACTTGTACCAATCATGCTGAAAGGACCAGAAAACTACAATGAATGGTCGGATGCGATCCGTTGCGCATTCTTGGCCAAACATAAGATTGGGTTTCTTGATGGATCCATTACCAAACCCCAAGATGATCATCCTGATGCTGCTGTCTGGCCTGGCGTTAATGCTACTCTTGTTTGCTGGATCTCACAGACTCTAGATCCAGTGATCCGATCTTCAACAAGTTCTTTTTCTACCGTCAAGGATTTGTGGGATGATCTAAAGGCACGCTTTATTTTCGCCGATGGGATGAAGCTTATGCAGACACAAGAGGCCATTCAAAGTTGCCGGCAGAACGGTCAGCCCATCGCTATCTACTTTGCCACCCTCAAGAAGTTGTTTGCAGATTATCACTGCATGCGACCTCCTGTGGTCTGTACCTGTGAAGATTGCAAAGCCTTATGCCAGTGCAATTTTCAGGCGAAAATCCTCCAGGAAAGAGAGAAGGATTTGATTTACCAATTCATCTCTGGTCTCGACGAAGGTTTTCACACTTTGCGATCTCATATCTTGAGCATTGAGCCACTGCCATCTGTCATGAGGGTGTATGCCCTTGTTACTCAGGAGGAGAACCATAGAGCTGTCATTCGTGCTCGTGATTCTTCTTCTACATCCATGGCATATGCTGCACGACGTTCGCCAGTGGTTCTTTCTACCGATGACCGTAAGAATCTTGTTTGCACGCATTGTCGCCGCAAGGGCCATGATAAAGACACCTGTTTTAAGATACATGGCTTCCCGGAGTGGTTCAAGAAGGGCAAGAAATCGGCACCACCTGATCGGCCATTAGTCAACGCCGGTCACACTGGTGGCGCCACCGATCTCTCGCCTCCACCGCCGTTCGCCGGAGCCGCCTTGTCGCCACCAAGCTTGGCGGCGGCGGCCTCCTCCGCGGTCCCTGCTCGCTCCGATTTTGGCCCTGCTTTGTCTGATGACCAATGGAACACGACCATGAATCTGTTTAATCAGCTTCACTCTCATGGTGATGAGTCTGGTAAGCATACTTTACCATGGATCCTTGATTCGGGAGCCTCCTATCATATGACTGGTGACAAAGGTTCTCTTTCTGATCTTACTACTACTACCGATGCTGTGAATATTTTTCTACCCGATGGCTCGATGTTCTCTGCTACACAATTTGGATCCATCTGTTTTGATGGTTTTACACTGCCACACGTGTTATATATTCCTACATTGCGCTGCAACTTACTGTCTTGCTCTAGATTGTTATCTACCCTAAACTGTCTAGCTTTGTTTACTGAAAATTATTGCATTTTACAGACGATCAGTACGAGGAGAGTGATTGGCGTGGGTGAACAGAGAGGGGGGGTGTTTTGGCTTCGTCTGCTGGATGCTCGTGTTCGAAGTCCTGTCCTGCAGTCTCTTCCTACAGTTGCTTCACTGTCCTCTTCTGATTTATGGCATCAGCGTTTTGGTCATCCGTCTTCCACGGTGCTGTCTTCTATTTCTCCTAGCAATAATAAACATTTCGTGCCTTGTTCTATATGTTATAGAGCAAAACAGCCTAGACATAGTTTTCCTTTAAGTACTACTAATGCTACTGCATTATTTCAGTTAATTCATTGTGATGTTTGGGGACCCTATCATACACCATCTTCTAGTGGTGCTTTTTATTTCTTGACATTAGTAGATGATTTTTCCCGAGCTGTTTGGGTTTATTTGTTAGTAGCTAAATCTGAGGTAGCTTCTAGATTTTTAGAATTTAGTGCTTTAGTCAAGAACCAGTGGGGAAAAACAATCCAACGTGTTCGAGCTGATAACGGCACTGAATTCTTACCTCTCCGATCTCACTTTACTGCATCTGGGATCGTTTTTGAGACATCTATGGTTGATACTCCGCAACAGAATGGTCGAGTCGAAAGAAAGCATCGTCATTTACTCAATGTAGCGCGAGCTTTACGGTTTCAAGCCAATCTTCCTATTGACTTCTGGGGAGAATGTGTTCTCACTGCTGCCTACCTGATCAACCGAACACCAACACAGCTTCTCAAAGGTCGTACTCCCTTTGAATTACTCTATGGACAGGCGCCAAATTACTCTTCTTTGCGAGTATTTGGATGCTTGTGTTTTGCTGCCCGTGTTCCAAGATACCGTGACAAGTTTGCACCAAGAAGCCGTCGGTGTTTGTTCCTTGGTTATCCTGCCGGAAAGAAAGGTTATCGTCTTCTCGACTTAGACTCTCGAGTTATCTTTAACACTCGGGATGCTGATTTCTTTGAAGACCAGTTCCCGTATTCTGCATCTCCGCAAACCGCTTCTACAGATGAACCTGGCGGCGCCACCACTACACCGCCGGTTTCCTCGTCCGACTCACCGGAAGCATACGGTTTTCAACCGCCGGCCGCCCTTCCACCGGTCAACGCTGACCGGTCAACGCCGGTCAACGCCGGCCGGTCAACGCCGGTCAACCCCGGCGAGTCAACGCCGGTCAACCCCGGCGAGTCAACGCCGGTCAACCCCGGCGAGTCAACGCCGGTCAACCCCGGCGAGTCAACGCCGGTCAACCCCGGCCGGTCAACGCCGGTCAACCCCGGCGAGTCAACGCCGGTCAACCCCGGTGAGTCAACGCCGGTCAACCCCGACGGATCAGTTCCGGCCACCGACGGCTCCCCACCTCCTCCCGACGCCGGTCCTCCTCCGCTTGCTGCCGATATTCTACCATCCACCAGACGCAGTGCTCGTCCTCGACGTCCACCGCCATATTTGGCTGATTATGATTGTGATGATTCTACTTGTGCTCTTGCTGCTGAAGAACCCCCCTCTTCGACTACGTTCCCCCATACGTCATCACTATCCTCAGGTGTTCTCTACCCTCTTACTGATTATGTAAATTGTGATAATTTTTCTAGTATGCATACTAGATTTTTGGGTGCTGTAACTTCTAGTGCAGATCCCACTACTTATTCTGAAGCTTCCCGTCATCCTTACTGGCGAGATGCTATGGTTGCGGAGCTCACTGCTCTAGAGCGCAATCAGACTTGGACTTTGTCTCCTTTGCCTGCGCACAAAAAGGCCATTGGTTGTAAATGGGTTTACCGAACGAAGTTTCGCTCTGATGGTACCATTGAACGTTACAAAGCTCGTCTTGTGGTTCTCGGAAACCGCCAGATTGAAGGAATTGATTATACAGAGACTTTTGCTCCAGTCGCAAAGATGAGTTCCGTTCGCTTGTTCCTGTCAGTTGCTGTTATACGTGGTTGGGAATTGCATCAAATGGATGTTCATAATGCATTCCTGCATGGTGATTTACATGAAGAAGTGTTCATGCGTCCTCCACCTGGCTATGTGGTTCCGCCTGGCCAGGTTTGTCGCCTACAGAAATCTCTTTATGGTCTTCGTCAGGCTCCCAGAAATTGGTTTGCTAAACTGGCGCAGGCTTTACGGACATTTGGTTTTGTTCAAAGTAAGGCAGATTACTCTTTATTTGTCTTTTCCAATGGATCACAGTCTTTACATGTTCTGGTTTATGTGGATGATTTGGTCATTGCTGGTAGTTCTTCTTCGCTCATCTCTGCGTTCAAGACATACTTGGGTTCTTGTTTTCACATGAAGGACCTTGGTTTGCTTAAGTATTTCTTGGGCATAGAGATTGCTAGAAGACCGGAGGGGATGTTTCTCTCGCAAAGGAAATATGCTTTGGACATTCTATCTGATACAGGTTTATCTGCTTCTAAACCAATTGATTTTCCAATGGAGCAACAACATGATTTGGCACGTGTTGAGGGTCCAGCCTACCATGACCCGGAGCAGTATCGCCGCTTAGTTGGGCGTCTGATATATCTAACTATTACTCGTCCTGAACTTAGTTATTCAGTTCATACTCTTGCGCAATTCATGAAGTCTCCTTGTGTTCCTCACTGGCAAGCTGCGGTTCGTGTTTTGCACTATTTAAAGAGTCATCCTGGTCAAGGTTTATTTCTTTCCTCTCGTAGTATTCTCCAATTAACTGCTTATTGTGATTCGGATTGGGCCGCCTGTCCTATTACTAGGCGTTCCTTATCCGGTTATTTTGTTATGATTGGTGATTCCCCGGTTTCCTGGAAGACTAAGAAGCAACCTACTGTTTCTCGGTCTTCTGCTGAAGCAGAGTATCGTGCTATGGCAGTTGCCTGCTGTGAGTTATTATGGCTTCGGTCCTTGCTAAAAGACTTAGGGGTTTCGCACACCTTTCCTATGAAATTGTTCTGTGACAGTCAATCAGCCATTCACATAGCAGCCAACCCGGTTTTCCATGAACGTACTAAGCACATTGAAGTTGATTGTCATTTTGTTCGAGATCTTGTTCAATCTGGCGCTATTGTTACTCAACACATTCGTACGATCGACCAACCCGCGGATTTGTTCACTAAAGCCCTCGGTCGTAACCAGTTTCATTCCTTACTTGGCAAGTTGGGCATTTCTGATCCGCATGCTCCAACTTGAGGAGGAGTGTTAAGGAATTAGTATTATAGTTGTTATGGAATTAGTGTTAGTATTATAGTTGTTATGGAATTAGTGTTAATTAGTATTGGTATTGGAATTGGATTTGTATTCCTACCATAGTTGTACTTGTATTCTGTTACCTTCTCCTAGCCGGGATAGGTATCATGTATCACTATATAATGTATCATGAACTCATGAATAAAACCAACAGATTATTACCCTTATTTCCTACATAAACATATCGAGTGCCAGAAGACTTACTCTTCAACTTTTAACTAAACACACTTGTCAACTAAATGTTAAAAGTGTCAAATCAGAGACGAAAACTATAATTCAATTCTAGTTAATGGTGACAAAAAAATGAAGTGATTTAAGTTTGATTCTTAATTTACGAAATTCAGATTTCGTCCATCGTATTCTGAAAATATTAATTTGACTGGCCATATTAATTAATTAAAATGCAATTTTTGAGTCACAGCCCATCATACATTGTCATTTTTCATCCCACAGACAGCAATTAATCTCTTTTTTCAAGAGTACTTTTTGTATTTAACTCAATTTTAACATAATTTCGTCCATATATTCTATTGGACCCCTTACATAGTGCAAAAGGTTAATTTTAGACCCTCACAAAAAACAATAAAGTTCTTGATATTCTAACATTTTTAAAAAATGGATATATACCAATATAACCCTATTTGACTTATTACCAATATAATCCTCAGATATTTTTTAGAGCAAAAATAATTCTAACTAGTTAATGAAAGTGTCAATATAACCCTCAAACCCCATATCCGGCGTTGACTTCAAATTTTTGGCTTTGACTCTATGTGAATTGACTAAAAGGCCCTTTGGGACAAAATCTAAAACTGAGTGAACAATTTTACCCTTATAGTTCGATGGACCACTGTTGCGCCGCTACCGTAACAATTTTACCCTTATAAGGTTGTATCAGCACATTATAGAAATTGATAGGGTTATAGCAGCACATTCCTAAAACTTAAAGGTATATCATCACATTGCTAATGTTATATTAGCACACGTTATAAAAGTTAAGTGTGGTACTCGGTTGGCATTAACGGGCGACCACATCATTATATACACTATTATCACATCATAACAATATCGTATACACCATAAGATTCGACATCATAACGATGTCATTCATATTAAACACTATTATCATCATATATCGTAACCTCATTCCAAAGCTCATCAACACTAAATATCTCAGGTCGACGAACGCTGCAAAATAACAACTACACACACAATACCAAAGTTCATCTAATCATCAATCATGAATAAACACAACAAAATAAAAAAAAATATCATCAAAACCCCTATAATTTTTTTTTCTTCGTAATGAGATTCATATATGTAACCTATCCAATTTAATGTAATTTTTTTTTTTAACTAGAAAACCACCGTAGTGGGGGGGTATATAAGGCTCCCCGAACCTAAGATAAACTCCATAAAGGAGGCAATTTGTGACAGAGATCTAAGGATATGACTGACTATACTATCTCTGTGACTAATACTCCACGCAGGGAGGCAATATGATAAATCTCCACGCAGGGAGGCAAAAAGCAAACCTAAAACCTGAAAAAACAGGGATAAATATCATGGTCGTAGCCAGCAGAATTCGACCGCATACTAGCTACAATACTGAAACTGACGTCCCCAACAGTATGATCACTACCTAGAAAAGTCTCATTCCTCGCTAAAAGCTAATCGTCCTCGCTCTGCCAGATTAGACACTGTGTGGCTCCCTATGACAGTAAGAGACTTTCCCAGATCGTAAACACACTATCAGAACGCCGGTGAGCTGCCCACCCGCATCAAGCAGTGGTGTCAAAAAACACCTCAACCTGTACGGACTACAAATCTAATTCAGACAGAGTCGCCAATGGGAGAGTCAATACTTCCATTGACTTGGATTTCTCCTGTCTATCTATTGAATCAGATCGAAAGCCAGCATAGTTTTTCCAATCTCGGATCGGAAAAAGTATGATGGCGGACAACAGACGAATCCAGTACTATATCAAAAACCTAACGTTATAGCACGTACCCCATACTCTAAAAACAGAATACCTTAAACTAAAATAGAAAAACATAGTACTAATATTCTAAAGAGGCACAAAAATAATTGAAAAAGAATAGAAACCATTACAGTGGTGGCACCCCGGAGGTATGGCTGCATCTACCCAAACCGGCGCGGCGGCGCACTGGCAGCCCAGCCAGGCGCGGACGCGGTGGCGCGTGAGAGAGGCAAACATGGCCGGGCAGAGCCGCGCGTGGTCGGCGCGTTGGGCATCTGACCGGCCAGAGGCGGAGGGGCGGCGCGTGACCAGAGCGGCTTAAGCTCCTCTCCACCTTGCGGCCAAAATCCGGCGTATCTCCTCCTAGCTGGTCCGACGAGTTGTCCAGCTCCGGCATACCATCGATCCGGCCGAGCAGCGTCGACCGGTGGGGTGACGTCACAGATCGGCGTCGATCTGTACCCACCGGCGACAAACTCCGAACATTGATGCGGGATGCTGGGTTTCTCCATAGATGTGCGGATTGTAGCGGCTTCTGGCGAGGGGAAGGAGGAAGGAGGTCTAGGCTATGCTACTGGTAGGGGTGGCGGGGGTGACCGACGCGGCGGAGATCGCCGGTGGCCACCCCGCCGGGAAATGCAGGAGAAGAAGAAGGTTTTTTCTCGGGAGTAAAAACGAAGAAGCCAATTCCAATTTAATGTAATTTGATCATCACTAAGTAATGTAGGTAGCAGATATCAAAACCCCTATAATAACACTACACTTTTTACGAATGTGCTGAGATAACCCTATAAGTTTTATAAATATGTTGATCTAACCCTATCAGTTTTCATAGTGTCTTGATATAACCATATATGCTATGATGTCGGTGCAGGAGCGTTCTGATGGCGGTAGTTCAACGGCGATAATATTTGGGGTATTAATAACTCAAGGGTAATAACGTCATTTTTTAATAGTGTTTTTATTTTTTTAGAAGGACAAAAATGTATTTTTAAAAAAAATTGGCTAAAAATTGTTTGGAAGATTATATTGGCACTTATGTCAACTAGGTAAGGACCGTAGGGTTATAAAAGTACTTTTCTAAAAAAATTTAGACCCCACTTGATGCTCAGACCTAATCAGTTATAATGGACGTGATTGATACATGGCAAATTTTGCAGGAGCCATTTTATTTTATTTTTCCCACTTTTCTTTTTAATATTTTAAAGAGGCTGTCTCTTGAAATATGGTCTTTGCATAAGTCATGGAAATACCAAGATTTAAAGTATAAATTAGAAGAAATGAAGATAAAAATATCGGGTTGCATTAATCGGGTTATAAACTTCACGTTGCATAATAAATATTTAATATTGCAACTAACACGTTTTACATTTTTATTATTATAATTAAACCAAGTCTCCACTTAAACATATTGAAAGACAGTTTTTTCCAAGAATTGCCTATTTTAAAAGAACTAAATAATGGTTAGGAAACAAATTTTTGTCTCGAAAACAACTTTTGAACTAGGTAAATACGCGGAAAAAATTTTTGTACCAAGAACATTTTTAAAAAATTATCTCCCTTTTTCTTTTTTCTTTTCTTTCGCCCACATCACCTGCACACCCAAAAAATTATCTCCCTTTTTTCTTTTCTCTTAGTAATTTCACACGACAAGCTGGATAATTTTGCATGAAATATGAATATTTTTGTTCTCGTAGTTTTATTTATTTATTGGAAAAGTTTTGGGGAAAACGATCTTTAAAAGATAAAAGGTTTTAGTTGCAACATTAAAATTTAGTATGCAACATGTAGTAGTTATAAAATTTATAACCTGGTTTATGCAAATCAAAAATTTTATCTTCATTTCTTCTAATCTACACTTTAAACCTTGATATTTTCATGACTTATGGAAATACCGTCTTTCCAGAGACGAATTCTTTATTTATTTATTATTTCATAAAGATTGTGGAATTGTTCTGGGCCTTCAGACTCAGAGTCAATCTTTTTGAGCCCAATGAACGAAGTATAAAAAGTCTCAAATCAAAGTTTGGATTTATGATGATTTCAGATTTACTCAAAAGCAACTCTTTGCATGCCAAAAACAGTTCTTCATAAATGAAACGAAAACAATCAATTAGGTTTCGAAAAATCCGTGAATTTAACCATCTCTCTTCTGCCCCAACACAAAGATAACCCGAATAAGAAATAATAACCCGAAAAATCCGCCCATTAATCAGGCTTTGAAAAATCCGTCCATTAATTAGGTTTGAAGGTTTTTTATTTAATTAATGGTAAAGTCTTGGAAAAAATCGTTTTTCCATAGGCTTATGGAAAGACGAAGTTTAGTTAAAATTATAAAAGGTAAAAAGTGTTAGTTGCAATATTAAATATTTATTATGCAATGTGTAATAGTTATAAAGTTTACAACCTGATTCATGCAACTTGAAAATTTTATCTTCATTTTTTTTTTCTAATTTGCAGTTTAAATCTCGGTCTTTCCATGACTTATGGAAAAATCGTCTTTCAAGAGATGGACTCTTAATTAATTATAGTTCAACCCATAAATAATAGAGTTCGTCTCTTGAAAGTCGATCTTTCCATAACTCATGGAAAGACCAAGGTTTAAACTGTAAATTAGAAGAAATTAAGATAAATTTGTTAGGTTGCATTAATTGGGTCATAAATTTTATTACTACTGCACGTTATATAATAAATTTTTTATATTGCAACTAAAAATTTTCACTTTTTTATTATTTTAGTTAGACCCCGTCTTTCCTTTCCATAAAATTATGAAAAGGTGGTTTTTCCCAACACTTTGCCTAAATAATTTTCAATCTCACTAGCTAATAGTATAAAGTAAATAAATTATTCAATCTATTATTTGAATTACAAGATTTAATTTTATGTTATGCAGATTATTTTGCAATAGTTCACCCGCTAATTCCCGACCCTTCAACCTCGAATGAGTGATAAGTTACACGGGTGAAAGAAAGTGAATGGGGTCAACGAATGTGGGAGGTGCTTCACTCTAAGCAAATCCAACAATTAAAAGTAATGAAATTTACAAGGGTAAAGTACGTTTTTAACCCTGTGTTTTGATCGAAAGTGTCAATATAATTCTGTAAAATTTTAAAGTGCAAAACTAACCCTAACATTTTGAGCAATTGTGCAGATATACTCAAAATGCACTATTCTGGCATTGGCGGAAGGAATTCTGGCATCGACTTAATCTAAAAAGACAAAAATATCGCTAGACCCCTTTCCACCCCAACTATTTATCTTCTTCTATAAACACATCCGCGAGCTCCGTCAAATTCAGGTCGTCCGCTTGAATCCAGATTCGTTCACGCCGTCGACGAGAACCACGATGGTTGAATAAGGTAGTTCGCGATGGTGTTACTGGGGAAATATTGACGCCAATTTGGCCAGATTCTGGTCAAAATTACGTGGCCATGGGTTGGAGAGAGGGGAGAGAGTACAGGAGAGAATTGGTGGTGGTGGACGGCGGAATGGGTTGTGTGGCGGTGGGGAGGGAAGAAGAGGGGGGAGAGGGGTGGTGGTGGCGAGAACCAATTTCTCAATAATGGCGTCAACGAGAACCATTTTCTGGTAATACTTTGTGCAATAATTTTCGGCGGTGAGATGGGGTTTAGGGTGGCAGGGCTATGGCAATTTCTCACCATTGGCGTCGACGAGACCCATTTTCCGATGATACTTTGAGCAATAAACCCCACCTGATTTTGAGCAATAATCATCGGTGAGAACCATTTTTGCCGGTGTCGATGGAAGAAGCTCCAAAATAACATTTTCCATTATTTCATTTTTCATTTTTTAAAAGTAGGGGTATAATTGTCATTACTGATTTCATCCAAATTGGCAGTTGAAAATTTGTTCAATGAAGTTCAAGGTTAGATTGACTTTTTAAAAATTTACGAGATTATATTGGCACTTTAAATCAAAATATTGGGTCAAAAACACACTTTACCCAATTAACAATCAAAAGTGATAAAGAATGTGTTGTTAAATTTTCCTAATGTCCTCATTAACTTTGAAATCTTTTAAACTAGACTCACTGCTTTCTGAAAATATTCCTACTTACCACATCAGCTCACCTAAAAGATTGGTCGAAAAGCAAATGTTCCATTTATCGTGGGATGAAGAGAGTAACTTATTAAATATCCGACAAGTAAAAAAAACATCATGAATAACTTAGCGGGTGCATTCTGACTATTTTGTAAGGTCGGAGCAAGAAAATTTTCATTTTTGAAATTTCGTGTCGTGTTGATATATTTTACTGGACCCAACCAAACCAAAAGACAAAATTTTAATTCATAAATCATTTTATAATATTTATAAAAAAATTACGCGCTAACTTTGAGTTATAACTTGGCTCGGTCGAACCTATACATAACATGACTCATCCAAATCCAACCCAACCCCCAACCAAAATCAGACTCAAATCCGACTGGTATGACCCAACAAAAAAATCAAACCCAGCTCAAACATGGCCAAACCAAACTTGAACCTACCACAAAACTCCTAAATCCAACTTGACCTAGGGTCAAACTCGACCTGAACCAAACCCCAAACTCAACATGGGCTCAACCCAAATTTACCTGCACTAGTGGAGAAATGGGGGATTAAAGATTGTTCTATTGAACTAGAGAAGGCACTTTAGAACCGCCTTCTCTGTCTCTGCCTTTGATCAATTTCGATCAAAGGTCATCTAAAACCGTCTTTGTTTGGGGTCCGAAATAGGTTCCGAATTCGAAACCTATTTCCGATCCTCTAGAAAAAAAAAAGCTGCCGGAAACCAGAGGTTTCTGACTGTAAGCAAACAGAAAAACATGAAACAAAACAGGATCAATATTATAAAAACAATACAAATATGATCAAATAAAAAACACAAACAGAAAAACATCATAACCCTGCCTTTCTATTCTTCAACAGGTGTGCTTAGCGGCAGAGAACGCGCTGGAGCAAGGCGGTGGTGGCGGAGCTTCCATGCGAGGGTGGCGGAGGACACAGTAGTGGAGCTTCGATGCGCAATGATGATGGTGGACACGACGCGGTGGCGGAAGAAGTGGCAGCAGGGGCTCGATCTAGCAATGACAGCGGTGGCTCGATCCAACAGCGGCGGTGAAGGCATGGAGTGGAGGCTAGGAATGGGGCGAGCGGTGAAGGGTGGGTAGACGGCGGACGGCAGACGGTGGGCTAAGGGTGGGTGGGAGTAAAAAAGGAAACCCTAAGTGAGGGAGGCGAGAAAAAGGTGGGAGAGGGGGGGGGGGAAATTAAGGAGAGAAATGTGAGACGCGGAGGCAGTAGGAAACCCTAGGGAGGGAAGAGAAAATGAAGGAGAAAAAAGATAGAGCGAGGATTGGGCCAAAAATACAATCCATTAATGGCGGTTCTACAATTAGAACCGCCTCTAAAATAATAAAAAATGACATGGGGTAGCACTTTTGAACTCTGGACTGCTTTCAGACCCTAAATAAAGGCAGTTTTACAAGTGGAAATGCCTTTAATCAATGGTCATTAAAGGTGAAACTGTCTTTAATTGATTTAAATCCATCTTTAAAATGAAAAGGATGACCTAAATGGGAGTTCCAAACTCAGAACCTATTTCGGATCTCAATTAACGGTGTCTTTAATAGAGCATTCTCCATTAGTTCGAACCCTACCCATATTGTAATCAACCTGAACATGTCGTAGCACAAACAAGACCAAAGCCCTTATTGCCCCGCCTTAACGCAATTTTGACCCCATCCCGCCCGAACTCAAACTCAATTTAAGCCTAACACAAATCTGACCCAAAATCATTAAATATATTGATTTAATTGAGTAATGAATTGTTTTATAAAATAATTATGATAAAATGAGTTCTAACCCATTACATCATACGAGCTAGCCTGCAAATTAACCTGTTTATGATTCATTTATGATCAATTTACACTGATATTTTATTTGGTTGAATAATAAATTAATCCAAGTCACCCATTTAACATCCTATGCAACAAAAAAACAAAAATACATTGTCGGAAAAAAAAGTAAAACTACCGTAGTAGGTTTTGAAAATAATACTCCCTCCGTTTTTTTAATATTGGCACCTCATTTTTTGTGTTAGAATTTAAGAGATGCTAAATGAGTGGATGAAATTGAATTGAAAGAAGAGAAAGTAAAATGAGTGGATGTAATAACCTTAAACTTGCCATAAATAGAAAATGCCAATTAAAAAAAACACCAAATTTTAGTAAGTGTGCCAATATTAAAAAAACGGATGGAGTA
This sequence comes from Rubia yunnanensis, assembly GCA_037428765.1. Taxonomy (NCBI): domain Eukaryota; kingdom Viridiplantae; phylum Streptophyta; class Magnoliopsida; order Gentianales; family Rubiaceae; genus Rubia; species Rubia yunnanensis. The sequence goes on along the minus strand of CM075063.1, from coordinate 1,634,174 downwards.
TCTTAGGTACTATGACGATATAATTTCTACGTGAATACGTGTGGCCGTGTGGGTAGAAAGAACTCTCATAGAAGAAAAACGTAAATACGTAAGTTTAATGTGCGTTAAATATTATAATCAATAGATTTCGAATTTTTTATTTGTACATACAGTAGACGTATTCGGGTGTTTCATGCAAAACTTCACTCTTTTTTTTTGTCATAACAGACTTATTTTAAAAGTACGAGGGATCAGATTTTATTTTTTCCTCAAAATATAGGTCTTGCTTCTTAATAAATATTTTTATAACAGTTTACCAAACACGGGGAAAAAACTTATAAACACTGTCAAATACATCCTCTGTTCTCCTAAATTTAACTCACTTTCTTTTCGAATCCAGTTTTTATCACTTCCTTTCTAGATGAAAAAAAACAATTCTCATCCACACATTAATCTTTTTCGCTCTCAGAACCCCAATTATCTCGACAAATTCTTGAAAGTGGGGGAGTACTCACTCCTAAACCAAACATAAGAAATTTCAAAAAGCCCAAACTCAAACAGAGTTTTCGTAGTCGCAATCGAAGGTTCACATTTTGACTATTTCCTTATTTAGATTGAAACACTTTGTTGAAATTTGCCCGATTCATTTCAACCTCCCCTCTTCAGCTGAAGTTTGACCACATCACCATGCGTAAATACACATGCAAAAAGATGATATGAACATTTGGCAGGGACGGAGGTAGAACACACACTATGTTCTCTTGAAATTGACTCACTTACCCGTTGAAACCATTTTTTATCACTTCCTTTCTAGATAAAAAGTAAACAATTCTCATCCACACATTAATCTTTTCACTCTCGTAACCCAATTATCTCAACAAATACTCCTAAACTAAACATAAGACATTTCAAAAAGCCCAAACTCAAACCGAGTTTTCACAATCGCAATCAAAAGGAAAGTATTGGCATTTGCCACTAACGTACTACAAATAGCACCAAAGTATCGCACGCACACACACACTAACTAGTACAAAAACACGTCCGTTTCCAAAACCCAAGAACTCCATAACGCTACATAAGAGACTTGAGCGATCTAGCTTTCACCGGCTTCCGGTGCCGGTTCCGGTTCCGGTTCCGACCTCTCTTCTTCCCGACTCCGCCATCTTCTTCATCGTACTCCACCTCGTCGTCACCATCCTCATCCGTATCAAACTCAACCTCAATATCATCAAACTCGGACTTCCATTCGACACCATCGGGCGGCGCGTGGCCGCCGCCGGCGGAGGAGGAGGAGGCAGAGAAGGGTTGCTCCGGCATTAAAGAAGTAGAAGAAGTAGAACTAGCAGTGGAAGTACCTCGTTTTTTCCCCCACTTGGGTCCGAACCCGGTGTAGTAGTAGTACTCGTAGGGGTTGGAAGAGGATATGGATGTTCTCCGGGAATCCCCCCGCCGCGCTGAACTCTTTCCGCCGCCGTCTGCGGCGGCGGCGGCAAGCTTCTTCCGTTTTGGCAGGTGTTTGTCGCAGAAGCGGTTTCCCTTCTTCACCACCGACCCACATTGCCAGCCACTCCTGTCCGTCTTCGGACAGAGAATCAGCTCGTCTTCTTCCTTGTTCTTGACCGCATCATCGTCTACGTCCACGTCCAGTTTCTTCTTCTTCTTCTTGTGACTGAGAGACAGAAAGAAACTATACATTTTACACGGCGAAGAAGAAAGCGGTTGAGTTTCGAAAAACGAAACAATCGTATGGGTAATAAAGCTCGCCATTTCTAAATGTAGACTGATATATAAAACTGATCGAAGATGGTAACCCTAATCATAAAAATGGCTGAATGGTAAACTAAAATTGACTCGAATTCGTAAAGGGGTTCGTCGCTAACCTTTCGCCGGATTTAACGACGTTCGCCGCCGTCCGTTTCGCGAAGCCCCGCCGGAGTAAATGGCCCTCGTCCGACTGGGGAAATAGAGCAAAACAACGAACAGAAATGAAGAACGGAGAGATAAAACAGCTAAAAAGGCAAGATTAAACGAAGGAAACGGCGGGATTCGATTGCTAGGAAGCAGCTCAAACTCAAAACCCTAGACCCAGATGAAACACGAACGATTTTTTTTATTCTCAAGAGAAAAGGAAATGCAGATGGGTTTCGAACTGGGTTTTCAAAAGGGTAGCAGAAAACGCAGAAAGATTCAAGAACTACTTACCCGTAGTGGCGGCGGCGGCGTTGGGTCGTCGTCGTTGCGGCGCGGCGGCGAAGGAGGAGGAGAGGGGGAGGCGGCGTCGACATCCCACGGCGACTGGTTCAGCAGGCAGAGGTTCTCCGGCGGAGCGACGGCGGCGCCTGCGGCGTCGAGAGGCGGAGGGATTTTTGCATGTTTTCGGATTCTCATGTTGGAATGGCGACGGAGAAGAAATGGGGGAAGAAGAAGAAGAAGAGCGACGGAGGGATGGGATTAACTATTAAGGACCTGTTTGGCTGTACTTCTATTTCTCTCTCTAACTTATTTATTTTATAGTCTTTTTTTTTTTACATTTTTATTTCTAAACTAAATGGGAAAAAGATTGAGTCTTGGAGGAAGGGAACCTGGACTCACTGTGCAATGCAGATCGCATATGTGGCAATGAATCTGACCTTTTGTGTTTTTTATCCTTTTGTGTAATCTGATTCTGCTTTAATATTTAGTGACAGGATAATTGTAAAAAATATATACTTAGTATTTAAAGAATCAAGGAGAAATACGAGCTAAAGTTATTTAAATAACTGACTTTTCACGATTCCGTCTGCTAATTCAAATAAGATTTGTGGATTTCGATTCGTTACAATGTTTCATGCAAATTAAACCGGTTGTTCGGTGTTAATTTATTTTAGACTTCTACTCGGTATCCTTTCGGGTTTGAATTAGAGGATGCAAGCCTAAACTGAAATTTTTGGGACAGTCAGAACGACCGACTGTGGACTGCGGTTTCGTACTATAGTGAAAGGGGCGTAACTGGTTGACTGGAGATCGATCGAATTTTTAGCCGGGGAGTTTAATTTCTTCACTTTTGATTGTCTTGAAATTGGTCAGAAGTGTGGATGAACCATTCTTGTGCGTTTAATCTGATGGTTGTTATTGTGATCGGCTTGAGTGGGAACACTATCTCAAGTCGACACAATTTGTTTTGGTGATTTCAGTCGATAATACTAGACAGATACACAGTTAGGATCGTTCATCTTTTGTTTATACATTTCCTATGGACATTAAGGCTATTGTTTATAATTGTAATATCTAGTTTAATTTTTTTTGAGTAAAGTGTTAAAATCACCCTAACTTTAGCATGAAAGTGTCAGTAAAACCCCGCAAAATTAGAAAGTGACAAAACAACCCTAACTTTATGATGTATGTGTCGATCTAACCTTGGGTGCCGTTGACTTCAATTGTGAGCAGGAAGTTTGGCCAAATTTAATGAAGTTACCATTTTGCCCCTGCATTAAAAAGGAAAAAAGACATAAATGCCCTCATGTTTCCCCTTTTCTTCTTCTTATTTCTTCTTCACGCTGGCCCTTTTCTTCACCACAGCCCTACCCTTCTCTGAACAGAAGCTCCGCCACAACAATCGCCATGCCGATGCTTTTCGACAACCTAGTTATCGGAAACACCGTCCCTGCAGCATTGAACGTCGATGCTTTTTGTCAACCTAGTTGCCGGAGACGCAGTCCTTGCAGCATTGATCGACGACATCGCCTTTCCCTGCTCTGATTCAAAGGGAGATTGGAAAAATGGGGTTTCTTGATCAGGTGGGACCACACCCATTTTTGTGGGTTTTTCATTTCCTTGGAGAAAGGAGAGAAGAAGGGGGAGGAGAGAAGGGGCGGGTGGTGGAGAACGGAGAGGGGATGGGGGAGGAAAGGTGGTGGTAATGGCAGCGGTGGGCATTTGCTGTGAGGGGCTGGGCTACGGGTTGGGCATTAGCAACAGGAGGAGGTGGTGGAGAGAAGAAGGGGAGGAGAGGTGGTGACTGGTGAGTGGCAGCGTGATGTGGTGGTGATGACAACGATTTAGGGTTTATGATGAAGATCAGAGATGGTGGTGGGCTGTGGTGGAAGGTGGTGACGATGGTGGCGGTTTACGGATTAGGGTGGTGGCGGGATGGTGGTTAATATGATATGGAGGGGTAAAATGGGGAAATAATTTTCAGCTTATATGGCAAGTGTAATTTTGACCTTTCGGGTTTGGTCAATGCCCAAATTTTTGAGTAAACGTCAGAATTAGCTCAAAAGGTTAAAACTGCACGATTTGTCATAAAGTTATGGTTATATTAGCACTTTCTCGTTTTGCGGTATATATTAGCACTTTCAGCCCAAAATTAGAGTTAGAAGTGTAAAAATTATTTTAAAAATAAAAAAATAACGAGTCTGTCTTTTGAAATACGGTCTTTCCATAAGTCATGGAAAGACCAAGGTATAAAGTGTAAATTAGAAGAAATAAAGATAAATTTTTTTGGTTGCATGAATTGGGTTATAAACTTTATAATTACTACACGTTGCATAATAAAATTTTAGTATTGCACTAAAACCTTTTACCTTTTATTATTATAATTAAACACGATTTTTTCATAAGCTAATGAAAAAACGGTCTTTCCCAAGACTTGACCAATAATTAAGGGTATTTGTTGATTTCATAAGTGTTTGATATAATTTTGTGTTATTGTTATTAATTAGTCACGATATCAAACTTTAAAATACTTTCTTAAAATATTCTTTGTCGTAAATAGAAATATTAGTTCTTTAGGGTACCAGATTTCAACTTATTCAGAGTTATTTAGCCGCCTCTTGAATTTCTTTTCTGAGTGGTGAGACTCAAATTTGTATTTTTGGTTTTTTTTTTCGGGAGTGGTGAAAGATTCAAATTTAAAAAATGAGTTGAACGGTTACAAATTTCACGATAAAAACTCACAATTCAATTTTGTTTGGATGAATTGAAATGGTAAATTATTCTAAAAGACACATAACAAATAATAGGTCAAAGTGCTCATTTAACCCTAAATAATTGACGAAAGTGCATATATAACCCTATAATAATTGAAAGTGCAAATATAACCCTAGATATTTAGGTTATGTGCAAATATAACTTTTTTCGGTAATTTGATCTCGGAATTAGGTGAAAAGATAAATTTACCCTGGTCAGTTTATCTTTTTTTAAAATTAAAAATTTCAATATCCAAAAAAATTGAAAATTCCAAATTTACCCTTCATCTCCTTCAAACCCTCGTCTTCAATCCTTTGTCGAATCTAGAGGGGGAGTATGCTCTAGTATTGATGGCGAAATCACATTCATTAGGGTTTGGAGAAGAGTCCAATCCTTTGTCGAATCGAAGAAACCGGTATCAAATTTGCTCAAGGCTATTGTCGGCAAACTCAAAGGCACCGGCGGCGGAGGCACCAGCAAACTCGTTGGAGAGCTTCGGGCTAAACAGTGGCGAGGTTTGAACTTTGATTGATAGTCGTGGTCAGGTCGAGGGACCCCTTCGAGGCTACGGCATGTTCGAAGGGTTAATGTCGGTGAGTCGAGTGAATTTGATGAGCTCGACGGGCACTCTGGCCTTGAGCTCGAGGATTACCAATCTTGGGATGGCATCGTCAATACGTTGTCGTGGTGGGGAGAGGGATTGGAGGAGGAGGCGGTGCAGTGGTTTTAGAGGGCAGAAGGCTGGGTCACACGCTGAGGATTGCCGTCGTCAATACGCCGTCGTGGTTTGATGGGATGGTGTTCACCGGCGGCCCGATGAAGGTGTGGTGGAAGGAGCTTGCGACTAGTGAGCCAATGTTGGGTGATATTTGTCTACCACGTTTGATAATAGAAAATGACATACCTACTCTAGGACTAGCTGGTGTGTTTGTGATTCTGAAAGTTAAAACATCGATCCTAGGATGATGTACTTGACTAATGAGTAATGACTACTATGTTTATCTTTGTTTCTCATCTACGATATGCTTATTAGCTCACCCCATATTATGCAGATTCTATGTTGATGAAGTACGCTTTTCTTTGGAATACCTCCATATTCTCCTGGTCGAGACGCTCTTGGAGCATGAGAGCGCGGTGATGTCACTAGCGTTGCACGGCGGGGCCGGCGGGATTGTCTATGCCAGGTCATCAGACGGGGTTGTCTACGCTAGTTTCTTGAAAGATGTAAATTTTGGTGTTTTTGCCTTTTGCTTAATCTATATTTCAAGGATATGTTTATGAAAGAAATACGTGGAAAAGCTCAAATCTTTACAACTATTTTTTTTGGATTTGTTTTAAGAAATTGGCAAAGTATGTCCAAACTAAAAGTTTCCTATGTATGTATGTTGGTGGCGGATTGGTGGTGGGATGGCGGGGCTGGTGGTAGAGATGGGTGGGGGGCATTTTTATCTTTGAATATTTCGTATTAGGTTAGAAGGACATTTTGGTCATTTCAGGTTGGTCAATGACCAGAAATGACCATTCAATGTTGGAATAATGGCTTTACAGCTACATTTGCACTTATGTATAATAGTTAGGGTTACATTTACATTAAAAAAACAACTCAAGATTATATCTGCACTTTTTCCAACATGATTATATATTTGCATATTACCCAAAACAATATTATTGTTCTTGCGCTGGTTTGTTATTGCAAATTTTATAACGGAAGCTCCCACGAGAAAAGGCCTTCCTCCCTAAACACCAAAAAGCTAAATGCTTTAATTATTTTCCTGAAATACCCTTTTACTGTAACAAAAAAGGGTTTTGGTTGATATTGGCATGACGAGCTATAACTTATAAGGGCCGTCTAGACCCAATACGAATCCAGACCTTGGCAATGAACTAGTCCAATTTTGTTGCCATTTTCCCTTCCAAAATCAAGTCTTCTAATTATTTTATTTTAAATAAAGTTATGAAATAACGCTATCTATTAATTGATTAAAAGTGTCAATTTAACCCTAAAATCTCAGAAAGTGTCAATCTAACATTTGAGTTCGCTGACCTTTTAGCCAATGTTCTGATCGCCAAATTTTGTGGAAAGGACTATTTAGCCCTTATAAGAAAAGAAAAAAATCAATAAAATGAAAAAAGACGTAGCTGCCCTCAAACCTTTGCCTTTCCACCACCATTGCCTTTTGCTCATTTGACTATCCAATTTGATGCGAAGACTAGATATGACGGAGAGGAGGGTTGCAACGACGACGACAGTGACCGAGACGTTGGGGGGATGACGACGATGGTGGGGTACGGTGGGGTAAGCTGAGGGAATTGGTGGTGGGCGATGGGGCAACCCTAAACCCTTCTTAGTTTCCAGCGGTTGCGAGAGTTCAAGGAATTGGTCGTGCGGTGGTGGGGTACAGCGACACGAGCTTGGGGAATTGGTGGTGGGCGATGGTGGGGTACGGTGGGGGACGAGCGGCTAGAGTTTTCAATAGTGGTGGCGAGCGAAGAGAGGAAGGGGGAGGGGTGGTGGGGGCGTGTGCTTCTTCTTTTCTGCAATGCCGGTTTCTTCTTCTTCGCGGTCTGCCCCAAAACCCCCGACCTTACCCTTCTTTTTCTCTGCAACGCTGATGAAGGCTTTGGCGTTCGAACTTACCCTTATTCTCCTCGTGTTCAGGTTGGGGCTTGGGCGACCTTGTGTCGCAGTGCTGACGTCCTCACCAATGATCAATTTGGGCTGAGGATGAGGCTTGGGCTAAGGCTTTTTCTCCGCAATACCGATAACCTCGCCTTCCCATTCGAGCTTCAGGGGAGGTTGGGCGACGCAGACAGTGAGGCTAGGGTTTTGGGGGTGGTGGTGGGGCAGATTTTGGGGCCACGATGACGAGCTGAGGTTTTTTGTGGTGGTGCGGCGGCGATGGTGGTGGAGTAGCAATGGTGGGTAAGGGTGAAATAGTCCACACAATTCAAGCTTTTGGCTTGAGGGACATTTTTGTCATTTTAAGTGCGGTCAACAACATTCATACCAAGGTCAACGCTGGAAGAGCCACCTTAGGGTTATACTGACACTTTCATTAAATAGTTAAGATTATTTTTAACTTTCAAACAATTGAGAATTATGTTTGCACATTCGCAATATAAGGTTATATCAGTATATAGCCCTTTAATTAAAATATTCATGATCAAAACAAACACAATGAGATTAAAAGTTTTGAAATAAAAATGGCGCGAAATCTTGACATCACACAATTATTTCAAGGAGTTGACTTTCAGATTTGAATATTCATTACTCTGACCAGTGGGCCCGATGCCGTACACTTATACTAGTATTGTAGACTCAGACTCGGAGTCATTTCGACTCCGTTCTTACGAGTTACTTAGTTTTGAAAATAAAATTGAACTAAAAAATATAAGATTAAAATAATAATAATAATAGATTATGATTAATTTAATGCTCCATCCGCTTCACTTTAAACTTCCTAGTTATTTTTTTACGATATTCAATGAGCATGTTTGACCGTAAATATTTTTAGTTATCTATAATAATACCGCATAAAAAATTGATATTTAGAAAATATATGTTCAGATAAATCAAGCAATATGTCACATAATATTTTTATTATATATAAATTAATTTATATTTATAGTCAAAGTTTACAAAGTTTAATTTCCAAAAAGGAATTAGGAAGTTTAAAGTGAGACGGTGGAGTAGTATATAGGGGTAATTTATTGTTGTACTCCCTCCGTTTTATTGGATGTTGCACACTTTCTTTCTTTCTTTTGTTGTTTTTTTGGATTTGGCACACTTTCTATTTATAATAATATTCCTTCAATTTCATCCACTCATTCTACTTTTTCTTTTCCAAATGCATTTTCATCCACTCATTTCATTCACCAAAATCCAAACAGTTAAAGGTACGGTACCACATCCAACAAAAACGGAGGTAGTAATTGACTTACACTTGCAGATAAACTAAAAACAATGTGACATTAACCATCAAGTGATTAAGAGTGATTAAGAGTCTGATTAAATATTATAATATTTATGAGTTTGAAATCTGGCCTACGTAATGTGGAAGTTTTCTTTAATATGATGGTTTCTTGTAGGCTTAAAATAATAACAATAGATTATGATGAGTTTATGATAAAATATAAAAGATTTTATAACAGTGCATTGATATCAAATCAATAACACATTTCATCAACGATGAAGATTACAACATACTCACTCGTCCCAGCTCATTTTGTTTGATTTGACTTTTGGTAGTCAAACGTAACCGGCTTCGACCATTAAATTCTATTAGTCTATGAGTAAAACTACTATCATGTTATATGTTGTTGGATTCATCGTAACGTATATTTTTAAGTTGTTATTTTTTCATAATTTTGTAACACATATAAATAAAAATATTAAAATTAAAAAATTGAAAAAGTTGGCTGGCAAAAGTCAAATTAAGCAAAATAAGCAGGGACAGAGGGAGTATAGGACTACAACAAACCAAAGTCTAACATGAATAGAATTCTAAGTCTATAAGAAAAATATCATCTACTACTAATTTTATAAGGAAGCTAATTTTATAACCTAACTACCAATTATAACATTTCCTACAAGGAAAGGGTTTCTTTTTCCTTAACACCCTCCCTCGAGTTGGAGAATGATGAACAAAATGTCCAACTTGCGAAGAAAATTATGAAATGTTAACTATTTTTAAAAAATACCATAGAACAAGATTCAACTCCAGTTGTGGTAGAAGTAGTAGAGCAATATTCAACTTTATTGACAGTAGTAGTAGTGGTAGAGTAGTATTAGTAGAAATTCTTGCGGGCGGCAGCGACGCGTAAATGGCAACGGCGGCGGCGCGTGAGGACAACAATTAAATGCAGCAGTGACGCGTATGAATAACAAAGCGGAGCGGCGGCGGCGCTAGGCACCTTCGGTGGCGGCAATGAGGATCACGACAACGACGGAGAAGGTAAGGGCGGCGGCGGCAACGCAGATACAACTAAAGATAAGGGGTCCCAGATCGAACCCAACTAAAGATAAGGGGTCCCAGATCGAACCCGCCCTGATAGCATGATGAAATATAAAAGTCTTTATTATGGTGCATTGATATCGGATTAATGACACATCTCATCAATAATGAAGATTACAATATATATGGTTCCAACAAATCAAAGTCTAACGAGAATAAAATTCCAAGTCTATAAGAAAATTACCATCTATAACTAATTCTATAAGGAAACTAATTATATAAGGTAACTATCAATTATAACATTTTCTAACGGGACGGAGTTTCTTTTTCCTTAACAGTTTAATAGTATTTAGGGGTAATTCGTTTTTGTAATTGATTTGCACTTGCAGATAAACTAAAAAGAATGTGACTTACATTAACCATCAAGTGATTAAGTGTCTAATTAAATATTCTAATATATATACTTTGAAATATGGCCTTTGTTATGTGGAAGTTTTCTTTAATATGATGGTTTCTCGTAGGCATGAGGAACACTCAGCAGCTTAATGAAACGGACAACAGGCATTTCCTCACATTTATGCAAAATATGGAAGCTCTGTTTGGATTAATTTGCTCTTATGCCATTTGTGATTAACTAAATTTGGAGTAAAAAGATGAAATTCCTCGCTTTAGAGTCATTATTTTGACATCACAGATTGATGAAAAGGTAAATTAATATTGCTCTGCATTTGGTTATGTTTAGACTGTGCATGAGGGATAGTTAATCGCAATATCTTAGATTCTGATATCCTCATTGTAGGAAGAAATCACGTTTGATCTACATTTTTATGATCTTCATCTTCTGCTTTGCATTATACTATCTCTCTTGTTTCCTTGCCGATCAAGGCAGGGGCAGATCTACGGGGCTAGAGGGCACCGGTGGAAAGAAATTTGTAGTGGAAGTAATTTTTTAAAAGAAATTTAAAACTTTTTTTAAAAAAATAATTTTTTTAATCAAAAAATATCCTAATAACCTCCGTCACATGTATGTCCTGACACCTGATCAAGGTAGTTTAAATGGTTGGCGAGTTTGTGAGAACAGGGGATTGGAATGATCAGAAACTTTGTAACCAACTTAAATCAAACGAAGCCAGTTAGTTTAGTTACTCTTTGAGTAGAAATGGAAGTCCACTTGTAAGGATAACAAGTGTAGTTATAGAATGATGATGCCAATACTCAGTGGTGGAACCATAATTTATATCAGGTGGGGCTGACACAGAGCAGGGCTGAAGGCTGGAAGCTAGAACAGTGGAGGCGCGCCACTTCTATTCTGGAGCAGCGTCAATTTTTTATTGTGTATTGGGTCATTCTCGCCCAATCCAAACAAATCTAATACTTAAAATTTAAATTTTCATTTTTTTCGTTTAGTACTAACCAAAACGACGTCATTTGACTTGTACTAAAATGCCGTTATTTTGGTAAAGTTTAGGCAAAAAAAAAGGCTGTGAGCGACCTTCTTCTCCGACGCTAATCGCCAGAAAACAGAGCCCTCGCCACCGAGAAAGCGCAAACAGCTGGGAAGCGCTACTCACCACTACTACCATGGCGTCGGAATCTCAGTTAGGACTGGAGCCCTACCTTGCGTCATGGTAGTTACACCCATGCAAATACCACATACCACATGATGATGCACAAGTTTGTGCTGCTCATGTATTTCATCTCTAACTTTCTACACATGACTAGGCATATCTGCTGTCGAGTTCAACCATTCTCGATTTTTCTTTAAGCCGGAATGGATGAACCTGATAGCATCCCCACTCTATCAAATCGTGCAAGTACTTTTCAGAGGTAAAATCTTCCAGAGTTCTTCCTATTTGACCGGAAACCGATCAATCTAGCCATGAGCAGGTTAAAGAGAGCTATAACATGTTTTGAAGGACTGAATCCAAGTATGTGGTCAAACACGGGGATAACTTGTGGCTCGGGGTGAAATGACAACCAAGATCGGGTCTACCTTGTTTTTCGGTGTCTCCATTATTGTGTACGTGGAAGAAGTAGTTGTTTGAAGGTATTTGCAATTGAACGTTGTGCACAAGATTAGCAGATAGAAGAGAACTCAAATAGTCTTACTTGCTGCAGTTTTTGGTGCTGAAAGTGAGTATAAATGGACAATATCTTTAAGTATAGTTGTTATTGTAACCTTAAATTTGATTCCTTAACCTTTTCATGGTAGCCCCTAGAGAGGAGTTTGGTACGCCCCACTAACAGTGTTTGCAATTCAATGTTGGAGAAAGGAAATAGTAAACAAGAATTCTTTCCGACAAGCTTCAAAAATAATGGCAGTCTAGTAAGCAATCATCAACTGCTCTCTGAAATCTGAAGGGAGCTTGGGGGTCATAATCTTGTGGGGTTGGTAGCCCTAGAGCCCTCTTGTGGAACCTCTCGTACAAAGTTGCTTGAATCTCATTACTTTTGGTTTGGTTTGGTTTGGTTTGGTTTGGTCTAATTTGATTTAGTTTGGTTCGGTAGGTGGGTGGGTTGGAAAAATGGAGAGTTGTACTAGTGTTGGGAAAGATACGAAGGTTGATGTATGATGAAGAAGCGATTGTAATGATGACAGATCAATTACTAAAACGTCGGGTTTGTTTTCATGTACATCGTATAATAGTTTTGGAATCATGGTGATTTAGAAATTTATATTAACTCATGTGTGGATTAGTTTGGTGGGTGGGCGGGTGGGTTGGGAGGTTGGAGAGTTGTACTTGTCTTAGGGAAGAAATGGAGGTTGATATGTTCCGAAGCAAAGCGATTGCAATGTATGATAGATCAGTTTTTCAAATGTTGAAAAATGTTCCGTTCTCATGCATTTTGTGTTGTAGATTAGGAATCACGGTGAATCGAGAAACTTGAACTAACTCGTGTTTATCACTTTGTGCTAGCAGCGATTCATGTAAATTCATAGATGCCAATCGACAATGCAATAAAAACCGGGAATTTAACTTTAAATCTTGTTAGGTGTAACAAGACAAAATTGAAATTTATAAGTAAAAATATAATGTTAAACCACCAGCGACGACGACGACAACAAAGATGGTTCAACACTTGGTTCACTTCTTGGGTTTTGATCCTAACTTCCTAGCAACTCTTCAACTAAGTTCACTAATTAATACTCCAAAACAACACACCACAACTCATCTTCAACTCTCTCTTTGACTCACTCCACCCTAATTTCTTTCATTTTCTTCCTTTTCCCCATTAGATTTTGTATAAATATGACCCAAAAAAAACGAAAACTACAATACACCCAAGTGGCCAACTATCCACGAGATGTCAAGGAGAGAATTAAGGAAGTGTGATTATTGCTAATCAGCATTAAACCCCCCACGTTTCAACTTTGACTTCCAGGTCAACTAGTTTAAGATCCTTCAACCAAAGTTTGTTCGAATTTGAACTGAATTGAATTTAAAAACAACAGTATTGCAAACAAGTTTAACTGCAAAACTTAAGCAAATGAAATGAGTGAATTAAATTAAATTTGAAAAGGAAAAATTAGAATTAGTGGATGAAACTTAAGTGATCTTAGCCAAAAATAAAAGTGTACCAAACTTACGAAAACAGTTCAAATATGAAAGCGTGCCAAATCCAACAAGACGGGAGGGTATAAATTTACCTATCAATATCATTAGGGGAAAAAGAGAGAGTGAAAATTTCAAGTAAATACTTATCCATTAGTTCTTCTCTATGTACAGCGTATTCATACCTCAGTAAAAAAAAATCCGACAAAGTTACAAGGCATCCATAAGAGAACTAGGATGATTATAATCATGATCATCATAATCCTCAAAGAAAAAATCCTGTGTAGCGTGACCATAGTGGTACGGTGAAGACGCAGCCCACAACCGTTGATTGAACTCCTCCTCCATCTCACGTGGCACAAACGACGTCCGACAAAGCGGGCACGTTTTCTGATCGTGGTCCATCCAACGGTCCACACAGCTCCGGTGAAAGATATGCTTGCAGTTCCTCAGCCGCCGGATTTCCTCGCCGCCCTCGAACTCGTACAGGCACACCGCGCAGCTCTCCGCCGCCGCGCCGCCGTCCGGTAACGTGATCACCGGGAGCAGCTCCCGGATCAGCACCGCGAATACGGGCGGGGTGGGCGGCATACGGGCCGGGTTCGGACCCGGGTTTGGGCTCTCGCTGTAGTAGTAGTAGTCGGATTCGATGAAATCGGAGAGGCCCAGACAGGTGAAAACCATTAGGACAGCGTTTCGGAGGAAACCCAGAAAGGAAAGGGCGTGGATGAATACTTTTGGGAGGAAAACCTCCGTGTAGCCGACCGGAAAACCCATAGCGGCGGCGGTGTTTTTTTCCCGGTGAAAGAAGGAATGAGTGGTTTGTTTTTTTCGAGTGTTGAGATTTATGGAATGGTTTCGGTTTGGGAGAGTATATATAGGGAGGAGATGGAGGTTTGAGAGTGTGAAAATGGTAGATTTTGAGTGTTTGGAATTTTTATTCAGGGGAAAGTTCGAGGTAATGCGATTTTTGAGAAAAGTGAATATATAATTCTATATAATTGATAAAAGTGCAGATATAATATTGAAATAATAAAAGTGCAGATATAATCCTGCGATGATTGAAAGTGCAAATATAACCCTGGTCAATCAATATCGAAAATAATGGCCTTAGGGTTCTATTTGCACATATGTATAATAGTTAGGGTTATATTTGCACATTTGTATAATAGTTAGGGTTATATTTGCACTAAAAAATAACTCAGGGTTATATTTGCACTTTTTCCAACATATATGATTATATTTGCATATTAGTTATTACCCGAGATTTTTCATACGGTTATGATTAGTGTCCAATGACATTTATCGTAAGCGTCGTAATATTTTATAAAATTTAAATATTATATTTTATAAGTCAAAATATGTAATAATATGTATTTAAAAATATGTATAAAAATATTTTTAAATTATATGTATAATTTAATAAATATAATATATAAAGTAAAGATTAAGTGATATGTCCATAACCCTATGAACATTCAGCTTGTGAGGATCTCTACTCTTATAATTAAATGTAAAATACTGGAGTAGCGAGTACGTTCGTGGGTGAGATAGTGAAACGAAGGGGGGCTTGGCCCTTGACAATGAGAGTTATTTAATTTTATTTTTCTTTGAAGTCTCATTTTCTTAAGACACATTCTTGGGAAACTTGATAAAAGATAAGATTTAATTAAAATAATAAAAATAAAGTTTTGAGAAATACCATCTTTTTATAGGATTACTTCTTCCTTCTCAGCTTAAATTGCACATAATTTTTTTATGGTCTCCAATAAACTTTTTTGACTTTAAATATATGTAAATACGGATAACAACGGCATACAAAAAGTTGATATTTCAAAACTTCATGTTACGGTGAATTTAACGGTATCTCATACGATAATATTATTGGTTGTTTACTTATCCTAATATATGGTCAAATTTCGACAAGTTTGACTAAAAAAAATATTCTTTGCAAATTGAGGTGCTACAGAGGGAGTAAATGTTTCATTTGACTAACGTTAAAATATTTTCCGTTATTTATTTATTTAATAGATGTTTCATATGACTAAACGTTAAATGTTTTCCATATTTTCATTAATTTTAGAGTTAATTGCTCATATAACCCTATGTTTTGGTGGTTTGTGCTAATATGACCATGTGAAGTTGGAAAGTGCTAGTGTAACCATGTGTTTTTCTTGAATGTGCTAATAACCCCGGAGGTTTGAATTTGGCCGGAAATACATGAAATGACTAATATACCCTTATTTTAAAAAATGCAAAAAGTGTAAAATACTATATTGCCCTTAACCTTGTAAACCCTAATCAAAAACTTTAAAAGAGAGAAGTTTCGATTCTCTGGCAAAAACTTTCAATCTTCTTCTTCTCATACTCATACTTCCGCCACCACTGCGATCGATCTTTTTCGACTTAGCAGTGCGACGACTGGAAACCCGACGAGAGAGAGGGCCACCACGGCGGCACCCAGCAGCAGGAGCAGAGGATGTCCAAGTCGGAAAATGTTTACTGACAGCGGCAACGGGAGGGCATTGTAGAGGGCAGCGAGTGGCTCCAGGAAGCTGGAGAAGGAGGCGTCGGGTTCAATCACGGTGGTGGTGGCAGGTCTTCGTCGGTCTTCGGTGGTGAAGGACGGTGGCGGGGTGGTCGGAGAGTGATGGTGGTGGTTGAGACGAGTGGTGGCGGTGGCTAGGAGAGTGATGGTGGTGGCTGACAGTGGTGGTGCTGGGGCTGGTGGCTAGGATAGGTGGTAGTGGTGCTAGGATGAGAGGTGGTGGTTGGTGGTGCTAGGGCGGTCCCGGTGAAAAAACCAGACTCCAGCCATCCTGTCGCCTAAATTGCACAGAGAAATTTTCAATCCCGTCACTGAGAGCCCTTCTCATAGCTATGGACCAGGGTTAGCACGAACGCTCGATTCACCATTTGATTCCATGTGGTTGAATCAAGCAGAACGATGTGTTTCTTGCTTTGATTTTTTAAGATTTGATTTGTACAATGAATCCCGATTGATGGTTTTAGATTGTACAGTGAATCCAAGATTTTTGGTTGTTATTGATGGGAATTTTTTGCAGAATTTGGTAAAAAATGGCGGAGGTAGGGTGGCGCAGTCGTGTTGGAGCCGTTGTAGTGGGGTTGGGGATCGGGAGGGGTGGAACTCCAGATGCTGGCAAAAGTCCAGATTCCGGCGATGGTTTCGGCAGACGGTGGTGGTGAGGCGTCGGAGCGGTGGTAGTGGTGGTGGCAGCGCGATGGTGGTGGCGGTAGCGATGGTGATGATGGTGGTTGTGGTGCTTCTGAAGATGAAGAGGAAGAAGAACCCTGGGGCATTTTAGTCTATATATTTGTAATTTGAATGATATGTGTAGTTTAATCTTTTTAATTTTGGTCAAAGATAGAAATTACTAAGTCAACGCTGAAATAGTGCCAAAAGGTTATTTCGCCACTTCTGATGCAAAACACAATGCTACATTAGCACTTTCCAACTTCACAAGGTCATACTCCAAAATATATGGTCATATCAGTATTTTGACATTATGTATCTTGTTTGCACCTAGTCATACACTCCTGATTTACTGATTTACTGATTTACTGATTGATTAGGCGGGTGAGGTAGAGGGGTGACAGGGGCTGTTGGAATAGCAAAAACGGAGGCGCTGCATATGATTGCAGAACGCAAGTTGCACTGTGGCATGCGTCTCACGTGCTATAATTAGTTTCTGATTTCCTATATTTTAAAAATAATTTTTAAAATTAAATTAGGCAAAGTCTTGGAAAAGACGGTCTTTCCATAAGCTTATGGAAAAGACGGTCTTTCCATAAGCTTATGGAAAGACGGGGTTTGATTAGAATATTAAAAGGTAAAAGGTGTTAGTAGCAATATTAAAATTTTAGTATGCAACATGTAGTAGTTATAAAATTTATAACCCGGTTCATGCAACCCAAAAATTTTATCTTAATTTCTTCTAATTTACACTTTAAACCTTGGTCTTTCCATAACTTATGGAAAGACCGTCTTTCAAGAGACGAACTCATTAAATTAAGCTGAAATTAAATTAATGTTTTATGACAAAGTTTTTGGAAATACCATCTATGCTTATGGAAAGACGAAGTTTAATTAGAATAATAAAAGGTAAAAAGTTTTATTTACAATATTAAAATTTTATTATACGTGTATTAGTTATAAAGTTTATAACTCGATTCATGCAACCCAATTTTTTTTCTTTATTTCTTCTAATTTACACTTTAAACATTGGTGTTTCCATGATTTAAGGAAGACCGTCTTTCAAGAGATGGACTCGAGTTTTATTTTAAACCAGTTAATAGTCTAATATATTTATTTAATAATTGATGTATTTAACGGATCATTTTTATGTAATTTACTTTCATTTATGACGACGAGATTCATAATTTTTAAAATATTTTAATATACTATCAAGAAAAATGTCCTACTATCAAGAATCTCCTACTCCAATTTTAACATACTATCAATAAAAGTAGTACTAGATTCCTAACGGTTAGACCAATTATAAAAAAAATAACTATGGGATTGGATTATAATTATTTATATAATCAGTGGCAATCGGGTCCAGAAAAATGGGATGAAAATTGATATATAGCTCCTGCGATTATAGAGGGGGAAGTTGAGATTGAGATCGAATTGGAGGATGCGAGGGCGGAATTAGATTATGGGCAGAGTTCTTTGATTATGTACGTACTGGGAGGGAATTTGACGATGAATGCTGGGAAGAGGTATATCATGAAATTTTGGTCGTTTGTCAGCGCACCGGAGATTTTGTATAATGAGGAGGGTTATTTTCTCCTCCGTCTCAAATCTGAGAAGGACAGGGATGAGGTTTTGAGGAGAGGTCCGTACATGTACTACGGCATGACCATGTTCCTGCATTTATGGAAGCCCAATTTCTCTTTGAAGAGTGATATGGTGCGAACCCTTCCTGTTTGGGTGAAGTTACCAAATCTGCCTATCCATCTATGGGGACCAAAAAGCCTAGGGAAGATTGGCAGTGCGGTGGGAAAACCTCTGTTCATGGATGAATGTACTGCAAACAAGTTGCGGGTTTCGTACGCACGGATTCTGGTGGAGATTGACATCTCCCAGAAGATTCGAGAGTTTGTAACTATCAGAGATGTGGAAGGTCATAAAATCCAGCAGACAATAGAAATTGAAGGGAAGCTTTTATTCAGTGATACATGTCAAACGAGAGGCCATAGGTGTAACAGTGAGGGGGACAGGAGGAAATCAGTCCAAGTGTGGCAACTTAAGAAACAACCACCAGCTACAGAGCTTAGCAGTACAACTGAAGGGAATGGAAGACAGGCTGAGGACATTCAGTTGACTGTGGATGCGCAGCAGAGAAGTGTTCCAAGTAATGCCTATCTTTGGTGTGGAAGTGAGACAATTTCCCATAAGGCACTTGTGTCTGGGATAAAATCTGTGGTAGGCGAAATGCCGGGGGTTTAGGTATAATCTCTTTACAGGAATGAAATTTGGCAAGTGAGGGCAAAATCCTATGGAATATTTGTAGAAAGGTGGATCGGTTATGGATACGCTGGCTTCATGCGTATTACATACGAGATAGGGATGGGCTGAATGTCAATATCCCAGCCACCGCTTCCTGGATTCTCAAGAGCTTGGGAAAATGCAAGGACAGAATCATGCATTTGGAGATATAGCAGAAACAAATTGGCCTTCCCAAATTCAGTATTAGGCTTGTTTATGAGGAACTGAAGCAGGTATAGCCGACAGTGGCTTGGAGGAAACTCCTCTTCAACAATTATGTGCGGCTCGGGCAAAGTTTGTTCTTTGGTTGTGCTGTTTCCAGAGACTGCCAACAAAGGATAGGCTGGCCAAGTTTGGCATCAACACAGACCGGCTTTGCTGTTTCTGTGGAAGGGAGGAAACTTTACAATATTTGTTTTTTTTCTTGCCCTGTCACTAAGCAAATCTGGCGGGAACTCTTGAGATGGCTGAAACTAGTAAGGGAGCCTAGACCGTGGGACGAGGAGATTGCTTGGCTAGTGCAAAAATGTAGAGGCAAGGGTAAAAAACTTCAGCTTTTGAAAATGGCCATCGCTGAAACTATCTATTGGACACGGAAGAGAAGAAATGAGATCTGTTTTCATAAGTAGGAGAGTATGAATATTGTAAATAAAATCATAGAGAGTGTCGTGTATGGAGCTTGGATCAATTCAAAGTTGAAGGCGTTTGTGCTCAACTTATGGTAGATTACGATTGATGTAATTTGGAGTTCTGTTCTTATCTTGAAAAGCAATGGAAGTTTTACCGAGTTCCAAAAAAAATGAAATCATTTTATTAATTATCAAATGATTCAAATTAACAATTAAACAATCTAAAAAAGATTTATATATCTATTTTAATATAATTTAAAAATATAACTAGACCTTGCCTAGTTGGATTTAATTTCAGCAAATTTTAGTACTCCCTCTGTCCCAACCTATTCTGGATAAAATCTTTTTATGTCTCCACTAAACATGTTTGACTGCAAATATGTTTAGCTACAGACAATAATGATAAACAAAATTTTGATATTTAGAAATTACATCTTACGACGAATCTGAACATATCTCATACATAAAATTATTGTTCATATACACATTCAAATATGTGGTCAAAGTTTGGCATCTTTGACCAAAAAAATATTATGTGCACAATAGGCTGGGAATGAGGGAGTACCAATAAAATCATTACTGAAATAAAAAAAATAATATATAAATATTTATTTGGGTTCTCGACGGTCACTGAGTAATAAGTCTAAAAGTAAAATATGTCGTAAGTGCAAAATCATTTTGAGAGTATTTCTTTTCATTTTAAAAAAATAAATTGCCAAAAATTCAATTCAGCACAAGTAAACTAAATACAACACCAACAAAGGCGAAATCTTGGAAAAGACCGTTTTTTCATAGGGTTATGGAAAGACGGGATTTAATTAAAATAATAAAAAGTTAAAGGTCTTAGTTGCAATATTAAAATTTTATTAAACAATTATGGAAAGATGGGGTTTAATTAAAATAATGAAAGGTTAAAGGTCTTAGTTGCAATATTAAAATTTTATTAAACAATTATGGAAAGATGGGGTTTAATTGAAATAATAAAAGGTTAAAGGTCTTAGTTGCAATATTAAAATTTTATTAAACAACATGTATTAGTTATAAAGTTGGGCAAATTGCTGATATGACCCTATGTTTTGGAGGTTTGTGCTAATATGACCCTGTAAAGTTGAAAAGTGCTATTGTAACCCTATGTTTTGCATCAGAAGTGCCGATATAGCCCAGTGGCACTATTCCAGCACTGACTTAGGAATTTCCGGCATTGACCAAATCAAAAATGACTAAAATATCCCTAGTCTTAAACCTAATAATATAATGACTAAAATACCCCTACATTCTTCTTCTTCTTCATCTCCATGACCACAGCCATGGCTGTTCCGCCACCACCTCCATCGCGGCTTCATCACCCCCGCCGCCCACCTCCGCCGGAATCTGGATTTCCGTTGCCACCGCCGCTCCGCCACCTCCGCCAATGGAGTTCGCCGGAATCTGGCAAAATTCCTTCGGCGAACCCACTCCAATCCTCCTCCACTGGTTTGAATTAACCCACTCCTAACTCCACTGATTAGAATTCCGATTCCTAAAGAAAAAAAATGTTGAAATCCAACAACAAATCTAGAAGCTCAATCTGCAACACAGTAACAAAATCCAGCAACAAAATTCTGATTCTGTCTGTAACACAGTAAATAAAAAGCTCAATCCTTACTCAACACTTTCGGGATTCTCCAGCAACCGTGCTCACCTTATCCCAGTAATTCAGGTTCCAAAACATATTGTTAAAGTACCCTCTCCAATCCACCTTCTTAAAATCCACCACCGCCTACCGCCGCGGTCTGATATTCAGGATCAAAAGCACCACCATTGCTACAAATGGGAACAACGGAAAACACGCTAATAGAACTGCAGAAAAGCCCACAATATGCAAACCTCTATAGTTCAGATACGTTACCGACACCGCCATTCCCAACAGCGCCGGAATTCTGGCGATTATGTTGTTAAACTCCAGAATTGAATGCTTTAAGTAATCGAGAAACAGTTCTGCCACCGTTCTCTCCTGCTCGATTCACCGTGCCTCACCATCCACCGCCTCAAACACCAATCCTGCCCAGCTCTGCCACCACCACCCCGTCCCATCGACCACCACCACTAAACCCAGCGAATCCCATCCGGCGCCACTACAACGCCCTAGCCCGCCAACTCCATCTCATCTGACGGAGATGGATCTTCCTCCGCCACTAAACCCTAGCTCCTCCTCTGGTGGCGGAGATGGCAGGAATCGAGCAGGAGAGAATGGGAACGGTAGGAATCGAGCAGTGACACCTGCAAAAAAGCTGCGGGAATTGAGTAACGCCACCTCCGCCTCCGCTGCTCCGTCACCTCTGTCGGTGCCGCTACCGATGCAACGCCTCGATGGTAGGAATCGAGGGAACGGTAGGAATAGATAGGCATCGCTACCGATGGGAACGGTAGGAATCAAGGCACCGATGCGATGCCTCGACGCGGTGCCTCGACGATGCAGATTTTGGGCCGGAGGCTAGTGGAGGAAGAAGAAAGAGAAGAAGAAAAGAGGAAGAAGAAAAGAGGAGAAAAAAAGATGAAGAAGACAGAGAAGAAGAAAAGAGCAGAAGAAAATTGGAAGAAGAAGGAGAAGAAGAAAAGAGCAGAAGAAAGAGACAACGAGGGCATAATTGTCTTTTAACATTTTAATTTTTTTTTATTTTTTTAAAATAGGGGTATAATAGTCATTTCATGTATTTCCGGCCAAAATCAGGTTGATAGGGTTATATTAGCACATTTTGGCAAAACACAGGGCTATATTAGCACTTTCCAACTTCACAGGGTCATATTAGCACAAACCCTCAAAACATAGGGTCATATGAGCACTTGACTCTATAAAGTTTATAGCCCAATTCATGCAACTCAAAAAAAAATCTTTACTTATTATAATTTGTACTTTAAAACTTGGTTTTTTCATGACTTATGGAAAGACCGTCTTTCAAGAGACGGACTCAAAAATCAATTCAGCAAAAATCAACTTAATTCGGCATTAATAAATAAATACAACATCAAATAAACTCAACTGGACAAGCCTTATACCATGTTTTCTAGAACTTTTCTGCATTTCAATTAAGTTCAATTCAGTTCAGTTCAGTTCAATGTAAATTTAATTTTAATGGAATTTAACTTAATTGAACCATATATTACTATTTTATTTTTTAAACACTTATTTTTAGATCAAATCAGATTAGATCAATCCATATCAACTATAAAGAACAGAGCATTAAAATTCTCTACTTAATCTCTCAAAGGATGGGGGAAATACTATTGTAAGCATGTAATTTTGACAGCCAACCACTCATCCAACAAAACAGAATTATTATTTCAATTTTAAATATACACAAAATCTAATGTGAATCGTATTTGCAACCCAAACCATGGAAAAATCCCATTTATTTTGGAACACAATATGCCTAAATCGCTTCTAAGATTTTGTTCCCATATCCGATGGTCAACAAGTATGATCTGATATCAACCGTCAAAATCTTTTGCTCGTTGACCGTGTTCAAGCTCACATTCTTATAATTTAATTTTTTTATTAAATTAAAGTGAATTGAATTGAATTGAATTAAAATAAATGAGTCATTCTCTTAAAATACAGTTTTCGATAGAGTATGGAAAGACCAATGTTTAAACGGCAAATTATAAGAAATCAAGATAAAATTTTCAGGTTGCATAAATCAGGTCATAAGTTTATAACTACTACACCTTGCATGATAAATTTTTATTATTGCAAATAAAACCTTTTAACTTTTTATAATTCTAATTCAGTCTCTTTTTTCCATATACCAATGGAAAGATGATTTTTTCAAGACTTTGTCAAAATAAATTGTTAATAAAATATAAAATTAAATATAATAATGTTAGAATAAATCAGACTCCTGATTAGATTATGATTTATTATGATTGGAGAATAAATCAGACTCCTGATTAGATTATGATTTATTATGATTGGAGTTCTTTCCTTATTACACCTCTATAGTACTCTCTATATATCCAAATATCAATAATACAATTCATTACGGCAAAACATTCTATCATGGTATCAGAGCAAGTTATGATCCTAAAGCCCTAATATTTTTTTTAATTTCGGTGGAATTCCGGTGAACTATGGCAGTCAGCTTCTCTTCTCCGGCGTATCTCTCTCCATTCACCGGCGTCTCTTTTCCAGCCTCATCTTCCTCTCCGGCAGCAGTTCAGACCTCCGGGAGTTCATATCTCTTGTTCTGGTCTTTTCGTCTTCTTTGACCGCCTTCCCGTCTTCAACCAGCGGGGAATTCTCCACTCTAGCGACGATCTACAACAGCGAATTCTCCCCTCTAGCGATGATCCACAGCGGCGAATTCTCAGATTCTTCGGCTATTGCGTCCAAGTTCTTCGGCTCCCAAACTTCTCGCAGATTATTCTCCGGCGTCCAACAATCTCTCGGACGTCCGTACTCGACGACCAGAAACCTCTCGGACATCCGTACTCAGCGACCAGCTCTCGGCATCTTCTTTCTCAACGTCTTTGTTCAGCGAGTAGGTGCCGGTGTCTTTTATGCAGCGTCTCGTCCGGCGAACAGGTACCGTGCGTGAGATCCACACGCTCGAGGCATTACCACGTGTCCAGACACGCGCGCGTGAGGTACACACGCATCCGTAAGCCTCCCTGGAAAAAATTCAACTCCTCTTATGGGTTATTTGGCGCCCTTATCTCGGGAAGATTGTTCCGCTAATTGGATTTCAGACAAAGCTTTGTTTCAGGTCAGTTTGAATGGTTCCAACCGTCATCCTTCGTCGAATCAATGGATCGTTGATTTCGGTGCTACATCTCATATCACTGCTCATACCAGTCATCTTGATAAGGTACAATGTCATCGTGGTTCTGATGCTATTCTTGTTGGAAATGGTGAATCATTATCTATTTCTCACATCAGTCAATGTCATTTTTCTGATTTCTCTGTTAATGATGTTCTTGTGGTTCCTAATATTACTAGAAGCTTATTATCCATTAGTAAGCTTACTCGTGATTTACCCGTCCGTGTTATATTTGATACCGATGCATTTTCCATTGAGCACAAGCATACAGGGATGTTAATTGGTAAAGGTCGTCATAGTTCAGGTCTTTATTTTCTTGAGACTGGTGATTCCAGCTTTTTAGGCGAACTATGCTCTACCAAGCTTCATGCTTCTTTTGAGCAGTGGCACTCTCGCTTCGATCATGTGTCTCGTGATACTATTCAGTTATTGAATCGAAGGGGCCTTACTTCTGTTACTTATGTTATGCCTGCATATGTCAGTTGCTCTCCTTGTCAGATGACCAAGAGTAGTCGTTTGCCCTTTTCTGCTAGTGACAACAAGTGCGCTACTGGTTTGTTGGATAAAGTGCATTGTTTATTTGTGGGGACCGGCCCCTGTTTTATCTGTCGGTGGTTTCTCTTATTATGCCATTTTCATCGATGATTTCTCGTGATTCACATGGTTTCTCCCAATGCTGTATAAGTCATATTTCTATGACACATTTATCCAGTTTCAGAATTTCATTGAGACTCAGTTTTCTGCTAGGGTTAAAAACTTTCGGACCGATGGTGGCACCGAGTTTACTAATCACTGACTTCAGGCTCACTTCATATCATGTGGCATTCATCATCAGATGTCCTCGCCATATACACCTGCTCAGAATGGTCGGGCTGAGTGGAAGCATCGTCACATCACAGATACTGGTCTTGCCATGTATTTTCACTCTTCTGTGCTGCATTGTTATTGTGTGGAAGCTTTCTCCTATGCGGTTTACATTATTAATCATCTGCCTAGTTCAGTTCTTAGTGGAAAATCACCTTTTGAGGTTTTTTTGGTCATGTGCCTGACTGTACTCTCTTTCACCCGTTTGGTTGCCGTGCATTTCCATGTCTGCTTCCCACTGCTACTGATAAGTTTGCACCCCGATCCATTATGTGTGTTTTTATTGGCTACAACCCTCGTCACAAGGGTTTCCAGTGTCTCGACCCGACTTCTGGGCTATCTATGTCTCTCGCCACATTTGTTTTGATGAAACTTTATTCCCTTTTGTCTCATCTTCCACGATCAGTCGCTCTGTTTCAGATATGGAGATTTCATCATTTTTTATGGAGCTGTTACTTCATCGAATGGGGCCACCACGCCTGTGCCTATTCCAGCCGCCCCTCTTTCACCACCATCTTCCATCTGGATAGCCGACCTGGACCCAGCTCCTCGGCCAATGACCAACGCACCTCAGCTGCCGGCCATCACTTCTCAACCACTGTCTCAACTACCGGCCACCACGTCTCAGCCAGTATCGGCCATCCTTTCTCTGGCGACTTTCGACAGCCACTCTCCGATCAGCGCAGCTCGATCTTCTTCGGCATCGTCAGTTGGTTCGACTCCTCTAGCTTCGCCGCCCCAGCTTCATACCCATCGAATGGCCACTTGGTATTCTACTAGTGCCATTCAGCGCCGGGATTATTCAGATATTATTGCTCATGGTCTCACTGCCGCACTCCTATCCCAGACAGAGCCCACTGATTATCGCTCTGCCCTTCAGGATCCAGCCTGGGTTTCAGCCATGGACGATGAGATGGCCGCTCTTCGTGGTCAGCACACTTGGGATTTGGTGCATCGACCTTCGAATGTCAACATCGTTGGCTCCAAATGGGTCTGTAGGCTCCAGTATCGACCAGATGACACTATTAAGTGTCACAAAGCTAGACTTGTGGCGCAGGGTTTCTCAAAGATTCTGGGTTTTGATTTTGACCACACTTTCAGTCCTGTGGTCAAAGCCTCCACTGTTAGGACGGTTCTTGCTATAGCCACTATGCGTTCCTGACCACTTCATCAGTTGGATGTCAAGAACGCTGTCCTTAATGGTGTTCTTAATGTTCCAATCTACATGAAGCAGCCCGTTGGTTATCAGTATTCTGTCCATCCAGAATATGTTTGTCGCTTGCAAAAGGCCATTTATGGTCTTAAGCAGGCTCCCCGGGCTTGGTTCCAGCGTTTCAGCAGTTATCTGACCAACTTGGTTTTCGGTGCGGCTCAGCTGATACTTCTTTATTTGTCCTTTCGAGAGGGTCGTCGTTACTGTACCTACTTGTGTATGTGGATGATATCATTCTTATAGGCAATGACTCGACTCTTCTTTGCCAGTTCATTGATCGAGCACACAGAGAGTTTGCGATCAAGGATCTTGGTGCTCTTCATTACTTTCTTGGCCTTGAAGTTTCGCCTACCTCCTCATGGTTACTGCTTGGCCAAGCAAAGTATGCTTGTGATATTTTGAATCGGGTCAGTATGTCTTACGCGGCACCTGTTTCTACTCCATTTGTCGCTGGTTCTCAGCTTCACATCTCTACCAGTCCTCCATTCCGGGATCTTACACTTTATTGTTCTCTTGTTGGTGCTCTCCAGTATCTCACCATCTCTCGCCCGGATTTGTCTTTCTCGGTCAACACGGTGAGTCAGTATCTTCAGGATCCCAGAGATGACTATTTTGCTGCTGTGACTCAGATTTTACGGTATGTTCGTGGCACTCTTCATTTTGGTCTCAGGTTTTGTTCTACTAGTACTCCTGATGTGTTAGGGTACTCTAATGCTGATTGGGCTCGCTGTCTGGAGACTCGTCGGTCCACTTATGGTTATGCGGTTTTTCTTGGTGGGAATCTGGTTTCTTGGAGTGCCAAGAAACAGCCCACTGTTTCTCATTCTAGCAATGAGTCTGAATATCGTGCTCTCACCAACACTGCCTCATAAGTGGTATGGCTCACTCATTTGCTTCGTGATCTTTGGGCTCCGCTTTCTGGTTCTCCATTGTTGTTATGCGACAATAGTAGTGCTATATTCTTGGCTCAGAATCCGGTGGTGCACAAGCGGGTGAAGCACATCGACATCGACTACCATTTTGTTCGTGAGTTGGTGACATCCGGAAAGCTGTGCGTTGCTCATGTTCCGACTTCTCTTCAGATTGCGGACATTTTCACCAAGGGGCTCTCCCGTCCGCTGTTCGAGTTCTTCAGGTCCAACCTGTGCATCGACGAGCATCCGACGCTTCGCTTGGGGGGGTTAGAATAAATCAGACTCCTGATTAGATTATGATTAGAGTTCTTTCCTTATGACACCTCTATTGTACTCTCTATATATTCAGTTATCAATAATACAATTCATTACGGCAAATCATTCTATCAAATAATACTAATAAAAAACTTAGTGAACTAAACAGAACCGAAATACTATTATTAGGTGGGGAAAAAAATCCAAACATGACATAATTTTAGAAAATAATACTAAATAATATTAATTTATTCATTTATTTAATAAATGTGTATTGTATATGAACAAAGTAAATTAACTTATTTTTTAAAACTCCTATAAGTATAAATGGACAACGTATATAGAATAAAGAGAAGTGGATATGCGGTTTTCCCCTAAACTTATGGACAGTTTACAGGAGCTTTTACCTTAAATGTTGTATTTTTTAATAAAATTTAGAGTCCGTCTATTGAAAGACGATCTTTCCATAAGTTATGGAAAGACCAAGGTTTAAAGTGCAAATTAGAAGAAATGAAGATAAAATTTTTGGATTACATAAATTGGGTTATAAAATTTATAACTAATACATGCTGCATTATAAATTTTAAATATTGCAACTAAGACCTTTTACCTTTTACTATTTTAATTAAACTTCGTCTTTCCATCCACCTATGAAAATACGGTCTTCCTCAACACTTTGCGTAAAAGTAAGAATATGTATTTGAAGGTGAAAATATAAAAATATATGATATAAAAAATATTTTCAAAATTTTTAAATTTTGTATATAATTTAACAAATGCAGTCTAAGGTAAAAAAATAAGTGGTCTATTCATAATCTTATGGATAAGTCGTATGTCAGGAGACCCACCTAAAATAAACTATAAATTCAATCATTTTGTAATGTATTAATCTATATATATTATGGCAAAGTCTTGGGAAAGACTGTCTTTCCATACACTTATAGAAAGACGAGATTTAATTAAAATAATAAAAGGTAAAAGGTCTTAGTTGTAATTTTAAAAATTTATTATGCAACATGTAATAGTTAAAAATGTTTATAACCCGATTCATACAACCCAAAAATTTTATATTTATTTCTTCTAATTTGCACTTTAAACCTTGATTTTTCTATGACTAATGAAAATACCGTATTTCAAGAGGCGGACTCATGTATTATTAGGTAGTACATGTACCAACAGCTGTGGAGTGGTAACATTATCCCCCAACACGTTTATATCTTTTAAATATTTGGCACAAATTAGTTATTCCATGATATATACCTTTTTTTTTTTTGGAATATGATATATATCTCAAATAGTCTTACATTCGGGGAATCCAAAAATTCAACTGTTTATGAATTATGAATATACCATTGAAGAGGTCTGCAAATTACAATCCAGCAATTACATCAACAAACATAGAACCCTAAAACCGTGTTTGGTGCGGCAATTTCCTGATTTTATAGGTTGAAGAATATTTGTTTAGGTATGTGGCCAACGTTTTCATTTATTCATATCTTAGTTTCATAAACTCTTGCTTATAAAATAGAGGCAATTTATAATTAATATAATTAATAACATAAGTTAATGCATTTATAGAAATAGTTTCTTTTATAATTGTGAGAATAGTTAATATATCTCAAAATATAAATTTGACTTTAAAAATCAAGTCCATAATGATATTGATAATAAATTTCAGTGATATTATGTACTATTTAGATTGATTTTATTTGATTTGAGCTAAAATAAGTTGAACAAAAATTGAATTAAATAATTATAGAATTAAATTAAACCAAATAAAAGTTAATTAGTTTGACTTGAAGAGCATTTAAATTGAAATAATGTGTTCTTGAGCAAATATATGGTTTCGTCATAATAAAATCAATTTTAAAACTAAAATGCTTTAGGGGACAAAGATTTGAGCAATATTTTTGTTGCTAAACTATCTTTTGGGGGCAAATAATTGGAATGGAATCAAGTACTACAAATTAGGAAAATACTTTTAAGTAATCTTTCCGCCAATCACTAAATATAATAATATGCATAGAGATGCCTCCAAAACATTCACCCAACATTTATAAGGCAAAGTAGTACTAGCTTGGGTCCTCTAGAAGAAAGAAAAACAGAAAAGACATTGCCACCATGTTTTATTTTAATTGGAAGAATAAGAAAATGCAACCTTTGGTAATTTCTAATGTTTTTCAACCTAATTTTCATGGACAAACTAATGAATCTAAGTAAGAGAAAATAAAATTAATTTTCTACGAATTTATACTTAAACACTTTTAACTATATTTTTTTTTTGAATAAAACCAAGCTTAAAGAATAAGTAGTTTGATACACATTAATAAATTTAAAACACATTTCCCACTTAAAAAACTCTCTTAGTCAAACCCTAAAGTAATCAGCCAAAGTAGGAGAGGTCGTTGTAGCCGCCAGCTCCAGCGGCTTCCCCCACCACCCTTCAGACCACACATGCTCAATCCAGCCCCAATCCATCATTGATCACTCGAATCTCGCCTCTTGTCTTCGGACGATCTTTATCGCTCAACCTCGTTAATCGATCGCCTCTCACTCATGGAATGACCGCTCCTCATCGCACAACCTCGCCGTCTAACCACTCTACACCACTCAACCATTCTTAACCTGGACATTTTATTTGTAACTTAAATATTGTATTTTAACATAAAATTTCGTATACTTCAACGTTCAAACGTAATATACATTAATATCCACTGTATTTAACTCAACAAGTACTACAATGTCTGAGTTAGAAGGTATTATAAAACTTACGAAAAAACCGACTTCCACAAAACGTGCGCAGAGATGTCGACGGATAAATTAAGGGTATTTGGTGAGAGAGGGGGGAGGACAAGAGGAGCGTCGGTGATAAGCACCCTGGCCAACCAACCACTGGATCCCTCGTGGGGTCATTCACCACTTCCTTTCTTTGGAGTTTAGCGGTTAGGTTAAAAGCCTATCCATTTGGTTCTGCCTTAACCATGCCAAAACACCCACGGTCCGGTTGCCTCCCATTGATTCTTCACCCATTCCATCTTGCTTTCCACCCTAGCTATCTAGATGTCAACTAATTACCCACCACTAATGTCTCTTTGTGAAGTGTGATTGTGTGGTGGCAAGTTTGCATACCAATGTGTGGCATGTTAAGCCTCCGTTCTCTGGATCTTATTTTTGCTGACCTGAACTGAGCGGAAGTGAAAATAACTGTTCTGAACAATATGATGAATGAACCTAAATTGCATCGGGCTGAACTAGTGTGAATTGAAATGGAGATAAACTTGGATGAGGCGGGCCTAAATATCTTACTCTTTAGTTAAGATAAAATAAGTTGCAATTCAACTATTCATTCAGCCTGAGCTTCCTAATTTTGACCATAAAATTGAAGTGGTATGTAAGTATAAATACTGTTGTGTGATACCTTGTTAGATTCGGTATAAAATATATTTTCAAAATATCAAATTTTCATAAGTTTTAATTATGCTTAATGAGAGATATTTTCCATCAAACGCTTTTCAAGTCAACTGTTAAACGTCAAAAAGATTAAATGGGACGGAGGGAGTACAAAAAAGGGTAATGTGCCAAAATTAAGAAACCGGAGGGAGTATTTGATTTTGGACTAAAGAAATTATGAGAGGGTCCATTTTTACGATTGACAAACTTCTGACGGTCCCTTTTTAGCAATTCCTCAAGTCTTTCCTATCTTCAATATCGGGGATTGTCAAAATTATATATGTATATATACAAAAAAATACCATTCAAGATCATTTCAATCGAGATATATAGATAGTAAACGAATTGAGAAAATTAATACCCGTATATCTCATACAGATAGAGTTATCAAGAATTTTGTTTGTTTTATATAGATTCACGACTAACTATAATTCCCATGCGGGTGGATTGATCAAATTCACAATTTTAAGACGGGTTGAGTTGGAGTGGAACTGACGCAGTTGGAGAACGTATGATTCGCAAGCACAAATCTAGAAAAAAAAGAGTTTGCAAGCGTCAAACCCTAAAAACAAATTTTGGTACCCATCATAAAAAAAAATGAAATATTTGGAGTGTTAATTAGTAAAAGATGAAATATGTTAGACCGACAAAAGTTATTTAAATATTGTAACGAAACCCTACATCGAAAATAATGAAAAGTCAAAACATATTGAATTTAAATGATCCCATCCGTGTCACATTACACCATACCTAATTCCTATATAACTTTACGAGTGAAGTGTGTTTTCACGCTATATTTTGGGTGAAAGTGCAAAAATGACCTTCTAAAATATGAAAGTGCAGAAATAACTAAAATATGAAAGTGCAGAAATAACAATGGATTTCATTGACCAAAATGTCAACGGACAAATTGGCCGGAAATTAGTGAAATGACCATTATACCCATGAATTAAAAAAATTAAAATTAAAAAAAATTAGAAAAGACACAAATAGCCTTCACTATGGGCCCATATTGACACTATTTTCACGTTCTAATCCTTTTCTCTCCATTTTCTCTCAGCCCCACACCACCATCACCGCCCAACCAACCACCGCTCAGCCCCTACACCACCACCATCGCGTTCGACTCGGATCTGCACCGGAATTCGTGGCGATGGCTCTATTATATAAATAAACTCAATGTTTCAATAATGCGATGGTGGAGACGGGTTCTGGATCGACGTGGATTGACGCCGGGACACTTGATGACGGGGAGCGCACGAGGCTATTGGTTCTGGATTGAGCGAATTCAGGAGCAAGCGACGACTATGACGAGTTCTAGATCGAGCGGATCGACGCTGGGAGGAGCTAGGGCTATTGGCGACGGCAACAGCGGGGTAGGGAGCATGTGAGAGATGTGGTGATGGAACTAGGGTTTGGTGGTGGGGTAGGGAGCGGCGGGTTTGGTGGCGGGGTAGGGAATTAGGGTTTGATTGCTCTTGGCTGATTGGTAAGGAACTATGGTTTGATTGTTTAATGGTTGATTGGGATGTTTTTATTTGAATCGGCGTGCTCGAGGGAAGACTCGGCGGCGGTGCTTGGCGGTGGGCTGGGCTGTGGGCGGAGGCTCGGCGGCGGAGCGGGTGCGGTGGTTCTGGGCAGGGGTGGCAGTACTTCTAGGCAGGGGGCGCGGCGGCGGTGCGACAGCGCTCGATGGAAGGTGTGCGACGGACTAGGGTTTACAGGGGTGTGTGGAAGGCAGAGATCCGGTAGATGAAGGCGAGGGTGGAAGATGTGTGGCAGAATAAGGATTACAGGGGAGAGGGAGGCGGGGATCTCTAACGAGGGAGAGGGTTTCAAAAACCCTAATAGGGAGGCATTGAGAAAAAAAACTAAGGAGAGAAAAAACTATGGTTTTGGATTCTAATTTATATGGTGGATCAAAATTCCAATCAAAGGCACCGAACTAAAGGTGGCTCTTTAAGAACTGCCTTTAATCAATAGAAAAATGTCTTTAAAATTTTCAGGGTGACTTGGGAGGGAGTTTCGAACTCGGAATCTCCCTCGGTCCTCATCAAAGGTAATTTTTCAAGAACCGCCTTTAATTGAGTGCATTTGATCAAGGATTCTCCTGAGGATACTTCTAAACTAAGTACATTGTATATATTATTAGTATAGATAATTAATGTAAATTTGCTCAATTTGTCACCCAATGTGTATTGATTAGTCTCATTGCATCACCCTTTCTCCTTATTTTGGCATGAAAATAATGCATTACCCAAGACATCTTATCTATTCTAAAGTGGGCTTCATTATATGTCACGGACGGATATGGATGTACAAAATAAAGTGGGATAAATGTTACTCAAATACAAACATTTTAATCAACTTTCTCCATTTATGTTTGATATAAATTTTAATTAATATATAACTAACAATTATCATGTAAAATATTATCAAATTCTCCGC
This sequence comes from Rubia yunnanensis, assembly GCA_037428765.1. Taxonomy (NCBI): domain Eukaryota; kingdom Viridiplantae; phylum Streptophyta; class Magnoliopsida; order Gentianales; family Rubiaceae; genus Rubia; species Rubia yunnanensis. The sequence goes on along the minus strand of CM075063.1, from coordinate 1,600,658 downwards.
AACATATAATTTTAAGCTCTATTTTTTCTTATGTCATAATCAAAGTTATTGATGGTCAAACATAATTTGAAAAGGTTAGCATAACAAATGTGTAGCTTCAGTTGAAATTGAGGAGTAATATTTATAAAATACTAGGATTGTTTTGATATTGGCAAATTCTTGAGAAAGATCGTCTTTCCACAAGCTTATGGAAAGACGAGGTTTAATTAAAATAATAAAAGGTAAAAGATGTTAGTTGCAATATTAAAAATTTATTATGCAATGTGTAGTAGTTATAAAATTTAAAACCCGATTAATGGAACACAAAAAATTTATCTTCATTTCTTTTAATTTGCACTTTAAACATCGGTCTTTCCATACCTATGAAAATACCGTCTCTTTAATATTTAAATGGCACTGATAAATACTTTTTTTTAAAAAAATTACATGGGGTAAAGTCCAAACTATTAGAATCATGGACTCCTATCACAAAATCGATTGGTACTATGTAGGGGTGGGCCATGATCTTATATACTGAGTCGTAACTCTTTCAACTACCAATGTGGGACACTAAGATGCCCATTCACGTGCAACGACATAAATAATCGAGCAAACGTGGATATAAAAAGGTCACATGCCCGTGAACTCTGATACCATGTTAGCATCATGGCTCCTATCATAAAACCAACTGGTACTATGTAGGGGCGACACATGACCTTATATATTGAGTCGTAAGTCTGTCAACCATCGATATGGGACACCAAGACAAATAGCCTATCAGCGTATTTCTTTTCGATTTTAAACATACACTATGTTTTTTTCCGGTTCAATTCAATTCAGTTCAACTAAATTCAATTTTTTTCAATTTTAATTTAACTTCCTTGATTGTTTTACTGCTTCTACTTCATTTTAGTTATGCTCAGCTTATTATATTTCAAGTTAATGTATTTCAATTCACTTCAATTATGTTTAAATCAAATAAAAAAGTGAGCCTAAATTCATTTTTTTTGAACAAAAAATAATGCAAATTTGCAGAATTTGTTACCCCATTAAAGTCCAGTCTCTCTCAAATGGCCTCTTGTGTCCTGATTTGGCTTGCAAGAATATGCATTATCTTATCTCTTCTTAAGTGGCCTTCATCATCCATCAGCTTTCATTGACTCTTGATTTGGATCCATCTTTTTAGCATTCAATTAAATCTTTCAGTTTGCTATTTTTAGTCGAATATTTTGGATTCATGTCCTATGATTATGCAACAATTTCTTCACTTCCACGAGCTTCGATGCAACATGCACTACTTAGGTTTCTGTCCATTCATTCATTGATGTGGATCTTTCTCAATCCTTCCTCACCACATAAATTGGATACTAGATCAGACCATTCATCATTGCTTCTATGAGTGCATTTGAGCTTCGAAGTATAGCCCCGTGTAAATTAGAAGAAATGAAGAAATTTTTTTTGGATTGCATGAACCGGGTTATAAATTTATAACTGCTACATGTTGCATATGGAAAATTTAATACTGCAACTAAGACGTTTTACCTTTTATTATTCTAATTAAACTCCGTCTTTCCATAAACCTATGGAAAGACCGTCTTTCTCAAGACCTGGCCTTTATTAATTACTTGTTTTAACTTTTAAATTAAAATATAATATCTAAATTTTATAAAAATTTACAACGTGTGAATAAGGTTATGAACATGCCGTCTTTCCTGAGACCTTTTCAAGTATATCGAAAAAGACTTATAAAAAAGAGATGGTCTCTTGTGAGGCAGGACAAACTTTAGGTAGAGTCCATTCTGCAATTCTTTTTCGCTTTTCTCGATATTTTCTTCCAGATGAGAAAGAATTGGGGAAAAGTCATAAATAGTTTCTGCTGGAAATCTAGTGAAGAATGAGGAATAATTGCAGAAAAGTCTTTGCTTTAAGTTTAGACAACTTAAAACATGACTATGCATATATGAAATCGTATTACCATAATTTATTATGAGGCGGGTGATTAAATAAAGTTATAAAAAAATACTTCCTTTTATTTTTCATCTTCAAACAATTGTATATCAATACACCGTCTCACTCTGTCCGTTTTGTTATTTATGACACACTTACGAGAAATTGATGTTTTCTTTTATCTGGCACCATTTTCATTTTTGGCAAAATTCCTTCAATCTCATCCACTCATTATACTTTTTACTTACATTCAATTTCATCCACTTATTTTCTTCGCCTACATCCAAACACTTAAACCTATAGTGCCATAAATAGAAAAACAGAGGGAGCAGTGACAGAACCAAGGTTTTTCCCAGGTGGGGCTGGAGGAGGGACGGACTGGAGGCGGTGTCTGGGGCTTCCGGCCGGTGGCGGGACAACAGCGGCGCCGCCCGGTGTTGGAGGCTGGACCGCTGGAGGCGGAAGTGAGATTGTTGTTTTTGGATTTTAGTAAATGTTTGATTTTTTCGTCCTGAGTTTTGGCCCAATCCAACTCCTCATATTTTGAATTTTGATTTTATTTTTTTCTTCAGTACTAATCTAAACGACGTCGTTTGGCTTGAGCCAAAACAACGTCGTTTTGATGAAATATGGGCAAAAAATAAGGCCTTCAACGGCCTTCTTCTCCGACTGGATCTGGCCGGAAAACACCAAAGAAAGCCGGAAAAACGGAGCTCCAGCCGGAAAGCGCAAATGACCACTGCTACCATGGCGCCGAAATCTCAAGTAGGACTGGAGTCCTACCACAATTCCACCCCTGAGAGGGAGTACTACTATTTCATCATCTCCACAATGATCTTCCTAATTTCCTTCCAGTGATATTTATTCCTCCCATTTTTAGTTCTCATGTCAAAAAATATCACAATTATACTTAATTTAACCCAGAGTTATTCGACTTTAGTGGGCCGTTACCCAAATAAAAAAGCTTGCCCTTACCCATGTGCGCTATAGAATCCATGTCAGCACACCTTAAACTTTCGGAATATCATTAAGGCACCGGGAAAGTTTACAGAACCGTTTTTATAATTAAAACTAGGGTGTTTATGAATTGGTTCAGTTCGGTAAAATTAATCGAATTAGACTAAAATAAAAAGATCGAGATTATATATGAAGAATTATGTTAGAACAAGTCAAGTTGTTAATTATATTTAATTTTTTTATAGGTAGAATTGTTGACTACAGTAGAGTTATAATGTTATACATTAATTTTTAAGGTTGCAAATATAATGTTCAAAGCAAAAAAAGAAATAGTTACCTTGAAACTCAATTACTTATATGGCCTATTCAAAAATTCCAAATCCAACAATTCTATAAGAGCCGTTTCCATGCTCTCTCTCTTAATAATTTCATAGGAGAGATTGTACACCCACAGGTGTACTCCAGTGGTTGGGAGTTGGATGGTTATTGGATGTAACCCAGGTTCGAAACTCGGCAGCGGCAGTGTGGGGAGTTATTGCTTTGCAAGGCTCCTTTGTGCACACCGAATCTATGGATCGGCCCAATGTTCCTGGTGCTGGGCTATTATAATTTATCTCTCATGACCGTGGTGTCGGCTGGTATGGGCCGGTGAGGGCGAGCGGTGATCGCCTCTTGGATAGGAGAGATTGTCTAAGAAGGATCGTTGCAGATGTAGGAAATATCCGTAACAGCAGTGGAAGATTTTCTGATTCACCATGATTGATTTAGCCTTTGACATCAAGGGAGAAGCACCACTAACGTTGCCAGAAACCATGAGCATTATTGAAACTTGTACAAAAAGTAGTTAGATATGATTGAAAAAACTTGCAAAAGAATAAAATATTAAAGCAACGAAAGAATAGAGAGAGAAGGTGGACGTTTTCCCCTCTTTCAATGAAAAAAATCACTAAAAGAGGGACATTGAGTGACGAAATTAGCTTTCTAAGAAAAGAACGAGAGGGTTCTTGACTTTTTTTCATTTCAATTTAGTGCAAATTATGGCCATAACTTTTGGATCCGTTTGTACTAAACAAGAAGGAAGAATCAATATATTTTCGGTTAGAATACATTTATTAAAAAATTTTTAAGAATTGATTCATAGTTTGTTAAAAATTTGAGGTAAGTAGGTGTAGTTAGAGAAGAAAAAATCCAAACAATTGCACTAATAATCTCTATACATTAAATGTGGGAGGGTTCCTTGTGAGCACCAGGAAGTGATGACCAGGTGATTGACCCTTGGACGCCGTAATTTACCTCCTCATCAACCTGTGTTGTCGGGATGATGGGATCCTGTGGGCGAGGGACTTCGCCTTACATATTAAATGTGGGGATCCTGGGGATGAACAACGATTTTTCGTCGATTATTTTTATTGTTTTGTTTGCATCCCTTCGTTGCCATCCATTTTCACTCCCACTCACCCCACGGTTGGGAACTAATGGTTGGCTATGTCTACAAACATTTTAAATTTGTTCGTAATGATGAAATTGTATCTGGTCGGGCTCTATCATCTCTCAAATCTTCTTTGGTGCTTTAGCTTTTGTCTATGATAAAAGAACGGTACGTTTCTTTCTTTTTCCTCTTCCTTCTCATTTCTTTCAAGGCGTGTCATCGTGTATGTTCATCCTTTCTCCATCACTTAACGTGTGTCCTCTACTTCGTTCCATCTTTATACGTGGCGCTTTGCATGTCATCCGAAGCTCTTTCTCATTACGCGTATCTTCTCTTTCTTGGCATACATATGATTTTACTCTCAGATTGTTGGGTTCTATCATTGCATAATTTTACAAGGTAATTTCATGGTTCTCCTAACAAAAATTGACCGTCTTTTTTTATCACCATTGGTCCATTTTTTAAATATTTCAGTGTGCTTTTAATTTTATAGCCGAAATTGAGTCAGGATGAATGTGATTTTGGGCTTTTCTGTGGGTTTCTGTTGTTGATGTGTTGTTCTTTTTCACGCTACCGGAGTTTTATTTGTGAACGCAAGGCGTTTGTTGAATTGCCTGAGTTGTTTTTCTAATTGTTTTCTCCTTGTTTTCAATGCCAGGTTTAAAATGGACATGCAAGTGAATTAGACTTTGTTTTGTTTGAATTTATTTCATTCACTGTGGATGCATGTATGAAAATGGTGGAATCCAGGAGTAAACAGTGCAGTTTCGACCTACTTGCTTCGTCGTCCCCAAAACATTTTCTTTTTAGTCTTCATTTTTCGTTCCTAATTTCCACAGCACGTGTTGAGCTTTTCCTTTGCTCTTCCCAATGTTGCCCTGCATATCTTCTATGCCTCCTGCACTTTCTTCTGCTTATAGATGTAGGTTTGGCAGCTTCGATTACACGCTTGAATAATTGGGCAAAGGTGTATGTATAAGTGAATAATTCGTAGTGATTTTTGAATTGCAATTAACTGATGATTCTACTATTATTGTTGATTCGTGGTTCTGGTGTAATTTTAATTATGCGCGCAAGGTGTTCGATGGAATGTGCAAGTTAACTTGTTAATTTTTTTTCTCCTCTTTCTGGTGTTAGGTTGGACATGGGGATGCAAAAGAAGAAGATTTGTAAGTTGTTTTCCATTTTTTTTTCTTAATTTTTTTTACATACATTGCCCTTTGGTTGCTGATCGAAATTCGGAACAACAGAAAGAAGGAGATTTTGATTTAGAAAGGTTGATACCTTCAGTTGCCTTCTGCAGATGAGCTGTTATCGACGTCAGGTTTCAATGTTGTTGTCTTCATGCATATTCTCATCTCCAGGTTCATTTCCTCTGATATTGTTATTTTCCATACTATTAATAACAGCTTTGTTGAATGCAGTATAATTGTTGTTGCCCACTGCTGCTTTCTGTTAATTATTCATGTAACCGGCTCAGTTTTGACTTCGCTGGCATGCAAAATAAACCTCAGGAAACTTTTACTATATCTAATGTGAATGATGGCTCGAACATTCGATAATTGTCTTTTGCATGAAGCAGCATTTTACTATGTAGCTTGATTTGACAGCTTGAACGCAAATCTGGAATGATTTATGGTGGTTTTTGGTGATATAAGATGATGTGGTGTGCTTTGAGCTATTTTAATCGTTTTAGAAATATCTGAATTAATCATTTCCCATTAGTTTTTCTTTTTAATTATTTTTTTTCAGAGTTAACATTAGTTTTTAAGCATTTAGTTCATATAGTGTCTTTCACTATGCAATAGAATCATTTGCTAAAAGCTAACACTTTGTTCATTTGGTTTCTTGATCTTATTTTCTTCCTTCTTGTGACTAAAGAATGGTGTGTGTGATGGTGTCCTTGTTGTTATGTGAAGTTAGTGGTTTTTAGTGGCCACTTTTTTTTTTTGCCTTCATGTATGTTTGATAGTTTAACGAAATTTTGAGGAAAGAGGCTATGAAATTTGTGAACAAGGCGATTGATCAAATTCTTGGAATGGAAGTAGCATTCCGAATTTGCAGCGACTTTACTCAGAATTGCACCTTCTCAGCACCCTTAGCCATGCCTCAGTAATCAATTTTCACACATGTTGGCTCGACGTCCATACGTCCATAAAAGAACCTTCAACATCATCACCGAGATGTTCACTTCCAGAGCCTCTTCCAGTGCCCTTAGAGAGTAATTCCTCTTTACTGTTTTCCAAATCTATATTTCAAAAGAATGAACTCATTCACAAAATGAATATTTGCATTGATTTCTAACATGTGATTTGATGACATGTAGGTATCGACACAAGTATAAGAGAGTGGAAATTTGTGCAGTAAAGATCTGGGCCCCCTAAATTCTTGAAAGCCTTCTTTACTTACATGACCATGACTCTTACGGTCACCCACGGACTTGAAATGCAATAACATGTTTGTCAATGGTCATCTCGGGCAAGCCAAGATCGGTGACCTTAGATTAGCAGTAATTCTTCATGGTTCAGGAAGAGCACATAGCAACACAGGTGTGTAATCTCCGCTTCCCCATATAATACCGCCTATTTATACTAATCAGAGGCATTGATGAACTTAAACTGTTTCTGTCCTTGATTTGACGATGACTCTGCTAAATCATTACGTATATTCATCTACTACTGATCGTGTTATCCGTTTCATAGTACAAGGAACTCCTGAATTTATGCCACCTGAACTGTATGAGGAGAAATATAATGAGATGGTTGATATACTCATTCGGCATGTGCATCTTGGAGATGTGCACTCCTGAATATCCATACAGAGAATGCAGAAGCCCAGCACAAATATACAAGAAAGTGATATCGGTAATTAGTATAAGAATTTTATTGAGAATTTTGTTTTTCAGCCAATGATATCCTGAATCATACTTTTTTCCTTATTCGGCGAAAAATGCCCAAGGACAGTATATAAAGTTCATGCGCAACAATTTATCGCGAAATGTTTGGATAATGTATCAAAGAGTTTTTCTGCCAAGGAATTGATGTTCGATTCGTTTCTCGTGATTGATCATGTTTATTAGGAGGAAGAAGAAAGGATTGACATTCAGCTGTCTTTTAACTCCTCTTACTTTCTTTGGACTGTTTAGATTGCGAAGTTTAGCAGTAGTACTACTTTATGTATTGTGATATTTATATGGATGGCAGGTGGCTTCAGAGTTTAGGCTTTGGTACAAACCCAATGCATTTATCTACATGCATTTGGTAAAGCAGCATCTGGTAATTGCAATGTTTATTTGATAGTATATTTTTCACTGATCAGCTCAAACATTGACTTCCATCTGAGTAGGTTATTTTTTACAATCATTCAGGCGGTTAGGTTTCCCTTTATAGTGTGTGTGTTTCGGTTTGGGGGTGGATGGTGGTTGTCATTGTGGCTGACCTGATTCTTTACCTGCCTAATGTTTATTATCCAAAGAGGAATTCTTCCAGTAGTATCGGCCATTTTACCCCACTTCACTCAGTATTTCATCAAGTGTTCGTGCTAGAGACTAAAACAGTCATGGATAATTATCAGAATGGTTCGGGCATGTGTGCTCATTGCATTAGCTTGGACCATGTGTTCGATTGCCATTTGATCCTGATTTTTCACATTCAGTGATCTAGCATGGATTACATGGCATGAGAAATTTTGAAGCTTAATGGATATTCAGAAGGTAATTTAGTGCTTTTAAACTTTCAAATTATATGTCTTCTACTTCTAAACTTGCCATCTGAGTTTGTTTTCCCCTTTTTACCTTTTTCCCACTTCTGCTCTCAGTTATAACAATTTTTAAGGGGAAGGCTGAAGAGATTGAGCTTCCAATAAAGCTAGGTACTTCTTCCTTTCTTATTTTGTGGGGATTTTAAGGGATATGTGTGGCTTGTATTGGTTTTCTGTTAATGTGTATTTAAGTTATGAAATTTCATCGTAAAACCAATTGGTACTGTGTAGATAAGACATGTGATCTTATTTATTAAGCTGTAGTTTTGTCTACCATCGACGTGGATTCTTAACAATGTTTATGTCTTTTTTCCTTGAAAGGAAGGGTGGATGTAGAGGTAAAGGTGCTTATGCATCTCTGTTTGGAGTTGGTGCTTCAGAGGCTTTGTTGGTTTTTGGTCTCTCCCTGCCTCCAAAGGTGCCTAGAGGACGGGCCAGACGCAACAGAGCGACAGCCCGGGAGCGGATTCCCCACCGGCAGGAGGAGAAAAAAAATTATCCAAAAGATTTTTTCCGAAAGGTATAGCTGGGGTTAGTTTTGCTGAATTACTCTTAAGAATACTAATTATTGGTTCAAAATTAATGTACTTGAGGCTCTCTCTAATTATCTTTTATGCAGTTCAAAATTAATGTTCTTTGCTATTTTTTTTATTACATTTTTGCAAAGTTTAGCAGTAGTACTGCTTTTAGTATTGTGATATTTATATGGATGGCAGGTGGCTTCAGAATTTAGGCTTTGGTACAAAGCCAATGCATTTATCAACATGCATTTGGTAAAGCAGCATCTGGTGATTGCAATGTTTATTTGATAGAGTATTTTGCTTAGCATTTTTTTAATTTTTATGTTACTGATCAGCTCAAACATTGACTTCCAGGTGACTAGGTTATTTTTTACAATCATTGAGGCGGTTAGGTTTCTCTTTACAGCGTGTGTGTTTCGGTTTTGGGGTGGAGGGTGGTTGACCTGATGCTTTACCTGCCTAATGTGTCTTGCTATCAGTTCAGTTAACTTCAAGATAGTACTGTATGTTATGTGTGCTCATTGCATTAGCTTAGACAATGTGTTTGATTGCCATTTGATCCTGACTTTTCACATTCAGTGATCTAGCATGGATTACACGGCACTAGAGATTTTGAAGCTTGATGGATATCTAGAAGGTAATTTAGTGATTTTGAACTTTCAAATTATATTTCTACTTCTAAACTTGCCATCTGAGTTTGTTTTCCCTTTTTTCCCACTTCTGCCCTCAGTTATAACAATTTTTAAGCGGAAGGCTGAAGAGATTGAGCTTCCAATAAAGCTAGGTACTTGTTCCTTTCTTATCTTGTGGGGATTTTAAGGGATATGTGTGGCTTGTATTGGTTTTCTATTAACGTGTATTTGAATCATGAAATTTCATTGTCAAACCAATTGATGCCGTGTAGATATGGCCCGTGATCTTATTTATTAAGTTGTAGCTTTGTCTACCATCGACGTGGACTCTTAACAATGTTTGCGTCTTTTTTCCTTGAAAGAAAGGGTGGATGTAGAGGTAAAGGTGCATATGCATCTCTGTTTGGAGTTGGTGCTCTAGAGGCTTTGGTGTTTGGAGTTGTGCTTTTGTTGGTTTTTGGCCCGAAAGGTATAGCTGGGGTTAGTTTTGCTGAATTCTTTCAAGAATACTAACTATTGGTTCAAAATAGGAGTTTTCTCTCTTCCAAGTAGAGTGCATATGTAGAAAAGTCTGTTTGCTGCAATACTTGATGTGCAAAATAGTTCTGTTCAATATTAGCTCTTTTAAAGTTAGTTCTGTTCAATATTTCTTGCTCTTCTTCATTTGCCCTTTTTAAGTCTCATTTCAAATTTCCTTCCGAGCCCTTACTTTGTACTATTCGTGAGGTCCTTTAGGGTCCAGGCTTAAATTTTATGGTCGTTCTTAGATGCTTGAGTTGAGAACTACAGGTCTTCCGGTTTTACTAAGCCAGCTGAGTCCGAAGAAATTTAGCTTAAGCATATGTGCAACTTTTACCACACGCTAGGTCTCAGTGAGATGTTAAACGAATTTAGCACTAACTTTATGTTTGCAGTGAGATGTTAAATGAATTTAGCACTAATATTAATTTTCAATTGATGATTATTGTTATCTTATAAAAAGATTTTTACCGAGAAGGAAAGTCTATAATTCAGATTACTTAGGACAAGTAAAGTAGTCTTATTGTATTAATCTTGTGGATGGTGGTTTAAGATTTGCTGAGGAAAAAAAGAAGCAATGGGTCCATTAAATTCATAGTATGATTGTTTGGAGTTGCTGAAAAAACTATAATTGTCCGAAAGTTTATCAAGAGTAGAACTAAAGGATACTGAGATATGAAATCCCATAATAGTGCGCGGGAACAGTTGAAAACTTTTTAATGAATGAATTGATGAGATTGATTATTCTACATTACTACTTATTTTTTCCAATACTTGAGTATAGGCTTCAAAATCCTTTATTTATCACCTATTGCAAGCTAAGCTCCCGGAATTCCTTGGTGACATGGACAAGCATTTGGATGCTGATGAAGCTATTATATCCTGGGCACCTCACTATATGCTGCAAATTTAAGTGATGGAATCAAATTAAATTGTAAATTGGGGATGATTGCCAATCCCCGCAAACCTAGTCCTATTCTAAACATGTATATCCAATTGTTCGTGACACCTATTGTATTACTCAAACAATATATTTTTATTCTTGGGAATTGCATCACATGAGACATTGTATGTATAACCAAGCGACCAAGCGACCAAAACAATGGGAGGGGTGTGTCAACGGTAATGATAATTAGACAAATACATCTCTAACCATAATCAACAAACTAGATCCCAAAGAAACATGGGCTGAATTTGAAGCTTGATCCAAATTAAATGCAGCATCTCACAGATTAGTGTCTTGTGTGATCTCTCCCCTTCCCTTTCTCAGTGCCATGGTGCTTACTACGTTTTGGCTCGTGTCTGCTTGGCCATAGTTTGCAACACTCTGACTAAAATCAACATGTATCCTCCAATCATCGATTATAGTTTTGTTGACCCTCTTATGATATGCTTGTTCACCGGACTCTCTATCTTTAAACTCAATAAAGCCATAGCACAAACTGTCACCAGTTTTGTAGTCCCGGATGATATCCGCAGATGTCACTGCAGTACCAAATACTGTTTCAAGGCCCTCTTCTTCTGTGACCGGATTCAGCTTGCAAACAAACAGAACATTATCTACTATCTGGAGGTTTCACCTCAGCCTCGGGAATGTCTCCTACACTTTCAAGCACAACTGCTCTCAAATGGGCTTCTTTTTCGCACACGGCTTCTTCTAGCTGATGCACACCTAGAGTCTCATCCATTACCACCCAGTCGTCTTCGAGTCTCGCGTCAATATCAACCTCGTCTTTTGGTTTTCGTTGAGGTGAAGCATCAGGTATTAACTCAGCTAACTCCGGAGGATCATCAAAAGGATCGTCTAGTAAGTATGCTTAATCCGAATGTTTTTATAAGGCCAGTTTTCATCATCCACATATGCCTCATTTATCCGATTAAGCGTCTCTGAACCTTCTGCCAACTCCCCAAACACCGTATGCTTCCCGTCGAGATACTCCAAATCAACCCGCAACGTTATGTAGAATTGGGACGCATTGAGATTCTGGCCACCGCTAGCATCGCGACAGTGCTAATCTTGGAATGCTTCAAGTCCAAATGAATCTCGTCACCAAAAAAGCGAGTCTGTTCTCCATATAGATATTTGTAGACAGAATCACCGCCAGAAACAGTCCCAGTGGGATCACCCGTCTAAGCTGTGAAATCCTTCTGGACGGAGTGAAAGGGGCAGCCATTGTAGTACTTGATCTTGCATAGCTTGAGGAAGTTCTTGCAAGTGAGAGGGCAACGATATGTGAACAAATCGATGACTATGTCTCCCAAGCTCGTCACTATCAGAACTGACATCTTCGAACAAACCCTAACCACTCACTGCAACTACACCGAGGTCACACTCCGAAATATAAAACTAGAACTAACTAAACTTTTGTCTATATCGTAAAACCCAAACTATGTGTGTATATATATATATATACATGTGTGACAACTAAATCCAAAATCAAAACATAATCAGATTAAACAAAAATTAAAACCAAATCCGTATCGAGATTGGATTCTGATTCTAATTCTAATTAAACTATCTAGATCGCCTCATTAGAAAACAATATCCTGTAAAATCTAAAGGCTGTGACGCCAGCCTTAGGCGCCCCGACGACCCGACACCACAGGCACTGTCGAGGGGGTAAGTCACGGTATCTGAACGCCATGGCCAATGCGGAGTCCCGTACTCGTCACAACTCCCAGGAGGCCCCACCACCACGTCAGAAGTCTCCTTCCGGAGACCGCACCGCAGGCCCACCCGAAAGGGCCCACAGCAGCAGGCCCCTCACGGGACCCACTGTTGACACTTTGCTGAGATCACTCCCACACGGGACGCTACCGAGTTTCGAAACCGGGCTTCCGCCCTGGAGTCACATCCTACTACCGTCCGGGTACACCCGCGGGTGTAATATCCCGTAAAATCTAGCTATTAGTAAAGGACCTATTTCAAAATTTTAAAAGAATCGATATTGTACGAAAAAAAAATTGAAAAATAGATTCTCAGATCCATCGACGACGTTCCACCTGAAAATGGTCCTCCCCGCCATTTCTCCCCTCAATCCAGTGATCTGGATCTCCTCCCATAAACCCTAATTCTCCGTTGATCTCAGCTCATTCGATTCAATTCCTGCCGGATTCGCTCTCGAAACACACACATTTCAAGCGGCGAGACGGACAGTGTGTGCGTTTGAAAGATAGAAAGCGATAAGTTTGGGGAAAGATGTATATGGCATACGGATGGCCGCAGGTGATCCCGTTGCAATCAGGAGGATCTCCGCCGAGTTCTTCTACTTCCGGCGAGGAGATTGTATACCTCAAGGTGCTCAATCGGCTGCTGCTCGTCGTTTCGCGGTCGCACATCGAGCTCTGGTCCTCTTCTCAGGTCCGGCGATGTTTTTACGTGTCTGTTTATGTGCGTTTTTTTTCTGTGTGTTTGTGTGTGCGTGGAGGAATCCGGTTTGATGTTGTTAAGTAGTTTTTTTAATCTCGATTGCAGCATAGAGTGAGGCTGGGAAAGTTCATAAGAGATGCGGAGGCGATTCGGAGAGAAGGCGAGAATTCTAGGGCAGTGTGGAGCCCCGACACTAAGCTGATCGGAGTTATTGTAAGTGCGGAGGAACTAGCATTGTGCTCAAATGACATTTTATTGTAATGTGTGTGTTTTTGGTTAATTTTTCATTGAAATGCAGTGGAGAGTGATTGAGTTCTGGGAGTATACAGGTTCTGCATTGTGAAATCTACAGATTGGTAGTTGAAGTTATGTGCTAATATTGTATCTTTTATGCACTCATAGCTTTTATGGAGTCTTGGGCAAGAGTCCATACTTGATAATTAGAAAATCAGAAGAAGATAAAGAAATGGAACAATGCGGAGAGACTAAGAAACTGATAAATAACAGCTATGAACTAATGAACAATTCAGGGAATAAACAGTTTCTATAGTTGCAGTCTAATTTATATATCATCTCAGCACAAATCTAACGCACAACAATCCTAAGTTGGGCTTCATGGTGTTCTATTTTTATTTTTAATTATTAATATAGTCCAAAATTAGCATGGATTTTCATGTGTGAATCCCATGCTTCCAGACTACGGGGGATAGCTTACATATTAAGAACATATTGGATTGTTATTTATGTGTTACTTTTGTGCATTCTATGGCAGACATCTTCCTTCTATCTTCAAATTTACAAGGTCCACTTCACAGAAAAGAAAATACAAACCGGAGGAAAGCATCCTAGTGGTTTATTTTTTGCCACTATTTCTTTACTTCTGAGCGAAGAGGTTCCTTTTGCAGTCAACGGCTTGACATTGTAAGTGTTACTTTGTGATCTGTTTTTGGTGATTTTTTTTAGCCTCAAATATTGCATTCACTGCAGTGTGATGATAAGCTGTTTGAATATAATTGGCTGGAACTTTGAGTAATGCTAATGTAGTTTAGGGTTATAACGTCGATCAATGTCGGAAATGGTGTTTTAGGGTTATATTGGCACTTTCATCGACTAGTTAGGGTTGTTTTTGTACTAAAAATTATTTGAGAGTTATATTGACACTTAATCAAGTAGGTAGAGTTATTTCGCTTTACTTTTGAGCGAAGAGGTTCCTTTTGCAGTCAACAGCTTGACATTGTTAGTGTTACTTTTTAATCTGTTTTTGGTGGTTTTTTAAGCCTCAAGTATTGCACTCTCTGCAGCGTGATGATAAGCTGTATGAAAATAATTTGCTGGAACTTTGAGTGATGCTAATGTAGTTTATACTACATTACTTAATAATAAAATTATTTAGCTACAAGTAAATTTCTGCAGAACAAGCTGTTTGGAAGCTACAAAAATGGCACTTAGCCATTACACGGTTTTTTGGTTTGGGAAGCGACACAGGAAAGAGATGACGTAGTGTCAAATATCTGAAAATGTGTCTATTAGCTAAAATTAAGACAGATGGGGATCTTTCTATTCTCCTTACTTCAAGTGTACTTTACCTCTTTTGGTGCTTCATACAGCTCCAGTACCTTGGATTTAAATCACCCTAGATATTTGAACATCGATATTGCAATGTGGCGATCCTCTGTTGTTCTATGCTAATCGTAATTGCTCTTTTGACAATTTATAGGATTTTGATTTGTCCCAGTCTCATACACGCTGACTTGTTTTACATAGTCATTTTTTTTATGGTGCAGCCTGCACCAACTTTTCTGTTCAATTTCTTGCAAGGGGCCTTATATTTGTTTGTGTGTGTGTGTAATACCATCTTGCAGAAAATACTAAAGGAAAATAGGAAAATGGGAGATGTGAAGAAAATTGCAATGCTAACATAAGCTACTCATATGTATATGTGTATGCATATATATATAATCCCACATATATATATAATATACACTATTTATGTGTATGTGTGTTTTGATTATCGTATATTTATGAGTAGCTTGTATATGTATATTTGGATCAAATGGGATGCATATATTAAACTATTGTTTAGCATTTTGTGATTTCTCCTTGAATTTCTTTCTGATACTTAACTTGTTTGCAACTGTCAGGAGCAACATTATATGTGATACCAAACATTTGCTTGTTGGGCTTTCTGATGGATCCTTATATAACATATCATGGAAGGGGGAGGTAATGCTCATACAAAAGTCTGTAGTTATCTAAGGATTCATATTGAAAATTGCAGGTTTTAGTTATCTATAAACTATATCTGGTTTTATTGTCAGTTGCTATTTCTGCCTGCTTTGTTCTCTGTATTTGTATACCTATGGTGATTATTTTCCAGACCCCATTGGGCTTTGACTCCGTTAAACATACATATGCAGTTCTGTGGTTCTGTTGATATTGACTTTCAAACTCATGACGACAATGGAGACAAGAAATTGTTGCCTTCTGTTGAAAATGGCCTTCCTTCTTATGGTGTACAAGATGCATCTATGTCCAATCATTATATGCAGAAGAAGTCTGCTGTTATCCATATGGAGTTTTCCTTGCCAATGAAACTACTATTTTTGATTCTCTCTAATGGTCAGCTTTTATTATGCTCTGTAAGCAAGAGAGGGTTGAAGCAAGCTGAGTTTATTAAAGTTGAGAAAACACTGGGTTCTGGTGATGCTGTATGTGCCTCAGTTGCTTGTGATCAACAAATTCTTGCAGTGGGTACAAAAAGAGGTGTTGTTGAGTTGTATGATCTTGCAGATTCTGCTTCTCTAATTCGTGCCGTTTCTTTGAACGATTGGGGGTAAGTGGACACATGAATTGGACAACAGTGAAATGAATTTGACTTTTGTCTCCTAGCTTCCTGTGACATTCTTGTCTAAACAATTAACTTAAAGCCAACTTGCCTCTAATCAGTGACTGCCTAAAATTTGCTCATCACTTTTTCCGCTGTAACCAATTTGCTGATCTCCCCTTGTCGTGGAGTTTTTTCATTTATTACATTGTATTTTACTGGGCTTAGTGATGTATTTACAGGCATCCTTTGTGAACGCAGTGAAGTTTTTGTCTCCGTTTTTTGTTTAATAGTCACAAGAAAATATAGTAGTAGTATTTTGTCTCCAATATCTGAGGAGAAAACCTCAGAAATCATAAAATGCTTAGCTCTTGTATGTTGGGTGCGCTGGCTTAGGCTCTGTTCTCTAGAGCTTATCTGAACTTATTTGAACTGAACTGAACTAAAAAATTAGCGTGTTGAAAAATAGTAATGTATGATTAAATTAAGTTAAATATCACCAAATTTAATTTACACTGAATTGAACTGAAGTGAAGTGAAGATAAGCTCTAGAGAACATGGCGTTACAAAGTATCATTTATTCATCTTTCAATTGCTTCCATGAAAAACTTCCGCATGATAAATTGCTGAATGGCATTGAATTAATCTTCTTATGCAATGCATTTTCGGCAGATATTCTGCAGATGATACTGGGGCTGTCAGTTGTATAGCCTGGACTCCTGATAATGCTGCTTTTGCTGTTGGGTGGAAGCTCAGGGGACTTACAGTTTGGTCTGTTTCTGGTTGTCGCTTGATGTCGACAATTCGTCAGATTGGTTTAACCTCAGCAACTTCTCCAGTGGTTAAGTCTAAACGGGATCAGAAAAACGAGCCTATGATTGGTGGTACTTCTCTAATGCACTGGGATGAATATGGATATAGACTTTTTGCTATAGAGGGAGGATCTTCAGAAAGAATTATTGGGTTTCCTTTTGGCAAATGTTGTCTGAATAGGGGAGTGTCTGGTACGACTCATGTCCGCCAGGTGATTTATGGTGAAGATCGGTTGCTTATTGTCCAGTCTGAAGAAACTGATGAACTCAAGATCCTTCATCTTAATCTTCCAGTTACGTTTCAAAATAATTATGAATCTGAATTTATTGTTAGTTTTGAGAAGTATTCTTGATGAAAGTTCTCAATGCCAGGTTTCTTATATGGCACAAAATTGGCCTGTAATGCATGTTTCGGCTAGCAAGGATGGAATGTATTTAGCTGTTGCTGGACTTCATGGATTAATATTGTATGACATTCGACTAAAACGGTGGCGAGTGTTTGGAGACATTACTCAAGAGCAGAAGATCCAATGCAGAGGCTTGTCGTGGCTGGGAAAGATTGTTGTGGTGTGCAACTACCTTGAAGCTTCCAACATGTGCGTATGTGATGCAATTATGTGTAATTTTAAATTATGTTCATGCATGATTAAAATCCTGTATGAAACAATTTATATTTTGGGCATGTAAGCTACTAAATATCAAGGCCAAAGGAAGTTGTTCTCATAGTTTTCTGTGATTGGAGGAAGCAATTAGAAAATTTGAAATTATGGCATTGGATCTTGAAATAGCTAATCGAAGTAGCCAAATAGTGTGCACTATGGAACAATGCTTTTTGTGGAAACAGTAAAGCTTAAAGAGTTCTTTCTCTCTATCTCCATTATTTCCTTTTTATGGCCTTGTGTTGGATAGCAAAATTTTAAAGTAGGATCTTAACGAGGTGGCACTAGTGCTGGTGCCATCCCCCTTCCCTCCTATTCCTATTAATTATATGCTTATACAAGCTCCATTGATTTGCAGGTATGAACTACTCTTCTATCCTAGATACCACCTTGATCAAAGCTCATTGCTTTGTCGAAAACCATTGCTTGCAAAGCCAATGGTTATGGATGTTTATCAAGAATATCTGCTGGTTACATATCGGCCCTTTGATGTCCATATCTTTCATGTGAATATGTCTGGTGATTTGACACCTTCTAGCACCCCCAATCTAAAGGTAATGGAGTGACTCAACTGAACGCTTTCAACACTCTTATCATGAACTATAGGTGATGATGTTATTGAAATTCCTTTCATTTATGCTTTTACAAACGAATCCTCTTTGAAGGTGCCATTGTAAATTTCTTGCATTTTTAAGTGATAAAATGACAAACAGCTTTCTACAGTACGTGAACTCTCAATAATGACTGCAAAGAGCCACCCAGCCGCTATGCGGTTTATCCCAGATCAGCATCCTGAAGAAAGTGATTCGAAGGACTTACTTTCATCAGACCAGTCAACCAGTGAACCTGCTAGGTAGGTGCTATGACTTGCATCTGGTAACTGGATCTTTGAACTTTTGCATGATAATTATTGATTTGTGCTCTTAGGTGCTTAATATTGAGAACCAACGGGGAGCTTTCTTTGCTGGATTTGGATGAAGGGAGGGAAAGAGAACTGACCGACTCAGTAGAGTTGTTTTGGGTTACCTGTGGTCAGACACAGGAGAAAACAAACTTAATTGAGGAAGTTTCTTGGTTGGATTATGGTCATCGAGGAATGCAGGTGACAGTCTTGTAGCCTTTTGTGAATTTCTACAATATGATTTCTACTAGAAATGCCTTATGGAAGCTCATTTTTGCAGGTTTGGTATCCATCTTCTGGTGTTGATCGCTTTAAGCAAGAGGATTTTTTGCAGGTAGTTTGAGTTTTGATGATTTGATTATTATGAGATTGTATTGTACTGTTTAGGTTCTTCGACCACAGTTTTTTTTGTACTGAATATTGTATTGTCAAACAGCTTGAATGCCCCCAATTTTAAATATGCCCTTCATTTTTCTGAATGATTAGGATTTTAAGATTGATTATAAAACATTGACTATACATAGTGTTGCTATGGATATTTGTTTGGTCGTTTGTTAAAGTCTTTGCCTTGATAATATTATTGCTTCCATAGAGTTTAAGAATATTGCGTAAGTTTCAGAATAATGGATTTAAGATTTAAAATGATTTGCATTATAAGGACTCTTGAGTCATATGACTATTGCTAAAGGCCTAAAACCAAACATAAGTTGGAATTGGCAGGTTGTTCTCTGCCTTCTCCCCTAGATTTATAGACATCATTCCATTTGAAGAAGAAAGGTTCGTCTTGAGTTCTAATTTCATGGAGTAAGTTGGTATTCGAATAAATTTGTGAAAAAGTACATCACAGAGCTTCAAATGATTCCATAAATTCAATCAACAGCCTTGGCTTGCAGTGTCAGTACGGTAAGTATCTTTGTGCAGTGAAACTTTTCAAGCCTAGGCAGTAGTGGGCCTAATCTTTAGTCTTGGTTATAACCTATAATATCATGGAAAATTTGGTAGACTGTATTGTGGGAATTGCTAGTAGCTTGATTTCCCCCCTTAGGTTCCTCTATGGTTATTCTTCTACTTTGTTACTTAATTATAATGTTAGATATTGGTGGGACCATAATATAGTTTATTGGCTCCACTGATTTTTTAAAGATCTTTAGACATTGATTTTCATTGTGAAATGTTAATGATCCTTAAACGTAGTCACATAGATGTAAGGTTGGTTATAACTTATCTACTGTATTACGTGATGCTTGTTCTCGAGATTCTCAAGTTCCGCATCACTTCCTAGTGTGATATATCTGAACTTTTTTTGTATTGACTTTCAGTTGGATCCGGAGTTGGAATTTGACCGGGAAATATATCCTCTCGGTCTACTTCCCAATGCGGGGGTTGTAGTTGGTGTTTCTCAGAGAATGTCTTTCTCAGCATGCACAGAGTTCCCATGTTTTGAGCCATCTCCTCAAGCCCAAACTATTTTGCATTGTCTACTTCGGCATCTTCTTCAGGTATGACTCAAACTGGGATAAGAGTTAGCTTTGGTGGGTAGGCAAGTGTTATAAAGCGTCTGGCAAATGATTTACTAAGATCAGAAGAGAATGCCAAAGTTTGGATTCCATTGATTTTGCCAACTTTGCTTCGGTTGCGAATTTAGTTTTGTGATTACATGTCATCTGATAAACAGCAAAAGTAATTTTTTTCATGGATGGTACACTAGACGTGCCATCAAAATGTCATCTTCTTTTACCTGGGTTGGAATCTCTGATTTTCATTCTCTAAAGAAAGGTGCTTTAGTATCTTGTTACCAGTATTATTGCGAAGCTTA
Source organism: Rubia yunnanensis (assembly GCA_037428765.1). Lineage (NCBI taxonomy): Eukaryota > Viridiplantae > Streptophyta > Magnoliopsida > Gentianales > Rubiaceae > Rubia > Rubia yunnanensis. The sequence goes on along the minus strand of CM075063.1, from coordinate 1,580,533 downwards.
TGTGTTGCGGAATTCATATGGAGGGACTTAAATGAACCTTTTCAGGAATAAAAATATTAAGTTTTGTTGACTGTTAGTCATTTATTCTTTTCAACAGAGAGACAAGAGTGAAGAAGCATTGCGTTTGGCGCAGTTGTCTGCAGAGAAGCCACATTTTTCTCATTGCCTTGAGTGGCTTCTTTTTACGGTGTTCGAGGCTGAGATCTCGAGGTAAATGCAAAAGGAAATACAATTCTCATTCTTTATGACAATGTGTTGGTAGATGTTGTGATTGAATAGCCCACCTAACCTTGGCTTATTTGGTCTATTCTAAACGGTCCTAAAACATTTGTTTGCATTCTACCACCAGCAGTGAGTTACAAGTGTTTATTCTTTCGTTTTGCAGCCAAAGCAGTAGCAAGAATCAGGCACCAGATCCTAGTCTCGCTTCTAACTCCTCTCTGTTGGAGAAGACTTGTGATCTTATTAAAAACTTTCCGGAGTATTTTGATGTAGTTGTTAGTGTTGCTAGAAAAACTGATGGTCGGCATTGGGAGGATTTGTTTTCTGCTGCTGGGAGGTCAACTGAGTATGTTGTTTGACTTCTTTTTCTCTCTTCCTTCACTATGCTAAGTATAAGTAGCAATAATTAGATGACTGAAAAACACAAATTTCCATTATCAAATAAGTGAAGGCAAGTTGTACATCATCATGATGAGGTGATTGTTTTTGGTGTTAGGTTGTTTGAAAAATGCTTTCAGCGGAGATGGTATCGAACTGCTGCTTGCTATATACTTGTAAGTGACAGTTAAATCTTAGCGTTATCTTTGTGACAGTATTTTGATTTTTGGAATAAATTTTATTATTCTTTCTGTAGACCAGTTTATAGGGAATGTATTTCTTTTAGTTGTAACAAAAAAGTAGTAGTGTTTCCGAGGAGAAACACTTTGTGTCAATGACTTAGAAGCCATCTTTTGCTGATAAGTGAATTTCTTCTCTTGAATGGCACTACTGAAAAAGTGAAAAACTTGATTATGGATTTAATTTGTAATAAAGCTTTCTGGAATGGGGCTCTGTGATTTTTCTTTAATCAACTCAATGAATTAGGTCTATAAATTTTAGTGCTGCACGAGAAATTTATCCCCGCCTCAGTTTTCATTGTCCATTTTATCAGGTTATAGCTAAACTTGAAGGTCCAAAAGTGAGCCAGTACTGTGCATTACGACTATTGCAGGTTACTTCCATAAAACTTATTCTTTGCATTTATTTTATGCTCCCCAATGACTTTAAGTCTATAAGTCAGTCATGGACTTTCTCTATGTAGGATCAAGTGAAATGGGCAAAATCTTGACTACTTTCTTTGACATGACTAATGAACTGGGTACTGACTATAGGCAGTCCCTTTTACATCTTCCTAACTAAAGATTGAATTTCATCCTTTGGACATTATAAGAAATAGCGTCTCATTTTGTGCAGGCAACTCTAGATGATTCTCTCTATGAACTTGCTGGGGAGCTGGTATGAGTTTTTGTTGTTTTGTACTTTGGGAGAATTGATATTTTTCTCTTTGTTTAACCTTGTTATGTTGCTTTCTTAGGTGAGGTTTCTGCTTAGATCTGGGAGGGACTATGAGCAGCCTGTTAGCCCAGATACTACATCCCCGAGATTTCTGGGTTTATTTCTTTTCCCATCTACTAACCGAAGGCAGCAATTGGAGTCAGATAGGTAAGATGCTTTGTCCTTGAAACATGTAACAAGCAGTACTTCCACATCTGTTTCTTGTGCCAGCCCTAGTTTGTCTTTTATTTTTTTAATTCTCTTTTATGTATTTTATCATTTGAATGACCAGCAGTTCATTTAAAGATCAGAGTGCTCATATTGCTTCTGTTAAGAATATTTTGGAAAGTCATGCAAACTGCTTAATGTCTGGGAAAGAACTCTCAAAGCTTGTTGCTTTTGTCAAAGGCACACAATTTGACTTGGTGGTAAGTAATTTTGTTAAAGATGCACATACTTGCAACATCTTTTGGCACCTTAGAGGTCATGTAAATTGCAGGATTTTCTTCAAAGAGAGAGATATGGTAGTGCTCGTTTAGAGAATTTCGCTTCAGGGCTTGAACTAATCCGGCAAAAGGTACTACTGTTCTTTAGCATTTATTCAGTGTATACAAGTCTTCCTCTTGGGAGATTTAGCATCTCAAAAACATGCTTGCAATATAGATGTAAATGATATTTCTGTACTCTAATCGTAAGATTGCGACTTTACCCTTCTGATATTGGGCTAGTGTTGCAATGTAGTTTGTGCCTTGGCCTTGCTTTCTTGCTTGGCCGTTATCCGGTGAAGGGGACATTATTCAAATTGTATATTCTATATACTTAATCAATTCTTTTGGTCATTTCAGCTTCATATGGGCACTTTACAAAGCAGGTTGGATGCAGAATTTCTCCTGTCACATATGTGCTCTGTCAAGTTCAAAGAATGGATTGTAGTCCTGGCCACTCTTTTGAGGCGATCTGAGGTTTGTTCATCTTTCTTATTTGGATGGCTCTAGCCAGCTAAGAAGTAACCTTTAATACGATTCTTCAATTGATCCATCATTTGTGGTCCTCAAGCTTTTCAAGTATCAAAGTCACTGCAATTTTCAACAGTTCTTCATTTGTGCATTATTGGAAATCAGTTTCTTTAACAAACTTTGGCGAAGTACTCAAAAGTTTTCTCAAGGATGTCATTAATCATTGTCTTATTCACTTTCTTGCATAAAGGCGAAAAGACAGCTGGTGGAGTTGAACAATTTCTACACAACTGAATTTTGATATTTTCTTACGTTTTCTCAGGTTCTCTTTGATTTGTTCCGGCATGATTTACGGTTGTGGAAAGCCTATAGCATAACCCTACAGGTACTTTAGTCATTCAACCCATCACTTGTGCTTTAATGGTAATAATCTACGTTGCCGGGAAAGTGCTCGAATCCCAACTATTATTTGAGGCATGGACAATTTCCTAAATTCTGGTTATTTGAGGCAGTCAATAATTTGACATTTATACTAGAACGGGAAATAGAGAAATTTATCTGTATGGTATTTATAAAGAGCCTGTTGCAGAATTTCTAATTAAAATGGTTGTCTTGTTTTTCTATGTTTGTGCCCCTCGCCTTAATTGCATTTTTTCCCCCTAAATTCAGTCGCATCCTGTATTCTCTGATTACAACGATTTGGTTGAGGCGTTGGAGGAAAGGCTTTCATATCTAAACACTTCATCTAGTTCTACTTCCGACGAGAGATGAACTTTGGTGGTTTAGTTCTACATCATCTAGTACTACTTCCGACGAGAGATGAACTTTGATGGTTTAGTTCTACATCATCTAGTACTACTTCCGACGAGAGTGGCACGAGTATCCCTTGTAAATAGTAATACTTTGGTGGTTTAGTTTGCCTCAGTTTGGATCAGTCTTTGTGGGATGTGATTTTTTAGATGGAAAGGACAAAGAGTGTGAAACTGTTGGCGGTGGAAAGAAGAATTGATTGCCAAATAAATTGAATATTTTAGAAAGCGAAACTTAGGCAAGTTTTGTATGTACTATATTGCTTATGATCTATAGCAATTGCTAAAGTCCAATACGTGTAACTATCTTATTTATTTATCTCCTATTTGATGGAATATTACACATATTATCTCCATTCCGATTTAAGATGCACTTTTCTGTTTTTCACCGCCTTTAAAAGATTACTTTTACTATTAGCATCTTTTACTCCAAAGTACAATGTAATAGAAACTCTTTGCTTTTTGTGACAGTATTTTGGTTCAACCAGGGGGATTTAAGTAACTTCGATTTTCTTTATCCCTATCATGAACAATACCGTTCACTCAAATCCGCATATCGTTTGCTGTAGATCAAAGTCATTGCCATTGATGTTTTTCCTGAAATGGTATTCGTTATCCCCTTGCTTTACCGTTAATCGGTACTTGTGGTTTCCTCAATCGATTGTCTTTTTCCTCAAATGATGCCCATCGCCCAGACCCAACCCATGACCAACCCTATCTGTCGTCAGCATCTTGAAATACGGTCTTTACATATTTTATGGAAAAATTAAGGTTTCAAGTGCAAATATAAAGAAATAATGATAAAATTTTTGGGTTGCATGATTCGGGTTATAAACTTTATAATTACTACACGTTGCATGATAAATTTTTAATGTTGCAACGATGATCTTTTACCTTTTATTATTCTAATTAAACTTTTCATAAGCATATGGAAAGACGGTCTTTCCCAAGACTTTGCACTTTATTATTCTAGTTATTTTGGTATGACAAAGTTTTGGGAAAGACGGTCTTGCTATAAGTTTATGGAAATACGTAGTTTAATTAGAATAATAAAAGGTAAAATACCTTAGTTGCAATATTAAAAATTTATTATACAATGTGTAGTAGTTATAAAGTTTATAACTCGATTCACGCAACCCAAAAATTTTATTTTCATTTCTCCTAATTTGCATTTTAAACCTTGGTCTTTCCATAACTTGTGGAAATACCGTTTTTCCCAAAACTTTGCCTTTTATATAAAGAATATATACTTACAAAATAAAAATAATTAAATATATTTAATTAAAGGCAAAGTCTTGGGAAAGACGGTCTTTCCATAGGCTTATGGAAAGACGGGGTTTAACTAGAATAATAAAAGGTAAAAGGTCTTAGTTGCAATATTAAACTTTTAGTATGCAACATGTAGTAGTTATAAAATTTATAACCCGGTTCATGCAACCCGAAAATTTTATCTCCATTTCTTCTAATTTACACTTTAAACCTTGGTCTTTCCATAACTTATGGAAAGACCGTCTTTCAAGAGACGGACTCTTAATTAAATAATTAGTGATTTTTTTTTAATAATTAGTGATTCATTATCAACATATTTAATATTTTTATCACTATATTTTTTACAATGTAAAGTTTTTATATACAACGGTTAACATTTTTGTATATAAAATATAGTGGGTCTCCTGACAGGCGATCTGTCCATAAGCTTATGGACATGCCACTTATTTCTTACCTTATATACTGCATTTCTTAAATTACATACAAAATTTAAAATTTTTGAAAATATTTTTTTATATCATATATTTTTATATCTTCACCTTCAAATGCATATTATTACTTATTTTTAACTTATAAAATGCAATATTTAAATTTTATAAAAAATTATAACATTTAAGGCAAGTGCCCCTGAGAACTGTCCATAAACTTATGGAAAGATCGCCTTTCCTGAGACTTTCCCTATAAAAATATATATATATATATATATTATTTTTAAAATATACAATAATTAATAATTATAAATCAACAAAAAAGGAGTTATTTTTTTAAATTTTATAAAATAAATGTTAAGTAATATTTATAAAAATATAAATTTATTCTACTGCATTTTGTACAATTCTCATATAAATATAATAAAATTATATTAATTATTAAAATTATAAAGTATATTATATTATATTAATTATTTTCGTTCATAAATCCGTGCATCGGCACGGACATTATCTAGTGAAGATTAAATAAGCAAATGAAAGTGACTAAATTAATTTTTTGGTCATTTCCCATATTCTGCAATACCATCTTTTGGTGACTAAGGCCTATACCGCGTTTGTTCATCACCAAACAAATACAAAATGATTTTTTTGATCACCAAAGGTAGTTTTTAGGTAAACCGGAATGGTTTTCCGATATAACAAGGGGTATTTTAGTAATTTACTAATTTAAAAACATTTACAATAAAAAATTCCTAATTTTATAATATTCCTTTTTTCCTTTTAATTTCTTTCCTTTTTCTTTCCTTTTAATTTCCTTTTATTTTTATTTTAGGGTTTCCTCCTTATCCCCGATCCCTTATTCCTCCACCGCCGACCACCGCCACCGCCGCTGTTCACTAGTTCACCGCCGATCACCGTCGCTGCTCACTGGTTCACCGAGTGTAGAGCTCTCAAATCGGAACACCTTGCACCGTCCTCTTCTTTGTCGTAGCCTTGTACTTGACGCCCAGCTGGCAACTCCAGAGCCTTGACTTCTCCACCCTGGCGCCTAGCCAGTGGTCGCTGTCGAATTTCTCCTTCGTCAAGGCTAATTTATGATCGTTGTTTAGGTGATCAGACTAGGTGAGTCAACTCAGCCGTTAGGTTAGGCGAGTTGACCCTAACATCCCGCTGATTCTCCCCTATGAATCAACATTGGGCCTATATGGTGAGCCGATCAACACCACCGCTCGGTGAGCCAATGACTCCGACACTAGCGGATCGTCAATGTCTCGACAAAAATAAAGCCACATCCTACGAAAATCGTAGCACCTTCGGTCCAGTGAGTTCCATCCTCTAGTCAACCAATTTTTCATCTGGATTCATTTTTCAGATTTTTAAAATTTTGTTTTACATTCAGGGGCATGATGGTCATTTTACAAAATTTGACCAATTTTCTCGTTGACTTACTTGAAAACCACCTCCGGGGACCAAACAAATTATTTTGTATTTGTTCGTTGCTGAACAAACGCAGTATTGGTGGCCTTGGGGACCAAAAGAAGGTATTGCAGAATATGTAAGGGACCAAAAAAATAATTTAGTTAATGAGAGTGAGACCGGTCCAGTCAACTAACTCTAATAAATTCAGCTGATCTATTTTCATCTCTTTTCAATTCTTTTTAGTTTAGATTGTTCTGAAATTAATTTTAAATCAACTGAATCTTTTCTTTTCAGATATTTCAATTTCGTTAAGTTTAACTCAATTTTGTTCAGCTGCATTTAGTTTAGTTCAATTCAACTAAGTTCATAAAGATGCGCTCGTTTAAGTCGATTACTAATGTTTTTTCCCTGTGTTAAATGCAGTCCAATTCAGTCTATTCCTTACAGTTTTGTCAAATTGAGTTCTTTTGCATTCAACCCTGTTTGTCCATTTAACAGGCTTGCAATTTTTCGCCAGTTAAGCTTGCTAAGCCCTCTTGACTGCTCACTAATTATTATTTGAAATGCAACTTGAATTTTGTTTTTCGAAGTTTATTTCTAAATGTTTGTGTGGTCTTGCTTATAATGAGTTTAAGTTTGGTATGTATTAAATTATAGAACTAATTTTTGTGTATGGAGCTGGTGTAATTGATCATACAAGAAGAAGAAGCTATGTTTCTTCTGCCTTTGCACTTGAGAGCTAATCTTTGTCCGGTCCATGGAAACTCTTACACGCCCCGTTATCAATAAAGTTGACGTTGTTTGAATTATAAAAATATATAGATTTGCAAATGTGGAAAATATCGTGTGAGATATTATTACGTTCGTCGTGATGCATATTTTTAGAATATCTATATTTTTTTTATAAGAGTATGTCTCTTGAAAACGATCTTCTCATAAGTCATGAAGAGACCAAAGTTTAAGCTGCAAATTAGAAAAAAATCAAGATAAATTTTCAGATTGTATTAATCGGGTCATAAACTTTATAACTACTACACGTTGCATAATAAAATTTTAATTTTTCAACTAAAATATTTTATCGTTTTATTATTCTAATTAAACCCCGCCTTTCCATAAACTTATGAAAAGATGGTTTTTCCCAAGACTCTGCCTTTTTATAATTTATAATTATGCATTATTTAAGATATTAAAATTATAAAATCATTTTTAAGTAGTGGAAAAAGAGAAAGTAAGACACAATTAGATGGACATATAGACTATAGCTCTGTTTGGCAGAGCTTTTAAGCTGTTATGCTTATAAGCAAAACACTTTTTAGTGTTTAGTAAACTGCTAAAAAACAGCTTATTTTGAAAGCTGAACCTCTTTTTGGTAAAAGAACATAAGCTGATCTCGTCTTACTTTCAAAATAAGCCGACTTTACTTATAAGTACAACTATACCGGACAGAATCTATATGAATTTGTCCTCCTGATTCGCAGGTATATAAGGTTAGAATTATTATGCTGTTTTATGGTCTATATTTGTTGAAATGCACATTCTTATTTATGGCCAATTGCAATGTGTACATCGCAGGACTCACTCATAGTAGTTGCTAGTACAAGTATTCTACATTTCACACACAAGCACAACCTCAAGAACACACTTTAGTAGGTAGAAGCAGATTTAGGCTAAATATGAAGGTCACTAATCACCAGCTGAAGCTGATGGATTCGAAATGAAGATTTTCGGCCAATCCAGATGAACAGATGGCTGCAACGTCGTGCCTCATCTGCTTCGGCCCACACACCAGAGCGCCAACGCTTGATCCTTTAGTCTCCAGCAAAATCCCTGCAAGATTCAGTTCAGTTCAGTTCAGCATAAGTTTAATTCGATGAATTTAGCTTAATTTAGTCAGTTGGGCAAAAATAAGTTTGGGAGAATAGATGCTCACTCTTGAGATCAGGTCTTGCTCCATAGTGCACCTTCATGGTCTTCACCAAAGATTGGTAAGGCAGGCTCTCTAGCTCTCTGTCACCATTCACATCGTGCTTTCCTTTCATCGAGTCCTCTAAGTCCTGAATCTGCTTAGTTTCCGCGACATTCTGTTTCTTGTTCCAGAGGAATGCAACAGTGGAAGTGATCGCGATGGAGAAGAAGATGAGGAAGATAGCAAGCACAGTCCTTCGCGTCATGAACTTGATCTTCATCATGTTCAAATCATCAGGATAGATGATGTAGTTCGTGTAAAGCCCCAAGAGGATCAAGAAGATGACGAATGAGGATGAGATGATTGCCGCGAGCCACAACCAGCTGTATCGGCCTAGAGTTGGAGCGACTGGTGCATCTGAGGACGAGGGATTGAAGCGAATGGTTCTGAGGGGTTCGGGTTTCTCAGCTGGATGTTCGTTTTCTCGTGTTATGTATGCCTGGATTTGGAGGTCCAGATTGCTTGATCCAGAAGGAAGGCCTGAAGATGGGATTAGGAGGTCTAGCATTGGTAGGTTTGAGGAGTTTTTGAATGTGGAGATGAGGAGTAGCTTTGGGGTTTTATGTTTTGTGTGTGTGCTTAAGAACATCAAGTCTTTGATGATGGAGATGAAAGGGGTGATTCCACTTCCTCCACTTATCATTACTAGCATGTCATGCCTACATCAAACATGGGCTACATTAGGGTTGTTGGATTTCGGTCCGAATGAACTCCATGAGTATGTTGAAAAAGACTAAACAAATATGTGATAAGTGAACACGTACGTTTAGTAAATCCCAAATTCAAAGAAAAATCCGCTAACAGAGAAAATTAAAGAGTGGTGTAACACATCTCAATAAAGGAAGAAGCCAATCTTCGTTTTGTTATACTTCTGTTCCAATTTTCAATCTTTTCTAGATTCATCGATATTGAATCAATCGAATAGCGATCAACGCGATGTGTTATTACACTAGCTAGGATTTTTACTAGGTTTCACTTTGTTAAAGTTAATAGCCAGTGATTACTAGCAAGATCATTCCATGTTACAAAAGAAAGAGATGCTCTATTTTCCTTCTTTCATATCATGTACAATATACTCCAATAAACACATATTTAATTTATTATTACCATCTTTTAGTCCTCTAGCAAAAATTAAAAGAGCTACATTCCCATCTTTATCTTTATTGTTTACTTCATATCTTCATAGTTTTACGGCCGGTCCTAATTACTAGAACTTATAAACTCACCCTCTCATAATTAATGAAAATCACAAATATTTTGTTAAAAATTGAAAATAAAACCAATGGCCCCATAAAATATTTTAATGATTCATGAATTTTTTTCAGGACAAAACTGACCTTAGGAAATGTGTTGTTGGAGGTCCATAGGGTCCTTCAATGGAAGCTTCAAGACGATTAAGAGATGATGAAGATGAGGGGAATGAAACGACGTCGTAGAGCTTCTTAGTCCAACTCCCTTCGCATTTGATAATAACACTAATTGTGTCTGGTTCCAATTTACTGCTAGAAGTTACTGTAAAAGGATGCCATTGCAGCTTAGATATGGTGGGAATGTTCACAAACATGGTGCTTGTAGGGGTAAATTCCAAGGCTGCATAATGCAATATTTCACAAAGATTAGAAATCCACAAGGCAACAAAATATGTTATAAATATATAAATGATAGTAGTGAAATAATTGACATTTTTACCCGACTTATCTCAAGTTAAAGTCAAATTTGTAGCTTAAAGGGTATCGTAAAGTGTTTAACAGAATAATTGGGTATCAAGAACTGATTTGACCCAATATTGATCCAACCTAGATCCAACCCAAAATTTAACAATGCGGATCAAATCCAAGTCAAATGAGTTGGGTCAAGTCAGCTTGAACAATTTTTACAACCATATATGTAACATAAGTACATGGATTAAAAAACATGACCCAAAAATTTTAAGACCCTATTCTATATCTCCTCATGAACCACACAGTAACATGCCCTGATCAGGACGATCCCACAGATATAATTCCATACACAGTGAAGCAAATGATGGATAGCGCGTACCTCGGATCTTGGAGAAGTTGAGCTCAAGAGCCTGGCACGACAAAACTCGGGCAGAAACCAGACGAACCTTCTGCCTCGATTGCAAGAACCTCAAAAACCGATCAATCACGAAGAGGTACATACCGGGTAGCATAATGCAGATGAAAAAGAGGCCTTTGTGAAGAATGTAGAAAATGATGAAGAGGATGTAGAGATGATGAGTGTAATAGAAGAGTTCGAACATTGTTCTTCTGATACGAGCAAATGTTGCACTCCACATTATTAATCCTGTCAATAAACACAGTTCTCCGGCTATGTTGTTTACGTATGTTTGGTCCCATGTTTCATCCCATTTTAGCAACTGCAAATTCAAAAGCAAAGTAAATTACTAAAGGCAATTGTAGAAATTTTTTTATTCCAATTTTGTTTTTAAAAGATCGTAATCTATATTAACAGGTCTAGTTTATTACATTGGAAAAAGGAATGTGCATACTGCACTCGACTTACATGGATTTAATAAGTCATTTTCAACTTGTATAGTGGCCAATTGATCTATATATCCTTGTTTTAGTGTTTGCATTATTATTATACTTCTACAAAATTCCATTCAATTTCACTTATTCATTTATTTATTTAAAGGAAAGTCTCAGGATGGACTTTTCATAAGCTTTATGAACAGCCCACAGGGGCATTTACCTTAAATGTTATAATTTTTCTATAAAATTTTAATTTTACTTTTTATAAGTTAAAACAAGTAATAATATGTATTTGAAGATGAAATATAAAAATATATGATATAAAAAATATTTTCAAACATTTTAAATTTTATATGTAATTCAGCAAATATAGTATATAAGTTAAGAAATAAGTGACATGTCGATAAGCCTATAGATTATACACCTCTAAGAAAACCTACTCTTTATTTAATATTTCAAAAGTTACTGTGATCGGACCATGAGTTTTGATTACCAAGTATCTTACGTAGACATGACATAATAATCCATTTTATTTCCTACAGCAATCCCACAAAATCAAGTCAGTTTCACCTTTTTTGTAATATGGATTTCTTGCTTATTCCAACATTTTGATGGGCAATGGTCCCAGCTTCCATACCCGTGTGATGATAAAACCTCGTGCTCCCTCCGATTTTTTTATATTGACATTATTTTCTTTTTGATATGATCTTTTTATATTGGCAAAGTTTTGAGAAAGACGGTCTTTTCATAAACTTATAGAAAGACGTGATTTAATTGAAATAATAAAATATTAAATGTCTAAGTTACCATATTAAAAATTCATTATGCAACGTGCAGTAGTATGAAAGTTTATAACCCGATTCATTCAACTCGAAAATTTTATTTTCGGGTCTTCTACTTTACACTTTAAACCTTGATCATTCATGACTTTTGGAAAGATCGTCTTTCAAGAGACAGACTCCTTTATATTTGTACATTTGTTTTAAATTTGAAATTATTTTATCTATTAAATTTATTTTTATTCTTCCGATACAATCTGCTTCACACATTTTATTTTTCCAAAAAAAAAAGTGCTTATTAATATGGTGCCAATATAATAAGACTAGAATTATACGTAGTTAAAATGTAAAAAAAAAAGTTAAAATTTAAACTAACATATGAAATGCTATGACAGTTTTACAATAACAGGAAAAACATTTTCAGTTATTAATTATAACAAGAACCCTTTACTGATGCAAAACCACCTTGATTTAAACCTTTAAATGTATGTTTAGCATACCTGTATTTATAAGTAAAATTAACTTATTTTAAAAGCCATAGAAAATCAGCTTTTACTTTTTTAAAAAAAATAGTTTATACTTCTTAAATAAATATTTTTTTAGTATTTTACCATTTAATTTATAAGTAAAGCATGCATTATCGTGAAATGATATCATTGGATATACCTAACTTACTCCATTCAAGCCTTTTTGGGACCTAGAATTTTCAAGAAAGTGGCATTGGGTGCCACAAAAGATAGGAATGGAATCCTATTTATCAAAGCATAAAGGAGCAATCATTACATGGATCCCTCAATAATTGAGTTAGTGGCTTGAGATTAAAACAAATATTGGTCACACTACTGATAAGTTTAATTTTTATGTTGAAATAATTATTTTCTTGTATAACGGCCTTTTATGTCCCTTACTTTTCAATATATAGGTGTACTCTATGAAGGATGATATTCTTAGTAAAAGTTTATACTCCTTCTATCCCAACCATTTTTGTATCAACGGTCTCCAATAATCATGTTTGACAGTAAATATGTGTAGATGCGGACAGTAATGATACACAAAAAAATTAAAGGCGAAACTGTCTTTAATCGATTGCCATTAAAGGCGATTTTTCAAAAACCGTCTTCCGTTGCAATTTAACCGCCTTTAAACAGGTAGGGGGGTACGAATAGAAGATTCCGAGTCTGGAAACTTCAATAGAAGGCGGTTTTAGGCGAATGTTTGAAAACCGTCTTCCATTACTGCCTTTAGTAGAAGGCTCTCTACTAGTGTATCATCCACTGTGATGTTTCACTCTGAATTTTTATCGTAAATATTATTTTATCTCGGAATTTTAAGTATCTATTAGTACTATAAGTAGGGAAATAAACAAAACATTCCTTACATGATTAAGTTTGATGTTTGCTTGGAGTTTAATTAAGCATCAACAAAACCAATCTTCATCACCTAATTCAAATGCTTAAAGCCAATCACTTCTTTTACCGTGATGTGAAAATATTAGAAGTAATAATATGTACTAACAATTAGTTAGAGCCAATTTGAAGCAATAACTTAATTTGCTTACTTTTCAAGTAAAAACCTAACCACAAAATCTCCAATGTGACCGGATATAGCTAAAACCTAGTGATGTTATTGATTCTCACTACCTAAAAACTTGAACCATAATGTTTCTTTACAATTAATATTTACAACTCAATGTTAATTATGAAGCTAATCAGCTTTTTAAGCTGAGTTTTGGTTTCTCATCTCTACGGAATAAACTAAAATAAATATTTGGCAACCGTTTTGTTAATTAGTTGAAAAGCCAGATTTTCTAGTGTCAATAAAAAAAAAGAAGAATTGAAGGAGAGTGGTTTTTTGAGTTATCTTTGGATTTTTTTTATCATTAATGGTTATGTTTTGTATATAACAGCTAAATTTAACTGTTAAACGTTTTTACGATAATAATTGATACCATTATAGACGACAATTTATTCGAAGTTTAGTTCTGGGGAAATTGGACTTTTCATAAATTTAGTATTAATAATAGTAATTTTATTGAAGTATTATATTTCTATTTAAAAATTTATTGTATATCTTAAATTTATACTTTTATATCATATTTTAATATCAATGTAATTAATCACATTTTAAAGTTAAAAAATATGACGCCTACATTAAAAGTACAATGTTTCACCAGGCAAACTCTTTATTCGAAGAGCCAAACTCCAGGAAATAAGGGATGTTATACTTTACAGTTTCCTAAAAATAACTAAGAAAATGCAAATTTCATGGAAAAATAACAATTATTTAGCTAAAATACAATATAACCAAAATTCTTTGAAATTTTACCTCGGACAATCGATTGGTAAGACCCCAGTAAATAATGTAGAGAAAGCCATGAGCAGTAAAACAGGTCATTGAAATGTTACCAAGCCACATGTGATATTTGATACTAGCCTCAGAAGTTATCCCTAAATAGGCCAAAATGGATGAAGCTCTTGTCACAGGAAAAAACAGAAATGTTAGGGCCACATTTCCTGCCAAACCAATCACCAATGCCAATCTTTCCAACTTTGCTTGCCACCTGGAAAAAATTCACCCCAAAAATTTCATCTTCGCGCTTCATGAAAAAGAGAGGAATTTAATGGGACAATACATGAATTGAGGCATCACCATTTGAAACATGTAATCTTTCACGACCCGTGGTGTTAGAAAGTTTTAGAACGGTTGATATCGCTTTTTGAAACAGCATAAAATTTCGCCCGAGCAGTTATTAGTTAGATAATGCATTATTACCGCGGTTTACAATTCGAATATGTAAAATCGCGCCATATCTCTTCTTAATACTTAAATAGTAGGCATTAGAAGTGAGCGGTTGTTATTCATCGTCATATATTATACTAACTGGAATTCCGTATTTTATATGTAGTTGATATTTTTCTACTCTGAGCTACAACCACTTTCTCTATGAAAACGCTCTATTTTGTAACTATACATGCTCCTCATCATTAGCACCACCGCCCACCACCAGCACAATTTTCGACAACCACCACCGAAGCAGAATAAAAAAGAAACACACAAAAGAAAAAAGAGGGCTATGATCTCTTACACTTTATCCCCTCTAGTCATTGCCACCATGTTGATCTTCTCATACCAGAAATGCATATATGCAGAGAAGTACCAAAGAGTGAGCAAAATGAACATTGCAAAGAAGAAAAGCTCAATCCAAGTCACAATCCCAAGGCCCTTTAGGATCAATGGCTTCTTCAACACCTTCCATATCTTTGAATCCATCTTCTTAGATTTGTTGGAATATTGATCCCCATTATCAATTCCCTTTCCCAAGTGAGTGTATATGCACCCCACAACAGCAAGGAATAGTATTGGGAATGTGAAATCCAAGATTATTGGACCTAACAAAACATAAATATATAAGAGGCTAAGTTTCAGGAAATGCCGTATTTTCTAAACGATTAGAACAACCGCTTGAACGTGAAAATACAAGAAAAAGTACAATCTAAGTTGCGAAATCGAGCATATAAGTTAAAAAGTATAAGGTTTAATTTGGAAAAAAATGCGGTGTTTAAGTTAAAAAGTACAGTGGATGCATCATAACTTAAAAAAAAAAACCGTTGTTCAGGAGGCCTTCTCAACACAAGAACTTCGAATGCTTGAAATGTGAACACAAGACTGATAGAATGTACTCCCTCAGTCTCAACTGCAACTATATAGCACAAAATCGGATACAACTTCTAGGTGGTGGAACGACTAGATCGGGAAAGTCGCAGACAATTTTAACTGGAACGGAAGGACGAAGCACAGGATAAAAGAAATGAACCTTGTATTCCAAAGTAGGTTGAATTGGTGTCAGCCATGATGTGAGGAACCCATTTGTTGTAATAAGTATCAGTTGGCATGATGCACCACATCATGATATAGCCAAGAAAAACTATCACTGAAATTCCCACCATTGTTGCTCTGATAATCTTGATTGGTAGTGTTCTTGCATGGTGGCTTTCATCCATCTTCTCCTTCCCATCCATGTTGATTTTACCGTGTGAGTGTGTGTTTTTGGAAATGTGGAAATCAATATAAAAGTAGGGTTTGAGGTGTGAAATTGTGTAGAACAACAATGAGGTTTTGGGAGTTATTTATAAACTTATTTCTGAGGTTTGGGGTCGTTGAGATTGCCCACTTGTCCATCATCTCTTTCTTCGCCTTTTCTATTTAACAATTTTTTCAAATATTGGAAAAATGGTTGAGATGATACATTTTACACTTTAGGGCTTTGAACAAAACATTGTCATGAACGTTATTCGTTCTCATTTACTTATTTTACTTTTCACGTAGTCTTGTTTCAGCTAGACTAAATTTTAGGCGGGACCTTTCCGCACTTCTTCCCCGTTCTTTTTTGCATCTCCTGCAGAGAGATTTCCCCAATTCCTTTCCAGGGAAAACGAAATGGAAAAAAAATTACAGAAAAGTTCTGTGCGTAAGGTTTATGCTGGCTTATAGAAGACAACCTCTTTACTTCTTTTCTTCCAACGAGAATATGAAGCGATGTGAGTATATATTTAAAGTTTTGGAATACTTAAGAAGAGCTAAGTCAATGGTTAAAACACAAGAATTATTTAACAATGAACAAAATAACTATTATCCTCTTCATGATTATATAATGTTTTTCATTTACATCCAATATTAGGATTAATAAAACAGACAAATGAACCTTAGCTTTCATCTTTCTTCAATGTGCATTTGACTGTACAGCATATGTCACACATGTGCGCGTTTGATATTGCAGTAGGAACGGCCGCTAATATAGACTCACAACCAAACCGAACTAATTCTTCGTTTTTATTAATCACAAAGAACAACTCATTTTCCATTTTACATTTTCTGGAGACGGTGTTTTCATAAATCATGAAAAGTTTAACGTTTAAAGTGTAAATGAGAAGAAATGAAGATAAAATTTTTGGATGGCATGAATCGAGTTATAAACTTTATAATTACTACATGTTGCATAATAAATTTTTAATATTGCAACTAAGACCTTCTACCTTTTATTATTCTAGTTAAATCTCGTATTTCCATAAAATTATGGAGAGAGTGTCTTTCCCAAAACTGTGTCTCTTTTAAAAGTCAAGTGATCAGTATGAAAACAAATTTCATGAACCTCGTAATATATATTACTTCCACAAACTTTCAATAAAAATAAAATTTATGGTACACACCTATATTTTATTAGTTTGCAATCACACCCATGATGAAAAAATCTAGCATCAATCATTATAGTACTGAAGCCATATATTTCGGGCATTACTATATCTCGCCCTGTATTTTACTATTCTCGCCCTAATACGTATAAATACACGTATTAATATTTTTTAAAAAATAAAAATTAAAAACCCTAAAATCCTCTCCCCCTTCCCTCTCTCCATTCCATCCGGCCAGGTGCCGCTGCCCGCCGCCCGCCGCCCGCCGCCCGCCGCCCGCCGCCCGCCGCCCGCCGCCCGCCGCCCGCCGCCCGCCGCCCGCCGCCCGCCGGCGCCCGCCGCCCGCCGCCGCCGGAAATCCGCCGGAAAATCGCCGGAAAACGTAAGTTTTGGAGGATTTTTTTTAGTTTTTGTGCGAATTTTTTTTGTTTTCGTGCGAATGAGGGGTTTAGTTGTAAATATAAGAAAATAGGAGGCTTCACTCTTAAATTAATTTATTTCATAAGATCATAGGAGATTAAGATGTAGAATAATTCGGAGAAATCTAATATTAGGAATTTAATGAATTTTGGAATTAAAACGAAGAAATTGTGTTTTTTAGAAATTATTTAGTTCAAATTTGGAAATGATTACTATTTCCGTAATTTGGAAAGTATATGTGACATAATAGAATATAGTTCTATTTAAATAAAATTTATTAATCCGATGTAAACAATTGTGTAGTAAAATTATTATGATATGTTTTAACAATTGTTTCCTTGAATGTTAATAATAGTGTGATGTGGTAAAAAAATAAGATTATTTAGTAATGTAATTTCCAATTTGTAACTTAAAAAAATGTCAAGTCTGAATCATTTGCTTCGCGTCCGCATGGAGCTTGCTGCTCTGTCTATGACCCTCGGGGTACACTGAGAAAGAGTGGTTGTGCATCCCTCGCCTAGGATCCTTGCACGGCACTACATTCCAACCATCCCCCGTGATGCTCTGTTTCAAGACAATCGCGAATGGGCAGTCACAACTTCTGGTCGAGCTGCTACTCCGTCGGACTCTACATCCTTATCCTTTCGGCCCCGATTGCAAATGCAATATAACCTCAGCGGACCATTCCTATTCTGTTTGTAGGACTTCGTGACAAGTTCAAATCCCACCTGCAGAGCAATCCGTTGCAGCATCAACATTAACGTTACAATAATTAAAATTAACGTTACAATAATTAAAATTAACGTTACAATAATTAAAATTAACGTTACAATAATTTTTACGTTACAATTAATAAATTAAAATACTCAGATGAGCATAAATTAAAAAATTAAGATGAGCATAAATTTCTTTCTCCCTAACAGCTAACATTGTGGCTAGAATTAATATTACATTCTTACAGTACAACAAATTAAAATATCAAAATAACGTAAAAATACGTAACTTAACGTTACAATAATTAATAGGACATAAATTAGAAACAGCATTACGTAACAAATATTAATAGGAGATAAATTCATAGGAGATAAATGTACAATAGTTTCTACGTAACAGTTAATAAATTAAAACACAAAGACGAGCATAAATTTCTACGGCAAAAATTATTCAATTTAACAACTACGTAACTAATTAGTAAAATTACCTCCGAAGACATGGAATTTCTAACACCCTTTCCGGAGTAATTTTTGCTCGTTTTGGATAGCAAAAAATTTCGAGTGCCCTCAAAATGAGTAGAATTCGTGCTAAAAAAAAAAAAAAAAAAAAAAAAAAAAAGGCACGGCTCGCGCCCAGGCCACGGCGAGCCGTGGCTCGCGCCCGGACCCCGGCGAGCGGACCGACGGTGGCTCGCGCCCACCGCACGGCGAGCCGTGGCTCGCGCCCGGACCCCGGCGAGCGGACCGGCGGTGGCTCGCGCCCGGACCCCGGCGAGCGGACCGGCGGTGGCTCGCGCCCACCGCACGGCGAGCCGTGGCTCGCGCCCGGAACCCGGCGAGCGGACCGGCGGTGGCTCGCGCCCAGGCCATGGCGAGCCGACCGGTGGCGCCTCGCGCCCAGGCCGTGGCGAACCGGAGCCGGCGGCGGCGGGCGGTGGTCCGGCGGCGGCGGGCGGTGGTCCGGCGGCGGCGGGCGGTGGTCCGGCGGCGGCGCCCGGTGGTCCGGCGGCGGCGCCCGGTGGTCCGGCGGCGGCGCCCGGTGGTCCGGCGGCGGCGCCCGGTGGTCCGGCGGCGGCGCTCCGGCGGCGGTGCCGGAATTTTTTTCTTGTCAGATTTTGGATTTTTTTTTTGTTGAATTTTTTAAATTTGAATTTAGTTTAATTTAGTTATTGAAATTAAATTAAAAATATATACTGTATACGTATTAGGGCGAGGATAGTAAAATACAGGGCGAGATATAGTGATCCACTATATTTCAACCATTGGAAACTTGGTTAGTTTTGCTCCAAAGTCTAAGAAAGGCTAAGTGTGAAAAAAGTGCTCATTCCTAAATTATTGGAATAACCACTTGGGTACAGGGTTTGCCCAAGTGGTTAGAACACTGCGCTCGGTCAAGTACAACCACAGTTTGATTCCCCCTGTGTGAGTATATGGGATGCTCACTCCATTTTGTTTGAGTCATGTGGGAGTCTCACCCCACTTTATGTGAGACACAGTTATCATCCTAATGAGAAGGAGTCAGCTGTTTAATCAAAATTTTTTTATTAAAATAATTACTGTACTTTTTAACTTAAAAAATGGAGTGTGTCTCTTGAAAGACGGTCTTTCCATAAGTCATGGAAAGACCAAGGTTTAAAGTGTAAATTAGAAGAAATGAAGATAAAAATTTCGGGTTGCTTGAACCGGATTATAAATTTTATAACTACTACATGTTGCATACTAAATTTTTAATGTTGCAACTAAGACCTTTTACCTTTTATTATTTGAATTAAACCCCGTCTTTCCATAAGCCTATGGAAAGACCGTCTTTCCATAAGCCTATGGAAAGACCGTCTTTCCTAAAATTTTGCCTAAAAAATGTGTATGTAATTTAAATATTCCATATTATAATTTAAAAATAACGAAAATATTATTTAAAAAATACAATATATAGGTTGAAAAATATACTGCTCCCTTTGCCCCATACAAACATGCAAAGGGAGAAAAATTGTTTCAAAATTTTGTAATCTGCAAAGTGACTCTTTTAGCCTTCTGCCATCCACCCACCACCATCCCAACACCACTAACCACCACCAACAATATAGTAGTGGTGCTTTAATTTACAATACCATACCAAATTTCACAAACAAATTCATCACAAAAAAAATCAGTTTTACCCATTAAAAGTCAACATAAAATCTTGTAGTATGTATCAAAGTTCCATAACAGTTGCGTTCTCGCTGTCATCGCCTCCTCGCAGCTGTTTAGGGTTTTGCAGCGGTGGTCGTGGCGTTGTGTGAGGGCTTAGCCATTGTTTTATGAGGATTTGTCGTGTTGTGAGGATTTCAGGCGGTGGTGATGGTGGCGGAATATTGATAGCATCAGAATTGGAAGCAATGTTGGGTTTTAATTTTTAATAAGGGCAATATTTTCCTTTTGCTACTAATATATTTTGTGATGTTTCTAAATTCGAAAAGTGTGCCGCTTATGATGAAACTGATTAAAAAGAAAAGTATAGTGCTTAAATTAGGACAAAAAAAAACTATAAATTAAGTATTGTGTTGTTTAGGAGAGTATCTGCCAAGCAGTATGAACATTTAAGACATATTATTTGTGTTTTTAAAAATTATACAAATTCTTCGTGGTTACATTGATTTAGTTAGAAGCAATTTCTCGACATGCCATCAAAGTTACTGTTATTAGGTAAAAGAAAATGACTAATGATAACTATTTCATTTCTTTCACTCATTTTGAAATGACTTGATTATGTTTTCAATTAAAATGCAATTTATTTCACTTTGATCTCTATTTAATGTTTAGTAGTACAAGACTGTATTGAATTCAAATTAACTCGTGAATTCGATTGGACAACAAAAAATAATTACATATATCATTCAAAAAATTTCAGCATGTTCCAAAACATCTAAGACTTATAAATTCATAAGGAGTATTTGCATTCAAATGGTTCCTTCACGCGCTCGATGCACTATCCAATGGTGATTGCTGGCATGTTTGCCATAAAATTTTCAATTTTGATCGATCAATAAACTGATTAAGAGTTCCATCTCATGTGATAGAGGAAAATTATAAATTAAAAGATTGATTTCCCGTGATGATTATGATATTACTGAATGGAATAAATAGAGTACAAGCGAAAGATTATGACTAAAATAACTCTACTCTATTCAACAAGATAAACACAAATAAAACCAAATCTAATCATCACATTGACTTATTCTAACACCCCACTCGAGCAAAGCGTCAGATGCTCACCGACGCACAGTTTGGATCTGAATAACTCAACAACGGACGAGAGAGCCCCTTGGTGAAGATGTCCGCAATCTCAAGGGAGGTCGGAACATGAGAAACACGTAGCTTGCCAGAGGTCACAAACTCACAAACAAAATGGTAGTCGATATCAATATGTTTCGCCCCTCTTGTGCGCCACCGGATTCTACGCCAAAAAGATAGCACCGTTGTTTTCGCATAACAGCAATGGTGAACCAGAGAGCGGAACCCGAATATCACAGAGTAAATGAGTGAGCCAAACAACCTTTGAAGCGGTGTTGGCACCAAAGGTTGTTTGGCAAGAGCACAATACTCATAATCAGTGCTAGAGTGAGAAACAGTTGGTTGTTTCTTAGCACTCCATGAGACCAGATTCCCGCCAAGGAAAATAGCATAACCACAAGTGGACCGACGAGTCTCCAAACAACGAGCCTAGTCAGCATTAGAATACCCCAACACCTTAGGAGAATTGGCATAATGGAAGCTAAGTCCAAAATGAAGGGTACCATGAACATAACGTAGAATCCGTGTGATTACAGCGAAATGGTCATCTCAGGGATCCTGAAGATACCGACTGACCGTGTTGACCGAAAAATCCAAATCCGAACGAGTGATGGTGAGATACTGAAGTACCACAACAAGCAAATGATACATAGTCAGATTCCTGAACGGAGGACTAGTCGAACTGTGCAGTTGAGAATCGAAAACAAATGGCGTAGAGACTGGTGCAATATCAGACATACCGACCCGAGTCAGAATATCCTGAGCATACTTTGCTTGACCAAGAAGTAACCCTGAAGAGGTAGGCGAAATTTCAAGGCCAAGAAAGTAATGAAGAGCACCAAGATCCTTGATCGCAAACTCTTTGTGTGTCCGATCAATAAACTGTCAAAGAAGTGTCGAGTTGTTTCCTATAAGGATGATGTCGTCCACATACACAAGCAGATACAGTAGCAACGATCCTCTTAAGAGGACAAATAAAGAAGTATCGGCTGAGCTGCACTGAAACCCAAGCTGAGTCAAATAACTACTGAAGCGCTGGAACCATGCCCGATGAGCCTGCTTAAGACCATAAATGGCCTTTCGCAAGCGACAAACGTAGTCCGGATGAATAGGGTCCTGATATCCAATGGGCTGCTTCATATAGACTGGAGTATCGAGAACGCTATAAGAAAAGATTTTTGACATCCAGCTGATGAAATGGCCAGGAGCGCATGGTGGAAATGGCGAGAACCGTTCAAATAGTGGAGGCTTTGACCTCCAGACTGAAAGTGTAGTCAAAGTCAAAACCCAAAATTTGTGAGAAACCATGTGCCACAAGTTTAGCTTAGTGACGATCAATAGTGTCATATGGACGATACTTCAGTCGATAAACCCATTTGGAGCCAACAATGTTAGCGTCCGAAGGGCGAGGCATCAAATCCCAGTGCGCTGATCATGAAGAGCTGCCATCTCGTCATCCATAGAAAAAACCCAAGCCGAATCCTGAAGGGTAGTTCAATAATTTAACAGCTCAAACTGAGCAAGTACGGCAGCAATAAGACCATGGGCGACAATATTCGAATAATCCTTGTGATGTATGGCTCATGTAGCCGACCTAGTAGCCATCTGATGGGTACAAGGTCGAGGAGAAGAAGTCGGAGGAGTGGAGTCGGATGAGGCAACTAGTGAAGGGGAGACCGAACTGGGTGGAAACTAGGCGGCCGGTCTAGCCGTCGGAGATGCAGGTGGTGCTGGCTGAGGAACTGGAGCCAGATTCGTAGCAAAAAATGGAGCAAGGGGCTAAAGGAGATAGAGGCGGCACAGGAGAAACTATAGGCAAAGGAGGTGCCGAGTCAAAATCAGGATCAAGAAATGCAAAAACATCTAACACTGAAGATGGAGAACTGGTCGCCGAAGGAATGGATGGGGCGAATGGAAAGAACATCTTGTCAAAACGAGCATTTTGAGTGACATAGATTCTTCCAGTAGTGCAATCGAGACACCAAAAGTCTTTATACTGCGAGCTGTAGCTAATAAATACACATGGTATGCTGTGAGGAGACAGCTTGTGGTCATCAAAAGGGCAAATAAATGGGAAGACCCAACAACCAAAAGCATGAAAATTGGTGTATATAGAACTCGACCATTAACAACTTCATATGGTGATCATCCACCAAGAACATGAGTGGGCAACTGATGTATGGTATAAGTGGCTGCAGCAAAGGCATCAAGCCAGTGGGAGAGAGGAATATGAGAGTAATATAGCATAGACAAACCCATCTCAGCAATGTGACGATGCTTACGCTCAGCCCGACCATTCTACTTAGGAGTATACGGGCAAGAAATCTGATGATAAATGCCCCTTGTCTGAAAGTGAGAGCATAAGTGACCATTTATGAACTCAGTCCCCCTATCACTCTACAACACCTTAATGGTGGAAGAGAACTGGTTCTCCACAAAGGCCTCAAACTGGGGATAAACATCCCAAAAATTAGATTTGCGGTGCAGTGGGTAAAACCACGAGAGTCGGGAATGATCATCGAGGAAAATGACATAGTCAGAGAAATCATCAGCAGAAAAAATAGGAGAAGACCCCTATAAATCACAATGAATCAGATCAAGTACCCTAGCAGCACGTTTATCATTTGTATGAAAAGATAAATGTTTTCCTTTAGCCTTTTCACATGCATCACAAAGGGTGAGTTTAGGCAAAATCGATGAGACCGATAAGCATCAAGAAGCACGCAAACCTGAAATAACGAAATGGAGAACATGACCAAATCTAGCATGTTAGATTTCAAAAGACGCACGCGATTTATTTGACTCCACAGTAGAAAACAAAGCAGACGCCCATGGTCTAACACATAAAGCCTATCTTCAATATGGAGGTGCCCCAAGATTTTCCTAGCGATTTTATGCCGAATAATAAATGAACGATCATCAAAGCAGACAACAACATTTAAATGTCGAGATGATTTGCTAATCGAAAGCAAATTCTTAGGGATATTAGGCACACTAGATACATCATAAAGTGACAAAAACTTATTAATTCGAGAATTACCAACATGAGTAATGGGGAGTTGAGAACCATTACTAATGTAAACGTGGGCAAAACCATTATAAGGTGTCACATAATCAACAACCGCTTTAGATGAAGTCATGAGCAGGAGCAGCTGAGCACGTACAACACATGCAAGTGACACCTTCGCTGGCGCGTTAATGGCACGCCCAAGGAGACAAGGCGGGCGCATGTATGACACGCACTGGGAACAAGTTGGATGCATGGATCTCACGTGCTGAAGGAACCTGCTGGAGACGATGATGCGCAGATAATTGCTGATGGCTCTGACCGCAGAGAATGATGCCGCAGAGAGACAAATCGGACGCCGGAGAAAAAGATGCCGGTGGATAAAGAATTGCTTCTGGGAGTCGATGCTGGAAACAAAAAATAGCGACAGGAAATTGAGAGAGATGCCAAGGAAGAAGACGCCGGGAAGTGAAGAGTTGTTGTTGGGAGTCGGTGCAGAGATGAAGAATCGGAGATCTGTAAAGACCGATTGAACAAAGAACGATCGGGAAGAAAAACAACCACCACAAGGTTGCCCGGAGTTTGTCGAAAGTCTGCTGGAATTTCTCCGAAAATTGAGGGAAGGCTGTGTCAGTAACGGAAAAGAAGAAGAAAGGGGGAGGGGGAGGAGATCACTGCTAGGATCGGCGAGACTCTGATACCATGAAAGCTTGATTTTCTGTGATGATTATGGTATTACTGAATGGAATAGATAGAGTATAAAAAATATATTATGATTAAAATAACTGTAGCCTAATCAACAGGGTAATCACAAATCAAACCAAATTTAATCATCACATTGACTTATTCTATCATAAATGATGAAAAGTATAAATTAGAAGTTTTTAAATTTAGGGGGCAAAGTGTATTTTTTTATTTGAGATTAATTTTACAAAATGCACGGAACATCGGGGATTTTATTGCAAACATTAAATATTTTCAGCTCTAAACTCCCTTACTCTTTCGTGCCATTTGATTACCTCCTCACTTTTCTCCTCGTCCAACGACGAGAATTTAGGGGGTGCGTAGGAATGCCTAATCCCTCCCAATTTTTATTTTTATAAAGTGATTTGTGTTAAAAATTATAGATAATAAATATAAAATTAATTAAAATTATATTTCGATCCCCCTATACTAAAATCTTGATTCCACCTATGCTCTCACCTCTCACAATCTAATAGAGTTTGTAATCTAATAGACTACGTACTTTCCTTAGTTAGTTTAGTCAACTCATGTAAACTAGTTTAGTCAACTCATGTAAACTAGGTTTTAGTCAACAAATCAAGTTTACGTTTAGCCTCGAGTGCATTTTTCATTCTGTGAATATCAAATCAGAAAACTCTCTCCCAAATTTCCTCGTTTCATGGTATCAATGCCAACTCTTTGAAACCCTTATTTTTTCACCGTCGCCGTCCACACTCACCACTGCCAACCATGAGCAACTCGGACAACGTTGTCAACACACCAACTCCATCACCTCTACCCGCCGATGACACTCTAATTATGTCGCCGCCTCTGAGCTTCTATGGCAGCGACCTCTTAATTTCTCTTCTCCCTTCTACCTTCACCCTTCTACCTTCACCCTTCTAATCACCCGGGCTTGTCTCTTGATCTGGTTGTTCTTAAGGGTGATAACTATTAGGAGTGGACTACCTCGATGAAGAATGCACTCAAGGCTAAGCATAAACTAGGTTTTGTTGATGGTCGTATCTCTCGGGATATTGTTGCCTCGGTTGACCTTGATGACTGGTATAGTGTTAATTCCATGCTCATCGGATGGGTTGTTCAATCTATTGATTGTTCTCTGTGATCTTCCATCACTTATCCAGAAAATGTTTTTGAGCTCTGGGAGGAACTGCATCATCGATTCTCTGTCGAAAACAGGCCGCGTCTTCTTTAGCTTCGTGCAGACTTGGCTAATTGTCGCCAAGGTGGGAAAACAGTCGCATCATATTATGTTGCCCTCAAGAAGATTTGGGATAAAGTCACGACCTACGTTCCCCTTCAAGCTGGTCTATGCAGCAATTTTTTGTGTAATATCATGGCCAAACTTCGTGCAGAATGTGATGTCGAGCGTCTTCATCAGTTCTTTCTTAGGGTTGATAACTCTTTCGGGACTCTTAGCTCCTGTCTTATGGCGCAGGAGCCGCTGCTATCTCTCAACCGTGTTTATGCCTTGGTTGTGCAAGAAGAATCCCATAAAACCCTTATGCATGAACGGGACACTAAATCAGATGACATGGCCTTTGCAGTCCAGGCCAAATTAACCCCACTAGCGCGGTCCCCGACTCTCCCGGCACCGGACATATTGGCTCTATCGTCCGGTCGTCCCTCCCGAACCCGTTGTAGCAAATCGGGCCACAATATCTCTAAGTGTTGGAAGTTCCACGGTGTTTTCGAGGGTTTTGTGCATCGATCAACCCTACGTAACCATGGCATTGGCCGATGCCGTGGTAATCTGGCAGCTGGTGTTGCTCTCTCGGTGCAACAACAGGTCCCAGCTCCACCGTCTGACATAATGTCTTTCCTAGAATCCGCCACTCGAGGCTTGAATCTCAATCTGGACAAATGGCAGGCGTGTTGCAGATGTATAACACCGTGAACACTCCCTCTTTTGATGCTACTGGTAAGCACTTTCTTTGGATTCTCGACACAGGTGCTTCTTTTCATATGACTGGAAATCTTGCCATCCTACATGATATTATTGATATTGCTCATGTGCCTATCAAGTTCCCAGACAACCATGTTGTTTTAGCAGTTAAGAAAGGTTCTTTGGTTTTCTCCCAGTCTTCCATAATTGATCATGTTCTGTATCTTCCGACATTGGAATGCAATCTTCTGTCCTTTGCTAGGTTGCTTCTAAATGCTCGTTGTTTTTTCTTGACCAAAAATCTATGTATACTTTAGGAAAGCGATACGAAGATAGTGATTGTTGTGGGTGAGCAAAGGTAAGGAGTTCACTAGTTGCGGTATTTCTTGGCAGCCGCACATGCCCAGTCTGCGACCAAGACCGAGAAGGTGACCTCGGTGGAGTTATGGCATCAGAGGCTAGGGAATCCCTCCTTTAAAGTTTTAGCATCTTTACCTGTTTCTTATGATTTAGTACAGAGTTCTACTCCTTGTACCATTTGTTTTTGTTCGAAACAAACCAGAGCTATTTTTCAGTTGAGTTCTAATAAAGTCACAAACTTATTTGAACTTGTTCATTGCGACATTTGGGGTCCATTTAGAATTCCTGCTTCTTGTAGTGCTACTTACTTTGTTACTATTATTGATGATTACTCTCTTGCTACTTGGGTTTATTTAATTAAGTCCAAATTAGAGGTTTTGAGACTGGTTATGAATTTTTGTGCGTTGATTGTCACTCAGTTTCAGACATCAGTTTGCCATTTTAGATCAGACAATGGTACAGAGTTTTTCGGTCTTAAGGATTATATTGCTACCCATGGTATTGTCCATGAGACCTCATGCGCTTACACACCTTAGTAAAATGGTAGAGTGGAACGCAAGCATCGCCATCTCTTAAATGTGGCGCATGCTTTGCGGTTTCAGGCTGCTTTACAGATTAAGTTTTGGGGTAAATGTATCCTTACAACATGCTTTCTGATCAACCGAACTCCTACGCCGGTTCTTCAAAATCAGACTCCTTTTCATTTACTTCCAAAAAGATCCGAAGTACTATGATATTTGGGTTTTTGGCTGTCTATGCTTCACCTCCACTCTTCCTCGGCCTACAAACAAGTTTGCTGCTCGTAGTCATAAATGTGTATTCATGGGTTATCCTAGTGGAAAGCAAGGTTGGCGTCTATATGATCTTGAATCTGAACGGTTTTTATTTCTTGAGATGTTGTGTTCTTCGAAGATAAATTTTCATTCCGGGTTCCATCCGCTTCTCAAACGCCCACTTCGACACAGGTTCTCCCTCATCCAGCCATATTTGATCATCTTGATTCTTCACTCTCCGTGGCTCTGGGGGAGCTCTTCACCACTTCTTTCCTTCTCCACGGACAGGGGGAGCATTGCTTCAGACCCCGACAGCTTGTTACCGATCATTCCGCCTGTGCAGCGTCCTTCTGCAGCTGAGCTCACTTCCAACGACATCGGCTCCTCAATGCCTGTAAGCTTCTCCGCTGTGGCTAGCTCTCCAGTCGAGAAGATTATGTTGGACATTCGGCGCAACTTGCAATAGTGTCAGCCCAACGTTTTACTCAAGGATTATGTTTGTAGCTCCATGCTTCGTGATAATTCTTAGTTGGATGTCTCTTCCACCACATATCCAATCTCTAGCTTTGTCTCATTAGCAAAGTTTGCTCCAGCTCATGCTCACTTCTTAGCAGCAGTCACCTCAAGCCATGTACTAGTTCACTTCTCGGAGGACGTACAATAAGTTTGTTCGCGTGATGCCATGCACTTCGAACTTGAAGCACTCGAGAGAAATGGTACTTGGTATCTCATAGCTCTTCCTCCTGGAAAGAAACCAATTGGCTACAAATGGGTGTATCACATCAAGTACAAGTCTAATGGCGATGTTGAATGCTGTAATGATCGTCTTGTTGTGTTAGGTAATCACCAGGTGGAAAGCATTGACTTCAATGAGACGTTTGCTCCAGTTGACAAAATGGTCACAGTTCGTACGTTCCTTTCCGTTGTTGCTGTACGAGATTGGGAGCTGCACCAAATAGACGTCCATAACACTTTCCTTCATGGTGACTTGGACGAGCTTGTATTTATGACATTCGGGCTACTCTAAGGCACTTCCTGGTCAGGTATGTTGATTACACAAGTCCCTTTATGGTCTCAGACAGGCTCCACAAAATTGGTTCTCTAAGCTTTCTCAGCCACTTCAACAGTATGGGTTTCGACAGAGCTATGCAGATTACTCACTGTTCATTCTTACCCATTATGGTTACACTTTTTATGTCTTGGTGTATGTCTATAACTTAATTATTGCTAGAGATAGCTCTACTGTTATATCTACTTTCAAGCAGTATTTTTCATCCTGTTTTCATATGAATGACCTCAGGATTCTTCAGTATTTTCTGGGTTAGGAAGTAGCGCGTAATCCATCTGGCATTTTTGTCTCACAATGCAAGTACGCACTGGAGGTGGTGGCCAAAGCTGGTCTGCTCTGCTGCTAGCTGATTGCTTCACCTATAGATCCGACACAGACTCTCGCCAAAGCTTCTGGTCCGGATTATAATCATCCTGAGCAGTATCGTCGCCTTATTGGAAAGTTGGTCTATCTTACTATTACCAGGCCTGAACTCAGTTTTGCAGTTCATACTCTTTCGTAGTTCATGCATCAGCCAAAGGTGGATCATTAGTCCGCATCATTGAGGGTTTTTCACTATGTTAAAGGTAGTCAAGGCCTGGGTCTATTTCTTTCTCGAGATAATAGCTTGGCTCTGACTGCCGATTGCGACTTAGATTAGGCGACCCATCCAGTTACTCGACGTTTTGTCACATGCTATTTGGTCACTTTGGGCATCTCACTAGTTTCTTGAAAAACCAAGAAACAACACACTATTTCGCATTCTTCAGCAGAGGCCGAATATAGAGCTATGGCCAATGTGCTTGCCGAGATTCTTCGGCTGCATTCACTTCTCCGCTCTTTTGGTGTTCATCACTCTTCTCCGGTTCGGCTTTTTTGTGATAGTCAGGCTTCCCTCCACATTGCAGCAAATCCAGTATTTCATGAGTGGACCAAACACATAGAGATTGGTTGCCATCTCATTCGTGATTTAGTGTCTTCGCGTGTCATTTCTACTCATCATATTTCCACTTCGGACCAGCCTGCGGACATTTTTACCAAGGCACTAGGACGGACAGCTTTTTTCACCTTAGTTCCAAGTTAGGCATTCTCGATCTACATACTACAACTTGAGGGAAAGTAATAGAGTTTGTATTGTAATAGACTACGTACTTTCCTTAGTTAATTTAGTCAACTCATATACATTTGGGTATAAATCTCTTTCATTATGTGAATATCAAATCAGAAAACTCTTTTCCAATTTTTTCTCGTTTCACAATCGAAGCTCCATTCCCCAGATGGTGATCTCCGTCCAATTTCAACAACTACACTATGATTCCAAAAATTGATCTCCCAAAAATACATATTAGGCCCAAAACCCTAAACTCTGTTCGGAGTCAAACCCAAACTATATTGATTCAGCCAGCCTTTGTCGAAGCCTAATTTGGACCAATGCCAAAAATACCATAAAATATAACCGAACGCCGGAAAACATCTGTGGAACCCCTCATCTGTGACATTCAATTGCTATATATGAACACCCACGGGTGTACCCCAGTGGTTGGGAGATGGGTGGGATCGCCAATTATCCCTGGTTTAAAATTCGGCAGCAGCAGTGTGGGCCTTGTGTGCACCGAGTCTATGGATCGGCCCATTGATCCTGGTGCTGGACTACTGTAATTTACCTCTCATACGATGACCGGGGTGTCGGGCTGGTATGGGCCGCTGAGAGCGAGCGGTGATCGTCTTTTGCCAATTGCTATATATGATACATTAATTCAGGACACCAAAAGGATCATTATAAAATACATGTTTTTTTACTTATACTTAAATGTCCATTCATTTATACCATTTTTTATGGCTCATAACCACTTACTATTCTATACTTTCATTAAAATTGTCGGTATTTCACCACTCCAAACAGAAGAAGTTAAATATTGCAAAGGTACGAATAAGATTTTACCAGCTCAACATTAGAATCAGAATTCCCTTGTACAATTTACAACATTAATTGCACAAGATGAAATACTAGAGAACATATAAAAAAAAAGTTAAATAATAATATGCCGTAGGGCATTTCACCAACTGAAACTGATGGACTCGCAGTTAAGATTGGAAGCCAAACCCGAAGAACATATTTTTGCAACTTCATGCCTCAACTTCTTTGGTCCGCTGACTAAAACTCCCACACTGGCTTCTTTGCGCTCCAAAAGAATTCCTACATCAATTCAAAACATAAATACTATTGCAACTGCAATTGGACGTTTTTGCAACTGAACTGAAATACAGTTAACTTGATGATATAATTTAGGTTAATTTAGGTCTATGATTACTATTTTTCACGTTGGTTAGTTTTAGTTCAATTCAAATCAGACGAAAAGAACGGAGTTTTACTCTTAAGGTCGGGCCTTTCACCAAAATGGACATTTGTAGACAAGGAAAGTGACTCTTGTGGTAAGCTTTCCAACTCTCTATCTCCATTGTAGAACCATGAATTAGGGGAAGTTGTCGGAGTAGCGCCTTCCAAGCTCTGAATCTGCTTACTTTCCATAGCATTTTGTTTCTTGTTCCATAGGAAAACCAGTGTAGCAACAATAACGATGGAGAAGCACAAGAAAAGGGCATTGAACAAATTCCTAACAGTGTCTGAAAAGATCATATTAGTACCATGATCAATGGGGTAAATGTAGCATCTTGTGAGAATTCCAATGAAAATGAGGAAGATTATGAAGGATGTTGATATGATTGCACCAAGCCATAGCCAGTTGTTTTTCCCTAGGATTGGAGAAATTGACGAATCAGATGGTCTAGGTTTAAACCAAACCGTGCTTAGGGTTTTCTTGTCTCGAGAGGAAGGTTGTTTTTCTCTTGTTACATAGGCCTCAATCTTGAACTCCAATTTAGAAAGTTGAGATGGGGAGGATCCAATCATAGGGAGGATGAGATCCAACATTTCCAAATCCGACGAATTCTTGAATGCAGCAATGAGTAGAATTGGGGGAGTCTTGCATTGCAATGTCTCACTCGCAAAGATCAATTCGCGGATTATTGAGATGAAAGGTGTGATCCCACTCCCTCCACTCACCAGTATCAGTGTATCGTGTCTGCACGAGCGCACAAACACAACATTATAAACTCAAGTATGGTAAATGTATCATCTATGAAAAGCATAGCGAGATGGACTCATCGGATACCTAATGAAGTCGGTAGAGGTTGGTCCATAGGGTCCTTCAACAGAGATGGCAAGATTTTCAGTGGAAGAATGAGATGAAAGAATCTTATGCAACTTGTTTGTCCAACTCCCTTCTACTTTTATGATCACACTTAGCTTTTCTGGCTCCAAATTGCTACTTGAACTAACTGTGAATGGATGCCATTGCAACCTTGAAATGCTTGGCACATTTAAGAATATAACACTTGTTGGTTGAAATGACAACCCTAGATGAAGACATCAAAAGAGAAGAAATTAGGGCATGTCATGATTAATTTTGTCCAAATTATTACAATTATGCCATTGTAAGCAAAGCTATTAGTGATAGAGTTTGATATACGCCATGTCCAGACAATGCACATACTGCTTGCCCGGGCATAACGTATATCAAAATGTAAACCCTAATAGAATCTTTACACATATACATACCTCGAGTTTTGGAGAAATTGAGTTCACTGGTTTGACAAGGAAGCACTCGAGCAGAAACTAAACGGACATGTTGACGAGATTGTAAGAACCTCAAGTATCGATCTATCATGAAGAGGTAGAGGCCGGGGAGAACATAGCAAAACGATATGGAAATTCCGACGTGAAAGAGGAGCAAGAGCATGAAGATGATGTAGAGATGGTGAGTGTAAAAGAAGAGCTCAAAAAAATTTCTTCTTATACGAGGTAATGTTGTCACCCACATAACTAGTCCGGCCAATAATGCCACTTCTCCGGCAATATTTGATACGCCGGTCTTCGCCCATCTCAACATCTGAAATTTTATTGATCACAGCAATATAAAATTATTAAAATTTGGTAATCTTGCCTATGAAATTCCATTAATAAAAAAGGTAGTAATAGGTGGGATCTTGTTATATATATGTATATTATCAAAATATCAACTTTCAAAGTAAAAAAAAAAACCGACTTCAGAATTTAGACACTATTATTGATCGTTTTAGAGCTAAGATCATGGAGGAGAATCAAGGTAAATATGATACTCCCTCCGTTTCACTATGTTTAACACCGCATATTTATGTGTTATTTTTTTTGTAAGTTGAAATGTGTGGAGGAAATTGAATGAAGAGAGTAAAAAGTTTAATGAGTGGTTAAGAATGATATACTTTTTGCCATAAAAGGAAATGTGACAAACTTAGAAAAACATACAAATATGGTAAGCGTGTCAAACTTAAGAAAACATAGGGAGTATAAACAATTATTATTTACTAAGAAAAAGAGTTTTACCAGTCATACAATTTTTGAGTCACTCAAGAAAGTGTCACATATTTTATCCTTTCAAATGTCACTAATATGTCACGCATCTTCAAGTGTCACTAAAAGTTATGCTTACAATATGTGTGTCCCAAAATAATTTGTGACATTAAAAAGTGCGCTAATATATATCGCACAAATCATTGCGACACACTGAAATATAGCCATTTCTTTATGACACTTGAGAAAAGAAAATGCTGCGATTTGTATAATTTTATGACATTTTTTATATGTACAGGTGCAGCAAAAGTTTAGTAACACAAAAAGAAGCTGAAGATAGTGACACTTTTATATGTTACAAAAATGTGTTATTCCTAAAAACCTGTCACGGGTCGCCCGCTAAGGGTGCTAACCGTGCAATCTAGCCGTGTATTTGGTTCTCACGACCACCGCCTTGATCCCAGGTGCGTCGCACTCAGCTCGGTAGCACATAGCACACCGAGCCTTTATAGGGACGTGGACGAGTGTGCAGCGGAAAATACACACACGAGTTTAGAATAGGAGCATGGCTCACACACAAAAGCCATATATACAATATAGAGCCCAACACTGAGGAGCAAACGCTCGTAATTCACTATAATTGACAAAAATTACCTCATGCAATTGATGAGTAACAGCCCAGAAGATAATGTAGCAGATGCCATGAGAAGTGAAGAGGATCATAGCAATGTGGCCAAGCCATATATGGTATTTGATGCTTGCTTCTGAACTCAGCCCAAATATATGCAGCACCGATGATCCACGCGCCACCGGAAAGAATAGAAATGCCACGCATATATTTCCCACAATCCCTAGCCTGAAGGCTATAGCTTCAAATTCAACTTGCCACCTTCAAAATCATGGTCAAAATATTATTCTTTCTATTTTATTATTTTTAATTAAACCATCTTGAGGAGATTTTAGAATACCCGATCTAATTTCATTAGCCGAATACTCATTCCGTTCTTTTAAAAAGGTTTGGAATACTCATTCCGTCCTTTTGTTTTACTACTTTTCTGTGTAATGTCGATGGAGTAGCCACCTTTCAGAAGACGGGCTTGGTGTTATGAGAGTGGGAAGGACACGATTATATGGGAGAAAGGAAGTGCGACTTAAAATAATTAATTTTTCTCAGGGCTTGTTTATACTTAACTGAACAGAATTGAAATAGAATTGAACTTTGGGAGAACATGAAAACATGACTAGTTTTGGTCGGTTTAGTACTAAATAGTAGAGAATAAAATAGTAAAAAAAACGCAAAATAATTGACCTGAACTAAAATGAAGTACTGATAAACTCGAGAGAACGGATCCTTACACTTTTTCTCCACTTAATGCAGCAAATTGGGGTGTGACTATAACCCAATAGTTGTGTAAAGAAACTGCAAAACACCAAACCAGAAGAGCTATGAACATGAAAAAGAAAGCCAATTCGATCCGAGAAACAACTCCCAATCCTTTAACAATGATCGGCCTTTTCCACGCAGATAAACCTTTTTTCACACTATTTCTGTCCAAATAAAAGAAATAAAATCGATTAACGTAATAAAAATATAATCTTAAATACCTAAAAATATTTAAGCAGGCAAAAAAAAAAACCATACCCTTCAGAATTCGGGTACCGATCTCCAGCTTCGTTCCTCTTCTTTGTCAAATGGAGATAAACGCAGCCAAAGGCAGCAATAAAAAGCACAGGAAACACGAAAATCAACAAAGACGCCCCTGCAAAAGACACATAAATTTTATTTCGTATGTATGGCTCAAAATTATTAGTTGGAAGACACATTTCCGCGACATAAAAGAAAAGACGGGTATTTCTCAAAGACGAATTTTTAAAATACTACGAATCTCGAGTAACAGTGGGTACCATTCTGGCTGTTTTTCGTGAATCGAAATTGTTAACAATTAACTGAAGTACCTTCCATTCCAAGATAAGTGGAGTTGGCGTTTGTGTAGATCTTTGGAATCCATTTGTTTCTGTATAGATTTGTTGGGAGCATGATTTGCAAGAAAATGTAGCCAATACTAACTACAACCAGAATTGCCATTATCATGGCTTGAACGACGCCGTTTTCAGTGCTAGGACGAGATTTATGTGCCCCGGAATCCATCACTTGTTTGTGACGAATAAATTAAATGTAGCTATTAAGTGAACAGAAGAAATCTGAGTTCTGAACTAAAAAGGAACAAATGGGATCTATATATAGTTTTTCCACTTAGAATGTAATAGATTCTTTTAAAAGCATGTTCCTGGCCTCTAAGAAAGAATGGAGAAAAGGAAAGACGAGTTAATTTGTTTTGCCGACATTTCAATAACATATTTATTAGTGAAACGTTAGTTAATTTGAAATTTTGTAGTTAATTTCGACGGAGTTTAATTAGAATTATAAAAGGTAAAAGGTCATAGTTGTAATATTAAAAATTTATTATGCAACATTTATTAGTTATAAAGTTTGTAACCCGATTCATGGAATCTGAAAATTTTATTTTAATTTCTTCTAATTTGCACTTTAAACCTTGATTTTTCCATGACTTACCAGAGACGGACTCATGACTTGGGAGGTTCTTTGTTAAATGTAGTAATGTCAAGTTCTCCTTTTATCTTATTTTTGCAGAATTGAACTAAAAATAAATGTATTGAAAAAATTATAATAAATATGATTAAATTAAGTTAAATTTTATCAAATTAATTTTTTACTAAATTGAATTAAATTGAATTGAATTGAACTCAACTAAATTGAAGTGGGGATCAACTTTGAAGAACATATGAATCTAGTAACGGCAATTAGATTCAACCAATTTTTTATATTCAGTGACAATTTTAATGAATAAAATAGTTTACTAACTTTGAATTTGGATTTATATTGGGTGTTTATATGAGATTAATTTGGACGGTGGAAGGTATAAAAACGTTGTTGAGTATTACCACCGTCCTAGAATTAACTTCATAATTTGACTTTCTCATATCAAACTAAACAAATTTCAACCATAAAATTCTCTTAATATATATGTAATATTATTATCATGTGATATATTTTTAGATTCATCATATATAACATATATTTTTAAGTTATTATACTTTCAAAAAAAATTTACATAAACAAAAAAATTATATAAATAGTTAAAAGTTGATGTAGTTAATTTCTAAAAGTCAAATTAGAAAATTTATTATGAACCAAGGAAGTATAATAGCCATCACATGCCAATGGGGGATGTACATGGGGTTGGAGGGGGCTCCAGCCCCTGCCAAGAAAAAAATAATTAAGAGTAATTTTAAAATTTTCCTCTTCAACCCTCGTTGGAAAAAGAGTTTTTGGGAGTAAATTTTTTTTCCTATCAGCCCCTCTAAATAGATTTAAAAAAATTTAAGAAATTTTTATTTTCTCCTACTAATCGATTCAGTCCTCGTCTGAAAATTTTTCTGCATCCCCCTGTCACATGCATAATATGGCTTTATGTTGTTACTTGCATTTCTCTTTCAAGGTAATGTAAGGAAATGTAAGAGCAGATACTCTCCCTTTCCCAATTCAAGCTACAATTTTACTATTTATTTAGTTAAAATTTTCTTACTTTGACCCTAAGATTGAATTGGTGTATAAGTATAAAGAGTATAGTGCCAAAATAACCCTAAATTTAGGCTTAAGTGCCAATATAATCCTGTAAAATCAACTTTCTGATTTTAAGTGCATAATTCATTATAAAGTTAGGGTTAGTTTGACACTTTCTGATTTTACAGAGTTATATTGGCACTTTCAGGCTAAAGGCATGGTTAGAAAAGCATTTAACCCAAGTATAACTACCAACGTGTGATACATTGTTAGATTCGTTATAACATATATTTTAAAAATATTAAATTTTCACAACTTTTAATTACTTTAATGAAAGATATTAAGGATAAAAAAATTTTCAAGTCAACCATTAAAAGTCAAAAGGTGAAATTTGAATTGGGACGGTGGGAGTATATTTTTACTCTGTTAGTCTTAGCGTCACTTCATTTTGTAGTTTTTACAATTTGTAATTTTTGTCGTTCAAGGTAATGTAATGCTAGGAAATTTAGTCATTGCAGTAAAGAGGTGAATTTGTTTGGGAGTTGGAAGTTTGTTTGTCTCGGAATTTTCGAATGAAGCATGAATTTGTTTGTCTCAAATTTATGAATAAAATATTCATAAAATTTTGGGAAAGACCGTCTACCTATGGAATGACGGAGTTTAATTATATATGAAGATACGGTATAATTTTTAAAGTATATTGGGCTTCCATCTTAAACTAATTGTCACTAAGCAAAAGTGACCCAAAACCTTATATCTTACTAGTTATTAGAGTAATGATGCAGGGCGAATAGCGGCGAACATTGAAGAAGCAATGGATCGCGGCTTTGAGCATAACTTTTGTGTTCGGACTAAGAATCAGGCAATTTTGGATGCGTTGGAATCGTCTTGACGAGCACTACAAGGATCCCGCTGAAGCTGGGAACAGTGGCTCTGTTTCCCGATTTGAGGTCGTTCAAGGTCTCAAAACAGTAATTTACTGTTTTTGAGTGCTTTCCGATTTTCTTTTTATTTTTGGAATTTATTCCAAATTTCCTTTTTTATTTTATTTTTCCGAATTCATTATAGTATTTAAAGACCTCTTATATTTTTAGAAATTTCATCTTTAATAATAATATTTTTCGAGAACTGTTTTCTCTCTGGTGGATTCCAGAACCAAGCCCTAGAATTCGTGCTTGCGAATCTTTTTTTATTATTCCGACTGCGTCAAGTAAAGTGCTAAAATGACCATGAATTTAGGCTAAAAGTGCCAATATAAACCTGCAATCTCATAAAGAGCCAAAATAAC
This sequence comes from Rubia yunnanensis, assembly GCA_037428765.1. Lineage (NCBI taxonomy): Eukaryota > Viridiplantae > Streptophyta > Magnoliopsida > Gentianales > Rubiaceae > Rubia > Rubia yunnanensis. The sequence continues at coordinate 1,542,200 of CM075063.1, read as the reverse complement.
CTTTGACCTTGTTGACTTTTTGGTCAAACATTTTACTGCTGGATTTTGTTGAAAAGACCAATTTTCCCTTGAATTAAAAAAATGAAAAAATATGAAAAATCAGAGTTTTTCCTTTCTTCACATTTCTTTCTTTCCCGATTTTCTTCCCCGCCCTCGTTTGCTACCCCATCACCGATGCCCTTCATTTTTTGTCTTTGTTTTTTTTCTTCCCATCACCACCACAAACGACGCCAAATCGGTGGTGAAGGAAGAAGCGGGGAGCAGTGTGGGGTGTTCGACGGCGGCGGGAGCATGAGGTGTTCAATCGGTGGTGGGAGGGTGGGGTTTCCCGCAGTGGTAAAGGTTGGGGAAGGAGGAGAGAAGCAGCAAGGGAGAGGGGAAAGGGTGGCCGAAATGGGAGAGGGGATGGGGTACGGCGACGGGAATGATCTGGGGCTAGGGTTAGTGGCGGAGGTCAGAGAAGGAAAAGGGCAGTGGCGAGGGAGAGAGGAATCAGTGGCGGAGGCGGGGGGCTAGGGTACGACGACGGTGATGTGGCTAGGGTTGAGGGCGACGACAGAGAAGAAAAGAAAATGAGGGAGAAAAGAGATCGGGAGGGGTGTGGGGATGGGCGGAGGAGATCGGGAGGGGTGGTGGTGTGGTGGCGAGCGGCTAGTGAAGGGTGGGGATGGGCGGAGGATATTGGGAGGGGTAGTGGGGTGGTGGGGAGTGGCGAGTGGCTAGGGAGGGTGGAGCTGGGCAGAGTAGGTGGCAGCGGGAGGGGTGGTGAAGAGTGACTAGGGAGGGAGCTGGACGGAGGAGGTGGTAGCGGGTTTGGGTTCTCAAAAAAACCCTGCTTGCACTGCCCAACCTGTCCATCTACCGGCCCGGTTTAAAATTACCGGGTACTTTATAATTTTTCAGGGTCGGGCCAGAAATTTTACATTTTACCGGGTCCGAGTCAGCGCTGTAAAAATACTATTTTCGGGTATCCGGGATATTAGGTACCCGTATTTGAACACCCCTAGCAGCAGGAGGGGTGGTGAAGTTTTCGGCGGCAGCGGTTTTCGGCGGCGGAGCAGCAGTGAAAATGAAGACGCTGAAGGGTATTTTAGGTATCAATCTTTTAGCTTTTAGTGAAGGGTATTTTAGTCTTTTCATTTATTGTCAATGCTAGAATTTCATGAGCCAGAATTAGGGAGTTTGGCTATATCGGCACAAAGTTTTTAAAAGTTAGGGTTAGATTAGTACATGCATTAATTAGTTAGGGTTATATTGGCACTTTCTCATATTGCATGGTTATATTGGTACTTTCACCATAAAGTTAGGGTTATAAATGTATTTATCCCTAGTTATTATCCTTGTAAGAAACTGATGTGGGGTGTATCTTTCAACACGCATTCTCACGTGCCAATGTGGAAACACTCCACGACCCATATCGAGCCAAATTAAAGGGGATACACGCAGTGACCCAATAAACCCAACTCGGCCCAAGTCCCAAATACTAACTCTTCTCTGCCAAGTACGTCCCCCTCAACATTGACACTACCTCCATGGAATTGTACTCCCTTGACGAGATCGTCCACCAGAGCCGCTCTGGTGGCGTCCTCGATGCGCATCACGACCTGGACGTGCTGAAGAAGTTCAACTCCAATGTCGGAAAAACCACGAGACCTTACTGCTCCGGCATCTGATAAAAGAAAGAGTGAGCCCTCCCGGAGATGCTAAGCATGGAAGAACTCAATGGAAGAAGGCGGAAAATCTGAAAGAATGTGGCAGATTTGGAAGAATGTGCGGACGAATGAAAGAGGTGGAGGAGGAAGACGTCAGTGAAAGGAAGGAGGTGAAGGAGGATTGATGAAATGTGGAGTAAAAACAATTAAGGGAAGATGAAGAGAGTTAGGGCTCTGGGATAGGTTGGGCTCATTGTAACATTTTCAACTTTTAGGGGTAATTATGTCTTCTTGTTTGTTGATTTTTTCTTAAAATGAAAAGTGTGTAAATTTATCTGGAACAGAAGGGGAAAAAGTATATAGATCCAACTGGGAGAAGAAAATAACATAATCTGGTCTTGTAGCAACGGATTTCACTCATCACCTAGGAGTGGTTTCTGTTGACATGTCATTTTAGTATTACAAAGATTTGGAGGTGATTGTCTCACCTAATTTTACGATGAGACAGAGGGTTTAACTACAATTATTTAAATATGGGGATTACATGGAGTACTTTATGTAATTTCTAAAACTTTACTTTATACGTTGTCTCACCATAAGTTGCGATGAGACGGTCTCATACTCCCTCTGGTCCTTTATTTATGTCCTCCTTTTTCTTGACATTTTTTTAATACATGTTTGACCATCAATAACTTTAGCTGCATACAATAACAAACTATAGAAATTTACTTTTTAAAACTACATGTGACGGAGAATCCAAAGACATCTAATACGATATCAGTTATTGTATACAACAAAAGTTATCGATAATCAAACATGTCATTCGGTCATACATAATGACCAGAGGGAGTATGAGTCTCTCTTTTTAGTATTCTTGCACAGTTGAGATTTGTAAACTGGTGCGTGTACAGTTGAGATTTGCGTGTGTTAAGCAAAAATGGTAAGTAATTAGCCCGTGGATAAGCCGTAAATCATGTGATTTCATATAGTTCATTAATTAATCATGTGATTTAATTGGTTTGTACACTTTCTGATTACGTATAATCTGTAATTAATTAAAGTTTCAAAGGCCAATATTTAAGCAACCAATTGCGTAAATTGGCTTTTTCCTTGCTGTGCTGAAAGAGTTGACATCGATTTAAATAATAAAAGTCAACTTTTAGCAGAAAATGAAACACAACAAATTCTCCCTTTTTGTTGCATGTATTGCATGGCTCACGCTGCGTTTTTCCAAGCGACTTTGTTTTATTATTGTAACTCAAATTCCCTTGTCCAAATAAGTGACAATTAATTAATTAACGTGGCTTACAAAATTCTTGATTCCTCAGCTACTAATTTCACTAAAGAATAGTATAATTTGTTACTATCCCCTCCGTCCCAACCGAATCTGCACACTTTTTGGTCAACTTTCTCAAGACACGTTTGACCATAAATTTCAACTAATATATAGATGTCAATATCATCATGTGAGATATTGTTGGATTCTCTGCATGCTGTATTTTCTAAATATCAAATTTTAACACACTATTAATATACGTAACTAAAGTTATCGTTGGTCAAACATGACATGAGAAAGTTGACCAAAAAGTGTGCACATTCGGCTGGGACGGAGTAATACAATTTATAAGGAACCAGTATGTTGGGTGCATTTTCCGTGCCAAGATTTAGTTTACATTTTTATAAAACTCAATCAATTATAGTATCCCTAATGCATTAATGTGTGGACATGAATTTCACATTTACTATTAGTAAAATTTAATGTTCATTTTTATTATCACTTAAATCAGCTAACTTCTATTTAAGTGCAATTTGTGACAATAGAAAGTTTGGAAGTTGATTAGTCCTTTGTAGTTAGTTCTTTGTAATTAGTTTTGTAAGTTTTAGAAGATGATAGGGCCTCACTTGTGCTATATATATAGCCATGTAAATCCTATTACAAATCATCAAAAGAAATTCATTTGTTATGGTATCAGAGCAATTCTAAGATCCTCTCTCTCTTTCTTTTTCTTAGTGTTTTACAAACCTTTCATCTCCTCTCTTCCTTTCCCTTCTTCCGCTCCTCTCTTCCGCAGTGGAAGTGAGCATTAGTCGCCTACTTGACCCTCTTATTTTCATGGATATTAATGTTTTGGCATTCTTGGTTCCTGCTGGCATAGTGAACTTATGCTAGTAAATATATACCATTAATAGCAGGTGTCAGTGAGCATCAGCCGCCCCCTCTTCTTTTTCTCTTCATCGAATTTTTTTTCTTTTTGTGATTTTCTTGATTAATTGATCATGGCCGATGATAAGAGTTCGGATAAATTGTCCCTCACCACGTTGATTCATCTTCTCAATACCAAGCTTGAAGCTGCTACGTATCTGCAATGGAAGCAACATGTTCAGTTTGTGCTTCGTTCACAAGGTTTATTTGGCCATCTAGATGGCTCCTCTCCTCTCCCCAGTTTTCCGGTGATGCCGACTTTGGATTCCTCCTCCTCCACGCCGCCAGATGCTGCCACCGTTAAGGCCGCCGAGGATGCCTTCTCCGCTGCCCGGAGCGCCTATGATGCATGGGTTCTTGATGATCAGCGTCTCTGCAGTCTTCTTTATTCCTCTCTCTCTCCGCTGAGGCAAAGAATGAGATCTCGATGTGTGAAACCGCGAAGGATATGTGGGATACCTTCGCCACCGTCTATCAGCCTGCAAGTTTGGTCAATGCCTTCAGCCTTCGTCAACAGGCTACACTTCTTCGAAAAATGGGTACGGTTCACGATCTTCACCTTGCTTTACTGGCTATTATTGATAAGTTGTCTGCTATGGGTGATCCCGCAAAGAATGAGGAAAAATTGTTATGGTTTCTTACTGCCCTAGGACATGATTATAAGGATTTTAGTGCCCCTATCGCTAATCGTCAACCCCTTCCTGCTTATCTTAATGTGGTTGACGAAGCAAAGGGATATGAATCGTTTTTGCTTAGTTTGGAGAAAACTAGGGGTATTTCTGCACAGGGTTCGAGTACAGGTCCTGTAGCTTTCATGGCGGCCGAGCAACAGCCTCCTTCTGACGCCGCGTGGGGTCACGCGCCTGGTGGAGCCGCGCATGATGGCGGCGCGTGGCATCCACGCACGGCCTTTTCTGGCCGCTCTGGCGGCCGGCGTGATGGTCGTCGTCCCTGGGGGTCTTCTGGTCGTCAGCCCTGGTTCAGATCGGCCGCTAATGGTGGTCAAGTTCAATGCTTTACCTGTGCGGGCTTCGGTCACATATCGAGTCAGTGTCCCAAGTCCGTTCCTCGTCCTTCGGCTCATGCTGCTCCACAGTACTTGCCACCTGCTGCTCCGTATGCTCCACTTCCACAGGCTTCGGTTGCTCAGCATTTTCTTCCTTATGCTTCTCCACAGCTTCCGGCTCCTCAGGCTCCTCATGTTCCTCATGCTCCTCATGCTTTTCTTGCACAACAGTTCCTGTCTCCGCCTCCTCAGTCCGCTGCCCATTTACTGCCTTATCATGCTCAGCCAGTTCAGTCATCTACTATTCCGTGGTATGTGGACTCCGGAGCTACCAACCATATGAGCTCTTCCGCATCGAATCTGTCCAGTGTCACTCCTTATCAGGGTAACACTCTTGTCTCTGTTGGTAATGGTGCTTCCCTCTCTATTGCTGCTGTGGGTGATGCTCGTCTTAGTTCTACATTACACTTATCTGATGTTTTACTTGTGCCTGCTATTACTAAAAATTTGTTATCCATAAGCAAGCTTACTCAGGATCTTGGTGCTGTTATTTCCTTTGATGATCAGTCTTTTGTGATTCAGCACAAGGTCACCAAGGCGGTGCTGGGGCGGGGGCACAGTGAGAATGGTCTTTATGTGCTAGATCGTGGTGAAGAGGCGCTTGTTTCCTTTGTTCGTGAGAAGATTAAAAGAGCATCTTTCGAGACCTGGCATGCTCGTTTGGGGCATGTGTCCCCTAGTATTATTTCTTTGTTGCATAAGACTGGTTATGTTTCTCTTACTTCAGTACTTCCTAAGCCTACTGTTTGTGAGCCTTGTGCTATGGCGAAAGGGCAGAAATTGTCATTTGTTGAGAACTCTAAACGCGCTAGTCATGTTCTTGACTTAGTGCATTGTGATTTATGGGGACCCTCTCCAGTGACTTCTGGAAATGGATTTTCTTATTATGCTGTCTTTGTGGATGATTACTCGCGGTTTTCATGGTTTTATCCTTTACGACGGAAATCTGACTTTGTTGATGTCTACTTCCGATTTGAGGCACTTGTTGAGAATCAATTTTCTTCGCGCATCAAAATCTTTCAGAGCGATGGTGGTACCGAGTTTCTCAATACCAGACTCCAATCCCACTTTGGCACTCGCGGCATCCATCATCAGGTTTCCTATCCCTACACTCCGGAGCAAAATGGTAGGGCTGAACGCAAGCACCGCCACATTGCAGAAATGGCTCTCTCCATGATGTTTGATTCTCACATGCCCCTCTCGTACTGGGATGATGCCTTTGCTACTGCGGTCTTTACCATTAATCGCTTACCTACTCCGGTTCTCGACAATGTGTCTCCCTTTGAGGTTCTTTTTGGCCGCTCACCTGAGTACTCCAACTTTCATCCCTTCGGGTGCAGGGTGGTTCCCTATGTTCGCCCCACTGCGGCTCACAAGCTTGCCCCTCGTAGTCTTCCATGTGTTTTTCTTGGATACAGTGCGCACTACAAAGGGTTTAGGTGTTTGGATCCAGCCTCAGGACGTACTTACATGACTCGTCATGCTCGTTTTGATGAGTCACTTTTTCCCTTTTCCACGGCATCTTCGGCAGCCCAGTTTACATCCTTGGATGTCTCCTCCTTTTTGGACCCCACTGACCCCGACCCATCCTTCACTGTTCATGTTGATGCTCCTGCTGTGAATGATTCTGCTTGCTCGGTGTGTCCTGACTTGTTAACGGAGACTGCACCGTCGACACTTGTTGATGACGATCCTATTATTCCTCCCGCACGTTCCCCTGTGTCTTCGAGTTTCTCGTCGGCCTCTTCTGATGGTGCCTTGTCGGTCTCGGGCTCCTCGTCTGCTGTCTCTTCCGCACAGGAGTCTTCATCGTCTCCTGCGCCTCGCACTCATCGGATGATTACTCGCCTTCAGGATGGGACACGTGTGGCTCAAGATCTTGGTCCTGACTTTGTGGCCACCGGATTGGTTGTTGAACTCCTTCATCAGCAGGAGCCTCGTACTTACCGCGCTGCTGTCAAGGATTCCAGGTGGGTCGCTGCCATGGATGAGGAAATGGCTGCTCTTCGTCTTCAGCACACCTGGGATTTAGTGCCTTGTCCACCGGATGTCAATGTGGTTGGTTCCAAGTGGGTCTACCGGCTTAAGTATCGGCAGGATGGGTCTATTGATCGCTTTAAGGCTCGTCTGGTTGCTCAGGGGTATTCTCAAATCCCAGGCTTTGATTTCGATCACACCTTCAGTCCGGTGATCAAGTCTGTAACTGTTCGCACTGTTCTCGCCATTGCCACTATGAGAAAGTGGCCGCTTCATCAGCCGGATGTCAAGAATGCCTTTCTTAATGGTGTTCTTGACACTCCTGTTTACATGGCTCAGCCTGCTGGCTATCACTCCTATCAGGATCCTACTCGCCCTGCTCATGTTTGTCGTTTACGGAAGGCTATCTATGGTCTTAAGCAGGCTCCCAGGGCATGGTTTGATCGATTCAGTGCCTTTGTTCGGCTGCTCGGTTTTGTTGGCTGTTTGTCGGATCCTTCTCTCTTTGTGTTTTCCAGGGGGACCATTACTCTTTATCTTCTGGTCTATGTCGATGATATTATTCTTACCGGGAATAACACTGTAGTCATCCGCCAGTTCATTGCTCGGGCTGATCGTGAGTTCTCGGTCAAGGATCTTGGTACTCTTAGCTACTTTCTTGGGTTGGAGGTTACCCCTACCTCTACTGGTCTGTTTTTAGGACAGGCAAAGTATGCCAGAGATATTCTTCAGCGTGCTGGGATGTTGGAGGCTTCCCCTGTATCTACACCATTTTTGCCGCTGTCGCAGCTTCACAGCAGTATGAGTGGACCGTTTCACAATCCTAAGCTGTACCGTTCACTCGTTGGTGCCCTTCAGTATCTCACTATTACTCGTCCCGATTTGTCCTTTGCGGTCAATTCGGTGAGTCAGTTTCTTCAGGACCCACGAGATGATCATTTTGCAGCTGTCACTCGAATTCTCCGCTATGTTCGTGGCACGCAGCATTGTGGTTTGACCTTTTCCTATGAGGGGGTCCCAGAGGTCCTTGCCTATTCTGACGCTGATTGGGCCCGTTGCTTGGAGACACGGCGTTCTACTTATGGGTATGCGGTCTTCCTTGGTGGGAATTTAGTTTCTTGGAGTGCGAAGAAGCAGCCTACGGTCTCTCGCTCGAGCTCGGAGTCTGAATACCGTGCCCTTGCCAACACTGCTTCGGAAGTTGTTTGGCTCTCGCATCTTCTTCGTGATCTACAGTTTCCGCTGCAGGGTTCTCCGTTGCTTTTATGTGACAATAACAGTGCTATCTTTCTTGCTGAGAACCCCATTGCTCACAAGCGAGCTAAGCACATCGACATTGACTATCACTTTGTGCGAGAACTGGTGGCTGCTGGCAAGCTTCGTGTTGGTCATGTCTCCACGTCGTTACAGGTAGCGGATATTTTCACCAAGGGGCTAAATCGGGCCTTGTTTGAGTTTTTCCGATCCAAGCTTCGCGTTTCGATCAACCCGACGCTTCGCTTGAGGGGGGGTGTGACAATAGAAAGTTTGGAAGTTGATTAGTCCTTTGTAGTTAGTTCTTTGTAATTAGTTTTGTAAGTTTAGAAGTTGATTAGTCCTTTGTAGTTAGTTCTTTGTAATTAGTTTTGTAAGTTTTAGAAGATGATAGGGCTTCACTTGTGCTATATATATAGCCATGTAAATCCTATTACAAATCATCAAAAGAAATTCATTTGTTACAATTTATTAATATTTTATTTATTTTTACAGATTGAGTATGTTTATTAAATAGTTATCACGCTCACACCTATCCGACATTATTCCACCATCATTTCAATAGATGGAAGGAGGAAGGCGATAAACACAGCCAGCATAGAAAAATAAATCCCAGGCCGATAAATACAAGTGACAGAACAGAAATCATTGTCTAAACGAAATAATTGAAAGAGAATTTCATGGGACCTGATACGAACAACAAGCAAATGATTTAGTTTGCAAATTCAATTCTTATACGGTACTCCTGGGGTACCGTGATTGTGTATTGTATGTATGTAGAATGTGCATTTCAATACTATTATCTGTACATACAATATTTATGTGGTAATCACAATTAAATTATGACAACGTACAATCATACATACTGGAGATACGGTGCTCATGAAAACCTAGGGAAGCCATATAATTTGTCTTGCAAATTATCCATCAAATAATAGGTTATGTGGCATCGGTGGAATTTTAGAGGCGAAGTTTCAGGCGGTGTCACCTATTTCTCCCCTGGGTTGAAATGATGATGGGATGGTGTTACTGGTCTTAGTAGAGTCTCTGAGTGGTTGCGAGGTGATAACCCTTTAGTAAACTGATATTTAATCTGTCAAAAAGACTAAAATATTCCTGTAAACGTCATTTGAATTGCATTTGGACAGAAATTAGCTAATGTAACGAACAAAAATGATGAAAGGGGATGTCGCTTCCCTCAATAACTAGTTTGATGGTCATAAGTGGTTGACAAAACTTGAGTGTCTAAAATGGAACGATTGAACCAGTTCACTAATCGTATGAAGGTAAAAAGATGATTTTGCCACTGACTTTGTCACGCAAATGACACGTGATGGGACGGAAATGAGTCTTAATGAATTGACTTGATGGAGTGGCCTTGACCCTTTTGTTTTGAAGGTTTGATGAAAAAAGTGATTGAGAAAAATTAGTGGCCAAGGTGGAACGATCGAAATAATTTGATGGCCACAAAAAACGTTTACCCTTTATTTAGTTTATATCTTTATCGAATAAGCATAAAATTTATCTACATGCATTAGTTTATCAATTTGATCGATTGGATCTTCTGTTCATATTGATCACTCAATTCAGTTATTCAAATTGATACTCGAGATTGTTCTGTATATCATGTGTTTGGGGTTCATTTTATACCCTTGCGTTAAGGATTCTATTTGTTTTGATGCATCAATATTTTTCAAAACGTTTACCGTTTGAACAACAGAGATTGTTTTCTCATTCAAGTTGTATTATATATGTAATGGATCTATATTTGGTATAATGATACTGAGGTGTAAAGCACTCATCTCTGGTAATGATTTTCTTGAGAAATTTCTTTACTGTTATATATAATTGGGGCCAATTACACATTGCTGCCAGAGAACTTGAGAGAATAACGATTGCAATTTAAAACTACATATCATCACAAATTTCACATAATGGCTCAGACATTTACAGTTTGCAACATTCAGAAGGCAGAAAATGGCCCAGAAATACACTTTAAAAAGTATATTATATGATATCTTTTTCACCAGCTAAAACTAATGGACTCAAAATGCAGATTGGGAGCCAAACCAGAAGAACAAATATTGGCAACTTCATGTCTCAACTTCTTCGGCCCACAAACCAAAACCCCAACACTTGATTCCTTGCATTCAAAAAGAATTCCTACACCAAAAACAAACCACAACACATCTTAGCAACAAGCAATTTTACCCGCCACGGATCCTCTGTATCACAATTGTATAAAATTTCGTGTAACGGCAGGAGAGAAGACAGAAAACATGTATGGCGGGACTAATATGCAAATTGAAAAAGGTTCCCCACTTTTTCTTTATATTAGATAAGGTTGGAAAAAAATTTTTAAAAAATCTACTCCCGTATATCCGGTGGTAAAGGGCTGAAGCCCCTCCAGCCCCCGCCTACCTCCGCCCCTGTGTAACGGTATCTAAAATCACGCCATGTGTCATTTAAAGGGGAAGGTAAAACCCTATATAGTAAATAAGTGAATATGAACCCTTGTTTTTTAAAATAAAAGGACATGTAAACTTACTCTTGAGATTAGGTCTTTCACCAAAGTGCATATTTGTGGCTGGAGAAAGTGACTGTTGAGGCAAGCTTTCTAGTTCCCTATCAGCATTGTAGAACCACTGATTGTTAGGCGAGGCCGCGGGTGTAGCTCCCTCCATGCTCGTGATCTGCTTACCTTCCATGGCATTTTGGTTCTTGTTCCAAAGAAAAGTCGCGGTAGCCACGATAACTATGGACATACACAGAAAAACCGCGGTGAACAAGCACTTTGGCGCGCTTGGGTAGATGTCGTTAGTACCATGATCAATGGGGTAAATGTAGTATCTGGTAAGAATCCCAAGGAAAATGAGGAAGATCATGAAGGATGATGATATGATTGCGCCGAGCCATAGCCAGTTGTTTTTGCCTAGGATGGGAGATATTGGTGAATCGGATGGCCTAGGTTTGAACCAAATTGTTCTAATGTTGTTGTTATTGGCTCCTGAGGAGGGCTGTTTCTCTCTTGTCACATAGGCCTCAACTTGTAGGTTTAGTTTCGACACTTGGGACGAGGAAGAACTAATCATGGGAAGGATTAGGTCTAACAATGCCAAATCCGGGGAATTCTTGAATGCGGAAATGAGGCGAATGGAAGGAGTCTTGCATCCTAGGGTTTCACTCGCGTAGATTAACTCGCGGATTATGGAGATGAAAGGTGTGATCCCACTCCCTCCACTCACCATGACTAGCGATTCATGCCTGCGCGCGCATTCAACAAAGGAATGGTGAGTATCGAATGCAACAAAAATGGCGTCGATTGTAACATGATCATAGTCATAAGTAGCTGTTAAGAACCCTAATGAGTGAAATGGTACCTGAGAAAATTGGTTGTGGTTGGTCCATAGGGTCCTTCGACAGAGACAGCTAAATTTTCGATTGAAGAATCCGAGGATGAAAGTATTTGATGCAACTTCTTAGTCCAACTCCCTTCTCCTTTGATGATTACACTCAGTTTTTCAGCCTCCAGATTGCTGCTTGAAGTGATTGTAAAAGGGTGCCATTGCATCTTTGAAATGCTTGGCACATTCAAGAATATTGTGCTTGTGGGAGTATAGGTAAGCCCTAAATATTCATAAACACAAGCAAAAAAGAATGAAACATTAATCAGTTTGGCAAATCAAAGAGAAACCCTAATAGCCTGTTATATGCAGTATAAAAGGTTTCTCATTGACTTTAGTCGTTATAACTTGTTATAAACACAACAAGTTATAACGATTAAAGGCAGGTTTTTAACTTCATTACGACTAAATCAATCAAAAGAGAAACATAGAACTAAGAGTGATGTAACGAGTACGTGTTGTTTATAATAACCAAATCAATCAAAAGACAGACATAAAGAAATAAATGTGATATAACAAGTATATGCTGTTTATAACAAGTTATAACGACTAAAGTCAACCTGATGATGACTAAATCAATCAGAGACAAACATAAAGAACTAAGTGTGATATAAAAAGTACGTGTTGTTTATAACAAGTTATAACGACTAGAGTCAAGCTTCTTAACCTAATTAAGGCACAATTCATAACTAGTTATAAAGAACTAAATCCATCAAAAACACAAACATAAAGAGCTAGTGTGACATAACAAGTGCAACAATTTCAGTACCTGGGATTTTGGAGAAATTGAGTTCAACAGCTTGGCCCGGGAGGACTCGGGCCGAGACCAAGCGAACATTCTGCCGCGATTGCAAGAACCTCAAGAATCGATCAACCACGAAGAGGAAGAATCCGGGGAGCGTGTAGCAGAAGTGTGACGTGCCGACATGGAGGAGGTAGAAGAGCATGAAGACAGTGTAGAGATGGTGAGTGTAGAAGAAGAGCTCAAATAGCTTTCTCCTAATCCGAGGTAATGTTGTTGCCCACATAGCTAATCCTGCTAGTAATGCTATTTCTCCAGCAACAATGGATACTCCTGTTTTGTCCCAACTTATCATCTGGATTTTCATACAAAAAATGATACTGTCAGATTCACCGTAGCATTACATTTTTTTATTGATCCTGCAAAATAAAAAATTGAACTCTAATTTACGATGAAACGAGTAATTCATTCGGAGTAAAGATTTATAGGATTATAAACGTTGACTATGTTTTGAAAAAAAAAAGTCTAAGGGGAAAGAAGTAAAATTGAAAAATAAAGGGTCAAGATTATACGTGACCAGAAATGTTTAAGGACATCCAAAAGTAAAATATGGGTTGTTTGATCTGAACTGGACCAGATTGCTTTAACACTCAAACTAAAAAGAGAAAAAAGAATTAGACAATTTAAAAAGAAAAGGAAATTTGTTTTCCCTCTTTTCCACTTTTCTTATGTAATATCCAACCAATTTTGAAAGCCATACAAATTGGTTGACAAAGTTGCAAACAGCACTAACTACTAACAACATATAAAGAACCGAAATTGTTAGTGTTTTTTCTTAAAAGCAACGAAAGACTTGTAAATCAAATTACTCATATCAAAACGTCCACCAACGGTATCTTAGATGTTCTAAATATAAATTTCATTTCAAGATGCTGGATAACGCCTAATAACCGACTATAAATAAATGAAACAAATTGACCATGAATGAATGAAGCGGTAACCGTCGAATAAGTGTTACTATGACTTTTGAAGAGAAAATTATAAAATTTTAAGGTTATAGATGACGTTAGTAATTGACCATGAATAAGTGCATTAATCGTCGGATGTTCTAAGAGGGAACCATGATTTCATTTCAAGGTACTAGAAAACGTTTACGAGTTTATAGAATCGTTACCCCAGACCAATCACGAGCATTACACCACAGGATGAAAAAGCCGAGACCATGAGCGGTGAAAAGAACCATGATAATGTGCCCGACCCATATGTGATACTTGATGCTAGCCTCCGACGTCAGCCCAAACAGCTGCAACACCGACGAACCACGTGTCACCGGGAAGAACAGAAATGCTAGGCATAGTTCCCCCACAAGTCCAAACCTCACGGCTGCATTGTCCAGTTTAGCCTCCCACCTTCAAAATTGACCGAATAAATTTTCAGCATATTGATAATAAATGGCAGAAATAACGAATTAAACTCGATGGATACATTAAGATTACCACAATCGAATTTTAATAAATGTTAGAATATTCACAAATGGACTGTTACGTTACAGAATAATGGATAATAATGAAGAATGGTAAAAAGGATTAAAGGAGGTGAAATCTTACACTTTATGCCCATCTTTTGCAGCTGATTTGGGGGTAATTTTTGCGAAACTGTTGTTTAAGGAAATCGAAAAGTACCAAACAAGAAGAGAAATGAACATGGTAAAAAATGCCAATTCTATTAGAGAAACAATCCCAAGCCCTTTGATGATGATCGGCCTTTTCCATGCATCCAAACCATTTTTCTCACGAATATATCTGTGCAAAAAAAAAAAACCCATATAATCAATTCATAAATTCGTTCATTTTTTTATTAAATTAAAATAATTAATTGATAAATTAATTAATACCCTTTGGGAATCTTATATCCACCGTCATTGCTCTTCTTTCTCAAATGGAGATAAATGCACCCAAAGGTAGCAACAAAGAGAACCGGAAACGTGTACATCAACATAGACGACCCTATACAAAATTTCCAAATAAAATAAAATTAGAAACCGACCATTTTAAGAAAAGGTTTAGACTCATAAAAAGTTCATATCGAACGGGCGAATGCACGTAGCCCTGAAAGGGAGCAAGTGAATCCCCGTTTCATAATTTCTAAATCCGTCACTGACATGAGATGAATAATACAGGATGCGTTCCCGATTCATAATTCCTTAATCGGCTGTTGGCACTGGCACTGACATAAGATGAATAGCATGGAAGGCACGTAATCCTGAACAGAAGGGCGTGCATCCCAATTTCATAATTTCTGAACCCGCTACTGACATCATATAAACAAGTTGAAACGTTACCTTGGGTTCCGAAGTAGGTCGAGTTGGTCTCGGCTCGGATCTTCGGAAGCCATGTGAGTTTGTAGAGATTTGTAGGGAGCATGATCCATATGAAAATGTAACCGGTGCTCACTGAAACAAGAATTGCCTTAAGAATGGCTTCAATGGTATTACTAGCCATTTTTGTGAAGAAGAAGAGATTTTAGTGAAGCTTTTTATGTCGGTTTGATTTGAATTTTGAAGACTAGTGGATTAGGTCCCTTTATATAGGAGGACGAATTTTAGTGAAAGACTTCCTAGTACAAGAAAAAAGTCAACCAATGCAAGTGGACCTATTTTGTTGAAGTAAAAGTATATTTAGTACATCTAAACAATCCGAATTTATTGCGGAGATCTTAATGTTTTAATTCTTTTCTTAATTAAACAAGGCGATGATATCGATAATGAAAATATTAGTTAAAGTAAAATTATACCATAAGCAATCGTCATGCGTTTTCAAGGTTAAATTTTGTAAACTTTTACCCTAAATTTTAATTGTTTTACACAGATTTTGACGGTAAAGTCTTGGGAAAGACGGTCTTTCCATATGCTTTGGGAAAGACGGGGTTTGATTATAATAATAAAAGGTAAAAGGTCTTAGTTGCAATATTAAAATTTTAGTATGTAACATGTAGTAGTTATAAAATTTATAATCCATTTCATGCAACCCAAAAATTTTATCTTCATTTCTTGTAATTTACACTTTAAACCTTGGTCTTTCCATAACTTATGAAAAGACCGTCTTTCAAGAGACGGACTCGATTTTGACGGTCAAAGAACTTAACATTTAGTTTTTAATTATTATTATTTTATTTAGAAATATCGTATGTAGTTAAAAATATTGACGGTCAAAGATTATTATTGAAGACAGTATGAAAAAGTACTTAAGCAAGAATTAATGAGATGAGAGGAGTATTTATTTTTAAAATTATTAGTTTTTAGTTTGATTGCTTTTATTTTAAATTCAATTTAACTTAGTTGTATCTAATTTGATTCAAATCAGATGAAAATTTTGAGGTTAAAGTATTATCTCATATTTTTCAATCTTTCGGTTCTGATTATATTAATAAATTGAAATGCATTTTCAATCTCATCAATAATACGGTGCACCTACCTTTGATTTTTAAAAGAATAAAAATAGAGGGTATAAAATTAAAATACATCACATAATTTTGAAACAAGGCCATGTTCAGAGCTTATATGCATTATAATTCATTTCCGTTTGATTCAATTCATTTCAAATCAGTTCAACTCAACATAAATGTAATTTGGTGAATTTAACTCAATTTAATTATATATTATTATTTTTTAACACACTTATTGGTAGTTCATATCAGTTCAATTAACCAAAGTTCTGGAGAACAGGGCCTCAATCGTTACATTCAATAATGTATTTCTTTTGAGGGTTAAATGCAATTCTAACCCTACCTTTAGCCTGAAAGTGTCAATATAATCATGTAAGATGAAAAATGTCAAACTAACCTTAACTTTATGACGAATTGTGCCAATATAACCTTCAGGCCATATTCCGGCGTTGACTGGCCCTGAAATGATGAATATGCCCTCGGCCATTTCAACTTAATTTTCCCCCCATTTTACCCCTTATATTGCCACCAACAGCCACCTCCCGCAACCAGTCACCACCACCACAGCGGAGAAGGCCACGGATTTTAGCTGAGGCCAAGGATAAGATTAAGGAGGCCAAAGCTAAAGCCCATAATCATACCCAATCTCAGTCTGTGGCACCGCTGCAGCCGGCGGCTTTGGTTGCGCCACCTACAGCCCCAACTAGTAGGGCGAAGAAGATTGTGGTGACACCCTTTGCTAAGAAGTTGGTGAAGCAGCGTAAAGTGGATGTTAATAAGTTGATTGGGACGGGGCCGCTTGGGAGCATCACACCGGAGGATGTAGAGGAAACAATCGGGATGGAAGGCGGAGAAGGCCACAATATGGTGACGGATAAGGTCATTGCGATGGAGAGGCTACTGTCGTGACGACTATGGAAGGGCAGAGGATAACGCCGGTGAAGGAGGGGCTACCAAGGCCACGACGATGGAGGGGCTGATCAGATAGCGATTTGTCTTTCTTTTCTTCAAATTTTCGTTTCCTTTAAAATTCAGGGGCAAAACTGTCATTTACCCCCAAAACCAGCCAATTCTGGCGCTGACAATTGGAGTCAACGCCTCCCTGGATTATATTGGCGCATACTTCATAAAGTTATGATTGTTTTAACACTTTCTAATCATAAAGAGTTATGCTGACAATTTTAAGCTAAAGTCAGTGTTATTCTGGGACTTTACGCTTCTTTTAACTTCTATTCTGGCTTATATGTGAAATTGAAAATGTATGCCAGAAGGTTTTTGTTTTGAACCATCAATTGTGCAAAGTATGGCGTCCACTAAAGCTAAAAATAGTGCGAAGGCTTACGCACCAAATTCCCAGTTACGTGTTCATGTATTCCCTTATATAATATAATATATATATATAATATATATATATATATAATATATATATATATATATATAATATATATATAATATATATATATATAATATATATATATATAATATATATATATATAATATATATATATATAATATATATATAATATATATATATATATATATATATATATATATATTATCCAATCATATGTATAGAGACTACAGTTGACAATAATTTTGAGTGAAAATATTGCCACAATATATGGTTCGGTTCATGCCATTCTTCTGTCGTTTTCTTTCTAACCACCAGTGAACTCACTTCATAAAAAATATGGCAAAGAAAAT
The DNA here is from genome assembly GCA_037428765.1 of Rubia yunnanensis. Classification (NCBI taxonomy): domain Eukaryota; kingdom Viridiplantae; phylum Streptophyta; class Magnoliopsida; order Gentianales; family Rubiaceae; genus Rubia; species Rubia yunnanensis. Next base: position 1,524,754 of record CM075063.1, on the reverse strand, counting down.
AAATCTAACCACTTGAAATATGTTACAAATGTAGTAATATTTTATTTGCTTTTAACTGATATGAACTGAAATTAACTGAAGTGAACCGGTCCAAAATATTATGCCAGACGCACATAACATATCTGATTCCAGTGTACTTTGAGATGATCAAGAGCAAAATTCACTATTAGTGTTCTGCACTTCAGTTTAGTAAAATTTTGATATGATGCTATTTGAATTAGGCCTTGTTCTACCGAGTTTATCTGCACTTCAATTCAGTTCAGTTTAATTCATTTTAATAAAAATTTAATTTGATGAATTTAGCTTGTCTAAATTATTTTTTTTGTCTCCTACAAAGTATCGTTTACTATCTTTTGGAAACCTATTTGCAAAACAACCCTTAGACGGTACCCAACAAATTCAAAATGATATGTTTTGGTCCCCAGAGGTGGTTTTCCGGTAAGACTAAATGGTTTTCCGGTATGGTCATGGGTATAATAGTAATTTTACTAATTAAAAAAATTTCAATTGAATGTTTTTTAAAAAAATCAGATTTTTTACTTCATCCTGAGCCCTCTCCCATCGAGCCCTAGAACCCTCGAACCTCTCCCCTCGAGCCCTCGAGCCTCATGCCTTAAGCCCTCGAGCCTCATGTCTTTAGCTCTCGAGCCTCATGTCTTTAGCTCTCGAGCCTCATGCCTCGAGCCCTCGAACATCCTGTCTCCTGACAATTTTTTTATTTTTATTTTTTAAAACTCAGGGGTATAATGGTTATTTTATATATTTTGACCAATTTTACCGTTGACTTTCCCTGAAAACCACATCTGGGGACCAAAACATATCATTTTAAATTTGTTAGGTACCGTCTAAGGGTTGTTTTGCAAATGGGGACCAAAAGATAGTAAAAGATACTTTGTAGGGGACCAAAAAAATAATTTAGGCATTTAGCTTCATTTAATCATATTATTACTATTTTTCGGTACACTTATTTTAGCTCAGTCAAATTCAGTTCAATTCAACTTGATTCAATCAATTCAGCAAAAATAAATTCCAGAGCACATGGCCTTAGCTTGGTCTATTATTTTTGTTTTTATCGTATTTAATTTCAGTTCATTTCATTCCAGATTATGAGTCCGTCTCTTGAAGGTCATTCCATAAACCCTGGAAAATCCAAGGTTTAAAGTGAATCGGATTATAAACTTTGTAACTACTATATGTTGCATAATAAAATTTTATATTGCAACTAACACCTTTTACATTTTATCATTCCAATTAAACACAATTATAGCAATTTATTAAGGAAATCAGGTGCATTTAGTGACAAGGTGGGTGGCTACTGTGAGATCACTGTGACGTATGCGTGTAGAATTGTGTTCATCTTAATGTTTGGATTCCTAACGTTTGGATTCCTCGTGCTTGATGTGTGCCACCATGTGTTGCGCGTGCTGTAAAATTAAGCTGGAGGGTTAATTTAACGGCAAAGTCGTGGGAAAGACCACATTTCTATAGGTTTATGAAAAGACGGAGTTTTATTGGAATGATAGAAAGGTAAACGGTCTTAGTTGTAATCTTAAAATTTTATTATACAACGTGTTGTAGTTATAAAGTTTATAACCCGATTCATGCAATCCAGAATTTTTATATTCACTTCTTTTAGTTTGCACTATAAACCTTGGTCTTTCCATGACTTATGGAACGACCGTCTTTCAAGAGATGGACTCGTATTTAATTTGTTTTATGTTCTTTTAATTAATAATCAATGAAAATACTCGATTTAATTAGCCAAATTTGCATCAATACTCGATCATAATTTATTTCTATATAATTGCAGAAGTTGTTAGGTTCTGTTTTCTCTTAAATTTTTTTAATTTATTTTAATTTATTTCAATTCAATAAAATTTCAAATAAGTATTTACCTTTTCCCAAACATCCATGGGTGGATCAGCAAAATTTGAAATGTAACATAATTTTAGTCTGCAAAATAGAGTAAGTCCTATTTACTCAATAAATCAAAATGTCTCCAATATTGTCTTGTTATAAGGTTATATGGATCTCATGTTGGGAATTCCCTCTTGATCTTAAAATAGAGTAAAGTGGTAAGATGATCATAACTTTGGTTTGAAAGTATCAATATAATCCTGTAAAATTAGAAGGGATTAAAATAACTCTGTGTTTATGATGTATGTGCTAATCTAATGTTGGATGTCGTTGACTTCAATTGTCAATGAAAAATTTGGCCGAAAATTAATGAAATGGTCATTTTACATCTGAATTTTAAGAAGTGAAAAAAGAGACTTTAATATAACTACACAACTATTTATATAATTTTTCGAGCATATTTGATCACTGATAACTTTAATTATATATAATAATAACCTATAAAAAATGATAATTGTAAATGATAATTCCTGGCACTCTCGTGAAATCGGACGGCCATTGCATGACGGTTGAAATATAAGCAACGGAACCATTGTAAGACATATAATATAAACGCATGTCCCGACTCTGAATTTACCATCGGAAGTGCACAAAAGTAAACAAGATAGCCATCATGCGACGCTCTCAACTGCAGTTCAAACCCAATCGCCGTTGATCATACCATGTTAAACGACGTTCATTCACCCACCACCGTCTAATGTATTTTCAGAGCCGTCTATCATCAACCCAACCACCGAAACACATATTCCAAGTTTAGAACCTAGGATAGGCGGTGATCCCGAAGAAAAATCCATCACCGACGTGCAATGATGGTTAAGGGGATATGCGTGTTGCTTAGTTGGTTCTGTACATTTTCAGTGGTCGGCGGGAGTTGAAAAAAGTGTTGCAAATCGTATTCATAGGATTGTCTTCCACATTGTGCCATCTTACAAGAAACATATGTCATGATCGTAAGTAAGAGTATATACTTCTACCTAGTGGATATCAATCAATTCCCATAAAATATATAATTGGACATTTTTCATAATGTCCAATTTTTGGCAACCCTACGTTTTAAATGTATAATGCAGCAAATGAAGATGGCCACAAATGAAGCTTGAGGGGGAGAAACCCTTTGTATTAGTGAGATTTGGCGAAAAAAAGTAATAATTATTCGAGTGATCTTTACAACATTATATGAGATTAGAGTAATAAATATTTTAGTAATAAGCTAAGTAGCAATAATAGAGGTGAATGAAGGATAAGTGAATCTCAATTGTGGACCGCCGAGCAAACTCGATATGATTCCCACCTAACTAAATAGAACTTTAGACATCGTCCCACCTCAAGTAGATGTATTTCATCTATTCCAGGTCTGGATAGTTAGCCTCAGATCACCCACAAAATATTTGGTCCAACTATACATGACTTCACTTGGTCATTTTGCTTGGCCAAAATGGATTACTGTAGTTGTATGGGAATCATTCTTTGCGTAGTTGTGTCTAACCCAAATTCGAAGGATGCTTGAATTATAATCTAATTACTGGTATAAACCAACCAGAAACATGGTAACAAAATAGAATATACAAATCTAATTTGAGTTTTCAAAACGAAATCGCTAGAAGCCCGTTGTTCAAACTACTTTGACATAAATTTATCTTATACCACCATCTCTAGAAGCACACTGATAGAGAGTTGGACTAGTAGTACATTCAAAAAAGACAAATGACAAAGAAAACATAAAACCCAAGAAAAATAACACTGCAAAATTTATTTCATTTTATTTTTATAAAAACACTCTTGAGACCTTCTGCCACCTCACCTTACCACCGGCACATAACCAACACGTATAAAAGGAGTTACTAATTTGGATTTACCTTGATCGAAATGTTGACGTGTAATATGTGTATTATGTGTTCATACACTTTTTTATGGACAAATTCTCACAATAAAATGTAATAGTGTGTGAAGTGATTAGTCTGTCTGTCGTGGACAAATTCTCACAATGAAGTGTATGGAGTGATTAAGATAGTAAAGTTACTCCTCCGTCTAGTCCTTTTTGCAAAGAGAGATAGGGTTGACTTTTTATTAATGAAGGAAAAAGTCTATTATGATCTTCTAAACACCGTTTCCTGTACCAACTCCACCGCCTCTACAACTCTAACCTCCACCATCTCTGTCTCCTTCACTGCAGCCCGGCACCACACCAACCCCTGATCCGGAAAACTCGTCCAAAGACACCTACACGATCGTCCAAGTGGTTGGGTGCATGGCCTAATTCCTCTGGGAACGCGGGTTCGAATCTCGGCAGCAGCAGTGTGGGAGTTTCTCCAGTGGAAGGACTCCTTGTGCGCACCAAACATATTTGAGGGTCATGTGTTTGACCCGGGAGTGCTGTGATTTACCTCTCCGGTTGTGGTTGTGGTGTCGGTGCGGCTGAGGGCGAGTCGAGTTGATCGCCTTTTGGGAAAACTCGCCCAAAACTTGCAAAATCTATCCTGACAAACCGCTCTAACCCTCAAATCTTCATCTCCCCAACGGCGCGGCTCCGAGCCCTCGCCTAAAACTCACAACCCACACCTTGTACCAATCCCATGAATCTCCACCTGCGTCTCACCTCACCAAAAACTCATCTCACCTGCATCTCAACTCATCTCACCTGCATCTCAACTCATCTCACCTGCATCTCAACTCATCTCACCCCAACCTACAACTCACTAAGCTCTCGCAAATCTCCACATGCACCTCCACTTGCAAATTTTGCAAAGCCTGCACCTCATCTGCCCCTATTTTACAAAATTACACGGCAGTTTCGTAATTTAATAGGGTTAACTTTATTTTAAAAAATAATAAATCGTCCAAATATGCATTTAGTGGCTTTCAGATACATTATAAGTTAGATTTAGAGAAAAAATAATACATGCTCATGTCACAATCACTGAGTTGGCATTTTCAATGAGAATCAATTGTAAGCAAATACCAGAAACATGTACTCCCCTAGTCCTCTATTTATGGTCCCCTTTGACTAAACATTTCCCATGACATGTTTGACAATCGATAACTTTTATTGTATACAGTAATGGACATTATGTGAGATGTCTTTGGATTCTCTGTAATATGTAATTTTTAAAAGGTAAAATTTTATAATCTATTATCGTACGTAACAAAAGTTATCGGTGGTCAAATATGCCTTAAAAAAATTCAAAAAAAGGCTGACATAAATAGAGGACCATGGGGAGTAATAGATTTTCTAAACTTTTTCACCTTGCCTCTTACTGCATGGCTCATGCCACATTTTCTTTTTAATCACCAATGAACACAAATTAAGGAAACTCAAGGAACAAGAAAAAACACTAATGAAACTGAAAATTGATGGCTCTAATTGGATTTCAATGCACGATCAATCAGCGGTTGAGGCAGAAAGCATGTGTGACAGGGCTGATAATTTAAGAAAATAATATTTTCTAATATCTTGTTTATATTAGAGGGACTGATAAATACTCTTTTTTACAAAATTTACTCTCATATTTCTCGTAAATTTCATCCTAGCGGGGGCTGAAACCCCTCCTACCCCGCCTAGTTTCGCCCTTGTAATCAATTAATGCACGGTACTTTCTCCATTGAAACATCTTAAAGATAACTTCAATTGCGTAGAATAATATTGTATAACATTTTTATATTTAAAAGATGCATTTTACATCGAATTTAACTATATTACACATGATAATCTTATTACATACTGACAGACAGGAGCGGAACCCAGGGACGAGGCGAGCCTCTCCTAAAATTTGATTTTGGTAGAAATAAGAACGCATCACCGAATCCGCAAGTTCTACCACCATTTACCACTTCTTAGTTCTGCTGGGAAAAACAACAGGCTGCACAGCTCTGCCTTTCTCCATTATTCATTTTAGCAATTTCGTTAAGCCTCTCCAAATATTTCGCTTTGGTTATGCTACTTCCTCCGTCCCAACCGATTCTTCACATTTTTTTTTGGGCTATCTCAGGCAATTCTGCATACTTTCTTCTTCAAGAAAAAATTAACATTTTAAAAGACTTATTTACACTTGCAAACTTAACTTTTTACTTATTGGACCCAACCCAATTCCAATCTCCAACCCTATATGGCTTTTGCCTTCTGCTATCACTTCACCCCTCGCCATTTTTTCCTCTCGCATCTTGAAGAGCTTCTTGAGTCACCACCGCCAACACTCCAATCTCCACCGCCACCACTCCATATCCCACCTTCTCCACTCAATTCTCCTTCTGCTGGCCCATCTCCTTCATTACGCGCTTATCAGAGCACCGCCGCTTCTCTCGGCTCAGCAACCCACGCACCACAAGTGGAACCACTACCACCATCGTAGCAGATGGCAGACTTGTTGGCTACGCTGCCGCCGGAGGAGTTTCAGGATTCTCCGAGTACTCCTGTATTGACCTCAAAACCACACCAACTTCATATATGATTTCATCCTCTCCAAGAGCGACAAGAAGGTGTTGATTTAGTGTACAAAGGGCGACGAGGTAGAGGAGAAATTGTGATGTGCAGTTGATTTACCACGATTGATGTCTAGGTTTGTGTTTTATTATTTTTGTCTGGATTTGAGTTTTTTGTTTCTGGGATTCCTCTCCCTCTGCTTTCTGGGTGGTGGTGGGAGGTTGAAGAATGTGGGGAAAAGGAGACGGGTGAGAGGTTGAAGAAGGTGAAAGATGGTGGTAGCAGTGAGGCTGAAGACGGTGGGAGAATGGTGGTTAGGGAGAGGTTGAAGATGAGGGTATTATCGTCATTTTCCTCTGTAAAAAATTAACCAGCCCTTTCTGCAGAGAGAGAGAAAGGAAGTCTAAAATTTACGGTCAAACAAGTTTTAAGAGGTTGACCAAAAAGGGAAAAAGTAAACACTGAGATTGACCAAGTACAAATTACACTAAACATACAGCAGTAAGTCACAGGTAAACACATTTCTTACATCATTTTACAGTATAAGCAACTGAGAAGCAACAAACCAAGCTCTGCTGAAACATCTTCAAACTTTACCCGATGATTGGTTCAGACCAACAATTTCCGACACATCCACAGGCAACCGCGACCACCCAATCGAATCCGCAACAAACCTCTTCTTCGGCACAACCAAAGCAAATGCCGATAGCAGCAAGAAAACCGCTGCGAACAAAGGCAGCAAAGCGGCACCATTCCCTCCTCTCCAGCTCTCCATGGCCGAATGAGCGCACATGGCGCCACCAAAGCTCTTAAAAGAATTGCTCATCGCGAACACCTCTACCCCGTTCAGAATCCCATCAACAGTGCGAGGCAAGGAGGAATTTGACGGGCCTATGGTAACACTGATCAAGGGCTCAGATTCCTCAGAACTCGATCCATGGACTATGAAATCAGCAAAGAAAGGGGAAGCTAGGTCTCCATTCGTGATGTAAGACAAATCCAGGTTTTCGTATGCTAGATTCTTATTCACGTAAACATTGAAGTAAAGCATGTATGAGCTGATACTAGCAATGTCACAAAAATGCAACCTCACCAAATAAAGATCATTGGAGCCCCCAAGGATCGGGAACTTCCACGTGATATTCGAGGTGGGAATCGAATCACTCGAGCTCTTGATCACTCTCCCCGAATTGTACATATTATCCGGCCCAACTTCCCGACTGGCGCCACCAGCCTGATACTGAATCCTACCATGAAAATGCACATCAAGTGCCTCAGATTTCAGATAATCTTCATCAGGGATCCAAGTTCTCCACAGGGAATCATTAAACGGGGTCACTTTCGGCCCTCCTACATTCACTCTATACACAGTTTCGAAACCTCGATTCAACAGACCTTCGATCCTCTCGTTTTTTGAAGAACTCACCAGCTGGGCTGCATCCAAGATCAAATCTTTCGGTGCAGAAATCACCTCAATCGCATTAACAAACGCTAAATTCGACCGTTTAACAGGAACAAAGGTGATCTCTAGCCAGTCAGAGTCGACCCTAATGATAAACTCCTTAACAACAGGGGATGAATTGGAATTCGAACTAGAATTCGAATTCCCTTCATTTCCATGGCTATAATTGCTTAACAGCAAGAACCCATTTGCCAGAACATGGAATTTAGCAAGGGAGAAATCACCAACGCTACTACTAACCCGGTGAAAGTGGAGACGAATGAAGTGATGAGTCCCGGAGCCCCGAATCGCAAACCCGTATTTCGCCGGCCGGGTGAATACCCTCGCGGTGTGGTACAGCGGGGACGAATCCGGACCCGGATCGGAGTCCGTGACCCGGATGATCGTTCCCGGAGACGGGGTTTCCAGGAACCGGGACGCTGGTTCGGAGCCGTCGCCGGTGAATCTCCGGTGGTCGGGGTCAACGACGGTGGGGTCCACGGACCCGCAGTTGACCAGGTAGTGATCTGTCGGGGAAAACGAGGACGAGGAAGTGGCGGCGGCGATGAAGAGGATGAGGAACTGGAGGGAGCTAAGGAAGAACAGATTGATGAGATTCTTCTTCATTGCGGATTTTTGAGTTTCTGGGGTTTATGGAATCTGGTTTATGGATTTTTCTGGGGTTGAATTTGAGTTTGGGTTGTGGCGGTGGTGGTGAGTTGCCAGGTAGAAGCGGGCCCACGCACTTGAATGAAGAATGTCACTAAATTGTTATTTTTTTTTCATAAATAGCATCTTATATGTTTTGGTGCGAAGGTTAATACCGCATTTGTTTAGCAATCAATAAATATAAAATGAGTTTCAGGGGTGGTTCGATGGTAAAATTTGTCAAAATATGTAAAATGACTATTAGAAAAAAGAAAAAGCTCTTCTCGTTTGGGTTATGCGCTTAGCAAGCTTGTGCCCAAATTGAGCACGTGAATATCACGCGCTCATCTTCCTCCTCGATGACGCTGCTTTTACCTCTGGCCATCTTCCTCATCTCTAATCCCTAACTCCACCACCTCCGGTCATCTTCCTCATCTCCAATCCCTAACTCCGCAACCTACATCTCCGTCGTGACTCTGTGCCAATCCCTAATCCGCCACCTCCATCTCCGCCCCGTGGACTCGACCTGCAAGCCCTAACTTCACTGTGGACTCAACCTTCGGTTCCACCCCTGGCTAGAGCTTGTCAATCACGGCCCTCATTTTCGCTGGAGACGAGGCCCTTAGTTCGAATTCGAAGAAGACGAAGAAGAAGGCGTTGGGCAAATGGTGGAAAGTGAAGGTGGTGCTGGGAAAATAGTGGTCGGCGACACGGTGGTGATTACAAATGGTGGTCGGTGCGGTGGTGATTACAAATGGTGGACCACCTTCTTCTTTATAATATACACCATGGTGGTAGGCGGTGCTGGGCAAATGGTGGAAAGTGAAACGCTAGGCAAACGATGGTGATTACAAATGGTCGGCGGCGTAATATGGTTTCAAAGGAAAAGGGTTAAAAAGAAAATTAAATAAATGAAAATTAAAAGGAAAGGAAATTAAAATGTTTTAATTGGTAAAATTACAAAAATGCCTCCTCAATATATCGAAAAACAACTCCGATTTACCTGAAAACCACGTTTGGGACCAAACAAATCATTTTTTATTTGTTAGTTGCTGAACAAACGTGGTACCCGCCCTTGGGGACCAAAGGATGGTATTTCATTATATTTTAGAGGGTCAAAAAACAATTTAGTCCACAGAAAATTTTCAAACATATGAAAAAAAAGCTAAAATAACCTATCTTCTAGCTGAAATTGTCAATATAACTATGTAATCTCAAAAAGTGCTAATCTAACTTTTCACTCCACTGACTATTTAGTCAATGTTTGTTTGGTCGAATTCTGATAAAAAAATGGTTTTGTCATTGACTTCAAAAAAGGAAAAGGAGAAAAACTCTTCTTCTCCGTCGGAAAACCCCAAAATGGAATGAAAAATGAGAAAGGGTGGTGAGAAATGGAACAAATTCTAACACTCACTTTTCTCTCTGTCAGAATAAAATGATTGGGGTGGCATTTTCTCATAGAGAAAAATGAGAAACGGGGATGGTGGGGGTGGGGTGGTACATTACCACCGACGATGGTCTCAGAGAGGAGGAGGGCGGCGACAAGAGGAGAGGGATGTGGAGGACTGCGAGAGGGGGGAGAGGGTGGAGGAGGGTCGTGAGGCGGGGAGAGAAGATGAGGAGTGCGGCGGAAAGGGTGGTGGAAGTTAAGGTTTCCGGCAGTGGTGTTGGTGGTGTTGGGACGGCGATAGCGATAGCGAGGGTGAATGGGGCGATGGCAATAAGACCAATGCTCCACCACTGAGAAGAGATGTGGCGGGAGGGAAGGAGGGTGGTGGACCCAGGAAGGAGGAGGGCGGAGGGCGGCAGTCTCAGAGGTGGTGTTGGTGGTGTTGCGACGGTGGCGAGACGAGTTTTGAATATGGGGGCGGCGGTGGTGAATCTGGTAGCGTCGGGGGAAAGGATTTTGGAAATGGTGGAGGTTTCTATAAATAGAATGGCAGAGATGAGGTTTATAGTGGCGACAACAAAGTTAGGTTTTGAAGAAGATATATAGGTTTGTCATAAGGGGTATTTTTATCATTTCAATTTATGGTCATGACTGAATTCATTTGGTCAATGCTGGAATTAGAGAGATTGGCTATATTGGCACAAAATTTCCAAAAGTTATGGTTAAATTGGCACTTTTTGAGATTACGGGGTTATGATGGAACTTTCATCCTAAAGTTAGGGTTATGAATATATTTAGTCCAAACATATTCTATGAAATGTAATTGTGATTTATACCTATATTTGAAAGTTTGCTAGTTAAAGTTATGAGTATAATTTAAAATTGAAATTATTTTGCAATTGTTGAAATGTGAATTTATAATACATATTTAGTAAAGTTTAAATTTCTGCGCCATATGTACAAATATAACCCTATATACTTCAGTAAGTGCACATATATCCCTGGCATAATTTTAAGTGTAAAAAACAACCATAACTACTTTACACAAGTGCAATATAACCCTAGAGACTATATTCCGGCATTGAATGACTATTTTTGGCCATTGACCGATAAAAAATGACCAAAATGACCATTCAACCTAATCCAAAAAATTGAAAGACAAAAATACCCTAAACCCATCCCCTCCAGCCAGGAGCCAACCGGTCCACCACCCATCCGCTCCAACCAGCCCACCGGTCAGCAACCCATCCCCTCCAGCACCAGTCTGCCTCCTTCACTTCTATGCTATCCCCTCTCATATTCCGATCACTCAATCCCACTCCATAATCTCCCCCACTTCGATCCCCCCTCTCTCTCTCTATATATATACTTAAAAACCACATCATATCGCGCTGATGTTCATGTTTCATAACTTAATCTCATTATAAGGGTAAACAACAATCTCACTCTCCACAAGGATGAAAATAGAGAAATGTGTGAAAATGATCCTATATTTATTTCCAAAAGTGCCTAAACAATCCTGAGTTCTTCGAATGTGCCAAAATGACCATGGACACGTGAAAGTGCCAAAATGTCCTAGTGATTTTGACATTCAACAAATACTTAGAGCTGTTTTAGCACATCCGACAGACATTTAGATTTGTTTAACCCTTTCAAAGAACTCTGAAGTTGTTTCGACACATTCACAAAAATACATGGTCATTTTTCGTATTTTACCTATGAAAATTTTACAAACAGGCACAAATACTAAATATGACCAAAATGAATTGACTTAATTAGATGATAACATCTCCTCATCCTCCTACTTATAACTTATCAACACAATTTAAAGTATTTTCAAAATAATAGTATAAAAAAACATTCAATTTATTCAAAGACTTTGCACACATATACATATATTTATTTGTATTTTAAATGAGTGAAATAAATAATTAAAATTATTAGTATAATAAACAGACGGCCTTACATCTAATGAATGCGTTTTCTTAAAAGTTATCACATAATCTGATTCTGACAGTTAGTATATAACCTAACACTCTTATGATTTACACAATCGCTACTTAGAAGTAAGGATTTTTTTAAAAGAAAGTCAAAAAGGATCAGCCAAATTTTAAAGTTGTTTAAATTCTAATAAGGAAAATCTAAAAAATAATGTCAAGTGCATCTAAAATATCCAAGTTTTGGGAAAAATCATTTTTCCATAACCTTGTGAAAATATGGAGTTTAATTCGAATAATAAAAGATAAAAAGTCTAAGTTGCAGTATTAAATATTTATTATGCAACACTTAGTAGTTATAAAGTTTATAATTCAATTCATGCAATCCAAAAATTTTATCTTTATTTATTTTAATTTACACTTTAAACCTTGATCTGTCCATAACTTATGGAAATATCGTTTTTCAAGAGACATACTCGAATTTAATAAGGGTAAAATTATCGTTACATTTCTATTAATTCTGCGTATAAAAACAATTTCCCTCTTTTTATATTTTGGCAAAGTCTTGGGAAAGACGGTCTTTCCACAAACTTATAAAAATACGAAGTTTAATTAGAATAATAAAAGATAAAAGGTTTTTAGTTGCAATATTAAAATTTTGGGTAATATACAAATATAATCATATGTGTTGGAGAAAGTGCAGATATAACCCTGGGTTGTTTTTTAGTGCAAAAACAACCCTGACCAATGAATGAAAGTGCAAATATAATCCTATGACCATATTTCCGGCATTGACAAAAAATGACCAAAATGTTCTTTAAACCAAATACAAAAATATAAAAGACTAAAATAGCCCTTGCTCCACCACCGCTTTGCCTTGCTCCACAACCGCTCCACCAACGCTCCATCAACTCAGCCTTGCTCCACCACCTCCACCACCGTCCAGATCTGCTCCCCTATCCCTTCACCACCCCTGCTGCCACCTTCTCCACCACCCCTGCTGCCACCTTCTCCACCACTAGCTTACCGTCGCCCCACCACCACCTCCGCCACCACCACCAACCATCCGCCACCACTGCCCAGCCCCACCATTGCCTAGCCAAAATGTTGACAAAATTACTCAATTGATTCTCCCATCTCCCCCCACTCTCAATTATCGACAAATTTTGCAAAACTTCCAAGCGAAAATCCATCATAAACATAAATCCAATGTAATCGTCAAGGGTCGATGAAGGTTAGATACGACTGATTCACCTTCTTCTTCTTCATTTTCCCGGATTTGCTACACCGCTTCAATTCCACCTTCAAATTCATATCAGTCGCCTTCTTTGCTACCCACCTGTTTTTTCTGGTGATGCTGTAGAAGAAGAAGAAATTGACACCGACGACCAAACGACTCCCTCATCAGCCCCGCGTAAGTCCGAGATTCGCCAACATAAATGAAAAAGAAAAGGAGGTGAGTCGGCCTCTCAGGAAGGTGGAATGGTGGGGATGGGCAGTGGTGAAGTTTTGCCCCTCCAAATTTTCAGGAAGATGAAGTTTGAGATTCGCCGGCATAAATGAAGAAGAAGAGGGAGTTGACTTTAACGAAGGCGACCAAAAGCGTAAATGAAGAAGAAGGAGAAGGTGAGTCGGCCTCTCTCTTCTCCACCAGTAAATGGAAACTTTTTGGGTAATATGCAGATATAACCCTACATGGTGAGGAAAGTGCAAATATAACCATATCTATTACACATAAGTGCAAAAATATACCCCTAAATCCATTATTCCGACATTGACTGGCCATTTCCGGCCATTGATTTACTCAAAATGACCAAATTGCCCTTCTAACCTAATACAAAATTTAAAAGACAAAATTGCCCCAGTCACCACCACCAGCAGCTAGCACCGCCACCACCTGGCTCACCACCACCAACAACCACTACCACTATTCTCGATCTACTCCTCCGCTACACAAATCACAATCCTCACATTTAACCACGACCAGGAATGACTCAACCACTGCTCACCACCATAGATACACTACCACCACAAAAAACAACCACCACCGCTACCATTCCCGATCTACTCCTTCGCCACACTGATCCGAAATATTTCCGCGAACCACCATCAGAAATGGCTCAACCGCCGCTCGACACCATAGAACCACCACCACTACAGAAAAACAACCACCACCGCTACCATTCCCGATATACTCCTCAGTCACACTGATCCCAAACCTCCCCACGAACCACTGCCAGAAATGGCTTAACCACCGCACGCCACCATAGAACCACCACCACAAAAAACAACCACCCCACTACCATTCACGATCTACTCACTGCCGGTTGCAAATTGGAGGCATAGCGGTCGCCGAATCGGAGGCGCAGCGGTTGCGAATCGGAGGCGCAGCAGTTGCGAATCAGAGGCGCAACAATTGCGAATCAGAGGCACAACGGCAACCGATCGTCATCATCGCATGTCGTCGTCATCACCTCTGGAGCTCCTCTGCCTCCCCTGCCATTACCCATGCGATCAATTTTGCTAGTGTTCGCCGGTGGTGCTTAGGGCAGAGGCGGAGCACAGACCATCGACGACAGCTCACGGACCGTAGAGGGCGGCGGTGTTCGCCGGTGGATCGTAGACGACGGGCCAATGACGTGAAAGGGAAGAGAGAAGCGGATGGAAGTGAATAAATGCCTAGGAAGAAGATAATGGTGAAGCTGATAAAAAAGGAGATATGGAGAATAGAGGATAATTTTTAGGGCTTTAGGGCATATGTGTAATTTCTATGTTTTTTTATTTTTTTACATAGGGGCAAAATGTTATTTTCACTAAATTCCGGCCTTTAACTGCCAGAAAAAGTTATATTTGCACATAACCTGAATAGATAGGGTTATATTTGCACTTTCAATTAGCGTAGGGTTGTATTTGCACTTTCAATTAGCGTAGGGTTATATCTGCACTTTCGTCAATTATATAGAGTTATATTTGCACTTTTCTCAAAATTTTTAATGTATTTTCAATTATTTAATTTTTTAAGGGGGGAAATAGTCTTTTCATTGAATTACGGCCTTAAACTACCTAAAAGGTCATATTTGCACATAACCTAAACATATATGATTATATTTGCACTTTCAATTTTCACAGGGTTATAACTGCACTTTTGTCAATTATGCAGGATTACATATGCATTTTGCTCTGAAAATTATTATACAATGCGTAATAGTTATAAAGTTTATAATCCGGTACTTACAATCCAAAAATTTTATCTTCGTTTATTCTAATTATCTTTTCGTGAGTTACGGAGAAAATTTCTTTTGAAATGGACCGTCGTTTGGAAAGATGGACTTTTGGGACTCTTTTATTCTTCCTCTAAAAGCTTAAAACCTCGGCTTTCTGCTAATCTCCGAACCTTCCAAACCCCGCCATGGCGTTTCCCTACATGGAAGCCGTCGTCTGTAAGTTTAACCTCCGAATTCACGCACTCACACACTGACGCTCATCTGGAACTGTACTCATACTGTTTTCTTGGATGGATGTTTGTTTAGAAGAAGAAACCAATGATTTATGTACTTTTATCAGAGTTTTGCTATGGTTTTGTTTCATGACAACAACCGAGAGGGGTTTTTCGCTGATGGGTTTTGATTGTTTTGATATGTGTGTTCTTTTTCTTCCCACATTATGGGAGATGGATTAGCGTAGGTGGTTTGTTCGTTTTGGTATTTTCTATAGCCCTTTTGGTCCTAATTTCCTAAATGTTTATGGGATTAAGTAAACACGCAGTGGTGAATTGGATTTAAGAATTTTATAACTTTTTGGTTGATGGGAATATATGTAAGAAATCATTGCAGCCCTTTTGGTGCTGCTTGCTTAATGCGATTGAAACTCTGCTGATTTAACGGTCTACCGTAACGGGGTTGATATCTTTAACTTTCACTGTGTGGGTATGGATTAATTTTTTTGATGATTCTGGTAATCGTTTTGGAAATACTACTTACGTAGTGCTGAATCCAGCTTATTCAGTTGATGTCCTGTTCTCCGTGTGTGGGTATATATGGAAAAGTGGACCTCTAATCAGCTTTAGAACCTATCAGAGAAATCGTAAATCAAGGACGGGAAGTTGTGGATTCCCGTGTTTTGGTATGTTTGTGGAGGAAACGCTGAAATGATATCGTCAATTAGGATTTTGACCTGCATTACTGAATGGTTCAGTGGCTGATTATCCCGGGCGCAGCCAATTATGCGCTTGTCAATAGTTGCACTCCGGGAGTTTTGCTGTCTAGTTAGTAGACTTAGTATGATCACTTTGCTTGTGTCTCCATATCCTGTGTGGAGCCATCAGTAATGATGAGGCCTGATAAGTTATTAGGTGTAGAAAAGCTCCAATGAAATGCTATTGCAATATGTGCACAATAATTTCACCAAAGTTGATACATTCAGGGGTACACTTGAGTTGTACAATAATTTTCAATAATATGAACTAACAATGGAAGTGTGGGGTGATAGAATATTGCTTTCATTTAAGGTAGATAACTTAGGGACCAACTGAAAAGGGAAAGGGGTACTTGGATGGATACATTATGATGGTGCTTTGAGTGATATGATCATTATGATTTTTATTTTCTAATGACTATCAACATTCTTTTCTCCTTCTAATATTGTTTTATTGCTCACTGGATAAAATATTCCTTCTCGTATTTCTTGACTACAATTCAGATTTATAGTATCTGTGTAGATATTGTATGAATTAGAGGCTATCTTTTATCCTGATAGTTACTTATAGAATTAAGTTTCTTATTTTTCAGGTTTCATGGTGTTAGTGTACTTTTTTGAGTCTTATCTGGATATGCGGCAACATACTGCTCTTAAGAAACCTACATTACCTAAACCTTTAGAGGGTGTGATCAGCCAAGAGAAGTTTGAAAAGTCTCGAGCTTATAGCCTTGACAAAAGGTTTTATTTTCTTCATTTTCCTTTTCTTTAATGCTTTTTTCATGTGTTCTGCAATTGACCTTCTTTTCTTTGAGCTATAATTTCTGGCTAATCGATTCAGTATTTTTTCCTCTCAGCATCTTTCATTTTGTTCACGAGTTCGTAACAGTTTTAATGGACTCAGCAATACTGTTCTTCGGGCTTTTGCCATGGTTTTGGAAGGTCAGTATTATAATGTTTTTTTTGGTTGAGGAAGATCTCTACTTTTCTTTTTTGCTTCATGTTTGTTTTTGAGTTCTAACCAGCTTGCTTGGACCTTCTATTCTGTCAGTTGGAGTTTTGACACCACTCTGGTGCATGTTATTCTATCCGGCTCAAATCTCATATCTTTATCTATCATTTTCTGCAGAAATCAGGCGAATTCATGCTGCTTGCTGGTCTTAATGTGGACAATGAAATTTTGCACACTTTGGCATTTTTAGCGGGTGTTATGATCTGGTCACAGGTAGTTATATTAAATTTCTGATTAGTGCATGAAGGTGGTCAAGCATCTTTACTGCTCCTAGAGCCTCAGCTAATTAAATCCGACATGATTATATAGAAATTTTATCTTGTTATTCTTATGGCCCATTTTTCACAATAACTCAATCTCTCTAATGTTAGTTGGTCATGACTTGTTACGATTTGATTTTAGGTTCCTTAGGTTTATTAAGTGATGTGAGAACAGGTAACAATGAGGATGAGAAAATCATTCGAGAAAAACATGCCGATAGTTGTCCAATGCTCTGAAATTGGTGGACTCAAAAAATTGTTGTGCATAAGAAGGATTTACTACTATAATTATCAGAAAGACTCGAGGAAATTTGTTTCATTTTCATTGTTTATTATTCATTTCATGTGTCCTAAATTCTTTATCAACCACTTTCGAGTTACTACCTTGTGTAAATGCAGATCACAGACTTACCATTTTCTCTGTACTCAACGTTTGTGATTGAAGCACGCCATGGTTTCAACAAGGTACCCATCCAATTGTATTGACATCTTTTGTGGTGTAATATAATTATTAGTTACTAACTTACTATTTAGATCTCTCTGTTACTTTTAATGCCTCGTGACTTCTTTGTTGGTTACTAACCACCATGGAAACATTTATCTGGTGTAGCAAACAATCTGGATGTTCTTCAGAGACATGATAAAAGGAATTGTCTTGGCTGTGGTGATTGGTCCACCCATTGTTGCTGCCATCATCATAATTGTACAGGTGCTCATTATCATCCAGTATATGCATGAATTTGTTTATGCACCACTAACACATGGAAGTAGTTGTCCAACTGCCACAGATACTAGGCTGCTACCCTAGGATAGTGGAGTGATAATTACTTGATTTGTTGCAGAAAGGAGGTCCTTACCTTGCGATATATTTGTGGGGATTCATGTTTGTTCTTTCCATTGTGATGATGACTCTGTACCCTGTTCTCATAGCCCCACTTTTCAACAAGTTCACTCCAGTAAGTAATGCAAATTTGTCGTACCTTTGAAAAAACTTTCTGTTCCTTTTACTTTGAAAGAAGAAAGAGAAGAAGCAACAGGGGGATTTCTTTTAGCAATATATAAATGTGGTACTCGCAAGGGCGCTTATTTATTGGTTCTTCTTTATCCTTGAATTAATAGCTTCCAGAGGGAGAGCTTAGAATGAGAATTGAGAATCTTGCTTCCTCGCTGAAGTTCCCTCTGACGAAGCTGTTCGTTGTTGATGGGTCAACAAGGTCAAGCCATAGCAATGTAAGCAACTCAATTTGTTTCTTTGTTTTTATTGCATGTTGCCTTGTGTTTTGTGTTGTGATCGACTGATCGGTCTATATGCGCTATTATCGTGATTTGCTTACACGGATAAGCAACATCACAATTAATAAATGCTGTTCAAATTTTTCTGTTTGACCCTCCTAAATACTGATGTGTGAGCATTTACTGCAGGCATACATGTATGGATTCTTCAAGAACAAACGTATTGTCCTTTATGACACGTTGCTTCAGCAGGTTAGTCATGCTTCTCAAAATGTCTTCTTAATTGTGGTTAATGATTGGATTGTAGGATGTTTTTGGGAGTTCATTTCTTTCACTATGCAAACAGAGAATGTGCACATGTTGAATTACGTTTTAAAGTTAGCTTACCATCTTAGAATGAAGTGTCATACTGAGTGTGGTGAGGAAATTTGTTTTGTTTTGTATGAGTGGAAAACCTCTGACTGGGGAATAGGTGTCTGTGTCTTGGTGCTATTAACTGTGGAAGAGTAACTATACAAATCACCTTTGTGTGCATACTGCTTTTGTCTCTTTATCTTGTTCGTACAGATAGTTTCAAGTTCTTGATGGAGGTGGCTATGCCCTTTTACAAATAAACTTAGTGCAGTAACTCAATTTTGTGCAGATAGAACTTGTATAGTTTGTCCTATTTGTGTTTAGTGTACTAGAAATGATTTTGGTCCAGTCCAGCAGAATGCTGGTTTTGTATTTGCAAGACTGAGAAGTATGAAATTACGGTTGTCTGACTTGATTAGAGAATTAAGAAGTATAGCAGCTATTAATAAATGTCTTCTCTCTCTCTCTCATAAATTTTTGTTCTGTGGATTTTTGCAATGTAGTGCAAGGAAGATGAGGAGGAAGTTGTTGCTGTTATTGCTCATGAACTGGGGCACTGGAAACTAAACCACACGTTATATTCCTTTGTTGCTGTTCAGGTATTTTGATTCTCCCTTGCATGTTCAACACTGTATTATTTTTTATTCTTAACTTCAGTGGACTTATTTTGACACGGGGCATAATACTTTAGTGGTGAAAAGCAACAGTTAGGGAGGTTTAAGTCAAGAAAGTGTTGGTTATATAGAGTAAAGAAATTTTTTTTAAAAGAAAACTTTTTCACATTGATTGTATTCTTTCATGCATGAAGAGGTCAGCCTTCAGGATGTCCGAGTGACCTAACCATATGTATGTAATTTGTGATATTTGAAATGACTGGACGGACTCTATTGCTGTCTTGGCTATTTGAAGTTATAAATGTGGCTTGCTTATCAGTTGGTGTTTTGCTGTTAAGTTTCTATAATCCAAATTTCTAGCATAGCTGAAATGTTCATGCTAAATTTTGTTTTCCATCCATGGCAGATCATAACATTTTTGCAATTTGGAGGGTACACCCTTGTGAGGAACTCGAAGGATTTGTTTCAGAGTTTTGGGTTTGATACACAACCAATTCTGATAGGGCTTATCATATTTCAGGTAATGACATCTTACATTTTTTTAAAACTTGCCTGTTGGTTAACTCTTTCCTTGAACAAGAAAAGTGACAAGTGTTTGTTGGTTTTTTAGCACACTGTGATACCTCTCCAGCACATTGTAAGCCTTGGTCTCAATATCGTTAGCCGGTCGTTTGAATTCCAGGTGATTCTTTAGTTACGCAGATTGAATTGAGCTAAGAAAAGCATGGCTTCTATCTCTCAATGAAGTTTCTATGTTAACCTCGGCCTCTTACTGATCCATGATTGTTGTTTTGTGAAAGGCTGATGCATTTGCAAAGAAGTTGGGCTTTACTAAACCTCTTCGAGCTGGCCTTGTTAAACTGCAGGTGATTATCAAATATCTCTTACTGTGTTATACCCTGCGTTTGGAAATGATAATATTGCAGTTTATTACAGTAACCTTTAGGAACTGTAATTGTAGAAGTGTCCTTCATGGTAACTATACGGTTAAAATTGCCCTGCATATCAGTCACAGCGAAGTGGATAGTTTATTTGAATGGTATTCGTGTCGATGGTTTTACATCTGCTGGCTCGGGCTTCCGATCCTTTACTCAATGCTTGTTTAGTGAAAATCACATTCCATTGTTTTCTTGTCACTAGTCATGCCTTTTCTTATCCAATTTGCCAGAAATAAGTCTTCTTCGAATCTTTTACAGAACTCCTTATTTTCCTCGCAAGTGGTTTCTATGATGCTAATTTGGAGTAATCTTGATTTTACAGGAAGAGAACTTGTCGGCTATGAACACAGATCCTTGGTATTCCGCATATCACTACTCTCATCCTCCCCTTGTTGAGAGACTAGCTGCTCTCGATGAACCAGACAAGAAGGAAGACTGATTTGACCTTCTGCATTTCAAAATACTGAAATTGTGTGTGCTACACATCTGCGCGGTTACAAAGATCATGATCATTATCATCATTATCGTGTACCATTTCCCATTGTGTCGTATTCTTGTTTTCCCGAAAGGCATACCTAAGTTTGAAGGTCTAGGGGAGCAGGAATGGAGGAAAGTAGTCTATAGGAGGAAACCGAGTCCTTATTATGCTGCCTTTTGGCTGTAGAACTGGAAGTTTTAGGCACGATGGAGGTTGTATACACACCGGTTCAAAATGGTGAATGTTATGATGATTCCATGAATCTTTTCTTAAGAAATGCTCGCAAACTATTGTGTATGCCACGATTTTTGAAGAAAAATTAGTTCCCCGACCTTCCCTTTCAAGCACCAAAATCAATTTGATCGGATTATTCCAAATCCCTAAAATAGGAAATGGAAGCGTTGATTGCTAGCATCGCCTACCAATCGCGTTGAGAACTGTTGCGCACACCTATGTGGTGTGGCAGTTGACTCAGCTCGCGAAGTCCTTGAAATTTGAGCCCTAGCTTCTCGGCTTCCCATTCAAGCATTGATAGAAGACGATCTAGGCCAACCACTGCATAGTCGAGAAATAGGTTGTTGATGTCAACTCTGGCATCGCACAGTCAACGTCAACATTTCCCATCATGTACCATTATACAATTCAGTTCACCCGTAGTGTTGCGGGTGGGTTTAAGAAGGGAGATGGTGGTGTTAGAGTGGGTTTGAGTCGAGAGGGTTGTGTCGTGCCAGTGCGAGTGGGTTTGGTGATATGGTGCTGTGATAGGTGATGACAGTTGCAGTTGAGTTTTATGGCCGAACATGGTTAGTTTTTCTTTCTATGCAGATTTAACTAGGACTCGTATAGAGTATCAATGCATTTTTTAAAATAGATGTAACAGTTAATTTTGATTTAAGGTCATTTGTAGTCAAAAAAAAAATTTAAGGTCACTTAGTTTAGCCATAGTTGTCAAAAGACTTTCATGAATTTTTTTTCTTCACCGATTTAAAGTCGATGACTAGAAATGGTAGATAACAATCAAATATGTCACTTTTAAAAATGCTAGTGTTGAGCACAATTACTACACCACAACTGGATAAATGGAGCAAATTGCGAAGCTAGAACTCATTTTTATTTGAAATTCACTACTTCTTCCGTCTCAGCCTATTTTTCACATAATCTTTTTACGGTATCTAATGAACATGTTTGACTGTAAATATGTGTAGCTACGAATAATAATAGCACACAAAAAAAATGATATTTAGAAACTACATGTTACGACGAATCTAACCATATCTCTTACGGTAGAATTATTGTTCATATACATATTCAAATATGGTTAAAGTTTGGCATTTTTTACCAAAAAAAAAAATCTGTGTAGAGTAGGCTGGGACAGAGGGAGTATTTGCTATTATGTTTTTAAATTTGTTACTAGTAACTTACTCCCTCCGTCCCCTAATTATTGGCCTATTTACTTTTTCACGGTTTTCAATGATCATATTTGACATTGGCAAAGTCTTGGGAAAGACGGTCTTTCCATAGGCTCATGGAAAGACGGGGTTTAATTAGAATAATAAAAGGTAAAAGGTGTTAGTTGCAATATTAAAAATTTAGTATGCAACATATAGTATTTATAAAAATTTATAATCCGGTTCATGCAACCCAAAAATTTTATCTTAATTTCTTCTAATTTACACTTTAAATCTTGGTCTTTCCATGACTTATGGAAAGACCGTCTTTCAAGAGACGGACTCTTTGTCATTTAATATCTCTAACTACGTATAATATTTTCGCATATAAAATTGATATTTAGAAAATAGATGTTAAGATGAATCTAATAATACCTCACGTGATATTTTTATTATACATAAATTAATTTATATTTAAGGTCAAAGTTTGCCAATTTTGACTTTGAAAAAGTAAATATGCCAATAAACTTAGGACGGAGAAAGTATTTTCCTATTTATGTGATGAAATAGTGTATTCCAACTGAAAGTATAGTATTATGATGTCATTTTGATTTAAAAGGTAATTCATTTCTTATCAAAAACACCTTCTTATGATAAGAGTCTCCATTTCAGAACTATCTGATTTTCTATAGAAGTCTCACCAAATTTCTGCCTTCCCAAACTATCTATTTCAAAGAGCAATTTCTTAATATAAAAATAACCCGTTAAATAAATGATTTTTAATACTCATAGGTTTAGGTACTTGGATTTAAGTGAAGGAAATGAGTAGATGAAATTGAATATAGAAAGTAAAAATTAGAATGAGTGGATGGAATTGAATGAATATTGCCAAAAATAGAAAATGTGTCAATATAAAAGAAACAATCCAAAAAGGAAAGTGTGACATTAATAGAAAATCAGAAGGAGTATGCTGTAGTTGCTGGCAGCTTATTCCATAATAATATTTGCATATAAATATATAAATATATATATAAATATATATATAAATATATATATATATAAATATATATATATATATAAATATATATATATATATATAAATATATATATATATATATAAATATATATATATATATATAAATATATATATATATATATATATATATATATAAATTAAAGAGATTTTGTTCCTTTAAAAAAGTGAACAAGTTAAGGAAAAGGCCAGGTATGATGTGCACTGATCAGATTCTGCCTTATAACAAAATCATTATACACCAAAGGATACATAATAATCTTTGGCAAAGTCTTAGGAAAGACGGTCTTTCCATAGACTTATGGAAAGACGGGGTTTAATTAGAATAATAAAAGGTAAAAGGTCTAAGTTGCAATATTAAAGTTTTAGTATGAAACATCTAGTAGTTATAAAATTTATAACCCGGTTCATGCAACCCGAAAATTTTATCTTAATTTCTTCTAATTTACACTTTAAACCTTGGTCTTTCCATAACTTATGGAAAGACCGTCTTTCAAGAGACGGACTCATAATCTTTTGTGAAATACCTGAATCAGTACCAACTTTATAGGATAAACTGATTACTACTTAAATGATTGAGAATCAAAAGTAGTTAATGATAGAATTTCATTTGATACATAGCTTTAAAATGATTATACGAGATTCTGTTAAATTTATTGGTATGTGTGTGTATTTATGTTTCATAATTTTTAGGCAAAGTGTTGGTTGGGAAACACGGTATTTCCATATACTTATGTAAAGACGTGGTTTAATTAGAATAATAAAAGGTAAAATATTTTAGTTGCAATATTTTTTAAAAAAATTATGCAATAGTTATAACATGATTCATGCAACCCGAAGGTTTTATCTTCATTTCTTCTCAGTTGCACTTTAAACCTTGAATCTTTTCATGCCTTATGGAAATACCGTCTTTTGAAAGACGAACTCTAATTTTGTGTGTTAAACATACATACTTAAAATAGTGAAAAATAAATAGAATGTATCTTTGGATCAACTAGTACTCCGTATCTGTAGATCTTCATTTGGTGCAGTGATATTGACGGGTATGATGATGATTCTATTTACCAATCAATCACAAATTTTGCGAAAACAGATTAATATTAAAGACAATAAAGTTGGACAATATTACGATATTTAGTGTGGTGGGGAAAATTAATTCTTTTGCGCAGAATAAATAGTAATAATAATAAAAGAAAAAGAAGAAACATGGATTTTAACATGGTTCACCAAACGTGTTGACTATCGAATAATAGACTCAGATGTTATTACCACGATGGATTTACAAATGCAAACTCACATGAATTTTAACATGGTTCACCAAACGTGTTGACTACCGAATAATAGACTCAGATGTTATTACCACGATGGATTTACAAATGCAAACTCAAAGGGCTGAATTTAGACCAGAAGCGATGTTTTCAAACTCACACTATACAACTCTAACTATTCCTCTCTTTATAGAGTTCATGTGCACCTCTAGAATATTCCTCTTCATGTATCTAACTTTTAGAATTCTAAAAAATGAACCGTCCCAAAAAATATCCATACATGAACCCAAAAATTTTCAATCCTTGTTAATTAGTCATTTTGAAATTTGAAGAGAAAAAACCCAACATAGTAAATATCTAATCAATAGTAGTAACATACAATTTGACCAGTTTAGTTTATTGTAATTATGTTCAAACAAAATTATTGTAATTTTTACTGCACATTTTTGTCTAGCAATTCTATCAAGGATCTGATTTCTTAAAACAAAAAGAACGTATCTCTTGAAAAACGACATTTTCATGACTTTGACTAATGAATGTACTGTGTAGGTCATCTCTCTCTAGCACTTTCGTTTTCTTCTCTAAAACACAAATCCTTACGTCAAAATTACAACACCAAATCTTATATTAACACACACGACACTTTCTTCCCTAAAACACACACACTAGAAAAGATTCTCCCAGACGCGCCTCCAAATCCCTCCCTTTCCGCCGTCCAAATTCCTCGCCGCCGGAAACCCACCTCCCAAATCGCCGGGAAAGCAAAACCCAGTTGCCTCTTCCGGCGAAACAGCCGGAATCGCTTCAAAGATTCAGTCTTTGACAAAAATGGTGTGCTAGGAGGCGAGTGAAAGATGTCGGTGTACGATGCGGCGTTTGTGAACACGCAGCTGTCGAAGCCGACTTCGATATTCGGTCTGAAATTGTGGGTCGTGATCGGGATTTTCGTCGGAGCTGTAATTGTGCTGATTCTGTTCTTGCTTTCCATCTGCATCACCGCCTACCGCCGCCGCACCGGAAACTCAAAGCTCAAGCATGCCGGGAAATTCCCCGCCGGCGCCGGAGCTGATCGCACCCCCGTTGTTACTAAAGAAATCCAGGAGATCGTCCACGACGCGCATCCCGATCACCGGCCAATTCCTCAGGTATATATATATTCCAGAAACATAGACTTTTTAAGCTTCCAATTCATGTTCGTTTTGTATGTTATGTTGGGGATTTATGTTGGGTTTTCAACTTGAATGTAGGCGTTGCCGGAGATTCAGATAGATATGGGGAAGGTGGAGCACAGGGTGGTGTTTTCGGACAGGGGAGCGTCGAGTGGGGAGAGTAAAGCGACTAGTGGGGCTGAAACGGGGTCGTTTGGGGGCAGCGGGACGTTGCCGGAAGTGTCCCATTTGGGTTGGGGGAGGTGGTACACTCTGAGGGAGCTGGAGGCCGCGACGGATGGGTTTGCTGATGAGAATGTGATTGGAGAAGGTGGATATGGGATTGTCTATCATGGTATTCTGGTTGATAATACCAGGATTGCTGTTAAGAATCTGTTGAACAACAGGTTGGATTTCGGTTCTGATATATTGCTGTAAATGCTAGCTCCACTAGATTATGTTGTCATTGATGGTGTCTTGATTTAGAAATTGTCTAGCTTTGTTGCATTGATCACTCTTAAGCCTTACCTTGTTTGCATCTCACGTTCTGCGTGAATCTGTTTCTAGTTTTTGACATTTTGCCTTGCTGATGATCTTATACCATGTCATACTGATATTTACAAACCGTGGAAAAAGTTGTAGCCTTGAAAGCTTTGGAGTGTTGTATATTGCTTTTGGAAGTTTGAATTTTTAGCTGCATTTTGTTGTTTGCATTTTGCTTCAGCTTATTGGATTCTTGATCTATCAGGGGTCAGGCGGAGAGGGAGTTTAAGGTTGAGGTGGAAGTTATTGGTCGGGTAAGGCACAAGAATCTTGTTAGACTGCTCGGGTATTGCGTCGAAGGAGCTCATCGGTGAGGGGAATTTATGTAGAAGATTGTATATTGTGGATCTTCTTATGTGTTTCATTTCATCATTGCGCTTTCTTGTTACAGGATGCTTGTGTATGAGTATGTTGATAATGGAACTTTGGAGCAATGGATTCATGGTGATGTAGGAGAATTCAGTCCTCTGACTTGGGAAGCCCGGATGAATATAATATTGGGAACCGCTAAAGGGTATGTAGTGTGAGACTGAAATTCATCGAGTGTCTAAACATCGAATATCTGATTGAATGTTTGTCCTGATTGTCACAGGTTGGCTTATTTGCACGATGGTCTGGAACCAAAGGTTGTCCACCGTGACATCAAATCAAGCAATATACTTCTTGATCGTAGTTGGAATGCCAAGGTGTCGGATTTTGGCCTAGCAAAGTTGTTAAATTCTGAGAGGACCTACGTAACAACTCGAGTTATGGGAACTTTCGGGTACAATACCTGTTTTTGTGTTTTGAATGGAATTATATTTTGTTCATCCTGAGCATATGTTTGATAGTACCCCATTCCCGTGCTAGATATGTTGCGCCAGAATACGCCTGCACTGGCATGTTGAATGAGAAAAGTGATGTTTATAGCTTTGGAATACTCATTATGGAGATCATTACGGGTAGATCTCCCGTTGACTATGGCAGACAACAGGGTGAAGTAAGTTTATCTTCTCTAGATCATATCGGGTACTTTTGAGTTTGTTAGCATGCATTTCTCGGTCACCTCTAACATGGCTTCTGCTAATGCGATGACAGGTCAATCTGGTGGATTGGTTGAAGATAATGGTCGGGAATCGAAAATCTGAGGAAGTGGTGGATCCCAAGCTACGCGAAAAGCCTGCCTCGAAAGCACTGAAACGTGCCCTTCTGGTTGCTCTTAAATGTGTCGACCCTGATGCTCAAAAGAGACCCAAAATGGGGCATGTAATCCACATGCTCGAGGCAGATGACTTGCTGGTCAGTGATCCACCTATCTTGCTCTTTTCATCGAAAAAGTTCTAGCTTTCTGAATTTCATTGTTTTTGCAGGATCGAAGAGTTGCTCCAACAGGGTCTAAACGCGATTACAAAGAAACCAATACTTCTGGGGCCAAGTTAGTCAATCAATCACACAACGAAGTGTCTTCTGAAAAAAGTGAAGGAGACAGTAGTCAAACCTGGAGATAGTGTTTTGGATGGAGCAGAGCATGTCAGTAAAACTAGGTTCTTTCTCTCTGCAGATTTTGGTGATTTCTCATGATTCTTGATGTGCTCCTCCTCTTTAGTACCTTAGAATATCTATCATTGATTTTTTTGCATAGAAATAGATAAATGACTTTCGATAACGCTTCATCCTCTGTCGAACCTCAGGTCCTTCTTTTGTATATCTGATTAATTTATTGATTCATAATTGGAACATACATTAGGTAATATATATCATCCTCAATTTGTGTTCATTCTTCCTTTCCACTTCATGTTAGCTCTTTAGGGCTGTCTTGGTCGTTGCCGAATTACAGTTAACATCCATCTAGATCACAGCGAGAGCTCCGTGATCAGATGGATGCATCCGAATCAAAAGGGGTCCACTTGGGAAATGGATTGTTTTCGGGAGGTTTTGTAGGGCCTTTTGCCAGCAAATGTTGCCTTTGTTGTATTAACTATTTTTTCTGGGGTATTAGATCTTCTCCTGGTTGGTGTAGAATTAAACAAGCCACATTGCCTGTGGAGCATGATAAGGATACTTTATTGTTTATGGTGTAGAAATGAGCTGTTGATGGATGCATTTGGCTGCTTTTTCTTCTTCTATTTGGGTCCACATTCTATAGATGTTATCACACACAACAAAATTGGAGCCTTTTGCAACTGTTGGTTTACCTTATATTCCTTGTTCTTTTGTGTGTCCTTTCTTTACAAGGAAAGATATCATGGGAAAATGTAAATTGCAACTTTGTTGTTGGTGCATTTGCATAGCTTTGTAGTCTCTATGTACATTTCTCAAAATTAGCTAGTGGGATATGTTGTTTCATGTCAAGCCATTGGACACGACGGGTTTTTGACAGAACTTCAACCCTAATGTGTTGTTTTTATCGTCTTTGTTGGTGAATCGTTGTTTGGACCATGGCGTTTCTTTCAGGAGTTCTAACAACTCGAGATGGGGTTCCGAGGAGGGGACCTTGTTGGTCTTGCAAGAGCTCAAACCATAGGAGCCAAGTCATGATCTAAAACCTAGTTGGATGTATGCATCATTTTAGTGTCTATATTTCTCTAGTAGAAACACCTTTTTTCTACACCCTTTGAAGTTGAACCATAAAAGAAGATGAAGAGAATTACAAGATCTTTCATGTGAATATTTCAAGGTTAACCCAATAATAAAGTACTTGGAAGGGAGACTTACCATACATAAAAACAGTACTCCCTCCGTTTAAATCGAATCTTCAAAATTAGACAGTTGACGGTTAATCTAATGACCATTCATATATTTATCCATCTACATCTAAAAGTATGATATTTGGAAAATACATGCTACATGAACCTAACGCTGTAGATTAAGTCAATTTCGATGTGCAATTACAGATTTGGCTGAGACGGAGCAACCGGAGGAGCACTAAATAGTTGTGGAAGGTACAATAATTGGGCATCAAGGAGTGCTTGTGGGGTGATATGCAATTCATGTGAAGCATCTTTAATGTTTAGACACGATCCCATATTCAAACAGCTCAATCTGATTCCCAACACAAACAATTGACATTGACATTCGATCTGCCATTGTTTTTTTTTTATCACATGTCGGTTTCAGTAACAGTTGAGACTCCATTAAGAAGGTCCACGATAGAGATCTTCGTGCCGGATTAAACTGTATAGAATCTTTTTTACGGCTATTAAGAAATATGTTTGACCTTTAATATATTTAACTACGTATAACATCACCTAACAAAAAGTTACTTCTTAGAAACTACTCGTTATAACGAATCCAACAATCTCACATACGATAATATTATTGCTTATACACTTATTTAAATATGCGATCAAAGTTTAATAGTGAATAACATCAAATAGTAAAGTGTGCAGTTTAATCCGGGATGGAGAGAGTACACTAATTCATGATAAGTATTATTATAAGGCCGTCTTGTTGAAGTTATTTCAGTTCAGTTGAGTTTAGCTGCCATAAACTATCTCGGAGATGATTTCTTCAAAACTAAGCTGTTTTGTGCAATTCTGATAGTTCCAGTTAGATTCAAAATTTGTAGATTCTCCACAACCAAAAAAATTGAACTTCTGTTATCACATTTCAGTGAGGTGTGTAACTCACTGGGAAAAATATATATGTTGAGTTCTTAATTTTAATTTATCATTTGGTTTTAGTTGTTATAACTGTTAAAAGTTAGTGTTATAATTCATATCATATACTACATCCGTTTCAGCAAAAATAGTTCATTTTGACTTTTGGAAGTTAAACTGAGCCAAGTTTCACTACTTCATTCGTCCCTACTCAAATTGCACAGAATCGTTTTCACGGTCATCAAGAAACTTGTCTAATCGTTAATATATTTAACTACATATAATAACGGTAAACAAAAATTTAGTTTTGAGAAACTACTTGTTTTGATGAATCAAACAATATCACATACGACAATACTATTGCTTATTCATCTACTAAATGTGCGGTTAAAGTTTAATCGAGAATAATGTCAAATAGTAAACGTGCAATTTGAGCTGGGATGGAGGGAGTATTAAATTCTATTATTATATATGCAAGACTATTATTATGTTATAATGCAAAGAGTGGAACTAGATATCACAATCTAAAATTCAGAAATTAAAATGATTTTTTTGGCCAAATATTACGATTTGTTCCTTCACCCTTCCGGGCACGCACAAGAAACAGCAACTTGACAAAGAAAATGCAACTTGCTCTATAAATTATTAGGGCTTGACAGTGATTTGTTGTATTATGAGCTTTACTAATCTTTTTTTAGGAAATAAAAATATTTCAATTGATTCTCGTACACTTATAACACTCACCCATATGTCGCGTTGCCAAGAGTCAAAATCACTCGAATTTTCATTAATTATTTTAGAAACTAACAAAACTAATCGGCAAATTCTTAGGAAAGACGATCTTTCCATACACTTGTGGAAAGACGATGTTTAATTAAATTAATAAAAGGTAAAAGGTTTAAGTTGCAATATTAAAATTTTATTATGCAACGTGTAGTAGTAATAAAGTTTATAACCCGATTCATGCAACCCGGAAATTTTATCTTCATTTCTCATAATTTACACTTTAAATCTTGATCTTTCCATTACTCATGGAAAGACCGTCTTTCAGGAGACGGACTCAATCAATACGGTACCAAGTTGAATTCTTTATGATTTAACTACAACATAAATTCTCTCTAGGGTTTAACAAAAGCATTGTGCAACCTCTCTCTAATCTTGCGGCACTCCTTCTTAAACAATCTTTTTCTCATCTTCTCACTAGGAGAGATGGGGAATGACAGATTATTTTAATTTATATTTTTGTTATTCAATGAGTGTGATTTATATTAGTTTTGTTCTTCAACCTGATCGATCATTGTGTTCATGATGATAAATTATTTAGTTGTTCACATTGATGTATGGTTCTCGATTTGCTTGTTCAGATCGTGTGTTTGCATTTTTGCTTGTAGTTTTATTTTTGGGTTTCCATCAATTGGGTTCGCTAGATCTGTATTTTTTAAGGTGTTTACAGTTTGGACACATAAATCGTGGTTGGAACAAGTGGTGTTACAGTTGTAGAATATCCCAGTCTGGCACAGTGATATTGATGTGTGATACACTCATCTCTGCCAAGTGGTCATGATTATCGCGGGAAGCCAGTTAATATCTGAGTGCGATGTTGCAGTTTTTTTATTGGATCTCTAATATGTAATAGTACAGACGATCAGTTTGGTTGACATGTAATTTGAACATCCTTGCATATCAATAGAGGCTAATTTGGTTGGATGTCAATTCCACTTATTGTAATCGTCGCTGAGTGTTTTCCCAACATATTAGAATGAATGATTTAAAAAATAATTATTATACTGTACCCGGGGATACCGTGCTTATTGTATCCCCTGATATATTGTTTCGATTCAAATACACAATCACAAATATCCTAATACATCTCATAAAATAATGGACGATAAATTATTATTTTATTACTATTATTATTGCTGGGATACAATAATTAATGTATCCCCGTAGTACCATATACGAAATGCCAATTTTAATTGATTTATCTAACTGCAGTCACTTTTAAGGTAAAATAAATAAAAAAATTAGATTATACTGATGTATAATTTAATACATTTTTTTAAAAAATATTGGTTAACCATTAGATATAGTCAAGTAATGATTTATATATGTTTTCATTTAGAGTCAAATGTTAAAATAACCTTAATTTTATGTTAAAATTGTCAATATACCCATGCAAATGAGAAAATGTCAAAAATAACTCAAACTTTATGATGTGTGTGTCAATCTAACCCTAGGTGTCGTTTGTTAACGGGAGAATTGGCCGGAATTCAAGGTGGTGACAATTTTACCCCTATATTAAAAGGGGCAAAATGAAAATTCAACTTATGGGACAAGGGTATCTTTGTAATTTCAAATGTGGTCAACACCCAATTGATGAGTCAACTCTAGAATAGTGACAAAAGTTTTTAAATGCACATTTGTCATAAAGTTAGGATTATTTTGACATTTTCTCGTTTTGCAGGGTTATATTGACACTTTCAACATAAAGTTAGGGTTAGATATATAAAAATCTCTTTCATTTATTACGATAAGGCTCCATAATTTTCAAAAAATTTAAAAATACATTTAAAAATATAAATAATTATAATTTGAACTTAAAATAAGAATGAGGTTTGCAGTGATTGATCTAATCATTAGGCGGTTTGACATGAGACACTTTCATATTTTAATTATTTTTAACATATGCTTTAAAAATGTCAAGTCCATCAAGAATGTGTTTAATAAAGTTTATACGTTAATTTACTTATAAACTAATCCATTTGAGTTGGATTGTAAACATAGAAGAAAAAGTCATAGTTACTGTATTCTATTCACAGCAATTCAATTTATGTGTGGTTATCGAGTAAATAAATTCTACAAATAGTAGAATATGAATTATCTTTGTACGACAAATATCAATCAGACATGATTATTACTGACTATACCATTTTTATTATATCTCAGAAACACATCATATGAGGAATTACTGACAAATACTTATTTTAAGACGAAAGGTATTTGAGTCTGTTTCTTGAAATACGGTCTTTCCAGGGTTTAGGAAAGATCAAGGTTTAAATTGTAAAATATAATAAATTAAGACAATATTTTCGATTTGCATTAATCGGGTCATAAACGTATAACTACTGCATGTTGCATAATAAAATTTTAATATTGTGAATAAAACCTTTTATCTCTCTATAATTCTAATTTAACTCCGTCTTTCCATATATCTATGAAAAGACGGTATTCCCCAAGACTTTACCCGATATTTATTATGGTTGTGAAAAGGACCATATATGAGAAAAGACATGTGCCCACTTCAAGGCATCAAAAAACTGCTAGATCATGGGCTGGCAAAGAATGGGCAATCATACAAGGTTTCCATAGGAGAAAGAGAAGTGTTACATTAAAGTTGCAAGCACCAATTCAAACTTTAAGGTGGTTGTCAATTTCCCTAACAAATATTTGGCACCTCCACAACAGAAAGTTGGATCCCAATTAAATTTAGAAAATAAGTTATGCATTCTCTTGAGGTGTAAGAAAGGGACTTCTCACATGGTATGGAGATGGATATCAGTGTCAGGTTGTGAAATCGATGCGTGAAACGCTCTTATCTATCAGATGATTATAGTTTTGTCAGAATCGTTTAAATATCTTCAAGAACGATATTACAGGTTTGGCTGAATCTCTAGTTGGTAATACCACATGCGATTCATTTAACATGTAATCAGGTTATCATTTCAGTATGTTAACGTACGATCGTCGATTTTTAGTGATATCGATTGATACTATTTGGATATCTCTAATCTGGTTATCATTCCTATGCATTAGTTAAGATTACTTTGATACTGTTTTTTTAGTCAAATTTAGCTAACTATAACCATCAGCTTTTATTAAGAAGAAAAATAATATATTACCATGTTAGTTGGCAATAAATTATTGTGTAATTTCAGTTGGGACGGAGCGTATACCATGATAGTGACATGTTTGATCAAACTATTGTTTCTGCGCAATAAGGCCTTTGTCCTTTTCTGCATGCAAATGAAAGAGCCCATTAGCAGTTGCGTGTTGGATGAAATTGGGCCAGTCCAACAAATCCTGGACAGGCCTGAAATTAGGCAGTTAAACATTTTTAGTGTTTTTTTATGTATAAAAATAGTGGGCTAATTCTCATTAACATGGATCGAAAGTGTAAGCATTAATGATTGATAGGGCCAACAAGGATGTCTCACTAACTAACCGTCTATCAACTTTAACGATGGCTGGATAATCTAACGAACACCATT
Organism: Rubia yunnanensis; assembly: GCA_037428765.1. Classification (NCBI taxonomy): domain Eukaryota; kingdom Viridiplantae; phylum Streptophyta; class Magnoliopsida; order Gentianales; family Rubiaceae; genus Rubia; species Rubia yunnanensis. The sequence goes on along the minus strand of CM075063.1, from coordinate 1,490,695 downwards.
TCTAGTGTTTGGATATCTCTAGCCAGTAGTTTTGAAATCCATAAGGATGTCGGGACTATTTTTGATAAACCACAACACATTGCCGCAATCCATGTTTACAACCAAGTGTGCTGTATTCCCGAGACCGATCCCAAACTTCAGGCCAGCTGAGTATTATGTTTACATTTTTTAAAAATAACTCAGTGTTATATGGGTACATACAAAAAACTTGAGTGTTACGAGAAATTAATAAGAGGATTTTACCACTTTCTTAGTTCAAATTGTCCATTAATACTATAAATAAAATAGTGGAAATCCAAATCTTAAGCTTAATTAGTTTCATCTACCCAACCAAGTAGCTTGTAAGCTTAATCAACACTTACTATACTCTACTTCTTTCCAAAGAATTTTTAAAACATGGCCAAAACAGAATAACAATAAAATTGGCACCACTTTATAAATAACACATGCTTAAATTAAATATACTAATTTAGTACTATTAATATACGGCTGCCTTCCAGAAGAAAAGGAATTTCCGTACCGAAAAATGGTTCTTATAAAAGTGCAAACCAAACACGCCTTTAGCCCACAGTGTTAGCGCCTTCTGCTTTCACATTTGCCTACCGATCCTCTACACGCAACCCCACCGTTAAGAGCATGCACCGTAGAATAATCACATTTTTTCCTCACCCACTAACCTCGAGTCTACATCACTCTCCTAACTTTTGCATTAAGGGCTCCTTCTTTAGCCAAATCATCCATCAACCCGAGTAATTTAGAAATCTATCTAAATGGTCCCTTTTTGGAACCATTATATTAAAATACTCCCTCTGGTCTCTTATCACGGTTCCATTTTTTTGACCAACGATAATTTTTTCATGTAAAGCAGACTATAAAATTTCAATATTTAGAAATGACGTATTGTGGAGAACTTAAAAACATCTCACATAATGCCAATTAAAGTAAATGACAGCTAAACATTTCTTAAATTCTTTTGCAGTCTAACGGAACCATCATTAGAAAATCAAAGGGCGTATAAAACTCTGTGGTAATATGTTAAAGATAAAACATTATAAAATATAAAGAGCATAATGCATATACGTCTTAGTGCACATATACCTTTCAGTTTTTAAAAATGTACATATACTTCGAATCCTTGTTCTGTGCACACATACCGTTAATTTTTTAATGCCGGTATCCGGTTATAGAGGCATATCTGCACTTTCAAAAAATATGGGGCGCATATGTCCACATTCGAAAAGCATGTGTGGGTATATGTGCAATTTCAAAAGTGACCGGGGGCATAAATGTACTTTACCTAATAAAACTTTGTAGAACTCATGAGAAAGTTCGATAATTGTCAAAAATATGGGGCACACATGGCAATTTGACTAGATCTCAAGGGCTCCTCTAGCACTCATCCAACGGTCACCAGAGCCCATCATTTCCCACCTTATATCCCACGAAGACTTCCAAAACGACAACCTCATCTTCTACGCGTTCTCATTTCTGCAACTTCCTCTCCCCTTCTCTTTCTCTCTACTCTCTCAGGTAGATACTTTCGTATTTATATTGTTTTTGTGTGAATGCTTCTGTTTGGCTCTGTATATTCATATCTGGTTAGGTTTTTATTGTTCAATTTAGCGTTGACCGGGTGAATTTGTGCTTTGTTTGACGATCTGAGCTGCAGGTAAGGCACCCTTTTGAGTATTGTTACTGATTTGCTGAATTTGATGTGTGGATATGGGTTTGATGCTGAATCATTTGTGGGTTTTAGTTTTTTCGTGGTTTTGTTGAGATTTGTGCATAGCGTTGACCGGGTGAGTTTGTGCTTGGTTTGTGGATCTGAGTTGTAGGTAAGGTACCCTTATGATTTCTGTTGCTGATTATCTGAATTTTATGCGTAGTTTGGGGTTTGATGCGGAATAATTTGTGGGTTTGGTTTTTTGTGTGTTTCTGTTGAGATTGTAGGTAGATCTACTGTTCTTAAGGGTTGTTTTGGTGGAAAGATGCGTAATTTATGGAGGTTTTGTATCTGCTGGGGTTAGAAATTGTATGTTGTAGTATTAGGTAGGAATTCAATTCATTTGCTGTTGTGTTTTGCCTGTATGTTTAGATGATAGGTGAATATGTGCTCGAGAGAATTGGATTGATGAATTTGGTGTAGGATTTTGGATTTCATTTCTTGTTTTAGTATCCTGTTTGTATGTTGAGTTGATGGATTTGTTGAAGGTTTTGGTGGATTTCAGCCTCTTCAGGTGTTTTCCACCATGGATTTGCATCTTATGTATCTTGTTTTTTCGTTTTGTGCAGTTAAAAAGTTTATTACTATGAGTCGTGCACAGGAACCAAACAGGCCTTTCTTCCCATTCGGAAACCCGTTGCGAATGATACGACCCAAGGGGTCGTGTCTGTCTCCGAAGCTAATTGAGCTGCTGAACTCTTTTGAAGAGACTCTTGCTCAGAGGCTTAGAAAGCTTAGGCCACAGGGCAAGGATGATGTGTTGACCTTGTCGTGGATGAAGTCTGCCATGGAGGCTCTTTCTGCTATCCACGCAGATATCAAGGAGCTCATCACTGGACTTGAACTTCCCGTTGGCGATTGGGATGAAAAGTGGATAGATGTGTACTTGGACAACAGTGTGAAGCTACTGGATATCTGCATAGCTTTCAGCTCCGAGATCTCGAGGCTGAACCAAGGGCATCTCTATCTTCAATGTGTCCTGCATAATGCAGAGTCTGCTTCCTCGAACCAGTTTGTGCGCGCACAGTCATCCTTGGATGGTTGGAAGCAGCATATTGGTTCAAAGAACCCTAGGATGAAGAGTTGCTTCACCATATTGGAGTCTCTCATTGAGACCCTCGACCTTCCTAAGATCAAGAATTCTTCGAAAGGGAAGGTTTTGATGCGAGCCATGTATGGAGTTAGAGTGGCAACCGTGTTTGTCTGTAAAGTGTTTGCTGCTGCCTTCTCAGGTTCTGCGGAAAAGCTGACTGATTTACAGGTGTCCGAGACTTTCTTGTGGGCAGATGCGTTTACTACTCTCCAGGGTTCCGTGAATGTTGAGATCAGAAGCATTTACTCAAGTGGGAAGGCCATGGTGTTGAAAGAACTAGAAGCAGTCGATACTAGTGTAAAGAAGTTGTACCCCATCGTACAGGAGGGGTTGGGTGAAGAGTTCAAGACTTTGACAGAAACTGATTTAGGTAAAAGCGCGGTAAAGCTCTCCGATGGTTTGGATTCACTTGCAAAGGAAGTGGATGGTTTCTTCCAGATTGTTCTTAGTGGACGCGATGCCCTGCTTTGTAATCTTAGAGTTGGTACCAACGCTACTAACCCCTTTCACCATGAGAAAAAAAACCTAGAGGTGAAGTGATCCTCGACCAGGTTGAATTTTCTCTCACAAAAAGCAATATTTAGTAGTTTTCAGGTTTTCCTTTTATATGGTTGCTAATGTATTGCTTAGTTTATCATATGCTTAAGTTGAAGATTGTTAGTATACATGTATGCTCTGTTGAAAACTTGTGAGGGGTGTTCTAGTATGGCTGTACCTTATATGTGTAAGAACTTATGCCCAATGTTAATATTGAAAGTTAATGTTGCAATGCTTGTTGTAAAGCTTAGCATTATGCTTGTGTTTCCGAAGTGTGATTTTAGTGCCATTCTTACGGCACCTTGTATGTGTAAGAACTTGTGTACATTGTCAATGTTGGAAGTTAATGTTGCAATGCTTGTTCCAGAGCTTGTAATTTGTCCTTGTGTTTCTGAGATTTGGTTTTAGTGCCATCTTTATGGCATTGATGAATGGCATATTCCACACTTTTTCAGTTCAATTGTTGAAGTTTGGCAATCGAGAACAATATTAAAGCAGTGGGAGATGATTGATTGTTTTTCATCAACAGGTTGAAGTAATGTGAGATCACCAGCCTAAGGCGTGGAAATTGTCAAGTGTCGGATGGAAGAAATATCTGTCCGGGTATCTGATTCGCGGTAGTTTTTCCTTCCACCCGACACCTGGCAACTTTGGTGATCAATTGAATCAGGTATCTGATTCGCGGTAGTTTTTCCTTCCACCCGATACCTGGCAACTTCGGTGATCAATTGAATCGATTATAGACAAGATCATCGGGTTCATATCATCGTCACTGATCGATTTCAGACAGTATGATCATGCATATGATCCATTCTTTCTTTAGAAGATTAGGGTTAAAAGAAAACAGGAGATGAAGTCGGTGGGAACTGAGAAGGGAAAATGCAGAGAAAATTCAGTGTTCAAAGTCTTGTTTTGAAGGCGTGGCGGCCGCCTTTGACTAGATATTTTCTTCTTTGTGAGGCCTGGAATATAGTAATACTAATTACACTCTAAGATTAGTCCAACGAAAGATCAAACAACCAACCTAGAAATTGGGCAACTATTCTTAATCTTATCTTTTATTTCTTTTCAAATTACACGACAATCAAAATGATTATTACGAGATTTGATATTGAATGTACTACTCCGTCCTAGATCTATTTGCACTTTTAATTTTTCGACACTATTAACTATTAAAGCTTAACCGCATTCAAAATATATGAACAAAAATATCATCCGACACTTGACAATTGACGGTCAAACATATGTTTTGAACAGCGTGCAAAAACAATTGGGACGTATTACTATCCTGTGAAAACGGTGATATAAACACGTGTCACGCAAAAATCATGTAGCTTAAACAAGAGATCGTATTTCATACAAATATCACTATGTTAAATGCGAATCAATAACACGACCTGTCTTATTCAAGCAAAACACATAATAATTTTTATTTTTCTCTCTTGACGCAAACAAAATAATGAATAAATCTTGCACTTTTCTCATAACCTTCTCTAGTTTTCTTGGTCTGGTAAAACAAGGCCCCTACAAACAAGACTGCAAGTAAACTCTTAAAACAAGCAAATCTTCTTCCTATCCTTTTCACTTGTATCGTTTATTTATATCAAAACAAAAGAAAAAAAGACCATGAATTTCAATAAAATTTCATGGCGTTTAAAAGAAGCAAAGAAAATGTTGTCACCATAATCTTGGTAGAACCGAAATACAGATAATTATTGGCTCTAATATGACCCAACTTCGCACGAATATGAATTACATTTATCTCTTCTTGAACCAAGATTTTAAACATAAGTTCAAATTTTCTTTTCGTCACATTTAACGTGTTCATTTGATTTCTTCTCACTTTCATGTATAAAATTAGATTCCGTCTCTTGAAAGACGGCATTCCCATAAGTTATGGAAAGACTAGCGTTTAAAGTGTAAATGAGAAGAAATGAAGATAAAATTTTGCATGAATCGAGCTATAAACTTTATTACTACTACACGCTGCATACTATTTTTTTAATATTGCAACATAGACCTTTTACTTTTTATTATTCTAATTAAACACCGTCTTTCTATAAGCCTATGGAAAGACCGTTTTTCCCAAGGCTTTGCCATGAAATTAAGATATAATTAAAGAAAATAATAGGCTCAAATAATACACATTTAACACATAAACTCAAGGGAAAATATGGAAAATGAGTATGTACATAATAAAATTTTAAAGATTAGAATTAACAAAACTAACAAAGTACACACTCTTGACACGCATTTTAAGAAGATTGGAAGAAAATGAATCACATATTTATTTAAAATTTATAAAATAAAATAATTCTATCATTATTTTTCCATAATCCCGACTTATGTAAGCATAACTGTCATGCAAATACTCAACAATTGCAATGTAAACTATACGTGTCTTTCTAAAAAAAAGTACTAATTACTTTAAGAGTAGAAAGCAAAGTTTCTACTCATGAATTGATAAGATAAAATACAGTGTTCGAAAATTAACGTTTGAAAATCACTTCAAGATAATAACAAAAAATCTTTTCACAGTCCATCTTGCTCATGTTCTTGGATTAGTCATCATGTTGTCTGATAAGCATAGGCTGAATGCTCAAATAAAAAATATTGCACTAATAATCAAATACTCCATCCGATCCAAGTTAAATTACAGGTTAATTACTGCTCACCGTTTGAAAACATGTTTGGTCGTTAATATGATTACACGTCAAATACAAAATTATTTTATAAAAACTACTTATTACGATGAATTCAACAATATCAGTTGCGATAACATTATATCTCATATATTTATTTATATTTGTGATTAAAATTTAATAAAAAACAGCATTATAACATAAGTGACTAATTTAATTCGGGATAGAAAGAGTAATCAATTTGACCAAAAAGGGCCACAAAATGGCCAGGTGTATGGTGAAATATTCATTTCTGACACATGTAAGAAGGTTACACAGTCCATCCCATTGAATTCATGCCACTGAAAAAGTAGATGACCACCAATTTCACAAGCACATAAGAAAAAACTAAAAACAATAATACTGATTCTCCTAACACCGACATCTTATTATCCCGATCAAATTCTTCAGTACAAACTAAATTATTCAAAATGAAAATTGTTTAAAAAGAGTAAAATGAGCGAACGAAAATAAATCACTTTTCACTATATGAGAAAGCGTTGACAATCTCAAAAAATCAGACTAAAACAGAAAGTGTGACGGTACCGAGGGAACGGAGAAACTATTTTTATATGTTTATATAAATTGAAAAGAAAAGTGAGCCCACCACCATTAAAAAAAGGTCAATTTTACTTCACGGGTTACTACCCAATTCCAGTTCAAAAGTTCACACTTCAAACAACTCTCTCTAGAAAAAAATTTAATCACCACAAAGAAAGAACAGAGATTCCCGAGGAAATGTCAAAAAGCTTTCTCCTTTCTTCCATAGCCGCACCGACAATTCCCCCATGAATTTCAGATTCTCGAGCCAAGATTCATACTTTTGAACTGGGTTTCTGCTGAATTCATCTGGGCTGTCGTTAGTTTTCCGATTTTTTGAACTTTTTTTTTTTGATTCAGTAGATTTTGATATGTCTATAGAGTCGAGCTCTGGCTCTGGAGATCATCACCATGGCCATAATATTAAAGGAGTGGCTACGCATGGCGGGAGATATGTGCAGTACAATGTGTACGGCAATCTCTTCGAAGTTTCCAGAAAGTATGTTCCTCCTATCCGGCCTGTTGGCCGCGGGGCTTATGGAATGGTTTGGTAAGCTGAAAGTTGTTGATTTTGTTTGTCTGAGGATGGGAAAATCCAGGTTTTTGTTTGTTGCTGGATTTCTGAATTGATTTAGTTAGATTTGTTTGCTTATTGGGATCTGTGATTGTCATAAATGCATAGGAGAGATGGTTTGGAAAAGTGTAATTAGTTGGTTTTGTGAAGTAGGTTTTGTTATGTTGATATACTTATGTTCTGAATCTGCAAATGACTGATTTGGGGTCATAAAGGTTGGATAAACCTATGATGCATAGACGGAAATCTTCGCGTAATTGTGTAACATATGACATGAAATTTAGGTTAGAATTGGGCTCTTGAATGGTCTTGACTAAGTTCAATCAATGATGTTTGTGTATTGGTACTAGAATGTGATCTTTGTGTATACGATGTTAGTTTTTCAATGCTTCGGTAGATTCTGTGCAACTTGCTTTGCTTTCCCTTGTGGTTGCTGGTTGTGCATTTTTCCCTATAAAGATACTGTATAGGGACGGAGAACCGATTTGGGTACACCTTTGATTGTGGTGGAGAATATTGGTGTTTAGTTATTCAGTGTGGAGGGAAATGTGACTGCTTTGCCTATTTGATTTAGTGCGGCTGTGAACTCGGAAACCCGTGAAGAAGTAGCAATTAAGAAGATTGGCAATGCTTTTGACAACAGGATTGATGCCAAAAGAACTCTACGGGAAATAAAGCTTCTTCGTCACATGAATCATGATAATGTAAGTACCACCACTAACTATTAATCTCTCGAGGATTCGAATTCGAGCTCTCAAGCATTTCTTGCTTCTTTGTGTAATATAATATGCTGGCTAGTTTTATTGTGCATCAATGAGTGATTTCTCCTTAATCTTTCGTTGGGGCTTTTGTTTGCTTCATTTTGCTTTTGTAAATATATTGGCATAATAAGACTCACTTTTCATTTTCGACTCTTTTGTATTCATGAATGTATGCTTGCTTCTATTCTACGCACTGGTGTGTGCCTGTTTATGTGTATGATCCTATGGTTTTACTATCTTGATAGCTTATGAGTGACTCATCATATTCAAAGCGATCCTACTATTTCTCCGGTTTCCGCTTTCGCAGATTGTTGCAATCAAGGACATTATTCGACCTCCTCTAAAGGAAAACTTCAATGATGTCTACATAGTTTATGAATTGATGGACACCGATCTTCACCAGATTATTAGGTCAACTCAACAGTTGACCGATGATCATTGTCGGGTATGTTTTCACTTCCAACCTAATCTTTCTATTTGCAGATTTGTCCATTATCAGCTCTTCTCATAGATGCATTTCCATTTTGCAGTACTTTCTCTATCAAATTCTAAGAGGACTGAAGTATGTACACTCAGCCAACGTGTTACATCGTGATCTGAAACCGAGCAATTTGCTTCTTAATGCAAATTGCGATCTGAAGATTGGAGATTTTGGGCTTGCTAGGACAACCTCTGAGACCGACTTCATGACTGAGTATGTCGTGACTCGCTGGTATCGGGCGCCAGAGTTGCTACTGAACTGCTCGGAATACACAGCAGCCATTGATATTTGGTCGGTAGGTTGCATCCTTGGAGAAGTCATGACAAGACAGCCCCTCTTTCCTGGAAAAGATTATGTCCATCAATTGAGACTTATTACAGAGGTATGTTCTTCACAATTCTTAGGCTGTATCCCCTGGTACCATGAATGTGCACTGTATACTATTATATATGCATTAATTATAATCAAATCACAATATTACATAAGATTCATTACAATTCAAAATACACAAGATATCTCTAGGGATACGATGGGATACCATATAAATTACCCGGTCTTTATATCTTGGATTATCCATACATCTTTACCAGCTCTCATTTGATGGCTGTATGATCAAAATAGACTCCGAAACTTACCTCGCATTTGCCACTTTCTATAGCTCATAGGTTCACCCGATGATGCCAGCCTCGGGTTTCTCCGGAGTGACAATGCCCGAAGGTACGTTAGACAGCTACCTCAATACCCTCGACAACAGTTTGCAGCCCGGTTCCCCAACACATCTCCCGGTGCACTGGATTTGCTCGAGAAAATGCTCGTATTTGATCCAAGCCGGCGCATCACAGGTACTATATCGCAATTCTCATATACCCGTCGCTCCATTCCTGAAAAATCAAACTGTAATGGTTGATGATTCTTGTGTTTTGGCAGTCGACGAGGCACTCTGCCACCCGTATTTGGCTCCTCTCCACGACATCAACGAGGAGCCTGTTTGTCCGAGACCTTTTGTTTTTGATTTCGAGCAGCCAACGTTTACTGAAGAGAACATCAAGGAGCTTATCTGGAGAGAAACTGTGAGATTTAACCCAGATCCCCTTCCTACTACTTCTCATTAAGTAAAATCCTCCATATCTTTGTACACAGAGATTGTTTGACATAACTTTTTTTTTTTTACCTCTTGTTGTATTGATGATATGATCCCAGATGTTGAACAAATATATGTATCTGAGCCAAGGGAATGGATGAATGATTCTGTCTCATTGTAGAGTCTGATTATTACAGAATTCCCATGAAACAGGTGTTAATCGTGAATGTCGTTTCTAATAAAACCATCTCAACAATGTTACATGAAAAAATAGTTAAATAGTATTTTACTTGCTTATATTCTATAAGCGTATTATTTTTATATAATTTGCATACAAACTTTGATCTTTTGTATTTCAAGAGATGGACTCTTAGGATTCACGTACTTCAATAAAGTACGTTTTTCTTGAAAGACGGTCCTTCCATGGTTATGAAAAAATTAAGATTTAAACTGCAAATCAGAAGAAATAAGTATAAATTTTTGGGTTGCATTAATTGAGTCAAAAACATTATAACTGCAACATGTTGCAAAATAAAATTTTGAATATTGCAATTATAACGTTTTACCTTTTTATGATTCTAATTAAACTCCGTTTTCTATAAATTTTCCAAAAATCTGTGGAAATACGGTATTACCTTCACCAATAGAGAAATGCAAAGTTTTGAAAAAAATCGTCTTTTCATAGGCCTATGAAAAGACGGAGTTTAATTAGAATAATAAAAGGTAAACCGTCATTGTTGCAGTATGCAACGTGTATACGGGCAGCGGCAGGTATAAATGTCCAAGCTTTTGTCCGCCATTGTAGTAGACCAAGAATCGCAGAAGGCATGGGGCGCCAAAACTTCAATGATGCCTGGGACAAATGTTGAAACAGCACTTCTGAACAAATTTTTGTTCGATCCAAAATTTGTCAGAGCTAATTCAGCCATTAAATGTACAAACATCAATCATAGGCGATCACCGCTCGCCCTCAGCGGCCCACATCAGCCGACACCACAGTCATCATGTGGGATGTAAGTCACGGTAGTCCAGCACCAGGACCATTGGGCCAGCACATCCTCGGTGCCCACCACGAATCCCAAGCAGCCCTTGGCCCGAAAGCCAAGTTAACTCAGGACATTCCCACACGGTGACGACCGAGTGTCAAACCAGAGACCTCGTGAAAGGTCACCCAACTTCCAACCAATGGGATACACCCGCAGGTGTACAAACATCAATCATAGGCCTGTTTAAGTTATGTATGTTGGGTGTACAAACATCAATCATAGGCCTGTTTAAGTTATGCATGTTTTTCCTAGATATAACCAAAACTCTCTTTCATACATTAAGCATATTCCATCACACGAGTAATATCATTCTAACTCAATACATTCAACTAGTAACCACTATTATAAGCACACATCTGCATTTCAATGCCCTCAATCTCTAAACTATCTTGAGGATAATCACAGACTATCTCCTTCGATCCCGGACCCTGGTCCGGGATCGAAGGACAAGGTACGGGTGTCACGCCACTGCTGATACCCTCAACATCGGTACAAGTCCACGGCACTTTCTTGGCCTTCTTCGCCATCGTTATAGTCACATTGGACAAACACACTTTTGTAAATGGATCCCCTGAAATCCCTTCAAGTCTTCCCGCCATTTTCACATCCTCCGCCATCACATCACGGTAGTTGATCCCCTGCTCGATAATATATAAAAATGTTTATTCAATGTCACGTCTCATCAATGAATCAATTCAGCTATAATCTTTTTTATTGGGCCTCCTAAACATATGTTTAACTGTTAATATATTTGAATATGTTAATGATGCATAACAATGTGATATTCAAAAGCTAGTTGTTACGATGAATTCAACAATATTATGTGCAGTTTAGTGTGGGGCGGAGGGAGTACCTGTATCACGGGCAATGCATTGGGATCCCAGTGATCATCGGCGTGGGAGCCATAGTTCCCGGTCATCCAAAACGCCCACTTCATCGTGTGCAAACTCATCCCTTTTACATATATATCCTTCACATACCCTCCCCTTCCGATCCCCGTCTTGATCCTGACTCCTGATTCCGTGTTTATCGCGACAATATTTTCCGCCCTCACATCCTGGATCCCCCCTGACATTTCGCTCCCAAGCGCTATCGCAGCGCTGTAGGGGGAAATGCAGGTGAGCCTCTTGATGACAAGGTATTTTGTAGGCATCCCAAATGCAATCCCGTATTCGTCCCATCCACTCTTGACTGCTATGCAGTCATCTCCCGAGACTATGTAAGTGTCCTCTATTCTTGTGTTTTCGCAAGAATCTGAAAACGTTTCAGAGGTTTTACCGTGAGACGGTCTTATATTGTTGGTTGATTGGAAGTTGTGAAATGAGGTTTTACCTGGATTGATCCCATCAGTGTTTGGAGAGGTGATTGGAGCTAGGATTGTGATTCCTTGTATAATTATGTTTCTGACAGAGAAATGCACATGTAAAACAACTAAAATTTGATTACCCCTCTCTGTCCCAGATTAAATTGCACAGAAGTTTTTTCACAGTCTCCAATACACACGTGTGAACGTTAATATATTTAGCTACGTATAATATCGGTAAACAAAAAGTTACTTTCTAGAAACTACTTGTTATGACGAATCCAACGATATCACATGCAACAATATTATTGTTTATACATCTATTCAAATCCGTAGTTAAAATTTTCTTAGTTTGACTGGATCTTTGATCTTGTGCAACTTAATCCGGGACGGAGGAAGTACCATGATTCCTTAAAAGTTACAAAATTACCTGCTGTAAACAGGATGAACATTCCATGTTGGAGAGTTGAGAAAGGTTAAATTTGAAATCTGAATGCCATCAGAATACATTATCTCAACCAGATAAGGTCTTGTGTACTTCAACTTCTTCTTGTGAAATTGCTGCCACCAGAGAGCACCTTGTCCATCAATTGTCCCATTAGCACCTGCAAAAAAACAAAAAAATAAAAATCATTTCATCACTTTATAAATCAAAATAAAATAGAACTAACTGATGAAAATTTCATGTTTTCTTCACCTGTAATGACCACATCAGTGAGATTTGTTCCAAAAATTAGACTGATATATCTTCCTCCTGCTGCATCTCTTCCATGCCCATATGATGGCAATGGAGCCACCACTGGCCAACTGCCTGTATCCTGAATTTCGAGGTACGGTCAGTGGCGGAGTCAGGATTTTTTAATATTCTAATACACTGCGTAAGTACTGTTCAATCGCCCTGATTTTACAAAAGTAACTAAAATAATAGAATAGTTAAGGGAAAAAAAATCAGAATATACTTTTCTAAATCCTTAAGGTGAATAGTATTCTTTATGTTTTCTCCATCCCAAGTTAAATGACGGGACTTTTATCTTGATCCGTCCCAACAAAGTTGACACAATTGGAAACTTACCTAAAATAGTAAAATTTAAGCAATGAAATAACCAAATTGTTCTTTCTCATAAGAAAAATTTTAGACCGGGCCCTCTTTAACTCACATCAGCCCACCTAAATTAGCAGGCTAAAAGCAATTCCGTCAATTTAGTTGAGACAGAGACATCCCCTGTAGTCAGCTACATATACACATGCACACAACCACTACCGCCAATGCTAGCCTTACATTCTATCATGCTATCAGACGGATTTTTATCCAACACCTAAAAACTTTCACCGCTATAAAAATCAAAATAAAGAAAAAAAATCCTAGAAAAAATGGGACTTGCCTGAGAAGCCAGGAGAACAGCATCCTTGTCAAGAAAAAGAGTGAAATGGCTGGTGAGATTGAAGGCTCCGGTGAGCCATTTTCCGGCGGGAACAAAGAGAAGAGCGCCGCCGTCCGATCCATATTGGGACAAACTATTTACTGCATTTTGGAAAGCTTCAGTGTTCAGTGTTTTTCCATCTCCAATTCCTCCAAAATCTTGAATTGAAAAACTGTGTTTTCTGCAAGTTATGGCAGAGTACTCCAAATCAACACTCTCCACTTTGTTGATTAGGGCTACAAAAACTGCCCATTTCACCACAATCCACGTGAAATTCGAGTGCTTCATAACCTGGAAAAAAAAATCGATATAATGTGAACTGATTCAGTGAGTGACAAGAAAATATTCTTTGAGAAACTAAACACATAAACATAGTAACAAGAAAGTGTTAGGAAAAACATGTAATTCTTCCAAACATGTATTTCTTCGATTTTTGTGTGTGTTTTGAGAAATTCTATGAAACTAAAAGGGATTGGGAGAGAAAAGTGGATGGGATTAATCTTACTTGTTGGTAAGGTTTGAGAGTGCAGAAATATTGTACAGAACTATGAAGAGAAGTTTGTATTTGTAGGGGAGGATTTAAGGCAGAGGCAATGTGAGTAACTGAATATGTTGGTCCGAGGCAACAATTTCATGCAATCATGCTGACTCTGCTCTGACTCCGGTTCCGTTTCTCTATTATTGACATACTTGTCAGTTTTAAACACTTTTTATTAGAGTGTGTGTATATATATATATATATATATATATATATATATAGGTAAATTCGTATTTGTATATGATTAGCTTTCCTTTGCTTATTTTGTAAGAAAGCTCTTGTATAAATACCTGTTGATATGATTAATGAAAGCAGAACTGTTTTACAGAATCCTTATGCCGTTTTACATGGTATCAGCCTAACTGCCCTCTCTTTACAATTAAATTGCAAATCCAAACCCCTACCACCTTGCCGCCACCGCCGCCTCATCATGGCCGCCTCCTCCAACGACAAAATTCCGACCACCACCGCGGATCCCCTTGATCTCGGCTCTTCCGATGGAACTCTATCCGTCAAGCTACATCCTCTCCAGTTTGGCCATGATCGCCATAACTATTCTATATGGCGCCAGTCCATCAAGTCCATCCTTGTGGCTTATGATTTGGACTCTTTTCTCCTCTTGGACTCGGCACCGCCTAGATTGTTGCCTCCCTCCACCAATCCCATCAAGCCGCAAGCCTCTTCCACTCCTAATTCGGAGTTTGCATCTTGGAAGAAGAAGGATCGTTTGGTTCTCATATGGATTCAGTCGACGATCTCCATGCCATTGCTTCCTCATGTTTTTTGTGTTGTCACCACATCTGATGCCTGGCTTATCTAGGAATAGGTGTTCCATACGCAAGCACGCGCAATTTTGATGCATCTCAAACATCAACTTCAGACCTTTCTGAAAGGTTCTCTCTCCACCCTTGAGTATGTGGAGAAAAATCGCTCATTCTTTGATTCCCTTGTTGAGTGCTCTCAGTTTGTGTCCGATGATGAATTTTTTGAGTGTATCCTTCATGGCCTCGATGTGACGTATTATGTGTTTCACACTGCCTTCAATCTTCGTGCATGGGCGATCTCCTCACATCCGCCAGCAATGCTCGTTGCTGGTTCCCAGCCCTTCGGCCATCCCTCGATCCCGGGCTCCCCTGTGGATGCTCCTAGACCCAATTTTCCCTCTTACTTTTGTCCATTTGATAACACTCAACATTCATGGTCACTCGTTCCAAAACAAATAATCTCAAACCTAAAGCTCTTATTTCTACTCGCCATCCCCTTCCTCCTTCTCAAATAATTCAGTTTGAACCCAAAACATTTTCTCAAGCTTCCAAGTTACCAAAATGGAAAAATGCTATGCAAGTTAAATATGATGCCCTTATGCATGATGGGATGTGGACATTTGTTCCGCCTCCCCGTAATGCTAACATTATTGGTTGTAAGTGGGTGTACATGATTAAGAGCAAAGCAGATAGATTTGTTGAACACTACAAAGTGCGACTTGTGGCCAAAGGGTTCAATCAAGAGGAGGGTGTTGATTATGTTGACACATTCAGTCCGGTGGTCAAGCCAACTACCATTCGGCTTGTCTTGTCCATTACTCTTACCCTTGATTGGCCCTTGCATCGGGTTGATATTAATAATGCATTTTTTAATGATGATCTTTCTGACAATCTATATGGTGCAACCTCCTGGTTTTGTTATCATTCTCAGCCCTTGCATGTCTGTCTTCTTCATAAAGCTTTGTATGGTCTTAAACACGCACCTCAGGTGGTTCACAAATCTCGGACTTTTTCTTCAGGCTCATGGCTTTGCTCCCTGTAAGTCTGATACTACTCTATTCATTCGTAGACATGGCAAGTAGGTCCTGTATAGTTTGGTGTATGTTGATGATCTCATTGTCACTGGTTCTTCTTCTGCACTCATTGCGAAGTTTATTGGCAAATTAAATGATGCATTTTCACTTTGTGACCTTAGCCTTTGCATTATTTTCTGGGAATTGAGCTTACTCATTCCAAGTCTGCTATTGTTCTTTCTCAGCAGAAGTATATTCGTGATTTATTTGAGCGCAGCAAGATGCCAGATGCGAAGTCGATCGCCTCTACTGCTGAGCCTGCGTCTCGGCTCACTCAGTCTGGGGATCCTGTGCGTGATTTTCATCTTTATCACAGTATTGTTGGTGCTTTACAGTATGCCACGATTACTCATCCTGAGATTTCTAATGCTATTTATCGTGTTTGTCAGTTTATGCACAATTCGACTGAGATGCACTGGTCTGCTGTCAAACGCATTCTGCGTTATTTGAAGGGCTCCTTGGATTATGGCCTTACACTTCGACCTTGTACAGATCATCGTCTTGTCGCTTTCTCTGATGCTGGTTGGGCTTCTGGTGGTGATGATTGTCGTTCTCAGGATGGATTTTCCATTTATTATGATGACAATCTTATCAGTTGGTCATCCAAGAAGTAGCACGTGGTTGCCAAGTCTAGCTGAGTACAGGGCTATTGCATGTGCATCTACTGAGCTGATTTGGATTCACCAGTTGTTACTTGAGCTCCAGGCTCCTCTGTCGCCTCCGCCAATTCTCTTGTGTGACAATCTGAGTGCTACCTTTATGTCTGTCAGTCATGTCTTTCATCAGAGGTCTAAGCATATCAAGATTGATTATCACTTTGTTTGTGAGCAGGTCGAGGATGGTTCTCTTGTTGTTTGGCATGTTCGTTCTCTTGATCAGATTGCTGACATCTTTACGAAGGTCGTAGGCACTGCACAGTTTGGTACTTTATGGTCCAAGCTTCATGTTACTCCACCACCACGAGCTTGTGGGGGGGGGGGTATTAGAGTATATATGTATTTTTGGTAAATCCGTATTTGTGTATGATTAGGTTTCCCTAGCTTTGCTTATTCTGTAAGCAAGCCCTTGTATAAATACCTTTTGATATGATTAATGAAAGCAGAACAATTTTACAGAATCCTTGTACAGTTTAACACTTTTTTTTTACATATGCTTAGAAAGTGTTAAAAATAACTCTAACTTTATGGTGTATGTGTCAATCTAACCCTGAGTGCCGTTGACTTCAATTCAACGAGAGATTTAATCAGAAATTAAGAAAATGATGATATTACCTATGGATTTAGAAAAGTAAATAAAAAAAGAGAAAAGGGCATTTTTAGGTTATGGGGGCAAGTGTATTTTTGTCATTTTGAGTCTAGACTCAAATTGATGAGTCAACACCGAAATAGTGACAAAATGTTATAATTGCACAATTTATTATAAAGTTATAATTATTTTAGCATTTTTTTAATTTTATAAGATTATATTGACCATCTACACCTAAAGTTAGGCTTTACACCTAAAGTTAGGGTAAGTTAGGGTTAAAGTATAAAATCCCCAAGTTCAAATCATTATGTATTTTTGTGGGAAAAAAATTGAATTGAGGTACATTGAATCAACAACAATCAGTGTAGGTTTTTCACAGTTTTGGCATTACTTGAAGAAAGTAAAAGCTACTGTAAGGTCTGTGAGTGGAGGCTTAGTGGGATTAATGTGGTGTTATTATCCACTCAAAGTGTATACTCCACCCCCTTCCATTTGAATCTCCATTACTCTTTAATCTTTTTTATTAAATTCTCTCTACATATTTCCTCAAAATTATAAAAAAAAACTAATTCAAATAATAACGTATCAATGCTAAAAAAAGGATGGAGGCAATAATTTATAAAAATCGTCAAATACAAAGAGAGTTCAGAAGGTCGATGTTCGATCGACAAACGATTAGACCAATCATAACAAATCTCATTTCTATAATTTTTAAGACCGAATTTTAATTATTCATTTGTTGAGACTCAATTTAAAGAGTTTTCATAATTATATGTATTTCATTGCAATAAAAATAAATATCAAATCACTCTATTAATCATATTCCCTTTGTTTCAGCTGAACTTGTACTCTTACTTTTTTAACACTATTTTCTATTAAAATTTGATCGTATATTTGAATAGATATATGAACAACAATACTATCGTATTGTCAATTCATTGTAACAAGTAGTTTCTTAATATTAACTTTTTATTTACCATCATTATACGTATGTAGAAAATAAGGGTAATAGTGTGTGTTTGTATTCATGATTTCAGGTTACATTATATAGTGGTACATAATACCTATACAAGCTAGGAAAATGCAATAGAATATAATTACAATTAAAAGTAATATTCTAATTCTTTAATACTCCTCCTCAAGTTTGGATCATGGGGATCAGAAATGTCCAACTTGTCAAGCAGGGAATGAAACCGGTTACGTCCGAGAGCCTTAGTAAACAAGTCCGCAGGTTGGTCTGACGTGCAAATATGTTGAGTAACAATAGTGCCAGATTGAACAAGATCCCGGGCAAAATGACAATAAACTTCAATGTGCTTTGTGCATTCATGGAACACTAGATTTACCGCAATGTGAAGAGAAAATTGAATGTCACAAAACAGTCCCATAGGAGAAGTGTGCATAACCCCTAAGTCTTTATGTAAAGACTTAAGTCATAACAACTCACAACAGGTAACAACATAGCACGATTCTCTGCTTCAGATGAAGATCGAGCAATCGTAGGTTGCTTTTTGGTCTTCCAAGAAACCGGAGAATCACCAATCATCATAAAATATCCGGAAAGAGAATGTCGGGCAATTGGGCATGCAGCCCAATCTAAATCAGAGTAAGCAGTTAACTGTAACGCACTAGTGGAAAAGAGAAATAAACCTTAACCAGGATGACTCTTCAGGTAGTGCAACACACGAATTGCAGCTTGCCAGTGAGAAACACAAGGAGACTTCATGAATTATTCAGGTGTATGAATCGAATAACTAAGCTCAGGACGTGTGATAGTCAGGTATATCAGGTGCCCAACCAGATGCATGTACTGCTCGGGATCATGGTAAGCTGAACCCTCAACACGGGCAAAATCATGTTGTTGCTCCATCGGAAAGTTAGTCAGTTTAGAAACAGATCAGCCTGTATCAGATAATGTCAAAGGCATATTTCCTTTGCGAAAGAAACATCCCCTCCGGTCTTCTAGCAATCTTTATGCCCAAGAAATACTTTAGTAAACCAAGATCTTTCATATGAAAACAATTCTTGAACTCAGATATGAGCGCAGAAGAGTTACCAGAAATGACCAAATCATCCACATAAACCAGAAAGTGCAAAGAAACTGATCCACGGAAAAAAATAAACAAAGAGTAATCCGCCTTACTCTGAACAAAACCAAATGCTCATAAAGCCCGAACCAATTTGGCAAACCAATTTCTAAGAGTCTGGCGAAGACCATAAGGATATTTCTAAAGGCGACAAACCTGACCATAGGGCGCGTCATAGCCTGGTGGGAGTTGTATAAAAACCTCTTCATGCAAATCACCATACAAGAAAGCATTATGGACATCCACCTGATGCAGTTCCCAACCACGAATGACCACAACAGATAAGAATAGGCGAATAGAACTCATCTTTGCAACTAGAGCAAATGTCTCAGTATAATCAATTCCTTCAACTTGGCGATTCCCGAGAACCACTAGGCGTGCCTTATGATGTTCAATAGTACCATCTGACTTAAACATTATCCGGTAAACCCATTTGCAACCAATCGCCTTCTTATCCAGGGGTAGAGGGGCCAAAGTTCAAGTCTGATTGCGCTCAAGCACATTAAGCTCTTCACTCATAGCATCTCGCCAATGAGTATACCGTGATGCCTCAGAATAAGTGGTGGGATATGCCTCAGATGTTACCGCACCAAAAATCTAGAATGCATACTAGAAAAATTATTATAATTTACATAATCAGTTAAAGGATAGAGAATAACTGAGGATAGTGATGACGCGTGAGTGAATTTAGCAGTAGTGGGGGGTCTTCAGTAGTAAGAGCATGAGCATAATGATCACAATCATAATCTTACAAATAAGGAGGAGGTCGGCAATCACGAATACTTTGTTTGATAAGTGGCAACTCGGTGGGGGAATCATCCAGAGCTAGAGATGTTGCGGAAGGAAGCTGGGCAGGCAGCGC
Organism: Rubia yunnanensis; assembly: GCA_037428765.1. Taxonomy (NCBI): domain Eukaryota; kingdom Viridiplantae; phylum Streptophyta; class Magnoliopsida; order Gentianales; family Rubiaceae; genus Rubia; species Rubia yunnanensis. Next base: position 1,470,885 of record CM075063.1, on the reverse strand, counting down.
GTGAGATTCCGTCACTGGCATGGCGTGTGAGGTTGCGACGTCCTTGGCAACGCAACGTCTGGCCAGATTGGAAGTAGAATCCTGCAGTCTTTGTCGGGATCCGGCGATGGAATCTCACCGTCGGGGATGGGCCGATGAGCATTGGTGGGTTGGTGCCGACGGCGGCTAGCATAGATGAGCCGGCGCAAGGGGATCGATGACTGCCGGTGGTAGAGGACTGGCGGCGACCAGCATTGGAGAACTGGCAGAAGCTGATGTCGGGTGACCGATGGCGGCCGGAGGAATGGGGCTGGCAGCATCCGGAGGCAATGGGTCTGCGACTCCAACACCGGCAATGAGGAGGCTGGTGGTGAGGTGGTGGCACCGTCGGGGTCTTCTGATGAGGCTGATGTCGGAGTTGCAGAATATGGGAATTGATTTTTTTAAAAAAATATGTATCCCGACTGGTAAAGATTACGCGTGGTTCCAGATAAAAAAGGTGATAGTCTTTCTTTCTGGCAGGGTAACCAAGATACAAACAACGCCGACTTCTTGGCGTAAACTTGTCACGATATCTAGGAACATGAGCAGCAAAACACAAGCATCCAAAAACTCTTAAGGATGAGTAATTTGGAGCTTGCCCATAGAGCAACTCAAAGGGAGTATGACTATTGGGATGCTTCATCGGTGTCCAGTTAATCAGATAAATAGCAGTAAGAACACATTCTCCCCAAAAATCAACTAGAAGACTGGCTTGAAATTGTAAGGCACGCGTCGCATTGAGTAAATGACGATACTTTCTTTCAACTCAACCATTCTACTATGGTGTATCAACCATAGATGTCTCAAAAATGATCCCAGATGCAGCAAAATATGATCTCAAAGGCAAAAAATCAGTTCCGTTATCATCCTAAACACGCAGTATGGTTCGACCCCATTGGTTCTTCACCAAGGCACAAAATTCCAAAAATCTAAAAGCTACTTCTGACTTAGCTACTAATAAATAAACCCAAATAACTCGGGAATAATCATCAACTATAGTTAAAAAATAAAATGCATCACTAGAAGATGGTGTTCGATAAGGACCCCAAACATCACAATGTATTGATTGAAATAGTGTAGTAGCATTTGTAGAACTCAATGGAAAACTATGTCTAGTCTGCTTTTCTCCATAACATATACAAGGAACATAAGTCTTATTAGTGCTAAAATCAATAGAAAAGACAGAAGACAACACCGTAGAGGAAGGATGTTCAAGACACTGATGCCATAAATCAGAAGAAGACACATAAGCAACTGTCGGATGAGACTGCGGAATAGGAGGATGATCACGAGTATCCAGCAGACGAAGCCAAAACACCCCCTTTTCTGTTTACCCACTCCAATCACTTTCCTCGTACTGATTTTTTGTAAACTACAATAGTTTCCAGTAAACAAAGCTTGGCATTTTAAGGAAGATAACAATCTAGAGCATGATAATAAGTTGCACCGCAAAGTAGGTATATAGCACATGAGCAAGAGTGAGAACACCAAAGAAAATAGAACCATATTTAGTAGTATATGGCGTAGAGCCATCAGAAAGAACAACATTCACAGTGCCAACAACAATAGTGATATCAGTAAGAGAGCTCTTGTCACCGATCATGTGATATGAGGATCCTGAATCAAGTATCCAAGACAAAGTAGACTTACCTGACCCACTGTTAGTAAGAGAATTGATCTGATTAAATAAATGCATGGCCGTGCTCCAGTGGTCATCAGACAGAGCAGGGCCAAAATCAGACTGGGTAGGGACACTTCCAGAGGAAGGTGGCCAGGCGGCATCGACGAACGGCGATGGGAGTGGAAGAGTTGTGGTGGATCCTCTGTTCACGGCGGCGGCGATCGGCCGAGAGGCTGGTGCCGTCCTCCTAGCGGCTCTGGCTTTCTCCTTCAACTTTTTTAGGTCATCCCACAGTTCCTTAACTATGGCAAATAGGCTTACAGAAGATCTCAACACCAGATCCATGGTTTGCAAGATCCAGCAGACAAGAGTAGCATTAACCCCAGGCTAATCAGCAGCATCAGGATGACCATCTTGGGGTTTGGTAATGGATTTATCAATGAACCAAATCTTGTTCTTAGCAAGGAATGCGCAACACATCGTGTCAGACCTTTCAATGTAATTTTCTTGACCTTTCAGCATGTTCGGTATAATTTGCAGACCTAGACCATCGCCAGAGCCAATAAATTAAGGATCAGTCGACAGACGACCAATAAGTATAGTAGTCTGAGGGCCATATTGCAACTGCAACTGCTTCAGTAAAGTTGCAATCACATCATAACCACTCATATCCTGAAGCTTCGGAACCTCAGGTGCAGCATCAATACGAGCCTGTTTTCAGAAGCAGACATCGTGCAAAATCAGGCACAGATCAACAGTAGGTGCAGCAACCAGCGGCGGATTGGATTGGCGGCAGTGCGTGACGGGAACATGACTATGCGTGAGCTTTGGGATCGGTGTATGTTGCTTAACGCACGGACCGATCGGATTAGGAGAGGCAGTGCACGGATTACCACAACCAGACGGTGGCAGTGGCGATCGGCGAGCAATGGAACAGAGCAGACGGAGACGGTTGTGCGACAGCGCGTGGATCGACATACGGCTTGACGGCCGCGGCGGTATCTCGAAAAGGCAGTGGAATATTTTCTTAGGATTTCAGGATTTTATGCTCTGATACCATGTAGAAAAAAAGGGTGATAACGTGTGTTTGTATTCATGATCTCATGATACATTATATAGTGGTATAGAATACACATACAAGGTCGAAAAATGTAATAGAATACAATTACAATTACAAGTAATATTCTAATTCCTTAATAACGTAAGTAAATATATTAACGATCAAACATATCTTTTAAACACCGTAATAATGATGATGGTGCAATTTCGACTAAGACAGAAGGAGTACTGATTATAAGATGATCCCATCTAACAATTACTTCGATCCAAAACAGAAATTTGTGGACTAAAAGTGGAACGAGGATAAATAAACTGAGTGGACAGCTTTAGTTTTGTAGGTATTCGAAATTGTTTAAGACCCGTGAATACTGAAGTGCTGAGCCCATTGCTTCACGCCGCACCACCGACCCACTTCACGGGTGCTCGATCTCTCTTCCACAACCAAACAAACTAGTATTTCCCCCACACTAATTTTCTTCCTCTTTCAAACTTACTTCCTTCTTTATACATGCTGATCTGATAGAAAAAACGAGCACAGAGTCTTGTCTGATGTTTATTTTTACTCATTGAAATGAGATTTTTATAACTTTAGAAAAGATTAAAATGTAGAACAGTGTATAAATAATTATGACTTGACTCTGAAATGTATTGAAATTAGGGTTTTTTTTATTGGTCTAACGGTTAGTCGGTTTAACATGAAACTTTCTCAAAGGTAAAAGATTGAAATAAATTGACCAAATTTCAATCGCAAATTTCAATCCAAATAAGTAAATAAGCACCAATATTATTGTTAGATTCCGTGCATCGTGTATTTTTTAAATGTCAAAATTTCAAACATCTTTGTACATGTAACTAAAGTTATCGGAGGTCAAATATGCTTTAAAAAGGTTGATAAAAAAGAGTGCAAATAATACTAGAAAAGAGGGAGTACCTTTAGCAAATGTGTTGGGCAAATCAGCTTTAGTACTTAACATGCAAGATTTGCTAACATATAAAATTTCCACATACCTTTAGTCCTTTTTATAATACTCAGTGGAGCAATAAAGGTAAGATCAGAATAACATGCATAATCATTGTGAAAATACGGTTTTTATAAGGCATAAAATAATTATGATATTTTTAAATTTATATATTGTATATTTTAAAGTAAAATATTGAAAAAGACCTTCTTTCTATAGGGTTATGGAAAAATGGGGTTTAATTAGAATAATGAAAGGTAAAAGATTTTAGTTACAATATTAAAAATATATTATGCAACACGTAGTAGTTATAAAGTTTATAACTCAATTCATGAAACCCGAAAAGTTTATTTTAATTTATTTTAATTTACACTTTAAACTTTGGTCTTTCCATGACTTATAGAAAGACCGTCTTTTAAGAGACGGGCTCATATTTTAAACTTACCTAAAACTCATATTAAAACATATAATTTTTTTAATCAGTACAAAATTAAAAATTACTTGTGAATATTTGCATGAAGGAATGTGTTTGGCATTTGGACACGGCATAAAACCCTCTTACAACAATGGCCACACTTTGTGTCTCCAACTGAATTTCCACATATTGGTGTGATAATTCACGTTTTTGTGATGTGGGGTTTGTTTGGTTTTCAATGGAGTTGCAAGACACAGACGAAATGAGTGTTTTTATAATCCTACCTACTTATATAAGTGTTAATATAACTTTTTAATATTTGAAAGTGTTAATATAACTTTTCAATATTTGAAAGTGTTAATATAACCCTATCTAGTCATTGAAAGTGCCAATATAATCTTCTCTGACAATTTATAACCGGAATTTTATAAAAAATATATTTTTTCCCTTCTAAAAAAACAAATTACTAAAAAATAGGAAATGACATTATTACCATGAGACTCTTTAATACTCCAATATTGTCGGACCACCGCCGGACCACTGCTACATCGCTGCTGTATTAGGTAGGGTTATATCAGCACATTATGAAAATTGATAGGGTTAAATTAGCACATTCCTAAAATTTATAGGATTATATCAGCACATTAGTAAAAAATGAATGGTCATATCAATATTAGTAAAACATGTAAGGATTTTAATGATATTTTGTTTATTTTGTTGTGTTTAGTCCGGATTGATGATTGAATGACCTCAAGTGTTGTGTGTGATTGTTATTTTGCTGTGTTATTTGACCTAAGGTTTTTAATATTGATAAGTTTTGTAATGGAGCTATGATACGTGATCATTGTGTTTAATATTAATGATGGTGTCATGATGTCAAATTTTATGTTGTATAAGATATTGTTATGATGTGATAATGGTGTATGTGATGATGTGGTCGCTCGTTAATGCTAGCCGAGTACCACACACTTAATATTTATATATGTGCTGATATAACCTTATAAGTTTTAAGAATGTATTGATATAACCCTACAAACATTAGGAATGTGCTAATATAGCCCAATAAGATTTTGATATAACCCTACATGTTACAGCGGTGGTCCGGCGGTGGTCCAACGAACTACGAGGGTAAAATTGTCCACCTAATTTCAGAATTTGCCCAAAGGGTATTTTGGTCAATTTACATAGAGTCAACGCCGAAAAATTGAGGCTAATGCCAAAAATGGGGTCTAAGGGTTATATGGACACTTTCTTTAACTAGTTAGGGTTATTTTTGCACTAAAAATTATCATAGGGTTATATTAGCCCTTACTCAAGTAGGTAGAGTTATATTGGCACTTATCCCTACATACAATCATGAGTTAAAGTGATAAAATTACCCTAATTTCAAGTTGAAAGTGCCAATAAACTTTGCAATTTTAAAAAGTATCAAAATAACCTTTGACCATGTTGACTTTTTAGTCAATCGGTTTACTGCTGGATTTTGTGAAAAATACCGTTTCGCCCTTATTATAAGAAAAAGAAAAAAAAAACCTGAAATGCCTTAACTGCCCTCGCCATCTCCTTTTCTTATTCGTTCTCTCGATTCCACCCCTTTTATTTTCTTCCTCCCGATTTCACCCGCCACCGTCACCGATTTCCTTTTTTCCCTCCAGATTTCATCTACCACTTACCACTTAATGTTACCTTTTCTTCTTCGTCCTCTCGATTTTTTCTTGTGAGAAGACGCCTCCCGATGCCAACGTTAAGGCTGAGCTAGGGTTTGCGGTGAGCAGCGGTGAGGCTGAGCTAGGGTTTGCAGCGGTGGAGCTAGGGTGGGTGAGCTGCGGTGAGGCGGAGCTAGGGTTTGCGGCGGTGAGGCTAGGGTGGGTGAGCGGCGGTGAGGCGGAGCTAGAGTTTGCGCTGGTGGGGGTGAGGGAAGGGGAGAGGAAGGACGAGGGCGGCGGCTACGGTGGCATGGAGGTGGTGAAGGTGGAGCCGAGAAGGGGTGGTGGAGGTGGCGACGGCGATGAAGTGGTGGAGGTGGCCTTGCCGGTGCCGATAATGGGTGGTTCAATTTTCTGGTGTTCTTCACTATGGATTGCTGTTGGGAATGAAAAACGAAGCATATAGTCGGGTTGAATCTGTTCTTGTTGGGTTGTTATGTCTGCGAGCTTCAACTCGGGCCGCCGGAAAATGAGTGGCAGAAAGGAAGGATTATTTGATTTCATGGTTTGCTGGGTTTGCTTCGTTAAGGTTTATATCTGCCCGTTTTTCTAGTTCGAGGGTGGTTTCAGAAAGGAGGGCAGCGGCGAGGGGTTGGGGGTGGCGGAGATATTGAATGAGGTGGTGGCGGAGATGGTGGTTGATGGTGGCGGAGGTGGTGGGTAGGGTTTGAGAGAGGCGGAGCAGGTGGCAGAGGTGGTGGTTGGTGGTAGCAGGGGTATTGAGGAGATAAATTGCATGCTTCTAGATCAAGGGTATTTTAGTCATTTTACTATTTCAACGTTGCCAAAATTGAGAGGTTCAATGTCGGAAATTGGGACTTTGGGTATATTGACACAATTTTTTTGAAAGTTAGTATTAGATTGACACGTACAATGATTAGTTAAGGTTAATTTTACACTTTCAACTGCAGAGTTATATTGACACTTTCAATCTAATGTAAATAATCCTAAAATCATTTATTTCATTTTCTACATTATCTAAACATTTAGTGAACCACTGGGAGTAGCCCAGTGGCCAGGGCGTACGCCCGTCCCAGAGGCACCCCAGGTTCGATTTCGACTTGGGGCAGTTTCTGGGGTTTAGTCTCCAATTGCACCGTATTGGTGTGGGAGCCTCAGTTTGTGTGAGTTATGTGGGAGTCTCACCCAACGTTTGTGTGAGACGCAAGGGGAGCCTCATCCCCTTTGTGTGAGACAACTGGAATGTAGTAACAGAGTGTGTATTCCCAAAAAAAAAAACATTTAGTGTATAATATTTCAGAAAATTTGAAATTTCAAGAAATCAATTAACTTAACGGAAAATGCAAATCTACTGATTAGTGGAACAAAATGTTAGTCATGATTGGGTTTTGACTAATCAAACATAAATTCCTTAACTTAAGTCTTGTTTTTCTGAATCTATTTTTCTAAAGTGAACTAACAAAACCAAACATAAATGCATTAAAAAAACTATATAATCAAATTAAACTAAATTTCCAACTAACTGAACTAAAGTAAATTTAGGAGACAAGACCTAGTCTAAGTTTAATGATCAAATTTTCCATCTCAAAATTAAACGCACTTCAAAGTTCGAAGACCAACGGTCACGGATCGCTCACTAAGGGTGCAAACTGTGCGGTCTACCTGTGCTCAATCTTGTCACGATTATCGAATAATTTTCTATGTGCGTCGCACTCAACTTGGTTGCTCGAGCATGCAACGGAAATACACACAAGTTTATAATAGGAGCATGGTTTCACACACAAACCAACGATGCAATACAAAGCCCAACACTAGAGAGCAAACACTCATTTTCAATATATTGCAAAATGGTAACCGGATGTGGTTGAAGAAATTATTTATTCCCTCTTTGTTCCTTTAATATTGGTGTATCTACTTTTGGCACAACATTTTAAGAGAGTTGATCTGACAGATTATAACTATAAAAAAAAAGAATATTTTGAGAAGACAATATTTTTCGAAATTGTTAAAGTTAGAAAGTATATTATAGAAATTCAAAGTATTTCATTGCTGATGAAACAAACAAAAATATAAATTAGGTTAATATTAGAGTGGGTCTCCTGACAGACGGCCTGTCAATAAGCTTATGGACAGACCACTTATTTCTTACCTTATACACTGCATTTCTTAAATTACATACAAAATTTAAATTTTTTGAAAATATTTTTTCATATGATATATTTTTATATTTCCGCCTTCAAATACATATTATTACTTGTTTTAACTTATAAAATGCAATGTTTAAATTTTATAAAAAATCACAATATTTAATGCAAATGCCCCTGAAGACTGTCCATAAGTTTATGGAAAGACCGCCTTTCCTGAGACTTACTCTTAAGATTAATAGAACATTATAGTACGTAGTACAATCACTGTAGGTACGCAAGATGAAGCAAAAAGAACCAAATAGAATTCAGAAGTGGGCTTTAAATTTACAAAGTTAGTGTGGAAAGTCCGGTATTGCTATAAAAGACTTCATCATCTTCAATTTGGATTTGTAAGACACGGCCCTAACTATAGTTTGTAACGATTTTTGGGTTGGTTTAGGTCGGGCTGGGTTGCATGGACCAACTCTTCTGTTTAAGGGCGGTGGTGGAGCTAGGCGGGGTTTGGAGGAGATTTCATCCCTCGTTGAGATGAAATTTATGAAAGTATTGGAGTAAATTTTTATAAAATAAAGATCAAGAAAAAATGGGAAATTTTTTTCTTTTACCTATCATCTCTCGTCATACATGTTTTTCTGCCTCTGCCCCTGATTCAGGGAAAAAAAAAAGATTGTTCATTTCATTCATCTAAATATATTTTATAATCATTCGTTATTAATGTCCCAGCTTATGTGCTCTTTTACTTTTTGACACTATTTGTTATCAAAATTTGACCGCATCTTTAAGTAGATACAGAGTATATGAATAATAATATTATTGCATATAATATTGTTAAATTCATCCGAACAAGCAGCTTCTAAATATCAACTTTTTCATTTATCTATATTTACTTAGGTAAACATATTAACGGTCAAACCTATTTCTTGAATAGCGTACTACTGTCACAAATGGGGGGGAGTACTCCCTCCGTCCCAACTCAAACTGCTCAGCAATCATTATCACCTTGTGAAAGAAATATGCTTGACTGTTAATCCCAAGCACCATATAATATATATTCTTTGCTTTGGACGGTTCTTCAATCGGGGATGTTGAAGTCATTTTGACTAACCTAAACTCATGAAATTGTCTAAAAATAACATAATATTTTAATATGTTACTGATTTTAATTATATACTATATATAATCAAATTATCAATCACTTGTTAAGATACTAATATTATAATTTGTTAATGGATTTAATTCTTTACTATGTATAATCAATCATAACTTGTTAACTTTTAAAGATATATTTAATTGAATTCAATATTAAACGATTTCTAACTAAATTAATTACTTCACTTCATAACTCATGTAATTTTCCTTATATGACTAAACTTTAAAATTTTAAATAAAACTTAATCCCAATATTTTAATTAATAATATCGCGCAACACGCGATGATACCCCACCAGTATGTTTAACTACGTATAATAAAGGCAAGTAAAAAGTTGATATTTAAAATCTAATTCTTACGACGAATTCATCCATATTACGTGCGACAATACTGCTACTCATATATATATTCAAATATACGATCAAATTTTGACAGAGAATAATGTTAAAAAAATAAGTGTGCAATTTGAGGTGGGACGGGATCGAGTACTCCATTTAGTAAGACAAAGTTCTTATCATGCATGCGTATGATGATTCATGCCTGAATAAAAGAATAATAAAAACGTCTTCCCCGTCAACTTTCAAGTTCTACACGTTCAACATTTCTATTTAATTCCATCACCCAACTTCTGCAAATCACACGAAAATGGAGAGCAAAACTGATCAAATCCACGTTGTTTTAGTCCCATGGTCAGCATTCGGACACATAATCCCCATGTTCGAGCTCGCAATCGCCATAGCCAAAGCCGGCGGAGTCCACGCTTCCCTTGTCTCCACCCCAGGAAACATCCTCAGACTCCCCGAACTCCCCCCGGATCTCCGCCGCCTCATCGACCTCGTCGCGCTCCCGCTCCCGTCCGATCCCGACAACCCCCTCCCCGGCGGCGCCGAAGCCACCGTCGACATCCCGTTCGATAAAATCCCCCTGCTGAAGCTCGCCCACAACCGCCTCAAGAAGCCATTCATGGAGCTCCTCGCCGATCGCTCCCCGGACTGGATCATCTCCGATTCGATGGTTCACTGGGCGGCGGAAGCGGCGGCGGAGATGGGCGTCCCGGTGATCTGCTTCTACCCTTTCTCCGCCGCCACCGCGGTGTTCTTCGGCCCGCCGAAGTTCCTCACCGTCGGGTTCCGACCGTCTCCGGAGAGCATGATGGAGAAGCCTCCGTGGGTGGATTTTAAATCAACTGTTGCTTACAGAAAGCATGAAGCTCCCGGAGTTCACGCCGGATTTTTCGGCCGGGATGTTTCCGGCCCTTCGACGGCGGAGAGGGTAGCTAGAGCTGTTAGTAAATCCAAAGCGGTGGCGATTCGTTCTTGCCGGGAGTTCGAATCCGGGTTCTTTGATCTTCAAGAGAAGATCTCTGAGAAACCTGCGATTCCGGTGGGATTTCTGCCGCCGGGAAGAGGGATTAACTCTACCAATCTCGATGATGAGTGGAAGAACATCTTCAGATGGTTGGATGATCAGGGTCCGAAATCGGTGTTTTACGTGGGGTTTGGGAGCGAATGCAAGCTGGAAAGGGATCAGATCGACGCCATAGCTCGTGGATTGGAGCTCTCGGGAGTGAGGTTCATATGGGTACTTCAGAATGCAGGTAATCACCAGGTTGGGTTTAGGGTGGCATAGTAAATTCGTAATCCACGGGTCAAACAGATTGTTTATTTTGAATTCGGTAAAAATGAGTAATGAATCAAATTGGTAATGAGTTAAATGGTTAATTGAAATATATGAGTTTGACAGGTTGGGCGTGCGGGTTCACTGCCGCGTATTGATAAAAATCACAGATCCGTGAGTTTACTCATATGAGTTGGTATACCAAATCATATGGGTCATATATAGGGTGAAACTGCGATTTACCTACTTGTGTTGGTATATAAATCAAGTTGGTTCAATAATACTTGAGGTCAATGTCGTGGATTGAGTATTTTTGGCTCGTTGGTTGAGTGATTTTCTACCCACATGTTGAGTTCTCGACCTTTTTCACCCCGATGTAATTTTGGCCATCATAAAACGATTTGAAACGGGTCATATACCCATATTAATCTATCTATATTCAACCAGCATGCTTAGTTGTCACCCTTTAATCCCTATGATTTCACTCGAAATTCATAAAATTTCGCTAGCACGGTTAAATTCCTTTTAACAATAACGCCAATCCCTCCCCTCATATATCTGACGGGTTCTGCCACTGCAGATGATGAAGGTTTACAATTGGACTCCGTGATCAACCCTAAAATTCGTGGAAACGGGGTGGTGAAAGTAGGATGGGCACCCCAGAGGGCGATCTTGGGGCACCCTTCAATAGGGGGGTGCCTTTTCCATGGAGGGTGGGGGTCTGTGATTGAGACTTTGCAATATGGACATTGCCTTGTTATTCTGCCCTTCATTATTGATCAAGGGCTGAATGCAAGGCTTCTGGTTGAGAAGGGTTTGGCCATTGAAGTTGATAGAGGTGAAGATGGATCTTTTACTGAAGAAGACATAGCTGATTCTTTGAGAAAAGCTATGGTGGTACTTAGAGAAAGTGCTGAACAAGGTGCTGCAATGTTTAGGGATCAAGAGCTTAATGATAAGTACATTGAAGAGTTTGTGCATTTTATGAAAATTAATGGGGTGAAAAAGTTATCCTAGTAAGTGGAAGATGAAGTAGGAAATTGTAATAAGGTTTGATTTGTGAATTGTATTGTGAGGTTAAACATGATATTTTACTGATTAAAACCGATCAGGTGTTTGAATTTGTAACACTGTCATTTAATATATTTTTTGTGTGATATTTTAGAATAGCTAGCAATTTAACCGTGGAGTTTTTTTTTTTTTGAAAAATTAATCATTCGAAGATACTGGAAAAAATGCGCAGCAACGATTATAATGAGTGAAAATGACATCCAAGCTAACTAGCCTACAACAATAACTAACGTATTACAAGAATATCTAAATTACATGTCGACCATACTGATTGTCTGTGCTATTACAAATTAAAGATCCAGTAAAAAAAACTTTAACGTCAAGATTAATGACATATAAAAAACTAATATTAAAAACTACGTGTTATGATGAATCGAACAATATCATATACGATAATGTTGTTTTTCGTATAGTTATTTAAATGTGGTCAAATTTTAATAGAGAATAGTGTCAAAAAATTAGAAGTACAAATTCAGATGGCACTGAAGGAGTACATTTTTCTAGTCGGTTCAATTGAAATTCCCCCTCTTTCTTCAACATTCTTGAATGCCAACAAATTCAACCTTATCCACCTTCCCAACCGACTCATCAAACCATTCATCAGTGCAAAAACGCCATTTCAAACCCAAAAAAAAGTCCTCACAAACACAAACACAAACACAAAAAATGAAGGAAAATTCAGACCAAATTCACGTAGTTCTAGTCCCATGGGCAGCATTCGGACACATAATGCCCATGTTCCAACTCTCCATATCCCTAGCCAAGCAAGGAGTCCATGCCTCCCTTGTCTCCACCCCAGGAAACATCCTTAAACTCCCCAAACTGCCCCCTCATCTCCGACATCTGATCCACCTCGTTTCACTTCCACTGCCAAGCGATCCAGTTCTCGAAGGTGCTGAAGCCACAGTCGACACCCCGTTCGAGAAAATCCAGTTCTTGAAAAAATCATATGATCTCCTCAAAAACCCATTCAAAGAGTTCGTTTTAGGACAACATCCAGATTGGATCATCTCAGATGTGATCATTCATTGGCCAGCTGAAGTAGGGCACGAACTGAAGATTCCAGTTTTAGGATTCTACGTCCTCTCAGCTGCATCCACAGTGTTCTTCGGTCCACCGGAGCTTTTCCCGACAAGATCATCGCCGGAAAGTATGGCGGTGAAGCCTCCGTGGGTGGGTTTCGAGTCAAACGTTGCTTACAGAATGCACGAAGCTCTTGTAATGCATCCCGGGTTCTTCGAAAGAGATGCTTCGGGGCTTTCTACATCGGAAAGATTGGGTAAGGTTGTCAATGTGTCTGAAGCCATTGTGATTCGATCTTGTTATGAGTTCGAGGCGGAGTTCTTTGATCTTCAGGAGAAGATCACTGGAAAGCCTGCGATTCCTGTCGGATTTCTTCCACCTGGGAAAGGGAAACCAGATTTGAGGAATACTTCTTACAGTGAGGATGAAGATTGGAAGAACATCTTCAAATGGTTGGATGATCAGATTCCGAAATCGGTGTTTTTCGTGGGGTTTGGGAGCGAATGCAAGCTGAAAAGGGATCAGATTGATACGATTGCCCGTGGATTGGAGCTCTCGGGAGTGAGGTTCATATGGGCACTTCAGAATGCAGGTAATCACTGAGGAACTAGAGGTTAGGTTGGGTTGACGGTGAATTTACCCATATTAGTCCGACCCTTTTTGACCCAGTTCATTTTCCATCCGTCATAAAAACATGTTGGAATGGGTAATACTCATAATATCTGATTCATATTCGACTCATCTGCCTATTTGTCACCCCTAACCCATGTGGCGTCGTTCTAAGCTCATAAAATTTCATCAGCACGGTTGGATTCTTTAAGCAATATCGTGAATCTCTTTCATATATCGGTCTGGTTTTGCCACTTGCAGATAATGATGGTTGCCCTAGGGCACCTGAAAAAGGGGTGGTGAAACTTGGGTGGGCTCCTCAGAGGGAGATCCTAGGGCACCCTTCGATAGGGGGGTGCCTTTTCCATGGAGGGTGGGGGTCTGTGATTGAGACCTTGCAATATGGCCATTGTCTTGTTGTTCTTCCCTTCATCATTGACCAGGGGCTGAATGCAAGGCTTCTGGTTGAAAAGGGTTTGGGCATTGAAGTTGATAGAGATGAAGATGGATCTTTTACCAAAGAAGGTATAGCTGATGCATTGAGTAGAGCTATGGATCTGAGAGCTAGGGCTGAAGAAGCTGCTGCAATTTTCGGAGATGAAGAGATTAATGATGGGTATGTTGAAGCATTTGTGAAGTACATGAAAATGAATGGGGTGAAATAGTAGTTTACACGTGTCTGGTCGGACTTATAAGCTGCTTTGATAAACTGCTAAAACACTGCTTACTCGCTCTTTCTCGGATCAAACTTCAAAGCATCTTTTTCAGGTTTTCTACACTTCGACTGTTTATATATGTTTATATCCTTAACTACGTACAATAACAGTGTGTAAAAAGTTGATATTTAGGAATTATGTGTTACGATGATCAAAAGCGCCAACAAGATGTCATTCATAGGAAGAAAACCAAGTGACAAAGTTGCAAAGCAGAATTGTTGAAATTCTTGCATCAACAACAGAAGAGTAGAGCATGCATTAATAGGATATGCATATATGGAAACCATCCAAAGGTCCAAAGCCATATCTAATTACTCAAAACTGGTAAAACCAGAAAACAGTGGATATGTCTAACCTCATTGCTAACTTCTCTTTGTACAACTAATCAGTTTTCGGGATAGTTTGCGAGTGAAGCGCCATTTTCCTTGATGATCTGAACAGACTGAAGAAGGACGTTCTGCTGCGCAGAGAAGAGTTGCTCCTTATTACCCTACAATTTCAGAATTTTAAAATCAGTTCAGCGCTGAATCTTCCATAACATTTCTCAAGAAAAAACTACGCGTGTTTTACTAATTGATCAGTGAAACCTAGCTACTATCAAAAGTGTGGTGAAAGATCATATGATTGTACAAAATCAAAGAGAATGAAGATGAAAAGTAGACGTACTGCATATCTTAGATTGCACCCCAGATTCAGTTCTGCATGCGATTTTCCTACTCCAGACAAGTAACAGTAAGGGGCATCCCTCTCCAGAAAAATATCGGGGTTTGACCTGAGCATTGCCTTTACCTCATCAGTAATCTTTGGAACCACATCCCAGTTGTCGATTTGCAGAGGCACTTTGGTGTTAAAAGATCGCCATGGAGCACGGGATTTGTTCACAATCACCTAGAGAATTCAAAGCAAGAGAAACAAGATTGAGAGATCTATACAGCAGTGGGATTTCATAGCAAAACTTGATAGTAGAAGAGTTATTAAAGCATGCATTCCAAGACTAGCAGTAAGAAGCCCAAGATAGATGCAATTAAAACTGACGTTTTTGCCCGAAAACGTTCTCCAAATTCACTCGAAAAAATGGAAGAAACATAAAATGAGAACTACGAAAGAGGAAATGAAATGGAGCACTATCCTATTATCGAATGTGAAGAAATAACACCAACCTGGCCAGAAAGCAAAGAATTAGGCACTGTAGCTGGGAAGTTTTCTGCAGTCAAAATAGATGTAGTAGTAAATCCAATTTCCTTGACTTGGCCCTCCACAGATCCAGCCTGCAAGCAGTCACAAAAGAGAAATCGTAAAAGAAGTTTGTAAGCAAGCAATACAAAACTAATGAGCAAACCTCAAATCATCTAAACTTGATCAACAGGGTCTAGCAAACATTTATTATCATTCCCGTTCCAAGCAAAGACTTAACAACGTGTGTAACATGTATATAACTAGGCCTTCGGGAAGATTAGGAATATTCTCCGCTTTATCAATCTAATCTTGATGTAATGACAAGAGTTCATTAATCATTGAATTAGAAGGCTGTATCTATGGCCGAATTAATTGTACCTGTTTTGCACAAACTCGAATGTTAACATGCAAGGCAGCTTATACGAGTCTTCCCACAAATAATTACTGATTACAGTGAGCTTCGTTGGTGTGCTTACTGAAAAGCAACATGTTGCTTACAGCTATAGATAACAGTGTCTCCATCTAATGCAAGAAGATGTTCATCATACATATGCCCATAATTATCATTTCATGCTTTTCCCAGCCTTACATTCACCCACAAGAGAGAAGAAGAAGAAACAATATATATAGATTCAAAACATACTCTAATAGTATCTCCAACAGAAAACGGTTGTGAAATTTGCACAGATAGCCCACTTAGAACATTCCCGAGGATGTCTCTAGCAGCAAAAGCAGTAGCCACTCCTGCAACAATTGCAAGTACAACCGCATGAGCGCCCTCTAAGATTTCTTAAATTTTAAAATAATTTTCTAACAGAAAATGGTAACCAGAATTATCTTTACTATACTACAAACTTGACTCCAGGACAGCATAATTAAATTACTTATAAGAGTTCTCATTAATTTCAACATTTTTCAGTTTATTAACACTTTATAATCCTACAGAACAGAAATTTGATATCATTGAACATACAAATGCTTGTAGAGTATAGATATGACAAGAAAAACAGACAAGGCAACGAAATTCCCAAAACATAACTCTAGTATGTGACTCATTTGCAACTAGCATCGAACTTAGAAAGATATCACAGTCCTCATCGATATACATGAGTTAGTTCACTATGAACAAATGCAGCAAACATGGAAAATGGAAATAGGACGGGAATCAGAGGAAAACAGACCTCCGACACCTCCTACTGTGAGAAGGGACTGTACAGCCACTCCAGATGCTTCAGCAAGAGTCATCAATCCAACGACAAACAGACCCACAGATGACGCTCTATCCAATGTTGACAGCTTGTCTCGATCCATCCCAGTCTTATTAGCCAAAGCCCGGGCAATAAGATTAGTCTTCCACCGCTGTAAGAACCACACAAATGACAGAATAGCAGCGCCCTTCCAAGCAGGTAAGATGTATTGTGCTGCAACAGTAGTCGGTGCAATCATGACTCCTCTGTAGGCAAGAAACAATGATCATCAAAACAATGAAAGTGAACATAATCAAACAGCAAAGTCACTCATTCTTACATCTGAGAAAACGCCATGAAGGTTACAAGATAGCGAACTGGATTCTCCAGAGCTCCCCAAAAACTACTCTCGTAAGCAACAGGTCCCAACGACAATGAGCTCCCACTCATCACCCGATGAATCATCCTCAGAAGCCTCGGCATCACAATCCACGCCAAAAACGTGCCCACCATAGTCCCTCCAGCCGGCACAAACACGTCCTTCAGATACGGATGCACCTCAAGCAACTGCTGAACCTGTGATGTCACCTCCACAGAAACCTCTTTAGACTTCCCCCCAGCATTAGTCACAGCTTCCACCGTCGAATTCCAAACCTCCTTAACCTTATCAGGCAAATCACTCCCCCCAAAACCACCGCCATCACCCGAACCAGCACCCGTGTTTTTCACACTACCATTTCCTGAAGAAAATGACCTGTAACCAAAAGGGGAACTAATTCTCAATCTCATCCCCGAATTCGACAATCTAAACTCCATATCATCAGCCCTCGTTCCCCTATTTCCAACAGCAGATCCCAAACCCAAGAATCCTAACCCATTACTACAAACCCTAGATTCTCCAGAGTGATAGTTTCGATTTGCAAGTGCAGATAAGGGTCTGATTCGAGTGATTTCAACTGGGTTTTTCGCAAATTTCCAATAAGAACACAACGACCTTAAACGCGAAATTCTAACAGCAGCCATGTTCATACAGTTCAGTAAACTACAGATTTCTTCACTCACATCATTCTGCGAGCAAATATCACAAGAAAATCCAAAACATTGTTCAAAAAAAAGTTCATACGAATTCTAGAATCTATTACTAGCATTTAACAGCTGAAAATTAACAGAAATGGGATCAATATGAAGATAATACAATGCTAAAAGAAGCTCAATAAAAAAAGTATACAAACCAGATGAGATTTTGAGATTTCGGTATGGAAATTTCAGCAAGTAAATGTATCAACGGGAGAATCTTTTTCGCGCTTTGAGTTTTCATTTTCGTTTTTGAATGATTTCTTGATCAGCAAGACGGGGTCTTCAAATGGTCAAACCAAAATTTTCTTTTCATTTTCTTTTCCTTTTTCTTTTAAAATAAATTATCTTTGAGTTTGTTTCTTGAAATACGGTTTTTTCACGAGGCATGGAAATACCAAAGTTTAAAGTGCAAATTAGAAGAAATGAAGATAAAATGTTTGGGTGGCATGAATCGGGTGATTAACTTTATAATTACTACACATTGCAACTAAGACATTTTACATTTTATTATTTTAATTAAATCTCGTCTTTCAATAGGCCTATGGAAAGACCGTCTTTCCCAAGACTTCGCCTTAGAAGAAATCAAGATAAAATTTTTGGACAGTAATCGAGTCATAAACTTATAACTACTCAACGTTGCATAATAATTTTTTAATATTGCAACTAAAACCTTTTACCTTTCTAAAATTATAATTCAACCTCATTTTTACATATGCCTATGGAAAGATGGTCTTTTCCAAAACGTTGTCTATTTGTACAATTTTATGTTATTTTTGTTAACTAATATTTAGAAATGATATATTTTAGTACATATTAGTATGTGATTGGTAATAGTATTTAAAAATGAGTTCATCTTGAAACATCGTCTTTCCATAAGTTATGGAACGACCAAAGTTTAAATTATAAATTAGAAGAAATCAAGATAAAATTTTTGGATGGCAGTAATTGAGTCATTAATATTGCAACTAAAATCTTTTACCTTTCAAAATTCTAATTCAACTTCATCTTTCCATATGCATATAGAAATACGGTCTTTCCCAAAACTTTGTCTATTTATACGACTTTAATTTATTTTTGTTAGAGTTCATCTCTTGAAACACGGTTTTTCCATAAGTCATGGAAAGACCAAAGTTTTAACTGCAAATTAGAAGAAATGAAGATAAAAATTGGGTTGCATTAATCGGGTTATGAACCTTAAAACTACTACACGTTACATAATAAATTTTTAATATTGCAATTAAAACCTTTTGCCTTTTTATTATTCTTATTAAACCACGTCTTTCCATAAGCCTATGGAAAGACGGTCTTTCCCAAGACTTTGCCTTTTTGTTAACTGATATTCAGAAATGACATAATTTTAGTACATATAAATATGTGATTGGTAATAGTATTTAAAATGATGTCTTTCAAAAGACCGTCTTTCCATAAGTTATGGAAATACCAATGTTTAAATTGTAAATTAGAAGAAATTAAGATAAAAATTTTGGGTTGCATTAATCGGGTCATAAACTTATAACTATTGCACGTTGCATCGTAAAATTTTAATATAGCAACTAAAACTTTTTACCTTTCTATAATTCTATTTCAAATTCGTCTTTCCATATGCCTATGAAAAGACGATATTTCTCAGGATATTTTCATAATTTTTTTAATGTATTAAGGTATATTAGATATTAAATTTAATATTAAATTTAGATTATCATAAATTTTAAATTTCTTTAATCTGTATAATTAATAATTATGAAATATTGATAATTTAAGACTATATTTTATATCTAAGATGATGAATTTATTTTTTTTTTATCAAAATTTAAAAATTATATTTTATATATTTTTAATTCAATCAATTAATCATGAATTGCTGACAGTATCCCTAATGTGAAAAATTTAGATCTAACATACATAATTTTTTATCATCATAAATGAGCTCCTCATTATATTTGACTGTACATGGTTCAGCCACTGGTGCTGCAAAAAATGTCCAACCTTTTATGGAATACAATATTTGTTAACCACGGAAGTTTTTTTTCCGGTCTTCCCTAAAATGTTTAATTAAAAAATGACCTTCTCTAGAATGTCTTTTTTGGTCAAAAAATAGCATAATGTTATCAATTAATCACAATATAGTAAAATATTTATTGAAAGAAGAAGAAAATGGACATCTATATCTCAATTGCACAAAATTTAATTAGTAATAACTATCAACTAATTCAAATATTTTTTAAAAAAATAAAAATTGTTTGATAATAATAAATATTTTTTTATCTAAACCGTGCAATGACAAGATATTACAATCAAATTTTCAAAAATTTGATCATTTTTCATATTCTATGGAATCGGTATCCATGCAATGTTAATAATGATAATGTTATTTTGCTAAAATAGTTTTTTAAATATTTTTTCAGCTAATTCAATTATATTAAAAATATTTATTTATTCATATAATAATATTCAAATTTATGTCCGTGCAAACCACGAGTGTTATCTGGTTCATATACTATGAGAAACAGGTGACAACAATGAAAATTCCTTTCAATATTAATTGGTTAGTTAGCTTTGTTTAGGAAAAATAAACCAATCTAGAAGTAAGGAATTACTCATGGTCAAGCATCATTAACTATGTATGGGTTGTCCTTAATAAATATAAATACACTACTCCTTCAATGAGTTCAATCCCAGTCTATTTTACCTAGAATCTTTTTTTTTTGTCAAAGATGTCAAACTTTGATCACATATTTGAATAGTTATATGAACAGTAATTTTATGGGCAAAATACTGATATGACCCTATGTTTGGAGGTTTGTGCTAATATGACCCCGTGAAATTGAAAAGTGCTATTGTAGCCCTGTGTTTTGCATCAAAAGTGTCGATATAACCCTGTGGCACTATTTCAGCATTGACTTAGTAATTTTCGGCGTTGGCCAAAATTAAAAAGACTAAACTACCCCTAGTACAAATTTATTAACTAAAATACCCTAGGTTCTTCTTCTTCTCCATAACCACCTCCGCCGCCGCTCCGCCACCTCTACCGTCGCTCCACTACCGGCGGTGGCCGGAATCTGGAAACAAGCCACCAACACCACTGCCAGTAAACCACGGCCAACAATAACTCCACCTCCGTCGCTGCTCCGCCACCTCCGCCATCGGAATCTAGAAACGAGCAACCAACGCCACAGCCAGCATACCACAGCCAACAACGGCTGCACCTCTGCTGCAACTCCGCCACCGCTCTGCCACCAAAATCTAGAAACGACCCACCAATAGATCTGGCGATTCCAACAGACCACAGCCAACACCATTACAACCAACACTATCTCCTCTCTTCTCTAAACCCTAACACCATTACAGCCACAGCCAACACCATCCCCTCTCCTCTCTAAACCCTAACACCATTACAGGGCGGCGCAGCACCACCGCCACCATTTCCCCTCTAGACCTAGTACCACCGCCACAATTAGAACAACAAATCCATCCAAATATGATGAATAGAAAGGATTTGTACTGACCTTTGATGAATTTCGATAGAGAGAGCGACTGGAATGGGATTCGCCAACATCATCGACGCCTCTGAGTTCGTTTTCCACGCTGTAGCACCAGCTCTGCATCGCCATAACACCATCTCCACATCATCGTAGCATAAGAGCCCTCCCACCGTAGCATCGGTGGTCTGTAGATTCTCGGTGTCTTCGCTCAGCGGTGGCACTGTGGGATAGAAATAGGACGAAGAAAGTGGACAAGGAAATTGAGCAGAGCGGAGAGAAGACAAAGAAAGTGGAGAAGGAAGAAAGTGGAGCAAGAAGAAAGTCTGCGGAGAGAAGACGAAGAAAGTGGAAATAATGAGAAATTGTTTAGGGTAATAGACATAAGGGCATAACTATCCTTTTACATTTTTTTAAAATTTTTTTAATCAGGGTATAATATTCAATTCAAATAATTTTGGCCAAATTCAAGCATCTAGGATCATATTAGCACATTCAAGAAAATCATAGGATTACAATAGCACTTTTCAACTTCACAGGGTCATATTAGCATCAAAACATATGGCTATATGAGAGCACTTTACTCTAATTTTATCGCATGAGATATTGTTAGATTCGTCGTAACATGTAGTTTCAAAATATCAAATTTTTGTGTGTCATTATTGTCCATAGCTACATATATTTACAGTTAAATATGTTTATTGAAAAATCGTGAATTTGTTTTTTGCATAATATACTAGGACGGAGGGAGTAATTGAAATACTGTGATAATATTAACATCTTGATTTACCATAACTGAAAATTATTAATATTTTTATTATATATTCATCCTTCTATTTTAAAATTTTGACACATTTTCCATTTTATTTTTTTGTATAAATTATCATATTTCTTCTTATACAGAGTCTTATTTTAGACCGCTTAACTGTTAGATAAAATTATTTTCCAATTAATGCAACTAATGAGATAATTTAATATTTGTACAATTTATTGGAACAAGGTTTGTATAATTTTAAAAACTTTTAAAATATATTTGAAAATATAAATTATCATCATACTCCCTCCAATCCTCTAATAATGGCTCACTTTTTTTTGGATGGTTCTTTTATATTGACTCCTTCCCCTTTTAGTAAATCCTAGATTATTTTTATCCACACATTTTACTTTTTATACTTCCTATACAATCTCTATCATTCATTTATTATTTTGAAAAAACTCGTGCCCAAAAGTTGGAGCCATAATAAAGGAACCAAAAGGAGTATGAGCCTAAAAATCATCAAACCAAAATTTTTAATAATTAATCTAACCATTAGATGATCTAATAAGAGACATATTTTTTATACCAAAAAATAAATCATTAACATCCACTTATTTTTAGTTTTACTTGTCACATTCACTTATTTTCCCAATATCGTACCAAATATAGAAGAACAGAGGACTTACGTTACATTGAATTTTACGTTACATTGAATCTAGATTAAATTAGTGTTTTTTTTTTTACGGATTGCCGTGATGTGGTCTAACAAGCAGTTAAATCTACCTTTCGTTTCCGTTTGAGGAAAAAAATGCTGTTTACATACATTTTTATTTTAAATCGGCTAATCGTTACCCAAAATGATATATAATTGATATACTAATGGGGTGATTTGACGTTTAATTTTATTCATTGCAATGATTGACGAGTTTCCTGTAACTCATTTTAAAATATTTCGTAATGTGTATATAATTATAATCTGATCCTAAAAAATATTGAATTAAATTTTTTTTTATGATTGATCTAATCGCTGGTCGGTGTAAACAGAAAACTTTCTCCACTATTTTAAATATCTTTTATCTTATGTAATCACGAGAATTAATTAATTAACCATAAACGTTTCATGAGCAATTGCCAAGTGTCAAGCTTAGCTAAGCTAACGTTAATATATAAGCATTTGTTGGGGGTGTCAAAATAACTGTAATCTTCCCCACAACCTCTTCTTATATATATGAGTTATGAACAAACAAAAACACCAGCACAATTTCTTCATCAAATTCACCAAAAATGGCTCTCTTCTCCACATAATTCTTTCATTTTTCTACTCCAAATTGATCCAAAACCTCACAAAAAGCCATGAAAGATGAAGAAATCTCCATGCTAAATCCCATGATGAAGAAAAACGCATGTTTTTTCCTTAGAGTAACGGCAAAACTCATGTTCTACCTTACCATCTTGACCTCCATCTCCTACCTCGTTTACATGGTTTCCTCCGTGTACAGTTTTAACAGCCGTGCTATAGACGTACACAGAGAAATCGCCGACCCAGTCAGGTCTGAAGAGACTCGACTGGGTCACATCGTGTTCGGCATCGGATCATCATCCAAAAATTGGGAGAGGCGAAAAAACTACATAAAGTTGTGGTGGGAGCCGGGGAAGATGAGAGGGGTCGTGTGGCTAGACAAACCAGTCAAACTCAACAAAAACGACCTCCACTCCCTCCCGACACTGAAAGTGTCGGAAGACACCTCGGATTTCCGATACACGTACCGGAACGGGAGCAGGTCGGCCCTGCGCCTGACCCGGATCGTATCGGAGACCCTGAGGCTACAGGGAGTGGGGGACTACGCGAGGTGGATCGTGATGGGGGACGACGACACCTTTTTCGTGGCGGAAAACCTACTCCGCGTGCTCTCCAAGTACGATCACAACCAATTCTACTACATTGGCATGAACTCGGAGTCACATTTGCAGAACATCAAGTTCTCTTACAACATGGCTTTTGGAGGCGGCGGTTTCGCCATTAGTCTTCCATTAGCAAAAGCTCTGGAGAAATTTCAGGACGATTGTATCGAACGGTACCCGGAATTGTACGGCTCCGATGATCGGATTCAGGCGTGTGTGTCGGAACTTGGGGTTCCATTAACGAAAGAACCTGGATTTCATCAGGTGAGTTTTTTGTGTGTTTTCTTACGTTTGCATTGTTTGTTGGGTATTTATTTCGTCATTTATTGGTCAAGAATTTAATATGTGGTGAATTGAATCTAGTTATAATGTTGGTGGATTTATTGTTTGTTTGTGTGTGTTTGTATTTAAGGAAAAATTCATTGCATTAATGTAGTTAATGCAAGGAAATGACAGTTCATACCAATAATGACAGTTTAGATTTTGAGAAGACGTTAATAATAAAGATAAAATTTTTGGTTTGCATTAATCGGATCATAAACTTTATAACTACTACATGTTGCATAATAAATTTTTAATATTACACTTAAAACCTTTTATCTTTCTATTATTCGAATTAAAACTTGTCTTTCCATAAGCCTTGGAAAAACGGTCCTTTCCGAGAATTTGCCTGATGAAAATTAAGAAATTCAGTTTAAATTAGTTATTATTAATATTAATTAATTGTGACGGTCTTCAGTTATACCGATTAATATGGTTAGACTGATACTAAAAAGGTTGATTTTTATAATTTTTTAAGACTGAATTATAATTATTTATAGGTTGAGATCATTTTAAAAGGTTTTCATAAATATAAATACATCATTGCAATAAATAAAAATAAATATGGCACAAAATTTTCTTTTAGATCATCTAATCGTTAAACAAGGTGATTTTATAATTGATATAACTAATGTAATGATTTGATATTTATTTTTATTTAATGTAATGAGATTCCTATACCTAGAAGTATCAGAATATATAAATAATTATAATTTAATCTAAAAGTTACTAAAATGAAACTTTTTAGAATTAGTTTAATAGTTAGTCGGTACTTCCCTGTTCCAATTCAAGTTGAACACTTTGACTTTCAACAGTCGACTTGAAAAATGTTTGATTCTTAACATTTTTCATTAAGGATAATTTAAAACTTGTGAAAAGTTGATATTTTAAAATTTTATGCTATAATGTATTTAAAAGTGTATCACACAATAGTATTTATATTTATGTACTAATTCAATTTGAGTGCGTCTCTTGAAAGACGGTCTTTCCATAAGTCATGGAAAGACCAAGGTTTAAAGTGTAAATTTGAAGAAATGAAGATAAAATTTTCGGGTTGCATGAACTACTACATGTTGCTTACTAAATTTTTAATGTTGCAACTAAAACCTTTTACCTTTTATTATTCGAATTAAACCTCGTATTTTCATAAGCCTATGGAAAGACCGTCTTTCCCAATACTTTGCCATTCAATTTCAGGTAATTTAATTTTAGGGTTAAAATCAAAAAAATTTAATTAAATAAATAATTAAATTGTAGGTTTAAGTGGGATAGAGTACATAATATGGATATGGATTGTGTGAAATTTAGATTTCAATTATCACCAAAAGTTTCAGGTGACCAAATACGTGATTGTGTCTGCTGTAGAAACATATAGAAAGTCAACCTTCCTTTTCTTGAATATTCAACGACCTATTACATCCCTATCTTCCAAAAAATATGATAAAAATTGATGAAGTAGGCAGCCTGCCAAAACTAATTACAATCTTAAATCTTCCATCATCGTGTGAAATTTGATTTTATCGAATTATATTAATTATTTTTATTATATTTTAATATAATTTATCTAACTAGGTATGCAATAGAAAAAAAAAGAAAAGAAACGAGACTAAGTTACGCAGCTCTGTG
Source organism: Rubia yunnanensis (assembly GCA_037428765.1). Taxonomy (NCBI): domain Eukaryota; kingdom Viridiplantae; phylum Streptophyta; class Magnoliopsida; order Gentianales; family Rubiaceae; genus Rubia; species Rubia yunnanensis. The sequence goes on along the minus strand of CM075063.1, from coordinate 1,445,286 downwards.
AAATCCACCTACATCTGCGGGGTTTGATCCAGTTTAGAATGAATTTACTAATCAGAAAGATATAGTACAGAGTACACCAGACAATTATACTTATCTTATCTAACTATAACATGAATCCTGCAAGCTCCTCTTGCTACCGATCCGCCTTGATCAGACTCTCTCTGACTTCGAAACTCATCGACGTTGGGTCTCCTCCTCCCGAGGAATTAAGGTATATGATTATGAACTTTGAACAATATGTTACGGATGTTGGAACATATGAATTTCAGCTCTCGCAATACTCTCGAAGATATAAAATCTGTATGCAGATTTTTTCTATTAAATCTGTATGCCGATTTTTTCTATTAAATCTGTGAGATTAATGCAGTCGTGATGTCCTCTATATATATTCCATGAGCATATCAAACTCTCCATAATTATCTCCATAATATTCCTATTCCTTATCTGCTTCTGAAGCATATCCAAATCTCATACCATATTTCGGAATCTCCTTTCTTCCATAAACAAATATCCACGCAATATTCTGTCAACGGTTAAAATCTTTTAGTCTTCAGTTTTTCGTATGTTCCAACATGGAAAGTTATTGCACACGTGAAGTTTATTCCATCTCCAATTCTGATACGCATGAAGTCATGTGCAAATATATTTCCTTCTCCACATAAATATTATGATTACAATCAAATCCCTTAGAGATTGGAATTATCAAATCTAACCCCTTAAAGAAATGAATTAATATATTATGTCAAAATCCTTTCCACAAAGGATATTTTTCAAATCAATTCCAATTTTCATAAATCCAATCTAATCACATAGGAATTGATATATTATGAATTTAAACCCGTGGACGAAATATTTCCTTCTCAGATATCCTCGCAGACTTCCATAAGTCTTGATCATTTCTTCTTTGATGTTTCAACACAACAATTCCATATTTGCATAATTTTCACAAATTGCCAACTAGATAAATCTAGAATTTACAATCTCCCATTTTGGCATTTTATCACAAGGGCTTATGAAAATACATACATCAACCTTGAAAACCACTCTAGATGTTGGAACATAGAAACATAACGTCTCCCCTTGAATTCCAGACTCCCTCAACATCCAGTAATAATAAGCATATTGGAACATCAACCCAACAGAGCCAATAAAGTCATCCAAGAAATCTAAAACATCTCCCCCATTGAGATCATAAACATGCCAAACGCAATAGACACATAAAACCAAAGAAAAATATCCAATAAATGCAGCTCCCCCTGAAGCAAATATCTGACATATGTTGGAACATAGTCATAGCAAAACGTTCAAACCTCTTCAGAAGTGGTTATATGTGCCTCATCTAATCTGACATTTTCTGCCTCCAAAGTTGCCATCTAAATGGCTAGAGCTCTCAACTTCGCATTAATGTCCACAAACTTGACATGCTTCTTATCAACATCAGAAGTTGTGGCCTTAGGATTCCATGACAGAATATGCACATGTCTTAGATCAAATGTTTTTTGGTAGTCAAGCTAGATGTTGTACCCTTGAGTGGGCATTGAGACTGAAATCCTCCAGTAATTTATGATAGAATCTGATCGTCTATTACTGCAAATTCCTTAGCATAAACACTCTCTAAATTCTTGAGGGTACGTAGTCAAAGTCATCGATTGATCAGTCTTCTAGAAAATCTCACTATCTTGCCTCTGATGTTAACTCTCTTGTTCCACTCAGAATCTGGATCAATGTCGCCTCTCATAAAATTCTTCTACAATCTCTCGATTGTACTCCTTGTAGTTTGAGGCAGCAATCTTGAAACTCAAATAGTTCATGTAGCCTGTAAATCTATACTTCTCATATGCACCCTGATCAGTTGTCCTCCCAGATGAAATCCTTCTTATGTTTTTAATCTTCTTCTTGTTGATAGTACTCTTCCTTTTACTGATTCTACAGTCTGATCAGTAGTTACTTCAATAATCTGCTCAAATTGTGTTGGAACATTTGTCCCTGATGTTGGAACACAACAGCTCTCAGCTTCACCCATTTTCTCTAGATGTTGGAACATCTGACCTTTCATTGCTTTAGAATAAACACCATCAGTCTGTATCGGTGTTGGAACATCACCATGCTCAACTTCCTTCACTTCATCAGTACTTTCTCCCCCTATCTCAATGTCTCGTGTTGCAACATAGGCTTGTTCACTATTCAGATCATGATATTCTCTAGCCACATTTACTGATGTTTGAACAGTAGAATCCTAATCACACCAAACTCATCTATTTCCACGTTCACGTCTTCTCTACCCGTCTTCATACTCTGTGTTGGAACATGACCAGCATCACTGCTTTCCAACTCCTCATCATTCTAAATCAGAATACCAAAAGTAGCCATTTCTTTGATCTACGCATCTCATCAATTACCATAATGCCTTCAAAACCAAATTCAAACATGTCCAACTACGCCTCCATTTTTTTCTTTTACTCATTTTCAATTATTTTAATTTTTTCTAATATATGTACAAAAAAAATAAAATCACACAAAGCTTGAGAAAAATAATAAATACCTCAAATTCAACAAACACTTAAGTGTTGTCTGAGGAGCTCAAAAGTTGCAGAGTCCAACCAGTTCAATGAAGGCTTAAAAGTTTCCGATATTGGAACATAGTCAACTACCACTTATTTCCTCTCAACTAGTTCTTGAATACAATGAAAGCTTATATCAATGAGCTTTGTCCGAGAATGTTGTACTGGATTCTTTGAGATGTCAATAGCATTTTTATTGTCACATAGAATCTTCAAAGGCCCTTGATGAATTCCATACTCACTCAACATTCGCTTCATCAATAATGATTGTGCACAACAAATTTTCAGCCGCAAGATACTCTGCCTCAACAGTTGATAAATAAATAGAATTATGTTTCTTGCTATACCATGACACCAGATCTGACCATGTAGCAAAACATCCACCAGTAATGCCTTTACGATCATCCACAATTTTTGCCCAGTCAAAATCACTATACCAATCAAGATGAGAGTCTTGATTTTGGGAAAACCAGATTTCATACTCAGAAGTCCCACTAACATAATGAATTATCCTTTTGACTGCATTCAAGTGGGATTCCTTATGATCATCCGGGAATCTTACAAATACTCACACCATACTCATCTTAAATTCAGCTTGCATCAAAGCCACACTATCTTGTACCAAAGATGGTGAAGTAGACCCGAAGACCATATCCAAAACAAGCAAGGTGTGATCTACTCCCCCTCGACGATAAGCTTTCTGAATAGGAAAGATAGTGAGTCGCTCATACCACGCCCTTGATGATTGTTTTGATCCTTCAAATCCAGCTTGAGTCGATGATATACTTTCTCATTAACCACACAATGTAGGGGAGCACTCTTGACAGCTTTTTGGTACATCTTAAAATTCATAGTGCAACCCATAATAGGGAGAGTGCGAATAGATTCTAACCTGGCAATTGATGCGAATGTCTCATCAAAATCAACTCCTTCATCCTGAGTGTAGTCTTGAGCAACTAACCTTGCTTTATTATCATTGTGTTCAAATTGCCCAAACTCTTCTTGCATTGCTGCAATACAATACTTATAAAGTAGAACCTCTTTGTAATTCTTGGGTTCAATGAGGGACAGAAAACATTGTAGATCAGTAAGTTCCCTATGATTAACCCGAGGGATCGATAGAGTCCTTCTTCTGCTTGATTCAACCTGCACTGATGTTGGAACAAGAGAGAGTTATGGGGAGGACAGTGTTCCAACATTGCTGAAGTTACAAGAGTCATCAGCTTCATCTTTAAGATCTACCTCATCTGATGTTCCAACATCATTACGTCTCTGATCTGAGAAATTATCCAATGTTGGAACACAGATATCCGTAAGATCTACCTCATCATATTTGACACTCAAGCAGTTCACTTTTTGTTCCAACAAGTAACATTTGTCTGATGACTGAATACCAGTAAGCACTTTGTTGTTGTCATGTTTCACTATGCACTTCTCCTTATGGAATTTCACGGTCATATTATCATCACATAGTTGGCTGATACGCAAGGGATTATGTTTTGGATCTTCTACCAACAGAACACCAGTGAATACGGAGAATCCTTCAATATGCAGTTCACCTTTTCCAACCACTCGAATCTTCTTTTCATCGTCAAACGTAACAAAACCACCATCATGTGGTTTGATGTTTGTCAGAAATTCCCGAGTTCCAGTCACGAGGTGAGAGTAACCACTATCAAAGTACCACGAGTCTCTAGAATGTGAAATAAGGGAATTATGAGTAACAAGACAAGTACTAGTGCGTTTAATAACCCATACCTGTCTGACCATCCTTGATCGCTGGACATTGTCTATGTTGGAACATACCGATAATTGTCGTCCAGTGATTATATCCCTGAGCAATTTCCAGCATTGTTCCTCTGTATGACCTTGATACATGCAGTAACTACAGATGAGAGGTTTGCTATGGTGAGATTTAAACTTTATGTTTACCTCTCGAATCTTTGACTTGAGAGTGACAATGCTTCCTGTGGTTTGTCATACCCGATTCCTTGTCTATCTACAAAGTTTATTCCCATGATCAGAATGTCATCAAGTTTTGCCCTACCAGTGTTTAACTTGTTAATAGCTGTTTCGGTCATCTCAGATCTCTTAGTTGTTGAGACTAGACTTGACTCTAGTTCTTTAATCTTTCTTTGAGTTCAACTATTAAATTCAGCAAGACCTTTTCCTGTGCGACAAGTTAAATTTTCTCTTCCTTAAACACTATGTTTGTATCAAAAACTTGCAGCCACATGCTATACATTTTTTTCATATGCAGTTCAGATCTCTTCATCACTCACAATTTGTCATTCGTCATCACTAGAAGTATCATAGAAACATGTGTTGGAACATACATCCTCATTTTTCTTTGACATGTTGGAACATACATCATCATCTTATCCATTGTGAACTTTTGCTCCAAATGTCATATAATTGCTTGTAAGTACCTCTTCGCCATCTTCTTCATCTTCACTCCATGAGGTGATGTTTAATTTTCCTTGCTTCTTTCGGGTATTAGCACATTCAGCCTGGATGTGGCTGTATCCTTCACATTCTCTACATTGAATTCTTCCAGACTCCTTTGCTTCACCGCCTTGATTTCTAGCGAACTGCTGGTTTTCTTGTTCCAATCGTGCTCAATGAATATTCCCAACGTCTTGTGCTCGAGGTCTATTTCTACCAAATCTTTCTTGTGATTTCTTGTTTACCACCTTCTTCAGCATTCTTGAGAAATTCGTAGTGATGAGAGCAAGTTCTTCAATTCCATCATCACTGTCAGATTCGTGAATGACCCTTGATTACGAGGTTTTGAAGGCCAACTCCTTATGGACTTTCTTTGCAGGTTGTTGCATTGTCATCTCATAGGTCTATAGTGATCTTATTAGTTCATCTAAGGTCATGGCGGCTACATCTCTTGCTTCTTCTATTGCTGCTACTTTCACAACAAATCTTTTAGAAAGAGATCTCAAAGTCTTTTTCACCAAATTTTTTTCCTTGTAAACTTTCCCAAGTTGATACGCCATATTGGAGATGTCTCTTAGTTTTCCATTGAATATAGAAATAGTATTCCTCTATCTTCAGTTCCTCAAACTTTGTAGCTAACATATGTAGTTTGGATTCACGTATATGCCTTGTTTCGTCATCAACGGTCTGCAAGATATCCCAAACTTTCTTTTCCTGGTGGCATGTGGAGATGAGTTTAAACCAATTTTCAACCACCTCTGTGAAGATAACATTTAATGCCTTTGAATTTGCCAATGAAGCCTCAATTCACCTGGAGTCCATGTAGACTTGTCTTTGAGTTTCGGCTTCTTTGTACCCGATTCTCCTTCTTTCTCCTTTAAACTAGCTTCAGCATCTTTAGTAGGAGAACTCCATTCAGTTTCAACAAAGCGCCATGCCAATTCATCCAGAATTCATGAACACCTACATGCGAGCCTTCCAGTAGTTGTAATTCGTTCCTTCCAGCAGTGGGGGCCGAAACACAGATGCTCATTCTCTGGTTGCCATAGTAAAACTGGATCACATTTTCCTTGACACAACCAAGGCACAAATAAGTGACCTCGCTCTGATACCAATAAAAATTTGGTTTTACCGAATTATCTTGATTATTACTACTATGTTCCAACATAACCTATCTAACCAAGTATGCAATAAAGTAAAGCATAAAGACACGAGACTTGGTTACGCAATTCGGTGAAATCCACCTACACATGCGGGGCCTGACCCAATTCAGAATGAATCCACTAATCAGAAAGATACAGTACAAATTACACCATACAATTATACTTATCTTATCTAACTATAACGTGAATCCTGCAGGCTCCCCTTGCTACCGCTCTGCCTTGATCAGACCCCCTCTAACCTCGAAACTCGTCAACGCTGGATCTCCTCCTCCTGAGGAATTAAGGTATATTATTTTGAACTTTGAACAGCATGTTACGTATGTTGGAACATATGAATTATAGCTCTCGCAATACTCTTGAAAGATATAAAATCTGTATGCAGATTTTTTTCTATAAATCCATGAGATTAATGCAGTCGTGATGTCCTCTATATATAGTCCATGAGCAGATCGAAACTCTCCATAATATTCTTATTCTTTATCTGCTTATGAAGCATATCCAAATCTCATAAATAAAAGGATTTTCTTTATCTCAAATATTTCATAAATCCTTTTCCATAATTATAGGGATTTTCCATAAACCCAGTACACTTCTACCGCGCGCCTAAAATACCATATTGCGGAATCTCCTTTCTTCCATAAACAAATATCCACGCAAGATTCTGTCAACAGTTAAAACCTTTTAGGCTTCAGTTTTACATATGTTCCAACATGGAAAGTTATTGCACACATGAAGTTTATTTCATCTCCAATTCTGATACGAAGTCATGTGCAAATATAATTCCTCTCCACATAAATATTTAGATTACAATCAAATTCCTTGGAGATTGGAATTATCAAATATAATCCCTTAAAGAAAGGAATTAATATATTCCGCCCAAATCCTTTTCACAACGGATATTTATCCAATCAATTTCAATTTTTATAAAACCAATCTAATCTCATAGGAATTGATATATTCAGAATTTAAATTCCATGGACGAAATATTTCCATCTCAGATTTTTTCGCAGACTTCCATAAATCTCGATCATTCCTTCTTTGATGTTTCAACACAATAATTTCATATTTGCATCACAAATTACCAATTAAATAAATCCAAACTTTACCACTAGAATATCCCACTTCATAAAATACTTGTATTATTACACAAATTAATAAGAATATCGATTTTTTTTTACTTCAATCATAAGTCTTGTTAATTGACCAATTTCCTGTTATTGTTTGATTGTAATAAGATATTACATAGAGAATTAGTTTGATCATATTCCTCTTAGTATTGGTCGATAGAGCATAGGAAAAAGATCTCTTTGGGATAAATCGAGAAATGTTTACGAGTACACTCACATAAATCATTGTTACAAGATCAATTTAACATATTTCTTAAAAGATGAGAGAAGCTGAATCGATAATAATACTAGTAGTACTGACGTATTATTGTGTGTAGTTAGAGATATAGTTGGTCAAACATGATCAATGAAAACCGTAAAAAAGTAAATGTGTCATTTTCTCTGGGACGGAGGGAGTAGTCAAAACGGCGCCGTTTTATAACTTTTAGTTCCTTTTTCGTTAAACCTTCTATGTTTTACATTGATTTGGTGAACTAACATTTGTTTCCACAAAATTTCAGTTTGACTTGAGAGGCAACGTGTTTGGAATCCTATCAGCACATCCAGTTGCACCACTAGTCTCCCTCCACCACCTCGACGTCTTAATGCCAATCTTCCCAAACCTCAACCATCTCGAAGCTTTGCACCACCTCAAACAGCCGATGAACCTCGACTCTGCCGCCCTAGCGCAGCTCTCGATGTGCTACCACAAGACCAAAAACTGGACTGTGTCGGTCTCGTGGGGGTACGCAGTGCAGATCACCAGGGGCATGATAACGCCCCGGGTGATGCAGACCCCCACCAGAACGTTCATAGAGTGGAACAAGAGAGGGAATGATGCGGCATTCTCGTTTAACACCCGCCCGTTCGTCAAGAACCCGTGCCAGATGGCGTCGGTGTACACATTGTCCAATGCAACGCTTGATCGCACGACAAATCGCACAATTACCCGATATGGCCATTACTCGAGCCACATATGCGGTTTGAAGACGCCGGATCCTTCGCAAATTCGACAAGTGGAGGTTCACAAGAGGCCTAATCCACTTATGTGGAACAAGGTATGCAAACTAAAATGTCCGCTTTCTTCTGATACCATGATTGAGTGAAAACTCTTTGAGTTTTGATCCATTTCACCGGTTTTTTCTTACAGTCTCCTAGGAGAAACTGCTGCAGAATGTTGCCTTCCAACAAACACGATACCCTGAAGGTTGAAGTGGCAGAATGCAGAGAAGGTGGAATCATCGGCGTGGTCTAAAACAAACAACGTCGGATCTAAAAACATAGAACATCCTAAAAGGGGATCACAGATGAACTCGAATAAATCTTTCCCCTAGACATCACCTTCAATGTACATTGCTATATATTCACAAGCTCGCGAGTTCATTCAAGTTCGCGAGTTCCCCTAACAATCTAAACAATAAACATTTTGTTGGGTTACTATGAAAACTTACACGGAAAGAAGGTCTTGAGGGAATCACAATTAAGCCTTTTTCTGCCTGCTAGGCTTCAGAATCTGCTTCAGTAAAACCATCTTCGGGACGTTCCAATGCTCCACGTGCCTATTAAACAACGCCATGTTTCAATATCCATTCATCCGTCGATCAAACTGACAGAAAAGGGATGCTAAATGAAAGAAAATGCATACCGGCATACTTTCCCAGATTGTTCATTGAAGTAATACTCAGTGTATCCAGTAGCTGAAAGAATAGGCTTCCATGGAAACGACAATATGCAGCTAAAACGCCAGTGTCCAGTGGCTTTTTCCTGTAACCTCTATGATCAGATCACAAGAGTCTAAAAACCTTAGAAAACGATGTAAAAGTTTTTTCCCATTTATATGATCGAAAAACTAACCTCAAAGTCCTCCCACTTCATGAGCTTCATGTTTGACCTTTCGAGAAGTGATCCAAAATTAGTGCAGTTCCTTTTAAACCTGCGCAAGCCTTTAAAAGAACCGGCTGGATCTGCAAATTCACAGCCCTCCTCGTACGCATCTAGAGTCAGGTTTCCTGAGAAATCAAACATAAATTAAGCCAAACTACAACCATTCTGTTCTGACATTTACATTAAGTTTTATGCTCAGGTTGTCCACAGATTTGGTCCTTTTTTCGACTATAAACAATATCTTCACCAGTTATAAGTAGCTTACACTATTTGCTAACTACATTGTCAAATACGAAAAGTTGTGTAGGCTCTAAATGATCAGCATAAGTTTTGGCATTGATTCATCAAGTCTTTCATCAACTATAAGCAATCTAATGCATTCGTGAACTCGATAACCAGATATCTAAAAACTGTCTGCACTAGCTAATGAAAATGACCAAACTCAGACAATAAACTGAATACAATCGACTGAATTAGCCATCGTCGAAAGATATGGGATCAAAATGGTTACATAAGGACCAAAACCAACAACTTAACTGTATCAACTTGAGACCATAACCTCCAAAATCATTTACTGCCTTGGAAAAACTTTATTGCGGATTTTTTCTTGCTCTTCATACATAAACAACCTTAATACAAACTTTTGTCAAATTGTTTCTGGTTCAACTAAGAAGAACTGCTTCTTCTTCGCATTTACCATCCAACCTTGTTGTTCAGTCTAGGCGATGCAATACGTGTTTCGAATACACTAAGTGTCACTCACTATATCAGTGTACACCCTCTGTTCCAGCTCAAACTTCACGCTTAACTATTTACTAGTTAACTTTTGACCACGTATTTGAATAGATATATAAGCAATAATATTATCGTATCATATTTGAATAGATATATAAGCAATAATATTATCATAAATGATATTTTTGGATTCGATTGTAACCACTGATTTCTAAATATCAACTTCTAATTTGCATATATTATACGTAGTTAAACATTCATTTCCTAACAATGAAATCAATTGAAATGATCAAGGATATTGATAAAAAATCCAACATGAACTACCTGTAACAAAGTAGGACTTCTCAAAATCATCCTTAATACTCTCCACAACGCTGTTCCGATCAATCACTCCGAACCCATCAGCTGCAAGAACCGGCCTGTCTCCTGGGTCTCCGACATGCTTCGGAGAGCGAACGATCGAGGCGGCGATTCCCAGGAGTTCGGAGCCATACCATGCGATCTTCAGCAGCAGATTTTCCGGCTCGGATTCTTGGTCGGAAGAGGAAGAAGAGGGAGTGTTTGATGGGTTCTTTGAGCTGTTATTGCATTTCAGTTTGGAAGGTCTTTGGCGATCAATGGAGGAAGAAGAAGGGTGGAGTTTTAGTTTTACAGTGTTGGGTGAAATGGAGGAAGAAGAGAAGATGGTGGCCATGGTTTTGAGTGAAGAATTTGGATAGTTGAGGTTTGGACATGGCTGAAATAAATGTCAGCCAAGAAAAGTCCCATCATTTCTTTTTTTTTTTCCTTTAATGTTCACATAATCCAAGTTTTTTTTTTTAAGTGTCAATATATATTTCATTTTTTTAGTGCAACTATAATCCTGATTTGCTCTGAAATCTTGATCCATACCTACCTCCAACGATGTTGTGTGAAAACACCGAAATGAAAACCATGAAATGATTATGTATTGATATGACTCCTGATTTTCTTATAAGTGTTAATATGATGTAGAATTTTTCGAAAGTACAATTATACCCACATTATAACATGTTACTTACAATCACCGTTGACTAAATTTTTTCTGATGGTAATGTGATTTGTAAAGACAAAATGACCTTGTTAGTAACTTCCTTTACTTTTTCAGACGTTTTTACCCATGTTATCACTAACAAATTATCACTGAAGTAGTTCTACATTCTCTTAACTTAAGTAACCTCGTTCTTCCCACTTTAAAGAATTCATTACATTATTTACTTACCTCAGCTTTTAGACAAAAAGAAAAACTTGAGCTATTCATCGTCCTACAAGATGAAGAGCACCAAAACATTTGTTATCAAGCGTTTCTAAGATTCAAAAGGGTGTTGTAATATTACGTCATGTATTTTACTAGGTTATGCGCTAATACGTATATATATGTATTAGCATTCTACATGCAATTCTACAAACAGGAAAAGAAGGAAATTAAGGCAGAAGACATTCTTGAAGAACACCCGTTTGGATGTCCGATGGATCAAGATCCATTTGATTTCTAAAAACGTAAGCAGTGACGAATTCAAGACAGACAGTCGGTAATGGAGGGTCCCAAATTCCACTCCGACACCCACTCAAGGTCAGCATTCAATAAAGCAGTTGGTAATGGAGGGTCCCAAACTCCACCCCGACATCCACTCAAGAGACAAAAAATAATGGAGGGTCTCAGACTCCATTATAATCCAGAAGATAGGATGTGAGTTGTATTCTACTATGGATTCCAAATTGTGATTTCAATTCAATAGCATATTATTTCTATAAATAGAGAAGCATTAGTTTAGAATTAAGCACGCTGGATTTCAGCCCCTTCTCACTCTCTAACCTCCTCACTCTAAGTTTCTAATCGAACTTGAACTACTTGTATCCCAGACCATATCTATTTCCAACTCCAAAATTCCATTCAATATTATAATTGATTCAAGATATTCATTTAAGGTACTTGTTTTGATTTTCATTACTTAACTTTGTTTTATTTATACTTGTTATTCACATGCTCTGTTAAAATAACTTGATCCTGTCGAAATGGTATCAGAGCTAAGTTTGATTACTATGTCTTTCTAGACTAAGTGTTTAAACTATTTCCAAAGTATTAACTTATCAACAATTGTTAGATTTAGAAACTGTATTAGGTTGTTTACCTTTAGCGTTGGTCAGAATCCGGAGCATGTAAGCGGTTGGTCAGCCCAGAGAAGGTGGTCCATGCAAGGTATAGATGTGGTCCTGATAGATGTAAACCAGTCTAATTCATACAATAAATCGAACAATTAAAGAGAAGTTAATATGGCAGAAAGAGTTAAAAGATTTTTGTTCGGAGAGTCAAGCCATTCAAATTCAGCAATGGCATCATCAGCATCATCTAGTATATTACAGAGTCATGAAATACAACTAATTTTACCAAGTCAAAATATTAATTCAATTCATCATCATGGCATATTAGAATTTAGTAAAGCATATTCGATTAAAATTCATGAAGAAATACTTCCAATGAACAAGAATTTCAATCCATAAAATTACTTTCACAAAACGCTATTACTAAATATAGAACCCAAAATTATAGATTCCTACATTTTGGCCTAATTCAAGTAGCTTTGCACCCACTAGTAAGATTAGGAATAGATACCCCAATATTTATGGCATTAAGAGGTGATGGGTTAATTGAATATAAGGATTCACCGATTCAATATTAGCTATGATTCAAACTAATATTTGTAATGGAACAATAAGATTTGATTGTATTCCAAATTATTCGGCCAGTCTAACATACCCAAATATTATGAACTCATTCAAATTAGATATCCAATTAAAACAAGACAAAATAGTAAACGAAACAGAACATTTTGTATTAAATTATAGGGTATATTTCAAGCTAATGAAATCTATGATTCCAACAGTATTAAGACTAAATCCTTCAGAAAAGGATGAATCAGTATATGTAACTACAAATTCAGATAATACAAAAATAGAAACTCCAAAACTATTAAGATGGAATGAAATAACTATTCCAAAATAAATAATGGTTGAGTGGTCACTAAGCATACAAAGAAATTTGAAATTAACAGAACCTTCAATAATTGAAGAACAAAAGAATGGAAAAGTATTAATAAAATTTAATAGATCTATGTCTAGTAGATATACAAAAAATCATAGTCAAACATCTAATTATTCAAGCATAGATAGTTATCAATCACATAGAGATTCAACATCTGATCTCCCTTCAAATTTTCAAGATTCTAAAATAAGATACTCAACTCCATTACCTGAAATAATTCAAGATTCTAATTTTTTAATAGGATCACCAACATATAGTCAAATGAGAAATTCAGAATTAAATATGATGACTAGTATTGAAGAATTTTCAATAGATAAAGATTATTACAGTATAGAAAATATTCAAAATAGATCATGGTTTGAAAATTTTGATAATGAAATTAAAGAAAAAATAAAGCAATAATTTTATACATAATTAAATACAAAAAAGATAAGAAAAATGATTTTTTTATGTGGTTAGGATATTATTTTTAAAAAAATATTATAAAGGAGGAAAAATTAGAAGAAATTCCAATTATTAATGTTCAATCTAATTTATATAAAAAAATTATTATTAACCGTGTTATTTTGTAATTTTCATTTTTTATATAAATTAGATTGAACATTAATAATTGGAATTTCTTCTAATTTTTCCTCCTTTATAATATTTTTTAAAAAATAATATCCTGGCCACATAAAAAAATTCATTTTTCTTATTTTTTTGTATTTAATTTTGTATAAAATTCTTGCTTTAATTTTTCTTTAATTTCATTATAAAATTTTTCGAACCATGATCTATTTTGAATATTTTCTATACTGTAATAATCTTTATTTAAATATTCTTTATCTATTGAAAATTCTTCAATACTAGTCATCATATTTAATTTTGAATTTCTCATTTGACTATATGTTGGTGATCCTATTAAAGAATTGGAATCTTGAATTATTTCGGGTAATGGAGTTGAGTATCTTTTTTTAGAATCTTCAAAATTTGAAAGGAGATCAGATGTACGTTGAGCTCAGATGGTGAAGATCGGAAGGATTACAAGAAGGGCGATAATTCAAGCGTGCCATTAACTGATGCTAAGTTTCTTACTTATAGGAAAATTTGAAACTCTAATCTATTACAAATTGGAATCCGTTGTTTGGGATCCATGAATCTTGATCGTTGAGTTGCTTCTTTGAATCTGGGCCTTTCTTTTTCTTGGTGAGTGGAAAGTGGAACCCTCCACTATCTGCTGGCTGATTGAATTAGTGGGCCCACTATCTTCTTTTGGCCTAATTCAATTTGGTGGAAGCTGGGATCCACCACTGGCTGCTATCTTCTGGCAAAGTGGAGTTTGGGTCCCTCCATGATCACCTTTGCCTGAGTTATGGAATATGTCATTGCTTACCTCCCTTACATTTCAAAGGGATCTTGACTATCTTGGAGAGGATCATACATTTGAGAATATGCTTCTTGCTTGATAGCTTGTTTTTGACTGACCAGTTGCTTGTAAAATTCAAGAATTTTCTGGAGGTCTTCATCCTGTTCAACTTTTGGATTCATAATTGCTGGAATCTGTTGTGAAGTACTGATTTGCCTGATTGGTATTGGACAAGGGATTTGAGGGTACATGGGAATAGGTGAAGGAAGTGTTTGTTGAATAGTTGGTTTGAATGAAATTTTTAATTTTTCTCCAGTCTGGAAGTAATGAGTTACTGCCTTGGGAGAGCAAAACTCTGGATTGTAGTTACCCCGCCATTTTACTCTGTACTGTCGAACCAGAGAAAAGGGTCTGGTATGGTGGACTGATTTGATCTGAAAACTCCAAGCAAATATCTAAGGAACTCTGAAAATGGCATGGAATAAGATGTCTTTCTCATAAGGTTTGAATTGGCTAATTGTCTGCTGCCTAAGGGTCTGGAATGTCTGAAATCCTTCCAGAATTGGCTTAGGAAGGATATCTAGAGATGGTCCAAATTTGCACCACCAGTCAATGAACCAAAGTGGAATGTGGTTATTAAATTTTTGGTGGAAATTAATAAACCATGAATGGTCAAAAGACCTGATAAAGAAAGTTCTATACCAGGCTTGAATGTAATCAGCATAATTAAATCCAGGAGGGAAATAATCAACTGAAAATGAATTGATGGAATGAATACTGGGAATTTGGCTAGGACCCAAAATCAGCTTGATGTAAATTTTGGAGTATTCTATTCTATTGGGGTCTTGTTTGTTTTGAATGTGTTGGATTTCAATAGACTGGGTGTTTACCAAAATTAATTCATAGAACTGTTGAGTTTTGTGAGTATCATCAGCCAACCAAGGAGAGGTTGGCAAGAATATATTGGATACAAAGGTTTTTAGTTGTGGAATTTCTGGCTCGGACTCAAAATGGGTAACTAATATGTGTTCTGGATTAGGTTTATCAAAATAAGCTGGAGAAGGTTTTGAGCTAGTAGGAATGGATTTTGTGTTGGGAAGTGGAGTATGAGCTCTAGTCAAAGGTGTAAAATTTGAAGTCAAAGAAGGAGTTTTGTTTTGAACAAATCTGGCATGTGGAGTTTGTGCTATGGTAGAATAGGTAAGTGGAGGAAAATCTTGGGATGGAATAGCTGGAGTAAGAGGCTTTGGGTTAACATAGTCTCTACTGGTTCTTGAGTTGGAAGAACTTGAAGATTTTGAATTTTTGCTCATGGTTCCCTGTAAGGAATTCACGAGTCAGAAAATCTGGAAGGAAATTATCCTTTCCTTTTATAAATTGAATATCAAAATCAAAAACTGATAAAAATAGCTTGCTATCTGGAAAAAATCTATTTTGAAACTAAATTTTTGACATCTTTTTGTAAAATATCCTTTGCTGACTTGCAGTCAATATTTAATAAAAACTTTTTATTGTATAAATCATCCTGAAATTTTGAAATGCATAAAACTATGGATAGAACTTCTTGTTTAACTGTTGAATAATTTTTTTGTGCATTGGACCAAAATCCTGAATGATATCTTACTATAGATATTTTTCCTAAATATTTTTGTTTTAATATGCCTCCATACCCTATGTTGGATGCATCTGTTTCAACTATCATGAATGCTTCTGATTGTGGAATTCCTAAACATGGTAATGATTTAGCTTTTAATTTAATTTCTTTTACTAAGTTAGTATGTTTGTCTAACCATGCAGGGGGATTGGATTTTAACCTTTCATATAAACTTTTACATATGATCTTAATTTTGGGAAAGAAATCCGAAATAAATTGACACATCCTAAAAATCTTTGTAATTGATTTTTATCTTTAATCTCATCTGGAAATTTTTCTGCAAATTCAATGGATCTTTGAATGGGTCTAATTTTCCCTAAATGTATATCAAATCCTAGAAACCTAATGTTTGTTTGAAATAATTTCATCTTAGGTTCGGATATGACCAAACCATTTGCCTTTATTTTTTTTAGTAAAATATGTAAATGTTTAAAATGGCTATCAATTGTACTAGAGTAGACTAATACATCATCAATATATACTATTACAAATGATGAATAAGGATTAAAAATATCATTCATTATTTTCTGGAATTTAGATGGAGCATTTTTTAATCCAAATGGCATAACATTCCCTTCATATTGACCGAATGGGACTACAAATGTCGTTTTATATTTATCTTTGTCATCTATTTGAATTTGCCAATATCCTGATTTTAAATCGAATTTTGAAAATATCTTTGCATTTACTAATCTATTAATCAAATCTCTCTTATTTGGAATAGGTAAAGTATTACAATGGAATAGTAATATTAGTGAACAGTAAATGTGAATAGTAAGAGTGAACAGTAATTGTGAATAGTAAAATTAGTGAACAGTAAACTGTCGTTAGTGAATAATAATTAGTGAACAGTAATTGTGAATAGTAAAATTAGTGAACAGTAAACCGTAATAAAATTGAGTAGGATTAAAGAGTAAATAACATAAAAGAGCAATTAAGTACTTAATAAACAACTTTACAAAATACTGGAATGAATTCTTTTTATATCAGAATAGATTATTGAAGACTTACAAGGGATTGGAAATCAAGTATGAACGTTATTTCAGATGGAGGAGGTTGTATGAGAGTATACAAGAAAGTGCGATAATTCAAGCGTGATTTACAAATAAAATGGAATGATCTACTTATAGGAAAATTCTGAACTCTAATCTGTTACAAATTGGAATCCGATTTTGGGATCCATTGATCTGGAGCGTTGGAATTGTATCATTGAATCTGGGCCTTCCTTTTCTTTGTTGAGTGGGTAGTGGGACCTGCCACTTGTTGCTTTGTTGAATTGGTAGAAGACTGGGATCCGCCACTTATTGCTTTGTTGAATTTTGGTGGAAGCTGGGATCCACCATTATCATTTGTCTGCTGATTGAATGGTAGTGGAAGCTGGGATCCACCTGATTGAATACGTCATTGCTTACGTCTTGAATCTGCTGCTATATCCCTACATTTCATAGGGATCTTGACTATCTTGGAGATACAATTGATCAGCTGCTTCTTGTTTAACAGCTTGTTGACTGGCAAATGCTCTTAAAATTTTAGGGCCGCATTTCTTCATCTGGCTCCTATTTTGGAATCTGTGTAGCTGGATTTGGTTGAATGGGTGTTGGACATAAGAGTTGAGGTTGTGGAATTATGCTAGCTGATGGTTCAATGGGTGTTGGACGAGGAGTTGTTTGAATAGGGGAAGGAAGTGTTTGTGGAGTCATGGGTTTGAATGCTATCTTTAATTTTTGTCATGTCTGGAAATAGTGAGTTACTGCTTTTGAGGAGCAAAACTCTGGATTATAATTGATCCACCATTTTATTCTGAATTGTTTAATTAAAGAAAGTGGGTAGGAATGGTGGAATGGTTTAATTTGAAAACTCCAAGCAAATATCCAGGGAACCCTGAAAATGGCATGGAATAAAATTTTCCTTTCATAGGGTTTTGAATGGCTGAGTGTTTGCTGGCTAAATTTCTGGAATGTTTGAAATCCATCTAGAATAGGTTGTGGGTATATTTCAGTAGAAGGGTCAAATTTGATCCACCAATCGATGAACCAGTATGGGATTTGATTATTGAATGTTGAATGGAAATTGATGAACCATGAATGGTCAAAAGATCTATAAAAGAAAGTTCGATACCAAGCCTGGATATAATCAACATAATTGAATCCACTAGGGAAGTAATCAACAGAAAATGGAGTATTGGAATTGATATTAGAAAATTGTTGAGGACTAATAATTTGTTTAATATAAACTTTGGAATACTCAATTCTAGTGGGATCCTGTTTATTAGGAATATGTTGAATATCAATGGATTGAGTATCAACAAGAATTAATTCATAGAATTGTTGAGTTTTATGTACGTCATCTGCCATCCATAAGGATGATGGAAAAAATAAGGTGGAAACAAAAATATTTAATTGTGGAATATCTGGTTCTGAATTAAAATGGGTAACGACAATGTGCTCAGGATTAGGTTTATCAAAATATGTGGATGTTGGTTTGGAAGTACTAGTAGATGGTTGTTGGAGTGGTATTGGAGTATGGGCTCTTTTTAGTGGAGTAAAATTGGAAGATACTGGAGGAGTTTTGGTTTGAATGAGTCTGGAATGAAAAGTTTGGGCTATTGTTGAATAAGTAAGTGGAGGAAAATTTTCTAATGGAATTAATGGAGTAACAGATGGAGTAAGAGGACGAGGATTAGTATAGTCTTTACTAGTCCTGGAATTGGATGAACCTGCTGACGTGGAATCACTCATGGTTGCCTGTAAGGAATTCATGAGTCAGGAAATCTGGAATAGAATTTTCTTTTCCTTTGATAAATTGAATATCAAAATCGAAAACTGATAAAATGGCTTGCCATCTAGCAAAAATCTGTTTTGAAACCAAATTTTTTACATCTTTTTGTAAAATATCTTTTGCTGATTTGCAATCAATATTTAATAAAAAAAAATTTGTTGTATAAATCATCCTGAAATTTTGAAATGCATAAAACTATGGATAAAACTTCTTTTTTAACTGTTGAATAGTTTTTTGTGCATTAGACCAAAATCCTGAATGATATCTTACTATGGATATTTTTCCTAAATGTTTGTGTTTTAATATGCCTCCATATCCTATGTTGGATGCATCTGTTTCAACTATCACGAATGCTTCTGGACGTGGAATTCCTAAACATGGTAGTGATTTAGCCTTTAACTTAATTTCTTTTACTAAATTAGTATGCTTATCTGACCATGCAGGAGGATTTGATTTTAGTCTTTCATATAGTTTTTTACATATTATCTTAATATTGGGAAAGAAATCTGAAATGTAATTTACACATCCTAAAAATCTTTGTAATTGATTTTTATCTCTTATATCATCTGGAAATTTTTCTGCAAATTCAATAGATCTTTGAATAGGTTTGATTGTTCCTAAATGTATATCAAATCCTAGAAACCTAATCTTTGTTTGGAATAATTTCATCTTAGGTTCGGATATAACCAAACCATTTGCTTTCATTATTTTTAGTAAAATATTTAAGTGTTTAAAATGACTATCAATTGTATTGGAATAGACTAACACATCATCAATATATACTATTACAAATGTTGAATAAGGATTAAAAATATCATTCATTATTTTCTGGAATTCAGATGGTGCATTTTTCAATCCAAATGGCATAACATTCCATTCATATTGCCCAAATGGAACTACAAATGTTGTTTTGTATTTATCCTTTTCATCTATTTGAATTTGCCAATATCCTGATTTTAAATCAAATTTTGAAAATACTTTTGCATTAACTAATCTATTAATTAAATCTCTCTTATTTGGAATAGGATACCTAATCCATTGTAATACCTTGTTTAAAGGTTTATAATTTATTACTAATCTAGGGACTCCTCGTTCCTTTTCAGCATTTTTGTTTACATAAAATGCTGAGCAGCTCCATGGAGATTTGCTCTTTCTAATTAACTTCTTATCTAAATGATCTTGAATTTCTTGCTTACACAATTCTAATAATTCTGCATTCATTTGAATAGGTCTTGCTTTCGTAGGAATGTTTTGTTCCTTAAAATCTTTTTCATATAGTAATGAAACTATATGTTTCTTCCGATCCCAAAATGCATTGGGATGTCCTGAGCATACTTGTTTTTTGAATTCTATTTCTATGTTACCTATTTTTTCTTTTATTATTTTTCTATGCAATTGCTCTTCTACCTTTGAATAACTTAATTCCTCTTTTAAAAAGAAAATATCATTTTATTTTCTGTTTAAAATACATATTTTTCTGTATATTGAATTAGTTTGTAATAAATGTAATTCTACTTGACTAGGAGGACTTATGAAAGAAAATAATAATTTCTTGCCTAATATTTTTGTACTAATTCCTTCTTGAGTTTTTTTAAAAGGGGTTATCTGATATAAAAATGGGTTTCCTAATACTGCATCATAAGATACATTTTCTAATATTAAAAATGAATGTTTAATACAATAATCATTATTACTGATATAACCATTAGATAATTTTTTCTTAATAATCATTGGAGTACCATTTGCTGCTGAAAGTTGTTCATTAGTTTTTTCTAAATATTTACTTGGAATTATTCCTGACCTAATACATGATTGGTCTGCTCCACTATCAATTAAAGCTACAATAGTTGTGCTAAAATCTTGGACTCCTATTGTGACTAAGGAGTACCATTTTTCCATATTAATCTTATTGATAACATTAAAGAATTGTTGACTAGTTGGGGTTTTACTTGAAATGGGAATATCAGAACTACTAGGTTTTTCTAATGATGTTATCTGTAATTCTAATTCTAAATCTTTTTCTTTTAGATTATCTAATTCCATTTTAATAAGACTAATTTCTAATTTTAATTAATTAATTTCTTTTCTTAAATCTTGAGTATCAGTTGGACTAATTATAGACTTCTTTTTCTCTTGTTGTGAATATTTTTTTATTGTTTGACTTAGACTAAAGGCTTCTTTTATCTTGGATTTATTTTCATCTAGTACCAAATTTTTTAATCTTTGAATATATTTTGTTTTATCTTCATAATTTCCTATTTTATCTATGATATCTAATAATTCTTTTTTCTTACTATGTGTATTATTTAGCATATTAATAGTTGAAATTTTACATTGGCATACTATCAGAATCATTAGAAGAATCTGAGTCTGACTCATAACTTGAATGTTCATTATCTGAATCATCAATTAATATAGATAATAGCTTATTTCTTAATTCTATATCTTCTAATGCATTAATTTTCTTTTCTGTTTTACAATAATTTGCAGTATAACCAAATTTCTTACATTTGTAACATTGAATATTTTGAAATTTGTTTTGTTTTTGTTTATTAAATTTTCTTTTAATCTCAACAAAAGCATCATTTAAATTGAATGAAACATAAGGATCATTTGCAGTGATAAAAGGATCATTTAAATCTTGTCCAATGAAATTCACAAAATATATATAAGCAATTTGTAAATGGAATTCGAATAAGATAACAATAAATTGCAGCATAGTAAAACAATCAAAGTGAAATTCACAAAATATATATAAGCAATTTGTAAATGGAATTCGAATAAGATAACAATAAATTGCAGCATAGTAAAACAATCAAAGTGAATAAAATATTTCTTGTATTGAATAAGATTCAAGGATTAAGGCTTACAATGGTTTAGAATTGATGTATGAACGACCAATTCAGATTGAGGAGGTTGTACAAGAAGAGGTACTTAGAATGGGCGATGATTTCAGCGTGCCCTTACATTATGAATTGAAATGCTATATATAGAAAACATACAATCATCTATTCTATTACAATTTTAAAATCCGCATTTGAAATCCATTCATCTGTGCCGTTGATCTGTTGATCTTGAATCTGGTCCATTCTTTAATGGTTGAGTGGGAGCTTGGACCCACCAATATTTCTGCTTTGTTGAATATTGAGGCAATAGTGAGAGCTTGGACCCACCACCATTTCTGCTTTGTTGAATTTTGAGGCAATAGTGGGAGCTTGGACCCACCACCATGTCTGCTTTGTTGAATTTGAGGCAGTAGTGGGAGCTTGGACCCACCACCATTTCTGCTTTGTTGAATATTGAGACAGTAGTGGGAGCTTGGACCCACTTATGTTTCCTTCAATTTTGACTCTGAAGCAGGCTTAGAAATCAAACGGATCTTGGCTATCTTGGAAAACATCATTCTGATGTTCTTGAATATGCTGTTGTTCTTTGGCAAATTTCCTATAGAATAACAAAGCCTTTTGAAGTTCTTCATCATCTTCTGGAAATGGGTTTGGAAAATGAGAAATGGTCTTTTGAATTGGTGTTGGTTTAGCTACTGTGGGTTGTGTAGTTGGTGAAGAAGTTGAATCAAATTTCAATTTTTGACCAATCTGGAAATAATGGTTAACTCCTTTACTGGTACAAACTTCAGATTTGTAATTGTTCCACCATTTGACTTTAAATTGACGGATAAGAGACAAAGGATATGATGGGTAGAAAGGTTTGACCTGGAAACTCCAAGCAAATATCCATGGTACCCGAAGCAAAAATATTCCAAAAATCTGTATCCTTGTTCTTTATATTTTAAAATAGCACTTTGTGATAATAATTTTATAGATTGTATTTCTTGATTCATTGGTAATATCTCTTCATGGATTTTAATTGAATATGTCTTATTAAATTATAATATTCCTTGTTGGTATATAGATTTTAATGTTTTAAAAGGTAATATTTGTTGAATTTCATGACTTTGTAAAATATTTGAATTAGAATAAGATGAAGAAGATCCTGTAGTACTAGTACTAGAGCTACCAAATAAGAATTTCTTGATCCTTTCTCCCATGTCTTTGTTATTAATAATAGATTGGTTCAATATTGTCACGACTCACGTTTTATCTTATTGAACTAAACTCATACCATACGTGGACCACCTCTTACGCTCACTTCTGGGCTAACCAACCGGATTACAAGTATGAACCTAGTCTTTAAGACTCAACAAGGTCAAGCAATAAAGAACTTCTCTCCATTAAAAATAACAATCGATAGGGATCTAAAATTCCAAAATCAATGACTCTGATACCATGAACTGCACCTCTGGTTCATTAATCTCAACAAAAGCATCATTTAAATTGAATGAAACATAAGGATCATTTGCAGTGATAAAAGGATCATTTAAATCTTGTCCAATGAAATTCACAAAATATATATAAGCAATTTGTAAATGGAATTCGAATAAGAAAACAATAAATTGCAGCATAGTAAAACAATCAAAGTGAATAAAATATTTCTTGTATTGAATAAGATTCAAGGATTAAGGCTTACAATAGTTAAGAATTGATGTATGAACGATCAATTCATATTGAGGAGGTTGTACAAGAAGAGGTACTTAGAATGGGCGATGATTTCAGCGTGCCCTTACATTATGAATTGAAATGCTATATATAGAAAACATACAATCATCTATTCTATTACAATTTTAGAATCCGCATTTGAAATCCATTCATCTGTGCCTTTGATCTGTTGATCTTGAATCTGGTCCATTCTTTAATGGTTGAGTGGGAGCTTGGACCCACCAACATTTATGCTTTGTTGAATATTGAGGCAATAGTAGGAGCTTGGACCCACCACCATGTCCGCTTTGTTGAATTTTGAGGCAATAGTGGGAGCTTGGACCCACCACCATGTCTGCTTTGTTGAATTTGAGGCAGTATTGGGAGCTTGGACCCACCACCATTTCTGCTTTGTTGAATATTGAGACAGTAGTGGGAGCTTGGACCCACTTATGTTTCCTTCAATTTTGACTCTGAAGCAGGCTTAGAAATCAAACGGATATTGGCTATCTTGGAAATCATCATTCTGATGTTCTTGAATATGCTGTTGTTCTTTGGCAAATTTCCAATAGAATAACAAAGCCTTTTGAAGTTCTTCATCATCTTCTGGAAATGGGTTTGGAAAATGAGAAATGGTCTTTTGAATTGGTGTTGGTTTAGCTACTGTGGGCTGTGTAGTTGGTAATTTTTGACCAGTCTGGAAATAATGGTTAACTCCTTTACTGGTACAAATTTCATATTGGTAATTGTTCCACCATTTTACTTTGAATTGACGGATAAGGGACAAAGGATATGAAGGGTAGAAAGGTTTGACCTGGAAACTCCAAGCAAATATCCATGGTACCCGAAGCAAAGAATGGAATAAAATTTTTCTGTCTTGTGGTTTTGAATTTTTTAGGAATTGTGGACTGAGACTATTGAATGTTTGGAATCCTTCCATTATTGGTTTGGGATATATTTCTGGGAGTGGTCCGAATTTGAACCACCATTCATGAAACCAATCTGGAATAACATTATTGAAACTGGAATGGAAATTTATAAACCAGGAATGATCGAACGATCTAAGGAAGAAAGTTCGGTACCAGGCTTGAATGTAATCAGTATAATTATATCCAATTGGAAAATAATCAACCGAAAAAGGGATTATTGAATGAATATTTGAAAATTGTTGAGGGGTCAAAATTCTTTTAATACATACTTTTGAATAATCAATCCTGTTGGAATCCTGTTTATTTTGAATATGATTGATATCTATGGAATTAGTGTCAACCAGAATGAGCTCATAATACTGTTGGGTTTTATGAATATCCTCAGTCATCCAGAGAGATGACGGCTTGAAAATATTAGAAACAAATGTTTTTAATTGGAATATTTCTGGTTCTGTATTAAAATGAGTAGTAAATATGTGTTCTGGAAATGGTTTATCAAAATATACTGTAGTAGGTGTTGAATTACTGGAAGAGGCTTGTGTGGTTGGAATTGGAGTATGTGCTCTTTTTAAAGGTGTAAAATTGGAAGTAAGTGGAGGAATTTGGTTTCTAACTAGTCTTGAATGAGGGGTTTGTGCTATGGTGGAATAAGGAATTGGAGGGAAATCTTCTAGTGGAATCAAAGGAGAGCCTGAAGGAGAGAGAGGTTTAGGATTAACATAATCCTTACTGGTTCTGAACGATGTCGAATGACTCATGTTTGCCTGTAAGAAATTCTCTAGTTAAAAAATCTGGAATAGAATTATTTTTCCCCTTTATATATTCAATATCGAAATCAAAAACTGATAAAATCCCTTGCCATCTAGCAAAAATATGTTTTGAAACCAAATTTTTAACATCCTTTTGTAAAATTTCTTTAGCGGATTTCCAATCAATGTTTAATAAAAAAATTTATTATATAAATCATCTTGAAACTTTGAAATGCATAAAACAATTGATAAAACTTCTTTTTTTACTGTGGAATAGTTCTTTTGAGTATCTAACCAAAATCCTGAATAATATCTTACTATAGATATTTTATTTAAATATTTTTATTTTAATATTCCTCCATATCCTAAATCAGATGCGTCTGTTTCAACAATCATAAAGGCATCTGGATTTGGTCAAATCCTTCAGAATATTCAAATCCTTATATATATTGGCATCAAATCCTTATATCAAATCCTTATATCAAATCCTTATATCAAATCCTGTATTTATGGCATGATTAGATCAGTAATTTATGGCATGATCACTTTTATTCCTATATTTATGGCATCCACAGAATAGTAACTTCAGAATATTCTAGTTATTAATTCTAATAATTCTTTTTTCTTATTATGAGTTTGACTTGGCATATTAATAGTTGGAATCTTACAATAACAATCTGAGTTACTAGAATATTCTGAAGTAGAATCATATTCTGAATCTGAATTATCTATTAGAATAGCTAATAATTTGTTTTTAAGTTCTAAGTCATCTAAAGCATTTATCTTTTTTTCTGTTTTACAATAATTAGCTGTATGGTCAAATTTTTTACATTTATAACATTGTATATTTTTAAATTTATTTGATTTCCTCTGTTTTTTTTACTTTTTTATGCTTTTTATAATCTTTCTTATCACTTGTTTTATTATCATAATAATTCTTATTAGAATATTGCCTATGTTTATTTTTTTTATGTTTATCTTTTCTATATTGTGATGATGGCGGTTTTATTCCTGGAATACCAAATTATTGACAAAAAGATCCCATTTCTTTTCTTTCATTTCCATATTTATGTTGAATTTTTAAATCCTGACACAAATTTAACGCTTCTTTTTTAATAAAGTTAAAAATATGTCCAAAAATTATTAAGTTATAATCTATATGATCTGTTCCTACCCTCTTCCATATTTCATTTCCATATTTCTTGGATTACACAAGTTTTAATACAAAAGTGGATGCCATAAATACAGGATTTAATGCTTCCTATAAAAGCATTAGGATACAGATGGCATCAAATCTTATCCTCAGTCATCCACTTTTGTAACGAGAGATGGTTATCCAACGGAAAAGGATGAATCAGTATATGTTACTACATGGAATTGTTGTTCTATTGAATTTATCTGTTTCTCAAAATCATTTTCTGATTCTATTTCTGTATTCTCAGAATAAGAGCTGGTTGAATCACCTGTGTCTATTGGATTTACCTCAGATATTACTCCTATTTGCTTAGAACTACTTGGTTTATCAGATGGTAGGAGTGATAATGATTCCTCCATTTTCTTCGAAAATGGGGATACTTGAAAATGGGATTTTGAAAATGTGTTTTGGAATAGTTCTATTTTATTATTTAATTTAGTATCTAATTTAGTGGAAACAAAATCAACTTGATTTGCCATAGTAGATAATAATTGATTGGAATAATTATTCTGTTGGTATATCTTTTTAATATCTTCTAAATTTATTGGATCTGTTTCATTTCCTGGTCTTCCTGTTTTGAATGGAGAGGCAACTACTATGGTTTCCTCAGTAGTAATATGTACTGATTGGAGTGGTGGATGATTAGAACTAACTACTGTATCATTTGGTAATTTCCATTTTTTGTAAAGATTGGACTGTACATTTATAACTGAAATTTCTGTAAAATTATCTTTTCTTATTAATTGTTCTTTTTTTAAATAATATCCTAACCACATAAAAATTTTCATTTTTCTAATCTTCTTTGTTGTAAGTTCATTATAAAATTCTTTTTTAATATGTTCTCTATTGTCTATACTTAATTTTTCAAACCATATTCTATTTGTAGTATTTTCATGACTATAATAATCATTATTTAAATATACCTTATCTATTGTAAAATTATTATTATTAGTCATCATATTAATTTCAGATTGTCTCATTTGACTAAGTGTTGGGGAACCTATTGAGGAATTAGTATCTAGAATTATTTCTGGTAAAGGGGAAGCATATCTTATTCTTGTTTCATGTAAATGTGTTGGAATATCAGATGTTGAATGTCTATGGGTTCTATAAATATCTATACTTGAATATCTAGAAGATTGTCCTGAATAAAATCTACTAGACATGGATTTGTTAAATTTTATTAGTATTTTTCCATCAGTTTGCTCTTCTATTTCTGATGGTTCAGTAATCCTTACATTTCGTTGAATTCCTAGTGGTCTTTCTGCTAATATTTCCTCTGAAATAGTTATCTCATTTCATTTTAATAATTTAGGTGTCTCTATTGAAATATTATCTGAATTGGTTGTTACATATACTGATTCATCTTTTTCAGTTGGATTTAATCTTAATGATGTTGGAATCATTGATTGCATGAGTTTAAAGTATACTCTATAAATTAATACAAAATGTTCTGTATCATTTACTATTCTATCTTGTTTTAATTGAATATCTAATTTTAGAGAATCCATAATGTGTGGATCTGTTAAACTAACTGAATAGTTTGGAATGCAATCAAATCTAATTGTTCCATTACGGACTTCATGACTTTGTAAAACATTTGAAGATGTTGATCCTGGACTTGTAGTACTTGAGCTTTCGAATAAAAATCTTTTTATCCTTTCTCCCATATTGTTATTGGAATTGAATGTTAGCTTAGCGGTTGAGGTCTAGTGCTACTACCATAAAGTCATGAGTTCAATTCCCACCAAGGGTATTGTTTGTTATTGATCAGTATATTGTTGTACTAATCACGTGTATCTTATCGGGACAACACCTATACCTTACGTGGACCACCCCTCCTTGGGCTGACCAACCGAACTAAAAATTTGTGAATGCGAGAGAGAGAATGAAACAGTGATGGAACAGAGTAGACCTTATATGGACGAGGAGGAGGATATGGCTCATTGGTCCTGTTAAGTTGCTGTTGATCGTTAGATCTAAGCTTTGGAGCAGGCATGCCAGGTGGTCTAGGAAATGAACCGCTACCAAGAAGACCATCATGCTCAACACCCTCCCAGGTATTCCAGGATCGTTTGCCAAATCGCTTCCCAGGATCTACATATTGCGTGAAGATGTTAGCATACCACCACATAGAAAACATGGTTACCACTGAAAGGGATGCATAAGACCGCCTCAAAGTAGCATAAAACTAAACCAGTTGTTTCTTTTAACAAGTCTAACGCCAGGAAGGTAACTGAATGACCTTAAGGGAGAGTTAATATTTACCCTTCTCACATGTGAGTAAGATATATAAGATGGAAGATAACAGCAGTACTTTTGTCAATTCAATCAGACTTCCATCACTTGGTTAGACTAAACACCTATAAAAATCATTTCACATTTCAGACAGCAGTACCAGACCTCAAGTGTACCTGATCATCCAACAAAAAATTACTTTTGACAAACTACTTGCTACGACAAATCCAACAATATCACGTACAATAATATTGTTATTTATATATCTACTCAAATATGCGATCAAAGTTTGATAAAGAATAGTGTCAAATAATAAGCGTATAGTTTGAACGGGAGGGAGGGAGTAAACTTAATAAACCTGTTTCCTTCTCTGACTGAGTGTCACCGCGTCCAGTAGTGCGGCAATCCCACCTTCCATAGTTGGGTCGAAGATTAACAGAGCCTCCTCTAGTTGGCAGAGATCCATATTCACGGCGCCTGTAGCCACCCCGCATCGGTAAGTTGCTGTGGGTTCTGAGACGATCGTGAGATTCCAAAGCCTCCTCAAATTCACTGAAAAACAGCCAAGTGATACATAAAGAGAGATGTCAAACACAGCCAGCAGCAACCAAAACGAAGAAAATTGCAACACGGGAAAGTGTTTCTCACCTAAGCAATGATTGGTTGAATCCACTGGGCAAATTCTTGCAACACTCCAACTCACTCAATGATAAAAGAAACTCTCTAGCATACTTGATTTTCAACCCCCTGTTCAAAGCAAAAGGCACGTTCAAATCTCCCCTCAAACATACAAAGTTCATCCAACAAATAAAACTACACAGTTCACAACACCAAAGGATATCGAATTACTTGTTGATTTTCGAACTGGCATCGTCCACTGCCAAGTCCAACGAACTCCTAGCTTCCATTTCCGAGCTCATTCTTCAAATCATCTCAGTCAACCTCTATAATTTCTACCAAATATCCCTAATCATTGAAGCACGAAACCAATGGAAAAACAAACACCACCGCTGCTCGATCTATCCCATCTATTCCAGCAAACTACAATCCAAACTTACACTAAGAATTTCTATACAAGCAAACAACTGAGATAAAACCGAAAACTAAACCCCCGATCCAAGCCGTTATCCAGCTCAATCTCGCAAAAAGCGCACAAATCCTAGGGGTTTTGTTTTTCTAACAGCTAGGGTTTTCTACCGATCTCCATCGAACACTTATCCCTCTCTTTCGATCGATCGAAGCTACTCTTCCTAGTGTATATATACGATTTTGGGGATGAATTTGGGAGCGAATTCGATGAGATTAGAAGGCGATTTGGGAAATGATAGTTTCTTCTTTCTGATTTTTTTTTTTGTATTTCTGATAAAGCAGAAACGGAGTGGAAGATGACGTTGGCCACCATTATTTGTTTCTACACGCGTGGCCTGCGGTTGTGTGCACACTTCTACATGAATTTGAATGTGCAGTACTGTAGATCGTGGAAGTGGAATGACCGGTCTACCTCTGCGCGTGGGGGAGGCTTTCGTGTGTATTTTTTTTTTTTTACCGGCAATTTTGTTGGATGATTGGGTTGGATGATTGGGCTGCATGATTGGGTATTGCAAGTGGATGAACGATTTGATTGCGCACATTTTTTAAAGGGATAGTCCGAGGAAAAGCGGTCTTTCCATAAGTTTATTAACAGTGCTCGGGGGCATTTGCCTTAAATATTATAATTTTTAATAAAATTTAAATATTGCATTTTATAAGTTAAAATAAATAATAATATGTATTTGAAGGTGAAAATATAAATAAATATGATATTAAAAAATATTTTCAAATTTTTTAAATTTTATATGTAATTTAAGAAATGCAGTTTATAAGGTAAGAAATAAGTGGTCTGTTCATAAGATTAAGGATAGGCCACCTGTCAGGAGACTCACTCTTTTTTAAACGCGGGATTTTAAATTTAATAACAAATTATGAGTGATAAAAAGGGTCTTGTTTAAGTAATATTAAGATAGCAAAATTGAGGACGTTCAAAAAAGGAATCCGTCTCTTGAAAGATAGTTTTTCATAGGTCATGGAAAAATCAATGTTTAAAGTGTAAATTAGAAGAAATGAAGATAAAAATTTTTGATTGCATAACCAGGTTATAAAATTTATAACTACTACACGTTGCATAACAAAATTTAAAAATTGCAACTAAGACTTTTTTACCTTTTACTGTTCCAATTAAAACTCGTTTTTCCATAACCTTATAGAAAGACCATTTTTTTCAAGACCTTGCCTAAAAAAATAAGGATATAACATACTGAGATTATTTAATATGATTTAAAAAAATTGCATTTGAAAGGGAACAAACAAACTCTATATGCCTCTTTATTATTTTTAAAAAAAATATTATGCAGATTCTCGTTGACATAGAGTCAAAGTGTTACGATTAAGGGTCGGCGGGGGTTAACTCGTGTGCCTCAACTACCAACAGTTTATCGACCTTTGATAATGGTTAACTCACCAAATACCATATCTAAAAGATGCATTTCCCTACAGAGGTTGACATCCTTAGGATGTCGGGATAGCTTTTGATAAATCGCAATGCATTTGTTGCAATCTGTGTTAATTACTAAGTGTATTGTTTTCCCGATTCACCTCCTTCATTTCTTTTAAGATTGCTGATAGATCTGCTTGAACTGCCGATAATAATATAATACGATTCATTCCCTAACACTCTATGATGTTTGTACGCTTGGCAACCTTGTTTCCTATTTTATTTGCAGTATGCAAGGTATTGTTTCAATGTTCGTTCATATTGCAGGTGGTTAGCAATTCTCTTTTAAACCATTTAGCTCTATAAGTGCTACTATCACACTATCCTAAAATATTTCATATATAGGGGCTTATAAGTCAATCACTTTTATAGTGTTTGGTAAAGATCTAAAAAAATCTTATTTTAAAAGTATAAATTATTTTTGGAAAAAAAATAGAAATTGATCTCCCTTTACTTTCAAAATAAGTCAGCTTTGCATATAAGCACAACTCTGCCAAACAGAGTCATAATAGAGTTTGATGAAGACTCGTGTGTAATACACCAATACTGCATCTGGGTTTAGTGTATTCCTTCCGTTTCTTTAATAGTGGCACACTTTCTAATCTGGGATGTTTCTTTTATATTGGCACTTTCTATTTATAGCAAGTTTAAGGTTATTACATCCACTCATTTTACTTTTTCTTCTTTCAATTCAATTTCATCCACTCATTTAGCATCTCCTAATTTCTAACACAAAAAATGATGTGTCATTGTTAGAGAAACAGAGGGATCATTTACGATCGTTCCTAGTGTGGCTCTACTGGTAAGATAGTTTGTGATAATCAGGACTAACATGTCAGCATAACGAAAGTGTGAGGAGAAAAATAAAAAATGTTAATGTGTAAAAAGGGAACAATGAAAACGCATTACTCTCTTCGTCCTTATGCTTTTTTTAACAATTAAAAGTTATAAAATTTTAGTTACTATTAGTGGCGGAGCGAGAAATTTATGTACAAGGGATTCAAAGTATATTTAAAATATTAATTAGAAATTAACATTAAAAATGATAGATACATGAATAAACAACAACAGTTATAAGTTTTAAATATAAAATTTACTATTATATGATTAAAAATAAAGTCATTCTCTTGAAAGACGGTATTTCCATACGACATAGAAAGACCAAGGTTTAAAGTGCAAATTATAAGAAATGAAGATTAAATTTGCGAGTTGCGTTAATCGAGTTATAAACTTTATAACTACTACAGGTTGCATAATAAATTTTTAATATTGCAGCTAAGACCTTTTACCTTTTAATATTTTAATTAAACCCGTCTTTCCATAGGCTTATGAAAATACGGTATTTCCCAAAACTTTGCCTTGAAAGTTTAAGAACTCCGTCTCTTGAAAGACGGTATTTATATAAACTATGGAAAGACTAAAATTTAAACTGCAAATTAGAATAAATAAATATAAAATTTCCAGGTTACATTAATCAGTTGATATCTATACCTAACTCTTTGATTTTCTAGTTGATATTCTAATTCTTCTTCTGATTCAGAAGAAGAAGAGTTTGATGTGTTTGAATCTTGTGGATCTCTTTGAGATATCACACCTATGTTTCTTGAAGTACTAATCTTATCCTTTTTTTATTAAAGATACCTAATTTTCCAGAGCATGCATTTAACAAGTATAAATAAAACTGAGTGAAGCAATGAAAATCAAAACAAGTACCTTAAATGAATATTTTGAATGAATTATAATATTGAATGGAATTTTGGAGATTGGAAATACATATGGTATGGGATACAAGTAGTTGAAGTTCGATTAGGATATTAGAGTGAGCAGGTTAGAGAGTGAGAAGGGGATGGAATTCATTAATAACTATATGAGTTGAAAACTTTAGCATTACAATAGTAGCATTAATAGATAGTGGAGCAGACTAATCACGTATTAGAGCAGGAATAATTCCAAGTAAATATTTAGTTAAAACTAATGAAAAATTAGCAGCAGCAAATGGTACTCCAATGACAATTAATAAAAAATTACCTAATGGGTTTATATGTAATAATAATTATTGTATTAAACATTCATTTCTAATATTAGAAATGTATCATATGATGCAGTATTAGGAAATCCATTTCTATATCAAATAACCCCTTCCAAGAAAACTCAAGAAGGAATAAGTACTAAAATGCTAGGAAGAAAATTATTATTCTCATTCATCAGCCCACCTAGCCAAATAGAATTAAATTTATTACAAACAAATTCTATATATAAAAAGATATGTTTATTAAGTACAAAACAAAAATATATTGTATCCTTAAAGGAATAATTAAGCTATTCAAAAATAGAAGAACATATAGGTAATAATTTAATCAAAGAGAAAATTGTAAGATTATAAAATGAATTTAAAATTCAAGTTTGTTCAAATCATCCCAATGATTTTTGGGATAGAAAGAAACATATAGTCTCATTACCATATGAGAAAGAATTTAATGAACAAAACATTCCTACTAAAGTTAGGTCTATTCAAATGAATGTAGGGTTAATAGAATTATGTAAACAAGAAATTCAAAGTCATTTATAAAGAAAATCAATTAGCAAGAGTAAATCTCCATGAAGTTGCTCAGCTTTTTATGTCAACAAATAAGCAGAAAAAGAAAGAGGAATTCATAGATTAGTCATAAATTACAAACCATTAAATAAAATATTACAATGGGTTAGATATCCTATTCTAAACAAAAGAGATTTAGTAAACAGATTAGTTAATGCAATTTTTTTTCAAAGTTTGAACTCAAATAAGGAATTAAGGATGTCAACATATTAGATATGATCTCAAAGTTTGATGTCATAGAGTATACGGGAATAGATCGTATTACATCATTATCGGCGGTTCAAGCAGATCTATCAGCAATCTTAAAAGTAATGAAGGAGGTGAATCGGGAAAACAATACACCTAGTAATTAACATAGATTGCAGCAAATGCATTGCGATTTATCAAAAACTACCCCGACATCCTAAGGATGTCAATCTCTGTAGGGAAATGCATCTTTTAGATATGGTATTCAGTGGGTTAACCATTATCAAAGGTTGATAAACTGTTGGTAGTTGATGCACACGAGTTAACCCCCGCCAGCCCTTAATCGTAACACTTTTGCTCTATGTTAACGGAAATCTGCATAATATTTGTTAAAAATGATAAAAAAAGCATATAGGGTTTGTTTGTTCCCTTTCAAATGCAATTTTTAAAAATCATATTAAATAATCCCAGTATGTTGTATCCTCATTTTTTTAGGTAAGGTATTGGAAAAGACGATATTTCCATGAGCTTATGGAAAATGAGATTTAATTGAAATAGTAAAAGGTAAAAAATTTTAGTTGCAATTTTAAAATTTTATTATGCAACGTGTAGTAGTTATAACCCGATTATTCAATCCAAAAAAATTTATCTTCATTTCTTCTAATTTACACTTTAAATATTGATATTTCCATAACTTATGAAAAAACCATCTTTGACAAACACTCATTTTTTGAACGTCCTCAATTTTGTTATCTTAATATTACCTAAACAAGACCCTTTTTTATCACTCATAATTTGTTATTAAATTTAAAATCCCGCGTTAAAAAAATGTGCACAATCAAATCGTTCATCCACTTGCAATACCCAATCATCCAGCAAAATTGTCGGTAAAAGAAAAAAAAAACACACGAAAGCCTCCCCCACGCGCAGAGGTAGACCCGTCTATCCACGTCCACAATCTACAGTACCGCACATTCAAATCCATATAGAAGCGTGCACACAACCGCAGGCCACGCGTGTAGAAACAACTGATGGTGGCCAACGTCATCTTCCACCCAGTTTCTTCTTCATCAAAAATACAAAAAGAAAATTTCAGAAGGAAGAAACCATCATTTCCCCAATCGCCTTCTGATCTCATCGAATTCGCTCCCAAATTCACCCCCAAAATCACATATATACAATAGGAAGATTAGCTTCGATCGATCGATGCAGGGTGGCTACAGGCGCCCTGAACATGGATCTCCGCCAACTAGAGGAGGCTCTGGTAATCTTCGACCCAACTATGGAAGGCGGGATAGCCGCACCACTGGACGCGGTGACACTCAGTCAGAGAAGGAAACAGGTTTATTAAGTTTACTCCCTCCCGCCCAGTTCAAACTTTGGCACTATTCTTTATCAAAGTTTGATCGCATATTTGAGTAGATACATAAGCAATGATATTGTTAACATCTTCGCGCAATATGTAGATCCTGGGAAGCGATCCCGGAAGACCTGGGAGGGTGCTGAGCATGATGGTCTTCTTGGTAGCGGTTCATTTCCTGGACCACCTGGCATGCCTGCTCCAATGCTTAGATCCAACGATCAACAGCAGCTTAACAGGACCAATGAGCCATATCATCCTCCTCCTATATTAACTTCAAACTATACCGTACTTGCTCCACAAAAAGCAGCCACTCAAACTCCCAGTTCAAAATCTACTCCATCAACTTCAAACCCTAGCCAATCATATTTTGATAAACCAAACCCAGAAAATATAATTATGACTCAATTTCAAACAGAACCCAAAATTCCTCAACTCAAGACATTTGTAGCTAGTATATTCATGCCAACATGCCAATGGTTGGCAGATGACATTCAAAAAACCCAAAACTATTATGAACTGATATTAGTTGACACCCAATCCATAGAAATTCAACATATCCAGAATAAACAAGATCCCAATAGAATTAAGTATTCAAAACTTTATATTAAACAAGTCCTTCGTCCCAGCCACTTTCATAATATTCATTCCACTAGAAACTTTTCAGTTAATTACTTCCCCAAAGGATTTAATTATGCAGATTATATGCAAGCCTGGTATAGAATTCTCTATATTAGGTCATTTGACCATTCATGGTATATCAATTTTCACCAACACTTCAATGGAGATATTCCTATGTGGTTTTATGATTGGTGGTTAACAATAGGACCATCAAAAGAAATACTCCCTACTCCAGTTTTAGAAGGATTAGATACATTCAAAAAACTCAGTAAATGTAAACCATTTGAGAAAACCCTATTTTTCCATTCCACATTCAGAGTCCCATGGATTTTTGCATGGAGCTTCCAGATTAAACCAATACATTCAAATATGCCCTTTTCTCTAGTTAGACAATTCAGAATTAAATGGTGGAACAAATACAAAACAGAATTATGTTCTGCAACAGCAGTAACTCATTATTTAGAAACAAGAGAAACAACAGTTGGTAATGAATGGTCCCAGACTCCACTCCGACGTCCACTCAAAAGACAAAAAATAATGGAGGGTCCCAGACTACACTCCGACATCCACTCAAAAGACAAAATAATGGAGGGTCCCAGACTCTATTATAATTCAGAAGATAGGATGTGAGATGTATTCCCCTCCGGGTTCCAAATTGTGATTTCAATTCATTGTAATAGACTAGTGTATTGCTTCTATAAATAGAGAAGCATTAGTTCAGGATTAAGCACGCTGGATTTCAGCCTCTTCTCACTCTCTAACCCCCTCACTCTAAGTTCCTAATCGAACTTCAACTACTTGTATCCCAGACCATATGTGTTTCCAATCTCCAAAATTTTATTCAATATTATAATTCATTCAAGATATTCATTTAAGGTTGTTTTGATTTTCATTACTTAACTCTGTTTTATTTATACTTGTTAAATGCATGCTCTGTTAAAATAACTTGATCATATTAATCATATCTAATAATATTTTCCTATTACCGGTTGTGCTATTTAGCATATTAATTGTTGGAATTTTACATTGACATATATCTGAATTACTATAGTTAACTATACTCATAATCTGTGTTTTCACTATCTGAATTATCTATTAATAATGATAATAATTTGTCTTTTAATTTCTTTTCTTCTGAAAATAATGAATTAATCGTTTCCTCTGTTTTACAATGTGAGACTGTATGCCCAAATTTCTTACATTTAAAACATTGAATATTTTTGTATTTGCTATTCTTTTTATAAAAATTCTTATTATTATCTTGATTATAATTTTTATACTTATTCTTGCTGTAATATTTATTATTTTTATATTTTTTTGGTTTTCTTGAATATCTCTTTGTGTTTAGTTGATGGTGGCTTAATACCCATTATGCCAAATTGTTGGCAAAATGATCTCATCTCTTTCCTTTCTGATCCATACTTATGTTGAATTTTCAAATCCTGACATAATGTTAAAGCTTCTTTTTTGACAAAAGCAAATATTTGACCAAATGTTAAAGTATTGTAGTCTATCTTTTCTGTTCCTAATGTTTTTTTGTAAACGAGTAATTATTCTTTGGGGAAATAGATTTGGTAATCCTGTAATAAATTTTTCTTTCCAAAATGAGGAATTTGAATATGTTCTTCTTAATACTTGAGTTAGGAATATATCTTTATACCATTTGAAATCAGTTAGAGACGGACATCTTAAATTTGTTAAACATATTTTTGAACTAGTTAATTCTTCATCTGGGTTTCCTATGAAATACATTAATATAACATAAATTAAATATGTTGAACCATCTTGAACCATTCCATATTCTATATCATTACCTTCACCTTGAACGTCTTCTGTTTCATTATTCATAATGGTTTGTTTATCTTCTAATGTGAGATAATTATCTCACCATCTTTTTAATTGTCCTGTAAATCCTGTTACTAATAACATTACAATATTTGGTTCTATAATATTAATTTTTGCTTTATATGCCATTATGACCATACACATTTCTTGTAATATATTTAATATTTGATATTCTGATTTGCCATCTATATTCCATTGATATAATGATGAACCATCATAACTATTTAATGTAGTATTTTGTTCTTCGTATTGAATATCCGGTGGAGTGGGCCTAGGATAATAGTTTTTTGTCCTATCATTCCTGCAATTTTTTTTAAATCTATTCATTTTATTTTTGTAATTGCGGTCTATCATTAGATTGTTCTGGAAAATCTTCAAATTGTTGTTCTATTAAATCTATTTGATTTTCTAGTTGATATTCTGATTCTTCTTCTGACTCAGAAGGAGAAGAGTTTTAAATGCTTGAATCTTATGGATTTATTTGAGATATTACACTTATGTTTCTTGAAGTACTAGCCTTGTCCCTTTTTATTAAAGATACCGAATTTTCCATTGTTTTTGGAAATGAAGATACTTGAAAATGTGGTTTTGAAGTTTCATTTGGAAATATTTCTTGCTTATTATCTAACTTAGTTGATATAAAATCTACTTGGTTGGCTATAGTATGTAATATCTGGTTTAAATAATTATTCTGTTAATAAACTTTTTTAATATCATCTGAATTTACCATTTATGTTCCTTCTTTCCCTAATTTAAAAGGTGATGCTATTATTGTTTCATTATCTATAATAATTTCTATGTTCTTTAATGGTGGATGGATTGAACTTACAACCGTATTGTTTTGTAATTTTCATTTCCATTTTCCCCTAACATTTGGAAATACATATGGTTTGGGATACAGGTAGTTGAAGTTCGATTAGGAGCTTAGAGTGAGGAGGTTAGAGAGTGAGAAGGGGCTAAATCCAGCGTGCTTAATCTTGAACTAATGCTTCTCTATTTATAGAAGCATTATGCTAGTCTATTACATTGAATTGAAATCACAATTTAAAATCCGGAGTGGAATACAACTCACATCCTATCTTCTGAATTATAATGGAGTCTAGGATATAAATATATACGTATAATACTAATTTAACTTTTAAAAATAAAATGAAAAGCAAATTCTCTTCTCGTTGCTATGCCACCATTGGTGCCACCACTAATTGCCGGAAAATCCAAAATCCACCAGCCCCAGTCCTTCTCGCCGGTGGATCAACAATCACGCCCGATGGAATCAAACTTCTCTCTCGTCCCTCGCCTAGTCCTTCCCGCCCCTCGCCAAACGCCCTTCTCCTGGTGGTTCACGTCGGCCCCGTCTGATTCTCGTTGCTCGGCTCTCCAACGGTGGTTCTCGTCGATGGCTCTCACTGGTGGAAACGAGAGCTGGTGCTTCGATTGGAAACGAGAATCGGATTGGAGCGAGCAAACGAGAACTGGCCAGCGAGAGCGGGGCAGCATGAGTCGGGCTAGAGCGGGTCGACGAGGGTGAGGCTGCGAGAGACGGGCCGGAGCAGGTCAACGCAAGCGGGGCACCGAGAGCGATCCAGGGCGGGTGGATAAGAACCAGCTCTGAAACGTCATTGGCTGGCCGGGGAAAATGCTCCAGACGACGCCGGAGAAGACGGGATGAGACCACCAATGAGCCCCTACGCCAGAGACATGGGGAAGACGCCGGAATCTTCGAGGAGATGACAGCAGACCCCAACGAATGCCCACCTCCATCACCGACGAACACCATCCAATGACCACTGACAAACACCTCTAGCGGCGGTAAGTTAGGGTTTAATTATAAATCTTATTTAATATCAATTCTAATGTATATTAATTCTTTAAATTAAATTAAAAATGCATATAGTATATTCAATAGTACAAATACAGGGCGTAATCCAGTAAAATAAAGGGTGTGATACGGCAATTCACATTCAAAAAGGGCATAAAAAATTAGGTTTTGCTCAATCAATGTCGATTTTATCGTGGAAACCACTGAATTCCTAGGATGTCTACTCAATCTGCAAGTCGAAAATGCTGTCGAACTTTGTACAAGTATGAGAGGCAGCAACAAGCAAAATTCTTTTCGGGTGTGCATCAGCGGATCATCTCAATTACACCGGGTAAGATGCTGAACTTCATTGGAAGGAACCCTAGATACTCGCCATCAGACTGCACATATATGCTGTCGCTCCGGGCCATCTCCTCAACCTCAATCGAATGCGCGCTGCAAGAAGACAACGCGATTTACTAAGAGCGTTCGTCATCTAACAGTTCTGAGTTAAGTGGAAATTCAGAAACTGACCTTCGAGAAAACACGTTCCTCACTTATAAGTGCGTCCCGTTATACAGCTTGTGCAAATGAAGAATGAAATCATACCACTTAAAGTTCTGAAGAACCACCACCTGCAGATGAATTTCAAGTAAACTTCCGAGATTTGAATAACTAAAATGATCAAATGCTATCAACGCATCTCAAATTTCCCACTTGAAGGGTCTGCATTGGGTGTAATTTTCATCCCACCGCCAAAGAATTTTGCATTTCCGATGCAAAGAGCTGTTACCTGGGAACAATCTTCCCACTCGCCACCATCAACCTAGAACAACAGATTCAGTGACTAGAATAAGAACAAAAGCGCTCACAAGATCAAGAAAATTGCCACCGGTATACCAACCTTGATCCTGAAGTCCCTGTTATGGTGCTAAATCCAGCGTGCTTAATCTTGAACTAATGCTTCTCTATTTATAGAAGCATTATGCTAGTCTATTACATTGAATTGAAATCACAATTTGGAATCTGGAGTGGAATACAGCTCACATCCTATCTCCTGAATTATAATGGAGTCTGGGATATATATATATATATATATATATATATATATATATATATATATATATATATATATATATAATACTAATTTAACTTTTAAAAATAAAATGAAAAGCAAATTCTCTTCTCCTTGCTATGCCACCGTCGGTGCCACCACTAATTGCCGGAAAATCCAAAATCCGCCAGCCCCAGTCCTTCTCGCCGGTGAATCAGCAATCACGCCCG
This sequence comes from Rubia yunnanensis, assembly GCA_037428765.1. Classification (NCBI taxonomy): domain Eukaryota; kingdom Viridiplantae; phylum Streptophyta; class Magnoliopsida; order Gentianales; family Rubiaceae; genus Rubia; species Rubia yunnanensis. Next base: position 1,404,688 of record CM075063.1, on the reverse strand, counting down.
ATGGAATCAAACTTCTCTCTCGTCCCTCGCCTAGTCTGTCCCGCCCCTCACCAAACGCCTCTCTCCTGGTGGTTCACGTCGGCCCCGTCTGATTCTCGTCGCGCGGCTCTCCAACGGTGGTTCTCGTCGATGGCTCTCACCGATGGAAACGAGCGCTGGTGCTTCAATTGGAAACGAGAACCGAACTGGAGCAGGCAAACGAGAACTGGCCAGCGAGAGTGGGGCAGCAAGAGTCGGGCCGAAGCGAGTCGACGAGGGTAGGGCTGCGAGAGCCGGGCCAAAGAGGGTCGACGCGAACGGGGCACCGAGAGTGATTCGGAGCGGGTCGAGAGAGCGTAGCCAGGGCGGGTGGACGAGAACCAGCTCTGAAACGTTATTGGATGGCCGGGAAAAATGCTCCAAACAACGCCAGAGAAGACGGGATGAGACCACCAGCGAGCCCCTATGCCGAAGACATGGGGAAAACACTAGAATCTTCGAGAAGATGACAGCAGACCCCTACGAACACCCACCTCCATCACCGACGAACACCATCCAATGACCGCTGACAAACACCTCTAGCGGCGGTTAGTTAGGGCTTAAATTTTTTTATATTTAATATCAATTATAATATATTTTAATTCTTGAGTCCGTCTCTTGAAAGACGATCTTTCCATAACTTATGGAAAGACCAAGGTTTAAAGTGTAAATTAGAAGAAATTAAGATAATATTTTCGGGTTGCATGAACCGGGTTATAAATTTTATAACTACTACATGTTTCATACTAAAACTTTAATATTGCAACTAAGACCTTTTACCTTTTATTATTCCAATCAAACCCCGTCTTTCCATAAGCCTATGGAAAGATCGTCTTTCCCAAGACTTTGCCTTAATTCTTTGAATAAATTAAAAATACTTATAGTATATTCGAGTCCGTCCCTTGAAAGACGGTCTTTCCATAAGTTATGGAAAGACTAAGGTTTAATATGTAAATTAGAAGAAATTAAGATAAAATTTTCGGGTTGCATAAACCGAGTTATAAATTTTAGAAAAAAGTGCATATAACCCTATATAATTGGTGAAAATGCAGATATAACCCTGCGATAATGAAAGTGCAGATATAACCCTGCGATAATTGAAAGTGCAAATATAACCCTGGTCAGTCAATGCCGGAATAATGGCTTAAAGGTTATATTTGCACATATGTATAATAGTTAGGGTTATATTTGTACATATGTATAATAGTTAGAGTTATATTTGCACTAAAAAACAACTCAGGGTTATATTTGCACTTTCTCCAACATATAGGGTTATATTTGCATATTACCCTAAATTTTATAACTTGTACATGTTGCATACTAAAATTTTAATATTCTAATCAAATTCCGTCTTTCCATAAGATTATGGAAAGACCGTCTTTCCCAAGACTTTGTCATATTCAATAGTACATATACAAGGCGTAATCCAGTAAAATACACCCAAAATACAGGGTGTGATACAGCGATTCCCATTCAAAAAGGGCATAAAAAATTAGGTTTTGCTCAATCAATGTCGATTTCATCGTGGAAACCACTGAATTCCTAGGATGTCTACTCAATCTGCAAGTCGAAAATGCTGTCGAACTTTGTACAAGTATGAGAGGCAGCAACAAGCAAAATTCTTTTCGGGTGTGCATCAGCGGATCATCTCAATTACACCGGGTAAGATGCTGAACTTCATTGGAAGGAACCCTAGATACTCGCCATCAGACTGCACATATATGCTGTCGCTCCGGGCCATCTCCTCAACCTCAATCGAATGCGCGCTGCAAGAAGACAACGCGATTTACTAAGAGCGTTCGTCATCTAACAGTTCTGAGTTAAGTGGAAATTCAGAAACTGACCTTCGAGAAAACACGTTCCTCACTGATAAGTGCGTCCCATTATACAGCTTGTGCAAATGAAGAATGAAATCATACCACTTAAAGTTCTGAAGAATCACCACCTGCAGATGAATTTCAAGTAAATTTCCGAGATTTGAATAACTAAAATGATCAAATGCTATCAACGCACCTCAACTTTCCCACTTGAAGGGTCTGCATTGGGTGTAATTTTCATCCCACCGCCAAAGAATTTTGCATTTCCGATGCAAAGAGCTGTTACCTGGGAACAATCTTCCCACTCGCCACCATCAACCTAGAACAACAGATTCAGTGACTAGAATAAGAACAAAAGCGCTCACGAGATCAAGAAAATTGCCACCGGTATACCAACCTTGATCCTGAAGTCCCTGTTATGGTGCTTAAAAAACGCCTGCAAAGCACCAATAACGTAACATAAATTCCCGAACTTCTTGTATCTTGAGGCGTAATAACCTGCCTTCGCACTCCTGCATAATAACTCTATAATGAGTGATGTAAGCGTTGCATTTCATTGAACTCTCCACTGTAAAAGGTCCTTACAGATGAATGTCAGCGACGTTTATGAAGTAGTGTAAGTCTCCACTTTCTTGATGAATAACTCCAACATCTATCCGAGATCTCAGTCCTGTCAAAGCAAATGTTTCAGGTTAAGGAGTGGGCCCAAAACAAAGGTTTTGTTTTTCTGAAAAGGGTTTACAAGCGAACGTTACCCTTAGCAATTCGTTCAATTGCTTCACGAGGATCATTTTTCCTGTTTAAACAACAATTCGAAGGTCAGACATTTTCCAGAGTCTTGATGAACTTCATGCTTAAACATCTAATCTATAACATCAAAGTAACCCCAAACTTACCAACCCAATGTTCGGGCGAAATCCGATCCAGTCCCCAAAGGTATAAGCTGTAAAGATTGAAACAAAACAAAGGTCTTCTCAGAAATTCATTGCATGCATTTCCAGTACATTAATCACATTTATTGTACTGCTAGAAGGCCACAATACATTAAATGATGTTTATGAAATATTGCAACATTAACTTACGCCAAGAGCAGTAGAATGGCTCGATTCAGAATCATGGCTAGCTACAGGTTTTCCTCCCCAGAAGAAACCATTGACAACCTGCAAGTTGGGATATGTAAACAAGAATCAATTTACTAAAAAAACTTGATAAATATAGAAGTTTTAATAGAATTGGAAAGTTATGAATCAGGTAACAAAAGAGAGGGAAGTAGCCTGCACTAAGTACCATCTACTCGAAAAATACAAAACTTGCATCACACGAGGAACAGTATGATCGAACTTGAGATGGCTTTTTGGTCCGACACAAAGGATAAAAGTTTTTACAGTAAAACCTAAACTTTTTGCATTGACAAAACCCATGAGAATTATTTGGCAAATGGATATACAGAAATACCATTAACTACCTATTTTTTCAATACTGAAATTTTAGTGATTCAATCGAGATATCATCCCTTGAATAAAAACTAGCAACCACTAACAGTTGTATCCTCACCTCATGAAGCGTTCCATCACCGCCAACAGCCACCACGGCATCAGCACCTTCACGAATGGCCTGCTCAGTAGAATAAACATTACAGCCTGATAGATCCTAGCACTCAACGAAGGATCTATATTCCGCACAAATTCCTCATGAAGCTTACCTCTCTTGTTATGTCAATCGCGTGGCAAGGACCCGAAGTCAAAGACTCGCAAATCTGGTCCAACAGCAAAAAGAATTTTTCAATACACAAAACTAAACATGGCCATCATAAACTCAAGTAACATCTTCAAGAACATACACAAACCCATAACTGATTGTTCTAATTAAACAATAATCTTAATAATATGCGTTCTAGCAACAACCTAGACATCTTGACAACAGCACAAAGAATGAGCCTTCAAATTTCCAAATAAAAAACCAGAATCCTACATAAATTCAGCCGTCTCAAACTCAAGTAGCATCTTCAAGAACACACACAAATCCTTAACTGAGAACCGTAATCATATCAAAATTACAGTAGGAATAACCTATAGCTCATATTCTAGCAAAAGCCTAGACATTTTTACAGCAGTATACTGAATGCAACTTCAAACTTCAATTTCTTAAAGATCAAATACAAAATTGATGACTAAAAAAAAGGAGAAGATAAACGCTCACATTGCATTCAGAACCAAGGCGAGACCTGATATAAGGAAGCAGTTTCTTCCATTGCTCACCCGTCTTCCCGTTGGCACCTGAAACTTCAATCCCAATTAAATTCCTCATTCAATTCAAATAATAAAAAGAGCCCAGAAGCTCAATTCCAAAAGGGTTCCAGAAAAACACAAGCTTTCAGCTAGAGACACACACCTTTGGGGTTGACTACGAAGACAAGGTCGCGGCGGCGAGAGGAGGCGGCGCCGCCTCCGCCGCCACTGACGGAAAGAGAGCGATCAGCCGCGAGATCTGAGGCCATTGGCTGCTCTGCTCTGACGAAAGAGGTGGGTTTAGGCATTGCCGCCATGGCTGCACCTTGAAATGCTAACATCTCATAAATGATCAAATGGATAAACCCAAAAAAATCACGCTGTTCGAAGTGTTTCTGATCAGTACTAATGATGGATTAGTGGCTTGATAATCAGAGATTAGTAACCAGAGATTAAGAAGTCCCCAATCTCAATGTGCTTAAGGTTGTTTTGTTGTGGAAGACAAGATCAGTTGTGGGATTAGGACATTGAGTATTGGTTAATGTTGATTAGGATGATTTGTCTTACTACTATCTCAATGAGAATGAGTGCAAAAGTCCAGAAAACCAAGATCACAACAATAATTTCTTTCCTTTCTAAATCCTCAACGGAAATGAGCAGATAGAGATTACTAATGGTAAGAAAAAGTGGTGAGTTAGGCATTGATTTAGTGCTTAATATACTCTTAAAAGTAAAAAAAAAATTAGAGTTTAAATTAAATTTTCGTTAAAAAGTGTAAATTTTAGAGTTGTTTTTAGAAGATTATTGGACGTTATGTTGTGCTGGTGGTCATGTTTCAGGTTTCAGATGGTCTCTGAATGTGTGATCGTGGTGATTCAAGTTTGGAAAGCGGTGGTTCATGGATTGAAGGCGTCGTGGGATCATGTTGGTGGTTCTCACTCTGATTTATCCATGAAGGTACAATCATAGTAGTTATGACTTCGGCGATGGTGGTTTGTGCGTTGAAGACTTGAAGGTGTTGTGAGATCGTATCGGTGGTACCGATATTGTCTCACGGAGCGCAGATGATCCGTGAAGGTGTGATTGTAGTGGTTTCGATTTTGATGTTGGTATTTTGTTGGTAGTATTTCTTTGGAGGGGCAGCACTGGGCGTTGCGAGGCCGTATTGGTTGTCCCTTGTAGTTTTCAAATTGTAGGTGTGATCGTGTTGGTTTTACTCGCGGTAGTTTTTAGGCTGTAGGTGATCCATAAAAATGCGACCGTAGTAATTATGGATTCGGGGAGTTTTAGCTTTACTGAGTTTTAATAGATTCAAATCATGCTCCAAGTTTTGTAATCTCATAAAGTAGGAATTTGAATGTAATTCAGAATAAAGGCGAAATCTCTCGCTACTCTCACATTGAGATTACCAATATTTGAACCCATGACCATTGTAATATTTAATCAGACAATTAACCATTTGTTCTATCACATGGGAGTAGCAAAATGTTTTCTATGATTCAAGCACTTAATTATAAACTTAAAATTATCTATTCAAAGGTCACTTTGTTCTTAATTATCTTGTAATACAGATAATATTAGAGCAATTTTTTCCCCCTTACTTGCTGCATCTTTTTTACATGAAGCAATTCTGATTGAAAAGGAACCATCAACATTACAAAATGGTATACAGAAGGATGTTCTTAAACCTAACTCGTTCAAATTCAGACCAAACTAGGCATAGACAGAGGAGCAACAGAGAATTTACCAACTGTAAATACCCTCTAAGTTATGAACTTACCTTTAATTTTTACTGATGCGGAGCAAAACATTACAAAAAGGTATTTGAAACATTCATCTACTTTCTTAGAGCCCTTTGCTTCGACTTGGAGTTGAAGTGGTGCGCTTTGAGCTTCTTCTTCTTCATCACGGTTGCAGCGCTGCTACTGCCCTCTCTGAACGGCATGCCCATCAGCGTAAGCAGCCTCTGAGCTTCTTTGTCTGTCTTGGCTGTTGTGGATATACACACGTCCATTCCTCGTGGCTTACCAAGAGCATCGAAGCTCAGTTCAGGAAACACGCTCTGGTCTTTAAACCCGAGACTGTAATTCCCATTTCCATCGAAACTATTAGGACTCACGCCCTGAAAATCCCGTGTCCTGGGAAGTCCCAAATTGATCAGCCTGTCGAGAAAATTGTACATAACCTGCAACAAGGAATCAGAATCCATGATCTACACGTTATAACAGCTGGAGAAAAGGTTACTATCATCCATCTTGTCATCAAACTATCCATTTTTCACATTATTTGCATACCGACAACTGCAATATGATTAGTAATCATTGCGCAAAACACGTATCCTGAAAACCGACCCAATTAAACCCTACACTCCATTCCACCTGCAAATACAGTTCCTCGTATACAAAAATGGATACACACTTCACAGAACGGACCAGTCTTAAAACCACTCTAAAGGCCAATAAGAAACCATTTTATACACATAAATTAGGAAGTCAGTCTCAAGGATAATTCTCTCAATCGTAGAAAAAATGCAACACATTCAATCACCAGCTAAGGAAAGGAAAAGAAGTTGGGACATTAGAAGAAAAAAAGCTTCCTCATCATAACGCTCTATATAAATATAATAAGGTAGCATCGTATAAATGTGATTGTATGGTTTGTTAGGCTTGATCATACTGCAACTATACATACACCATTCATTAACCATAGATATCAATCAACTGAAATCATTTCCAATACTTTAGTTAATCTAAATAAAATAAATCCAATCTGTAGGTAAATTTAAAGCGCGGTAACTCACAGTTCCCCGGAGAGTAACAGCAAGTCCCAAAGGCTGCCCTTCCCTGATCTTGAAGGTGGCAATAGCATTCTTAGCCCTAGTTTTAATCGGCCTTTGTCCCGTAATAAGAGCCAGTTCATTCATAGCAGCATCCAAACCCTTGGCATTCTGCGCAGCCTCTCCAATTCCACAGTTCACAACAATCTTATCCACCTTCGGAACCTAGAACAATAAAAAGCATCTAAGTCAGCTATATATCAACCAAGGCCCAGTCCTCCCGAGCCGATTCCTACTGAACTGAAGTAAAATTAAACACAATGAAAAATAGGTATAATAGACCAAAAATAAGCTAAACAGCATCAATTAGAAATCTTACTTAACCGAATTCAAGTGCAAATAAGCAAGAAAGAACAGTGACTAAGCCTCAATGATCAATCATATCGTTAAATACACGAAGATTCATTTATACCTAGACAATACTAACATAGAACAATTAAATCTACTCTCTACTTTCTAGTCTCTCCCTCCTAATTTCAGGTTTACTTATATGTTCATTGGATCAAAGTTAATCAAATTTGACGGTGAATTATCATCGATGTACATACATGAATATCATCGCACAAAATATTTCAAATGCATAAGTTATTAATAAGATTGAAAAACACAAGATCAGTAAATACAAAAAAATTTACCTGATGAATGTTAGTGTAACCGAATTCTTCTTTGAGCAAGGGCGTGATTTTCTCGATGTACCTCGTCTTGAGACGGTTGACTAGCTCCGACTCGGTCTTCTCCACCAGGATTGTTCCCTCCGACGCCTTCACAGAGAGGCGGTGGATGTGTGCCCTGCCGGAGGCCGGAGTAAGCCGGACGCAATGTGCCGGAAATTGGCCGCAAAATGAGGAGGCGGTGGAGTGTAGGATCGCCGGCGACGTTGCCATTGAAGAAGCTCTGGTAACGGATATGGGAATGGATGAGAAGGGGATAACGAATTTTTGTTCGCTTGGGAATAAAAGTGGCGGGTAACAACACGCGCCCCACGCCCGCGTAATATGTTTTTGTTTGGAGGCAATTATTGGTTTAAATTTTGTAAAATCGTCTTTCAATATACTTATGGATAGACGGTGTTTAATTACACTAATAAAAAGATAAAATGCTTTAGTTACAATATTTAAAATTTATTATGCAATGTGTAATAGTTTTAAATTTATTAAATTATAACTCGATTAATGCAACCTGACAATTGTATCTCTATTTCTTCTAATTTGCAGTTTAAACTTCTTTCCATAGTTTATGGAATTACCGTCTTTCAAGAGACAGAGTTCTTAAAATTTTAAGACAAAGTCTTGGGAAAAACCATATTTTCATACGCCTATGGAAATACGAAATTTAATTATAATATTAAAATGTAAAGAATTATAGTTGCAATATTAAAATTTTATTATTAAACGTGTGATAGTTGTAAAGTTTATGACCTGGTTAATGTAACTCAAAATTTTTATCTTCATTTCTTCTAATTTACATTTATTCTAATTTCCAGTTTAAACATTGGTCTTTACATGGAAACATCATCCTTCAAGAGACGGTCGTTATATTGACGTGTTAGTCCTGATTATCACAAACTATCTTACCAGTGGAGCCACACTATGAACGATTGTAAATGATCCTAATACACTAAACCTAGATGCAGTATTGGTACACTCGCGGGTGTACCCTATTGGTTGGGAGTTGGGTGACCTTTCACGAGTTCAGTGGTTCGACGCTCGGCAGCCACCGTGTGGGAATGTCCTGAGTTAACTTGGCCTTTGGGCCAAGGGCTGCTTGGGCTTCTTGGTGGGCACCGAGTATGACTGCCCCCAATGGTCCTGGTGCTGGGCTACCGTGACTTACCTCCCACATGATGTTTGTGGTGTGGGCTAGTGTGGGCCGCTGAGGGCGAGCGGTGATCGCCTTAGATGCAGTATCGGTGTATTACACACGAGTCCTCATCAAACTCTACTATATGAGGGATATTTGAAGATAGTGTGATGGCAGGACATGTAGAGCTAAATGGTTTAAAAGGGAATTGTCGACCGCTCGCAACATGAACGAACATTGAAACAAGACTTTGCATACTGCAAACATCATAGAGTGTTAAGGAATGGATCAGATTGCATTATTATCGGCAGTTCAATCAGACCTATCAACAATCTTAAAAGCAATGAAGGAGGTGAATTGGGAAAACAACACACCTAATAATTAACACAGATTGCAGCAAATGCATTACGATTTATCAAAAACTATTCCGACATCCTAAGGATAGGGAAATGAATATTTTAGATGTGGTATTCGGTGGGTTGACCATCATCAAAGGTTGATAGACTGTTGGTAGTTGAGGCACATGAGTTAACCCCTGCCGACCCTTAATCGTAACACTTTTGTTCTATGTTAACGAGAATCTGCATAATATTTTTAAAAAATAATAAAAAGGCATTTAGAGTTTGTTTGTTCCCTTTCAAATACAAATTTTTTTAATCATATTAAATAATCTCAGTATGTTATATCGTCATTTTTTTGAACGTCCTCAATTTTGTTATCTTAATATTACTTAAACAAGACCCTTTTTTATCACCATAATTTGTTATTAAATTAAAAATCCCGCGTTTAAAAAACGTGCACAATCAAATAGTTCATCCACTTGCAATACCCAATTATCGAAACAAAATTGCCGGTAAAAGAAAAAAAATACACACGAAAGCCTCCCCCACGCGCAGAGGTAGACCCGTCTTTCCACGATCTACAGTGCCGACTGCCGCACATTCAAATCCACGTAGAAGCGTGCACACAACCGCAGGCCACGCGCGTAGAAGCAACCCAAGAAAATACCAAAACTGTTTAATGGTGGCCAACGTCATCTTCCTCCCCGTTTCTGCTTCATCAAAAATACAAAAAAAAAAATCAAAAAGAAGAAAAAATCATTTCCCCAATCGCCTTCTAATCTCATCGAATTCGCTCCCAAATTCATCCCCAAAATTATATATAAATCATATATATACAAATGGAGGGTTTTCTCTTCATATATGAACACGTTTGCTGCTGAATTTTCAGTGATTCAGTTATTCAAACAGGAAGATTAGCTTCGATCGATCGAAAGAGGGGGATAAGTGTTCGATGGAGATCGGTAGAAAACCCTAGCTGTTAGAAAAACAAAATCCCTAGGATTTGTGCGCTTTTTGCGAGATTGATGGTGATAATTTGGGGGCGGGGCGGGGGACTTGTTCGTTAGGGCATTTTGATTTCGTTTTCTCTCGCGGCGGCGGATTGAGCTGGATAACGGCTTGGATTGAGGGTTTAGTTTTCGGTTTTATCGCAATTGTTTGTTTGTATAGAAATTCTTAGTGTAAGTTTGGATTGTAGTTTGCTGGAATAGATGGAATAGATCGAGGAGCGGTGGTGTTTGTTTTTCCATTGGTTTCGTGCTTCATTGATTAGGGATAATTGGTAGAAATTATAGTAGGCTGACCGAGAGGATTTGAAGAATGAGCTCGGAAATGGAAGCTAGTAGTTCGTCGGACTTGGCAGTGGACGATGCCAGTTCGAAAATCAACGAGTAATTCAATATCCTTTGGTGTTGTGTACTGTGTAGTTTTATTTGTTGGGTGAACTCTGTATGTTTCTGTGTAGATTTGAATGTTCTTTTGCTTTGAACAGGGGGTTGAAAATCAAGTATGCTAGAGAGTTTCTTTTATCATTGAGTGAGTTGGAGTGTTGCAAGAATTTGCCCAGTGGATTCGACCAATCATTGCTTAGGTGAGAAACACTTCCCCGTGTTGCGATTTTCTTCGTTTTGGTTGCTGCTGGCTGTGTTTGACATCCCTCTTATGTATCACTTGGCTGTCTTTCAGTGAATTTGAGGAGGCTTTGTACTCTCATGATCGTCTCAGAACCCACAGCAACTTACCGTTGCAGGGTGGCTACAGGCGCCCTGAATATGGATCTCCGCCAACTAGAGGAGACCCTGGTAATCTTCGACCGAACTATGGAAGGTGGGACAGCCGCACTACTGGACGCAGTGACCGAGATAGTGACACTCAGTCAGAGAAGGAAACAGGTTTATTATGTTTATACCACACCGCTCTGTGGTAGTGGGCATGTTTATGTCAGGCAGCTGCGTTGAATTCAGTGACTCCTGTGAATTATTAAAAGAGCTTTTAAATGCCGGACATTAAAGTGCGTGTGCCATTATAGCTGATAATTATTGGATTGTTTCAAAGCAATTTGTGTTACCTATTTATAAACCCGTGTTACAGATCTTGAACTTTTTTTAATTGACATAGATGGTCAAGTACAGTTGAGGTCTGGTACTGCTGTCTGAAATGTGAAATGATTTTTATAGGTGTTTAATCTAACGAAGTAATGGAAGTCTGATTGAATTGACAAAAGTACTGTTGTTATCTTCCATCTTATATATCTTACTCACATGTGAGAAGGGTAAATATTAACTCCCCCTTAAGGTCATTCAGTAACCTTCTTGGCTTTTAGACTTGTTAAAAGAAACAACTGGTTTAGTTTTATGCTACTTCGGTCTTATGCATCCCTTTCAGCAGTAACCATGTTTTCTCTGTGGTGGTATGCTAACATCTTCATGCTATATGTAGATCCTGGGAAGCGATTTGGCAACCAATCCCGGAAGACCTGGCAGGGTGCTGAGCATGATGGTCTTCTTGGAAGCGGTTCATTTCCTAGACCACCTGGCATGCCTGCTCCAAAGCTTAGATCCAACGATCAACAGCAACTTAACAGGACCAATGAGCCATATCATCCTCCTCGTCCATATAAGGTCTACTCTGTTCCATCACTGTTTCATTCTCTCTCTCACATTCACAAATTTTCTGTTCTCCATCTTTATTTATCTCCGTCACTTGTTATTCAGTTGGTGATATTACTTGATGTCAAGTATTACGAGTAGAAGGCTAAAAAGTATTAACTCATGCTTTAAAGAGAAGGATAACCTTAAAAAAAATAGAAGCAGACATTAAAAAAATGTTGAATTCAAATGTAAGAAACCATTATCTTTTAGCGGACATTTTTGTGTGGTAAGATTTATTTGGCCCGCGACCTACCTAGTGGGTGAAATATTTAGTTGTATCTTCATCTTCAGTTTTAAATTACTTCAGGCAGCCCCCCTGTCAAGAAGAGATACTGATGCATTTAATGAAGAGACATTTGGTTCAACTGAGCATACAAGTCAGGACCGAGCAGAAGAAGAAAGGAAGAGAAGAGGTACTGTGAAGATTATCATCTTTCATCTGATGTTTAACCCTTTCGCTTTCGGGATTAGCAATGAGTTAAGTTTATTGGTGCCTTTTCAGCTTCTTTTGAGTTATTGAGGAAGGAACAACACAAATCCTTGCTAGAGAAGCAGAAACCAAATCTGGAGAAGCCTAATCCTGACTCCATCTCAGATGTTTCGCTCCTGCTAGATATTACCAGAAAGGAAAAAGTGGTTCTGAATAGAGATGAGGACTCGGATGCAACCTCAAAACTATGTAGTATTATTGATGCTGGAAAACCTGCTTCACAGTCACAGGCTCCATTCAGACCACTTGTACCCCCGGGCTTTAAAACTACTGTTGTGGACAAGACTTCTGGCTTAAAGTCTTCATTCCTTCAGTCTCACTCAGTTGAGGTACATATTTACAACTGTCTGCTGACTTTAAAATCCTTGAATGGTGTTCTAGATATTATTGGCTGATACACTGGTTAAAGTCCCATATAAAGGATTGTTACGAAAAAAGTCCTATATAGAGGATTTTCGCCTAATTAAATGTGCTACTCAGGAATATACTGCACTAGCCGTATTACTCCTGTGAAACTTTCTTCTCTCCATGACATTCTTAGTGCAGTTAAAATGGAGTCTTGGTAAATGTTTTCAATTCAAGCCACCTGGCCTCTTTGCATTATGGTTGTGGATGTATTCTTATTCAAGCATGTTGCTTTTTAATGTAAATTTTTCTATGGATATCCTTGCTTTTCAAGGGTTTTTCCTTCCTAGTTTCTATCTAGTAGAAGTTGTAGTCCATTTAGTCGTTCCACTTGTAAATCACCGTACTCTCATGTCTATTTGCAGGATTTTGTCTTAACATGTTTCGTGTTTAATGTATAAATGATAACTTTCATTCCGTTTGTGTTTCTCTACTTGGCATCATGTATATCTATCTGACAACCCCATCCACACCCTACAGATGTAATTACCCATTTCAATTCTTGTTTGCTCATTGTCAGTGTTTAGTTTAAATGGCGCATTTCATCTATAACATGTGTGATTGGGCAAAATCAAACTTGATGGGAGCCTCTGCATTTGTCTGTTCAGAATGGCATTCTTAGTAGTCTGGACAGAATATCTCCTGGAGAAGTAAGATCAAGTGATGAGCCACCTGAAGTTAAAAATATTCATGTGTCGTTAGCAAACAAGGTTGAACAAAGTGCGAGTCTTTTATTACATTCCAATGTTTCCAGCGAGAAAATTGGTACAGAAGACCTTCAGCATCAAACTTCTACTCTTCCAGAATCCCATGAAATACCGAATGAGCCTGAATTTGTCAAGCTCGATGCCAATGTATCAGCTGTCAAACTTGTTGGGGAATTGAACGAAAACCATTCAACTTCACTTCTAGATAAGATATTTGGCAATGCAACGTCAGTGAGTGTTAATATCCCCGTGGGTTTGGCTGAGGTAATCATTGGCCCTTCTCCTTCGAGTGTACATCTTTTTTATTTTGCAAGTACTCTGTGCTGTTTGAATCGTAAATTTAAGTTGCAGTTCTTGTTTGTGTCCATAGTTAATGTTTATGCAAGTCCAAACTTATAGTTAGATGAATATTTGCTGGGTGGTAATTTCAGTTATTGCATGTTAATTTGTTTTAACTTATCTAATCAACATAAAGGTTGACAATAAAAAAAGATTTAAGATGCCATAACCATTGCCATGGCTTAGAGCATCGTTTTCAATGTTCATGCATCGTCTTGATTTGCCTCGGTTGTTCTTACAGGAGATTAAACTGTGTAATGATCTGTTCTTTTTCTTTTCTGCTAGAATCATGACAGTAAACCTGATAATTCATGGATCCAAGATACTCCACCTGCATCGAAGTTTGCTCATTGGTTTGGTGGAGAAGGTATGAGGATTCAAGGATATTGCCTAACATTTTTTAAATTTAGATCGGATCCTTGTACGCAATATTTTTCACATTGAATTGATACTTACTGCAGAAAGGAAGACTGAAGATGAACACGCAAGTAGGCCTAGGCCAAATGATTTGCTGTCACTGATAGTTGGTAATGACCAAGGCAGAAATCAAATTGAGATCCAACCTGCACCGCTTTTTCCACCAATAGTTGGTAATGACAAAGGCAGAAATCAAATTGAGATGCAACCGGTGCCACTATTTCCACCAGAGTTTCCGGATCAGAGACCTGAAATTGCTAACACACCTGTTCCAAGTGCATCATCTACAATAAAAGGATTCTCACTACCTAATGCTAAAAGCCAGGAGGTAATTCCAGCCATTTTAACCTGTGAAGACCTCGAACAGACAATCCTGTCAGAATATGGTGAGAAGGACAAGAAGTCACAGCCACCTTTAGAAGGCTTCATATCCAATGCAAGACCTGAACGGCCAAGAGCGCACGTTGATAATCACGCATCCCAGCATCTCCTTTCACTTTTACAGAATAAAGCCACCCAAGTAGATGTGATACCTGAAATTACTCCAGCTACTGGTCCCTCAGAACTACCTCCTGCTTCTCATGTTTTTGAGGGCCGTACTGCTACCTGGAACACTGGACCTGAAGTTAACAAGGATATTAACAATGCAGGAGAAACTCTCACTCTTGAGACTCTCTTTGGGACTGCTTTCATGAAGGAGCTCAAATCAGGTGATGCACCAGTCTCTGTGAAAAGAGGTTCTTTGGAAGATACTTTAGAACTGCAAGGGATGTCATTTCCCACCACAGACAATAGTTTGTTTCCTTCCAGTATTGATCAAGTAGAAGTTCAGAGGATCACTGACGGAGAGAACTTTTTGGCATCAAACCCTATGCAACAAGGGAGGATGGAAAGAACGGGAAAATGGTTGGGCTATGATGACCCTCAGATGGAGTTGAACTTAAACAACAAAGCAGGAGTACTTTCTAAACTTGGTAGTTATAATGGCTCAGTTGAATACCACCTTCCTGAAGAGGAAAGTCTAATTGCTGTCAATCAAGATCTAAGTGCACAAATGTCTCGACTAATTCCTGGTAGGAATTTGAGCAGAAGAGAGTCCTCAGCCTCAAATATGTCTGGTGATTTCGCAGAGAAGCTGGCAGCAATGGCTACAGTTAAAGACGAGAGGGCAATGGGTGCTTCAGATGGCCCACCATTCTTGCCTGGTTCTTACAATCAGATGGAACGTGAAATAGCCTATCGCGAGCGTCACGGGCAACCACCATCTTCCCACTTCCAAGCCCTGCAACTGGGCCACGGAAGACCACTGCTTCATCCACTGGATTCCCATCCTAGTCATATAAATTCTCAGATGAAGTTTACTGGCAGAGAGAACATGATTCAGCATGAAGCTCCTGCCAACCAGCAATTTCCTGGGAATATGCTTCGGCCTCCTTTCTCTCAACCAAATGTTGGGGTATCTGGTTTTGATCTTCCACCTCATCATCAAATGGCTCAGCAAATGCAAATGCAGATGCAAGGCAACTTCCCTCCGCACCTAGTAAATGACTTTCAAAGGGGTGCTCCACTGCCTCGTCTTGGCAGTCAACCCTCAGGGTTCATGCAAGATATTAACTCAGTGCAAGGTCCATTTGGACCTCGTCCTCCCAATGTTCGGGGTGCTGGAATGCCAATGCCTGGTGAGTTCTTATTGTTAACTCACTTCTACTCATTGGTTGACACTGTTCCAGTAGGCTTCTATTTTAGCGGTTTTCTCTTGGTTTGGCAATCTTTCAGTAAATATCATTTGAAATTTCTGTCTGTCTTTCAGATTAAATTTTGCATATCTCAAGCTCAGAAATGTCATTGAACAACCTTCCCACCCCATCTTTCAATGATCACCTGTTAGTAGATCCTGACTAATTTCTTGCAGTTTTTGTGTGTTTTAACTATGATCAACTATGATACCTGTCTTCATTTTGTGCGACATCTTTATCTGTGTTGTACATATGAGTGGGTTGACTTTGCATTAGTAGTCTCGTACTAATGAGCTGCGGTTGGAATATTAGAACCCTAATCCCATTAAATTAGTGCTAAAAAAACAATGTTTCGTCCAGTTTTTCTCGAAATTGGTTCCTATCTGATCAGAAATGTTGTATTCGTTCTGTTAATGCACCAGGTCTTGTTCACAGTGGAAGCAATCATCCAGACCCTCTCCGAAGAATGCTTGAGAATGAACTTAGGGCTCAGCAGAAGCAGATTCCTCCATTTGCCGGTCCCACTCAGCCGGTCTACGGTCAAGAGCTGGATATGAGTTTTCGTTATAGGTAGAGTCCGCCTGACCTAGATCTCTGATCATCATGTTAGCTTCGAGTTTAGGGCAATGCCGAACATAGAGAGTTGAGACAGGTGTCAGAAGAATTTGTGATGTCCTTCCCAACCTTTTGTGTGCAGAATGATTGTGGAGTTTCCCAACCAGTCTGTTTATACAGTCCTTTTTTCTTCCTTCTTGCCATCTGTTGATAGGTGACCATATATCCGCGGCGTTTATGTTGGAAATTCTTCCGAAATCGTATGCTAGGTGTTCTTGTAGTCTAAAAGATAACCAAAATTAAACGCACTGAAAATGCTTTTAATAAAAGAAATTGTTGTTTTTGGAGCCGAGAGCCACTGAAAAGCCGGTTTACGAGACATCGCCTCCTTTTTTTAATTTCCAAAAAAATGGAGACGAAACTTACCTCTTTTGAAAATATGTATTTTATAATGAAAAGCATACTTGTTGAAAAAAAAAACACATTGTTATTATAATGCATTGAGGTGCAGCAAACATCTAGGGGTAAGGCATTGTTTCGGTTGACTAGTGAGGCGATGGGGGATAAGGTTCATCGTCGAGAGGGAAACAGCTCGGATCACCAGCTAAGGCCATTAAATCTATGATAAAGGAGATAGGGATGCAGAGACAACCATAAGGTTTGCCTAGAAGCAGCCACCCTTGAAAAGAGTACGTAATAGCAATTATCCAGACCCGCTCCTACCACTGATGACTGGGGTTAAGCGATCTCATTAAAATTTTCTTCTTATACTTTAAAACTTATGTAAGTATAAAGGTGTGAAAAAAATTGAACAAAAAAATAAAAAAAAAGTGAAAATATTTAAATTGATGAAATTAAATTTCACTAAAGTTGAATACTTTCAATGAAAATCGTTATGCGAAAAAGACTCCCCCCATCGACTCCCTGAGCTGATTTTTTTTTCAAGCTTATGAATTCATTTTGCCTAAATCTATGATGTTTGTCTGTAAGATTCTAATTTGACCGGTCCTGAATCACTACTCGAAAAGTCATGTGCGTGAGTTAGTGGGGGTGTGAGTAAAGTTGAATGTGTTCACAAATACATCATCATTAAGGAATTTAAGTTGTACTCAGCCCAATAGCTAGACTAAAAAAGTCCAACCTAAACACCACAAAGGCTGTTGGTCTAATCAAGACAACAGGAAGGAAGGTGTTGAGGACGAGATTTTCTGTACCACATTTGTACAATTTGCAATGCTATATTGTTCACTAAACATCGCTCTACTTTTCACGCATAAAGACGAGAAAAATGTTGATTCATTCATGGCAAGCCCAATCTACAAAAAAAAACAGAGAAAATATTGCAAGCCCAACTTATTACAAAAACAAGACACCTCCTCAAGTACCTTATGTACAGAGGCCAAACATGGCATCAATGTATGAAAAACCAAAAACCGTGTATTTATATCATACACAAAACAACGTTTCTAATGACCTTCAAACTCTCCTCCCACGGTTAACCCCAACAAGGGTCACCGTGACACACGGCCTGTCGCCCTCTTGTATTATGGCAGATAGCCCTCTGCCAATGATCAACCACTTTGTCATCAGCTACAAACATCAGCAATGGAGTTCCAAGCTAGCAAGCCAAAAAACATCACTCGGCGTTCCTCAGACAGGTTGGATGTTGCTAAGAAACCTTGGACCATAATCATCGGTGACCCCATCACCATATGATGCGATCAATTTCCTCTGTACCAACAATTTAGACATCAATAACTAATCATCACCACACAGATTGAAAGAAACATATTAACAAGATGGTCAATCGTGCATTTTGCTATATGTCGATTCTAAGAGAATAGGTAGTTTTCTTATCCATGCTATAACATGCAGTTGAAAGCTAAAATAGCATAAACTAATCAAGTAAGCGACAAAGTTCACCATGAGCTTACATGATCCTCAAACTCAGGGCTCACTAGGTTGACGGAGAGGTTCTTCATCAACATCAATACCTAGATAAAGATTGAACCATAATCTTTAGCTGCATTTTAATACAGGTAAGATAATAAAAGCAGTGAAGAGTTTAATCATTACATACCGTTTCAACATTTACTGGGTCCATCGTCCTTAGCCTGGGTAGATGATCAGTGGCACTGGGATCAAAGATGCTACCAAGGAAACCATATACTTGAGCAAAATCAGGCATGACTGCAAGCCAACAGCAAAAATAAATAAATCTCAGAACAACACAAGGATATTGAACCACAAGAATCCCAACTGATTAGTAAGATTTCAGCTAATAGTAGAAAAACTGAAAATAGTAGGATTAAAAATAAAAACTCTGCATAATTTCATGGCATGTGAATTCTCCTAATAAAAACAGTAAACTCCATTGTTAACACGAGCGAACATACTAGATCTACAATGAGATATGAAGAACCATCCAAGATGATGTAGAGAAAAAAGAGTATCTATTATCGACAATCAATTGTAAGCAGCAGACTGATATTCAGTTGCTAAAAAACCTCTTAGTACAACAAAACATCAAGTCCACCTTAGATTGTAAAGCATCACAAGGTGAAACTGGAATGCTGCCTGCACCCATACTTGTTCTAAAATATGAATTTCCATTGGTAACATACAAATTGTTCAAAAATAAATTTTACAGCCGGGCAACAAATCAAACCTCTATTCAGTAAGGAACTTGTCAAACAGTAAAGCCAGGGAACAGAGGAATTTGGCTGCCTACTGCATTAGTATAGTTGTCAGCTCAAGTTCCTCACTTGGTTCATATCAACTAAGGAGGGAATTATTTTTATTCCCTACTGCTTCAAAGTATGAGTTAATAGTAACTCAAAACTGATACAGTCATTTCTGGTTAATCTCAGATGCCACAGTAATTGCAAAAAAAAAAAAAAAGGAGGAGAAAGAAAGAAAGTTTGAGCTTCAAATATTTTTGGTTTATCAGTGAACCTTTTGAGATATCAAGAGGTGATACACCACGTCACAGAACAACTGATCACTACCATGCTGTCAGTGACCACAATCACAAAACACTCACCTCTTTTTGGATGATTCTCTCTCTCCTTTACATGATCATTTGCCTCATTTGCAGGCCAAATCCTTGGAGTACTTTCATTGCTACTGCTGCTATAATTGTGGGTCAGTGAGGGGCCAGCGAAGCCTGTATCATCTGCAAAACATACCAACTGTCACAGCACTGAGTGAAGAATAATTTAAAATGAAGCACCAGACCAGAGACAAACCTTTCGTCACATGCGACATACTGGCCGAAGTTGCAGAATTGTATGCCCAAGAAGGAACAACTGGATTGCTGACAGTGGGAAGTGATGAAGAGTCCGGTCTGATGACATACTTGGGGTCAAGCAAACCAGCAGAGGGATGAAACGGCCCCGGAGCCTGTGGAGGAACTATAGCATGGATTTAAATCAGTATCATTAGAAAGAAACCAGGCAATAGGGAAACTTCCATCTTGTAAAAGTTACTCATACCAATTTTAGGAGCTTTTTGCGGATACGGATGACTGGCTTTCCTCTTAGGCCGAGGAGGAGGCACATGTTCGCTTGTTCCACTTTTCTGTACCTTCAAAAAGTACTTCTGTGCATGGCTACGTATCTGCAAATAAGACTATTCAGCATTTGGCATATAGAAGCGATAAAATCTCTAGAGGAAATCCCACATTGTCGGAAAATACAACTTCATATATCCTCACGAAAGGCAAACATAAAAGCCCCGTACATTCAGTTTCACCATAGCCCTAGCTCAGTTTAGCCTAGGGAGAAAACTTACCTACACCAGGTCCACAGGCACCAGGTCAATGAAACGGCGCGTGATGCGCGAGCTAAAACCCCGGACCAATCACTCACGCACGCGCCACACCGTTGGCCGGGTACATGTGCACCAAGTGTAGGTAAATCTTTCCCTGATAATGCAACTCAAGTGGAGAGAACAGACCAAACCAACACATTAACTCGAACACATATTCTCTAGACAAAATCATCACCAATAAACAGACAAAAAATTCAAACAAATGCTTCAATCAACCATAAGAATAATTCAAACTCATGATCAGAATTCAGAACTATCCATGGAATTTACCTGGATCACTGTCTTCGATCCAACGAATGCTTCAATCTTCTTCCAGTCCCGGTCGAATCTGCAATTAGCATGTCAAAACCCAAATTCAACATGTTATTATGCATTTACGATCCTCATAAACAAAATTAAAACAAAAAAAAAGGAGGAAAAAGTTCTTACAATTGAAGTGCTTCCAGAAACTTATCATGCTCCTGATCAGTCCAGCTCTCTCTAGACTTGGTAATTGTGTACGGCTTTCTCACCTTCTTGCTATTCGGATCCTCCGCGGCAAGCATATCCGACCCGTTCCCGACCCGATCATTTCCCAGCGAATGCAGACCCGGAAGCCCCATTTTCATCCCCGGGTCCCCCATCCCGCCTCCGCCGCCTCCAAAGCAGTAGAATTCCTGGTGAAGGGCGGCTGTAGGGCTAGGATAAACAGAAACCATCCGAGAAGAATAATTAAACCAACAAATTCAAACCCGCGAAAGAGTTGAGGAACTGAACAGAGGTTTTTTATGTGGCTGTGGGAATATAGAGAGTGTTTTCGGAGCTTTGGTGTGGAAAAGGCTTATGAGTGCGTGTGTGTGCGTGTTTTAATGGAGCTTTGGTGTGGGAAGGGCTTATGAGTGCGTGAGTGAGTGTTTCTGGTTTGGCAGGTGGTGGAAGGAAAAGGAGTGGTTTATATATGACGTGAACCGACCTTGACAAGAAAGGGAACGAGTGGATCTCGTCCGTCCACGTGGATCGTGATAACTGATGCGTTTGAAAATGCGGTAGCACGTGGCGCAATCTACTTGGTGATATTTAATTATTGTTGTAGACTCTCTCTCCTCTTTTAATTTTTTACCGCTAAAATTCTCTCTCCTAAATCGACTTTTTATTATTATACTGAAAGAATAAAGGAAAGTGTTTTTATATATAGTTTCAAATTGATAGCATGTTGTAGTTATCCAAATAAGTGTTAATTTTCACACATAAAATGTGAGAAATGCCGTAGATTTTTTTTACTTTTTCTACCGATTGATCTTCATATACTTCCTTTGATTATTTAAGATTATCGTTCTTTTATAATTCAGACGGTTTAAAATGAGTGATACACTTTGTACTTTGACTAGATTCTTTCAAATTCGTTCATTTATTCTATTTCTCTTACATTTTCAAATTTCATCGTCTGTTTATTCCATCCTCATAAAATCAAGTGTCACCTTAAAGCGCATTTAGAAAATAAAAAAGGAGTGCATTACTATTTTGATACGATATTTCAACTTATAAAAGGTGTAGTGCATTTTTTTTTTTGAATTCTTTTTGAATTGGGTATGAAGTTGTGATTTGTGAAGATATAATGTGATATTCACAAAATAGTGTCTTAATGTAATTCTTTCAAATACTACGCTACTCAATTTATCAGTCAGTACTATAATTCACAAAACAATATTTTTTTTACGACATGATTATAGGACATGTTTAGTAGAGTTGTGCTTGAGAAGCTAGCTTACTCTGAAGCAATGGGAGATCAGATTCTACTTCTCCCCAAAAATTAACTTAAGCTTTCAGAATAAGTTATTAAACACTAAAAAATGTCTAGCTTATAGGCTATAAGCGGTCTAGAGCGAAATTGAGCACCCGCATTAATTTGTTGAGCTAAAAATGAAAAATAAATGATACTCCGGTCACAACTTCACGACCTGAAATCGAATCGTTAAAACAGCCCCTCGCAGTAAAAGCACAAACAAAAAGCACCCTTAACAGTAATCAATTCGAAAACTAAAAAGAGACTATGACCTAAGTGTGAATTCTGGATCCCAGTACTTTACAACTAACCCCTAATCAATCCACCTTGTTACACCGTCTTCCCCTACCGCTGCAAGAACTTCAATTCGCACGTTCAGCGTGGCCTGCAATTCGTGCATTTAGCATTATCAGTCAAAACAATTACATTCACGCGCGAATAGCCAAATACATTCATTCAAGGTTTTGGTTGAAAAAGGATTCCGTCCAATGTTTGGAACTTAAAAACCAAATGAAACCGGAGATGTGGTGAAGAGTCTTTTAAACAGCAATATCCAATAAAAGGACACTCACCGATGTATTTCTGCAATTTACTAGCCTGCATTCTCCACAAGTGCCTTCAAATGTCCAACTCTCCCACACATCGAAGCTATGACTGGCAAACACAAATTCTGTTTTCCTATTTATCTGCATTGACAACATAATGAAACATGCATCACTATCTTTTAAGCTTTTTCACATCCTACAGGGCACAATAAACTTATCGCTTGAAATATATGATGTAAACAAGCTTGTGAGAAGGCAGAGCACAAAACCAATTACTATTGATAGCCGCTGGTTTGCTTCTAATTCTGTTCTTAACTGCGTGCTAACAAGAAGTAAGCTTAAGAACAAGTTCCAATTATACTTCCTAACCTACCCTTTCCTTGCCAGAAAAGGAAATAATAGTTACGAGAAAGAGCATGTATGATGCCACCAAAAATTCTACGCAGTAAAGCTAAACATCACAGCAACAAAAGTAACATTCATGTGTAGTATGGGATTGTAAGCAGCAATACCTGCAATAATTTTCCTCCAGCAGTGAATGACCTAAGACCAATTGTATCCTGCCAAAATATTCATAATAAACATGATTTACCAAGAACAGAGAAAATAGACAACAGAAACTCTAATTTCCAAAGCAATGTGAGAAAAAATAAAAGACGCAATATTATAAGAAACAAACCTTGCTTCTAACAACAACAAGGAACTGGGCCGCTGGATCTCTTTTAGTGACGTTGGGGACAGTATCCAGGAACCAGGCACCACCTTGAACTCTTTGGCGAGAGACGTGAAGTGAATGACGATCTACTGGGCATAAAGCTATGACAAAACCATCCTTCAGAACCTCACTAGCTTTCCTACTGAATTCCATGCTGGCTTTCAATAGCTTCTCAGAAGACGATTCCTGTATTGATTCCACTACTCTTCTACTTCTTGAGTCTTCAGGAGAGGAAAATCGTGAATTAGAACTCAATGCTTGCTCCGTACCACTCATAGCTGTATCGTCTTCGTGATGTGAAGTGCTCTCTCTCTCAAGGGCCAAATGCTCTTCGAGTTTTTGTTGTGATTTTTGGCGAGCATGCCTCCTCTTAGTCTTCTTGCTTGATCTACTTCGTTTAGCTTCAGTTCTACTTGATGTACCTTGCGAGCTAGCAGAACCCTGATGCTGGACAGGAGATACCTTTGATTGATTTGAACCCTTTTTCTGAGAGGTTACAGCATTTAATCTAAGATCAGGAGTTAGCTGCTCAGAAACTGGACTTGGTAATTGACTTCCAGTGCCCTGAGTCTCACGTTGATGATGTTCATTAGCTATTTCACTTTCTTCTTCTTCTTCATCAGATACAGAATCCTTTGGGGTGACACCATCCAAGAAATAGGACTGCAGAATGGAAACAGCTTTCTCCCTTATCTCCATCCAGACTTCTTCACTATAATCGGCACTGCGAGGAAGTATCAACACATTTGGCATCTCCCGTACCTAAAGTTAAATTCAGTAAGTTAAATTCAGTGATTGAAAACACAACACATATAAATGCTAATTTTACAAATCAACAATGCAAAGAGGGGTGCGGGGGTGGAGGAAGAAATATTGACAACATCATTTCAAACCTATTCATGTGATTTTTTAGATGAGAGATTCAAATTGCCCCAGAGTAAAAGTATTCAAGTTACAAAATTTGCCTTTAGCCAGTCTTACAAACTTTAGAAAAAAATCAATTAAAGCATTACCAGTGTGTCTACATCTCTACTTGAGGAATCATAATCATCAATGTCACGAGGATGAAGTTTTTAAATCATTAGGAATGGACAGATTACATATATGCATAAATTTGCATTAGAGCTTATTGGGTTGATTAACAGCCATCAAAAATTGAGTTTGAAAACTGAATTTATGCATAATGTGCCAATATTAACCATGCGCTTTGTTCTTAGTATAGTCCTGAAACTGCCACCACAATATGTTAATGGAGTACTTCTTTTTCATCCTACTGGTATATCACAAACACATTAATTTTTTTTCATACTCAGTTTTTTGTGCGCTATAAACCTAAGCATATCATATCTGGATTTTTCTCAAAACCATAAACTACAAACATACCCATGCTTCCATCCATTGCGGTCCATCAGCACCATCAAGAGCACAGCCCGCGAGAGTGCCATCAATCAAAAGCTGCTTCACGGCACAGTCATCTAACAGCTGACTACTACCCGTATTTACAAGAAATGCCCCTACATGAAAGAACCATTCCTCTATGAATACACACAGATTGATACATGCATAAGCAAGTAAAACTGATAAACACAGATTGATATACACACAAGCAACTAAACAGAAGACCGCAGATTGATATAAACATAAGCAAGTAAAACTGATAAACCCAGATTGATACAAACATAAGCAAGTAAAACTGATAGACACAGGAAACTCACTAACCGGGCTTCACATGCTGCAAACAATCTGCATTCATTATCTGCACTGTTTCATTCGTTAACGCACAATGCAGCGATATGAGGTCACTGGCAGCAAGCAAATCGTTAAGAGTATCCATTCGCCGAGCAGCTGGAGGAAATGTAAGAGACCTACTTATCTTTCCATTTTCCTGTGAGCATTATTGAACAACAAATGTAACATAAATCAACAAATCAATTCTTCAGTAAGCAAATAAATTACAGCAAATTTGCAGCTATACCTCATCAACATCAAAGTAGAGAACGCTCATCCGAAACGCCAAACTCCGATTCGCCAACGACCTAGCAGAAGCGGATCTGCCGATAATCCCCAACACGAGGCCGCGGCACCGGCGCATCCCGCGGCAGAGCGGCTGGACGGAGCCGAGCCAGCCGGAGGCCGACAGCGCGTGGCGGGAGAGCAGGTGAGTCCGCCTCAGCAAGCCGAGGAACAGCGCCATGACCGTATCGGCGACCTCCTCGGCGCGGCTGACATCGACGTGGACGAGGCGGCCGAGGCCGAGATCGGCGGCGAGGGCGGAGTCGACGGCGCGGTCGGATGAGCCGAGGCAGAGGATGAGCTGCCAGGGGCGGAGGCGGCGCTGGGCGGCGCGCGGGAGGAAGGCTAGCGAGTGGAGGAGCACGGCGGAGGCGGACTCGATCCGCCCGTCGGCGAGGCGGCTGAGCGAGACGTGCTCGACGGCGGCGACGCCGGAGAGGCAGTCGGACTCCAGCGCCGTGTCCTCGATGCAGTTGAGGGTGACGACGACGGGGAATTGCGAAGGCGCAGGGGAGTTACGGTGGGGCATTGCCGCAGGGGATCTGGTGGAGGTGGAAGAACTCTCCCTCTTCGCACCGCCGCTCATTTCGAAAATCAGTGTGTGCTAGTGCGTGTTTTTTATTTTCCGGCCAACTTTTTTGTGTTTAAAACTTGAAATGGGTTTTAGTGGGAACCGGAGATGCCACGGCGGAGATTGTGTGTTTTTGGCTCCATCGTGTAAAGTCAGTCAAGTGGCTGAAAATATAAAGTTAAATGTGATTAACGAATTTTCTTGATTCAATTAACAAAATTGTGCTGAGAAACACAATTATAAAAATGGTGTGTTTTGTGCTTTAAGATAGGAAAAGAATCATGAGGTCAAGGAGAAATTAACTTCTTGTTGAATCTAATGAGAGCAAAGCTCAATTGTTAATTGTAAACTGGGTGTTGGCCAGGGGATTAAAGTACAGTCTTTTGAACTTATCAATATTTTGATTCAGTTCATTTCAATATAATTTTAGTTGAGGTTATTTAGATTAGTTTTGGTTCATTTTTAATTAGTTTAATTTTAATTTAGCTCAATTTAGTTTATATAAAAATTAACTTGAAAAGTATAGAATAAACTGCCAGATCCTCTAACAATGAGATTTATGGTTTGGACCATGCTCTAATAAAAATTTTGAATCATATATCGTAGTAATTAAAAGTAAGGGTATAAATTTCTACAATTCAAACATTAAATTTAGGGCGAATGACTTGAGAAATATCTGAATTCTCTCCACTGTCTCCTTTTAACCCTTTTTAAAAATACTTTTGGCATCTCATTTAACAAAATGCTAAGTCGTGGCACTTTCGTCAGGTCAATGCATCAAGTGTTAGTCAAATGTTAATTTTAAGGGTAAATTTGTAATTTTGCCTTTTCTTTTTCTGTTATCCTTTTTTTCCTTTTCTCTTTTCTCCTTTTTTTTCCTTTTCTCTTTTCTCCTTTAGGAGCAGCGCTATTTTCTCCTGCTCGCTCGCCTGCTCTCCTTTATCCCGTCGATTTGAGCAACATCGTCGGTCTGGCCGGTCCAACCGACCTCCCGCCGATTTGAGCAACGACTCCAATCCAACCAAGCTCCCGCCTCCTCTCCTGAGTTGCGACACCTAGGTTCCGGCGGTGCCACCGCGACACTCCCCTCCGTCGGACTCCTTTAGGGATTCTTCGAGGTGGTGGCAGTTGGCAAAGGAGCATTCCTTATCAATCTGACCTTATAACGGTGGAAGTTGGCCAAGGAGCCGCCAATCTATCCAAGAAATGACGATTATTGGGGGTATTCCGAGTCGATCTCGCTGTATATTAGTGGCAAGAGCTGTCGATCGATGCCATCAGTGTGGATGGCCAAAATCAATGACATATTGGTGGCGATCTAGGATGGGTGGTGGCGAGGGCTGGGCTAGTGGTGGCAGATGGTGGTGTCGTATGGTGTTATTTTAGGATAGAGGGTTGGATTATAATTTTTAGAAAATTTAGGGGCTGAATTTATAATAATAAAAAGCAAAACTCGTTTTTACCCTCAATTAATGAAGAAGGTTTTAGAATTAACACTTTGACCAGAGAAGTGCCACAATTTAGCAATTTTGTTAGATGAGGAGTAAAAAATGTTCAAAAAAGATAAAAGGCTAAAGGAAAACGATGGAGGGAATTCAGGAATCACCCAGATCGTTCGTCCTTAAATTTATAGATAAATAGTGAAAGCATTCACGTACAGAGGGACATATAGAGTAAGCGGATTATCAGAAGAGTGTTTTTCTTAAATTGAATACACGACAAGTTGAGGATTCAAACCTATTCCAATAATTTATTTTTATGTAATCAAAACTATTCCAAGAATATTCGACTCACCGAGTCGATTCGGACTCGTACTAGTATTCGTAAAGGCAGAGAATAACCCTCGCAAGTACTCGTATTTGTATCCGGTTATAAACTGGAAAACAATGCCACTTTACTCTCATTGCTATGGAACTAGAGAAGCAAAAGCTAAAGGATTAAAATAGTAGTGATGACAAATTCATTGTTCATACAGATGGTAGGGGTAAAAACTATCCTACATCAGGAACAAGATCGAGTGATGTTCGAAATTCTGAATGATATATAGAGCATTATAGCAACATAAGTACATCATAGAAGACTCTGATATTATTTCTGAAACAACAGAAAGTTACTGAACTATTAACCCTACGGGTGAAAACCAAAAGCCGGGTGAGATCAAGGGTGACGATACGATTTTCATTCATTTGCAGCTCCTTCCTCGTTGCTTCCATCTAAAAACAAAATCGATACATGAAACATCAAGTTTAGACTATTTTGAGATTTTCAGCAAGACAAAATTCGAGAATTTAGGGCTTTTGAATATTCTAAACATGGTTGCTGATTTCCATTTCGCAATACCAGAAAATATGCAAAGTGACTTGAAAGATGTTGCTTAACTTGATTAAAGTAAACAGAAGGCAGCTTATCGAACAAGGCTATTTTTCATACCTTCACCGGATGGTGCATATTGAGACTTGCGGTATCGAGTCTGCTGCGTTGTTGGCTGGAATATCAAGTCACAAATAGAGAAGTCGTCAAATACTCAAGTTCACCATTTTGAACCAGAAGTTAGCTAATGTGGTTCAGATGTGGAGAGCAAGCAATACTCACTGAACATAACTAATACTACCTCTATTTCTAAATACAATTTCGGAACAAAGCTGTTTTGGGTATATACTCCACATTTGGTTGGGGTAAAAAATATAATCATTATATTCAAGGGCCATTACATAAGACTGCAGCCAATGTACCTCTAATTTTGGTAACATTTGATGGAAAAAGAAGTAAAATGAAGTTTTTGGTTTGCTTAGAGATGAGAGGGCAAGGGCTTTAGATATACCAAATTGATCTTAGAAACTTAATAAATATGTGCACTCGGCTGAAATTGAGAGGGAGAGAATGAAAGAGAGTTTATGCCGAGAAAGAATCCAGCAAAATAATCATTGCAAAGTATTTCAGGAAAACAATTACCGCAGTTCAAGCTCAAACAAGGTTACAGCAAAAGCCCTTGCAACAATTACTTCATTTTTTACTTCTTCCATTTCAATTAGGGGGCAAGGCCCATTAAAAAAGAGTGGAATGGGAATATTGACATTTCATCTGACAATAGTGTTGTGTAGGAGAGCTAGAAAAAGGCTGAGATAACACAGATTTGGCAGCTTTCAGAGTGGATATGTACTCTCAGATGTCAACATAAGATAAATCTGATATACAATCGTGAAATTATGATCTTGGTGCTAGCAGCGAAACAAATTGAAGAGAAGATAGCTTCGGCATACCTGTAATTTTGGCCTAAGAGCCTCCAGAGGTCCTTTCGGCTTTTCTGCACCTTGCTGCAACAATTACTTCCAGAGCATCAGAAATTTAAGCGAAGGGTGGTTCTTTCATATCAAAGTAAGAGAATGAACGACAGCAGATAAGTTGTTGCAAAGAAAAATACCTTTCCTAAAGCCCAATCAGCTGAGTCAAAGAAAGCACGTTCATGATCCTGAACAAACAAAACTCTACTTTAGATAAAAAGGTGAGATAGATCTAAAATTTCCATTATCCCAATAACACACACAAAGTGAGTGATATAAGAAAAATGTATGGCGCACATCACCTTGGAAATTAGTGGTGGCCTCTTGGGCATGATACCTCCGTACTTATTCTTAACAACTTCCTCCTGCAGAATAGAAGACGAAAATTAGTAAACTAATGCACATTTCATAATACCATGTTTCTTTCAAAGTAAAAACAAAAGCATGAGATGGAAGCACAACCTCCTTCTTGGGTGACGGCATAGTTTTCTCGGAGTCCCCAGCTGTATTTTCTTCAATTTGATCCTTGACTTCCTCCATGCCTGACATACTTTCCTCAAAACTGACCCAGGAGAAACAGAATATTAATTACCAAATACTCTGTATGAGTACAGCATTCAGGAGACGGGCAAAATTGCAAGATTAAGCTCATAATATCCAATTCTACAAATCAGATACATTACTGTATTTGTTCCATGCTTCCATCATGAAATAGCTTCAAAACTGTTCGGGTAGAGATTTCCTAATTCCTAGATCGAAATCTCCATCTATTTCTTCATATAATCACTCGTCTAATTAAAAATACTACATAAGCACTACCAATGAGTAAACAATCTCAGTAAAAAGAAGAGATCCAACACTCTCCCAGCAATTTCCAGATTTCCAGATATGAAAGCTCGTAAAATCCTCATCTAACAGGCTATAACTACGAAACACTCTGAATCGAAATCCGTCCACACACAAGCAACAAAAATTATACCATTACAAACAAGCAAATCATCAACATTACAAACCAACACAACAGGGATCTCTCCTCTCTCAAAACACAGAACACAGACAATATCTGCAAACACATAATTCGCTCAAATTCCATAGCGATCTACTAAAACCATAACTCACATCCGTGAGACGTAGCTGAGCATGAAAAAACACCGGCGAAGCAACAGAAAAAGAAATAGATCAAGATCAACAGAAACCAAATACTACCTAAAAATCACACGAAAAAAAGACCGGAAAACAAGAAGGAGAAGAAGCTAAAAACGCACCGATCGAGCGGTGACGACGTCGATCGCGGCTTTTGCTTCGTGATTCGTCGGAGATAGAGAGATATGAAATTGGGGATTTTTTTTTGCCTGAGGTGAGGAGTGATGTGCGGACGGAAGAAGATGATTTAAAAATGGAAATAAAATATAAACGAATAAGGAAGTGAATCGACTCCTATTCATCCATTTCACTTTTTCTTTATGTAATTGATGATTAGTTGATATTTTTATAAAACTATGCGCGATGTTATTAATCAAAATATTGGGATTAATTTGAGTCCGTCTCTTGAAAGACGGTCTTTCCATAAGTTATGGAAAGACCAAGGTTTAAAGTATAAATTTGAAGAAATGAAGATAAAATTTTTGGGTTGCATGAACCGGGTTATAAATTTTATAACTACTACATGTTGCATACTAAAAGTTTAATATTGCAACTAAAACATTTCACCTTTTATTATTCTAATTATAGCTCGTCTTTCCATAAGCTTATGGAAAGACCGTCTTTCCCAAGACTTTGCCTAATTTGTATTTAAAATTTATAAAAAATTAAATGAATTATAAAGTAAAATAATTAATTTAGTTAGAAATGATTAAATATTGAATACAATTAAAATTAATAATAAATTATAATATTAGAATGTTAGCAATTTATAATTAATTATATATAGTAGACAATTAAAACTAATATCATATTAAAATATTATATCCAAATTCCAAAGCAAAGAATTTCGAGAAAAACATTGACAATCTCTGCAAACACATAATTTAGCCAAACCCAAATTCCGTAGCGATCTATTAAAACCATAACATCAGTAAATAAGTATAAAAAAACATCGGTGAAGCAATAGAAAACGAGTTGGATCAAGATCATCAAACAACAGGAAACAAATACTATCTAAAAATCACGAAAAAACGATCGAAAACACGGAGGAGAAGCTAAAAACGCACTAATCGAACGGTTACGACGTAGATCGAGCGACTTTTTGCATTGTGATTAGTCGGAGATATAAATTAGGATTT
Source organism: Rubia yunnanensis (assembly GCA_037428765.1). Classification (NCBI taxonomy): domain Eukaryota; kingdom Viridiplantae; phylum Streptophyta; class Magnoliopsida; order Gentianales; family Rubiaceae; genus Rubia; species Rubia yunnanensis. Next base: position 1,373,348 of record CM075063.1, on the reverse strand, counting down.
TTTTGCCTGAGGTAAGGAGTGATGGCGGTCGGACGGAAGAAGATTATATAAAAATGGAAATAAAATATAAACAAACAAGGGAATGAATCTCTACTCCACTCGACTGCTACTCATCCATTTCACTTTTTCTCATCGAGTATGTAATTGATTAATTGAGATTTTCATAAAATAATGAGCTAAATTATACTTATCATATTAATTATTCACAGCGGAACTGGTTTCCTACGTAGGAGTGTAAAATATAAACAAATAAGGAAATGAATCTCTACTGCACTCTACTTCTAGGAGTGTAAAATATAACAAATAAGTATCAATATAAGAGTGTGTCTCTTGAAAGACGGTCTTTCCATAAGTTATGGAAAGACCAAGGTTTAAAGTGTAAATTAGAAGAAATTAAGATAAAATTTTTGGGTTGCATGAACCGGGTTATAAATTTTATAACTACTACATGTTGCATACTAAATTTTTAATGTTGCAACTAAGGCCTTTTACCTTTTATTATTCGAATTAAACCCCGTCTTTCCATAAGCATATGGAAAGACCGTCTTTCCCAAGACTTTGCCATCAATATAACAATATAATCATGTGATAATTTTTAGTGCGAAAATAACCCTAACTAGTTAATAAAAGTGTCAATATAGCCTTCAGACTCCATTTCCGGCATTGACCTCAATTTTTCGGTGTTCGCTCTATGTATATTGACCAAAATACCCTTTGGGCTAACTCTGGAATTAGGTGGACATTTTTACCCTCATAGTTTGTCGGACTGCCGTTGTAACATGTACGGTTATATCAGCACATTATAAAATCTTATTGGGTTATATCAGCACATTTATAATGTTTGTAGGGTTATATCAGCACATATTACAAATATTAAGTGTGTGGTACTCGGCTGGACTTAACGGGCGACCACATCATCATATACACCATTATAACATCATAACAATATTTGTACAACATAAAATTTGACATCATGACACCATCATTAATATTAAACACCATTATCACATATCATAGACTAATTTCAAAATTTATCAGCATTAAAAACTCTTGGTCGAAAAACATAGCAAAATAACAATCACACACAACACCAAAGGTCATCCAATCATCAATGTGGACTAAACACAAAAAAAAATAAACATAATACATTAAAACCCCCATATTCAATAGTATGTGCTGATATTATCCTACATTTTTTACTAATGTGCTGATATAACCCTTTAAATTTTAGGAATGTGCTGATTTAATCCTACCAGTTTTCATAATGTGCTGATATAACCCTACCTAATCCAGCGGCGGTCCGGCGGTATTGGAGCATTGATGAGTCTAAGGGTAATAACGTCATTTCCTCTTATTTTTTTAGTATTTTAATTTTTTCAGAATGACAAATATGTAATTTTATAAAATTCTGGCTAAAAGTTTCCAAAGAGGGTTATATTGGCACTTTCGCTGACTAGGTAGGATTATATTGACATCATAACTAAGATGAGAAAAGTCTTACTATGACAAGGTGAGACGAAATCCCACATGGCTGACTCACTAAGAGTGAATGGGGTGAGCCTCCCCACCTGAGCTCCACACCAACATGATGTATCAGAGCTTGCTCCACGCTAACCTAGCGTATAGAGACTTGAAGACCATCATTTATTAAAGGGAGAACCTGAGTTGCACCTGGTCAGTTGAACACAATGCCATAACTGCCTTAATGGCTGAGTGGAAGGTATTTCGTAAGATGGAGTGGTCCGCCTGTACCGTGATTACCCAAAAATGTTGACCTCAACCCACCGGAGAGTCATCTAAGTCCAAGCCAGCGTCCCCGACTCAGTCACAGTAGCACATTAGATTTTACATTGATATCTTATAAGCACGAAGATCTCTAACCCGAGTCAATTTGGACATTCATGATATGTAGGTCTATCGAGGAATGTCCAAACCAGCCATAGTCTACTAATCTACTCTTTAACATTAGAGGGTTTCGCCAAAAGTATGTTGTCTAAACTACTTTTGAATTGGATTTCTCCTAAAACCAATCTTTTTGGAGAGAAGACCGGAAGCCAACCAAATTCTCCTATTTGAATGGTCATTGGAGAACCTAATTTGCAGAGACCTCCTAATCTAATGCTTTAGACAAAAAGGGACCCAAATTTAAAACAACCTTCCTTATAACTAAAAGCACCAGAAAATGAAACTAAATTTACTAAGCTGAAAACGAAGCAGAGGTACGAAGGCACCGGAACCAGAAAGGGGAGTGGAGGTAAATCAGCCCAACCAAAAAAGAAAACCAGCAGTTTGTTCATTTAGCCCAATATGGTGACCCAGTTCAGCCATTCCAGATCAGACCAAACCCGCCACCGCCCCCATTTGGACGATTCTGACCTACGATTAATAATCGTCGCCGGCGACGTTTCCGCCAGTCACCATTATAGAAATATTACCAAATTTTTTTCGTGAGGTCGAGGCTGAGCTGCCGAGCGCTACCATCGGTGGTTGTGTGCCAGATCTGGGTTTCCGGCACCAAGCCTGCTCCTTCGCACGGTGAGAGACCGTGGCTAGCTCTTCTCCATCGTCCCCCTAATTCCTTCACCGTCATCAGATCTACTACTAGGACAAAAAATAAAGGTTACATCTACGAGAAGGGGCCGTCAGACCACCGGATTTGATGTCAGCGACTGCCCCCATTGCTAGGGTTTTGTCTTGGTTCCTGCAGCTGAGAGCGTTTGTTTGGCTGAGAGGAGATTTTTTTTATTTGCCTTAAAGAGTTGGTGGTAGAAGAGGCTTGTTCGTCCGGGGAAGGATCTGGATGTGGATATACTGATTGGAGAGATTCATTTTTCAGCTCACTCAACGTTGGCGGCAAAAGCACATGTTTGCTTTAGAGAGATCAGTATACTTCAGGAGAAAAATGTTTCACAACATTGAGATTTTTTCAGACTGCAAAGTCCTCATTCAACTACTAAAAAATGGCACAAAAAATTGTAAAAGTAATAGGCAACTATGTGTATGTTTTTCATGTCATAGATATCATTAAAATCCCCAAACTAGTAGTTAACAGGCCCAATGTGCAAACAGTCTATTTTTGCTTAGTTTTATAGATTGTGAACAATATAGGATAAGGTAATAGAGATTTACCTTTTAAATAAACACACACAAAAATCAAAAGTGTGTCATGATACGTGATTAATTTCTAAAGGAGAAATTCCTTCATGTAAAAAGCACTTACTCTCCCATGTATCATATTTGTCGCATTCTCCGTCATCAGGTGATATTTGATTATCCTCCAAATAAAATTGGGGAGATTGGTCGATGAATTATGAATTTTCAAGAATATTGGGGATATTTTTTAATGAATTAATGGTTCACCGCCCTCTTATGAGAAGTGGATTCTGGTTGTGCGATTAAATTCGAAACTTGAGAAGACTCACTCTCATTATGTGGTGCTAGGTGGTGGTTGGTGTTAATGACCTAATCCAAGTTGTTAGTAGATATAACCCAATCAAATATTGTAGAAGATTCCTAGTGACCTAGTTAATATTGTATGGTTAGGATAAAGATCTCATTATACAATGTACATTTCTCCTACATGTACTAGTGAATATAGAGAGGTTTGAGGGGAGCTCTATTATCCCTATCAGTTTCTCACAGTTAGATGGTCGTAGGTGATTCCTTGTGGTGTGGTTAGATGGCGATGCTGGGTGGTTCTATGTGATGGTGGTGGTGGTTTGGTGTTGGGTAGAAGGTGCCACGATGTGAAACAAGGGTTTTAGCGGTGGCTAAAATAAACCATAATAAGGAGGCTATTTAGAGCATGTACAATAGTGGTTCCAATTTAATTCTGAAACAACTCTGAAACCGAAGTGAAGGTTCCAATATACTGGAACCGCCTAGCGGTTCGGGAAAATGGGAACCGCTCCCAACCTGACAAACTTCTGCGCGACCACGTGAAGCCTGCCACACTTGGTTGGTCTATTTGTTTTTAGGGCAAAATACATATATGACCCTATGTTTTGATTATAAGTGTCAATATGACCCTGTGAAGTTAGAAAGTGCTATTATAACCCTTTGTTTTGCATCAGAAGTGCTGATATGACCTTTTGGCACTATTCCGGCATTGACTTGACATTTTCCAGCATTGACCATAACTAAAAAGACTAAAATAACCCTAGTGTTAAAAATAAATATGTAAAGACATAACTATAACTACCCCTAGGGTTCTTCTTATTCATCTCCTAACCTCATCTAGCACCACCTCCGCAGCCGGATCTTCGTCGCTCCATCACCGCCCGCCGCCGCCGAAATCTGGTTTAACCACCACCAGCAAAAGAAAAAATTTAGCAATATAGACCAAAACTTGAGCAAAAATTTAACAATTGAGCCATGATAAGAGCAACTGAGCTATCATACACCTTATGGTTTGAGCCACCATAGGCGGGTCTCTGGTGTTCCACCGCCGCCATCCGCCGGAATTTGGCAACGGAAAAAATCATTGGAGAAACCGTGTATTTGGCAACGGTGGAGTATACAAGATAGAAATGTATTTGGCAACGGAAAAAACCATTGAGAATTATTGATTACAAATTTGTCGATTCAAACTTTACCTGGAAACCAATCCCAAATGGGTCAATGGAAAATGAGTTCATCTCGTTGCCGCGGCACAACATCCTCACCGAGCAACTAGCACCGGCGATCGAGCCCAACCCAAGCCCCGTTGCAGTCTCCTACCATGGCCCCGTCGCAGTCTCCTGCCACGGCCCCATCGCAACCCAAGCCTCGTCGCAGTCTCCCACCATGGCCCCGTCGCAACCCAATCCCCATCGCAGTCTCCCGCCACAGTAATAGCCTTAGGTCATCGTGGATCCAAGGGAAGAATTCCGGACACGTTTGGGATAGGGTTTTCAGGAGTGAGGTAGGGGACAATTTAGTATTCACTTGTGAAAAAGTAGGTTTAAGGGTAATATAGTCTTTTTATATTTTTTTCTGTTCTAATTTTTTTAAGCAAGGGTATAATTGTCTTTTCAATTTTTTGGCCAAATTCAGGCCTTCGGGGTTATATTGGCACTTTCCAGCAAAACATAGGGTTATATTGGCACTTTCAAGCAAAACATATGGTTATATTGGCACTTTCAAGCAAAACATATGGTTATAATAGTACTTTCTAACTTCACAGGGTCATATTGACACTTTTGACCAAAACATAGGGTCATATGAGTACTTAACTCTACAATGAATTCAACAAAGTACTCCCTCCGTTCCACCTCAAATTGCAAGGAATCTTTTTCACGGCTATCAAGAAATATGTTTGATCGTTAATATGTTTTACTATGTATAATAACAGCAAATAAAAATTTGATATTTAGAAACTACTTGTTATGACGAATCCAACCATATAACATATGATGATACTATTGTTTATATATCTATTCAAATATGAGGTTAAAGTTGGACAGTGAATAGTGACACAAAGTGAAGTGTGCAGTTTGAGCCGGGACATAGAGAGAGATTTATATGCGGACTATAACAAGTTTAATATATTTACTGTTTAAAAATACATGAAAGTAGTTCATTGCAATGGAACCAACAAATGAAATCTTACCGATATAATTAAGTATATAAATATTATCAAGTTACTTGCAAATCTGTCGAGTCGAGCATAGTAAGATAGTAAGAGCATCTGCAATGTAACTTTCTTTCTTTTAAATTTCTATTGCCACATAGGATTTAATGGCCCCAACTCTAAATTTGCTCTCCAATCCAAGGGTCAAATACCAGAGTCAGTATTACGTGGACAAAATTTACATCGACCCTATCAAAGTGACATTATCTTATCTGAAGGTGAAGTTAACGCTCGCTCTTTGCCAAATCAACCACAAAAATTGGACGGGTGACTCAAATTTCGCTCTTTGTGTGTACACGTCAGAAAAAATTTATTCATTTGATGTTTGGATTGCCAAATCAACCACAAAAATTGGACGGGTGACTCAAATTTGTGTGTACACGTCAAAAAAAATTTATTATGTTTAGATTGGAGAAGAGTTCTAAAAGAATCCTGCAGCCAAAAGTTTAAATATTACATCCACTGTGTGCAAGTTCCAATAAAAATTTGCCATGTATTTCCAATAAATAGGGAGGAGATGCTCTAAGGTGCATGTCGAGTCATGGTAAGGTCCGTTGGCGCTCATCTCCAATTCTGGAAGGTTATACAAGGGAGGTAAATGCATCATTATACAAGAAGTTTCAATTTTCAAATACTCATTTCCTACAACACTGTCCAAAGTTTGATGAGGATCATAAAATTACACAGAATCTACCAACTAAAGTATCTATACTGCCCTATAAGACTCCCTGCAACAACCAAAAACTAACCTCCAAGTTGCCCCATTGACCCCAACAGAAGAAAAGAACTGGCCTATTGTTACATCAAAAACCAAAATTGATCCAATTGTATAAACAAAAATGACTGCACCCCTGTTCAAGAAAAACCTAGAATCAGAATTTACCCTCCTGAAGAAAAACCAGTTAGAGAACATATTTACCCAACTCCACATCCACATCCTGCATACACAGAATTTATCCAAAGCACTTTCATATCGTCTCAACATAGAGGCCTGGATCACATCATCTCAGCCCGATGAGCATGAAAGGATAAACTTAAAGTCATGTTCTTGGAGTTTTCACTCCCTCAGTCCATGTTCGTACGTTCTCACTCAGTCACCCTTACATGCACAGGAGGAAGCTAAACTTTCCAGTTCAAAATCACAACCAACATCAACAGCATATATTAACTTGCATCTAAAAAAATTTCCTCCTGAAGTTCCTTGTAGTCGCTTGGTATGATCGCATCATCAAACCTACACCAATCCCAACACCTAGGCACATCCCGAGGCCTATTCCGACACCAACCCTCACACCGGCATTGAACCATGAAAGTTGACCATCTTCCCCAGGATACATTTCTTCTGAGTAGAAACCGTTTGCAGATTTCATGTCAGCCTCATACTCATCCACTTCAGTTACAGGCATCTGAAACAAGCAAAGATTTACATCAACAACTGGAAGACAGAAACCTTCAAGAAGTAAATTCTCTATAGGTTGATAGACCCCTCTACAACATAAACTACAAACTATAATTCCAACACTAACAATTAGCTTAAATATAAATGATCACAAAAGGTGTAAGACAGACTTAAACATATGTACACCTCCAAAGAGAGATCAGTGAAAACAACTGAATCATTAAATGTTATGACAAGCCACCATCATCACATGCCCCTAAAACTAAACTCGGGGATACATTTTATTAAAATCAAATTCCAACTTCTTCCGTAGTCCCAATTAAATGAATACACAATGGCATAAACAATTCACAAACAAAAATATCCCACATAATTGTTCTTGGCCCTCTTAACTATCATTCTCCATAAATCTCATGCCCACGAGGTGGTACGAAACATAGACACCCTAGATTCTTTCTCACCTCTCAGCTAGGGAATGAAATTTCAGGGAATAGTCCCCATCATTAATGTAACAATTCATCTCATTCTTCATCATACTAAACTTTTGCATCCTTAAACACTATAAGGGTTTCTTCCTGGTCACAACACCTACGTATACTATGTACATCATCGGAGCAAGTCCATACCATACAATAATAATCATAAATTATAAAAATCTCCAGTGCGGGATGATCACAAATTCAAATGTAAATGAACATTCATTCTGCAATAAATCATTATAACTTCTATTACCTGCAGTTTACGCTGTCGAATCAATCCATTTGGCGACCTTTGATCCTTTCCGATCTCCTCGTCCTCTGGGATTGCATCCAACATCATGTGCCTCGAAACCTTCTTCCTCGGACTAACCTGAATAGTCTTGGTCAGAATCACAGGTTTCCCAGAACAGCACCCAGCTATATAAACCTCGACAACCGGAGACGAAATCCCAAGCTTAGGCTGGAAAAACGCAGAGCCACCGGAGACCATCGACGCCGCCGTGTAACAATCCATACTCCACCCAGTCTTTGCATCGTTCTCGAGCGCGCTCCCATTTATCCACGACGATTCATCCACCCTCTCCAGGGACCCACAGAGGATCAACTCGGCGTCGTTTTCCCTCACCTCGAATTCCGCCGCCCCCGAAACCCTAACCCTGTTGGTGCTCACGTAGGTCACCTCCGACGAGTCCTTATCAACGCGGTCGCGGCGGAGCGTGATCGACGCCTCCTCGAACGGCGGCACGCGGTTGCCGTTGATCTCCAGCGACACACCGATCTCGCGGCGGAGGCACCGCAGCGTGAGGCTCTCCGGCACGGAATCCACCGCGCAAGGCGCGATTCGCACGTTGAAGAACCGGATTTCGAAACACCCGCCGGTGAAACTGGATGGCCGGTACACGACCAGCGATAATCCATTCTCTTTTTCCTCCATCAACAATCTTCAATCCAAAGCAATCAGAATCGAAATCAAACAATCAGCACAATTTCGCTTTCCGGTGAATTATTCACCCGATTGGATTCTTCAGAAACGGGCATGGGGAAATTTGACGGGGAATTTTACGGAATCGGAGGGTTTTGATGGATGAGAAAGACGGGGTCAATTTGCGGACCAAAGGCGAGAGGTGTATAGTTCAATGCATCTGGCGCGTGAGTACACGCGCAATGCGTGCGAGTGGAGGAGATTTGCATGTACGATGACTTGGCATAATGAAGAGTACGTGTTCGTGCATGTAGAACATTTTTCTACGGGAATATTTGATTAATTCCAACAATAAAATTTGTCGTACGTTTTTAAGGAAACATTTTGGAGAAGACCGCCTAAGGAAAGACAATATTAAATTAAAATAATAAAATATAAAATATCTCGGTTTTAATATTAAAAATTTATTAAGCAATGTGTATTAAGCAAAGTTTACCAATTCAAAATTTTTATTTTTATTTTTTCTAATTTACATTTTAATTCATTGTCTTTCCATGCCTTATGGAAATGACTCTTTCAAGAGACGGACTCAACCTTTAATTGAGAAAATATCATAAAAATTCTTAAATTAAAAAAGAAAATAAGAGTCTCTTAAATTAAAATTGGGAGGTTGAATTTATTATACAATCTTTTTCTCTTTTTTAAAATGAGTCCGTCTCTTGAAATGCGGCATTTCCATAAGTAATGGAAAAACCAAGATTTAAAGTGTAAATTATAAGAAATGAAGATAAAAATTTTGGGTTGCAGAAATCGAGTTATAAACTTTATAACTACTACAAGTTGTATAATAAATTTCCAATATTGCAACTAAGACATTTAACCTTTTATTATTATAATTAAACCTCATATTTTCATAAGTCATGAAAATACGGTCTTTCTCAAGATTGTACCTTTTAAAATATTATAATTAAAGAGAAGATACATAAAAATGGAATTAATAAATTTTTAAAATTGAGAATATATGTAGATAGTCAAAGGCTACTCCATCTCACAAAAAATGACATGTTTAATAATTTTTGTCCGTCACAATTAAAATGAAATACTTTAAAATTTACCTAAATGATAAAAAATGTATTGTTAAATTCCAACAATGTTCTATTTTAATTTTGAGTCCATCTCTTGAAAGACGGTCTTTCCATAAGTAATGGAAAGACCAAGGTTTAAACTGCAAATTATAAGATATAAAGACAAAATCTTTGGGTTGTATTAATTGGGTCATAAACTTTATAACTACTACATGTTACATAATAAATTTGTAATAATGCAACTAAAACTTTTTACCATTTTTCTAATGGCAAAGTCATGGGAAATACAGTCTTTTCATATATATTACAATACTCAATAAAGACATATGTGGCAATTATAATCAAAGCCACTAGTGATCAAAAGAGTTATACACAAAGATACCAATATATATTACAATACTCAATAAAGACATATGTGGCAACGAGAATGACACGCTAAAGATAAGTGCTTGACAGTGTGTAGCCACGATAAGTCGATTTGAGACTGCCATCAGAACCAAACACGGTGAAGTATTATAAGAAAAGCACACAAAATATTCCATCAACACCTCTAATGAAACATCTAAGGCAATCAAAACAAAATAAAATGAAATTCCCAAACTAAAGAACCGGTACGTCTCAATTTAACCCATTAAGATAATTTCCATGAAATAGGAGACTAAAAACTAGTCATTTTAGTTGACAAACATGTTTTCGCTGGTGTATAGAAATCACCTATAGTGCATAAAATTATCTCTAACTTGACCCCAAAAGCCTGCAAAGACCAATTAAATCGAATTAAAATTTAATTGACCAAATACTTTTTTTTAAAAATAAAAAAAATATGTGTGTGTGGCCCCCTCCAACCTCTCTTTGATTCTACCCCTGCACATTGAGCAAATCACCTGCCGGCTATGAGGTCAGTGTGGCACTTAAAAGCACCCTGTTACATTTAGTCGCACATTGGTTATTGACAGTCATATAGTTCAATATATAAGATAATTGATCACCTCTACATAGTACCAATCTTTTTTATGATAGAAGCCCATGATTCTACTATGGTATCAGAGCCCAAGGTTGGCCCGTTGCCCAGTTTATGTCCATGTTTACGCGATGATTTATGCTCCTGCACGTGTGGAAACGTGTTAGAGTTAGTCCCATATTGGTGGTTGACAGTCACATAACTTAGGTCAACCTCTACACCCGATGATTTATGCCCCTGCACGTGAGAGGACGTATTAGAGCAGTCCTACATTGATGGTTGACAGTCATATAACTTAGGTCACCTCTACATAGTAACAATTGATTTTATGATAGAAGTCGTGATTCTATTACACTCGTGTTGACGACCTGCTTTTGGGATTGGGAGGATCCGTCAGTGTGCTCGAAGACATGAGTTACTTAGCTTAAGTTGGAATCATGGGATATTCAACGTTTACAAATCCAAAATTGGTCCCTTGTAAAAAATTTTTGCAACAATTTAAAATACAGACAGTGCAATGCTAGGAGAATCACCCAATGCATGTTTTATATTTATTAAAAAATAAAAAATAGGGTGCATAAACCAGTACCTTAAAGAAATACTACATTATTTGAATCATCATCTATTGCTATAATTCAAAAACATCAATCACGTATTGTACGATCTAGGTAGACAAGTTTATGCACTAATTTTCTCCTAATTTTCTCATTCTCTACACATAGAGAATAATTTTTCTTTGATATATTGAATATATAAGTGTTATGTTATAAAATAAAAAGAAATAATCCATATGTACAAAATACTGACAATATGGGACAAAGCCTAGAGACTCCATCGCAAAATTGATGTATCTACATTCTATTTTATTTGACTCCTTTTGCACTTTTAGAGAAAATCCTCCATTATATCATCAAAACCAATAGTTTTCAACAAAAAAAATTTCCATGCTCAATATTGCTAAAATATTTAACCTATTTTGATTGATCTAGGTAAAATACTTTAATCAAGTATGGAATTAGGAAAGAGTGGATATTTTAAAATGAGAAAGATTCATATGAGACCGTCTCACCATGAATTGTGGTAAGACAAAGGTCTAAGTAAAGTTTTTAAAATTGCAGAAAGTACCACATGTCATTTCTCATCTTTAAATAATTGCATTTGAATTTTTTTGTCTTATCATAAAATTGGGTGAGACTGTCCCACCCAAGTCTTTGTATTTTAAAATCGGCCCGGCAATGCAAATTGATTAAAAGGGTCCAGGAGGCAAGAAAACACCCGAATGTAATTAATAGAAAAGGAAATTATTTTTTGAAAAAAATTAAAAGAAAATAAAAGAAGAGAGGTAATATTTGGATTTGGCTCATATGTATATAAAACAAGCCCAATCCAATTTTGTACAATCTCTACAAATAAAAATAACTGGACCTCCATTCAGCCAGTGAAAAAATAAAAAAAACTTTTACCCATATATAATAGATAAATATAATATTTTTGGACATTTTCAAATATTGGGCTCTCTGTTGTTGCCCCACCCGCACTACACTCGGGTCGGCCCTGATGGAGTATGTACTCATACCATAGCCATAATATTAAATCTTGTTTATAATGAGAAAATGGACAGCATATTCACATTCATTACTTATTAAAATTTTAAAATTCTAATTAATTGTAGAGTGACTCTCGAAAAATGGTCTTTCCATAAGTCATAATATTAAGGAATGTAGATATTACTTGTAATTATAATTATATTCTATTTTTTTCTAGCTTGTACATGTATTTTGTACCACTATATAATGTACCCTGAGATCACTAATACAAACACACGTCATTAATCTTATTTTCTACAAGGTATCAGAGCCTAAAATCCCGAAACCTTAGAAAAAAATTACCTACTTTCGTCGAGCTCACCGCCGCTGCCGTCAGTCGCACATCACCTCCACGCGCTGCTCCCCAGCCACCGATGTCGCTCACCAATCTATCATTTATTTTAATTTACACTTTAAACCTTAATATTTTCATAACTTATAAAAAGACCGTATTTCAAGAGACAAACTATTAAAATGATGGTTTCCCATTAAAGAAAGGAAAAGGAGAAAAAGAGCCGGTAAAAGCAAACACTCAAAGCTGGCCCTTTTTCGTGGATTGCTATATCACGCCCTGTATTTTACTTGATTACGCCCTGTATTCATACTATTTAATATACAATATATATTTTAATTTAATTTAAATAAGTAAATTAAATTAAAATTACTTTTAAATTTAATTAAAGAAGGCGCCGCTTCCGCCGCTGCCGGGCCTCCTTCTCCCCGATTTTTCAGTCTCCTTCTCCTGCGAATTTCATCTTCTCCGATCTTCTTCTCCGGCGAAAACTTCATCTCCGGTTCTCCTCTCCCGCTCTCGCACAGGACCGGCTCCCGTTCTCCTCGGCGAATCGGCTCCCGCTCTCCTCGACGAATCGGCTCCCGCTCTCCTCGGTGAACCGGCTCTCGCTTTCCTCGGTGAATCGGCTCCCGCTCTCCTCGGCGAACCGGGCTCGCTCCCGTTCTCCTCGGCCGAACCGGAGCCCACTCTCCTCGGAGAACCGGGCTTGCTCCCGTTCTCCTCGGCCAAAGGCGAACCTGGCTCCCGTTCTCTGCCGCTTCAAGGAGGACGGCGGGGCTAGGGTTTCGCTCGAGGGGACGAGGACAATGGAGGATAGCGGGGCTATCTTCGCTCGACAGTGGGTAGAGCTCGACGGGGACGAAGGAGGAGAGACGGAGGGGCTAGGGTTTTGATCGACAGGGCTAGCTTCGATCGACGGCGGGTGGAGCTCGATGGGGAAGAAGGAGGAGAGACGGAGGGGCTAGGGTTTCGATCGACGGGGACAAAGGAGGAGGAGCTCGGCTGGGCTAGGGTTTCGATCGACGGGGACGAAGGTGGAGGAACGGTGGGGACGGGGCGAAGGAGGGACGGCGGCGGGGCTAGGGATTTTACTGCGGACGAGGGACGGCGGAGGAGGCACGGTGGTGGCGGTGGCGAGACCGCCGGAGAAGACGAAGAAGAAGAGAAGAAGGTGGTGGCAGACGGCTGCGGAGATCGGCGGCGGTGGTGGCGCACTGTGTGATTTTTTTTATTTTTTGTTTTTTGATTTTTGTTTTATTTTGAAAATTAATATTTATATTATACGCGTATATACGTATTAAGGCGTAAACTAGTAAAATACAAGGCGTGATATAGCAATACTCCCTTTTTCGGGTGAGTATATATAAACGAATACAACCCGCCAATTTTCCCGCAATTTTATTTTCACATTTTCGCCGCCGCCGCCGCAGAACGATCCAGAAAGAGGATTTTAGGGCAGTCGGAGATTAATTCAAATCAATCTACAAAGATAAACGAGGTGGTTCTCAACGATCGGCTGGGAAAGAAGGTGCGCGTGAAGTGCAACGAGGACGACACCATCGGCGACCTGAAGAAGCTGGTGGCGGTGCAGACTGGGACACGTGCCGACAAGATCCGCATTCAGAAGTGGTACAACGTCTACAAAGACCACATCACTCTCAGCGACTACGAAATTCACGACGGCATGGGCCTCGATCTCTACTACGATTGATCAAAACGAGAAGTGACGCTTACGCCAAGAATCACCTATGTAAGCGAGAAGTGTGGCCGCTTTGAAGGGGAATTGTTGGGACGCAATTCTTTAGAAACCTTACAGAACTAGGCGTGTGTCATTGCCTGATTAATGGACACAACCGAGGAAAGCGCAAGGGCTAGGAAAGATGTCTGTGGGAAGTGCATTGTCGTTCACATAAGCGGTAGGGGAAGTTCAAGGACATCGCGTCTACTTCCTAACCAGTGGGCTAAGTGTACTCTCTCAAGGGAAAGTTCAAAGGGTGACACCTACTTATCCTATGCAGCATCTATGCCGTCGAAATGAATCTATCACCAAGTCAAACTCTGTGTCTGACGTGATTGTTCTGATTCCTACATCAATATCTATTCATGTGGAGGATTGTTGGAAAATGATGATTAAAAGGTTGAAATTCATCAACTTTTTGGGCTTCGTTTGAGTGGGACCCGAATGGAATTTGGGTCGGTGGATGTCATTTTTGGGTTCTCCTCCGCGAGTACTATAAAATTGACTATTTAAACTCTCAAAACGGATCAAGGGTGAATGAGATATGGATGTTTGAAATATCACTCTTGAGAGAGAAAAAAGTGGGCGAAAATTGGCCCGGGTAATTTTCTCTGAACTGTCCAAAATGCGTATGGACCGCATGGAAGTCTCTGAAAGGCCCAACCGCATAGTATATATGGAATTTCTTGTGTGTAATTCTTAAGAGATAAGAACAAAATACTTCCATATTTTGTGAGATATCTTGTCTTAAATAAATATACGGTTTACCATTTTAATACGATGAAGAATATTTGTGCAAATATTTCTTCTTTTTCCAGCAGATTTGATTCGAGTATTCATGGAATGTCTCGGATTTGGTGAGTTGGTGATTGGAGAATATTCTTCTCTAATTACAGAAAATCAGAATATCATGTTTCCATGACTAGGGTCTCTTAGAGCAGTATAAATAGAGACTCTAAGTCATTCAGAAATTACACACCATTTCTCAAGTCCCTCCATATTCTAAACTTGAGTCTTCTGTCTTTCTCGAAGTTTCCATTTGTTGCTCTGTCGAGGTGATAGTCCTCCGGGCCTTGCGGGAGTCCGAGGTAACTCTTACGTGTTAATTGTTTCCTTCGATTTCAATGGTTTTATCCTAGGGAACGATGTCCACGACAGGATTCATTCATTTCAAGGGTAGCGAGTGTTACTCGTGACTCCATCACTTTGTGATTACTTGAAACATGATTTATGTTTTAATTATTTGTAATTTAAGTTTTTCGATTGTATGCTTGAATAATTAATAAAAATATATTACTCTTGCATATATTAATTGCTCGTTCAATTTTGTTATTTAATTTTTCCTTATGATATAATCAATATATGTCCAACAACTCCATCTCAATCCTACTCGTTTCTAGCTTCAAAGGTTTACTATCTATGCTAAACGTGTAACATACTAACACGTTGAAGAAGCTCAAGGAAAGTACGAAGGATAAATTGAACCCAATGATGTAACGTACCTCCTCGTCACATTCCTTGTCCAATGAAGAAGTCGCTGTAGTTTTAAAATACTCCATTTGTGTGATTACTTTCTTCACATTACTTGTTTTGCGGTTTCCAGAACACATGTTTAAGTATCAATGTCTTTCGTTCGACTTGCGGTTATGAAAAACCATTAGTTTAACCCATACATTACGATCAAACAAGATCCCAGAATGTGTCAATACATGGGATTCCATGATCGAAGTTTTCCAACTCTGACCATAAAAAATAATACACAATTGGTGAAATGATTTACCTTCATTGGAAGAAGAAAAACCCAAATTACTATGTACTTACATTACAGAGCACCCAACAAATACGGAGTACAATCCAAAAGCCACCCTAAAAAGAAAGAAAAAACAACGGGAGGGACTAGACGGAAGCCCATTTCCCATCTTCAAAGTGTCAGCCAATTTTAGTAAATGAGTTCAGGTATGTGAGCAATTCTTCGGTATTCTTCACTTGTTTTGAAACCTTCCTTCGACATCTCATTTATGAGTTTTTCACCCACATCCAAAAGTGTCAGCTCGTGAAGTTGCCTCAAATGTTCTATACCAAAAGGTAATTCTTCAAATGACCCAAGTTCTATGAACGAAAGCTCGCGGATACTCGGCATCGCACCTTCTTCCACTCTCATCCATCTTAGTCCCTTCATATCGTATAGTTCTAACTTCTTGAGTTTCAGAAAATATCCAGTTCTGAAACATACAATTTCTCCTTTATAGGCTCTAATCAGCGTAATGTCCACCAAATTTGGTACATGTTGAAGTGTCTCAAATGGATCATCCCCTAAAAAACTCCGGACCAGGAACAACTCTCTCAAATTTTGAAGATTTGTCGTCCACGGTGGCATTTTTTCTAAGCGGCCATCTAACCCTAATCTGGAAACATGTTGAAGAGAGGTGGGAGATATAGGATGATTCAAATCTAATAGCATTGTCCCCTCTTCCTCTTCATATGCTTGATTTCTTGAAGAACCAATCCTAAGAAGTCGTAGTTTGGCAAGCTTCTCAAGCGAGGCACAGAGATCTTTTCCATCCCCGGTTGTTAGATTTTCAACTCCTAAGTGTCTTAATTGAACTAGTTTTCCTAGTTCACTAATAACTCTAGTTTTACTACTCTCTGAGACATCTATTATAGACAGGGCTTGTAACTCAGACAACACTCCAATGTTGAATAAGGCTTTAAAACCATAACCAGTCTCAGCACTTGAAAATACAATAATTTTCCTAAGCTTCTGTAATTTTCTGATTTCCTTTGGTAATTTCCTCACATTGGTTTCACTCAGATTTAAGTATTCTAGATTTCGAAGCCTTTTGATGGTTTTTGGGACTTCTGTGATATTAGTGTCACTCAGGTCTAAGTGCGTGAGGAGAATCAAATTGAAAATCTCTTTCGGAATCTCTTCTAAAGGAAAGCGTCGTAACACCAGGAGTTTCAAAAACTTACTAGATGAAAGCTGGGTGAACCATGCCTTTGGTAGTGGTTCAGTGCAATCAAATGCGATGATGGATCGGACTTTCTCAAAGTGGCTCCGACTTCCTTCATGGAGGACACCACTCCCATGGAAAACTAATCGTCGCACGGCATCCCCAGGGGGCCACCTTAGTTGGGGATCATCAACTATGCTTGTCAAGTTAATCTCCCTTGCTTCACGGATTAGAAGCTCCCGCAAAAGGTCATGGATATGAAAAGTTTCTGGTATTCCTTCTGCATCAAAGTAATCTACAATAATCAAGCTCCTATTAGCAAGGTCTTTTAGATATTTCAATGCTACTTCTTCAAAGTCGAGTCCCGCTTTCTGCTCTACAAATCTTTCACCAATCCACAGAGGAGTTAGATCCTTGGATTCAATCACTTCATCTTCAGGAAAAATGCTCATGTACAACAGACAAGATTTCAAATATGAAGGCAAATCATCATAGCTAAGTCGGAGTATCTTATTAGCTCTATCCAAAAGATGGTTAGAGCCAGGAAGATCATCTCCAACCCATCTCAGAGCCTCCTCCCAATGGTCTGCTCCGCTCAAGTCTTTGGAAGCTAAAATCCCGCCAAAAGTGACGATTGCCAAAGGTAAGCCTTCGCACTTTGCCACTATCTTCTCTGCAACATCTTTCAAATGAGCAGGACAAGAGTTATCTTTGAATACCTTACGACAAAATAGAGTCCACGACTCTTCGGGATTTAAGAGCGGCATTTCGAAAATGTAGCTATTAAATTCCGCACATGAGGCTGAGGCAACACCATAGCTTCGCGTTGTCAGCAGGACCCGATTTCCGCCATAGGTATTTTCAGGGAGTGCAAATTTTATTTCATCCCAGAATCCCTCGCCCCATACATCATCAAACACCACCACATACCTTCCTCCGCTGAGAATGCCTCTGATGTGCTGCTTCAGTTCTGGACCACCTACCCCATTCGAACCTGGTGGAGATAGAATACTGTCATTTGGACGTAGCTGTCGAATTATGCTCGTGAAGATTTTCTCCACGGCATAGGTCTGAGAGACGGCAACCCAAGCACGCATCGTGAAGTGGCTTTTAACAGCTGCATCATCATAAACCTTTTTCACTAGGGTGGTTTTCCCTAATCCTCCCATACCTTGCACTGCAATTACTTGGGATTGCGAGTCACCGTTGAGGAGCTTAGAAATGAGCTCCCGCTTCGGCGTTTCAATGCCCACCAGTTGACCATCTGTTGCATAGAGTGCTTCGTCATCCTTGCTGCACCTCCAAGAGTCCTTTGGAGGGGCCGCTGTAGCATATTTTGTTTCATAGCTACGACGAGCTTCAGAAATTCTCCTTAGAGTGGCATTGATACTCTGTAATCTGACTGCGAGCCGATGGCGAGCTCGGCAAGTTTTGATGGAGCTGAAAGCAGAGTGTATGTGGCCAAAGAGGCCACCTGGAGGAAGATGGGCAAATGGAAATGTGTAAGTTTCAAGCTATTTAGTGTCATGATATCATTGAAATTGGAGTTCATGTAACTGAAAACCTCACCTGAAGGAGGATGAGCAAAGAGGATTGCATATTCATCAATAGCATCTTCAATTTCGAAAGAAACTTTCCTCACTTGCTTGATCCATACTTTGAATTGGGGATCATCTAGTTGAATGAGGTTGACTTTCTCCAGCAAAGCTTTCATGTGAGAAAACTCGATCTGGATGAGTTGCAGCTCTCCTTCAACCCCGCCCAAGAGTCTTCCTTCTTGATCTATCATGGTAGAGAGGTTACTCAACACGCTTACCACAAGATTACAGACCTGATCTGCCATTTTCAACCTAGACACAAGTTGTTTGGAAAAGGAATAAGTAATTGGTGAATTGATTTGGTGCAGAGTGACTATATTTCCTCGACATTTATAGAACTTGCTATGATACCTTACTTGCTGCTTTTCCATTCTTTTCTTCAAGCTTTATGTTTGCCATTCTTGCTTTGGCACTGACCAATCCATTCCTCCATTTATGAGGAATTCTTTGCTTGATGTTGGATCAATTCTTTATCTCTTTATGTGATGATACAGTGATACTTTAAATTGTCAGATTATATTCTTGTAGTAATGTTCCGGATCATCTTATACATTGCTGAAGTCCAGGATCACCTTATACCTGATTTGTTTTCTGGGTAGTAGGATCATAGATCTCATCAAAATTGAACAAAGCTGGTGTTGATAATTTTTGGTGCAGAGAGCTTAGAGCATCCACAATGGTAGCTACTTGACCCCACTTTTCTTAATAAGGAGCACTCCTTATTTAAGGAGTACCCTACTCCTTAATAAGGAGTTGCTCCTTATTTAAGTAGTGGGTACCTTTTTATTCGTGCAATGTCAACCAATCAATGATTGACACTTTATGATGCATTTATAATTAATTATAATTGAAATGAAAAAAAGTGCTTAAGAGCATCCACAATGGTAGTAGACTTAAGGAGCACTTCTTAAGTGCAACATCATGGATTTTGATAAAAAGGAGGTAAGAATCAATTACCAACAAGGGAAACCACTTCTTAAGCACTTCTTTTTCATTTCAAGTTATAATTAATTAAAAATACAAAGTGTCAATCATTGGTTGGTTGACATTGCACAAATAAAGAGGTCCTCACTCCTTAAATACATAGGAACTCCTTATTAAAGAGTGGTTCTTAAAACTCCACAATGGTCCTTAAATAAGGAGTGCTCCTTATTAAGAACAATGGGGTTAAGGAGCTACCATTGTGGATGCTCTAAGAAGGGTATTCCATCGTCAGTCGGTAGTTGATTCTTACATATTTTTTTATCAAAATTCATGATGTGACACTTAAGAAGTGGTTTTTAATTCTACTACCATTGTGGATGCTCTAAAGTCTGTGTCACAACTGTTTTTATGTCGTTTAATCCAAGATAGTTTCTTAGATGATATTCAGGTAGGATAACTATTCCATTAATGATTAATTCGAGTTCAGGGATCTCTGTGCTGGATTGATATACCATTAACTTCTATGCGCTTTATCATTTAAGGATAGGGTGTACAATGAGTTTCACCATATAGGCTCTGATAAAACGGCAAATGATTTAGCTAAACTGTATGGGTCACAATATATATTTTTTGACAAAGTTTTGTGTAAGACCGTTTCACGGTCCGTGAGACCAGGGATTAAATTGCAAAGATTTCAAGATGGGGTTTCATATTATGTTTTAAAAGTTCATGGATTTAATGTGTAATTGTGATAATTTGCAATTTAGTCCAGCTTTATTAATTTTTTTCCCCGATTGAATTTGCCCTTTTCCTATTTTGCCTCTAGTCCTTGGCCTCACCATGAGACGGTCTCATATTTTTTTGCCGTTTGATTCAAAATAGACTTTGGAATTGGTGATATTGAGGTATAGCTATTTCATCAATGATTAAGCTGAATTCTGAGAGATCTTTTTGATGGTTAACGGCTTTGATAACTAGCTGTGCATCTCCTTGAATATGATGAATTGATATGCCATTTTACAAAGGTGATTCCAAGCTTGTTCGGAAGGCAAAGGCTTCTGCGTGCTTTATCACATAAGGCTTCTGGTGAGATTCATTGTATAATCAGGCTCTGATAAAACGAGAAATGATCTTTCTACCTCAGATAAGCGACGATAGGGGACTCCGTTTTCTGAAAAACATTAGGGTTTGAGCAGTATTTATGCGTGCCACTCATCGGCATTCACTGACATCAATTTGCAGAAGCAGCCTTGAAAATTACAGACGAAATGTTATTAGGTTGTTTTGTTAAACTTTTTAATGTAATTTTTTTCTTGGTAGATTAATTTCATCTCATGGCTTGGCATCCTCTCTCATTAGCTGATTTTAGAATTAAAAGAAGCATCCTCATTAGTCATGGCAGCATTGTACTGTTTAAAATGACGTGAGCGGGGAGCAGAAGGGAAGATAGGGAGGGGTGAATGGGGGAAGGAAAGATGAGGTTGGGGAGCAGCGTTTTGCGGTTGAAGAAGAAAGTGGAAATGAGGTTGAGGACGAAGAAGAAAAGGAAGATAAGGAAAAGGGCAGTACTGTCTTTTCACACTTTGTATTCTTTTAAAAAAATTAAGGGTAAACTCATCATTTCACTAGATTCTAGACTTATAAGTCAGGCAAGATCAAAAGTTATTCTGACACTTTATCAAATTGTTGAGGTCATATTATCACTTTTATTCAAAATGTAGGATTATTTTAACAATAAAAAATGTCATTTAAGGAAAGACAAAGTTTAATTCGAAGACAGAGTTTAATTAGAATAATAAAAGGTAAAATATTTTAGTTGCAAAATTAAAAGTTTATTTTGCAACGTGCAATAATTATAAAGTTTATGATCTAATTAATGCAAGGCAAAGTCTTGGGAAAGACGGTCTTTCCATATGCTTATGGAAAGACGGGGTTTAATTCGAATAATAAAATGTAAAAGGTCTTAGTTGCAACATTAAAATTTTAGTATGCAACATGTAGTAGTTATAAAATTTATAACTCAGTTCATGCAACCCAAAAATTTTATCTTAATTTCTTCTAATTTACACTTTAAACCTTGGTCTTTCCATGACTTATGGAAAGAGCGTCTTTCAAGAGACGCACTCTTAATGCAATCTGAAAATTTTATCTTCATTTTTTAAATTTGCAATTTAAACTTTGATCTTTTCATAACTTAAGTAAAGACTATCTCTCGAGAGACGAACTCTTTCTTAATAAAATATAAATACTTTCAAAATATTCAAATTAAATTAATACTACTTGGGGGCAAAGGCTTGGGAAGGATCGTCTTTCCATAAACTTATGGAAAGATGGGGTTTGATTAGAATAATAAAAAAGTAAATGGTTTTAGTTGCAATATTAAAATTTTATTAAGCAATGTGTAGTATTTATAAAGTTTATAACCCGATTAATGTAATCCAAAAATTTTATCTTCATTTTTTATAATTTGCAGTTTAAATCTTCATCTTTTCATGACTTATGGAAAGACCGTCTTTCAAGAAAATGACTCAATACTTGTAGTAGATCAATTGGGGTTATTAAATTCTTATTGATTAATGTTTGAGTTAATTGTTCTTATGACTCTATGTTTTGTTCAAAAGTGTCAATATAACCTTGTAAAGTTTAAAAGTGCGATTATAATCATATTATTTGCTCGAAAGTGTCAATCTAACCCTGGAAACCTTAATTTGGTTGTTATTCTAAAAATTGATTATTATACCCCTTCTTTAAAAAAATAAAAATTCAGAAAAATGGAAAAGACAGTTATACCCTTTTCCTTCTCATTTTCTTCTTGGGTTATTGCTCCTTCTTTCTGCCATTGCGTCTTCTTCTTCTTCTTCGTTAGCTTCTTCTCGCCCATCGCCTCCACCTCGTTGCCATTGCTTCTTCTCTTTGTTTGCTTCTTCTTCTAGCGTTGGTCGGTGGATGGCCGTGGGTTTTACCAGGTGACCTAGGTTCAGGCGGCGGTGGCTAGGGTTTTGTGGGTGGGCTTGGTTTCAGCTGCGATGGCTAGGTTTCTGAGCCTTTTGTTTAGTCCCCACAGCAGAGCTAGGGTTTAACTCTCGACTAGCATTCTTGAGATTCCAGAAATTGAGCTCTGAGTTTTGGTGTTTGGAATCAAAAAAGAAACTGAGCTACCAAGTTTTGGTGTTCAGAATTGAAGAGCAGTAAGAATGAGATCGATTTTGATGAAGGGGCACGAGAGGTCTCTGACATTCCTCGTGTACAACAGAGATGGCAATCTTCTCTTCTCATGCATCATTCATGGTTCTCCCTCCGCCATTCAAGTCAAGAGAATCGCTGACGACCCGGATGATCGTAAGTAGTTATGATTTCTTCTTCGTTGTTAAGGCTACTCGTGAATTTGCTTCTAATTTTAATTGTGTGGTATTGTAGAGACATTTTCAAATACTGGGCTCCGTGTTGTCGCCCCACCCGCACTACACTCGGGTCAGCCCTGGATGGAGTATGTACTCATACCATAGCCATAATATTAAATCTTGTTTATAATGAGAAAATGGACAACATATTCACATTTATTACTTATTAAAATTTTAAAATTCTAATTAATTGTAGAGTGACTCTCGAAAAATGGTCTTTCCATAAGTCATAATATTAAGGAAGGTAGATATTACTTGTAATTATAATTATATTATATTTCTTTTTCCTAGCTTGCACATGTATTTTGTACCACTATATAATGTACCCTGAGATCACTAATACAAATACACGTCATTACCCTTATTTTCTACAAGGTATCAGAGCCTAAAATTCTGAAACCTCAGAAAAAAATTTCCTGCCATCGTCGAGCTCGCCGCTGCTGCCGTCAGTCGCACATCACCTCCACGTGCCGCTCCCCAGCCATCGATGTCGCTCACCGATCTATCGTCTGCCGATCGCCGTCGTGACTATGGTTATGGAGAAGAAGAAGAACCTAGGGTATTTTAGTCGATGAATTTGAAATTTGAAGGTTAGGGGTATTTTAGTATTTTAGTATTTGGTCAATACCGAAAATTACAAAGTCAACATCGGAATAGTGTCAAAAGGTTATATCGGCACTTATAATGTAAAATATAGGGCTACAATAGCACTTTCCAACTTCACAGGATCATATTAACACAAACCATCAAAACATAGGGTCATATCAGTATTTCACCCTTAAAAATTTATTATGCAACTTGCAATAGTAATAAAGTTTATAAATCGAAAATTTTATCTTCATTTATTTTAATTATACTTTAAGTCTTAATATTTCAATAATTTATAAAAAGACCATATTTCAATAGACGAACTATTAAAATAATGGTTTCCCATTAAAGAAAGGAAAAGGAGGAAAAGAGCCGGTAAAAGCAAACACGTAAAGTTGACCCTTTTTCGGGTGAGTATATATAAACGGGTACAACCCGCCAATTTTCCCGCAATTTTATTTCCACGTTTTCGCCGCCGCCGCCGAACAATCCAGAAAGAGGATTTTAGGGCAATCGGAGATTAATTCAAATCAATCTACAAAGATGAACGAGGTGGTTCTCAACGATCGGCTGGGAAAGAAGGTGCGCGTGAAGTGCAACGAGGACGACACCATCGGCGACCTGAAGAAGCTGGTGGCGGCGCAGACGGGGACACGCGCCGACAAGATCCGCATCCAGAAGTGGTACAACGTCTACAAAGACCACATCACTCTCAGCGACTACGAAATTCACGACGGCATGGGCCTCGAGCTCTACTACGATTGATCAATTGTGAGTTATCGGAATCTGCTAATTAGGAGTTGGTGTCTTCAATATGGAATTTGGTGGCCGAGCTACTATATACTGGATGTTGTTTGATTATGAGTGTTCCATATATCTGTGTTTTTTGTTTGTTTTTGTTTATTTCCAATAAATAGTAAATCAAATCTGAGGAACGCATGCATTATTCTCTAGAGTGTGATCAAATATTTTGTTGGAGACTCTTTTCTTTTCGACTGATCAGAACTGAAATAGGCTAAGCACAGTTGGATCTGAACCAATCTTTAGGTGCAGTTAAGTCGAAAAGATAATAGAATGGGAACAGGACTTTTATGTGGAAATCGGAATACAGAGTATTGAATTTCAGCAATTTTTATCTTTAAAAATTGTTTGGTAGTTTGAAAATCTCCCCCTAAACTTTCAATTCGCAGCCATTCAAGGGCGTTGTGACTGGCAGCACATTCTTCTCTATTCTCCTCCATTGCAAATCTGACATAAAAGATGTTGCTGATGTGGCTGACAGACAGGTAATTGGTGTTTCATCTGTAATTGGTGTTGTTATCACGTATATGAATATGCAGGAGATTGATAGTTACATGATATTAGCATGAAATATGATTCCTTTGTTGTGTTTAGTAGCTATCTTTTGATGTCCTGCAGCTCCTGCTAGTAAATATTGGTTTTTATTTTAGTTTTTTGTTCTAGGAGGATTCTGAACTGTACCTGTGAATCTAAGTAAAGGTACAATCAGAGGTGAAAATGTGGAAATTATCAAAATAAATCTTCCCACAAAAATGAAAACTAATATTGAGAGGTGGAATTTTCCCCGTGGAACGAAATCATTGAATTAGGTATTTTGTGAATGAAAGAACTTTGACATCAAGGCATAGCACCTTTTTCCAATCTAAGATTCTCCAATCCTTCCACTTTCCCCATGCATAGTTTATGCGAGTCTTATAAATATTCTGTTTTGAAACTTGAAATTTCTCCTTGATAGACTCCACTCAAGTAAATAATCACCAAATTAGGGAGTTGTTTCCATCAGATCATTCTTTAGTGTACTTCATCTCAATCCTGCTTGTTTATAGTTTCAAAGATTTACTATCTACAGGGCCATCTTTTATAAGTGACCACCCTATGCTAAACGTGTAACATACTAACATGTTGAAGATACTTAAGGAAAGTACGCATGATAAATTGAACCCAATGATGTAACGTAGCTCCTTGTCACATTATTGGTCCAATGAAGTAGTCGCTGTAGTTTGGAAATACTCCATTTGTGTAATTACTATCTTCACATTATTTGTTTTGCGGTTTCCAAGACACATGTTTAAGTATCAATGTCTTTCGTTTGACTTACGGTTATGGAAAACCATTACGATCAAACAAGGTCCCAGAATGTGTCAATACATGGGATTCCATGATCGAAGTTTTCTAACTCTGACCATAAAAAGTAATGTCTGAAGATATAAATAGGCCGTAGGAGGGACCAATACACAATTGGTGAAATGATTAGTCTTACCTTCATTGGAAGAAGAAAAATCAAATTACTATATACTTACATTACAGAGCACCCAACAAATACGGAGTACAATCCAAAAGCCACCCTAAAAAGAAAGAAAAAACAACAGGAGGGACTAGACGGAAGCCCATTTCCCATCTTCAAAGTGTCAGCCAATTGGAGTGAGAGAGTAGAGTTCAGGTATGTGAGCAATTCTTTGGTATTCTTCACTTTCTTGGAAACCTTCCTTCGACATCTCATTTATGAGTTTTTCACCCACATTCCAAAGTTTCAACTCGTGAAGTTGCCTCAAATGTTCTATACCAAAAGGTAATTCTTCAAATGACCCAAGATCTTCGAGCAAAAGCTCGCGGATACTCGGCATCGCACCTTCTTCCACTCTCATCCATCTTAGTCCCTTCATATCGCATAGTTCTAACTTCTTGAGTTTCAGAAAATATCCAGTTCTGAAACATACAATTTCTCCTTTATAGGCCCTACTCAGCCTAATTTCCACCAAATTTGGTAGATGTTGAAGTGTCTCAAATGGATCATCCCCTAAAAAACTCCGGGCCAGTTTCAACTCTCTCAAATTTTGAAGATTTGTCGTCCACGGTGGCATTTTTTCTAAGCGGCCAACTAACCCCAATCTAGAAACATGTTGAAGAGAGGTGGGAGAAATAGGATGATTCAAATCTAATAACATTATCCCCTCTTCCTCTTCATCTTCATCATTGCTATTATCTTCATATGCTTGATTTGTTGAAGAACCAATCATAAGAATTCGTAGTTTGGCAAGCTTCTCAAGCGAGGCACAGAGATCTTTTCCATCCCCAGTTGTTAGATTTGCAACTCCTAATTCTCTTAATTGAACTAGTTTTCCTAGTTCACTAATAACTCTAGTTTTACTACTCTCTGAGACATCTATTACATACAGGGCTTGTAACTCAGACAACACTCCAATGTTGTATGAGGCTTTAAAACCATTAACACGCTCATCATCTATGTATGAATTCTCAAAACTTGAAACTACAATAATTTTCCTAAGCTTCTGTAATTTTCTGATTTCCTTTGGTAATTTCCTCACATAGGTTTCAATCAGATTTAAGTATTCTAGATTTCGAAGCCTTTTGATGGTTTTTGGGACTTCTGTGATGTTAGTGTAACTCAGGTCTAAGTGCGTGAGGAGAATCAAATTGAAAATCTCTTTCGGAATCTCTTCTAAAGGAAAGCGTTGTAACACCAGGAGTTTCAAAAACTTACTAGATGAAAGCTGAGTGAACCATGCCTTTGGTAGTGGTTCAGTGCAATCAAATGTGATGATGGACCGGACTTTCTCAAAGTGGCTCCGACTTCCTTCATGGAGGACACCACTCCCATGGAAAACTAATCGTCGCACGGCATCCTCAGGGGGCCACCTTAGTTGGGGATCATCAACTATGCTTGTCAAGTTAATCTCCCTTGCTTCACGGATTAGAAGCTCCCGCAAAAGGTCATGGATATGAAAAGTTTCTGGTATTCCTTCTACATCAAAGTCATCTACAATAATCAAGCTCCTATTAGCAAGGTCTTTTAGATATTTCAATGCTACTTCTTCAAAGTCGAGTCCCGCTCTCTGCTCTACAAATCTTTCACCAATCCACCGAGGAGTTAGATCTACGGATTCAATCACTTCATCTTCAGGATAAATGCTTGTGTACAATAGACAAGATTTCAAATATGAAGGAAGGTCATCATAGCTAAGTCGAAGTATCTTATTAGCTCTATCCAAAAGATAGTTAGAGCCAGGAAGATCATCTCCAATCCATCTCAGAGCCACCTCCCAATGGTCTGTTCCGCTCAAGTCTTTAGAAGCTAAAATCCCGCCAAAAGTGACGATTGCCAAAGGTAAGCCTTCGCACTTTGCCACTATCTTCTCTGCAACATTTTTCAATTGAGCAGGACAAGAGTTATCTTTGAATACCTTACGACAAAATAGAGTCCACGCATCTTCGGAATTTAAGAGCTGCATTTTGAAAATGAAGCTATTAAATTCCGTACATGAGGCTGAGGCAACACCATAACTTCGTGTTGTCAGCAGGACCCGATTTCCGCCATAGGTATTTTCAGGGAGTGCAAATTTTATTTCATCCCAGAATCCCTCATCCCATACATCATCAAACACCACCACATACCTTCCTTCGCTGAGAATGTCTCTGATGTGCTGCTTCAGTTGTCTACCACCCACCCCATTCGAACCAGTTGGAGATAGAATACTATCATTTGGACGTAGCTCTCGAATTATGCTCGTGAAGATTTTCTCCACGGCATAGGTCTGAGAGACGGCAACCCAGGCACGCATCGTGAAGTGGCTTTTTACAGCTGCATCATCATAAACCTTTTTTACTAGGGTGGTTTTCCCTAACCCTCCCATACCTTGCACTGCAATTACTTGGGATTGCGAGTCACCGTTGAGGAGCTTAGAAATGAGCTCCCGCTTCGGCATTTCAATGCCCACCAGTTGAACATCTCTTGCATAGAGTGCTTCGTCATCCTTGCTGTACCTCCAAGAGTCCTTTGGAGGGGCCACTGTAGCATATTTTGTTTCATAGCTACTACGAGCTTCAGAAATTCTCCTTAGAGTGGCATTGATACTCTGTAATCTGACTGCGAGCCGATGGCGAGCTCGACAAGTTTTGATGGAGTTGAAAGTAGAGTGTATGTGGCCAAAGAAGCCACCTGGAGGAAGATGGGCAAATAGATTGTGTAAGTTTCAAGCTATTTCGTGTCATGATATCATTGAAATTGGAGTGCATGTAACTGAAAACCTCACCTGAAGGAGGATGAGCAAAGAGGATTGCATGTTCATCAATAGCATCTTCAATTTCGTAAGAAACTTTCCTCACTTGCTTGATCCATACTTTGAATTGGGGATCATCTAGTTGAATGAGGTTGACTTTTTCCAGCAAAGCTTTCATGTGAGAAAGCTCGATCTGGATAAGTTGCAGCTCTCCTTCAACCCCGCCCAAAAGTCTTCCTTCTTGATCTATAATGGTAGAGAGGTTACTCAACATGCTTACCACAATATTACAGACCTGATCTGCCATTTTCAACCTAGACACAAACTATTTGGAAAAGGAATAAGTAATTGGTGAATTGATTTGGTATAGAATGACTATATTTCCTCGAAATTTATAAAACTTGCTATGATACTTACTTGTTGCTTTTCCATTCTTTTCTTCAAGCTTTATGTTTGCCATTCTTGCTTTGGCACTGAGGAATCCATTCCTCCATTTATGAGGAATTCTTTGCTTGATGTTGGATCAATTCTTTATCTCTTTATGTGATGATACAGTGATCCTTTAAATTGTCAGATTATATTCTTGTAGTAATGTTCCGGATCATCTTATACATAGCTGAAGTCTAGGATCACCTTATACCTGATTTGTTTTCTGGGTAGTAGGATCATAGATCTCATCAAAATTGAACAAAGCTGGTGTTCTTGATAATTTTTGGTGTAGAGAGCTAAGAGCATCCACAATGGTAGCTCATTGAAGCCACTTTTCTCAATAAGGAGCACCCCTTATTTAAGGGGTACCATTGTGGAGTTTCAAGAACCACTCCTTAATGAGGAGTTGCTCCTTATTTAAGTAGTGGGCACCTCTTTATTTGTGCAATGGCAACCAATCAATGATTGACACTCTATCATGCATTTTTAATTAATTATAATTTGAAATGAAAAAAAAAAGTGCTTAAGAGCACCCACAATGGTAGTAGACTTAAGGAGGTAAAAATCAACTGCCAACAGCGGAAACCACTTCTTTTTCATTTCAAGTTATATAAAACAAAGTGTCAATCATTGGTTGGTTGATATTGCATGAATAAAGAGGTACTCACTCCTTAAATACGGAGCAACTCCTTATTAAAGAGTGGTTCTTAAAACTCCACAATGGCCCCCCTTAAAAAATGAGTGCTCCTTATTAAGAAAAATGGGGTTAAGGAGCTACCATTGTGGATGCTCTAAGGAGTGTTTTCCATTGTTGGTAGTTGGTTCTTACATATTTTTTTATCAAAATTCATGATGTGGCACTTAAGAAGCGGTCCTTAATTCTACTACTATTGTGGATGCTCTAAAGTCTGTGTCACAAGAGTTTTTAATCCAAGATAGTTTCTTAGATGATATTCAGGTAGGATAGCTATTTCATTGATGATCAAGTCGAGTTCAGAGAGATTCTCTGTGCTGGATTGATATACCATTTAGCTACTTCTATGTGCTTTATCAAAAAAGGATATGGCGACATGGTGTGCAATGAGATTCACCATATAACCAGGCTCTGATAAAACGGCAAATGATCTATCTTTCTCAAGTGTTCTTGAGAATTTTCAGCGTTTTAGCTAAAATGTATGGGTCACAATATATATTTTTTTGTCGTTTGATTCTAGACTGACTTTGGAATTGGTGATATTGAGGTATAGCTATTTCATCCATGATTAAGCTGAATTCTGAGAGATCTTCTTTTTGATGGTTTACGGCTGTAAAGTTCTCCGGAGTTGGACTTATGTATGGCATATTGTGAATAGTGGTAATCTGGTGTTTGAACACCACTGAGTGAATCCTGGTGATATGGTGTTTGAACACCACTGCTGTCCAGCAGTTTTCCAGCAGCTGTATTGTTGATGTCCACGATTTAAGGAGTATATTATGGGATATAATTGTGCGATCTGATCAGAATATTGTGAAGATAATTGATTGATTTCGTGGTCATCTAATTCTGGTAAACGAATATTCCTGTAATAGTTAGGAATTGGTTAAGTAGTTAATTATGGAACAAGTCCTATTGATAACAGGATTGTTCATTTAAATACCAGATTAGTATTAGATCTTTCCTTAGACTAGAAGTCTATTTGGGGTAGAAGTTCGACAAGGAAAGAAGTCTATTCAAGGCAGGATTGCAATGGGATAAAGTGAAGAAGATTACAACGCAATCATTGACGCTTCCACGACTATTCTCTACGTAGAGAACTTTGGAGCGATCTGCCGTGTTTGTTTGGAGGTTCGTAAATCAACCGACCAAGTTCTTAAAGATCAGAAACAAGGAAGTCTTAATTCCTCGGGAGGAGGAGATCCAGGGAGACGTGTTGATCGTGAGGGTTCAACGGCGTAGGATCGACAGTGAGGGGAGCTCACAACATTCACTCTGTAGGTTAGCAATGGATTAGTATTTAAGTTAAGCTTCTTGTACTAAAGACTGCTTTCTAGTGAATGGTTTCTGATCTGGGCAAGGCCCCGCAGACGTAGGTGTATTTGCACCGAACTGCGTAAACAAGTTGTGTGTGCACTGCGTGTTTAGTTTTGCGTTTAACACCAAACTAATCTTGGTGTTCCAACACCAAACTGTTAAACAACTTGGCATAAAGGTTCAGAATTTAGGTGAAACTGAAATTCAATTGGTATCAGAGCTTGGCACTTGCTGACCCCTATACAGGGAGAGTGAGATCAGGTTTCACCATGGCACCAAAGGAGGGGGCATCAGTCACGCGACCACCATTGCTGGAACAAGGAAATTATGCTTACTGGAAGGCCCGTATGAAAGTATTCATTGGAGCTCTAGATGATCAAGCTTGGAACTATGTCATAAATCAATACACTCCACCTGCTAGTGACACAACTGAAGGATCAAGCTCCACTGCCACTAAACCATTCTCTAGGTATTCCACCGAGGAGCATAAAGCGCACGTGTCCAACTCAAAAGCATTGAATGCCATCTTTACGGCTGTGGACGAAGATCAGTTTAAAATGATTTCGAACTGTGAGACTGCAAAGGAAGCATGGGATGTGTTACAAATTTACCATGAGGGAACAAGCTCTGTAAGAGAATCAAAGCTGCAGTATTACACGACCAAATTTGAAGAATTGAAGATGCGTGAAGATGAAACTATCTCCGAGTTTAATGGACGAGTCCGAGATATTGCAAACAAGGCTTTTCAGTTTGGCAAAAAGTACAAAGATCAAAAACTTGTAAGGAAAGTGTTGAGGGCATTACCTCCACGGTTCAACATGAAGGTCACGGCAATAAATGAAAATGGAAGGATAGGAACAATGACACTTGATGAACTTATGGGATCTCTGGAATCGTATGAAATGGAGATGTTGCAAACTAAAACGGGGAAGAAAGAAATGGCGTTTTCAAGCACAAACACTGGAAAGGTTGATTATTCTACAGATAATGAAGAGACGGATGAAATTGCAAACATAACCAGGAATTTCTCCAGATTTATGAAGAAGATGAGCAGGAAACCACAAGAAAAGTCAAGTGGGAGCAAAAATCCGAATGCAAACTCCACTCCACGATTTGGTCAATCTACTGGTGTTGAAACACCAAAATTCAAATCGGTAAATCCGAACCTGAATAGAAGAATCCAGTGCAGAGAGTGTGAAGGTTTTGGACACATACAAGCTGAGTGTGCCAATACACTCAAAAGACAAGGAAAGTCATATGCCACAACCTGGAGTGATGATGATGGAGGAGATGATGTTAAGGATGAAGATGAGTATACAAATCATGTTGCTTTCGGGGTGTCAATGGTGGAGGTAGACGACTTCTGTAAGGAAAGTCTCAGTGTGCTGAACGAAGAAGAGATCTGTAGCTCAGATGAAGAAAGTAGAAGCGTTAGTGATGAAGACATTCGCAAAGAAAGCATGGAGATGTACAAAATGTGGTTAAAAGTGGCAGATGAAAACAAAGAACTCAAGGCTGAAAACAAGAAGCTAAGTGAGAATGCTAAAGTATATGCATGCGAAAAGGAAGAGGCGACTCGAGATCTGGAAAAACTCAAGAAGGAATTTGCTGTAGTGGTGCAACGAGCAGAGGAGGCAGAACAATCCATTAGACGCCTCAATACTGGGAAAGCTAAACTCGAAGAATGTCTAAGGATGGGACAGACGAGCAAATTTGGCATTGGCTATGAAAGGACAGTGAAAGAAGGAAATCATCAGATAGATCAAAATGCATCAGCTCCGAGAATAATTGAGAAGCATGGTTCCACAAAAAGAGTCAGACGATGCGGATACTGTGGAGTTCAAGGTCATGTGACAAACAGATGTTTTAGACTGATGA
This sequence comes from Rubia yunnanensis, assembly GCA_037428765.1. Classification (NCBI taxonomy): domain Eukaryota; kingdom Viridiplantae; phylum Streptophyta; class Magnoliopsida; order Gentianales; family Rubiaceae; genus Rubia; species Rubia yunnanensis. The sequence continues at coordinate 1,340,450 of CM075063.1, read as the reverse complement.
GAACCCTGTCTGTCAACACAGAATATCGAGGCATGCACACCAACCCATATCGATGTTTCAACACCAGTCCAGTTCGAGGTTTCAACACCAACTTGGAACATAAAACGCACAAATTCAACACTGGAGGATACAAAACTGGATCTCTCAACGCACGGGTTAATCTGAATCCGCAACAAGTCATTCGACCAGTACGCCAGGTATGGGTTCCAAAATCTCGAAATGTTTGTTTTTCTAGTTTTGTATGTTTTGGAGCACATACAGGAACCTCGTGGTATTTTGATAGTGCGTGCTCAAGGCACATGACTGGAGTTCCTGAATTCTTGCAAAAATTCAAATCTGGATTTGGTGGACATGTTAAATTTGGTGATGGAAAACGGAGCAGAATAATTGGCAAGGGTGAGTTGGCGATTAAAGGACTCCCTGTGTTTCAAGATGTATTGCTTGTGGAAGGTCTGAAGGCTAATCTATTGAGCATCAGCCATCTATGTGACGATGATATGACAGTTAACTTTGACAAAGGAAAATGTATTGTTAACCATGGGACTGGAGTATTCACTGGAACAAGGTCAATAGATAATTGTTATTTGCTCGATCAAGATGTGACATGCTTGAGCTCGAAGAAGGAAGACAGCACTCTATGGCACAGAAAATTGGGACATATAAATTACAAATCTCTGGCACGTATTTCCAGACTGAATGCAGTCAGAGGTATTCCTGAAATCGGTGAAAGCAAGGAGGTTGTGTGTGGCTCATGTAAAGAAGGAAAGCAAATTCGGATCCCACATCACGCTGTTCATGATGTTTCAACGTCAAGACTGTTGGAGCTTCTACATATGGACTTAATGGGGCCGATCAATACACCCAGTGTTGCAGGGAAGAAGTACATTTTTGTGTGTGTGGACGACTTCTCGAGATATACTTGGGTATCTTTTCTCAAAGAGAAGTCAGAGGCAGCTGAAGTTTTCGAGACCTTGGTGTACAAATTACACGTAGAAAAGGGATCTACTCAGGCAAGAATTGCCCGTATCAGAAGTGATCATGGAAAGGAGTTTGAAAACTCTAGGTTTAATGACATCTGTAAGACACTCGGTATACACCACGAGTTCTCTGCTCCCATCACACCGCAACAAAATGGTATAGTTGAAAGGAAGAATCGAACACTGCAGGAAATGGCCAGAGCAATGTTAGCCGAAAAGAAAATTCATTCTAAATACTGGGCTGAGGCGCTTCATACAGCATGCTACACCATCAACAGAGTATATTTGCGTCCATTTACTGAGAAGACACCGTATGAGATTTGGAAAGGGAAGAAACCTGATGTGTCGTATTTCCATGTTTTTGGCAGTAAGTGTTATATTCTAAAAGATCGTGAGCCGTTAGCTAAGTTTGAATCTAGAAGTGATGTCGGGATATTCTTGGGATATTCTCCCACCAGTCGAGCATACCGAGTGCTTAATCAACGTACTGGAACGGTCATGGAATCTATTAATGTGGTGGTAGATGATTCTGAGGATGACAGAGTTGGAGAAGGTGAAGTGCTGGAACCAGTGTTCCCTACCGGTGTTGAAACACCAACATCGTCAACTGGTGTTGAAACACCAGAAACCGAGACACCTGAATCTGAACAGCGTCCGTCCAGACAAATGCAACTTCGGGATCAACCTCGTGTAAATTACAGGGAATTGGCAGGATTATCTTGTTTCATATCACTCACGGAGCCGAAGAATTATAAAGAGGCTTTGCTCGATGAATATTGGATTTCTGCTATGCAAGAAGAATTACAGCAATTCGAAAGAAACAATGTTTGGGTTCTTACTCAACGACCTGCAAATGTCAATGTGATCGGTACCAAGTGGATTTTCAAGAATAAATCTGATGCAGATGGTAATATCACAAGGAATAAAGCACGCCTAGTTGCTCAAGGATACACGCAAGTCGAAGGAATAGATTTTGATGAGACTTTTGCACCTGTAGCCAGATTGGAGTCAATCAGACTGTTGTTGGCTGTGTCGTGCATTCTGGACTTTACTCTTTTCCAGATGGATGTCAAGAGTGCGTTCTTGAATGGGGTCGTGAAGGAGGAGGTGTATGTGGAGCAACCTAAAGGGTTTGAAGATCCACAGTTTCCTGATTTTGTCTATCGGTTGAATAAGGCACTATATGGCCTCAAGCAGGCCCCCCGAGCATGGTATGAGCGACTGACAACCTTTTTGATTAAAAAGGGCTATCGTCGAGGGGGAGTAGATCGGACTCTGTTCGTACTACACAGAGGTTCAAACATTCTGATTGCACAGATTTATGTAGATGATATTGTGTTTGGATCCACCTCTTCAGTCTTGTTAAAGGAGTTTGTTGACTTAATGACTAATGAATTCGAAATGAGCATGGTAGGGAAACTGTCATATTTTCTGGGATTGCAAGTTATTCAGGAGAAGAATGGTCTCTTCATCAATCAACAGAAGTATGCTGAAAACTTGATCAAGAGATTTGGACTTACAAGCGCAAAAGCAATACGCACTCCAATGGCTACTACTGATAAACTGACAAAAGATGAGCATGGACAAAGTGTTGATCAGAAAATGTACAGGAGTATGATTGGGAGCCTGTTGTACTTAACAGCAAGTAGACCAGACATTTGTTTGAGTGTTGGTATTTGTGCTCGCTATCAAGCAGATCCAAAGGAATCACATATGTCGGCAGTGAAGAGGATTATTCGGTATATAAGTGGAACAGTGGAGTATGGAGTATGGTTTTCTCGAAACAAGGATTCACAGTTAGTAGGATTCAGTGATTCAGACTGGGCTGGGAATGCTGATGATCGTAAGAGTACTACAGGTGGATGTTTCTTTGCTGGATCGAATCTAGTCAGCTGGTATAGCAAAAAGCAGAACTCCATATCTTTGTCTACGGCTGAAGCAGAGTATTTAGCTGCTGGGAGTTGTTGTGCACAACTATTGTGGATGAAGCAGATGATGAGAGATTATGGGTTTGATGATGTGAGTCTGACAGTGCTGTGTGATAATAAAAGCGCTATTGATATTTCCAGGAATCCTGTGCAACATTCGAGGACGAAGCACATTGATATTCGTCATCATTTTATTAGGGACTTGGTTGAAAAAGAAGAAGTTACAGTCCAGTATGTGCCAACAGCTGAACAACTGGCCGATATCTTTACAAAACCTCTGGATGGTGAGACGTTTGAAGTACTCAGACAACACTTGGGTGTCTGTCGAATGTGAGGTACTCTGATCTGTACTTTCTATTGTATTATTTACTGTTGCTTTGTTTCTTAGTTAATATGGTGAAAAAAGAAAAAAAAATGAAAAACCGAAAATACCAAAAATTTGTGAAGTGGTGTTTAAACACCGAGGACTTCAGAGGGAGAAAAATCAGCTGGGCCGAAAGAAAACTTATTGGGCCTAGGCTTGGATTCAGAAGGAAAGGAAAAGAGAAGGTCTTTTGGGTTTCGGAAAAAAGGGGGGAAAAAGGAGAAAGTGACAAATTGATTCCCACACAAACTCAAACACTCGACTGTTCATCTTCCTCATAGCTCACAGCTCCCTGTTCATCAGAAACAGTTGCCAAACCCTCAATTTTTGTAACCCACTCAAAACCCTGTAACAATGGCGAGCTCCAAGTTCAAGAAGATGGTCCGAGAATTTGTCAAGGTGCGGGTGCCGGAGAATCCACGATTTGAAGAGCTCGATTTGGATGCGAATGTGGACGAGCTGTGTGGAGATCGAGTGCAGACACTAGCCAAGTGGGGTGGAAAAGTTCAGAGACGGAAAGCTAGGTTTGATCATTCTTTCGTCTATGATGGAATGTATTTTAGCTCTGTTCTTGATTTCATAGAGTGGATGGTGCAGAACAGGGGTTATGTAGACCTTAGAAAGTATGAAAATTTGCGTGGCAAGATTAACAAATTTAAACTTGAGGAATTGTTGACTGGTGGCATAGGAGAAATTAAGGAGATTAGTGACTATAATGCCAAACTAGTTGGAGTAGATTTCGGTGAACAGTATAAAGTTGGAGATGAATTAGGCCAATATTTTACTATCTATACACGGATAGGGTCCCTGCACAGGCCTATTCTCAGACAATTGGGTGATGATGCTGTGATTCAGCCCTGGATAAAAGTGGTGAAATCCACTGATGTAGCTATGGAGATGGTTTGTGTTGATGAGTCCCTGAATCAGACTCAAGAGTCACTCAGAAATTTGCCTGTTCCGGTTTTGGAAATTAGTGACAGTGAAGAAGAAGAAGGGTGTACTGAGAGAGTTGATACAGAGGAAACCCCGATGAATGAACCAGGAGATGCTTCTTCGCTGGATGAGGCTCTGGCAACATTCATGAGATCCGAGGAGGCTCTGGCAGCATTTCTTGGATCAGGTTCTGAGAAAGAAGGTGATGAAGATGTGGCTGAGGATAAAAGAGAAGATGCAGATATGCCAGAAAGTGAAAAATTAAACTCTGCAACTGACAATGCAGAGTGTCTGGCTGTGGAAGAAGATACTGTAATGCAGGATACTGGTATTCCAACACCAGGAGAGGATCTGACTGAGGAGCAGAAAATTGCTGAGATGTTTGGGAGTGATGTTGAAACACCACTGAAGAAAAGTCCAGCTCAGGGACTTAAGAGGAGAAGGCAGCAAGATGGTGTTGAAACACCGGTTGCATCTGAAGACAGATCTTTGCCTCAGATGCCTGAGATTGTTGAAGAGAGTGTGGTCTCGGCAAGTAAGAAAATTCGGAGATCAAAACGATGCAGAGACAGGGGTACAGCTGACAGTTATGATAGTGACGAACCTATTGGACAGAATCTGAAGAGATTGAGGGCAGAACGGAAGAAGAACTCTGCGGAGAAAATAAAGCCCAAAGTATTGCCTGCACCTGAGGTCAGTAAGGCCATCAGCAATGAACTATACGATAATGAGTGCCAAGAAAAGTTGGACTTCATCAGTGGGAGACGAATTCTAGCAGAAAGACCGGCTGATGCTGAGAAGTATGAAGAGTGTGGATTTTCTGATTTTCTCAGATACCTCAAGGTGATTAAAGCTGCTACATGTTTTGCTGAATATAATAAACAAATGGTGGTGGAATTTTATTCGAACCTGAAAGAAGACTGTGAAGATGAAGACTCTCAGTGGTTTCACAGAGTCTATGTGAGAGGGAAAGTAGTTGTATTCTCTCCTGAGGTAGTGAATAGATGCTTGCAGCATGGCACTCTCAAGAATACTCAATCGGTGTTCCAACACCAAATCCCAGAAAATTTTGATCAGGTGGCAATTGAGTTAACAGGAGGAGTGGAAAGCACTTGGCCACTGGCTGGGAGACAACAAATACCAGCATCCAATCTGACTTCCAGGTATTACTGTCTGTATACAGTAGCTGTTCATAATTGGATTCCTTCGGTAAACAACACGATTGTTACCAAGGAAATGGCAACTCTGCTTTATAGTCTGGGTGCGAGGCATCGAGTCAATCTGGGTAAGTTGATATTCAATGACATTATGGACTGTGCTCGTAAGACCCGGAAGGAAGCTTTGGTTCATCCTTGTATCATATCGATGGTACTGCTGAAAGGGGGAGTGGTTGCAAGGGAGAATGATGAAGTTATAACTACCCAAGCTTTAAGGCCAACCCTCAGGACTTTGAGTGGCCGTATAGTGAAGGATCTTCCATGGACACCTCCAGCAATGGGTTGCTCGAATGAAGGTGAAGCTCGGCTCAAAGCCATTGAGGCGAGAGCTACAGTGTGTCAAGAAATCCTTGAGCGTCATCAGGCAGCGATAGTCAAGATTCAGGGGGAGCTTGCAGATTTGGAGGCTGAGAGAGAAGCACTGTTGGCAGAAATTCCGAATGAAAATGGATCAGATGATGAAGATTCGGACAGTGATGAATCCGGGAGCACTGATAGTTTGGCCTGATTGAATTTTTTCTTGGTGTTCTTGTCATATTAATGAATTCAGGGGGAGAATTTTTTGGATTTTTGAATTTCTAGCTGATTTTATGGTAATTTGTGCTGTTTGTGCTATCTGGTATTCTGGTATTCTACATTTATTATGCTGCTTGGTTTTCTGGTGTTCTATGGTGTTTATGCTAATGTGGTATGAATTCACCAATATGCCAAGGGGGAGATTGTAAAGTTCTCCGGAGTTGGACTTATGTATGGCATATTGTGAATAGTGGTAATCTGGTGTTTGAACACCACTGAGTGAATCCTGGTGATATGGTGTTTGAACACCACTGCTGTCCAGCAGTTTTCCAGCAGCTGTATTGTTGATGTCCACGATTTAAGGAGTATATTATGGGATATAATTGTGCGATCTGATCAGAATATTGTGAAGATAATTGATTGATTTCGTGGTCATCTAATTCTGGTAAACGAATATTCCTGTAATAGTTAGGAATTGGTTAAGTAGTTAATTATGGAACAAGTCCTATTGATAACAGGATTGTTCATTTAAATACCAGATTAGTATTAGATCTTTCCTTAGACTAGAAGTCTATTTGGGGTAGAAGTTCGACAAGGAAAGAAGTCTATTCAAGGCAGGATTGCGATGGGATAAAGTGAAGAAGATTACAACGCAATCATTGACGCTTCCACGACTATTCTCTACGTAGAGAACTTTGGAGCGATCTGCCGTGTTTGTTTGGAGGTTCGTAAATCAACCGACCAAGTTCTTAAAGATCAGAAACAAGGAAGTCTTAATTCCTCGGGAGGAGGAGATCCAGGGAGACGTGTTGATCGTGAGGGTTCAACGGCGTAGGATCGACAGTGAGGGGAGCTCACAACATTCACTCTGTAGGTTAGCAATGGATTAGTATTTAAGTTAAGCTTCTTGTACTAAAGACTGCTTTCTAGTGAATGGTTTCTGATCTGGGCAAGGCCCCGCAGACGTAGGTGTATTTGCACCGAACTGCGTAAACAAGTTGTGTGTGCACTGCGTGTTTAGTTTTGCGTTTAACACCAAACTAATCTTGGTGTTCCAACACCAAACTGTTAAACAACTTGGCATAAAGGTTCAGAATTTAGGTGAAACTGAAATTCAACGGCTTTGATAACTAGCTGTGCATCTCCTTGAATATGATGAATTGATATGCCATTTTATAAAGGTGATTCCAAGCTTGTTCGGAAGGCAAAGGCTTCTGCGTGCTTTATCACACAAGGCTTCTAGTGAGATTCATTGTATAATCAGGCTCTGATAAAACCAGAAATGATCTTTCTACCTCAGATAAGCGACGATAGGGGACTCCGTTTCCTGGAAAACATTAGGGTTTGAGCAGTATTTATGCGTGCCACTCATCGGCATTCACTGACATCAATTTGCAGAAGCAGGAGGCGGACTTCCATCAATTCTTGAAAATTACAGACATGAAATATTATCAGGTTGTTTTGTTAAATTTTTTAATGTAATTTTTTTCTTGGTAGATTAATTTCATCTCATGGCTTAGCATCCTCTCTCATTAGTTGATTTTAGAATGAAAAGAAGCATCCTCATTAGTCATGGCAGCATTGTACAGTTTAAAATGACGTCAGCGGGGAGCAGAAGGGAAGATAGGGAGGGGTGAATGAGGGAAGGAAAGATGAGGTTGAGGAGCAGCGTTTTGCGGTTGAAGAAGAAAGTGGAAATGAGGTTGAGGACGAAGAAGAAAGGGGAGATAGGAAAAGGGCAGTTCTGTCTTTTCACACTTTGTATTCTTTAAAAAAAATTAGGGTAAAATCATCACTTCACTACATTCTAGACTTAAAAGTCAGCCAAGGTTAAAGTTATTCCGACACTTTCTCAAATTACAGGGGTCATATTAGCACTTTTATTCAAAATGTAGGATTGTTTTAACAATAAAAAACGCCGTTTAAGGAAAGACAAAGTTTAATTAGAATAATAAAAGGTAAAAGATTTTACTTGCAAAATTAAAAGCTTATTTTGCAACGTGCAATAATTATAAAGTTTATGATCTGATTAATGCAATCTGAAAATTTTATCTTCATTTTTTAAATTTGCAATTTAAACATTGATCTTTTCATAACTTAAGTAAAGACTATCTCTCAAGAGACGAACTCTTTCTTAATAAAATATAAATACTTTCAAAATATTCAAATTAAATTAATACTACTTGGGGGCAAAGGCTTGGGAAAGATCGTCTTTCCATTAGCTTATGGAAATATAGGGTTTGATTAGAATAATAAAAAAGTAAATGGTTTTAGTTGCAATATTAAAATTTTATTAAGCAATGTGTAGTAGTTATAAAGTTTATAACCCGATGTAATCCAAAAATTTTATTTTCATTTTTTATAATTTGCAATTTAAATCTTCATTTTTTCATGACTTATGGAAAGACCATCTTTCAAGAGAATGACTCAATTTAAAAGTGCGATTATAATCATATTATTTGCTCGAAAGTGTCAATCTAACCCTGAAAACCTTAATTTGGCTGGAATTCTACAAATTGACTATTATACCCCTTCTTTAAAAAAATAAAAATTTAGGAAAATGGAAAAGACAGTTATACCCTTTTCCTTCTCATTTTCTTCTTGGGGTTTCTTCTTGGGTTATTGCTCCTTCTTTCTGCCATTGCGTCTTCTTCTTCTTCTCGCCCATCGCCTCCACCTCGCTGCTATTGCTTCTTCTCTTCGTTTGCTTCTTCTCTAGCGTTGGTTGGTGGGTGGCCGTGGGTTTTATCGGGTGACCTAGGTTCAGGCGGCGGTGGGTAGGGTTTTGTGGGTGGGCTTGGTTTCAGCTGCGGTGGGCAGTGGCTAGGAGTCTGAGCCTTTTGTTTAGTCCCCACAGCAGAGCTAGGGTTTAACTCTCAACTAGCATTCTCGAGATTCCAGAAATTGAGCTTTAAGTTTTGGTGTTTGGAATCGAAAAAGAAACTGAGCTACCAAGTTTTGGTGTTCAGAATTGAAGAGCAGTAAGGATGAGATCGATTTTGATATAAGGGGCACGAGAGGTCTCTGACATTCCTCATGTACAACAGAGATGGTAATCTTCTCTTCTCGTGCGTCATTCATGGGTTCTCCCTCCACCATTCAAGTCAAGAGAATCGCTGACGATCCGAATGATTGTAAGTAGTTATGATTTCTTCTTCGTTGTTAAGGCTACTCGTGAATTTGCTTCTGATTTTCATTGTGTGGTATTGTAGAGACAGGTGAATCTGCTATTACAGTTAAAGGCCCTCGGGGTAGGAGCAATAGAGCGGCGAAGCGACGGCGGTGCGGCAACGACGGTGCAATGGCTGCCCGACGAAGATCCGACGGCGGAGGTGGTGTTGGATGGGATTAGAAGATGGAGAAGAAGAACCGTGGGGGTAGTTATGTTTTTACCTTTTTAATTTTAAAACTAGGGTTATTTTAGACTTTTTAGTTATGGTCAATGACGAAAAATGCCAAGTCAATGTCAGAATAGTGTTAAAAGATTATATCGGTACTTCTAATGCAAAAGATAGAGTTATGATTGCGCTTTCAAATTTTACTAGATTATATTGACATTTTTTACCAAAATTTACATGATTACGTTGTGCATGTATTTTGCCCTTAATGTTTCGTCTGTTTGAATTTACGTGATTCGTCCTCCCCCCATTCCTCCCGCTCTGCTCTTACTGACCTGATAGCCATGAAACTCCGACGATTAAAACCACCCAAGCTACCCTCCGCCGCCGCTCTTCGCCGCTTCTCGGCCGAAACCGAAACAATCCACCGATCTCTACCGCCACAACCGGACCCCAAAGTCTACCATGTTCCCCAAATACTCTCCCTCCTCAAAACCACCGACCCGGAAAACTGGAATTCCGACTCCGATCTCCACAGCCTCCTCCTCCCGGCGCCGCCCATTTCCCTCCTCAGAGTCACCCGCCAACTGGGTTCCTCCCAAAAATCCCTCAGTTTCTTCCACTACGCTAAAAACAACCCCCCTCTTGATTCTGCTCTTTCCTTTCTCTTTCAGGGCGTTCTCGAGCACGTGGAGAGGGAGGAGGGTGCTCACGCGCCTGCGAAGCTTCTGGAGTTATTCAAGTTCTCCAAGGAGCAGAAAGTCCCTCTTTCCGCGCATTCCGCCACGCTTCTGATTAGGTCGTTCGGAAGTGGTAAAATGGCGGAAGAATCCATGGAAGTGTACAGTTATCTTGATCCCGAGCTACGGAACACTCATTTGGTTAACTTGCTGTTGGGTACTTTGCTGAAATGTGGTAGAATAGATGATGCCCTTAAGGTGTTCGACGAAATGCTTGACTCAGAGTTTGGTGTTTGTCCTAATAAGATGACATTGGATTTAATGTTGTTGTTGTTGAGTAGGAGCTGGGCTGGGCGGAGTTTGCGTGATGAGGAGATATTTAGGATTGTTTCGGGGTTAGGAGAGCGCGGTATCTTTCCCAATGGTGTGTGGCTAACTCAAATTGTGACGGGTTTCTGCAGAAACGGGAAATGTGAGAAAGGTTGGGAGTTTCTTCACGAGGTGATGAGATTGGGTGGGAAGATCCGCGCTGCTCCTTGCAATGCCCTTCTTACTGGATTGGGGAGACGGCGTGATATGAAGAAGATGGATTTGCTAATGCAGGAGATGAAGGAAAACGATATAGATCCTGATGTGGTTACGTATGGAATCTTGATCAATCATTTGTGTAAGTTGCAGATAGTGGATCAGGCTTTGGAGGTTTTTCGAAGTATGAAAGGCGAGGTTTCGATTGAGCCAGATGTTGTGATCTACAATACGTTGATCGATGGACTTTGCAAGGTGGGGAGGCAAGAAGAAGGGTTGGAGTTGATGGAGAAAATGAGGGTGGAGAATGGATGCAAGCCGAATGCTGTCACGTACAATAGTTTGATCGACGGGCTATGCAAAGCTGGTGAGACTGAGAAAGCGTTTGAACTCTTTGATCGGATGAATGAAGAAGGGGTTTTTGCAAATGTGATCACTCTCAACACTTTACTTGATGGAATGTGCAGGAGTGGTCAAGTTGGTAGTGCGATGAAATTCTTGAATCAGATGCGAGAAAAGGGTTTGAAAGCGAATGCTGTTTCCTACACTACCTTGATCACTGCATTTTGTAATTCCAACAACATCGATAAGGCGATGCATTTGTTCGACCAAATGCTGCAAAATGGCTGCTTTCCTGATGCCATTGTGTATTACAGCTTGATATCGGGGCTCACACAGTCTGGAAGGATGGAAGATGCAGTATCTGTTGTCTCTAAGATGAAAGAAGCCGGATTCTCCTTGGATGTCATCTGCTATAATGTTCTGATAGGTGGATTTTGCAAGAAGAATAAGTTGGATGAAGCATTGGAACTATTCAAAGAGATGGAGTTTCACAAAGTGAAGCCTGATCGCGTGACATATAATACTCTGATCTCCCATTTCAGTGACAAGGGCGATTTCACAGCTGCTCGCAGGGTGCTGAAGAACATGACGGAAAATGGCTTGGTTCCCAATGTTGTCACTTTCGGGGCACTGATCAACGCCTATTGCAAGGTGGGTTTTCTGAATGAAGCCATGACAGTATTTCAGAGCATGAATGCTTCTTCGAAGGTGTCTCCAAATGTTGTTGTTTACAACAGTTTGATCGATGCTCATTGCAAGAGCGACAAAGTTGAAGCTGCCCTTTCTCTAATGGATGATATGAAGAGTAAAGGGGTCAGACCTGATACTGTAACGTATAACGCAATGCTTAGTGGCCTCCGGCAGAGGAATTGGCTGGAGAAAGCGTTTGATCTGATGAATGAAATGACAGAAAATGCTTGCAACCCTAATTATATCACCCTGGAAGTTCTTACAGAGTGGCTTTCTGCAGTTGGTGAAACAGATAAGCTGCAGAGTTTTGTACGAGGATACGAGGTGTCTGCTTCAGTCCAGTAGTTCATACATTATGTCTGCATATTAACAGACATGGAACTCAATAACATGCTCATTTATTGTTGAAATGCATGGAGCAAATCAAGTGTGACAGTATTGGTGCCATGTTTTTGGCCATCTGTTTCAATCTGCTGCAATTGCTTGAGAAAATTCCCCTTGCAATCGAATTTATGGAATATTGTACTCTAGAGCAGGATCTGTCATAGGCAATGCTTCTAACTAGGTTAACTGAGACTGTAGCGACTACTGTCTGATTCCTAGAAAAACCGCACTTGGCGAGGTTACTCTCAACTCATCAAGTCTTTAGATGTATGTGGCAGAAGTGTGCACTGGACACACAAGTTTAGACTAGAAGTGCTCACAACTGAAAAATACGCAAGAGCGCAATATAAAGGCCACGAATCACCCTTCTGATCAGGTAGGTTAATCGTGAGGCTAGTCGTGCTAGATTGCAACGATTACTGCTTGATTTTCACAAACATCGCACTCCAGCCTTATTTTCACGAACATTGCACCCCGAAATTGGTCTCAACACACCAAACATTTAAAGGGACACGACACAAGACCACAACCGACACACGAGTTTAGAGCAGGAGCGCTCACAATCGAAAATACACAAGACCACATTATGAAAATCAAAGGCGACGAATCGGTGAGAGGGAGTGATCAGTAGAATCAGATGTGAGATTATGCATATACAAGGTTTTTGCCACAGGTTAAGAGAATTTGCTACAGGATTTAAGCTGAGCAAAAAACAGCCATGGAAAAATTGTGTACTGACACCAGCTGCACCACAAAACCTTGTCTCTCAGCATATTATTGGTCGCTAAAAGTAAAGGTTTTGCGGCATTGGCACCATTGCAAGTGCGTTGACTTTCTAGAACTCTCTTCACCTTTGTCCCTACCCATGTTGTCAAATTTCAAACTGGAAAAAGAAAAAAAAAGGTAAACCCAAAAGGGCCAAAAAAACACAACTGAAAACTCCAAGCCCTCATTCCCAACTTTTCCCAACTTTATGCACTAGAAGGAATCCAATCTAGAGGTCCTTAGCATAATTGACAAGACCCTTCTAGTACCAAATTATTAGTGGATTTGTTGGGCAAAGCTCCATTCACAATGTAGTGCCTAAATTGTGCCTTCCTATTTTATCTTGGGGGGTCAATTCGGCTCAGCGGATGAAAATTGAGATCTGTATATGCTTCAAAATACGATGGCGTTACTGCTAAATAATACTAAAATTTTAAAACATGTGACGTCTATATGTTTGTTTCACTAAAAACGTGCTGACAGTTCAAAAATTAGTCAAATTACCTAGCTTAATTAAGCATATCCATATGATAGTTGTAACCTCAAATACTACTACCCTTAGTGTTTGACTATGTAGGATGAAAGTGTTAGGTAAACTAACAACAAAAGCAATAGCCAAGGAGAAAAGGGCAGCTCTCCTTCACAATAGGTATGAAGCAATATTGGAGATGAGTTACTCTTTTTTGTTTATTGTGAATATGTAACTACACTTTTCATTTGATCAAAATTGACTAAATTTAATCATACAAATTTGTTGATATATAAGTAAAGCATATAAATAAGGATACTACCATATAATAAAGTGTTGAATTCATTTAACTTTTTAAACTTTAATTACATATAGGGAGTCTTTAATAGTGACACACTTTCTAATTTGAGATATTTCTTTTATATTGGCACTTTCTATTTATGTCAAGTTTAAGGTTATTACATCCACTCATTTTACTTTTTCTTCTTTCAATTCATTTACATCCACTCATTTAGCATCTCCTAAATTCTAACACAAAAAATGATGTGACACTATTAGAGAAACGGAGGAAGTAGTTAAAAATATTAATGATCATTTCTTTTATCAAACATCAAAAGTCAAACTGTGAAAATTCAGTCGGGACGAAATAAGAACAAGAAGTATCATTCTCTCTAAAATATCATTCTCAAATGGAATAAAGAACTTGCATAATTTACTAGTACCACAACTCTTCCCTCTAAAATACTCCTCTTCTTTTCCCTAATCTCTACTACTAATACTACTAGTACTAGGTCATGTAGGAACAAGAAGAATGATACATAACGTTGTATAATTATTAAAATAAACAAATGTAATCTAAATTCCCAAATGTCAAGATTCTTTTTTTTCTTTTTCCCTTTTGTTTCTCCTTTTACACTTTCATTCCCATTCTCTCTAACGGACAAAAAGATACTTCAACGAAGAGTGAATGAGAAGGAAAGCATCACTTCCTATTCTCCTTTCTCCTCCGGCCATAAAGTCAACCGTCGCCGCCACCTGCGGCGGCGGCGGCGGCGGCACCATTACTACTCAACCAAGGAAATTGCAAGCTCATGAGATCATTTTCCCCCGACATTGCGAACTCTTCGAGCCCGGTGAAGAACTCGTCGTCGATCGCCATCTCGTAGCCGTTGACGGCGCCGTCGTCGTCTTCTTCTCCGATGAACTCGTCTTTGCTGCTCTCTATTTCGAGCTTTCCCGGCGCCGACGAGAGGCTCGCCGACGGCGACACCGGCGGCGAGGCGGAGGGCTTTCTGGGCTCGCCGGAGACGGCGGGTTGGGAGGTCGCCGGCTTGTTTCTGGTGCTTCCGGCGAGGGAATTCCGGTGAGTCGGTATCGGGTGGTTGTGCTCCGACGTGTATGTGACGATGAACATTCCCGGGTCGGATCTGTTCCGCTCCACTTGTTTTCGGGCCATACAATTCTTTGATGTGCTACATCGGTAATAGCCCCTGTTTGTTGGCACAAAAATGGTCAGAAATAATCCCAATGAATTTGCATGTGAAAAACAAAATGATTAAATTTGGTTAAATGGGAAAAATGAAACAAATTTTTACCTTGGGTAAGGAGAGCCTTTGATGGGTTTTTGCCCATACTTTCTCCAAGACCAAGAATCTGAAGATAGGCCTTCTGCTGGTACTTGACATACTTTCTTCAATTGATTCTTCCTGTTCACAAATGAAGCAAAAGAACATAATTTAGTTCAAGAAATGAAATGGGATTTGCAAAAGAACCAAGATTTCATCGAAGAAATGGGCATTTATGAAATGGGGTTTGCAAAAGACTCAATCTTTTACCATTTCTTCCAACATTTATTTCAAGAATTGCAAGTTTATGAAATGGGTTTTGCAAAAGACTCAATCTTTTTCCATTTCTTCCAACATTTAATTCAAGAGATCCAAGTATATGAAATGGGTTATGCAAAAGACTCAATCTTTTTCCATTTTTCAAACATTTAATTCAAGAGATTTGCAAAAGACTCAATCTTTTTTCCATTTCTTACCTTCTTTTAGACCTCGGAGGGCCATTCTTAGTACTCTGTTTCGGTTGATACAGTTGTAGCTGCTGCTGAGGTTCATTTTTGACCGTTTTCTGAACTAGATCTTGTATCCCGCCGAGTACAGAGGGCGGAGAAATCGGAATACTCTGCGGCGGCGGCGACAGCGGCGGCGGCGGCGGCGGCGACACGGTGTAGAAAGGCTTGAACAAGTCATGCAGCTCGGTGGCGCCGGCGCCGGCGACCCTTTGCTCAAAGAAGAGATCTTGAAGCCCAAAAAAGGTCCCGTCTAGCTGCTGAGGTTCCAAGAAGCTGCTTAGAGTGGTTGTAGCGGCGGCGGAGGTGGTGGAGGTGGGGAGAGCGGCGGAGCTGCTGCAGCAGGTGGTGGTTGCGGCGGCGAGAGCGGTGGTGCAGCCGCGCACCACCGCGTGGAGATCCCAATCCTCGGCCGTATCCATTTCTTCTTCGAGTTTAGCTTTTGAGGGAAAAGACAAAAGAAGGCGCTGACTTTTGGAGCTTGAGAGAGAAATGTTTGAGAATGGTGAGAGAATGGGAGCCAATTTATTTATAGAGAGGGATTGGGTTTGGTTGGCATTATCAAAAAGACAATCCTTATCTCTTTTCTTTTTTAAATTTATTATTCAACATCCGTTATTCTAACACAGTCGCACATTCTATAACCGTCTCTAAGCTTTTCACACTATGCATTATGGAAACAACAAATTATATTATGAGTATTAAAATGTCGACATTAGAAGAACCGAAATGGCACGATTTGACTTTTTAAAGTCGACTCATAAAATGTTCGACTATTTAATATATTTGAGTATGTACGACTAAAAATAGTAGAACGTCGACATTACAAAATTACACATCGCGATAAATGTGACACTGTGTCTAATTAAGTAGTCCAACGGTCGAATGTTCGAATCCTAACAGTCGCATTGTGAAAATTTCCTTTAGTAGTAGGGTTCATTGTGGGCATCAAGAAATGACCACTAGGTGGTTGACCCTTAGATGTTACGTTGAGTGTTACCTCATCAACCCTTGGTGTCGGAATGTCCAATGTGTGATGATTAATGTCTTTAGCTACATATAATATGTACACATTCAAAATTGTTATTTAAAAATTATTATACGAAAAATTTAACAATATCACATATAATAATATGAGGAGTCCGTCTCTTGAAAGACGGTCTTTCTATAAGTAATTGAGAGTTCAATGTTTAAACTGCAAATTAGAAAAAATTAAGATAAAAATTCCACGTTACATTAATCGGGTAATAAACTTTATAACTTATACACGTCGTATAATAAATTTTAAATATTGCAACTAAAATATTTTACCTTTTTACTATTCTAATTAAATTCCGTCTTTTCATAAGCCTATAGAAAGACGATCTTTCCCAAAACTTTATCTAATATGAGTGATGAGAGAGTGTGAAAAATCACAGTGAATGATGTGAAAACTAGTAAAACACTAAATTACTGATCACCCTACTTAAAAGGTGCAACTAATTACAAATACATCTGTCTTTTCATCTACGCCACATCAGTCAATACTTAATTTCACTATAAATTTCCACTCTCTTGTTTACCCTAATAATAATATTACTTAAATATGTATTTAATTTTAATACGATTAAATAACTACTCGTAAGTGTGCAAATTAATTTGGAATGGACGGATCAGTATATAGGTTTTATTGTGGAGAATATGGGGGGGGGGGGGGGGTGTCGAGGTTGACTTTTGAAATTGTCAAAGGGGTACGTAGAAAGAGAGAGGGGAAAAAGTCCACGCGGCATGGTGGCCAGTGTGTGTGTGTGTTTTTGGAAGCTCGTGAGTGAGTCACATTAGTTACCGACAAAAAGAGAGTGGGTGGCAGTTTTATCGTATGTGTCGCCGGAGCACCGTATCGTATGTATGGGCGCTGCGCTTATCGTGCGCTGTCGGTACGGTTTACGCTACTCTCCCGCGCGTGCTTCACCGACAATCTCCCTTTTGTCATACGCTCGTGTTGGACTAGGTTTGTCCAAGAAGTGTTTATGAAATAATCCCTCTATTTCTTTAATAGTGGAATATTTTTTAAAAATTTGAGATGTTTATTTTATATTAACACTTTTTATTTATGACAAGTTTAAGTTTATTAAATTCACTCATTTTACTTTTTCTTCTTTCAATTCAATTTCATTCACTCATTTAACATCTCCTAAATTCTAACACCAAAAATAATGTGCCACTATTAAAAAAATAGAGGGACTAATAATTATTATTTTAGAAATAGAATTTGAGTTGTTTTAAATTTAAATATTTTTATTTTATTTAAAAATATATTTTCATGTATATTTTTTATACTTTTACTTTACATTTACACATGTTCTATTACTGTAGATTTTAATTTATAATGCATAGTAATATTTACACAAAAAACGGCATTTTAGTTGGAGAGTAAAGTGTAAAAGTGCTTTGGAGTTGAACAATTTTGAGTTTTTTAAATGTGCGAGAATGACCCTGGGTGTTGGGAAGTGTCAAAACAATTCCAAATTTTTCAAGAGTTAAAGTGTCCATATGATCATATGTTTTGATCGAAAGTGTCAATATGACTCTGTAAAATCTGAAAGAGCGATTATAACCCTAATATTTGCTCAAAAGTGTCAATCAAACCCTGGGAATCTTAATTTGGCTGGAATTTTTTGAATTGACATTTATATCCCTGTTAAAAATAAAACACAAAACCAAAAAAAAATTAAAAAGTCTATTATACCCTGAACCTGTCTTCTTCTTCCTCATTTCCTTTTTTAATGTTCCTCTTTTTTCTTCTCGAAATCCTCTTCCGTGCATCTACGCCGCTGCTTACTCCCTATCCAATCACCTCATCAATCACCGCCATCCCTTTTCTTTTGTTCCCGCCATGTTTCTCTACGTCATATATCCCCTAAAAAATCAAACGAATGAGAAAAGGGATGTAAGCCCTTTGATTGAACATGATTCTTTCTCCATCAGTCATTCCTTTAATTGTAAACCTTTTTTCCTCCACCGTATTTCCTCCAATAAAAGCTCTTGAAATTCTCTAACCACTATGGTGAGCCTGTTGTTATCGTGCCTAACTTCGACGAGTCTGTTGTTATCGTGCCTAACTCTAACGAGCATGTTGTTACCGTGCCTAACTCCGACGAGCCTGTTGTTATTGTTCCTAACTCCGACGAGTTTGTTGTGTCGTATCCGGCGAAGAAATTTGCATCGCCTCCGGCGCTGGATCTGGGCGCGAGGCAACGGGGCTTGGGTCGGGCTTGGCTGTCGGTGGTGTGGTTGCCTGGGCGGGACGAGTGGTGGTGCTGGAATTTAGAGAAGAGAGATGGTGGTGTTAGGGTTTAGAGATGAGATTATGGTGGTGCTTGTTGCCCGACGAGGACAAGTTGTGGTGCTGGGATTTAGAGAAGAGAGGCGGTGGTGTTAAGAGAGGAGATTGTGGTGGTACTGGTCTGGGCAGTAGATGTGGCGGAGAGGAGGCGGTAGAGCACTGGAGCATCAGTTGGAGGAGATGAAGAAGAAGAAGAATAGCGCTGCGAGGAAGCGGCATGGCAACATCAGGCACAATGGCGCAGAGGTGGGCAGCGGTTTCCTCTTCCGCTACGTTCTTTTATGCCATATTCTATTAGCAGTTGAATGATTCTTTGAGTTTGTTTCTTAATTTTTCTGATATCATAGCACTGGAGCATCAGTTGGAAGAGATGAGGAAGAAGAAGAATAGCACGGCGGGGCGGTGTCGGGCACAATGGTGCAGAAGAGGGGCAGCGGTTTCCTCTCCCGCTACGTTCCTTTATGCCATATTCTATTAGCAGTTGAATGATTCTTTGAGTTTGTTGCTTAATTTTTCTGATATAATTGCAGGATTTGACGGTCGAAGTGGTGGAAGCGGCGGGTTCAGAGGCGGGGCAGCGACTGCTCTGATTTTGAAAGATGAAGAAGAAGAAAAACATAGGGTATTATTGTCTTTAATTTTTTAGATTTAAGAATAGGGTTATTTTAGTCTTTTTGTATTTGGTCAGTGACGAAAAATACGAAGTCAATGCAAGAATAATGTCAAACGGTTATATTGGCACATTTGATGCAAAAGTTATGATTATAATCGCACTTTCATATTATACAGGGTCATATTGGTACTTTTGAAAAATTATAGAGTTATATTTGTATTTTACCCATTTTTCAACACCGATCATGGATATGCAGAGTATAATGGTAACGTTCAATGAATAGTTATTTCGTTTTAGTACATTCGACGGATATTTAGAATTGTTTTAACATACAAAAGTATTAGAGTTATTTTAGCACATTTCAAAGATCTCGAAATTATTTTTGAATTTTGCCTCGAGTTAATGCATAGTGACTGTTTTAGTATAAACTTATGAAAAATTGCATTTTCAAAGACTTAGTTCTTCTGTTGATTTGGTTTATCAGGTGCTTAGACTATGTACTTTCGTATTAAATTGAAATAAATTAAACTAGAATTTAAAAAAATAACAAATAATATTATTTAAAATTTTAAACAATTTGAACGAAATTTGACTGCAAATAAACTAAGGCCATGTTCTCTGGAGTTTATCTGCATTTCAGTTCAGTTCAATTCAGATTAGTTCGGTGTGAAATTAACTTGGTTGAATTTAGCTTGATTTGATCATACATTTTTATTTTTCAACACACTTATTTTCAGTTCAATTCAATTTAAATCAGATCAAATTAAATCAATTCAGTTCAATTCACGTATGCTACAGAGAACATTGCCTACGAAAAATATAACTAGTTTAAACTTAACAAAAGTGAAAATTAACAATTGTTGAGGTAGGGGGTCTACTAAAGGGATGTGTGTATTTTTGTTTTGTTGCATTTAAGTGCAAGACTTGATACTCCATATGTTCGGTTATTTATGATACAATTACTGTAAATAAAAATTTTTTATTTGGCACATTTTTTTATTTTTTGCAAGATTTTTTAAATTTTATTCGCTCATTCTACCTTTTACTTTCTACATCAAATTTTATATACTCACATTTTTCACCTAAATTTAACCATCTAAACTTATGGTGTCATAAATAACAAAACAGATGGAGTATATGGTACGTTGCACTTAAGTGCACGTGGACATCTCTTAGATAATAATTTTACAAAAAAGAAAAAAACACTAACAACATAGTTTTTAGAATATTTAATTATGTGTAATTTTCTTGTAGAAACTATGCTAATTTAGCTTTTGTTTGCAATTAGTTATAACTCCATTAGTGTCAATTTTCTTAGTTGTTTTAAAGTTTGATGGGAAATTTGTCGATTTTTGGTAGAGACTAGAGTGACATGAGCTGTAGTATGTGCACGTTAAAAATTATACTCCATTTGTCCCAACTTATTATGTACAAAAAAAAATTTTACGGTCTCTAATAGACATATTTGACTGTAAATATGTGTAGCTAAAGACAATAATGACACACAAAAATTCAATATTTAAAAATAACATGTTACAACGAATCGAACCATATCTCATACGATAAAATTATTGTTTATATACATATTCAAATATGTGGTCAAAGTTTAGCATATTTGGCCAAAAAAAGATTCCGTGCAAAATAAGCTGAAACGGATGTAGCATCCTTATTTGGTAAATAGTTGTTAGTGATTGATCATTTAACTAGTTTGACTAATATTAACTGATTAATCGGATGTTTGTATTCGGTGTTAACTCTGTTATTTTTTGTTTGACAAATACTCATTAGTTGTAAGCAATTTTCTGCAAAAATATAATAATTAATGTTAAAAAGTTTAATAGTTAGTCAAAAATCCAGCTGTCAAACACTTTTTTTAAATATAAATGCTGACTTTTAACAAGTCAAAAGTTAGCTGTCAAACACTATTTTTTAACTCATCCAATTGAAATTAGAATCCTAATTAATTCTCTATTGATGTTTCAATGCATGGTTAAATTTTTGCAATCCAATCTCAATACTTTACCTCCCATGATAACGAATCTATCATATTGCTTTCTAACCCATTCACGCGCTTTAGCAAGTTTGGTGGTGAATAATATTTTATTTAAATTTACTGTTTAGACTAAATTATTTTTTTGTCCTTAACATTGTATATCATCTTTTGATACCATGATCAATACCACTTCTTTTTAGTACCTACAAAATTAAAAATAATTTGTTTGGTCCCCAAATCAGATTTCGGGTGGTTTTCGGGTAGACTGGATTATTTTTTTGGTCCCTAACATATAATGTTATACCATCTTTTGATCCTCAAAACCATCTGAAAACCATCTTGGGGACCAAATAAATCATTTTTAATTTGTTGGGTACTGAAAGGAAATGGTATTGGTCTCGGAGACCAAAAGATGGTATAAGACTACGTGTTAGGGACCAAAAAAATAATTTAGTCTACAATTTAACCTATCAAGATAATTTTTACTGATGTAGATAGTGGTGGTCGTATATAAGGAGGCAAAGTCTTGGGAAAGATGGTCTTTTCATAAGTTTATGGGAAAATGAAGTTTAATTAGAATAATAAAAGGTAAAAGGTCTAAGTTGCAATATTATCTTATGACCAAAATTTTTTTGTCCCTAACATATGATCTTATATCATCTTTTGGTCCCCGAAACCAATACCGCTTCTTTTCAGTACTAAACAAATTCAAAATGATTTGTTTGGTCCCCAAGGTGGTTTTTAAGGTGGTTTCCATTAGACTAAATTGTTTTATGGTCTCTAACATATGATCTTATACAATCTTTTGATCTCTAAAATCACCTGAAAACCACCTTGAAAATCACAGTAGGGACCAAACAAATCATTTTATATTTGTTAGTTGCTGAACAAACACGGCATTAGCCTTAGGGACCAAAAGATAACATTGCATCATATGTTCGGGACCAAAAAAATAATTTAGTCTAAAATTTATTATGCAACGTGTAGTAGTAATAAAGTTTGGGATAATATGCAAATATACCCTACATGTTGAGGAAAGTGCATATATAACTCTCAATTATTTTCTTGTGCAAATATAACCCTGACAATTGAATGAAAGTGCCAATATAACCCTCGGACCATAATTTCGACGTTGACTAACAAATTTCGGCCACTGACCCACTTGCAAAGACTGAAATACCCTTGTGAACCGAGCCTTAAATTGGAGGGATAATTATTCCATTATTAACACCGAAAAAATTCTAGTAAACTTCATGATCTCGGGGACCATCACCACCACCGCCATGCCAACACCACCACCCGCCAAGCCACCACCACCACTCGTTGCTACTGCTCCCCGTCGGATTCTTCCTCAATGCCACCCTTTTCTGAAACAGAGTCGTCTAGGCTCCACCACCTCCAAAGCCCCCACCACCACCACCATTATTCCCTCCTCCGCCACTTGAACCCACCTATGTCACCATTCTTCCCACCTCTGTCACCATTATTCCCTCCTCCGCTACCAAACCCACCATCATTCTTCCCTCCTGTGCCACCATAGAACATGAGCCCCACCACCATAGAACCCATGTCATAGTGCCACCTCTTTCCCCGAACCCCGCCATAGCACCACCATCAACTCCGAACCCTAGCGCCACCCCGCCATAGCGTCACCACCTGCCCTGAACCCTAGCGTCAGCACCACTTCACCACCACTCCAAATCCCCAGCTCTGGTAGTGCCAATGATCCCATCACAGCCCCATCCCAGCCCTCAACCAAAATCCTAGCTTCGGCCACCACCACCACCCTCACCGCGACACTATTTTCGGCACCACTCAGCCAAGTGCTAGAAAATTGTTGAATCCACAAAGCCACCAACCCTAAAATTGATGAATCGATGAAATAGATTGGGAAAGAAGAGAAAGACGAAGAGGGGAAGGAGAAGAAAAATGGTGGAGAGAAAGAAGAGGGTTTGGTAAAAGACGAGAAACGAAAAAAAGGTTATAGGGATAGGAATGTAGTTTCAGTGTTTTTTCAAATTTCATTTTTTTTACAGAGGGGAAAAATAGTCTTTTCACCGTCTTCCGCCCACCAACTGCCTGAAAAGGTTATATTTGAACATAACCTAAATATATAGGATTATATTTGCACTTTCAATTAACGCAGGGTTATATATGCAATTTCATCAATTATATAGGGTTATATATGCACTTTTCTCTAAAGTTTATAACCCGATTCATGCAACGTAAAAGTTTTGTCTACATTTCTTCTAATTTACACTTTAGCCTTGGTCTTTCCATGACTTATGGAAATACCGTCTTTCAAGAGATGGGCTCATATAAGGATTAATAATATAAATAAATTACAATCACATTTTAAATTGGTATAGTGATCCTTTTGCTATTAAATGATCGAAAAAGTTTAAGTCGATCTCACTGAACTAAATTCACTAACTTAAAAATATATTGGCAGTATTACATTTGTCTTTTTTCGAGATGTACCCTAACTAGAAAAATACATCATTCACACAAAATTTAATCCAATTACACATATAATCAATGTTGAAACAATTAAAAGGGGAAATAAACCATTCCTCACCAGTAGAGAAGGCTCTATTAAAGGCACTCTTAGAAGGCGATTCCAATATTTATGTTCGGAAGCATTTTTGAGTCCAAAAATCCCTTTAAAGGCGGTTTGAAACTAATTAAAGGCGGTTCCACCTTTAATGGTGATTGATTAAAGGCGGTTCCACCTTTAATGATGATTGATTAAAGGCGGTTCCACCTTAAGAACCGCCTTCAATTGAGGTCCGAAAGCATTTTCAAGTTCGAAAATAGCATTACGAGTTCGAAAATAGCATTCCGAGTTCAGAAATGCTTTCCCTTCTCCCCTTTTATTTTAAAGGTGGTTCTACACACCCACACGATCGGTCAAGTGGTTGGGTGCTTGGTCTCAATCCCCGTTGGTCAGGGGTTCGATTCTTGGCAGCCGTAGTGTGGGAGTTTCCTCCAGTGGAGGAGCTCCTTGTGGGCACCAAATACAATCGTAGATCAGGTGTTTGACCCTTAGACAATGTGATTTACCTCCTCGTCGATGCCTGTGGTGTCGGGCGGACGGGGCCCTGAGGGCGAGGGTTTCGCCTTTAAAGGTGGTTCTACATTTAGAACCGTCTTTAATGGGCTCATCTTTTGTCCCAAGCCCATACTTAGTCTAAAACCTGAAAGGCAGAAAACCTACTTAATTTACTCCTTCATTTACTTCTACTTCTTCACCTTTAACATCGTCTTATGTCTCCCCCCCACTGCCACACCGCCGCCTCCACTCCACCGTTGCCTCACCCCACCGCCGCTCCAGTCCCCGACCCCGACACTCCTTCCCATTCCCCGGTGTCGCCGCTCGCCACTCCAGCCCCAGGGCGCTCGCATGCTGCTCGCCTTCTCTGGCACTCCTTCTTGACTCTGTTCTACTCCACTCCTCCGTCGATGCCAGTTCCTCTGTCGCTCCAACCTTCCCGACTCCATCCGCTCCACTCCCACCGTCGTCGCCTGAGCTCCGATGCCGACACCCTCCGCTACCAGAGATCTACGCCGCTAGAGAAACCGAAGTTGTTGTTGTGTTGATGTTGCTGATGTGTTCAATACTCCCTCTGCTTTTCTTTATTTGGCGCCATAAGTTTAAATGTTTAAATTTATGGTGAATGAAATCAGTGTCTAAAATTGAATTAAAAAATAAAAAAGTAGAATGAGAGATAAATTAATATGAAGATTGTCAAGAGGAGAAAGTGTACCAATATAAAGGGGGCCACCAAAAAAAGTGTGCTAAATACAGTTAAACAAAGGTAATACTCCACTCATCCTAGTAAAAAAGGTACAATCATTTTTTCTGTCTGTCATAGCAAAAAAGACATGGAAATTATCAAAAATAGCAGCGAATATGTTGTTAAATTTTCATAGTGACTTCTTTTAATTTCAATAACTTTCAGAATGAACTCATTATATTTCTAAAATATTCCTATATTTTCACAGTTATTACCTATCACATAAGCCTGTATAAGAAAGTAGAATAGAAATAGTTCCATCATTTTTTAATGGGACGAATGTAGAATTTTTATCACTGAAATATGAGCAAAGAGCATATATAACCCTACATAATTGACGAAAGTACAGATATAACCCTATGATAATTGAAAGTGCTAATATAACCCTAGATATTTAGGTTGTGTGCAAATATAACATTTTCTGACAGTTTAAGGTTGGAATTCAGTGTAAAGACTATTTTAATAAAAAAATACCTCTTTGTATCCTTCTCCTTCATTTCTCTATGTCTCCTGCGTTCTCTCCTTCTCCTTCTCGATTTTTCGGCGCTTGACTGAGGAGCGCCAAAAATGGTTGCCGATGATGGCAGAAGTGGCGTGGGCCTTGGGTTTGGTGGAGGGATGGTGGAAAACACGATTCGGCGGTGGCAAACACGAATCAACGGTGGCGAACACGAATTGGCAATCCTACGTTCTCGTAGGAGTGAGCCACTGCGTGCGTTTTTCGGAGAAGATCTAGGAGTGAGCTTGTAGAGGCCTGTGGTAGTTTCCAAATTAATGGCGGTGGCGAACACAAATCGGCGGTGGAGAAGAATAGTAGCGGTGAGGGGGAGGGGATAGTGTACGACGACGACGGTTTCAGGCGGCGGCAAAGGAGATGTGGCTAGGGTTGCAGGGGGGATGAGAAAATAAAATGGAGTGGTGGTTTTAGGGAGGGGGTGGTAGCGATCAGGAGGTGAGCGGGAGAAATGAGATTGGGAGCAGAGGAGGCGGCGGTGGTGGCATTTTTCAGTGGCGGTGGTTTCAGAGAGTAGAGGAGGCGAGCGGGAGAAAAGAGATTGGGAGCAAAGAAGGCAGTGACAGTGGCATTTTCTGGAGGCGGTGGTGGCATTTTTCAATGGTAATGGTAGCATTTTCAAGCGGCGGTGGTGGTTTCAGAGAGCAAAGGAGGTAGTGGTGGTTTCAGAGGGCTCTAGTGGTATTTTTGTATTGGGTTAACAGGGTATTTTGGTCATTTTCAGTTAGTCAATGCTCATAAATGGTCAGAAAATGATGGAATAATGGTTTTGGGGTTATATTTGCACTTATGTTCAATAATCAATTTTTTTTTGCACTAAAAAACAACTCAGAGTTATATTTACACTTTCTGCAACATATAATGTTATATTTCCCCCGAAATGATTTTATTTAAGTGTATAGATATTTTCTGAAGAGTCTGTCTCTTGAAAGATGGTCTTTCCATAAGTTATGGAAAGACCAAGGTTTAAAGTGCAAATTAGAAAAAATGAAGATAAAATTGTTAAGTTGCATGAATCAGATTATAAACTTTATAACTAGTACACATTACATAATACATTTTTAATATTACAACTAAGATATTTTAAATTTTATTATTCTAATTAAACTACATTTTTTTATAAGCACGTGAAAAGACGATTTTCTCAATACTTGGCATTTTCTGAATGTATTGGTAAATCTTGAACGGTTGAGTCATAAGGTAGCTGAGGTTGACTTTGGGGGTGGAATAAAATGTTTGCCCACGGATGGGGGGAGGAGCGTGAGAGCGCGTGGTAGTTGACAAAATCAAAATGCAAAATGGTTCATGAGACAATAGTGAGGATGGCATGACAACTTGCAGATCATGCGGACCCCACCGTGTCTTTTTTGCTTTTGCAGACACGTACACGCACGATGGTGGTTTGGAAAAATAAATAATACATTAAGTTTTCTAACAGTATCATGTTAATCGAGGTTAGCCACATTAATTGATTTTAAAATATGGTTATCCACTAGGGAGGATCCTAGATTAAAGACCTATAATCAAATGTGGATTTTGAGGAACCGTCTTTAACGAGAATTTGGGCGAGATTTTGAATTCGAAACTCCCTCTGAAGTCACCCATTCCATTTTAAAGGTGATTTTAAATCGATTATATGCGGTTCTTGAAGAACCGTCTTTAGTTGACATCAACTAAAGGTGATTCTATTGAAAAAAATATCTTTAATGAGCTGTCTTTATTTTATTTTTTGATCTAAGTATGTATAGCTAGGGTTTCTCTCTTCTTCCCTTACTATTTTTTCCTAACACCAAATAATTCCCTCGCTGTCTCCATGCCTTAACCATTTCCCCCACAAATTAAAACCCTAGATATGTGCTTCTCCCCTCCGCTGCCCTACCTCTACCTCACGCCCCTCACTCCTCCCTCCCCCTCTCCACCCCTCCCTCCCTCCCCCCCCCCCCCCCCCCTCCCTCCCTCCCTCCCTCCCTCTTTTTCTCTCTTCCACCATTTGTTTCCTCCGCTGACAATCTCCCTCCGCCGCGAAGGCCCTTCATCGAGAAGCTCCCTCCGCTAAACCTTCCTGCGCCGAAGCTCCCTGCGTTGCGGCCCTCCACCGGCAAGTCCCCTCCGCCGTGAAGCCTCCTTCGTCGAGAAGCCCCTTCGCTGCATCTCCTCTACCAGCATGGTCCTCCACAGCTATGTTCACTCTGTCGTAGATCTGTTTAATTTGTATAATTTCTTATGTTATTTGTTTTTCTTTGTCTCCATATTTGTATTTTGACTCCATTCTTATGCTTTTCCATCTATTTTTCATATATGTATTTTTGCTTTGCTGCCAGATTCCTTTGTTCCTGTCGTAAACAGTTTCCAACAATAAGAAATTACAATCTATAGCTAATTCTATAAGGAAACTAATTATACTACCATTTATAATCTCTCCTACAAGGAAACGATTTCTATTTCCTTAACAAAGAGAAGGTTTATAGAGAGAAATGACATTCAAAATAAGTATAAAATAAAAGGTCATATAACATGACAAGGCAATCACTTCAACTTTATACATTTTTTATTATGATATGAACTAAAATAAGTTTTATTAAAATAATAATATATTCTAACAGAGTTAAATTTTATGAACACAACCTGAATCGAATCGATCAGAATAAAAATACATTAAGTTTTAAAATACAAGTTCTAACATTTCAGTCTACAAAATAATCCAAACCCCATCCTCTTTATCATTCATCCAACTTATCTAATCTAGTATTTATTTAAACAAGATGAGGGCATAAGCAATCACACTTTCCATAAATGAACAAACCTTTTAGAAGCACGAATGCAATCCAATGTTTGGACTATATATGCTTCCAAGAAATAAACAAAAAGACAGGGCTCCTGGAATATAGGTATATATTGTTGCAATTATTTGATTTTCTTTCTTTAAATGTGTATATCTTGTTGGAGAATCTCTCCAAACACTCACTGACAAACTGGAATCTTAATCAGAAACTAAACTTATAATTAATGAGATAAGCTAATAATTACACGTTCAATTACGAAAAGAAATATCTGACACGAACTGACACGTTCATTTTCAGGCTCGCTTTATTCACTTCATTTGTATCTCCACCTAAAATTTATATAATCATGCTAATTATAATATCGAAATATTTAATGGTATATACATGAAAAAATCATGGATAAAGTATGATCAGTACGGATAAATAATTATAGTTATATATGAAACCAGCAACTGTGTATGTAATGGAATGGGTCAGGGATAGAGCGAATGTAAACTAATTATGTCCTGGTTTTGACCCACCAATCAAGGTGGATATAAGTTTATTCTCATACCGATCTCATTTCCATAAAAAATATTTTCATCCCCATCGCACGGGTCAGGTACGGAGCAAACCCTAAGTACTCCCTCCGTTTCTCTATTAGTGGCACACTTACCTTAATTGGATGTTTATTTTATATTGGCACACTTCCCATTTTTGGCAAGATTCCTTCAATTTCATCCACTCATTTTACTTTTTACTTTCTACATCCAATTTCATCCACTCATTTCCTCTACCTAAATCCAAACACCTAAACCCATAGTGTCAATATTAGTGGAACGGAGGGAGTATACATTCCATTCTCCCAAATTGATTTTGAATGAACTAAAATTAATTATAGTAAAACAGTAGATAAAACTAAGCTAACTAGAGCTTCATTTTAAACTTTTTCTGAACTGAATCGAAATAAAGTACTATAAATTACAGAAAATATGACTTAATTATCAGGATATGCACAAGAGGACAAAAGAGAATGTGTCACATGTTGACTAAGTAAATGGTCAAACGTAGTGATCACAAATGTGTTCAATTTTCAGTACAATGTCAAGTTTTATCCACAACGTACTCCCATTTGTGACAAATGTCGTATTCAGGCGGCTTTTTTTCTCCTTTAAATATGTTGATGATTCCTTCGTCCCACCGTAAATTACAGCATAATCATTGAACATCATTCGAGAAATATGTTTGATCGTTAATATTATACGGTAAATAAAAAGTTATTTTACAAAAATTACTTGTTACGACGAAGTCAATAATATCACATACGATAATATTATGTCTCATATATTTATTCAAATATGTAATCGAATTTTAATAGATAATAGTATTATAAAGTAGGTGGGTAATTTAATGTGAAACCAGGGAGTAATGTAAAGCTAGCCGCCTTAATGTAGTGCTTTCATTATAGATGGTGTGCTCATAAAATCATAGTAATTAAAATTGATTCATTTTGAAAAGTAAGGAATACAAGTTTCAATTCTTTAAATTGTTCTCACGTTAAGAGAATGGGTAAAAAATAAAAAATAAAAAAATTAGCTAGATTATTTTGAT
Source organism: Rubia yunnanensis (assembly GCA_037428765.1). Classification (NCBI taxonomy): domain Eukaryota; kingdom Viridiplantae; phylum Streptophyta; class Magnoliopsida; order Gentianales; family Rubiaceae; genus Rubia; species Rubia yunnanensis. Next base: position 1,310,636 of record CM075063.1, on the reverse strand, counting down.
ATAATTGAATCTTGGTGGAAAGTTACGATAGCGTCAGTGTCAGAGAATCGAAACACAGTGAAATGATGATTATGTAAAAGGTTCTTGCATAAACGTATAAAATCAATCATCCCAATCACTGAACGACTAAGTGAAAATGACAACAGATGCATAATCAGTATGCTTGTGTGGGGATACGACTTGCCAAACTGGGAGAAACAAAACTATTTGATCCTACCCGATCTGAAATTCGAAAGTTCCCACATCACATTATTAAATAAGTTTGAATTTATGTTTTGCCACTCGATTTTTTATTATGGGATTAAGTGGAGTAGAACTTTTCTGAAATGTTAATGTAACGATTGTAAATTTTCATTAAAACCTAGATGCATCATTTCAAACATTATTAGATCTCATTTAAATAATCTAGTCTTCTGAATAAAACTATGGGAACATAAATGTAATTTATAACTGATTAGACGGCCAACTTTTCCGAGATTACACAGTATAAATTGCTGACTTTCAAGCGGCCAATTCGTAATAATTGAATAATTAAGGGGAAAAAATCATCATGAAAGCCACTTTTAATTCTTACGAATCACACCCAGCCGTCCTATTTTCCTTTCATTTATTTATTACAACATTCTTCCTTCGCGCTTGTTTTAATTCTATTATATTTCAAACACTACTGTTTCTCTATTTGTGGCATTATATGTTCAGATGATTGAATTTGGGTGATTAAAATAAGTCGATGAAATTGAATGTAAAAAGTAGAAATGAGTGGATGAAATTGAAGAAACATTGCCAAAAATAGAAAGTGTGCCAATATAAAAAATAACCTAAAAAGGAAAGTATGCCGTAAATAGAGAAACAGGGGGAGTATTCAAATTGGAGAGCGCTTCTGGTTAAACTGCTTAACAATTAAATTAGTTACAAACAAATAATTTCTATAACTTTAAATATCAAATATAATTAAGTAAACTTTTAAATGCATTTTTAAAGTTTTTTTAAAAAAATTGAAAAATTTGTTGAAATAAATGAAAATAAATATTAAATTATTATATTAATTATAAAATGACCACGTCTAACAGTTAGACGGTCTAAAATACAATTTTGTGTTATACTAAATTAAATTAGTCCGGAGTACACCCTTTGTACATGATGAGACTGCAACAATATTACTCATTTGATCAATTTGATTAAGTTTTACTATTAAATATTATTATATATGTAATCATATTATCATGAGATAAAGTGCTTATATAGTTAAAATACATATTTATAATTCTAATTCTACATGATTAAATTGTATTCATTGTCATTAAGTTAGTGTCTTTGTAATATTTCCAAGTGTTATTTTGTGTCTTTATCTGTATTAATTTATTTCCAAATTGTATTAGTATGTGGAGTAAATTATTGTATTTGTGTGTCATCACATTCAGCAAAGTCCAGAAGATGGACTAATATCATGGAAGATTGGATCTAATATAGCCCAATAAGCCCAGCTTATCTGATTGGACTTCGCCCAATGGCATTCTAGCCTCAAATCCTCCTATAATTCTCCTCTCTTTTTTTTTTTTGAATTAAATAGTCGTTCTCATTCTCATTCATTATAAGATCGTTAAATATTTGTGCTAGGTTAAGGTCGCATAGCCCTTAATTAGCAAATATAATTAATATGTTGAAATGTTTTTAAAAAATTTAGCTCACACATTGTGGGGTGAGCCTCCCACAAGTAGACCTATCATTATATTTATGTGTCATAAAGATGATCTACTACTCGACTCGCACCTCCAATTTTTTGTCTTCATTGGGTTTTGACAATTATGTAGTTTGAAGAGGGTACAACTGGGTTTCTCCATTTGGAGATGAGAGTGTCTGTTGTAGGAATTTCGAGGGTAGGTAATTTTTGTGCAGTCAGGTACTTCCATGTTTATTCAATGTTGGCCAGATTTATCCGCATCGGGTTGCCACAAGTCTGTAGCTTTGATGTGAACCTTTTTGTAGGTTGCCGTTGAATTTCTCCAATCAACACGGCGGGATGTACTCCATATGTCGTCGGAGTCGCGAGGGAACCAAACACACATAGAAATAAAGACATCAAAACAAACTAAAATAGAATTAACCTAAATCATGTCTTCATTTAGGGAAGTCATGCTACAAACGCATATCTACTATAGCCCATAAGTAATTATCGCCTTAAGAGTATTGTCCTCCGAACTCGCCGCAGGTGTGGTGCTGCAGCCAGTGGGAACTCCGTTGTGCGCCAGAGATTCTGTTCGACGAATATATACTTCTATATAAAGATCCATTTTCCTATTTTTCAGTTGGCCAAACCACGTACTCCCAGCCACAGGATGACCTATTTTGACTGTTGCCCGGAACCTAACACCACTATTGACAAAGTCAACCAATGCTTCTAATCGACTATCCATCGCAATCGCCACAAAGCTTCAGTGACTACAACCGACTACGATGAATGTTTGTTAAGCGACTAGATAACACATTGAGTAGGGATAGATTACAGGGATGTACTAGAGAACAAATTACGCTTGATGTGCTTTAGGCCTGAATTTTTGGCAGGACCGAGGTGGGAACGAACCGATCACTGCCTTATTGTTGGACATATATTGATTATATCATATGGAAAATCAAATAACAAAATTGAACGAGCAATTAATATATGCAAGAATAATATAATTTTATTAATTATTCAAGCATACAATCGAAAAGCTTAAATTATAAATAATCAAAGCATAAATCATGTTTCAAGTAATGATGGAGTCACGAGTAACACTCGCTGCCCTTGAAACGAATGAGTCCCGTCGTGGACATCGTTCCCTAGGATAAAACCATCGAAGGTAACAATTAACACGTAAGAGTTACCTCGGATTCACGCAAGGCCCGAAGGACTATCACCTTGACAGAGCATCAACTGGAAACTTCGAGAAAGACAGACAGAAGACTCAAGTTTAAAATATGAAGGGACTTGAGAAATGGTGTGTATTTTCTGACTGACTTAGAGGCTCTATTTATACTGCTCTAAGAGACCCTAATCATGGAAACATGATATTCTGATTTTCTGTAATTAGAGAAGAATATTCTCCAATCACCAACTCACCAAATCCGACACATTCCATGAATACTCGAATAAAATCTGCTGGAAATGGAAGAAATATTGGCACAAATATTCTTCATCGTATTAAATATGGTAAACCGCATATTTATTTAAGACAAGATATCTCACAAAATATGGAAATATTTTGTTCTTATCTCTTAAGAATTACACACAAGCAATTCCATATATACTATGCGGTTGGGCCTTCCAGAGACTTCCATGCGGTCCATACGCATTTTGGACAGTCCAGAGAAAATTATCCAGGCCAATTTTCGCCTATTTTTTTCCTCTTTCAAGAGTGATATTTAAAACATTCATATCTCATTCACCCTTGATCCGTTTTGAGAGTTTAAATAGTCGATTTTATAGTACTCGCGGAGGAGAACCCAAAAATGACATCCACCGACCCAAAATCCATTTGGGTCCCACTCAAACGAAGCCCAAAAAGTTGACGAATTTCAACCTTTAACCATCATTTTCCAACAATCCCCCACATGAATAGATATTGATGTAGGAATCAGAACAATCACATCAGACACGGAGTTTGACTTGGTGATAGATTCATTTCGACGGCATAGATGCTGCATAGGATAAGTAGGTGTCACCCTTTGAACTTTCCCTTGAGAGAGTACACTTAGCCCACTGGTTAGGAGGTAGACGCGATGTCCTTGAACTTCCCCAACCACTTGTGTGAACGACAATGCACTTCCCACAGACATCTTTCCTAGCCCTTGCGCTTTCCTCGGTTGTGTCCATTAATCAGGCCATGGCACACGCCTAGTTCTGTAAGGTTTCTAAGGAATTGCGTCCCAACAATTCCCTTTCGAAGCGGCCACACTTCTTGCTTACATAGGTGATTCTTGGTGTAAGAGCAGTTCCGTAAACTATTGCGCTCTTTCGAGTACTACATACTCGATGCCTTGAATCATTAAAAGCAACCTAATGCTTAACCTCCATTCACATCACTGTTTCTTCATCATAGGAATGCGACAGGAGGTATGAAACCCCCACAGTGATCGCGATGGGTCTTTGCAGTTTAGTTGTCCCTTTGAACCTAGATCTTGGGATCTCCAGTCACATAGGTTGGGTGTCCACGTACGTAACCCACCATTTATTAGACTTAGTCATATTCCTTTCGATGAGTTCTCAACTAACTCTCGATTCAATTTCTTCGTCAAGAAATCGATTGAATCCTTTCGTCAAAGAATAACAACTCTTATCAATTGACCTTACGTAGTCAACATCGATAATTCTCGTAGAGAGTAGTCGTCCAATGGTAAAGTGTCTATGTCGAGACACACCATCATCGATATGGCTTTAAGCTACAAGCTTTACGCTACACCAATACGCATAAAAATGCTTTGGTCATCCGAGGGTATATCTTTCCCAATTTTGTCCAACACGATGGACTTAGATTCCTCTATGAATCTAGCAAGAGAGAACCATTTCTCTACACAACTCAAGCCATATCCACAAGTCTCACACACAGCTTGTTTCCAGTGATCCTTTTTAGATTACTCGTGTATCATCTTACTATCCATTGTAAGAATAGTCTAATGTGCACTTTAATAAGTACAACAGACTATCAATGACTCTTGAGTTATCTTCTTAAGAGACACCTCACCTTTACAAAAAGGTAACTCATAATGTTTAGAGTCATTCCATTGAATACGACATATCTCCAAGAGACTCAATCATCGTATCAATTTTACTATCAATGAGAAAATCATAAATCAAAGACATAAATGACATGGTCATTTTTCGTGTCTCTTAGCGTATCTGCCTTCATCAAACTCATTGATTTAATATCACTGGCTAGAACAATTAGTTTGATCACATGATGGATCATTTAGGAGCATTGAGCTTTTCATTTTTGCCCTATTCAGATTTTAATATCTAAGTCTCCAAATAACCATTTAGGTCCATTAGATGTACTTCTAGCTTTCACAAAACCTTGATAGCAAGTACCATCACCCTTGGACTCATTCTCACGTCTAGAGAACACCCATCAAGTACACAAATATACTTACTAATTGTTCAAATCTACTAGTACTCTAGTGATTTGCACTCATGGTAGATCAATCCCTCTATTGATCACCACTTTCCACAAAAATTATTTCATGGAATCTCGTTTCCTTCGTTGGTTTATCCCTGATCCTTAATGATTTCATCTATTGACTCTTAAGTCCATTTAAGATAAATCAAGATCTTTAACAGAAACTTCCACAAAATACACTTTCCATCAAGATATATTTCTAGTTTCTGCATAATATTTCTTGTGAATTTCAAGAAATTGATAGCACTTCAACATTGTGCATATCTAGTAAAGATACTGTTTAAGTATTACTTTTACTACATTCGCAATATGCCAACCCACACATTCGAAAGAACTTTTAGGATGGCTCTATGAGGAGCTTTATTTTTCTCCTTCTTGGGGTATCTTATTTAAAAGATCGCCAGCCAACTTAAAGGCTCCCCCACAATGCTTGATCATTTCTAGCAATTTCCTTCAATCACCAAATGACCTTGCAAATGTCTACATTGTGAATCACATTCCCCATAGGATTCTATGTATTCACATCATGGTCACAGATAACCTCATATGTTTTCTATGCATCACGTAAGTGGTTTCGTTAATATACAAACCCAACTTACTAAAAGTCCGTGTGTTCAATAATGAATCAAACACTAGGTTCTTACCCATAAAATTTCTTTTAGGGCTTGATCCTTTCAACAATCAAAACACCTTCATGTATTGATCTTTTATCGTGAAAGTCTCGTTTATTCCTTCAACTCCCTTGGAATTAGAGATAACTAAACTTTCCGATCTCAATTAATCGTTCTTCCTCGCATGACCAATACCACAACCGATGCAGTATCAATCAATCGAGGATTCGATTAACTCTCACTAGGGCGCAGTGTGAGTTTACCAACTCCACACAATGCCCATTTTAAAGCCAAGCTTCAGTACAACTGTACTTTACTTTCAGACTACTCAAATCAAACTTGAGTGTCTTTATGCTCGAAACACATTCAAGTCCATTGCTCAACTCAAGTTTGAGTGCACTGCTCGACTTGATTTCGAGTTTACCCTTTTGGTTCGAGTTAAAGTCCTCCCGACTTGATCAACTTGATTCAAATCTCTCGTGGTTACTTTTTCACTTCAAGTACCTATCAAAATTCATATCGTCGTTGAATTTTTATGTTTTCGTCTACCCCCCACATTGGGCTGGTTTTATTAAACATCCCCACACATATTAAGTTTCTCAAAAACTCGTGTCTTGGGGTTCCTAGACCAAATGTCTTAGGATTACTCATCTCAGAATTCTAAGGCTTTCCAACCAAAAATCTAGAGAATTGACCAAATGTCTTGGGGTTCCATATCTCATGATTCTTAGATTTTTCAACCATAAATCAAGAGATTTGACCAAAAGTCTCAGGATTCCCATTCTCAGGATTCTTAGTTTTCTCAACCAAATTCTTGAGATTTTCCCCTCAATTCTTTGATTACAAATAATCAAAGGTTTTTAGCATAGTTATGATAACTCATGCTTTAGGGTTTATACCATGGTTCACAAGAACCAATACCCTAGACATAGTTGTAAACTAATGTCTTCACGTTCACATTTATCAGGTCATACAAAATAACCAGAATATGTCAAACTTCGAGCTCATATGCTCTATCTGTGCAATCTAACAATTGTCACTCGTGAGCCATATGCTCGTAAGCGATCAATCAAGATAGCCAATTATCGGGACAAGCCTTGTCAAACCTTTCATTGCATCAAAATGGCACTTTCCCAAACAATTAATATAATTATAGCATATAAAGCATAACACAATTTTAGACACAACATAGATCTAAAATTTTTGTACATGCAGCTAAATCAAGTCCCCAATGTCACATACTTCATTCATGCACAAATATATTTCACTCTTGCCGAGAGATGTCATGTTTAAGTGCAAATGAAGTTTACCAATTTTTCGCATGCGATTCTCAGACCAAGCATATAAAAGTCATGAATCACTAGCAGCACATTTGCACACAAATATGGTTTAAATCTTTAACCAATATGAGCAGCCCACATCACCAAATTATTATACCATGCAAAATAGGTATTTCAACATTTGATTAAGTATTTAAGCAAATACTCTAACATTTCAAGGGCTTCGGAAATTAAACATGTCTCATAATTTCCAAACATATGTACTGCTTTCATGTAATTGAATAATAATGTCTGATCCCATATTCTAAACTCATGGCATTTTTCCCCGTAAATTTAATTCAATCTTTCATGCAAATAATCAAATATGATTTCTTACCATATCAACATTTAATCTCATAAGCATGAATATCACGGATTTAGCATATTTCCATAATTATGCCATGTAATTTAACATACATGCTTAACTCAGTTTTCCACATAATCAAGGGATTAATATAACCAAATCCATTTACTATCAAATTTGATAGCCTTAGTGTACTGGACATATATGTGCAAATATTATTCACATAACTCTCTTTGTAACAAAGTCATGTTTACGTCCAGATTCACGCAAATGGTTATCAAATATAATCCAAGCAATATATGTATATATAGCATATGCCATGATTCACTTTAATTAACGTGTATACGTACCATAGTTGCAAAACCGTGGTTACACTCTTGATTCTTTCATGTTGCCAAGCAAATCCTGCCGTATCTCCATGCCTAGTTTCCCTTCCATAAGAGATATACAACCGTGTATACTCGGATTCACCAATGCGTACATACAAAAGATTTCCATCGTTAAATATATGTACAAATCTCAAATATCGTAGTATAATATTTTAAATAATTATACATAACAAATTGCTCAATATGATTTTGTTGTAAATAACCAAAATCATTAGCATGCATATTTTCACAACTATACAATTTCCATAAAGCATGCAATTAAATATTTTCGCAAACTTGCAAACCATATGCATATTTTCGGACAAACATTGATATGCATATTACTGCAGTCAGATCGGATAGATTGCAGCATTCTCACGGATAAATATGGTATGCATGCAGTCAGATCGGTATGCATAATATGGTATGCATATTAATACAGGGGTTAATAAGTATATCAGGCAACTGATATATGCAAATTGATTGCAGCATGCAAATGCAAATTCTGACTTCACGCATGCACCTTTTCGACGAAATCAATATAAATCAACAAATATCATTCGTTTCAAGACTGTTGGACATATATTGATTATATCATATGGAAAATCAAATAACAAAATTGAACGAGCAATTAATATATGCAAGAATAATATAATTTTATTAATTATTCAAGCATACAATCGAAAAGCTTAAATTATAAATAATCAAAGCATAAATCATGTTTCAAGTAATGATGGAGTCACGAGTAACACTCGCTGCCCTTGAAACGAATGAGTCCCGTCGTGGACATCGTTCCCTAGGATAAAACCATCGAAGGTAACAATTAACACGTAAGAGTTACCTCGGATTCACGCAAGGCCCGAAGGACTATCACCTTGACAGAGCATCAACTGGAAACTTCGAGAAAGACAGACAGAAGACTCAAGTTTAAAATATGAAGGGACTTGAGAAATGGTGTGTATTTTCTGACTGACTTAGAGGCTCTATTTATACTGCTCTAAGAGACCCTAATCATGGAAACATGATATTCTGATTTTCTGTAATTAGAGAAGAATATTCTCCAATCACCAACTCACCAAATCCGACACATTCCATGAATACTCGAATAAAATCTGCTGGAAATGGAAGAAATATTGGCACAAATATTCTTCATCGTATTAAATATGGTAAACCGCATATTTATTTAAGACAAGATATCTCACAAAATATGGAAATATTTTGTTCTTATCTCTTAAGAATTACACACAAGCAATTCCATATATACTATGCGGTTGGGCCTTCCAGAGACTTCCATGCGGTCCATACGCATTTTGGACAGTCCAGAGAAAATTATCCAGGCCAATTTTCGCCTATTTTTTTCCTCTTTCAAGAGTGATATTTAAAACATTCATATCTCATTCACCCTTGATCCGTTTTGAGAGTTTAAATAGTCGATTTTATAGTACTCGCGGAGGAGAACCCAAAAATGACATCCACCGACCCAAAATCCATTTGGATCCCACTCAAACGAAGCCCAAAAAGTTGACGAATTTCAACCTTTAACCATCATTTTCCAACACTTATGCCGCTAGTGACCGATTTAATGCCGTTGACCGCATTGACCATGACCTGTTAGGCGGCCTTTGACTAGTCCGGGAAGCCGTTTACTTTGGTGGACCACCGGCGAGCTCGTCGTACAGCTTTGCCGGATCGCCCGTGACCTCGCTGGAAGAGTCGCTGGTTACCACCTACAACGTTGAGTTGCCTCTTGTCTGCCCAGCATTTCTGATTCGTCGACCTATGTCGGAGCCGACTAGGTCTGGTGGCCGCCGAAATCCACTTGCTGATCTGGTGGCTGCTAGACTTCTTCGGCGAGAAGCCGATGACGTTGCTAGGCCGTTTCGACAGAGCGACGATTGCCTTGCCGGAACGCTCGTGGCTTCTCAGGGACGCTGGCTGAGTCCGGCGATCTACGTCATTTTTTGCTGGCGGAGGTGGTCACCGGAGATTCCGGTGGCGGCGGCGACGGGGGTCGTGTCAACAACGAGCGTTCCCCAACATTCTACAAACTAAAAACACGAAAAGCATAGAAAGAAAATAAAGGAACGGTAACCTGGTTGACGGTAACCTGGTTGACGGTAACGGTAGGCTTTTGGACGGCCGGTGGCGGTAACGGTAACCTCCCTAAGACTAGGGTTTGGACCTGGTCGAAGGGAGGGCTTTTATTTAGTGAGAGAATTTTTGGATAAGACGCGTTCAGTCGCTAATGTTAAATATCCTTCCTTTTCTTCTTACTAGTATTGAAATGAGAAAATATTCAATTAGACCAATCAAGTAAAATATCAATTCAATAGTTTTTAGAGGCAAATTATAATTATTTATATATTACTATTCCCTCTGTTTCATTGGATTGTCCAGTCCATTTCTGCACAAATCCATTTTAGGAAAGATTTGACAAATTAAATGACATTCTTACCCTTCAAAAACTATAATTTTATACTAAAATCCTAACCCTACTTCAAACCAATTGGCATCCTTCTTGCCTCCCAAACCAGCACCTCTCCTCTCTTTCTCCTCCTCCTCCTTCTTCTGCTTTTCTTCTTCATCTGATAATTCCCCAACCCCAAAAAATCAAATCCCCAAATTCTTAATTCCCCAATCCCGCCATCCCTTTCCTTCCCCTCAATCTATAATCGTAGTCGTACCATCATTGTGTCACCGGCAACCACCGCTCCCTGCTCTGCCGCTCCCTGCTCCTTCGGAAGACACCAAATATAGAAGAGGTTTCGCGATTCGGGCTCTTGCCGGACAGGCTGACTGAAGAAATTGAGGTGGCGGATAGGGGTGGTGTGGTGTGGCCTGATGGTGGTTGTGGTCTGGTTTGGACGGAAGAAATTGAGGTTGTAGAAATGCGGGTGCGGGTGGTGTGGACTGAAGAAATTGAGGTTGAAGAAACGTGAATGGTGGTGGTGTGGTCTGGTGGCGACGTGACTTGGTGGTGATGTGGTGGTTGAAGAAACACTCTGACAGAGGGAGGAGGTTGAAGGTGGTGGCGATGGGTGTTGAGGGCAGAGGGAGAAGACAGAGGTTTTAGGTGGGGTATTTTAGACTTTTTATAAAGATGAAAAAAATCCCAGCCTTTTCTCTTTCTGCAAAAAAGGCTGGAACGAAGGGAGTATACATTTTAAAAGTTTTTCAAAGTTATAGCAGTCTCATTGCAATAAATATCAAATTATTCCATTAATCACATCAACTAGTATAAAATAGTTTAGTCTCGTGGTTACTGGTTAGTCGATTTAAAACAAAGATTTTGTGTAAAAAAAGAACGAAAGAAAAATAGATCTCCTTCAAAAAATAAAAATAAAATACAACGCCTTCGTGCATTTCTCCTTCAAAGGCGCATTTTATCCATAAGCTCTATACTCACGCCTCCACTGCTTGAAATGTATTCCGTACTAAAACTTTTCCAGTTTTCTTCCCCCCAATTTTCTTCCCGCGCAACAAATTCGCTCCAAATTCAGAAACCCTTTAAAATATTTCCTCTCCTCTTGATAACAATGGCAGATTACTCGTAGCCCCACCAATCGTACCGTTCGATTCTCGCCGGAGCCGGCGACGGAGTATGAGCGATGACCGTGATCGGCGGCGGCGGCAACACGAAGGCGGCGGCGGCGTTCGCCAAGACAATCTGCTCAATCTGCTACGAGGACCTCAAACCCATCGTCGAAGATCTCCAGTCGATCTCCATCTGCGGCCATGTTTTTCACGAGCTCTGGTAATATACTAATCTCGCCCTAGGGTTGCGCGAAATAGGAAATGAAATGATTTGATGAAGCTAAATGCAGTGATTTTTAGGTACAATTATGCTGAGATTATTAGGGTTTTGGATTATTATATGCCGAAGAAATGTAAATTGAGGGAAATTTGTTGGTATATAAATGTAGCCTTCAACAATGGTTCGAGTATTGCAAGAATGGGAAGAAGAAGAACTGCCCTGTGTGTAAGCAGAACTGTTCGAATGCGAATGTGGCTCGTCTGTATTTCCAGTCCATTGGAGATCCTAATGAACAGACTGCTTTGCAAAAACCGAGGCCCTGCGAGGAACATCCCGAGGAGCTGCGCGGCGAGATTTGTAGGTTGGAAGGGAAGGTGTCGAGGCTCAGCTCGGATTTGGATCAGCAACGGGGAATATGTGAAGCTTCTAATTCTGAGGTACTTCAAGAAACCTTGGATTATTTGATATCATTGCCATTGCACTGTAGACATTGTTTGGAAAAGTCTTTAACTATTTTTGGGAATGTTTGGCTCAGGTGCTTGCTTTAAAGGAAAAGCTAAGAGTGGAGGAAGCTCAAAAGAAGGAAGCTTTGAACCAGAATGCTGTAATTCAGAGACTTATTAAATCGAAGTCTGAGGTAAGTCGGTGTTTTGTAGATATGTGAGCTGGCATAAGCACAAATGGATTAATGGAAGTTATAATGCCACAGGATTTGGACCTATCGACCTTGGAATGCATGAGGCTTCAGAATAGAAATATGGCATTAGCGAAAGAACTTGCAGCCCTTAAACTGTGAGTTGTTTGCAGAACAGTCAAATTGGAAGATTTGAATTTTCTTTTCTGAGTACTTCGAGTTACCGAGACTGGCTTTGTGGGTTATGATGCAGTGTAGCTGATTTGGACTTGAACGAGGATGAGGTTGTGAAGCTGGCTTGCCTGGGTAATGAGGTGAACAGCAAAGAGACAGTGGATGTTCTGAAGAAATCATTGGTGATCCGTAACAAGTATGTATTTTTGGAATCCACAATGCTTTATTGAACTGAGCTGGATCTATATAGAATAGCATTGCACTTTGTTCCTCTTTTTTTGTTGTTTTTCATTTGATAATAGTTGCTGTCATTTGAACCTTGACCAGGAGCTACAAGGAATTGATGACCAAGTGTAACTTGCTTGGAAGAGGTGAAGCCCGCTCACTCACTGAACTGAAGAAGGCTCAAGAGAAGATAAAGAAGCTTAAAGTAAGTTTCTTAATCCTAAGCCAGTCGAGCAAAGTATAATGCAACTTTTAATGCCGACTAATATCCAATTATCCATAAATTTCAGGAAAGGGTTCAACATCTCGAGTCCATTGTAGAAGTAAGAGATAATGAAGTTTTGAGAACACTGAAACCATTGCGAACAGCTACTAGTCCAGTTAATGCGGTTAATGACAGATTTCACGTACACATTAAAACTGGTGTACGAACATATGAAGATCAAAATGTAGCACCTTCCCTCCGAGCAACAAATTTGGAGGAAGACAAGGACCTGGATGATTATTCTTCTCTTTCGAGAAAGAAAAGGAAGCTTGGTTCTTTGGGATCTTCGAGTCATGTAGGTAGTGTAGAAGAAGCGGTTGCTAGAAAAGTTGCCCCAGATTATGAGGAGAAAGAGACTTTCTTTATTCATGAAGATGAGAATGTCACAGAAGCTTCTGCACCTGCATTGCATCATAGACATTACAAAATTTTATCTGAAAATGGAGTGAAGCTTGGGGAAAACTCAAGAACAAGAGATCAAGAAGCTGATACTCACGGTTTCAGGCAATCCGACAAGGACAAATCATCTGGTGTAAAAGTAGCTACTCAGTCTGAAACTGAGAAGAACTCTGCAATCCTGGATGATGATGTTATGGTGATAGATGATCCATCACCATTCCAGTCCTTTAAAGTTAACAAAAAGACCCCTTCACCAGTTGCTAGCTCAGGTGATCTCTTCTCTTCTCTTTGATCTTTTGTTATTATTTCAAATGCATCCTACTAACACCCGGAATTTTTAATTGTGGGAAAAGTTATACATCTTATTTTGATCAACACCACCCCCAATTTTACTTGTAAAATATCATCTTTAATATATATCTGAATCACATTTTTTATTTATTTAAACACATTATCATCCCCTTAATTTATTCATTGACTTAGACACTTGCCACAAACTACAGGAACCCGCTTGTTTGCTGCTGAATTGCCAGGTCCTGATGGGACCAAATGGCCTTTGGGGAAATGGTGCAAGAGGGCTCAAAATAAAGGACAAGCCTCATTGTCAATGGGACTGCAGGGTTCAAATAATAACTCTGGGGACTTGATTGCTGTTGGGGCTGATGGTAGGGGTGGCACAATCAAGGTTCTGAGGTCTCTCAACCAATCACCATTGGTGAGTTCTCGCTCTTTTGGCATTGTTTACTTAGAAGATATGCATATATTTCTAAAGTTGGAGCATCCATGCATTTTACTTATTTTTTTAATTATCTGTTCCTGCAAAAGCCACTGCTTTATTTGCACATTTGAATGGCTGGGTAATATCTTTGTTTTCGATGCTGTGAACGTGTTGAGAAAACACAAACTATTTCACTTTCTGGATAAACATATAAGGCATCATACATGGAAAATAACCATCTACTTAATTAGTCAAATTGTCCGGCATTTGCACGTGATGACAGAAGGTAAAGGAAAGCTCTTTGCAAATCCGCCGTTATAAATGAATGTCATTGTGCTGTTGGATTCTTATGGTGCAATGTTCAGTTCGGTGTCCAAAAAGAATTTGACTTGACCTTCTCCTGTTTGCAGCACATTCCTTATTCTTTAGGAAAAAAATTTCTTACACTTTGTAGCAATTGATAACATTCAATTTGTGCAACCTGTGATTTCATGTAAACGTACTTTGGCCCTGTTCCTTGAAGTGAATGAACAACCTGTGATGATTCTTGGGGTGCATTAGTTCCTTAAAGGTATAGGTATAATGGTTCCGACTCCTGACATTGATGTTAGCTACGTAAAATGATGAGTGTTGGTTTTGGTGTGTTTCTTGGAAGATTAATTTGTGTCTTTCTTTGCACAAAGAGTTTAATGGCAATTCTCTATTTCTTGTAAGCAGGACAATAGAGCAACTCAGATGAGTACCCGAACCAACCAAATTGGAGCCAAAACGAGTAGTAATCTGAAGATCCATGGAAACAGGCAAATAGAGCAGTTTTTTGGAAGGGCTAGTAGTCAGCCACAAAAGTTCTGAAATGGGCAAATATCAAGGCCATTTACAAGAATTAGAATTTTTGGCAAGTTTTCTTGTAGCGCTACAGTGATATCCTTGTAAGTTATTTCCAGTAACTGTGTCATATGTAACTTCAATGACATGCTGCAATATGACAATCGAATGTGGTAGTAAAGAAGCATAATCTTCTTGTATTGTTAGGAATATATGATCGTACTTTCATTTTACCCGTTCTTGTCCCTCTCAGGCATCTGAACTGTAGGAGTGTGCGTACGTAGATTAGACTAGAACAGTGCACATTCTCATGATAGGACTGGTCATTTTTAGTGCTTGGCCGGCAAGCAAAAATGTGCTCATTTTGATTCTGAAATTGGATTCTAAGCATAGAAGATAGAAGAAAAGATCAAAATGTGTTGTAGGTTGAAAAGTTTCTTGTGTTGGGATGAAGTTGCTGTGTAAAAGTGCAGAAAAGAAAGGTAAAAGTTCCATGTTTGTGTGCTGTTCCCTGGTTTATTTGCAAATACTATGTTCATTAGTCTTCTCTCTTGTTTGCTTAGTTCTTTCCTTCCCACGGTTAGTGCTAAATACAATGCAGGTGATATTGGTTATCGACTTATTGTCACTTAGGCTCTGTTTGGCAGAGCTATGCTTGTAAGCAAAACTGGCTTATTTTAACAATAGGGAGATACTAGCTTATGCTTTTCTCCCAAAATTAGCTTCTGCTTTCAAAATAAGCTGACTTATAGCACTTTACCAAACACTAAAAAATGTTTTTCCTATAAGCACGCTCTGCCAAACAGAGGCTTAATAGGAAATTGTAGCCAAATTGATGAGTGTTAAGAAATATTCAGTATTCCCTGCATGACCTTTAGGAACTTATGGTGTTGCTATACCACACCATGTATTTTATTAGGTTATGCCTTAATACGTATATATATATATGTATAATACTAATTTTAAATTTTCAAAAAAAAAAAAAAACAAAAAACCAAAAAAAAAACAATGCTGCCACCGTCGGAGCCACTGCCACTGCCACTGTCGCTGGAGCCATCGCCACCATTGGCGGAGCCACGGGCACCGCCATCATCGGAATCACCACCGTCGTCCACGGCCTTCGTCCCCAACCGTCCGTCCCCAGCTCCATCGTAGGCTGCCACCGTCCCTAGCCCTTTGCTCGCCTTCTCCTTCGCCTTCGTCCCCAGCAAAACCCTAGCCCGCTGTCCTTGTCCCCAACCACCCACCGTCGATGCCCAGCTGATGCTCCACCTCCGTCCCCCGTCGAGCAAAACCCAGCTCAAGAGGAGAAACGAGAACTGGAGAGGAGAAGGAGAACTGGGGCGAAAGAGTATTGGGGTAGGAGAATCGGGGCAGGAGAATCGTGTGAGGAGAACTGGGCGACGAGAACTGGAGAGGAGAAGGAGAAGCCGGACTAGAGAAGGAGAGCGGGGAGAGAAGGAGATCGGGACCAGAGAAGGAGAGCGGGGAGAGAAGGAGATCGGGACCAGAGAAGGAGAGCGGGGAGAGAAGGAGATCGGGACCGGAGAAGGAGAGCGGGGCGATGAGAACCGAGCTTCCTTCTCATTGCCGGCCGTCCTCCACCTCCGTCGAAATCACCGCCGCCGTCCTCCACCACCAGAGAAGACGAACTCACCGCCGTCCTCCACCTCCGGTGAAATCATCGCTTGCTGCCGTGCACCACCATCGGGAAACACCAGTGGCGGTGGTATTGTGTTTAAATTAAAATTTTATTTAATATTAGTTTTAATTTACTTTAATTATTCAAACTAAATTGAAAATACATATTATATATTCAATAGTATAATGGCGTATTTAAGTAAAATATAAGGATTGATATAGTGATTCACTTCTTTTACCAACCGTTAAAAGTAAAAGGCTGGTCCATTCAAGTATTTTTCTATAAAAACAATTCAAAAGCTTGTGTTATTTCATTGATATGAAGAATAACCCTTCCCGCATTGCGCTCAAGCCATGTTCCTCAGAGTTTACCTAAAATAACTTAAGCTAAATTTCATTAAAACAAATTTCTATTGAATTAAAATGCAAATAAGCTCCGTAGAATGGGCCTCATAACCCATATTTCGCGAACTTTGACATTAAGAATTTTTCTTCAAGGTTGCTTTTCAGTACTAAACCAACGAATTTTATATGTATCTCAGAAAAGTAAATCAACCATATTCATTAGCACCAGATTGTTTTACATGTACAGGAAACTAAAAATTATTACCGAAAATTAAGATTTACGAATAAAAAATTGTCCAATAAAAACGTGCAGCTCCAAAAAGCTGTGATGGCTAAAATAGGAAAATGCGTAGTACTATGTTTGGAATAATAATGCAACTTACAAAATAAAATAGGAAAATGTGAATAGTACGCAGATGGCTTAGTTTTAAAAACATTGACCGTTAATTACTGATTAGTGATGATTAGCGACGAAAGTGTCTTGATTACGTACTTAAACATAAGTTATTGTTACCACTTTAACTTTACCTTAGGCAAGCTAGGCCACCGGTGGTCAATGCAAATTTGCAATCATGTTCACATTTTTATTATTTCTATCTTTCTATGATGTTTGATTTAATCATAGTATATCTTAATAAAATACACATTTTTTTGAATTCAGCTGAATAAAACTAAAATAAGTGTACTGAATAGTAATAATAATATGACTAAATTTAGTTAACGTCGTATTTTCTTGATCTTATTTGTGCTTCAGTCAGCTTAGTTCAGTTCAATTTAGCAGAAATTTATCCCACGAAATTTAACTAATTTTTTATATTTAAAAGATCATATTATTTCTATTAGTCAATGTACAAAATTTTAATTCTCAATAGTTCAGCTTATCACAAAAACTTGGGTGAGCCGGCCTCATCCAATTTTATGGTGAGACGAACGGTTCAAGTACAATTATTTAAGGGTAATATGCAAATATAACCCTATATGTTGAAGAAAGTGCAGATATAACCCTCAGTTCTTTAAAAGTGCAAAACAACCCTAACTGTTGAATGAAAGTGCAAATATAACCCTCCGACCATGATTCCGGCGTTGACTAACAATTTTCGGCCATTGACCAACTTGAAAGTAAAAAATACCCTTATGCCCCAAGCCTTAAATGAGAAGGATAATTCTACCCTCTTCGCCAACCACCACCACCACCACCACCCCACCCCACCTCACCCCACCCACCTGACTCCACCTCCACTGCCAGGCCACCACCACCCACCAACTCTGACTCAAATCTCCGATGCCGCTTAGACCAGATTTGCTTTGCCCAGCCTCATCTCAGACTCGCTCAGATGTTGATCTGTCATCGATGGTGATTGTAAAAGAAAGAAGGATCCGTCGGGCTATGGTGATTGAAAAAGAAAGAAGAAGGATCCACCTTAGCTCAGGCTCGGTCAGATGCACAGTCGGAGCCCGACGAAGCCCTGCCTAACAACCGACTCAAATCCGCCTCAGCTGAGGCCCTGTCAGATGCGCAGTCGGAGCCCGACGAAGCCTTGCCTAATAGCCGACTTGAATCCCCCGTAGACGAAAAGACCCACCAAAATCAGGGCGCTGCTCCAATTGCAAAATCAGGCCACCCACTCGACAGAGCAGCGCTCGCCACCACCACCAAACTCTCTCCCTTTCAGCTCCATCGACCACCACCACCACCAGCACCACCAAGCCCTCCCATTGGTCACCATTTTCGGCGTCGCTCAACCAAGCGCTGTGAAATAGCAACATGAGGAAGGCAAAGGCCTCATCAAGAAGAAATTGCAGATGAAGATTTGCTAGTTAAAAGACCAAATTGGAGATGGATCGGAGATAAAGATTTTCTAGCAATTGGAGAAACGAAGAAGTCTGGTCCCATTGGATATAGCCTAGTCTTACAATAGGGGAAACAAAGATGAGACTTTTAAGTTTTGAGATCGGAGGAAAGTCTATTACCATTATACTGGGACCAGTGAGAAAGTCTGGTTTTGCAATCGGAGAACGAAGAAGATAATATCAAAGAAAAATGGGAAATAGAATGAATTAGGGTTTTAGGGGTAGGAATGTAATTTTTATGTCTTTATAATATTTTATACTTTTTTACAGAGGGGCAAAATAGTCATTTCAATGTATTCCGGCCTTCAGCTGCCTGAAAAGGTTATATTTGCACATAACCTGAATGGATAGGGTTATATTTGCACTTTTAATTAGTTCAGGGTTATATATGCACTTTCATCATTTATATATGGTTATATAAGCGCTTTTCTCATTATTTAAAGATTATATATGACATGGGGTACTTCATGTAGTTTTTAAAACTTTACTTAAACCTCTGTCTCACCATGAGTTATAGTGAAACAGTCTCACATGAGTCTTTCTCTCAGCTCATAAAGCTCAAAAAAATAGTGCCTTATTTTCATTAAATTAGTTTAATATTGAACTAAATTGAAAATAAGTTTGAGAGAAGCATGTCCCCTACTTCGACCATGTTCTTAGGAATTTATCCGATCTGATATGAACTGAACTAAAATAAATGCGTTAAACATAATAATATATGACTAAATTATGTTAAATTTCTCCAAATTAAATTTATATTGGTCTGAACTAAATTTAATTAATTTAAATTGAATTAAAATGCCGATAACTCTGGAGAACAGTGTTGGACATCTCTTCAAATCCCAAATATTAGTTAATGAGGATTTCAAGAGTTTTGAATTCATGAATTGGAAACTCAAGGGTTGGTTCATGAATGAGAACTTCAAGAGTTGGGTTCATGAATGAGACACTTTTGTGCTCTACTTGAACTCTTATAAATAGAGGGAAAGTCAGGGAATTTAGGTAAGA
The DNA here is from genome assembly GCA_037428765.1 of Rubia yunnanensis. NCBI lineage: Eukaryota > Viridiplantae > Streptophyta > Magnoliopsida > Gentianales > Rubiaceae > Rubia > Rubia yunnanensis. The sequence goes on along the minus strand of CM075063.1, from coordinate 1,291,042 downwards.
TTTCTCCAGACATCTGTTTAGGTCTGAGAATTTGTTACTATGGGTTAGGTGTGAGTTTGTTAGACGACTGTTTTGGTCTTCAAATCACCCCTTTGTAGGAACAATGTAGTCCTTTCTGTAGGTTGGGTGGTCCTGCGTGACATGATTCCCTACATTTGTAATATGTCTGGCTCGTTTGGGCAATATGATTAATCTGTTTCTGGTCGTGGAGGTAGCCAACATGTTTGGTGAACCACATTAAAATCTTTGTTTTGTTTCTTGCTTTTTTTTTTCTGTCATCTTGAGCTGCGCAAGGGGATTTATTTTTCCAAAAAGTGGTATCAAAGCCAGGCGGTGATACAACAAGTGGTATAAGAGCTGATGGTTCTTTGGCTTCTGTTTCAAGATGAAGAAGAAAAAGAAAAATTCGGGTGATCCATTGGCGAGTCTGGGGAAATCATGTGTTTCTATCGCCACTTGGGATTCAAGAGCTGCTCTGTTTGACAAGTTCTTTCATGGTTGAACTTGTTAAAAATCTGGTTGTCTGTTCTGTTATCTGCTTAACAAGGCCTTTCCTGGCTGGACTTGAAAAAACCTGTTTGCTCTATCTGTTAAATCCTTTCCTAGTTGGATTTATTCTGTTTGGTGGTATCTGAGTACATATATGGCACATATGTCTGTCACTTCTCCCGTGCATCTGTAGCCGTCTGGTACATCTGGCATAGCCCCCGTGCATTTGGTACGTCTGGAAAAGTTATTGTGCATCTGGTGCAACTGAAACTGTCATTGTGCATATGGTACATCTGTCACAGTCATCGTGCATCTTGTACATCTAGCACAATTGTTGTGCATCTGTATCCATATGTCAACTTCTGGCTCTTGATCTATATTTGGGCTTTGAATTGAGAGGGGAATTGTTGGGCATCTCTTCAAATCCCAAATATTAGTTAATGAGGATTTCAAGAGTTTTGAATTCATGAATTGGAAACTCAAAGGTTGGTTCATGAATGAGAGCTTCAAGAGTTGGGTTCATGAATGAGAGACTCTTGAGCTGTACTTGAATTCTTATAAATAGAGGGAGAGTCAGGGAGTTTACGTAAGTTTTCTTTAGACACCTGTTTTGGTCTGAGAATTTTTCACTCTGGATTTTGGTGTGAGTTTGGTAGACGACTATTTTGGTCTTCAAATCACCCCTTTGTAGGAACAATGTAGTCCCTTCTGCATCTGTAATCTGGGTCGGGTGGTCCTGTGTGACATGAGTCCCTACATCTGTAATCTATCTGGCTCGTTTGGGCAATATGATTAATCTGTTTCTGGTCGTGGAGATAGCTAACATGTTTGGTGGACCACGTTAAAATCTTTGTTCTGTTTCTTGTTTTCTTCTTCTGTCATCTTGAGCTGCGCAAGGGGATTAATTTTCCCAACAAGTGGTATCAGAGCCAGGCGGTGATACAACAAACAGGTCTTCACCTTACTTCCGAATGCCATTTGAAACATTATTACATTAGAGAAAAAGGCAGAACTACTAATAAGTGTAGTAGGACTCCAGCCCTACTTGAATTGCCGGCGGAAAGGTATTAATAATGGAAGACTCGTCGCCGGATTAGGGTTCCGCTTCTCTTCGTCTCTGTTCTTCCGCACCGCATGCCCGTCGGAGTATTAATCAGCCTCCACTAAAAAAAGTTTTTGGTTCCGCCAAAAAACTAATTATGGACAGTTACAGAAATGTATGGACGAACCCATATAAGGAGATCGAAATGGTCGGTTTTGCAGTACGAATAGTGCGGTCCATAATTCCACACACATCACACATTTACAAGTAAATTTGAAACTGAAGTAAATGGGTATTTACGTTAAATTTTGATGGGCAAATTATACACGATTGTACGCTCACTTTACAGTGTTGATAATGTTCACATTCATTTGTTGATAAAATCGTCAGATGCATTCAATTAAGCAACCCAAAAATGGAAACTTATCTAGATACTCTTAGGACCTCTAAAATGGACGAAACATGTGCTACTCCAACTTATGCCTACCAATTCACTAGAGGTCTTGATTTTAGACTATGGAGCAAATTTATTTTTTAGTCAAGTGCTAAAACGATGCTAAGTTTAGGTTGAAAGTGCCAATTTAACTCTACAAAATGAGAAAGTATCCAAATAATTCTAACTTTATGGTGTATGTACCAATCTAATCCTGCATGCTGTTGACTTCGATTGTCAACGTATGAGAGATTTTGCCGGAATGTAAGGAAATGACAATTTTCCCCCTGAATTTAAAAACACTAAGATGGGAAAAGGGAATTTTCAACTTTTGGGGGCAAGGGTATTTTTGTCATTTTAGGTCCAATCAACATCCAAATTGATGATTCAACGGTGAAATAGGGACAAAAGGTTATAACTGAACATTTTATCACAAAGTTAGGTTACTTTGACACTTTCTCATTTTGAAGGATTATGTTGGTACTTTCAGCCTAAAGTTAATGGTAGAAGTGTAAAAATTTCTTTATTTTTTTAACTTGCAATGTTTAATATATATCATATAAATTTAAAAATACAATGTTTAAACTAAAAATTACAGTAAATGTTCTATAAGTTTGGGAAACACTGCTGAAGGCGAGTGGGTTAGGTTCTGACGTCTTTATAGGGCTAAATGATTAAAACTTCTCGTGATTGAAGATTACTTAAGGAACTATGACGAGACACCAATTCTTTTATGGTAAGGTGAATATTCTGATAAGAAATGTACATTTAGAACCTAATATTATTTTGAGGATTTGTAATGCTATAAATACCATGATACATGTTTAATCTATTAATTCTATTATCATTGTTGATACATAAACACTTTTGTGCTGATTTCAGTATTTGAAAGGTTTTCCTCCAACACTCCGAAAACTGAGGTGAAGTCTATGGACTCAGATCCCAGGTGAAGGATGTCGACTGGCTTTACAAGGCGGCATTAGGTAAAATTAAATGGCTACGCAAGGACCTCTTGAGAGAAGATGCTACTGTTAGAGAGGATCATTCCTTAGTTGAATTGGTTTTTGCCGAAAACACTCGATTGGTGGATGAGAGCAAATATTTAGAAGAGATTATCTCACAACTAAGAGAGGAGGTTCCGATTTATGATCAGAGTCTAGAAGCTCACAACCTATTCCACAGCGTTGCTCATCCAAAACTTGTTGACGACAAATATTTTCTCCAATTTCTTCTTCGAGCTCAGCACCATTGGGTCGTGGATAACCAAGTGGAACTAAGGGGAACCATCCATGAAAAAGAAGCTTCAGTCTCCATTACTAAATGGATAAAAAGGCTTCCTGTCCGCCCTACTGCGAATCGAAGGTCTTCGGGATTAGAAAGCAAGAAAGATGCCAAGGATATTGGTTCAACAAGTTGTAATGCCAAGTCATCCATGAAAAAGTGCACTAAAAACCCGGGGCCTAGGTCAAAGTGTCCCTGGTTTATAGTTTTGATAAATCTATACGACTATCCCAAAGAGGAACAGAAAAAGGATTTCCGACGTGCATCCGACATCAAGTTAGAAGATGCAGAGAGGGTTGAGGAGGATTTGAAAAAGATTACTCCTTGATACCTCAATTTTGCAGTCATAAATTGTACAATATTTGTACTTCTATTCATTATATAATTTATGTTTTTTCACCGACTAGTTCTTCTCGAATGAACTTTCACGGAATTATTTTCCACTTAGAATCAAGGCATTGCACGTTGCTTGTGAAATTGTCTATTAGCGAGTGATCAACGTACAACATTATTTATAAAGCATAAAAACACAAGAAATTTGACCCAAGTTCGGTGTTGCCACCTACATCCTGCAAAAACCATTTCACCAGATCATTGATCAAGATTACAATTGTCGAGGATATTTTGGAGGTGTAGCTTTTTAGCTTTTCCCTTTTCCCTTTTCCCTTTTCCCTTGAGCCTTAGGTGGAAAATACACAAGAGCTTTTAAGCTCAAATTTAAGCTTTGATGGAAAAATGCATAGGAGACTTTAGCTCAAATCCTCAGCTTTGCTGGAAAGGTACATAGGAGCCTTTAGCTCAACTCCTCAGCTTTGCTGGCAAAATACATATACTCGAGGCTTTAGCCCGAGTCTTGAGCTTTGCTGGAGAAATACATATACTCAAGCCTTTAGCCCGAGTCTTCAGCTTTGCTGGAAAAATACATATACTCGAGCCTTTAGCCCGAGTCTTCAGCTTTGCTGGTATATGATGTACAAGAGCTTGTGGTGTCTTTCACTTCTTCTACAGCTGATGATTTTTTCGTAAGTTGGTAATATTCCACCTTCTCGGGATTTGAGTTCCTCCCATACTCTCGAGGGCATAACTGCCTCCCAGATGTGCCTCCACGACCTTATAAGGCCCTTCCCAGTTAGGAGCCAACTTTCCTTCATGTTCCTTTCATCTCTTCTCAATTTTTCTCATCACCAAGTCCCCAGGAAGAAACTGCATTTTTCTGACCCTTCGGTCATGATAACACTTCACCTTTTCTTTCACCTTAGCCTCATGAATCGAGGCCAACGCTCATGCCCCCTTGACCATATCAAGATCTAGACATCGATTCTCATTATTGGCATTTTCTCCAGGCATTGCCACCATCCTCGGGATTGGTACTTCTATTTCAACCTGAATTACAGCCTCTGAACCATAAACCCAACTATAAGGTGTCTCCTCTGTGGCAAAAGATTTCGTAGTTCTATAAGCCCATAAGACACTGGGTAGCTCGCATATCCACTTCCCTACAGCCCCCTCAAGTCTAGCTCTAATCCCATTGACAATGGTTCTATTAGTCACTTCTACTTGACCATTCACCTGAGAGTGGCATACGACTATCATTTTCTGTTGTATCTTGTATAACTCACATCACTTCTTGAACGGGTCGTGGCCAAATTGCCTCCCATTATCGGTTATAATGGTTATCAAATTTTGAATCTGCATATGAGATTTTTCCAGCAAAAAGCAATCACCGATTTACCTGTCATATTAGTTAGAGGCTCTGCCTCCAGCCACTTGGTGAAATAGTCTACAGCCACAATCATATACTTGAACTTCCCAGGTGCCTCGGGAAACGACCCAACCAAATCAATACCCCATTTGTCGAACGGCCACGGACCGTGAATGTTCATCTTTTTCTCCTGGGGGATGTGTTTAAGTGGCGCATGTTTTTAACATTTATGATAGGCTTGTATGTATTTATTTGCATCCTTGAACATCATTGGCCAATAATTGAATAAGTCTCATTAACACTGACCTAGCGCTTTGATAACTTTCGCATATACCCTCGTGAGCCTCCCAAATCAAATAATCTGCTTCTTTAGGATTCACACATTGGAGTAGTGGCTTCAAATACCCCATTTTGTATAGGATTCCGTTCTGTAACATGTATTTATGCGCTTAAAGCGTGATTTCCTGGCTTCCACTAAATCTCCCGAAAGGGTCCCCTCTCGAAGATAACTTACGGTGGATGTCATCCAATTGTTCTCCTCTCCGATAGCCATTACCATATGTTCTTTGAATATGTGATTATGTAGAGTATCGATGAGTAATTTCCCTTTGGGCAAAAATCCCAAGTCTGACAAGGATAGCTTGCTTAAGGCATCAGTCTTATAGTTTTCCTCTCTTGATACCTGCTTCAAAACATAGCTTTTAAAATTCTTAAGCAAAGACCTTACGACCTTTAGATATCATTGCAAGTTACGTTCCCTAGCCTCATACTCCTCATTAACTTGCTAAACCACGATTTGAGAATCAGCTAAACCATAATTTGAGAATCACTAAAAATCTCCAAGTCTTTTGCATTTAACTTGAAAGCCAACCGCAATCCCGTGATCAGAGCTTCATATTCGGCATCTTTGTTCGTTGCTTTAAAAGAAAAATGTAGTGCATGCAGATATTTTCTTCCTTCTGGGTTTGTGAGTAGTATCCCCGCTCCTCTTCCTCCTGAATGAGAAGAACCATTCACATATAACTTCCAAACTTCCTTCCCTCGAGACCCTCCTCGAGCTCAATAGGTTTAGTGGTTTCCACTATGAAATCAGCTAGGGCTTGACCTTTGATCGCAACCCTTGGTTGGAACTGTATGTCATGTTCACCCAACTCTACCGCCCATTTTATCATTCTTCCCGATGCTTATGGATTTAAAAGGATTTTTCTGAGGGGATCATTAGTGAGTAAGACAATCGTGTCTCCCTGGAAATAAGGTCGCAATCTTCGTGCGGCATGTACCAATGCTAAGATTAATTTCTCGAGTGCAGTGTATCTTGTCTCAGGTCCTTGTAGGGCTTGACTTACAAAGTACATTGGGTGTTGTACCATATTTTTTCCTTTACCAACATGACACTGATGGCCAAAGGTGAAGGAAAAATATATAGTAAAAGAGCCTCCCCTTTATCGGGTTTCATAAGAGTCGGCAATCCCTGAAGGTGTTCCTTAGCTGTTGGAATGCCTGTTCACATTTAGCGGTCCACTCGAATTTCTTTGCCTTCCGAAGTACCTCTAAAAAGGCAGGTGTTCCCTTCCCCCTTTCAGATAAACCTACCTAAAGCCGCCGCCGCCAAACATCCCGTAAGCTTCTGCACATCCTTCACACTTTGTGGCTTTTCATCTTCAATAGGGTCTCGACCTTCTCGGGGTTGACATCAATTCCCCTCTCGGACTCCATAAACCTCATAAAATTTCCCGCTCCTACCTCGATCACACACTTGGTTGGGTTCAGTTTTAGGTTTGCACTTCTAAGTCTCTCAAAAGTTTCCTTTAAATCCACTAAGAACTCTCCGTAACCTCTGCTCTTCACCACCATATCGTCTACATATATCTCTATGTTCCTGTCAATCTGTTCCCTGAACAACTTGTCTACTAGTCTCTAGTATGCTACCCCTGCATTCTTCAAACCAAATGGCATTTTCCTGTAGCAGTATGTGCCTACATCTGTTATGAATGAAGTATTTTCCCTATCCTCTTCTGCCATCAATATCTGGTGATATCCCTTGTGGGAGTTAAAGAAAGCTAATACTAGGTAACCCACAATTGCCTCTACTAGCTTGTCAATGAGTGGGGGGGGGGGGTAGAGGGTACCTATCGTTAGAGCAACACCTGTTTAGATCTGTGAAGTCTATGCACATTCGCCAAGTTCCATCATGCATTGGGACCATCATCGGATTAGCTAACTACTCTTGATAAAATACTTCCTTAATCACCTACGCCTTCAATAGCTTATCCACTTCGACTTTGATTGCTTCTTCCCTTTCGGGTGCTAATGTCCGCATCTTTTGCCTAATAGGTTTAACTGTTGGGTCAATGTTCAGCCTATGCACTGTTAGCCTCGAAGGTACCCCAGTGATTTCTGAAGTATCCCACTAAAATACATCTTCACATTCGCCCATTAGACTTCTCAATTCCCCCTTTACGGCTTTTGGCATGAGTTTTCCCACAACTACTATCCCCTTATCTTGAATAGGCCTTGCTCTGTAAGGATAACATCTTCATGCACCGAGGCCACACCTTTCATTTTCCTTGCTTCTCTGACATATGTGAGGTTATAAATTTTGGCTACCACTTGATCCCCTCGTACTGAGGCTATTCCATTGCTCGTTGGAAACTTCATCATTAAGTGGTATGGAGACCATATTGTTGAGCCTGACACATCCAGGGCCTCCCCAAAATCACGTTATATGAGGAATATGCATCGAAAATAATGATATTGCAGTCTATCGCCACCCATTTATCTCCTTCTAAGACCCAGACTGACAAGATAGTTTCTTCAAGGGGGTATATCAGGTTTTCGGTGAATCCCGAGAGAGGGGTAGTCGACTTTTTTAGACTACTTCTCCCTATGTCTATCTGGTCAAAGCATTTGATGGACATTATCTCGACACCACTCTCGTCATCAATAAAGACCCATTTCACCAATAAGGTCCCAATCACGGCTAAAACAACCATAGAATCTTCATGCGTGATTTGATTGGGAACCATGTCCGCTTTAGAGAAAGTTATTATTTCATCATGCCGAAATATCTTATGCCCAGGCTCTTCCACTGGGGTCTTTCGGGAATCAGCCTTCATGATTGAATTTGAAGATCTCTCGCCTACAATCCCACTTATCATGTCTATCATCCTATGGATTGGAGGGTTTCCCTCATTTCGGTTCCCCTGATTCCTAACAGGTTGCTCCCTTGAAGCTTCATCCCTTCTTCCTTGTTCTCTATCCCTAGGCCCCTGCCCCTGGGGCCCTCTATCCCCTCGGCCTCCATTATTTTGGTAATTTCTCCTGTATGGAGGGACGACTTCAAATGAATACAATCATTTGTATGATGGCCATAATCCTTATGAAAATTTCAAAATAAATCCGTGGCCCTCCTTCCTTCTTGATTATTCATCATTGGTTGGGGCCGCCTGAGTATACCTCGATAGATGCTCAAGATCTACACTGGTGACCTGCTCGTAAGCGTATACCTCTCGAAGGTAGGTCTTGCCACATTCATCGGTTTCTTCCCCCTAGAGTCACTACTTCTGTCATTGCTTCTTCTCGGTCTATCAGTCATACTTTCTCTTTTTCTTCTCGTGGCCTCTTCCACCTTCGAATACTTCTCAACAACTTCTTGAAGATTCTGCAGTGTTCGGGGGAAGTTGGTACTCCGCTTCTTATACAATTATAAATCCTGCATACCCAACAAGTATCCTTGGATAACTTCATTTTATGTGGTTTCCACAACCCCCAAACTCTCATCCACGTATCAATGGTAGAAAGCTTATGTCGTTTCCTCTGGATTCTATTTTGTCTAATACAACTCTAAGAGAGTTTTTGTAAATTTCTTCTTCTGGGCATATTGGCTTAACAATACTTCACTGAAATCCTTGTAAGAATGCAAAGAACCTCTTGGTAACTTATTATACCATTCCTGGGCCTTCCCTTGAAGGTAACTACCCACCAACTTACACGTTAACTTTTCATCGAAGTCCCTTGAGTTCATCAGACTAAGAAACGTCTGGATAAACTCTCAAGGTTCTGTTTCTACACGGTAGGTGGGGAGGCCCTCTGGGGGTTTTGTATCTACTGGCCATAGTTCCCCTATTATCAATGGAGTAAAAGGAGAGCCAGCTGCCTGTCCAAGTGGTCCAATCAACCTATCTAACTCCCTTTTCAATGCATCTCCAGTATCTCCCGCTAACCCTCACTGTTCTCCGGGAAAATTCAACCCCCTATTCGTATCTCCATGTGGCATTTGATACATGGGCGGTTGACCCATGTATCCAGGATTCATCCAAGGCTGTTTAACCCATGAACTTACGTGGGGTACTCCATACGGGCCATAGAACCCCTGACTGATGGGGTAACTTGCCACCCAGTGCTATCGTACCCCTATAGCTCGATATCTACTTCTGTTCTAGGAAGAGCTCCCGTGTTGGCTATCTACATCAAAGGGGGAACATTGTATACTATCCCCGGTGGATACTCGGGGAAAGAGGGTTGATGACGTGCTTGATTCCCTTCTCGTTCATATCCAAAGTAAGGGAACACTAACATGGGTTGGGAAATGTTTCCTAGAGGCATCTCCGTGATCGTCGAGGGTGCCACATCCCTCGGTATGCCCCTGAATGTCGGGAGATGCATTACCTGATACCCAACAACCGCTAGTATCTAGGTGCTGTGATAAATCTGGATGTAACCCAACTACTCCCATAGCCTGATTCGCCTGCGCGACCTGCTCATGAGCTTCGATATGGGAATCACTAGAAACTTCCATGAAACGACCATCTCTTTCATCTATGACCTTTCCGGCACGTCTTGCATGGGATTCATAACCCCTGCCTCACATTCCTGATTGTCCTCAATAGATCTTGAGGGTTCACCTACATCTCGAGTGGTATCAACAGTAGGGGGGTTAGGCTCGGTAGAACCAGGTATTGTCTCTTACCCGCCTGCCGAATCACCTATCGGGGATAGCACTATTTCTCTCTCAACATTCTAAGATACCGAAGGGTTAACCATCCTTCTTCTCCTTCCTCAATATGGGGATTGTATCTCGTCTCTGGCACCCGTTCCCTTCAACTTCAATCTCTCACTCCTTCGAGTATTTGTGGAAATGGACATAAACCAAAGGACTCTAATTCGACAAAATCGGTCCCATTGGGCGTGCCAAGTAATGCATTTGGAAATCGATCAAGCCGCACTGCCAAGTCCCCTGATCTTAATCTGTAAACAAAAAGCCACGGAGGGTCTCATGAGTAAACTCTGTGATGCTTAAGTCAGTAAGACTCTCGAATATGCAATCAAAATTCTCATACTCATAATGAATACGTACATGGTATTTATACTGAATTATAAGAGTAATGCTTATCCTTAATTACCGTAATTATCTCCCTGGATATACGACAACTACACATTCTGCCTTATGTTGCCTTTTTTGGCCCGAGATAGGACCAAAAACATCCCCTGGGCTTATTCCGGGTCAGCCCATCATAAGTTATATGAACTAAGAAATGGATTTACCGAATAAAATTTTATATACCACTGATTCATAATTATGAATAAATAGTACATGAAATTTTATTCGGTGAGAAAATAAAGTTGATTTATTTATACTCGACTTCGATAATGTATTATTCAAACTCCACGTTTAATTTATTTCATTTGAAAATTTAAAAATAAAGTATAGTTATAAACTCTTTTAAAATTCAAAAGAAATGAAGATGTATAAAAAAATTTAAAAAATTATATTTTAATTTTGTTAAAAAATAAATTACATATTAATAACGTATTTTTTTAACAATACTAAAATATAATTATTTTTTTATACAACTCCATTTCAATTATTTTAAATCGTGCATCACAAGGGTGTTATATATTATTCATTTAAGCCAGACATGCGTGTGACGTTGATCATTCATGTCTGGAATATGTACGTGCAAATTCGGTCACGGGTAAGCAAGACATGCGTGCGACATCGGTGATTTGTACCTGGGATAGGTACATGCAACATTGGTCACAACGTTTGTAAGCTAAACATGCGTGCAATGTCGGTCATTTATGTCATGGATAGGTACATGCGACATCGGTCACAACGACGGTAAGGCAGACATGCGTGCGACATCGGTTATTTGTGTGGTATGTGCAACTTTAGTTACAAGGTTGGTAAGCCATGAGTATCACGTCGGTCATGTCAGACTTTTTACAAAACAGAGGTAAAAAATATTTTTTTTTCAAAAAAAAACCGAAGTAAAAGAAATTTTTACCTCTGTTTTTTGGGGTTAAGAAAAAAATTGAGGTAAAAGGGCAAAGTGATAGGTCATGTTTCTTGTAGTGAATGTCCAATTGAATTCACAATCATTACTCACACATAGATGTGTATGAATATATATAGTACATCACCCAAGTGTGTAGTTTGAATATATATAGTACATCATCCAAAATTATAAAGGGCAAAATACTAATATGACCCTATGTTTTGGAGGTTTGTGCTAATATGACCCTGTGAAGGTGAAAAGTGATATTGTAGCCCTATGTTTTGCATCAGTAGTGCCGATATAACCCTGTGGCACTATTCCGGCATTGACTTAGTAATTTCTGGCATTGACCAAAATTAAAAAGACTAAACTACCCCTAGCATTCAAATTACAAATGTATAGACTAAAATATCCTAGCATTCATCAGAAGCACCACCACCACCACCACTGCTCCACCACCACAACCGCCGCTCCACCACTACCACCACCACCGCAGCTCCACCACCACAACTGCCGCTTCACCACCACCGCCACCGCTCTACCACCACCACCACAGTCGCTCCACCACCACCACCACCACTGCTCTTCCACCACTGCTCGCCGATGCCACGGTAGCCGAAATCTGGGAATTCACTAACAGACCTAAGATTTTTTTAAAAAAAACACAGAATCAAAGCATTTCTCCAGTAACAGTACTGAAAGTTATGTCTTTCTCCATCAACAAGCTATAATGAGACAAAGATCAAGAGAAATCTCAACATAAACATTGAAAACCGCAGCAAAATCTCAGCTCTAATGGGTAACGGGTAGCAAAATCTCAGCAAAATCTCAACATAACACGTTAGATCCCACCGCAGCAAAATCCTAACAGGTTGGATCCCACCGCAGCAAAATCCTTCCTCTGGCGAACTCCGTACCGGCCACCGCTGTCTCCGGTGAAGCACACATGGCCGCTGCTGTGCATCGTCTCTGCTCCGTCGTGCGCCACCGCCTTAACCCCTACCACCCCTGACCCTAAGCCATCCCCGCTACCCGTAGCCCTAAGCCCCATCGCCGCTCCATCGTGCGCCGCCACTGCTCAGTCGTACACCGCTGCCAACCCCAGCCTCGCCTCTGACCACCAAACCCTAGCGGTGGGATCCAACCCGTGGTGGGATCTACCACTGATTCGCCGCCAACCCCAGCAGTGGGATCCAACCCGTTAGACTTTGTCTAACGTGTTTGGATCCCACAGCAGCAAAATCCTTCCTCTGGCAAGCTCCGTACCGGCCATCGCCATCTCCGGTGAAGCACACATGGCCGCTGCCGTGCACCGTCTCTGCTCCGTCGTGCGCCGCCGCCTTAACCCCCGCCACCCCTGACCCTAAGCCATCCCCGCTACCCCTAGCCCTAAGCCCCATCGCCGCTCTGTCGTGCACCGCCACCGTTCTGTCGTACACCGCCGCCAACCCCAGCCTCCCCTCCGATCACCAAACCCTAACATCTGCCCTGGACGACCACCAACCATCCACCTCCTCCTTCGACCACCAAACCCTAACATCTGCCCTGGACGACCACCAACCATCCACCTCCTCCTTCGACCACCAAACCCTACCCTCTGGAAATTGATGGGGATTTGCAAAGTGTGAAAAAATGAAATTTTCGTCGGAGTGTGAAGAGTGGAAGAAAAGAGGAAGAACAAAAAAAGAGGAAGAAGAAAAGAGGAGAAAGGAGAAGAAAAGAGGAAGAAGAAAAGATTGGTATACATAACTATAATAACACCAATTTTATTAATATTATCTTATCTTGTGTCATAATAGCATTCTATACCAACATTAGTAAAAAACTGTTATAAAATATATATTGTGAGAGTCGTTTTGTTGTACTGTTTCCTCCCACCGACTAGCAATGTCTGAAGAATTGAAACAGTATCGAGAAAGCGTTGAGAATAGCCTTCTAGCACCAAAAGACTAAAAAATATTTAGTGAATCCCACCAACTACCGGTGTCGAAGACTTCATCACATTAAATTAATTTAACCACAAAAACTCTTCCTTTTTTTAAGGTTACAACTCTATAAGCAAAATACTCCCTCCCTCTCCCTCGTTCTCATCTCAAACTTCATACTTCACTTTATATCATTATTTCATATCCAACTTTAACCACTTATTTAAATAGATATATAAACAATAATGGTATCATATATTATATGATTAGATTCATCGTACCAAGTAATTTTCCAAAAATAATTTTTTATTTACCATTATTATACGTAGTTAAATATATTAACGGTCAACCATATTTCTTGATGCCGTGAAAAAGATTTTATGAAATTTGAATTGGTACGGCGGAGGAGGAACCTTCCTCCCTCTTTGAATGTAGTGGTCCAATAACTCGTCGACAAATCGCACTGATAAATTCGAAAATGGCAAAACGCCGACTGGCAAATCCAAGTAAATATCCACCGATGACATTTTTACAGAAAAGATAGAGGATAGAATCAACAAAACCCACCTTTTCAACCGTTGGAATTTCCATTTTAGTGAAACATTAATTGGACACACAGATTAATTCCTCGATTTAGAAAGTTAAAATCCAGAAAAAACCTCAAAGAAGACCCTCGAAATTCCAAAAATGGCAGATGCGTCCGTATTTTGCTAGCTCTATAAATGCATGGGCATGTGAAATTAATACTACGTACAGTAGAATTGAATTTGGCGTACGAAGGCGTGGCGACTTTCGATTTCTTCTCATCACGTGTACACTTTCTTGTCTCACCACCGCAAGCAATTACGACCAATTCCCAATCTTATCGGATATCGGTTATCGTTTTGCAATATATTGAAAATGAGCGTTTGCTCCCCAGTTATTGGACTTTATATTTTATCTTTCATTTGTGTGTGTGAAGCCATGCCGTTAATATAAATTCTGCTGCATACTCGATCACGTCCTTCTGAAGGTTTGGTGTGCTGCGAGCAACCAATATGAGTGCGACGCACGTGTAGTGGTGACACTCTAGTACGGCTAGGCCGCACGGTTAGCACCCTTAGTGGGTGACCCGTGACAGTTGGTATCTGCAATTCACCCCAATTGATCAGTTCGATTTAACTCGATTCATTTTGATTTAGTTCGGTTCAGTAAAACATGAATTTGATGAAATTTAAATTAATCTAATTATATTATATTCATCTTTTGATACACTTAATTTTAATTAAGTTTAGTTCAGCTAAATTTAGATAAACTTTAGAAAACATTATGTAAGGTACCGACATTGATCTCCGATTCGTTTGCAATTTAGTTCATCGTACCTTAGTTTTGGAATGATGTGTGTTTTAAAAAAATTTAAACCCTTTGTTCTTATTTTAACTATGTTTAATTTTAATTTATTCCAATTCACTAATCAACTCAAAAGAACGAGACCTGAGAAAGACCATAATTGATCACCAATCTTAACAAATAAACTAATTGAGGTTAGTCTATTTAATGGATGGTTTGACGCTAGTAGCGGATTTAGGATTATAATAAAGGGGAATTTAATCGTAAAGTTTTAAGTGTACAAACATCATATCACTACTAATGCATTGGATTTTATTAATATTTTAAAATTTAGTGTGTTTGGTCAAGAGGAGCACTAAAATGTATGATCCTCTGAAAAGCCTCGTGGTATACTAAAAAAAAATAAAAATAATTAATCTCGAAATGACACGTACCACAAAAACATTATCTACATATGTCATCGTATGTTCGTACTGTTATAATAAAAAGAGCAAACATTTATAATTCACACAATTTTTTTCGTGTTAAAATTTATAAAAGATGTCACAACACTCGTTTAAGACCAATGAGACACCCACGGGTGTATCCAAGTGATTGAGAGATGGGTGGGATCGCCATGGTTCGAAACTCGGCAGCGGCAGTGTGGGGAGCTCTTGCTTTGCAAGGCTCCCTTGTACGCACCAAGTCTGTGGATCGACCCATTGGTCCTGGTGCTGGGCTACCGTAATTTACCTCTCATACGATGGCAGGGGTGTCGGCTGGTATGGGCGGCTGAGGTACAAAACACACTTAATAACGTTAGAACTTAGAAACACAATTTGTGTTCACATCCCAATAGTGTAATTGGTTTTGCTTTATGCTGTAAATTTTGGTTTCCAACTCATAATATAATTCCATTGTGTGTGTCCATAAATACACATAATGAAAAATGCATCTCCATTCACACGTTTTTATATATATGTAACCTGTTTAGTTCTCTCCCGTGACATTAAACATTAATTTTCCCCGTAGAATAGACTCTAAATTGTATGTGAATGGGCTTTCTGAAGGTGAGTTATTACTTGTTAGTAATTAATTAATATTGGAGTCTTGTATTTATAATCAAAATAGATTATTGAGTCCGTCTATCGAAAGATGGTCTTTCCACAATGCATAAAAAGATCAAGGTTTAAAGTGCAAATTAGAAGAAATAAAGATAAAGTTTTGGATTGCATGAATCGGGTTATAAATTTTATAACTACTACACACTGCATAATAAAATTTTAATATTGCAACGAATATCTTTTACCTTTTATTATTTTAATGAAACACTATATTTCCATAAGTCTATGAAAATACCGTCTTTCCTAAAACTTTGCTTCTAGATTACTTTGACTTTTACCTATACATTTTAAATGATCTCCTTGTCAAAAGTAATCGGACCACTTCATTATAAAATGTTAAACTGTTCAAAGTTTGAAAGAGTAGTAACAATTTCGAGTGGGGGAATTGTTTACAGTTCAAAATTACAAAAGAATATTCCAATACCAAGGGTGAAACTAAAACTTATTTGAAAGAGCGTTGAAGATCATTAGTTATATATCTTGAAAGACGGTATTTCCATAAGTTATGGAAAGATCAATGTTTAAAGTGCAAATTAGAAGAAACGAAGATAAAATCTTTGGGTTGCATGAATCGGGTTATAAACTTTAAAACTACTACACATTGCATAATAAATTTTTAGTACTGCAACTAAAATGTTTTACCTTTTATTATTCTAGTTAAATCTCATCTTTCCATAAACATATGGAAAGATGATTTTCCCATGAAAAGGTTAATTATTTAATTTTCAACATTCGAGGTGTGGACTTTTCTCCTGTGTTTTCAATGCATATATAATAGTACTCTGACCGCCAACTTTGCAGCTTATAAATACCTCCAGATCTCTTCATTTAGAAGAGACACAAAACCACAGATTCTTGAAAGCATTATTTCTAAATAAACCTTAAAATCAATGGCCCTTTTATCCAAGATTGCTACAAACGAAGAACATGGTGAAAATTCTCCCTATTTTGATGGTTGGAAAGCATATGAAAATGACCCTTTTCACCCCACCAGAAATCCAGATGGTGTCATTCAGATGGGACTTGCTGAAAATCAGGTTTAGTTTATTTTTCATATTTACTCCATTTTTAATTTTAATTTCCAGAATGAGAATTTTGGAAATTGTGTAATGGTGTTATTTGAACTATTTTGGGGTTGATTTTTTTTTTACTTTGCAGCTGTGTTTTGACTTGATGGAGGATTGGATTAGAAAAAATCCATCAGCGTCCATTTGTACTAGCGAAGGACTAAATGAGTTCAAACACATAGCCAATTTCCAAGATTATCATGGGTTACCCCGGTTCAGAAAAGTAAGTCACAGTTCAAAATAGATAGCGGTGCTTATAAGCAAAATTGACTGATTTTGAAAGCAGGGTGAGACCAACTTCGTCTCTTCCTCCAAAAAACAGCTTCTGCTTTCAAAATATACTATTTTTTATCACTATACTAAACACTAAAAAATGTTTTGCTTATAAGCACAACAGCTTATAAGATCTTCCAAACAGAGCCAACATAGAATGGTTTATAGAGATAGCATTTTCACTTTGTTTTAGAGCAACCTCATACGTGAATCCTTCTTAAGATTGCTAAGCCCTCTTGAATCTATTCTACTATAGAAGCTTATAACATAGATTCATTGGCGGAATCAGGAGGCGGTGAGGGTCTGCCAGCACCACCTTCAAAATCCGGTGGCATGCACGAATATTAGTTCTAGAACACCACTGAATTCCCTGGTTCCACCACCCTTTTGCCCGTGATGTTTGTCCCTGCTTCTTAAAAAAATGTTTTGGACTTATATTTAAGTTTTCTTTAAGATATTGTCTTAGTTCCACCACTGCGTGAATCCAGTTCCCTACGGTGTCGGGCGACCACGTAGGGCATAGCTACCAGATTTTAAAAAATAAAATATTGTATTCTGATGTTTGAGAAGGCGAAAAAATGGGTGCAAAACATAAAATTTATTTTTACAGGCGGTGGCGAGGTTTATGGAGAAAGCAAGAGGAGATAGAGTTAGGTTTGATCCAGAGAGGATAGTGATGGCCGGCGGAGCAACCGGCGCCGGCGAACTCATCGCATTTTGCTTAGCGGATCCCGGCGATGCATTTCTAGTGCCCACTCCTTATTATCCCGCGTAAGTATTCATCACTTCACTTTTAGTGCATATCTTATGAAATGATGCATTTCATTAGTTTATGAACAACGTTTGTACAAAGTCTGTTTAAAACCGTCTAAATATTATTGAGATAATTTTATAATTAATGTAGGTGGAGTGATTTGATTTTTGTTACTTTTATTGTAGTAAGGTTTCTATAATTTTAAACTTTTTAAAATACATTTCAAAATAGGCAAAGTCTTGGGAAAGACGGTCTTTCCATATGCTTATGGAAAGACGGGTATAATTAGAATAATAAAAGGTGAAAGGTCTTAGTTGCAATATTAAACTTTTATTATGCAACATGTAATAGTTATAAAATTTATAACCCAGTTCATGCAACCCAAAAATTTTATCTTCATTTTTTTTAATTTACACTTTAAACCTTGGTCTTTCCATAACCTATGGAAAGACCGTCTTTCAAGAGACAGACTCTTCAAAATATAAAGAATAATAATCTGGCATTTAAAGTTATAAAAGTGAGGTTTACCAGGATTAGTCTAACTGTTAGGCGGTTCAACAACGGACACTCTCCAGTTTCCATATTTTTAATGTAAACACAAAATTATCAATAACATTTAATGTTATGTATTATAAATGAAACACCAAACACATATGTGTTTAATGTGAAAATACAAGAGATATTATATAGAAAAGTATAATAAAATTATGTGCATTACCTTTTCTCTTCATCAAATCAAGATTTTATACACTCGTTCAAACACAATTTTGTAACTTATTGTAGAAATCAAATCGAGTTAGACATTATTCTATCATGTCTTTAACTCATTTACACAAATATACAAATATATTTCACCTATAAAGAACTGTGTTCCCTAAAATAAAAAGAACACCGTTCTATTAATGAAGAATAAAATGCTCCCTTTGTCGCATCTTACATTAACCACTTACTTTATGACGATATCAACTATTAAAATTTGACCGCATATTTGAATAGATATATAAGACATGGTATTATCGTATGTGATATTATTGAATTCATCATAATAATTAATTTATAAAATGTATTTTTCTTGTTTGTTATTACTACATATAACTAAGTATATTAACGGTTAAACATATCACTCGAACATTATCTAATGATTAACATGTAATTTAAGCTGAGTCGGATGCATATTATCCACGCCATCATGTGGACTTTTGCACTAGTTTCTTCAACTATTTGAGTCCAACCATGTTAAAACTGGGCCCCATCCGAAGAATTTCAAACACTGTAAATTTGACCAGAAATTCTGGACGTTTTCAGCTGGTCACTTTTCAAAAAAGTCAAACGCACTTTTTAACCAAAAACGGGAAATTGTTTAATGAAGTTCTAGCATGCATGCGAGCTGGTAATAGACAAATCAGGCATCGCCAAGTTTGATTTTAATTTTGCTTCTTTGAAAATAACTAAATGCTTTTACAGTGAACAAAAGGTTTTTTTCAATAGTAATTTGCTCTTTAACTTCAACATGTAACTCTAAGTTTAACTTATACATTTCATTATTTTCTATTAAATGTATAATTTATAATGGACGGAGCGAGATAGGTTGTCTTCTCCTGATTCTCCCGAAACTCTACAATATTTTTTTAGAGTTTTCATTTACCGATATAATGACGTGTCAAATGTTGATGAAAAAAATTGATGCTATGGATTCAACTACATATTTATAACGGGCGGCACTCAAAATACATGTAGCTCTGGCGTTGAAATATTCACAGAATCGGTGTTAATACATAGCTGTAATAAACCGTCTCAACTTCACCCAATAACTTTTTCTGAAATAAAAATCAAACCCCATACTTTTTCTGCAATTTTATTGATTTTTTGAACCATGCTCCATGGTAATTAATTTAATTATTAACTATATTTACTAATTAATGATGATTCTTACAGGTTCGACAGGGACCTAAAATGGAGAACAAAGGTAAAACTACTTCCTATAAAATGCAACAGCTCAAACAACTTCAAGATCACAAAGAAAGCCCTCGAAACTGCATACGAAAGCGCGATCCAAAACAACATCAAAGTCAAAGGCGTGATTATCACCAACCCTTCAAATCCTCTCGGAACCACCATAGATAAAGACACACAGGAAACCCTAGTCAGATTCGTCTCCGACAAGCAAATCCACCTCGTATGCGACGAGATCTACTCCGGCACCGTCTTCGACGGGCCCCGCGATTTCGTAAGCGTGGCGGAGGTCATCCAGGGCGTATATAACTGCAACCGCGACCTAATTCACATCATCTATTCTCTTTCGAAGGACATGGGGCTCCCGGGTTTTCGCGTCGGGATCGTGTACTCCTACAACGACGTAGTTTTGAGCGTGGCCCGGAAAATGTCGAGTTTCGGGCTGGTATCGTCTCAGACGCAGCATTTCTTGGCTTCCGTGCTCTCCGACGAGGAGTTCGTCGGAAACTTCTTGGTGAAGAATGGAGAAAGGTTGAAAAAAAGGCATGCAACGTTCACAAGTAGGGTTCAAGAAGTTGGGATAACTTGCTTGCCAAGTAATGCTGGGCTGTTTTGTTGGATGGATTTGCGGCGGTTGATTGGAGATGAAACGACGCCGTTTGATACGGAGATGGCGCTTTGGAGAGCGATAGTGCATGAGGTGAAGCTTAATGTGTCCCCGGGATCGTCGTTTCACTGCAACGAGCCCGGGTGGTTTAGGGTTTGTTTTGCGAACATGGATGACGACACGTTGGAAGTCGCGATGGAGAGGATTAGGGTTTTCGTGGAAATGTTTTGGTCGGATGAGTGATATGCTCGGATTTAATGGTTTGGTTTGATCAACTGGAAGATTGTGGCCGGAATATATAAGTTTCCACGAGCTCTCACTAAGTTAACATATAGGCATTCTCAAATTTCTATTTAGATTTGACGCTATTATTATATATTGCAATCAGATTCCCATATTGCTAACAAGAAACTTTCTCGAATAAAAATCATATAAATTTTCATTGTGATTCTTTACTATGTTGTTATTAATTATGCCTCCCGTTTAATATTGTATAATAGGGTTTTATGTACTTTTGCAAGAATGTTGTAAACATGTTTGGTGGAAGGCCAGATCTCCAGAGTTTATTTGATCTGAACTGAATTGTATGGAAGTGAAATGATTTAACTGAATTGGACTGAATAAAATTAAACTAAAATAATTTTACTTAAATATAGTATTAACATAACTAAATTAAACTAATTTCACGAACTAAAATAAGTTGAATTGCCCTGAACTTAACTTAACTGAACTAAACTAAACTTAATTGAATTAAATTGGACTGAACTGAATTAAAATACATATAAACTCTGGAGAACAGGACCTAACACATGATGTGTTTGACAGAGTTTATAAATGTTTTGCAACATAACACTACCGGAAAACAGGTACATAAGCACCGGTACAAATGTACCGGTGCCAAAATATCAGTGCTAAAAATGCCATAGGTACCGGTATGTCAGTGATACCGGTGCTAAAAAGCCAAAATTTAGCAGCGGTACACAAAAAACTGTTGCTTATGCATTGAATAACGGTGTTACAAAATTAAAATTCAGCACCGGTACACGAAAAATCGGTGCTTATGCACTTAATACCGGTGCTACAAAACCAAAATTAGCACTGGTACATAAAAAACCGGTGCCCATGAATAAATTCAGCACCGGTAACATAATTTTGGGTCGCAGTGTAATTTTCCATGAATTTGTATAAGTAATAATCTTGACTTTCGAGACCCTTCCGTTCACCCATACATTCCCAAATTGCAGAGTTGCAATCACATATTATTGAATTGCATTTTAGTTCCACCAATTTCGTGATTCGACGACTCCAACTTTCTTGGAGGGACCTAAATGCAAAAATAAAATAAAATTTACTCGTAACTCCAAACTGAAATCCGCTCGAAAGTGATCCTACCCTATACACCCATTGTATTTTCCATGCATGTGAGGGAATATTTATAAAAAATCGAGCACAAGAACATATTCATAATCCTTTCCGATTTCACTTTGTAACTTCTAAGTAATCAACCATAAGTTACTCTAGAACATATACTAGCACTTTTCAATAATTCACCAAAAAATCATTTATTTTATATATTTATATTTAGGCATAATAACAAAAATTATGTATTTTGGAGCAATGGGTAATGGGGTAACACAATTTTGGGCCACCGTGTAATTTTCCTAGAGTTTATAGAAGTGATGAATGTTGACTTTTGAGACCCTTCCGTTCACCCATGCATACCCAAATTGCAAAGTTGAGATCATATATTATTGAATTGCATTATGGTTCCAACAATTTCATGATTCGGCGACTCCAACTTTCTTAGAGGAACCTAAGTGCAAAAAGTAAAATACTTTACTCGTAACTTCAAATTGAAATTCGCTCGAACGTGATGCTACCCTATATACCCTCATTTTATTTTCCAATTCTGTAGCAAAATATTTATCAACAATCGGACACAAAAACATATCCATAATTCTTTCCGATTTTCCTTTCTATCTTCTAAGTAATCAGCTCTAAATTACTATAGAACATGTAGCAGCGCTTTCAAAATTTCATCAAAAAAATAATTTATTTAATATTTCTATATTTATGCAAGAATAACAAAATTCGTATATTTTGAACAGAAGGATAACGTTGTAACAAATTTTTAGGCCATAGCGTAATTTTCCAAAAATATGTTAGAGGCACTTCCGTCCACCCATTGTACCTCGAATTTTAAAGACACAATCATCTCTTATTTAATTGCATTTTGGTGTCTTCAATTTGTGATTCGCCGTCTCCAAATTTCTTCTATGGACCTAATAGTAAAAATTTAAAAGTTAACTTAGAGATCAAATAATACTAGCACCGACACTGTTTTTCATTCATACCAGTGCTATGTTATGGCGGGATTGTGAAATTTTAAATTTTCATTCCAAATTTTGTAGAGATTTTTTTAAATTTTAAAACTTTGGAATGAGCACCGGTATTAGTTACTTAGGCACCGGTATGTGTATCGGTACTCAACACTTAGAAAAAATTTCCTAGGTTTGCTCTCGGGTTCAATTTGTTTTAAAAATAACCATTCAAGGAAACTCTAAGCAACTGCATTTCGTATATTTAGGCACCGGTATGAGCATTTTGGGCACCGGTATTTGTACCGGTGCTCAACACTTAGAAAATAATTCCAAGGTTTGCTCTCGGGCTCAATTTCTTTTCAAAAAAACCACTCAAAACAGCCCTAAGCAGCTGCGTTTTGATTTGGGCACCGGTACCGGTGCCCAATTTTGTTTCATCTGAACCGTTCATTTCTTTTGTTGATTGAATCTCAACTGTTAAAAATTTGTCTATATATACTACCCCTGAAACCCTAAATCTACCCACCCACATTTCCCTCTCATTATCTTCCCCTCTACCTCCTCTCCATCTTCTCCCTACTCTTCCACCACCTCTCCCTCTCCGCCGCCGCCTCCGCTTCGACGCCTAGCACCGACAACGGCGCTTGGACGCCATCTCCTAGACCAGCTCCGACTCCATCTCCATGACTCCTCCGCTTCGACACTGCTTTGACGCCTCCCCGACTCCATCTCCCGGACTAGCTCCAATTCCATCTCCCCGCAGTGCTCTGGTTGCTAGGTGGAGTTGCGAGCTCCACCAAAATTTCCGGTTCAGCTCAGATCTGACCTCACTTTTAGTTCTTTGATTTTATGTAGGGTTTCTAAAAAAATTAGGTTCTAGTTTTTATGATGATTGATTATATGTAATGAAGTGTTATGTATTGAGAGGTGCTATGTATTTTCAGTTATATGTAATGAAGTTTTAGGTTCCGGTTTGAAATTTCCAGTTTTTTATATGAATTTTGGGTTTTTTTGTTCTTCTGGGTTTCATATTCCGACAGGTGAGTTTATTCTCTCTGGCCTGATTTTTTAAAACAATTGCCTATTTCTAGCACCGGTATTTCATGCATAGGCACCAGTGAATGATACCGGTGCTAGAATCTATTCTAGCACCGGTACGACTTACCGGTGCCTATGACACTACACCTTTTGCATCGAGTCACTTAAGCACCGGTATGAAAATTCTCAAAATAGGGGGTGAAAATACCTGGCCCTATGGGGATTCTCCCAGTAGTGTAACCAGTTTTTCAATGTTTGGTAAACTCCAAAAAAATATGTTTATTTTAAAAGCATAGCTATTTAGGGGAAAACATAAACTCGCCTATCCTTACTTTGAAAATAAGTCGATTTTGCTTATAAGTACAACTCCATGAAATAAACTGACACTACTGGAAAACAGGTACATAGACTTCGGTATGTCAGTGATACCTGTGCTACAAAACTACAATTCAACACCGATACACTGAATACCGGTGCTATATACAAAACCAAAATTCGGCACCGGTACACGAAAAATGGTGCCTATGAATAAATTCAGCATCGGTACACTGAACACCGGTGGTAAAAACCAAAATTCAGCACCGGTACACAAAAAACTGGTGCATATGAATAAATTCCGCACCGGTAACACAATTTTAGGCCACTGTGTAATTTTTCAAGAATTTATAGAAGTAATCAATCTTGACTTTCGAGACCCTTCCGTTCACCCATACATTCCCGAATTGCAGAGTTACGATCGTATATTATTGAATTACATTTTGGTTCTGCCAATTTCATGATTAGGTGACTCAAACTTTCTTGGAGGGACCTAAGTGCAAAAGGTAAAAACTTTACTCGTAACTCCAAATTGAAATATGCTCGAACGTGATCATACCCTATACATCCACATTGTATTTTTCATGCTTGTAAGGGAATATTTATCAAAAATTGAGCACAAGAATATATCCACAATCCTTTCCGATTTCACTTTGTATCTTCCAAGTAATCAACCATAAGTTACTTTAGAACATGTACTAGCGCTTTTCAATATTTCACAAAAAAATTTATTTATTTTATATTTCCATTTTCTGCAATAATAACAAAAAAAACGTGTATTTTTTAGCAATGCATGATGGGGTAACACAATTTTGAGCTACTGTATTCAAAGAATTATGTTAAAAGTTCTTCCGTTCACCCATTGTAGCCCAATTTTCAATAACGTAATTGTCTCTTACTTAATTTTTTTTTATTTCTCCAATTTTGTTATTCGCCTCCTCCAAATGTATTCTCATGGACATAATTCTAAAAAATGAAAAGTTAACTTAGAGGGCAAAATATACTAGCACTAACATTTTTTTCCCAGTCATATTGGTGTTATTGTGTAGCGGGGAAATGAAATTTTTGAATTTTGGCCCAATATTTTTGAGGGATTTTTCTGAGCACCGGTAGCACCATCAAATGCACCGGTCAACTTATTGGTGCTACGTACTCAGAATATTTTTCTTCCACTTGCTCTCGAGAAGAATAAAAAAATTAAAATACCCATTTAAAGCTGTGTCATGCAGTTGTGTTTAAAGTATTAGCACCGGTATGATCACCATTAGCACCGATATTCATACCGGTGCTCAATACTTGGAAAAATTTTCTCATGTTTGCTCTCGGGTTCAATATTTTTTTTAAAAATCATTTAAAGCAGTCCTAAGCAGCTGCTTTTCATATACTTAGGCACCGGTACCGGTGCTACTGTGTTAAAAAATAAAGAAGATTCCAACTTGGTTTCATCTGAACCACTTATTTCTTTTGTTAATTGAATCTCAACCATTAAAAATTTGCCTATATAAACTAAATCTAAAATCCTAAACTTACCCACCCTTATTTTCCTCTCATTATCTTGCATCTACCCCATCTCTATCTTCTCCCTCCTCCTCCACCACCTCTCCCTCTCCGCGCCAATGAAAGCGCACCCCCTCTCTGCTTCGATGCCACTTCAACGCCGCTGGAAACGACCCCTTCCTACCCTCCCATGGCACTCCATCCTCAACGCCATCTCCCGAACCATCCCGACTCCTTCTATGCCCTCCCCGCGGTGCACCATCCCCGACGTCATCTCCCCGTGCCCTAGTCGCTGGTCGGAGTTGTGAGCTCCACCAAAATTGCCGGTTCAGCTCAGATCCGACCTCACCTTCCTTGTTCTGGTTCGTTGATGTTATCAGGGTTATTGGAAATTAGGTTCTAGTTTTTATCATGATTGATGTTGTTAATCTATGTTTAGGTATAACTTGTTTCATGCATTGAGATGTGTTATGCATTTTCAATTATATGTAATGAAGTTCTTTGTTGTGGTATGAATTTTCCAGTTTTTTACATGAGTTTCTATTTTTTTGTGTTTTATTCGTTCTGGGTTTCATATTCCGACGAGTGAGTTTATTCAAATTGGCTGGATTTTTTTAATTGGTCGCCTGTTTACTGGCACTGGTATTTCATGCATAGGCACTGGTATATCGAGCATTTTCATACCGGTGGCTAAGTGATCCGGTGCAAGAATGTAGTTTCATAGGCACCGGTAAATGGTACATGTGCTTGAATAGATTCTAGCACCGGTAAATGGTACAAGTGCTTGAATACATTCTAGCACTGGTACAACTTACTGGTGCCTATGAAACCACATTTTTTGCACCGGGTCACTTAGGCACCAGTATGAAAATTCTCAAAATACTGGTGCCTATGGGGTGAAAATATCAGTGCATGTGGGAAGTCCTCCCAGCAGTGTAAGGGTGACAAATGGGCGGGGGCGGGTCAAATATGGGTTGGATAAAATGGGTGATTAAAAAAATGGGTATGACCTATTTCGACCTACTTTATGATGGGTCAAAATAAGACTTGGGTCAAAATGCATCGGATTGAAACCCCGCTAAACCTGCGGGTCAAACATCATTCAACTCATTGGTCAAAATGGGTAAACCTGCAGGTTCAACTCATATATAAACCCAAATGAGTTTATACATCAACCCATATGGATAAACCCGCAGATTTCAATCCATATATTAACCCATATGAGTCTATAGACCAACTCATATGGGTAAATCCGCAAGTTTCAACCCATATGTGTTTATATACCAACCAACATGAGTAAACCTGCGAATTTCAACCCATATGGGTAAACCCGCAATCAACCCGCAAACCCTCGTTGAACCCATATTTTTCAACTACTCATTTGATTAATTACATATTACTCATTTTACACATACCCATTTATATTTAAAAATAAATAACTCGCTTAACCCGCAGACTGCGAGTCTATTTAACCACCCAAAATACACCCACAGATAGACTTGTGTGGTTTTGCACTTCACCTTCAAGGCTCGAGTATTTTGCGGGCCTAGTTTCGGGCCCTTGTCAAAATTGACATTCCATCCTTTTCTTCTTCTTTTTGATGTTGATGGACACTCAGAAACCCTTTTTTCATAATTCATGCCGGGCCTTCATCTGCTGGACTGCATTTATGCGCCACGTAATGGAAATATACCATCAATAATTATACAATCCTTTTCTTTTCATTTTTTTTTAAAAAGGCGATCAAACGGGTCGCTCTTATCTGCCCCGATCGTATTGACATCACAGTCATAATGGAAGAGATAAATCACAGCACTTTCGTAGTCAAGGACATGGCCCTCGACTGTACTCGGTACGCACAAGAGATCTCTCTCCTACAGAAGAAATCCCCACACTGCTGCTGTCGAGAGTCGAACTCGTGATCCAAAGAGCGTAGACCATGCCCCTAACCACTTGGGCGATCGTGTAGATGTTTTTCATTTTTTTTAAGGACACAATACTGATGGATAGTAAAAAGCCAAGTGGAAATTTTAGAAGATTTGTAAAATTAGTTCGATTTCATTATTCCAAATAGGTGTATCACATTCTATTCGATCCAAAACTATACTACTGCGTTCAGGGGCGGAACCAGAAATTTTTTTCAGGGGAGGCTGAAAAATTTTCGTGCAGAGGCGTTCGGCGTCCGGTTTATGTAAATTGATTTGTTTTTCATCGATTCAAATTCAATTTAATAAAATATCCCTAATTGATAGTTAACAAATGAAAATAAAAAATTTATAAAATCATATTCATCTAAATTCAGTTTAACAAATATCCCTAATTGATAATTCCATAAATCGATTATGACAAATTGACAATTTCATTTTCACATACAATTATACAAAATAAATCAAACAATTATAATTCCAACTAAATTCCAACTAAATATGCAATTCAACTAAATTCAAATATGCAATTCAACTAAACTTCAACAATCATATATAATACAACCATATAAATTCAATTCAACATCCAATCTAATTATCTAAAAATCATGTTCACATATATTTAAGTTTTGAAGAAATAAATAAAAAAGAAAATAAACCCTAAAATAATAAAATTAATAAATATTAGCAATTTAACATAAAGAGAAGACTTACCGTGGTTTGGAGAGGTGGCGGGACGAGGCAGCAACCGGTGGCGCGATGGCGGTGGCGCGGCGGCGGAGGCACGGCGGCGGACGTCTGGCGAGGCGAGGCTGTGAGTGTGTGTGTGAGGCAGAGTGGCAGAGGAAGAGGAGGGAGCTGGAGTTGCTGTTCTCGCCTCCAGCTCCAGCATATCATTTGGCTATTGGATTGGGCTCATTTTGGCCCAATCCGTTTCTTTTTTTTCGTATTACCTAATGAAACGACGTCGTTTCACTAACGTGAAACGACGTCGTTTTAGTACGTACGAACTGAAAAAAAGAAGGCCGCAGCGCGGCCTTCTTCTCCGACGAACTCGCTGTCGCCGCGCCGGAGACACGCTCAACTCCGCCGGAAGACGCGCTCCCGCCTCCTGCTACCTCCGGCCGGCGATCTAGGTAGGGCTGGAGCCCTACCTAGCGTACCATTGGTTCCGCCAATGACTGCGTTACCTTTGTTAGAGGAAACGACTCATCACTTAAATTATATTTTATTGAATTTTAAGCATTTAAAGATTTCGTCAGTAACCGTCAAAATCTTCTACCTTTTTTATGTAAGTTGGTGTGGTTAGTCGAAGAAAATAGTTCAGGTTAAATAGTTAAATTTAATTCAATTATTTATTAAAATTAAATACATAAAGTATTAAAAAGGTACAAACACAAGGCATGGAATCATAGCTCACTAAAAAAAAAGTTATTGCATCTCAATAATAAAATTTTGTATCGTCTCGGTTAAAACTGCACAAATTATTATATTCTTCTATTTTAAATAAAAGTGATGGTTGAGAAAAATTAATATGCTTCTATTTTGCCATTATGATGAATGTTCTCGCCTTTTGATGAATAAGCCCATGAGCTGGTGTGACAAAACCAAGTTTGTCTCTCTCCATTTGGAACCAAATGCTAAATGAATATTCATCGTTATCATTTTCATCATCACTAGTAGAACTCAGATTTCGTCGCTCTTGAAAGACGATCTTTCCATAAGTCACGAAAAAATTAAGATTTTTTTTAAAGTGTAAATTAGAAGAACTGAAGATAAAATTTTCGGGTTGCATGAATCGGGTTAGGAACTTTATAACTATAGCATGTTGCATAACAAAATTTTAACAATGCAACTAAGACATTTTACCTTTTGTTATTCTAATCAAATTCCATTTTTTCATAAGCATATGGAAAGACGGTATTTCCCAAGACTTTACCTAGAACTAATATTGAAATTAACAAAAATTTATGTACTCCCTTCGTTTCTTTATTAGTGACACACTTTCCTTTTTAGATTGTTTCTTTTTTATCGGCACACTTTTCATTTTTGGCAAGATTCCTTCAATTTCGTCAACTCATTCTATTTTTTACTTTCTACATTCAATTTCATCCACTCATTTCCTTCACCTAAATCCAAACACGATGCCACTATTAATGGAACGGAGGGAGTACCAAAACAAAATAAAACAGAGTACGTACGTAACAGGTGACAATAATAACAATAATTGAATCCCAGATCAGAAATAAGAGCCCTTTTTAATTAGGCCATATTTAGCTGAATGAGACATATCCGAGTCATAAAGGTAGGTTTTTGTGATGAATTTGTACCTCAAAATAATTTCAACTCTCTCTGAAATGTTAATGTCATGCTATGGTATGAATATGATGCTACAACCTTACCACTTCGACCGACCTTTACCGTAGCTGTCTGTAATCTTAGCGTCAATTATAAGCACACAAGTAGGGTTTGTTGTTCTGACCTCTAGTTTTATTACACTTGAAAAGGCAAATTAATTAGGGCCATGAAGGATGTTATCACTAATTTAAGTGTACAAAAATCACTATCCCAACTAATCAGGGTGATTAGGGGTGGCAAGTTCAGTGGCGGAACGAGAGCCATATTTGAGGGGGTTGAACTATACTGACAAAAAATAAAATGTCGTCTTTCCTGAAATTCTGAGAAGTACTGGGGTAGAGCAAAAACTATCAGGGGATGGAACTTTCAGGGAAACAAAAAACTCCCTTAACTACCGAAACTGAGTCGGACGGCCGTACTGGCTCGACCCCTTTAGTTTCACAACTGTGGCATTTTAATGCACATTCTATCTGAGTATAGATGAAACTGTAATGAGTTAAATGGGTAATTTAAAAGTATCGAATAAACGAATTAAACAATGGTTTAACTGTGATTCTATAATATGATTAGACATGTGAACTGAATCTGCACATTTATTTATATATCTTCCTCCTCAATTCGCATGTTGAGATTTGAAATAGAATAAAATTTTTAAAAAATAAAGCATTAAAAATTGCTAATAATTCTCAACCTAAAGTTATTGCTAACGAGAATATATAATGAGATATGAAACTTAAATTGCTGTCTAATAAGGATATATTTCATAATTGAGGCACCAATTGTCTTCCATTTGACTTCTAGGCATCATAGAGTTTTCTTTTTGTCACTTCATAACAAATTTTGTTTTAGTTAACCCATCAAATCTATTATTCCCCGTCCCAGTCAAATTTGCATGCACAAAATCCTTTTCACGATCTCTAGTAAATATAATTAGCTGTAAATATTATGCAACTACGCATAATAACAATAATAAATAGTTAATATTTAGAAATTACATGTTACAACAAATCTAACATGTTACACAATAATATTTCCGTTCATATAGTTATTAAATATGTGGTCAAAATTCAATGAAGAAAAAGAAGATTATGTATAACTTTGGCTGGATGAATGAAGTACATTAATACTAACTAAGAGCACTTTGATTGTATTGAAGGGGTAAATGATAGGGGTGTTCATATGTTGGGGCGGGTTAGTTGACCTGACCCAAATTGATCCTAAATTTAGTGTTAAATGGGCCGGGTCGGGTTAAAATTTCCATAGTTTAGGATCGGGTCATGGGTCGACTCAAATTGACCAAAATTATATTAAAATAGTAAACTTATTTAAAAAAATAAATATATTTTTTTCAAGAATATTAAAATTGTTTATGAAATAAATTAATGGTGGATATATTGTATTAAATTAATTATTATTTTTGAAAAAATGGGTCAAAATTATAAACGTGTCAAAATTGATCGATTTGGATCAAAATCTGACCCAATAAATTTTAACCCAATCCATTTAAACCCAAATGAACCGAATTAAAACAGGTCGGGCAATTTGAACCTCCCGTAAAATGAGATGATTGCCTTTCGTATGCATGGATAAACATGGGGCAATTTGGGTTGAGTGATTACGATGGTTGAAGAAATAGCCTCCATTTGAACCAAATCCACGTAATTGAAAATGACTACGGCCTCAGACGTCGTGGAACTTGGCGTTTGTGAAACAATGTGCATAAATTAAGGCAACAAAACTACTTGCTCTAAGTGACGATACCTAGAGGAACTGTGCGGAATGGAGAAAGATCAGAAAATATGAACGAAAATAATAAGACACAAGATTTACGTGGTTCACCAATTTGGCTACATCCACGGGAGACGAATTCACTAATTTTTTGCGGAACAGAATTAGAGTTGGTTTACAGAGAGAAGAGAGACACTTTATATGTTGTCTCCACTAAACCCTAACAAACTGGGCCAAAAACACAATTCGGCCCAAATCAACAGCAGTCCAATAAAGAGACAAGCTATACCAGGGTGTGCTCCGCCCCCTGGACCCCCCAACTCGCTGACCGGGCAGCGAGACCCCGTTTGTTTTTCGGGGGCGACTGCCACCCCCGGACCCCAGACAGGGTCGTGGAAGCGACTATTACAGTATTCAAGGCATACCAACAGGAACGTTTGGATTAAAGTTTTCAA
Organism: Rubia yunnanensis; assembly: GCA_037428765.1. Taxonomy (NCBI): domain Eukaryota; kingdom Viridiplantae; phylum Streptophyta; class Magnoliopsida; order Gentianales; family Rubiaceae; genus Rubia; species Rubia yunnanensis. The sequence continues at coordinate 1,259,169 of CM075063.1, read as the reverse complement.
TTGACATTTTTGAGTCATAAGTAAATTTAGAAAGAAAAATAAGGAGTGGTGTCAGAGTTAATTTTATTTTTCTAGAAAATGGGAAAGTTACACTTAATATATCATGTTGGATTTATGGATTGGGAGATTAAAGTGTCAAATTTTCTCAAACTCTAACTCCTATAAATTTTCGATTCACGTGTTGATCTGTTGATGTGTCAAATTAATCATATAAACCCTTTGAAATGGCGATTTTGTATTTGTGAGTCGAGTTTGAACATGTCGACACCTAATTTACAAATTTTTGAAGTGTGCTTGCTATAACCTAATTGGGACGCAGCATCGGGACACCACATTGCACTCCAAACTTCTCTCTGGCATGATCATAACCTGCAAAATGAAACCTTTGAATGTTCAGGGAGAAGCAGTTCCGACGGTCAAGTTAAATCTCACTGAAAGAGCAATCAAGAATGAATGATCGGATGTTGGTCTACATTTGTATTTACATCTCTGTAATACTAATCTTTCCATTAAATATCCAGGACTGGCTGTAGACATCTTATTAATTAAATCATCTACTTCCGATCTAACTGTTATAAAGAAAATGAGCTTCTACACATTATCATCAACCCAACACTTTTCAGCGCGTGAGATTCAGCCCAGATATCATCACCGTCATAATCACTCTTTAGTTTAGGACACTCTAACTACCCCTAGTGATGATCACACCCACGGCAGTTACCACAACATATTTGGAACAAACAAACGAAAATGAGTGCGAAACCACAACCTACTAATTTCCCATGGGGAAAAGAAAGGTTTCTTTAGAAGTGGAACCATATGTTGTTTCACTTGTGGGAATTTTATTCCACATGGGGGCTTGCCAGTAAGTTTGGATCAATTATTATTCCATTGCGAGCCAAGAAGTACCATATTTCACATGCGTGTACGTATAATACAAACATATAAACAAACAAATTCCGTTTAATTGTGTTAATGGCTGAAAAATATTGAGAAAATTGGGTTCTAATTTGTGGCCTAAGATTGTTATGCCGTGGAGAAATATTAAGTGATATTTGTTACGTGATCGATTTGAGTTGAAACGCTTGTTCGAACTGATGTAGCTGTAGTCTGGTGGATTTTGATTTAGGTGGTTAGACGGTTCTACAGTGGAGCATTACAGTACCACATTTTGTATGCTCATTATTGTTAAATAGGCTAATGGTTAGAATTTCGTATTTAGTGTGTTTGTATAAATGAGACTAGACCATATTATCCCTTTGTCGCAGAAACTATGTATTATATATTTTTTATTTACAATGTTATCATGTAAATCACGTCATGCGAAATCTTATTGTGAAAAGGCATTTATGCCACTCTAAATTAATGAAAAGGTCGAACACTAACGACAGGGTCGGGTATCCTGTTTGAATTTATAAAAAGAAACTGTTGATAATATGTGTTATTGGACATAAACTCTAATTTCTACCATACCACATCAAAAAAGACTTTATGTGAACACCATTTTTTTAAATTTTCTACTATATCAAAGAATTTAGTAACATTATGAATCCATGATGCATTTTGTTGAATACAAAAATGAATGTTAGGTAACACTACATATCAAAACACAAACTAAAAACACACTCTTCAACGATTCTAAATGCTTGGAAATCAAGTATTGATCTAATTAAGCAATGATATGCAAATTTCTCTGCCAAAATTTCTTATTCAACCTCCTTTACACATATCTTCACCTATCTTGAAGAAAAGATAGAACATGGCATTGGATTTCTATACACAATGATCAGTATCACCTTCAACTTCAGCATCGGAAAACAAGCGTTCCACATATACTAGCCATTCAGTCTTTAGGAAATCGATGCGGGAATTTCAACCCCGATCAGCAGATAACACAGGCATTTGGATTCTCCTCCATGCTATGATTATGGCCATAGTAGTATGTCTGCATTGGAGGCTGGTACTGTCTATATGGCATTATTGTCCCCATGACAGGCATCGGGAGGGGCCCGTGCCCCGGGTGCAAACCGTGCCCCGGGTACAGGCTCTGTCCCGGGTGAAGGACGTGGAGCGGGGCCATGATCGGGGCTGGGGCCGGAGCCGGAGCATCCTTCTTCTCTTGATCTTCCTTCTTAGGCTCTTCCTTTTTGGGCTCCTCTTCCTTCTTTGCACCTTCTTTCTTTGGCTCTTCTTTGGGAGGATCCTCTTTCTTGGGCTCCTCTTTCTTGCCCTCTTCCTTCTTTGGCTCCTCTTTCTTAGGTTCCTCCTTTGGACCGACTAAGATGATGTCGGTTTGCCAAAATTTTCGCAGTTTGCTCACTACGCTCACCGGATCAACTGTTCCGATTATGGTCAGTTTCTGGCCTTTCATGTCAATTGAGATCTCATCAATCCCTGCAAAATAATCGCCACAATCTCACCAATTGCCAATTTCGCTAAATAAAAGATCCTAAAGATGGTGATACAACTTACATTTGTCATTGAACTTGGACTAGAATCAAGAACCCTAATTAATGATAAGTTCAAACTTGTAAAACATCTCAAGAAAGTCATCAATCAGCTGAAATTCAATTAACTTAGGCTTGTTCTCCCAAGCTTTATTTTTAGCTAACTAAATTGAACTGAACCGAACTGAAGGGCAGATAGTCCGAGAGAACCCTAGAGATAATAAGTTCATCAAGAAAACACATCTGAGAAACTTCACATGCAGCAGAGACTACTCTGTTTTTGACACAAAATTTTCTTCACTCTGAACTAGAAAAGAAAATGATAAAAAATAATCCCACTTACACGAACATATTCATTTTCTGGTTCAAAACACATTTTCAAGAAACCAGAAAAAAAGGAAGAAAAAAATGGTGAGTTCTTGAAGCCCAGAATACCTGGCAAAGCAGAGACAATCTTCATCGCCTTCCTCTTATCTTTCTCATCATAAACAGCCAGTTTCATTATAAACTTCTGCAAAATCCAAACAAAAGCAACACATGAATCCAAGAATCCCATGGAAAAAAAGGAAAGAATCATAATAAGAACCAGAATGGTACCTTCATCTGAAATATGATGATTCAAAAACGGTGGAATATTCAGAATATGGAGATCAAAAAAGGAGGTTTTGAGAGTGATAAGAAAGGTGAAAAAGCAGGGGAGAGTTATAGAACGGCAATGTTGAAAAAGCAGGGGAGAGTTATAGAACGGCAATGTTGAAAAAGAACAGGGAAGAGACATGAACAGAATGATGCTCTTTTTGAACACATAAAGGGGTTATAAAAACGTGGCCAGAGCACTGCGGTCGGTCAGGTGCAACCGTGACTCGATTCTCCCTCCCTCTATAGTTTGCATTATTATGGTCCTAAAATTTTTTAATGTACCATATTACGTGGAAGGCTCACCCCACTCTGTGTGAGTCATGTTGGAGTCTCACCCCACTTCGTGTGAGATACAGTTGTCATCTTAATAAAAAGGAGTCTACTGTTTAATAAAAAAAAGGATTATAAACAAAAAGGGAGATGGGTTTTTGCTGTGACAGGGAAAAAAATACAAACAGAAGAGAAAATAAAGAAAATAAATTCTGCTCAGAACAAGAAATGCAATGGAGAGAATATTGAATTCTTTGAAACAGGTTTTTCTTTTGGCTGTGGATGGGTTCTCTGTTAGTGGGATGGCGTGGAGCTGAAAGGGAGATGAAATTTTGGTTAGGGAAATCAGTGGGAGTCGATAAACTTGTGCCCTTGTATTTTTTCAAATTAACTGCACTTTTTATCGGATTACATAAAAAGTAATCTGACTTTTGTTGTAAAAGGCGATACCCTTTCCGTTCCCGACTTTTGTTCTAAATTTATACGTTTGATGCGTATTTATTCATGTCTGAGTTATATATTGAATACGACGTACGTTGAAGTTAGGTAATAGTCATTGCAAAGAAGTACGTATTTAGTTGTTGGTACTTGAGTTCAGTTTGTTTAAATTCAGTTCAGTTTAACTTGATTATGCTATTATTATATTTAGTTTGATTAATTTTAGTTTGGTTCAATTTAACTCAAATCAAGCGAAATAAACAAGGTCTGAATCACAAATTTTGATTTAATATTGCTTTTAGAAAAATATACTCCCTCTGTTTTTTATTAGTGGTACTTTTCTTTTTGGGTTGTTTCTTTTATATTGGCACACTTTCCATTTTTGGCAAGATTCCTTCAATTTCATCCATTCATTCTACTTTTTACTTTCTACATTCAATTTCATCCACTCATTTTCTCCGTCTAAATCCAAGCACCTAAACTTATGGTGCCATTATTAGTGGAACAGAGGAAGTATTTAATTTGTCTTTTGTATTCTATTCTAGTAACATATTTAATTATCCCCTGTCTCATCTCAAACTTCTTACTTCACTTTATGTCATTATTCATTGTCTATTTTTTTACCACATATTTGATATATATATATATATATATATATATATATATATATATAAATAATAATATTATCGAATGTGATATTGTTGGATTTATCATAACGAGTAGTTTCTAAAAAGTAACTTTTTATTCACCGATATTATACGTGGTTAAATATATTAACAGTTAAACATATTTCTTGATAACTATGAAAAAAATTCCATAAAGTTTGAGTTGGGACGGAGGGAGGGAGTACTATATATGAACTAAAATCTAAACAAGATTATGAGAAGTGAATAAGATTAGATAAGATAAGATTAAAAATTATAATTTTGTTTAAAAATCTCATATTATCATTTAAGTTTTGAGATTAAAGTTAAGCAATTTATATCAATTCGATATACAAATTATTAAACTTAAGTTTTTTTTTCAATACTCCCCATGTTTGTTTCTCTATTGTTACATTTTACTTTTTGAATTGTTTCTTTTTTATTGGCACACTTTCTATTTTTTAAAAGATTTTTCCAATTTCATTTACTCGTTCTATTTTTTACTTTTTACCTTCAATTTTATTAATTCATTTTTATTCCATCTAATTCAAATACATAAACCTATGATATCACTGATAAACAATTAGAGGGAGTATGAAAAACAATAAATGCAAAAGGTTTGGGGAAAGAAGTGGAAATAGTGAAGCAAGCAGTCAATTTGGAGTTTGGAGAAATGGGAGGACGATAAGGCATTTGAGTAAAGTAAAAGTAAGTGTCATTTTCGTGGTGTGATTAATTAGGTGGTCACTGCTCGCCATCAGCCGCCCACACCAGTCAATATCACAGCTATTAGTGGTGTGATTAATTAGATTTGTATTTTTGGACCACAGTCCATTTCACCGAGCTTTTTGCTGAGTCGGATGGTTCCTCTGTCTCAACTTAAATTGCATTGAATTTTTTTTATGCTCATAAAAAAATTATTACTCCCTCTGGTCCACTAAGTTTGGCCTACTTTCCTAAAATAGATGGTTCTTTTTTTAAATGGCTCACTTACACAATTTCCCTTTTAAGAGGGGACCAACTTTCAGATTTCCATTTTCGTCCCTCCAGTTTCCATAATTTTACAGCCTCTAATCCATCATTAATTTTGCTGACCCAACCATAATCCATCGGAATTGGGTGTAAAACCCAAATCCTTAATCATTCCCTCACTTTCTCTTCTTGGGTCTTCAAGCCCAATTCAAAATTTCTACCCTAACATTTCCTGAACCCAATCCATTCTTCAACCCAATCCAACAAACGTTTAATAGGCAGAAACCCTGGCCACTCTTCATTCCACTGAAATCCATTTTCCCTCGCCACTCCTCTGAACTCCATTACCTCTCGGGCTCGTCGCACCCTCATCTTAGGGTTCAGACATGCAGTCACCGCCACCTTCCACCGCAGATCCATACTCACCTACCTTTTCTCTACCTCCAGACACCGATCCGGACCAGTTTGGATCTGCCGCTCCCCTCGACTACAATTCCTACGTGGAGGAGACTCCCGACGAGCTGTGTCAGAGCATCAAGCAAGATGGTCGCCCTTGTAAACCACCTCCGGCCAAAAAAAATGAAGGCGATTACAGGGAGTCGGCGTGGCCATCTGTGCTTTTTGTGAGTTCAGACTCCCAGACGCCTTCAACCTGGGGGACTGGTGAATGGTCGCCGAGCTTGGGTGCGTTATATGTTTTTACATCTTCCCTGTGCTGATTCTTTAGACTACTTCTTTATGTTGTGTAATTAACTCTTCCAGTGGACCTTGTTTCTAGGTGATTCGGCCCCCTCTTCGGGGAAGGAAAAATCGAACTATCGATTGACGAAGCAGCTGCAGGAATCCCATGATGAGCAGCCGTCTGTAGGAAATCGGCAGAGGTCATTCTCGGTGTGGACGGAGGAGAAGAGACGGCTTCTTCAAAAGGTAAACCCGAAATTCGTACCAATGCTTCTTGGAAAATGTGTGAATGAAGCACCGACAGAGGCCCGTATCAACAGCTGGACTTATTTATGTCCAAGACGTGAAAATGAATGAGTTGGGCAAATATGTGCTGTAATAATAACTGTTATGAAACTCATGTTGCTAATAATTTGACGTTGGTTTGTAATTCTCATGAATTGTTGGTTTGAAGGCTGTTGTTTTTTATGTATTGTGCAAATACTGTATGTCGTAGTAGAATATTGTAGTGGTGAATATTGTGCACATCAGGCAGACCTTTTCCTGGCTAAGAATAAGGACTATGTTGTTGCGGAACATGATGCACTCCTTTCTGCTTCGAATTGTACATTCGTAGCAGGGCTCTTCCCACCCTTACCTGAAGAAACATCTCAAAAATCAAAGTTCTTGTCCTTTGGCGCGCAATGTAAGGTATGTATAGCTTTACTTTTTTTTCGCTGCACGAAGAGTTGGATGAATTGCACTAACATTCTTCCTTTCAGCTGCAACTTCAACCGTTGCTCGAGACACTCAGTGCCACAGAACCACAATACGTTCGCTGGGATACCATAGTTATGCTGTTCCATCTTTGATATATACTGCTTCCTCGGACCACTGTTTGTGTTGTTAAACTTTATGACATCAATGCAGAATTGGTTGAAGATAGGGGCTTTCTAGAAGCTTTCAAGAAGCTGCTATTTGTATCGAATCAACAGAGTGAATTATAAATTACAATCTAACTAAATGTAGGACATTTTTTTAAATGTAAAAATACATATTTCTTCCTCACATATGTCCCTCATTGTGTATTGTAAAATATAATTAAAATAGTGGTAAATAAGTAAAAGTTACACCTGCCATAAGTTACTGGCTTTAAACTATTTTGTGTAATTTTTTTTCTGCAACATTAGAACTGTTTTCTAGCTTTATACCTTGTAATTCTGAATGAGTGCATGTGGGTTCAAGTTTTTATTTTGGATGCTCTTTCCAAGTATAAAACAACTGATGCTCGTGAAGCTGAAAATATAGTTGACAGAGTTACTCCAAGATTGCAGCTTGCAAATTGTGCAGTTGATTTGTCAGCTTTCGAGGTAACATGCTGTTACTCTCTGTATATGTGGTTAGCTGTAGCGATACATCAGTTCTTTTTCTAACCCTTAAATTTGTTAACCAGTCTCTTGCTTGACAGCTGACTTCTACTTTAAACTGAAGGGGTTATTTACATTGTGATGGTCTTGCAGATGATTCTTTTGGTAGAGCCATTGTCGTAAATACTTGCCGCGGAAACACTTCCTGAAGGGAAAGTGAGTTGCAATAGTCACTTAATGTGCCCGGAGAAGGAAATTGACTGTTAGGGAACTAGGAAATCACAGAATGGTGAGATGAACTTTTAAATCTTTATTTGTTCAAAGCTTCTTTTCCTCTCTTCATGTCACGCTCTTCCTCAGACTTTTTGACCATTGATTCTTATCCTATTCTTCAGATACTGAATATTCAACTCTGTACTATAGTTGCTTATTTCAGTTGATGTTGGTCTTGTTTGTAGGCTTGCTGAAAGAATTCAAGATATGGAAGCTGAGGACCATATTCTGCGACAGCAAACATTGCTAAATGCACCCGCTGGAAAAGTGTCGGGATATTTGGCGGTAAGTATCCAGTTGTAATGTACTTACGTTTTAAGAGCTCGGAACTGACATCAATCTCTACGCTCTGGTCCTTGGGGAGTCTGTTCCGAATGATGTCGTAAGTTTGATTATGTTCCCCAATCTGCTCACAAACTCTAAAACTTTATGAACATGTGATGACCATAACTTGTTTACTTTCGACAACTCCTGGCTAATACATTTGTTTCTTCGTGTGTCGTTAAATTTGACGTTGGCCATTTCCCTGTACAGGTAAGTCAGTCCTTTATTATGCTTAATGAGAATAAAACTTTCTGCTTGTCTTCATTATGCTTCTTTCGACATGCTGTAGTTAGCGGTGGAGGGAGAAACTTGTGTTTTGCTACATCTATCCGTAAGCAGTGGCGGCGGAGAAGCAATTAGCGTCACAGGAAGCTCAAGCTACAGCCACTGAGGCTCGAAAGGAAAGGCAATGTCTCTGCTTTTCTTTTCTTTTCCTGTCTGAAAAGAGAGCCACGTAGGTGCATGTATTTCCCGCATTTGAAGCTCTGATGAATTCGTGTCTTTACTGCATTCAGGTGCAGTTTGAGCAATCTGCTGCGGGGGGAGCTCCGAAGGCTCAACAAGCAGCTATTGACAAGCAATCTGCAAACGTTGACATGGGCGTGCTAGCATTAAAGGTCTCCTTGATTGATTATTCGTTCTATCTTTACCTTGTCGTTACAGTTTGAAGATGTTGGTTTTTTATTTGTAGTATTTTCTTGAAGATACAAAAAGGAGGTTGGATTTTGACCAGTTGGAGATTGCTCTAATATTTTTTCTTGGAGTATGCTTTTATTTGTATCTGTTCTTGCGAATGACCTGTTTGTATCACGTAGGATTATCTACATGGGATTCGACATTGCAATGGAAAAACATGGCTGGTCAAATATTTAATTGATGTTTTTTCAGCTGGCTAGTATCTGGTATGTTGTTATTAGCTTACTATAAGATTCCATCGCTTATGGATAACTACACTTGCCACTCTTAAGTTTCGATTCCATGTTGTTTTTGACTGGGGTGCAAGTAATTGTAACGAATGCATTCAAACAAGAGGCTGGTTGGAAAGCTTTCATTCAATATGGTTGCATTTAAACAAGCTATTGCAAAAATGTGTTAGCATGTTTACATAATCTTACCCATTTCTAGAAAATCACTGCAACCATCCTAATGAAAGCTGATGGAAAATACATTAATAACATTTCTAGGCTGGTTGAATGTCATCTTCCTGTAGATCTTGGATCAGCCTATGTAGCCCACTCGTTACATTTCTTTCCTGCAAATAAGCGACACAAGTTCTTACCACTGCGTCATCCACCTCTAGGTCCATAGGCAATGCACCACTGTTAGCTAACCGTGCTTTGCTCATGTGTGGCAACTTGTACCGATTTGAACCACTACATTTCATTATCTCCACCATGCATCCTTGTAGAGTTAGGAACACACTATCGAGTGTCCTTGCATTCAATTCAAAAAATGCATGCTCAGTTGCTGAAATTAAGTCATCAATAGTTTTTGACGTTGTTTGGTGTTGCAAAGATTGAATAGACCTAAAAAAACCTAGATCCAACACATTTAGATCAGGTGAAGTAGGTGGTTGGAAACCCAATCTGATGTCAAAACCATCCGCTCGGGCTACTTTTCTGAAATCAGCATCATCATCACAAATATGTGGTCGTGCATTGTCCTGTTGAATAAGAATGTTTGTGCTAGCAAGTAATGGCCATTTCTGCTTGATTGCGGGAACTAATTTTTCCAACATGTACCTCTTTGTTACCTCCTGATTGACTGATTTTTCGGGTACTGTAAGTAGTGTTCCAACTGGGCGATTCTTGCTTCTATTTTTTGCAGCCTCCTTTGTCACGATTGGCCAAATGCCAATTTACCATCAAATATTAGGTCACCATCTTCGCTGTACATAGGCCTTGAAACAGCACATAAAAACATAACTTTTGTAATGTACCTCTTATTTTGTATAGTCCGATGTGGCTCCATGTCTTCAGGCAATAGATAATACCTTTCAGCAACCCTTGTCATAAAAAACTACTTCTCGTCAATGTGAATAATGTGATGCATGTCCTTGAAACTTGTTTTCTTACTCAAACTGTTGTGCTTCAAATGACTAACACAAAATTGTACCCTTTTCAATTGATTGACTTCTGAGATTTGTGGTTTTATTGCATTCGAGTGGCTTCTCAATTGCTTTTCATGAATCCATCTATGCATTGTTGATTTACTTACACTCATAGCTGCAGTAAATGATCTTTCTGTTGTTCTTTTGGGAAGAGGAGTGGCAAGAACCTGCTCTCTATCTATTTCAATTGATGGCCTCCCTTTTTTGCCCTTCACTTTTGTCTGCAAATCTACTTTCAGCCCTAATCTTTCCTGTTTTCTTTGCAGACCAGCAAGCCTTGTCACTGTCCTCGTAGAAATGTTCCACCGAGTTGCTGCCTCAATGCGCTTCTTCCACGAGAGCTTACCATTTTCCTCATTCTGCCCAATGAAAACACTGATGTGGGTGCGCTCTACCTCCGATAGCCTTCGCCTTACCGGTGGACTGAGTTCTACTTCCTCCACAGCCTCCATGTCACCAACATCCCCAGCACCATCCATTATCTGAGCTTCACAATTCCTGCAATGCAAACCTCTGGTCCAGTGGCTTTTAAAAGGATTGTTATAGTTTGTAATTCAACAGGTTTGGAGTATACCTGGTGCAAGCAATGGTATTTATAGGGACCCTGCTCATTTACAAAGTGTTGGAGGATAGGGCTGCTGTATCCCATGTTGAATTTCAATTTTCCCCCCCTCTAAAATGTGTTGGAAATGTAAATTTCACCTCTATATTTGTGAGAACAGCAGGTTTTCCCTCCAAAATCATGATGTGGTACATGTGACCAGGCTGTTTTAGAGGGAAAGTTTAAGGGAAAATTGGAGGTTTGCTTTTGTGATTTTCGAGAATAATCACGTGTCCACTAAAGCTTGTCAATCACTTCATTCTCCATTTTCAGAAAAAAGTACATTTTAAAAAAAAGAGTGTCAAAAACTTGCGGCCAAACTTAGTGAACCAGAGGGAGTAATATATTTAAGGCAAAATCTTGGGAAAAATGGTTTTTCCATAGACTTATAAAAAGACGGGGTTTAATTAGAATAATAAAAGGAAAAAGGTCTTAGTTGCAATATTAAACTTTTAGTATGCAACATGTAGTAGTTATAAAATTTATAACCCGGTTCATGCAACCCAAAAATTTTATCTTCATTTTTTCTAATTTACACTTTAAATCTTTGTCTTTCCATAACTTATGGAAAGATCGTCTTTCAAGAGACGGACTCTATATTTAATTACGTATAATAACAGTAAATAAAAAGTTACTTTTAGAAAACTATTTGTTACGATGAATCCAATCATATAACATACAATAATAGGTTATTAAACTATTTGAATATATATATGTATATATATATGTATATATATATATATATATATATATATATATATATATATATATATATATTCAAATATAAGATTAAAGTTGCACAAAAAATAGTAAAATAAAGAAAGTGTGCATTTTGAGGTGTGATTGAGAGTGTATGGCATTTTTAACCCACATGTTTTCTAAGAAAGTAAACTGTGTATAGTAAAATTTTCTTCTTGTTATTGGAGGTAAGTTGTCCAATAAAATAATTTTATGTATTATGATATAGCGGGGACATAGGGAATAAAAACTTTTACTAGCTATTATGAGCTATTATGATCCTATTTGATAAATCAATAGTAGCGGTCATGATAAATTATGAAAGCTTTATAGGTTCCGGTACCATAATAAAATATAAAAATATTAATTAATGGTGTATTGATATCACATTAATAACATATCTCATCAATGATAAAGATTATAATATATAGAGTTACAACAAACCAATGTCTTAACAGAAATAAGATTCTAAGTCTATAAGAAAACTATCATCTATAATTAATTCCATAAGGAAACTAATTCTATAAGATAACTACCAGGAAATAGTTTTTATTTCCTTAACACCCTCCCTCAAGTTGGAGCATGATGACAAGAATGGCCAACTTATTGGATAACCATTATCCATATACTATTTTCACTTATTGGATACAACTTATTGGATAATGACACATTGGGTTAATGGATAAAATTTGGTTGCAGTTATTGGGTTTAGTTGGATTGGATAATGGGTTATCCGTTGGATAAATTTGGGTGGGTTGAGTTGGGTTGGGTAATGGGTGACCTGTGGATAATTTCATGTCACAAGATAACTAAATTTTTACAAGTTTGATTAAGAATGATTTAATTTTCCCCTAATAGGATCGAGCTCGAGCTCAAATACTGTATGAGCTCGAATATTGACCTTTTCCTCGAACAGTTGAATCAGGAGTGGAGATCCGTCCCCGAGGGAACCTTAGCTATTTCATCAGCTGCAAGTCTTTTAGCCGTTGAAGTTCTTTCTTTTACCACCAGAAGCGGATAGGAGTACTCCAGCACTACCACTACGAACTCGAATATTGTACGAGATTGAGCTCAAATACTGTACAAACCCGAATATTGTACGAGTTTGAACTCGAATACTGTACGAACTTGAATACTGTATGAGATTGAGCTCGAATACTGTATGAACTCGAATATTGTACGAGTTGAACTCGAATATTGTACGAACTCGAATACTGTACGGGATTGAACTCGAATACTGTATGAGATTTAGTGCAAATTTTGTACGAACTCGAATACTGTACGAGATTGAGTTCGAATATTGTACGAGCTCGAATAGTGTACGAACTCGAATATTGTATGAGATTGAGCTCGGATAATTTGTGAATTATAATTTGTATAATTTGTGAATTATAGTAATATTTATGTTAAATATTACACATGCATTTAATTGGGTAATTTTGAATATTTATTGGGTATTTGTTAGGTTCCCATTGAGCTAACATAATATGGGACTCATTAAAATCAAAAAATTTCATCCCGCCCAATCCCAAAAACTAGTGAGTATTTAATACCCAATTTTACTGGATAATGACAACTTGTAACCCAAATCAGAAGAAAATATTGAATGATAACTTATTGGGTTAGTTACATAATGACTTATTGGATAATATATTTTAACTCATTAAATCATATGAGTTATCTCATGAGTTAGGTTATCCATTTAATGACCCAATCCATTTATGATCCAACCCATTATGACCCATTAATAAATGTGTTAATTGGATAAAAACTCATTGGATAATGAGTTAATTGAGTTTGGATAATGAGTTGATCCAATTAACCCATTTGACAAGCCGACAATTGGGTTGTAGTTATTGGGTTTAGTTGGGTTGGACAATGAGTTACCCATTGGATAATTTTGGGTGGGTCGAGTTGGGTTGGGTAATGGGTGACCTGTGGATAATTTCATATCATAGGATAACTAAATTTTTACAAGTTTGATTACGAATTATTTAATTTTTCCCAAATATATAATCATTTATTATATTATATACATTATATTATATTATATTTAATAATATATAATCATTTATTATATTATATACGTTATATCATTTTATATTTAATAATATATAATCATTCATTATATTATATACATTATATTATATTATATTTAATAATATATATATAATATGTTGGCTTTGTAAACTCAACGACATTAACGAACAATATTAGTTGGGTTCAAGCTCGAGCTCATATAATGTACTAGCTCGAATACTGTATGAGATTGAGGTCGAATACTGTACAAACTTGAATATTGTACGAACCCAAATACTGTACGAACTTGAATATTGTACGAACCCAAATACTGTACGAGATTAAGCTCGAATATTGTACAAACTCGAATACTGTACGAAATTGAGCGCAAATACTGTACGAAATTGAGTGCGAATACTGTACGAGATTGAGTTCTAATACTATACGAGCTACTACACGAGATTGAGTTCGAATAATTTGTGAATTGTAATTTGTATAATTTGTGAATTATAGTGAATTTTATGTTAAATATTACACATGCATTTAATTGTGTAATTTATGATATTTATGAGGTATTTGTTAGGTTCCCATTGAGTTAACATAATATGGGACATATTGAAATCAAAATTTAATTATTCTCATCACGCCCAATCCCAAAAACTAATGAGCATTTAATAACCGATCCCATTGGATAATGACAATTTGTAACCCAAATCAGAAGAAAATATTGAACGATAAATTATTGGGTTAATTACGTAATGAATTATTGGATAATGACTTATTGGATAATATATTCTAACTCATTGGGTCATATGAGTTATCTCATGAGTTACCCAATGAGTTATCCATTTAATGACCCAACATATTTATGATCCAACTCATTATGACCCATTAATAAATGGATTAATTAGATAAAAATCCATTGGATAATGGGTTACTTGGGTTTTGATAATGTGTTGATCCGATTAACCCATTTGATGGGCCTAGCTACCAACGGCAAGCGCCGGAGATCCCTATGCCGCCGGCGGCAACTAAGTGCAACGGTGAAGAAATGATACAACAACATCGGTGGAATGATAGTAAGAGCAGTATTCATCACGAACACTGCCAGGATAATAATAATATAAGAATAGATAAAGGAGGATACTATGTGGAGGTGACCCTAAATCTTATATATAAGTCATTTAGTCTTTAAGAAATCGATGTGAGATATATCTTTCAACACGCCCCCTCACGTGCCAACGTGGAAATACTCCACAACCCATATCTTGCCAAATTAAAAGGGATCCACACATCGGCCCAATAACCAACATGGGCTCTGATACCATGTTGAATTTCAAGATATCTTGGACTTCCATCTTAAAATAAATTGGTACTAAGTGGAGGTGACCCAAGATCTTACATGTAAGTCCTTATCTTTGTAAGAAACTGATGTGAGATATATCTTTCAACACGCCCCCTCACATGCCAATGTGGAAATACTCCACGACCTACATCGGGTCAAATTAAAGGGGATCTACACATCGGCCCAATAATCCAACCTGGACTCTGATACCATATTAAATTTCAAGGTATTTTGGGCTTTCATCTTAAAGCTAATTGGTACTGAGTGGAGGTGATCAAATACCTTATATATAAGTCATTTAGTGTTTAAAAAATTGATGTGAATATATCTTTCAACAGGTCAATTGTTGATTAGTAGAAGTAGTTGTTGTGTTGAAATTCAGTGAACACTAAAATTCCATTTCAATAGTTTAGAATTTTTTTTTCAAGTAACACTTCATTGCTACACCGTCAACGAACCGCCAATACCACCACCTAAGTCAGAGTCACTGCAATTGTACCTTTGTGGACCAGTTGCAATCTGGAGTAGATCGAGTGCAGGTTGAAACTCCATTTGGAAGTTAGGGACGCGCTTCAAATAACACTCAATTGTTGTATCACCATTGAATTACTATCAACAAAATTGGAATCATGAGCCCATGATTGCAGTTTCACATACTCCCCCCGGTCCCTTTGTTATGGCTCAAACTTTTGGGCACAAACATTTTTAAAAAGACAAACGAATGGTAGTTATTGTATCAGAAGTATAAAAAGTAAAATATGTGGACAAAAACAATCTATGATTTACTGAAAGGAAAAACCGCCAATATAAAATAACCATCCAAAAAAAAAAGTTAGTCATTATTAAAGGATCGAAAGGAGTACTTCTCGTAATCTAAGAAGTTACCATGGGAGCCTCCGATCCTGCAACACGATAATAAAACATTGGATCTAGTATATGAAAATTACTTTATAATTCACAAATTTTTACATAGACGTGATTTTTTCATAAAATTATAAATCCAACTCGTCATAATTCTGTCTAAGACCGTAGGCTATTTGTATTTGGTTCACTTTGTGACCATAGCCAAACATTATTTTTCATTTTTCATAAATGAAAAAATAAGCATAAATTTGTTAGGCGGAGAGCCGACTTACGTTACATCAACTAATTCAAGAAGTTGACCCTTCAAAACGGAATTATGCATGAATCCTGACTCGGCGGTCCATATTTTCCTTGCCTTTTATTATTTTTAAAATTTTAAGGTTTTGCAAAGGGCAAACTCCGGGTAAATACTGTCTTTTCATAGATTTATAAAAATATAGGGTTTAATTTAAATAATAAAAGGTAAAATGTGTTAATTATAGTATTAAAAATTTATTATGCAACGTGTAGTAGTTATAAAGTTTATAACCCGATTTATGCAACCCGAAAGTTTTATCTTTATTTCTTCTAATTTACACTTTAAACCTTTATCTTTCCATGACTTATGAAAATACAGACTTTCAAGAGACGGACTCGTAAAATTGATTGATTAATTGCAATTTGCAAGCGTGGCAAGGAGCAGCACTCTCTGAAATTAATTTTATTTTAGTTGTATGAGTCGAGCTAATTTAGTTAAGAGACAAAAATGAAGTTAGTACTTTATTTTTTTGATCAAGTTGTTACTAGTATATTCAAACGACCTACTTTGATGACGAGTGCATGATTATCCATAGTATTATTACGTGGAATTTTATAAAATTTATTACTTATAACATTTTTTAAAAATAAGTTTAATTTAAATACAATTGCAAATGTTAACGGTTAAATATAGTTCTTAATAAAAATAGTAGAAAAGTAAATATACACACATAACCAGGGCAAAAAAATAGTAGAAAAGTAAAGAGTCCATTTCATAGTGAGACCAAGGACTAGAGGTAAAATAAGAGAATGGTAAAATAAATTTGAGGGCGAATATGGAATACTTTGGAGTCAGGGTTATAAACGTAAAACACAAAAAATGAGGGACTAAATTGCAAATAAACAAAAAAAATCACAAGATGGGCTCATCACCTTCTTCACGTGTCTGCTCCGCCATCACCGCCTCGTCTGCTCACGCATTCGCGTCGTCGTCGCCTCTCATCCTTTATCTCTCCGCTCCGTTCTGTGCGGTTAATCAAAACGATTAAGGGAGAAGAATTGCAGCAACTCGGTGCCAAACCTCATTCATCCGCTCCTTTGGTTAATCAGAACGATTGAGGAAGACTCCTTCATCCGCTCCCTCTTTTCACTGGCGTCGAACCATAACCCTCAAATCCATTGTATGCTCCGCTCCCAGAAGCCTCCTTGGCGTCGTGGCGCAAGTGGTAAGATGACCAGATTAAGAAGATGTAAACGACAAAGGAAGAGGACGAATTGCAGGTTCGCTGGAGAAGATAACGCCGGAGACGTTGAACAATTTGCCAGTTATGGTCGGAGACGACGTCAAATCTCGTCGGCGGGTCAAGGAGGTTATTTTTGCCGAGTTTGACCCATTTCACGGTGGCAACGGGTTGATTCCGGGCCAACCCCATTTGAAGAGTGGATCCAAATTAATTATTTGTGCACTTGTGTTGGGCCTAATTTTTAAGACATTGCCTCCAAATAAAAAATCATCATACTCCCTCTGTCCCAACCTTTTCTGCAGAAATAAAAAATCTTAGGATTTCTTTCAACTTTGGAAAATGACTAAAACAACCTTCGTTTTCTTCAACTGGTAATCACCACCAAACACCAACCAGATCTGCCCTTCACCTCTTACCTTCGACCACCCACCTAACACACCAACCCACATTTGCCCACCGCCCCATACCTTCGACCACCCACACGTCTGGCAAGAGCTCGAGCTGCCGGGCCACTTTAAGAACTGGATTTTCACCGAATACCATCGAGTTCGCCGAGATCTGGGCTTAATTTGTAGGCCTCTTTTAGGTTTCCGGATCTAGACTTGATTTCCACCGAGTTCGTTGAATCTGAGCTTGATTCGCGAACTCGTTTAGGTGGCACCTGGGTGGATGGCCGGGATAGGAGGGAGAGAGAACCTTCCGGTGAAGGATATGAAAGATGGGGATTGGAGGGAGAGAGAACTTTCCGATGCCCGATGCCATCTTCGTCGCAGAGGCTTGGAATTGGAAGAAAGGTAGAAGGTGGAGAGAGGGCGGATGGAAGAGTAGAAGGTAGAGAGAGAGCGGAGGGAAGAGGAGGGAGGCAGGGAGAATACAGAGGGAAGAGGAGGAAGGCAGAGGCAGGGTGGAGGCAGAGCGGAGGGTAGAAGCATATTTGGTTATTCAAATTACAAAGTTTGCTATATGGGGAAAGTTTTCAACTTGGGTGGGACAACCAAAAAATGAATGTGCAGAAATGGTTGGGATGGACGGATTACTAAAATATTTAAACATCAAGGTTTAAAATAAATTGTAAAATAAACTAAATTAAAATAGATAAACATCACATAAAAGAGCAAGTCTCTTGAAAGACCAACGTTCAAACTGCAAATTAGAAGAAATAAAGATAAAAATTCCGCGTTGCATTAATCGGGTCATAAACTTACAACTACTACTCCCTCTGGGTTTTTTTCATTGGCACCTCTCTTTTGGTGTTAGAATTGAGGAGATGCTAAATGAGTGGATGAAATTGAATTGAAAGAAGAGAAAGTAAAATGAGTGGATGTGACTAAAACGTTTTACCTTTCTATAATTCTAATTCAACTTTGTCTTTCCACATGCCTATGGAAAGATAGTCTTTCCCAAGACTTTGCCAACATAAAAATAATAAAATAGTTAAACATCAATTAAAAACACTAAAAATACACTAAATTATAGTTATACATCTAAATAAATTAAAATAGATTAATGTCAAGTATAAACTAAAATACACATAAAGCAAAAATAGTTAAACATCAAATAGATAAGTTAAAAATAAGAATAAAAATAAAACATCCAATACAAAACTAAAATACACACAATGTTCAGTTCGTCTAAAATTAGCTTGTTGAGACTTGATTATTATTTACTGTCATACTGAGATGTTACACAGTTATGTTTGATTGTTCAATTTTTTTGTTTGATGTTTTACAAAAACGTACTGATAAGAATGTTAATTTAAACAAGATATTCATATGTTCCGCTGCACTTTTAAATTCCACTGTTGTTGCATTGAAATAACTTGTTAAACACCATTCATTACAAAAAGGGTTCAAATGCCCTAAGACATTGCTAGCATAAAAATAGATGAAATTCAAATAAATCTAAAATATCAACAACAATCTAGTGCCTCGGCTCTAACAAATAAACCATTATTTTTAAAAAAAAATCATTCAAACAATACATCCAAAGCAATCAAATTCTACCCCCCCTCCAACTTATTTCCCTTCGTTGCGCGCTTGTTCACAAACATGCCTTCTCTCCTACTAGTTTTGAAGATGATGGCTATTCTACTCCACCAATGCCAAGATCAAAGGTTGGCTCCGATCCTCTGTTCAAGGGAACATCTTCAAGAGCATGATTCCTCATAGTATGTTTTTATTATCTCATCAATGACATCGCAAAACTCTATTTTAGGAAGTGTTCATGTGAAAAAAAACACAAAGCATCACATACAGAACCTCAATATCTGAAATAAAAACATCACAATAGAACACATAACATGACTGACAACTATATTGTGAAACATCAAATACAGTATTTAAAGTATCAATATCAAAATTTTAAAACATCAATCAATACACAATAACATATCAAAAGAACGAAAATGAACATCGGTTGCATACTTAACTATGAAAATACCACAAGTATCAAATACTGAAATTATAACATTACACCAACACACACAACGATACTTAGAGCTTAAACATGAAACATCAAGCTGAAAATGAAAAACATCAACAACAATGTCTAAAACATCATATCTGAAAAATAACAAAACTTACAGTTCCTGCTTTATTCTCGATTGCAGCAACAATATGTTCTTAGACATCTGACAAACAACAACAACACAAAAATTAGCACAAATCATAACAAGCACTAAGATATCACACACACAATCAAAACAACAAAATTGAACATCAATTCCACAAAACACTACAAGCATCAAATACTGAAATTAAAACATCACACAAACACAAATAACATTACTTAAAACCTAAGCATGAAACATCACACAAAAACATCATAAACATCAACAACAGTATGTAAAACATCACATCTAAAAAATAACAAAAATTATTCCTTTTCGATTGCAACAACAGTGGGCAAGCGTTCTTAGACATCTAAGAAACAGCAACAACAACACAAAAATTGCACAAATAGTAACAAAACCCTAAGATATCACACATAATCAAAATTGAACATCAATTGCACACCATCAAGCGCTGAAATTAAAACATCACACCAATAGTGATAACGGTACTTAAAGCCTAAAACCTGAAACATCACACTGAAAACGAGAGACATCATTAACTGTACCGAAACATCAATGATGAAATTTAAGAAAACTTACAAATCCTTATTCTTTCTCGGTTGCAGCAACAATGGGCAAGTGCTCTAAGACATCTAAGAAATAGCAACAACAACTCAAAAATTAGCATAAATAGTAACAAAACCCTAAGATGTCACGCACACACAATCAAAACAACAAAACTGAACATCAATTGCACACTTAAAACACTACAAGTATCAAATACTGAAATTAAATCATCATAACAACACATATAACAATACTTGAACCCTAAAATGAAACATCACACAGAAAACCTGAAACATCAACAACAATATTTAAAACATCACATATGCAAAATAATAAAATTTATATATCCTCTTTCCTTCTCAATTGTAGCAACAGTGGGTAAGCATTCTTAGACATCTAAGAAACATCAACAACAACAACAAAAATTAGCACAAATCGTAACAAAACCCTAACATATCACACAAATCAAAACTGAACATCAATTACACATTTAAGCATAAAAACACCACTAGTATCAAGCGCTGAAATAAAAACATCACAACAACACTGATGACAGTACTTAAAGCCTAAAACCTGGAACATCACACTGAAAACGAGAAAGATCATCAACTGTACCTAAAACATCACAGCCGAAAATTAAGAAAGACTAAATTATTTTTTTGGTCCCTTATATATTATGCAATACTTTCTTTTGGTCCCCATGGCCATTAACGCTTTTGTTCAGCAATTAACATACTGAATTTGATTTGTTTGGTCCCCAGAGGTGGTTTTTAGGTAAAGTCAACGGTAAAATTGGTCAAAATATATAAAATGACCATTATACCCCCAATTAAAAAAATAAAAAGGAAATCAGACGTCTTCCCCGAGTGTCCTCTGCCGCTTCCTGATGCAAAATTGCCGGCGCCGCCGTGGAAGTGCGCAATCCTCCAATTGGCCCTTTACTTAAAAATTCACCAGCTCCATTGATCACCCCTAAATCCGCCTACGAATCTGTCACCTACAAATCTGCCTACCTAATTGATGCCCTCACCGTCTCCTCCGTCTCCCACCACCGGCGCCGTCGGGAGCTTCATTCTCTCCCACCACCGGTCTCAACAACCGTGTCGACATCCTCTCATTCGACGAGGACACCCACGCCATCACCCCTATCTCCAGCCTTTCCGTTGACCCCCATCTCCAGCCATCACCCTAAAACCCTCACTGCCACGTCGGAGCTATTAAAGTGGGAGAACCGCTGACTGCTAGGAATTGAAGATTACGAGAAGGCTGAGACAGGGAAGCGTCGAAGCTACAAAGTGAAGCGAAACCCTGCGCTGACGAAACAAGCAGAACAACGCAGGAGGAGGAGGGACGAGCGTGAGATGCACACGCGGCAGAGGAAAAAGATGTGTGTGGCTTCACGCGTGTTGTGAAGGCAAAAATTTTGTGCGCGTGACAGTTATATTTATAAGCTAAATTTTATTTTCCAGGTTTTTTCAATTAGTAAATTTATGAAAATACCCTTGACTATACAAAAAAATCATTTAGGCTTACCTGAAAACCACATCTGGGGACCAAAGAAATCAATTTTAGAATGTTAAATACTGAACAAACACGGTATTGGACTTGGGGACCAAAAGAAGGTATTGCATAATATGTAAGGGACCAAAAAAATAATTAAGTCAATTAGAAAACTTACAAATCCTTCTTCCTTATCGATTGTAGCAGCAGTGATGCAAATCTTCTTAGACATCTAACAAACAGCATCAGTAACATAAATATTAGTACAAATCCGTAAACCCTAGGAAAAATCAGCACAAATCGTAACAAAACCCTAAGATATCACACACAATCAAAAGTGAACATTAATTGCACACTTAAAATGAAAACACAAAAAGTATCAAGCACTGAAATTAAAACATCACAACAACAATGATAACAGTACTTAAAGTATAAAACATGAAACATCAAACTAAAAACAAGAAACATCACACTGAAAACGAGAAACATCATTAACTGTACCTGAAACATCACATCTGAAAATTCAGAAAACTTGCAAATCCTTCTTCCTTCTCGATTGTAGCAGTAGTGATTTAAATCTCCTTAGCAACACAAATATTAGCATAAATCCGTAAGAACAACTCACAAAACACAATTTTTTTTAGAGAAATCCCCAAATATTAACACATTGAACAACATACACCCTAGAAAATCACATTGACAAAAAAAGCAAACAAAAATTGGAAAAAAAAACAAAACATGCATAAAAACTTTAAGCAAAGGCATTACCTTCGAAGATAAACACAAAACGAAGCTCTATTGTGTTCGGCCACCGGAAAATTCGCAAAAAAACTCCAAAATTTGCGCGAAAGAAAGGAGGAAGAAAAATTGAGAGGATGTGCGGTCTCGAATTGCAATGAAGAAGAGAGATTTGCGATTGAATGGAAGAGAAATTGAGAGGAGAGAGAAGGGGATTTGAGTTAGAGACAGAATAAGGAGGAAATGAGGAGAATCGGCTGAATAGGAGAGATGAAATGAGAGGAGAGAGAAAGTTTCAGATAAATATGAGAGAATAATGAGGAAAAATTGATATTTATACATGGACTTAAATGTAAAATAATGAAATTTCACATCCAGCCCCTAGACTTTTAAAGCTTCAATTAGAAATTTCATTTACAATTAAACACGAGGTCTCACTATGAGACGATCATATACAATACTTTATCTAGTTTTGTTACATTTTAAAGCACGTGTTGAAGTGAATATGACATTATCTTGAAAAATAAGATTCCTATCTATAAATTAATTAATAAAAGTGTCTGGCTAATATTATTCAATTTTGACAAAAAAAATTGTGTCTACAATAAAATAACAGATGTAATACACTATAGGATAATATGAGTACCATGATTCAATACAGTGGCAGAGTCACGTGGGGGCTGGAGGAGGGTCCAGCCCCCACCTAGATGAAAATTACGGCGAGGTATAGGGAGTAAAAAATTTTTAATTTTTTTTGCCCCGTCTAACATAGAAAAATATTGAGAAATATTTTTTTTAAACCCACATCACGTCACAGATGTATCCCGGTTTTACCCCCGATTCAATAGCAAGGCTTTGCACTTTCACAATTTATGTACAAAGTACAAAGGAGTCCTTATTTACTATTGAAGGTAGATTCGTGTGTTCATTTTGAAGCAAGCACGTACTGAACCAGCTGGTGGTACCGTGGTGGGGATAGTTTGAAGACTCGTGTTTTTTTAATAATTTGTTTTAAATTATCAAAATGGAATTGAATTACTCCTCCGTCTTAGGCTAGTTAAACCGTACACTTCACTTTATATTAGTATTTATTGTCAAACTTTATCTCATATTTAAATAGATATATAAACAATAACATTATCATATGTTATATGGTTGGATTCGTCGTAACAAGTGGTTTCTAAAAAGTAATTTTTTATTTGTCGTTGTTATACATAGTTAAACGTATTAACGATTAGACAAGTTTCTTGATTAACGTAAAAAAAATTCTGTGCAATTTAACCTGGGACAGAAAAGTATAATGAATAGCATCCTTGCACTCCCTCTGTCCCAACTAGAGTTGCAGGTGCTCGCCCTTGGAACGCTGTGATTTACCTCCTCGTCGATGCATGTGGTGTCGGGCGCACGGGGGCATCGTCTTTTGAAAGAAAGAGGGAGTAAATTTTTGGACGTGGGGAGTCTGACAGTAGGACCTGATTTCATATTTTGCTTATTCATTTTATTTCTGGCTTTACTTAGCCACATACTTTTGTGGCGAACATGAGGGATCTACTTTGGTGGCGGCGCCACCATAGGCGGATCTACTCTGGCGTCAGCACCCCTAAGGGTGTAAGCATCCTCCACCGGAGAAGTATAAGATCCGGCGAAGCGAGGCTCAACTGAACCTTCGCTTGGTTTATCCGCCTTGGCGGCGCCACTCAGCGACCTAGGGTTTCGCTGCGGCGACACCATAGGGAAATCTTCTCCGGCGTCAGCACCATGGGCGGAACTACCATGGCGCGTGGTAGGGCTCCAGCCCTACCTGAGATTCCGGCGCCATGGTAGTAGTAGTGATAAGCAGCTAAGAAGCTTTCCGGCGGTGCGTACGCATTTTTTCGGTGTAATATGCCGGGGAAGAAGGCCAGAGCTGCCTTTTTTTTGGCCATAAAACATTAAAATGACGTCGTTTTGGCTTAAGTCAAACGACGTCGTTTTGATTAGTGAATAAGAAAAAAAATATTCGGAATTGGGTTTTGTTATTGGGCCAAAATCCAAAAAAGGATGGCCTAAATACAAAACCCAATGTCAAATATTGGAACAAATGACAAATCCAAAATTGCAAGTTGTTTCTACTTTCTTCAAGCTTTAAACATGGAGTGGAGGAGCAGCTCACTGCCGCCAGCGCCTCAGCTCCGTGCCACCCGCCGCCGTAGTCCCACCACCGCCGGATGCCGCTCCGCCACCATCCGTCCGTCCAGACCCACATGGAAAAAATTCCTGGTTCCGCCATTGGTCAGCACCACTTCGGGTGTACACATCCTTCACCGGAGAAGAAAAGGATCTGTCATTTGAGAACGAATCATCGACGAAAGTAACATTTTAGTATGGAGGGAGGGTTTATATGGTTGTATTCGTCATAAGAATATGGAAGGAGGGTTTATATGGTTGGATTCGTCATAACAAGTAGTTTTTAAAAAGTATTTTTTTGTTTACCGATATTATACGTAGTTAAATATATTAGCGTTCAAACATGCTTATTGACAATCGTGAAAAAGATTCTATACAATTTAAACATGGACGGAGGGAGTACGTATATAATACTGTACCCTTGGGGTGTGGTGCTATATTGTATCCCCATGGTATAATGCTTTAATTTAAATTCATGCTATAATATATCCCTAACATTACTTCATAAAAAGTGGATGATGAATAAACTACTCCCTCATTTTCATTAATAGTGGCACATTTTCTAATTTCTGATGTTTATTTTATATTGACACTTTTTAATTATAGCATATTTAAGGTTATTATAGCCATTCATTTTACTTTTTTTTCTCTTTCAATTCAGTTTCATCTACTCATTTAGCATCTCCTAAATTCTACCACCCAAAAATGGTGTGCCACTAATAGAGAAATAGATGAAGTATTTTACTAATACTTTATTAATTGGGATAACGTAAGAATTGTATCCCTAATGTACCATATACTAATTGTTATATATATATATATGTAATGTTTTCTTTGCGTGTTCGTATATTCTGGTTGTATCCTTTAAGAGAAGACAACTCTTTTATTTATAGACTAATGTCTTTTGGAGATCCCTGTAACCTTGGAGAAGAATTAACACTTATCTTCATGATATATACTCACTGGTCCTTTATTTATTTCCCCGTTTTTTTTAATATTTTCTCGATGCATGTTTGACCATTGACAAAAATTATTGATGGTCAAATATACCATAAAAAATATGTGACCAAACGGAGCCATAAACAGAGGACGGGATGAGGGGGCAACTCTTTTGAACTTGAAGTAAAATTTATTGATTATGAACAATACCGTGTCATTATTATCGGTCATATCTTTTCAATTATTGAAAATATTCAACAATCCCCCATCATTTTTCACTTATTGGAAATGTACTTTTTAAATCACAAAATATTCTTGATAACCCATCTATTGACAAGTGGTGTTTTTCGATTGTACATAATCTTTAATTTTAGTCTAAGTACCTTTCTTTTCTCTTTTTTTTTTCTTCTGAAAACAAAATTTCATGTAAATTTGTAGAATGACAAAAACAAGACAAAACAGCATTTCCCGTAAATTAAGATTAGAAACAGACATTTATTACAAGAAATCATTTTCATGTACCAAAACAAGGGGGGCAAATTACGATGAGAGAAATGGAAGTTTAGGTACTTATAAGTAATGAATTGCCGGTCTATAATTGATATTACCAGACAAAATTATTATTAAAGACAATTTTCAAACAACAATGTCAGCATTATCATTTTTCAAACAACAGCGTTTCTTGTTATTACCATTTTAATTTTTATAATTTAAGTTTATGATTTCTTTACAAATGTTTTGAAATTTGGGTTTACCTAATTAATTAAATTATTACAATTGTGTTCAAACATAACCTATCTAACCAACAATAAAGCAAAGCCTAAAGACATAAGACTTGGTTACGCAGTTCGGTGAAATCCACCTATATTTACGGGGTCTGGCCCAATTTAGAATGAACTTATAAGAAAGATAAAGTACAAAGAATACCATACAATTATAATTATCTTAATTAATCAAGTGTGTGAATCTTGAAAGCTCCCCTTGCTGCCGATCCGCCTTGGTCAAACTCCCTCTAACCTCGAAACTCGTCGACGCTAGATCTCCTCCTCCCGAGGAATTACGGTATACGATTATAAACTATGAACAACATGTTATGTATGTTGAAACATATGAATTCTGTCTCTCGCACTACTCTCGAAAGATATAAAATATGTATGCAGATTTATTCTATTAAGTCTGTAAGTTAATGCAGCTGTGATGTGATGTCCTCTTTATATAGTCCATTGAGCAAATCGGAAATACCATGATTATCTTCATAATATTCCTATTCCTTATCTGCTTCTGAAACATATCTAAATCTCATGAATAAAATGATTTTCCTTATCTCAAATATCCTATAAATCATTTTCCGTGATTATAGGGATTTTTCATAAACCCAATATGCTTCTACCACACACCTAAATTAATATTGCTAAATATACATTCTTTCCATAAATCAATATCACTGCAATACTTCACCATCAGTTAAATCCTTTTAGGTTTCAACTTTTCGTATGTTACATCATAGACAGTCTTCGTACGCATGAAGTTTATTCCATCTCCAATTCTGATACGCATGAAGTCATGTGAAAATATAATTCATTCTACACATAATATTCCGATTACAATCAAATCTCTGAGAGATAATAATTATCACATCTAATCCCTTAAAGAAAGAAATTAATATATTCCGTCCAAATCCTTTCCACAAAGAATATTTATCAAATCAATTCAAATTTTCATAAATCCAATCCAATCCCATAAATACAGGAATTGATATATTCTGAACTTAAAACCATGGACGAAATATCTCATCGAATTTCTTCATGTCATTCCATAAAACTCCAAACATTCATTCTTTGATGTTTTAACACAACAATTCCATATTGGCATAACTTTCACAAATTGCCAACTAGATAAATCTAGACTTTACAATATTCCACTTTGGCATTTTGTGGACCAATCACCTTTTGACATTTCATCATAAGAGCTTATGCAAATACGAACATCAAGCTTTGAAAACTACTTTGGATGTTGGAACATAAAAACATAACGTCTCCCCCTGAATTCAATATTCCTCAACATCCAGAAATAATAAACTTATTGGAACATTGACCCAATGAATCCAATAAAGTCATCCAAGAAATCCAAAAGGCTTGATTTCAGTTACTTTAATAAATAAATGGTTGCATTTGATTTTAGTGATTGTAAATTTCACATTGTTTCATTTTTTTTATAATTTTAATATATAATAGGGTAATATGCAAATATAACCCTATATGTTGGAGAAAATGCAAATATAATCCTGAGTTAATTTTTAATGCAAATATTACCTTAACTATTATACATAAGTGCAAATATAACCTTAACTATTATACATAAGTACAAATATAACCCTAAAGCCATTATTCTGGCATTGACTGGCCATTTTCGGCCATTGACCGACCAGAAATGACCAAAATGCCCTTCTAACCTAATACAAAATTTTAAAAGACAAAAACACCCCCCACCACCACCAATCTATTTCAGCCCAATCCACCACCACCAATCTATTTCAGCCCAATCCACCACCACCAATCTATTTCAGCCTAATCCACCACTTCCTCCCTGGTCGAGCCACCAGACGCCACCTCTACTAGCTACTTCGCCGGAACCATAACCCCGCCACCACCTGAGCCACGCTCGCCACTACCTGAGCCCTCCCTGCCACCACCGGAGCCCCGCTCGCCACCACCTGAGCCCCTCCCCGCCACCACTTGAGCCCCCCTCGCTACCACCTGAGCCCCTCCCCGCCATCACCCGAGCCCTGCTCGCCACCACCTGAGCCCCTCCTCGCCACCACCTAAGCCTTGCCCCGCCACCACCTGAACCCCGCCGCCCATACTCACCACTGCTGCCTCGCCCCTGCCTCAGTCCCGCACCTCTGACCACCACCTCCGACCGTTCACCAAACTCCACTGCCGCAAACCCTAGCGCCACCACCTGCCCCGAACCCTAGCGCCACCTCACGCCACCCCACCCCACCATAGCGCCACCTCCTCGACACAGCCCCAAACTTCTCGCCACTAACCCCAAACTCCTCACCATCGCCGCATCCTCCTCTGCCATTCTGCCTTCACCACCACCAAGTGCCAGAAATTTGATGAATCCACAACACCAGTAGTGAAGCCACCATTTCCTTGCGAGAATGAGAAGCTTGCGAGAATGAGAAGCTTGCGAGAATGAGAAGCTTGCGAGAACGAGAGAGAAGAAGCAAAAATCCACCTGGTGGGTTTAGTCACCAACGAGAGAGAAGAAGCAAATTGGGAAAGGGATAAGATTAGGGGTAGATTTGTAATTTCAATGTTTATATATATTCCAAAGGGGCAAAATAGTCATTTCAGTGTATTCCGGCCTCCAACGGGCTGAAAAGGTTATATTTGCACATAACCTGAATAGATAGGATTATATTTGTATTTTCAATTAACGCATAATTATATGTGCACTTTCTTCAATTATATAGCATTATATCTGCACTTTTCTCTATGTAATACGAAGTACCACGGGAAGGTTGTTGAGATGCATATTCAATTCAAAATTTGATTCTCTCATATCAAATTTTGAATTAAAAAAAATAGGCCTGTCATTTTATTTAATCTGACAACAAAAAAATGGAAAAAAAAAGTTCTACTGCATTAGTGCATTGAGTGACTGATTTTCAATTCTTTTATCGACCCTCATTTTCAGATTTAAATAAAACAACTTGATGATATTATATATGCTGACTGCACAATCGTCACTTGGAGTTTCATTGGATATCCATATTGCACGCACTCCAACTATATAATTTTTAACAATATATGATTTTCGACAATTTGTTTTGATTTATTAGTGGAGTGCGTCTCTTGAAAGACGGTCTTTCCATAAGTCATGGAAAGACCAAGGTTTAAAGTGTAAATTAGAAGAAATGAAGATAAAATTTTTGGGTTGCATGAACCGGGTTATAAATTTTATAACTACTACATGTTACATACTAAATTTTTAATGTTGCAACTAAAACCTTTTACCTTTTATTATTCGAAGTAAACCCCGTCTTTCCATAAGCATATGGAAAGACCGTCTTTCCCAAGACTTTGCCTTATTAGTGGGGCACATAAATACATTAAATATTATTCCTTCATAAATTTAATGGCAACTTCTTAGGAAATACCATCTTTTCCTATTATGGAAAGATGTGGTTTAATTAGAATATTAAAAGGTAAAATATCTAAGTAATTTATTATGTAATATGTCGTAGTTATAAAGTTCATAACTCGATTCATGCAACTCAAAAATTTTATCTTCATTTATTTTAATTTACACTCTACCTAATCTTTCCGTGACTTATAGAAAGACTGTCTTTCAAGAGACATACTCAAATTTAATTCCATGTCCCTCTTTAACATGGACTTTTCTCTCTTTTTCATGGATAGATAATTCATAAAAGGCATACTTCCCAAAATATTTTTAAAAAATCATAAAATTGTTATAAAATATAATAAACTTTAGAGAAAGTTTTTTTTATAATTAAAACGACTGACAGCTAAACCAATGATAAAACAAAATTTTCAATAAATTTTAGGGTCAAAGTAAAAATATTTACACATTATGATATATTTAAAAAAAATTTCAAAATAAATTACAAGATTCGACAGCCAAAATATTGTGAAAGACCGTCTTTCCATAATTAGAATAATAAAATATTTTAGTTGCAATATTAAAATTTTATTATGTAACGTGTAGTAGTTATAAGTATATGACCCGATTAATACAACCCAAAATTTTAATCTTGATTTTTTCTAA
The DNA here is from genome assembly GCA_037428765.1 of Rubia yunnanensis. Classification (NCBI taxonomy): domain Eukaryota; kingdom Viridiplantae; phylum Streptophyta; class Magnoliopsida; order Gentianales; family Rubiaceae; genus Rubia; species Rubia yunnanensis. The sequence continues at coordinate 1,228,716 of CM075063.1, read as the reverse complement.
TTTACATTTTAAACATCAATTTTTTCACAACTTATGAAAATACCATCTTTCAAGAGACTGACTCCTTTCGATAATTCCTAATTTCCTATGTGTAGACTCCTTTACCCCCAATATCTTGACAGAATCTAATCCAGCTAGTTTCTCGTGTATAATAATTATCCAACGATCCAAAAAGCCCACAAAACAAATAGCAAGATGAAGTTGACCGGCCCACTTTCTTCTTCCCGCTTCATTTCCTTCCTAGCTTCCATCGGCCCACCACCACCGCCACCATTAACCATTCCGTACGCCTTCAGTAGACGAGTTGTAAGCGTCGCTATGTCCGTGAAGTCTTCCAATGCCGACAAAATCACCGCTGCGGCGGCTCATGTCGCCGGGAAGTGGTTCTCCGTGCCGGAGCTTCGGTTGCGAGACCACCGGTTTTCAGTTCCCCTCGATTATTCAGTCGATTCGCCAAACATCTCGGTTTTCGCTCGCGAGGTCGTCGCTGGTATGAAAATTTGGCGATTCACTGGAAATTCGATGTTTGTTTGATTGATTGATTTTGAATTATTGATTGTAGTAGTTTTGTACCTTGCTTTTACTGTATAATTGATTATTTGTACTTTGACTCAATGATGTAGTAGTTACTGTGGTACATTTACTGCTAAATAGACAATTATTATGAACAACTTGCCAGAATTGTTGTAACGCTTTGGCGCGTATATTCAAAATATCTACTGTAATCGATGAATTTTCAAAATCTATACTGTAAGTGATCAAGCATCCATGCTTTCAAAATACTAGTGTTAGCGATCAAACATTGCGTATTTTCAATCTATCTGCTGTAACTTGTAAGCGATTATATTCTAAATATATACAGTTAGCAAAGCGTACATTTGCAGATGATTTGTTGACCTTAGGTTACAGTTTCGGTCCATTGAGTACCTTGACTGACATTAGCTTAATAGCTTGTTCAAGATTGGCACCTGCATTGCTGCTTTGATGCGACATTACCTTATTCTGCTTTTCAATTTAAAACGTTTCAGCTAATTGTGGCGATATTTACTGCAGTTGGGAAAGAAGAGCAACCCCTGCCATACCTACTGTACTTGCAAGGTGGACCGGGGTTTGAATGTCCGCGTCCTACTGAAGCTAGCGGATGGATCAGTAAAGCCTGTGAAAAATTTCGTGTAATTTTGATGGATCAGGCATGTGCACGTCTTCTCTTAGCTTAAGCATGGATTGGTAATGGTTAATGCACTTTAGCTTTCTGATTGGTGTCTTGAATGTGCAGCGAGGGACAGGTTTATCGACACCCTTGACTACATCATCTTTGTCGCAACTCAAATCCGCTTGGGAACAAGCAAACTATTTGTCCCACTTTAGAGCTGACAACATAGTTCGTGATGCTGAGTTTATACGAAAGTGCATTGTTCCTGATTGTGGACCCTGGACTGTTCTGGGACAGGTGTATTCTGCTATTTCTTTATATGTGTGTGATTTACTTATTCTGAATGCGGATGCTGATAGCTATGCTGAGGCCCGAGGGAGATGTTCGGTTTATGATTAGTAATTTCTATTTTTAATCTGCAGAGCTATGGTGGGTTTTGTATTGCGACTTACTTGAGTTTTGCTCCAGATGGACTCAAACAAGCTCTTATAACCGGTGGGATTCCTCCAATCAGTAATGGATGCTCTGCAGAAACTGTGTATAGAGCATGCTTTGAGCAGATTGTTCGTCAGAATGGAAAGTACTATGAGAGGTTTCCAGAAGATATTGAAATTGTTTGTGAACTCGTCAACTATTTGGCTGAGTCTGAAGGTGGTGGGGTAGGGGCACTTTAGAGCATGGAAATATTATACTTCTTTTTTCCAGTAATTAGTCTTCTCCTACTTCTCTTATTGAGATTCTGATTTTCTCCTGCTTATGTGTTTACTTGATGTTGACGTGCATGTGCTGCAGGTGGCTTTACCTTCTGGTGGCATTTTAACTCCCCGAGGATTACAACTTCTTGGCTGTGGTGCTTTGGGATTAAGCACTGGTTTTGAACGCCTGCATTATATGTAAGCTTCCCTATTCAGACCATTTAAATTGCTAATGTGAATCGATGTTTGAACCTCTTCTAAATTATATCACCATTTATAGGCTACAGGGGGTGTGGGATCCCGTGTTAGTTCCTGGAGCACCAAAGAAAATTAGTTACTACTTCCTCAATGCTGTAAGAAAATCATCATATTCTGTTGGTGATATAAGTCCAATTTTGGTTATTTTCTGCTGTCACCTTTTGCAGAACTGACGGCTTTGCTCATTGCTGATCTTTTAGTTTTATGTACATGCAGTATGAAAGTTGGTTAGCTTTTGACAAAAACCCATTGTACGCTCTTCTCCACGAATCCATATATTGTCAAGTAAGTAAACAGCATCCTCTTGTCAAACACTCGTTTACTTTTCTGGATTAGGATTCAGTAATCAGCAACTTGAAACAAAATCAGCAATTGTAACGTCGTTTTCAAAATCAGCAACTTGAGACAAAGATAACTTCTATACAACTTCTGATATTTCCCCCATGCGATTTTCCTTTCCAAATCTGAAGTTGCCTGTAAAGTATGGTATCTGAAGTTGCCTGTAGATTGCCTGTAAATCAGTCTAAGCTGTTAACTATATGATGTAAAGGGTGCAGCATCGCGTTGGGCTGCTAACAGAGTAAGGGCTGAGAACGAATCCAATGAAAGTAAATTTGATGCCATTAAGGCGGCCAAAGAGAGCCGCCCTGTGCTCTTTACTGGTGAGGTAAGGATTTTATTTCCTTTTGTTTCGACCCAAAAATGCTATGCTGTTTGTGCACATTTGTTGATGAGAGGTGTCTAAACGAGCAGCATTAGATAGCTTAACTGTGTATTTTCTCTCTCAACTTCATCAATCATTGTGCCAGTTATAGAAGTATGCTATGATTGTTGCAAACTATGGCTATTACGTGTGACGTGAGAGATGCTGCTGAGAGATAGTCGTATTATGTCTTTGCTTCCACAGATGATATTTCCTTGGATGTTTGATGAAATTCATGCTTTGAGGCCCTTGAAAGATGCTGCTGAGTTACTGGCTGAGAAGGAAGACTGGCCTCCATTGTATGACCTAAACGTTCTGAAAAATAACAAGGCAAGGTTTTGAGTATTATTCTGCATTGGATTTCTCTCAAGTTAATCAAGTATTATACTGACGATGGACTAGTAAACAATCGAATTTCGCTGTAAACCATAAGTTCTCATTGTTTACGTATTTGCATCTGCCAGTTCCATAAATAGGATATATCACGTATTTGCATCTGCCAGTTCCATAAATAGGATATATCACGTATTTGCATCTGCCAGTTCCATAAATAAGAGATATAACGTATTTGCATCTGCCCGTTCCAGTCTGCATCAATATTATACACGGCACTGGATTTCTTTTGGACTGAATCAATCTCTTACTTTCCTCTTCTCTTTAACAGATTCCTGTAGCGGCTACTGCCTACTACGATGACTTGTATGTTAACTTCAATCTGGCCATGGAAACAGCACCTCACATTGCAGGCATTCGGCTGTGGATCACAAACGAATACATGCACTCCGGCCTGAGAGATGGTGGTGGTGCGGTGCTGGATCACTTGTTTGGGTTGCTGAATGGAAAGAAACCTGTGTTCTGATCAATTATCTTCCATTTTTCATCTGGAGAAATTCTCAGAAGTTGGTAGATGTATAGGTACAAATGGACATTTATTTATCCATAATTAGTCAAGATAATGGAATTCTCCTTGCCAGTGGAGATGGAGATGAATTGTGTTCTTTTAAACAGGAATTGCACTTTTACTTTTCATGTGAATTTTGTCTTTCCATCCCTTAAATATTGATCAAAATTCACAAGCCAAAATTCACAGACAAAGCGTGTTGTTATTTTAACTCTTTTCGATATTCTTTCCTTTAGGGTTTTAATAAAGTATTTGATGATATTTTTCCTTTAAACAACTTTAAACAAACTCGAATCAGTTTAATTACTTTCTGCTTCATAGTATAAGTTGCACAATTTTTTTTTTTTTCATGGTCATGTTAGATCGTTAATATATTTAACTACAACAAATAAAACTTATAAAATTTAGAATGAATAATATATAAAATTTATGTAACACTTTACATCCCTAAAATCCTAGGATCGATTCCAATCCTAACATTTAGTAATAGAACGGGAGGTTGTAAAATAAATACTCCCTCTTATTTTTTTATATTGGCTCCTATTTTTTGTACTATTTTTAATAAAGAGTGAAATATGTGGTGAAGATTGCATTGAATGTACAAAAAGTAAATTGGATAGATGGAACAATCTAGAATTTGTCAAATATGGAAATGAGTCAATATAAAAAAAACCTTCCCTAAAATAAAATGGAGCCAATATTAGAGTATGGGAGGGAGTATTCCCCCGTCCCAGCTATTTTTGCACTTATCACTATTCATTTAGTCAAACTTTGTTATTTAGAAAAGTAAATTTCAAGCAATGCATAAAATAATATATTATACTGATATCATTAGAATCGTGTTAATAATTATTTTTATAATAAAATTTTTATCATTTTAAATATGCATAATTAAAGGTATTAATGGTCAAAATTAGTTCTGATCAATTTGAAAAAGTCAAAATTTGCAGAAATAGCTGGGACGGAATGAGTAGTAGAGAATACAGTTTTATTGAATCCAATTTTTGTTAGGCGGTCATTTTCACCGGTAACAGGTAAAACCCAAAACCCTGTACCCTGCCCCCGCCCGTCTCCGGAGTCTCCACTCTCCACCTAAGCTAGCGTGAAATGAAGATATGAGGAAGAAATCAATCTGATTTTCACTGAATTTGAATTTCGTTGATCACCAATCGTTTGATTTCGGTAGCAGAATGCAGCGATCTTGTGCCGCCGTTTTATCCCGTCGATTGAGGACGCGAAGCTTTTCCTCTTCCACTAGCGGCGGCGGCGGAAGCGGAGGCGATGGCAAAATCGTCGCCTCCGTACTCTTCGAGAGACTTCCGGTTGTTGTTCCGAAAATCGATCCTACAGTCTACGCTTTCCAGGAGTTCTCGTAAGTTTTAACCGTTCATTGTTAGGTTGAATTAATAGCTTGTTCTGAACATTGATTGAATTGAGGTGATCAATAGTTTATTTTTAGGAGTGATGATTTGAAGTGTAATGTTGTGATTGTATTGCTTTGAATGTTTAGATTTCGCTGGCGGCAGCAGTTTCGAAGGGAGTATCCAGAGGCTTTCTTGAAGAAGTCTGATGCTAGGTAATATGTGGTTTATATGCAATCAATGTCCTTAAAAATTTTGCATTTTATGATTTTTTGTTATTCTGAGATATCTAGTACAATGATCAATAACTTGTGGAGGAATTGCTGAATTCATTCCTTATGCCTTCGGAAAAAGGCAAGGGTTTTTGTTTGCTGCTGGAATTGTTGGGTGTGGAGTTAAGCTCTACAAAGAAACTAAACATATAGTATCAAGTTGATTAGTTATTGGAGTTTAAGAGATTTTGAGAGTTTCTTTTCTAGACGTGAATTGTGTTGTTCGTGTTAATGGTTTTCTTGATTCTGCTTCTTATACGAGCTTTTATTGAAACCTACACGTTGTTTGTGCACCGTGTATATGTTACATGTAATCTGCAAATATTGGGATCATGGAAGAAAAGTTAGGAGTGTGTTTACTTAAAAGTGTAGACAGTGTTTGCTTATGCTATGAAGTTCGAGCCTTCCTTTTGCCATGTTTTAACTGTGAAGACGGTATCTGTTTCTTGTAGGGGAAAGGGAGAATACCAAATGGAATACGAACCAGCTCCTAGAGTTACTGAGGCTGACAAAAATAATGACAAAAGGTATGTGACACAGTCACAATGTAACTCTCTTGATAAAATCGTGGATTGATAAACTCATTGGGAATCTCTATGGAAAAATGACAGCTTGACTTGTTCGGTTTTGTGAAATTAGTAGATGCATTGTGAATATAATTGTATTAGATGGCTTTATGAAGAGAATAATTACTGATTTACTTTTAGAGGGCTCGTTCATGTTTTCTTTTTTTTTTAAACGAGAAAGTTATTGGCAAAATTTAGGTGAGCGGGAGATATAGAACTTAGTCTCAACAAGAATTTCAAACTCAGTGGAGTAATGTTTGATGTTTTCCTTCTGTTCTTTGAAGATCATTGAACCGAGCACTTGATAGGAGACTATATCTTCTCCTTCATGGTACTGCACACGGCTCGCCTGATGGGGAGCCTTGCTGGCATTTTCCAGAAAAAGTTCACGAGGCTGAAGATAATTTGCGCTCGGTAATTGCATTTTTCGCTCTGTGTCAACTATTTAAGTCCAAAATGTTTAATTAGACGTGTATCTTAAACTTCAAATATTTGCAGTGTGCAGAATCCGCATTAAAATCTGTGATCGGGGACCTATCTCACACTTATTTCGTGGGAAATGCTCCAATGGGACATCTAGTCACACAGCCAACTGAGAACAATCCGAACCTTCCACCTTTGAAGGTAGCTTACGTTACTCTCGATTCTACTCTATGTAGCATTTATTTCATCTTTTTCGCACATCTATCAAGCAAGCGTGGATGTTTTCGCAGCGCTTTTTCTTCAAGTCACAAGTTATAGCAGCCAACAAATTCAACATCGGTAAGTGTGATGATTTTGCGTGGGTGACCAAGGATGAACTGTTGGAGTTTTTCCCTGATCATGCCAAGTATCTAAACAAGATGATCATCAGTTGATGCACTTGATTTAAGCGAGTATGTGATGTTAGTAAGGTTTTCTAAGCGCATTTACATGTATTCGGCCAAGTTCAGAAACCTTCATTTTTATATCCTCTTATGAATACTGTGGAGGAAACTTAGTAACTGTAGTCAACCTTAGGACAACAACGTAGGCAGAAAATTTACTTTCATTTCTGTAGAACCTACAGCTGTTATATGTTGGCACCCCTATGAAGAAGAGGCTTTTAACTATGCTTGTTCTTATGTTCCTTCTTTTTCTGGCTGGTTGTCATTTCCCGGTTGCTACAAAAACGGAATATGCAACCTTTGAGGGCTGGGCACAGGGTCCCAATCCCGATCCTGTCGGCTGTCAGTGCACTGCTCGAGCTTTTATTCTTCCTTACACGGCAACTACCTGCCGGCCTGGTCACGCACTGGGAACGGTTCTGAAAGGTACCTTCCCCAGTGCACTGAACAGTCGACTGTACCTTTCCCCAGTGCACTGGGAACGGTTCTGAAAGGTACCTTCCCCAGTGCACTGGGGAACGATTCTGAAAGGTACCTTCCCCAGTGCACTGAACAGTCGACTCAGAACTAGTACAAGGAAAATTTGACCGTTCCATTACAAAACTACTTTCATGCACATTTAAGAAGTAAATGGATAAACCAGCCAACCACATTCTACGGGATGTGTATTATTGTGTGTTTATATTATAAGATACTAAAACGACTATTATAAAAAGGGGGGAAACTGGCCATTTTTTTCGTTCATTACTAAATGTATTATGTATGTAATTATTTTCCCAAAAGACAAGTAAGCATATATTACTCCCGTTGTCCTTCTCTCATTTAAAATTGTACACTTTTAGTTAAGTTGAAAAGTGTTTGACAATTAATATCTTTCCCCTAGTATAATTAAAATATATGAAAATTTGATATTTTGAAAATAGAGAAAGTCTTATGAAGGACGGCATTTCCATAAACTTATACACAGTCCACATTGGTTTTACATTAAATTTTTTAATAAAATTTAAATATTGTATTTTAAAGGTTAAAACAAGTAATAATATGTATTTGAATGTGAAAATATAAAAATATATAATATAAACAAATATTTTCAAAATTTAAATTTAGTAGGTATTTAACAAATGCAGTGTATAACGTAAAAAATAATTGGCATGTCCATAAACTTATGGACAGACAGTCTATCAGCAGACCTACTCCTTGAAAATATATGAACTAAGAATCTAATAAAGTATAGTTTTTATATTTATACACCAATTCAATTTGACGGTCAAAATTAAGAAGCTTTGACTAAATAAATAGTTAAATTACAGATTGAAATTGGACGGGTAGAGTAAAAAAATACATACCAGTCTAGAAGTTTCTAGGTTAGGTAAATACCATAGGAAAGAAAATACAATCGGAAGTCTCAAAATACATGGGTTATAACGAAAATTTACTTAAATTACTCGTTGGGGCTTTATCTGAAGGGCACGTTTCCTTCAAATTAGAGTCTCTCATGGTAGGGCAGTTGAACAGAAATTAGTTGAAATGTTGTTGGCTTCATCACCTATGTACTACAAACTAAGTCATAACTCATGCATAGTAATGAAAACCTAAACCAAAATCAAAATAAAAAATAATTCATCACCAAATACAATACTCCTGAATTAAGTTGCACACTTTAATTTTTTTAAAAATAGTTAATTCGAAAAATGTTTGATCGTCAATACTTCCTCTGATGCCTAACAATGGCACTCTTTCTTTTAGCACAAAAATTAAATCGAATGGTTAAATGAATGAATGGAATTATAAACAGTAAAATGAGTGGTTGATATTGATCCCCTTTACCAAAAATAAGAAAGTGTATAAAAATTTAAAACCATACTAAAAGGGAAAGTACAACCAAGTAATTAGACAACCAGATGAAGTCTACTTTGTTAAAGGTAATTTTAAAGTTTTAAAATATAGATTTATAATAAATCTAATAAAATATCTCGTGTTACTTCTCAATTACTTATATTCGATTCAGTTTAATGGTTAAAGTTGAGAAATTTTGATTAAATAAATAGTTAAATTACAGATCCGTCAAAGAGTATTTATACATGTGAGCTTGTTTCTTGAATCTTGTTTAACCTCTTCTCACCTTCCCTATGCTACTTTCATGCCTTTTTCTGCCCTAAAGAAACCAAATGAATGAATTTTCCATAAGCATATAGGCTTATTTAACTCCAAAACATCAACATTAATCTTGATTCTTAACCTCTCTTTCTTCCCATCATGTCCAATATTTTGCCTCAGGAAAATCTAGAAGCACAAGATGAACATCATCAAGAAACCCCACAAACGTTATTCCAATCTTTTCCCAATCCTTCCCATTATTACAACAGTTATTCTCAGCCTCAACTTCAAGTAACCAATAATCCTGAGATTAATATTCATAGTTTCTTAGGATTATTGTCTGCTAATAATGCTACCACCACTCAAGAGCTACTTCATGATAATCACATGCAGTTTCCGTTTTTGGAAAGTGGTGGCGGCGGTGGCGGTGGTGGTGCAAATCATCTTGTGTTGCCGGAGGAGGAGGAGGCGGCTGCGACGGAAATGAAAAAGGAGAAGATGATACGCGGTGGTGGTGAGGCGGCGAGTGGTGGCGGCGGCCGTGGCGGGAGGAAAAGGAAAGGTGGTAGTAGTAGTGTGCCTAAGGTGGTGTTTGAGACCAAGAGCCCAGATGATATTCTTGATGATGGATATCGTTGGAGAAAATATGGACAAAAATCTGTCAAAAATAGCAAGTATCCAAGGTACGTAATTTGATTTAGAGGAATTCTCCTGAATAATCGTATATTTTATTCTACGATATAATTGTGATAATTTTTATTTTAAACATTGTAATTTTAAAATTTTTTAAATTGTAATTTTTTATTTAATATTTTTTTAACTTAATTTTAATATTTAAATTAAAAATTACAATATTTACATTTAAACGTAGAGTGGTTGTTTCATAAATTTAGAAAAATTTAATTTCCTATGATTTAGCCTGAGATTAATTCCATTCCCTCTATTTTAAACTAATCGTTATGATTTTCTCCTATGAAACTCTTCTTGACATTTTATATTACACCGAAATGAAATCTCGTTTCGTTCATAAAAAAAGAGTTATTACATTTTCTCTGTCTAAAAATAATCATAGAATTCTGTTCTAAACCGTCTAATAGTAGACGAAATCAATTTATAAAACAACTAATATAGTTTTGGTTTACTCTTATATTTATCACAAAGAGCTTCTCGCCATTTTTTTTGAAACTTTCAAAGTTTATTTAATCTAAACTTAAAAACTATAGGAACAATATCTGCAATAATTTATCTAACCGCTAGACGGTGATGCTCCAAAAAACAATAGTTCCGTTAATCATTAAATATCATTTTCAATTTAAAGACGTCAATATATTATAATCACGAACTAAACAATATCTATTTTTATTAATTGCATGTTTTTGTGTCTTGACTTGGTGATCAATACGCAATGAAGGAGCTATTATCGGTGCTCGAATCACACATGCACCGTGAAGAAACAAGTTCAAAGGCTTTCAAAAGACACAAGCATTGTAGTGACAAGCTACGAGGGAATTCACAATCATCCTTGTGAGAAGCTCATGGAAACCCTTTCTCCTCTTCTCAACCAAATTCATCTCCTCACTCGCTTTTGAGTCCACGATGAGAGGGGCGGGTCTAAATGGAGTCGAGTTAAGAGGCGGTGATCAGAAATGTAACTACTGAATGTTTGGATACAAGATTGGTACAGGTTATAGAGGTTACACAGGTTACACGAATGAGTTTGAAAGGAAATCAAATACCTGTCAGTCCTATCATATCTCAATCAAATCTCAATCATTGATCTCGTCTATTCTAACAAGAAAGATGGATGAAAAAAATGTCTTTCTAACCCTATGTACTTCACGTAAGTGTCAATATAACTTTTCAGTGTTTGAAAGTTCAAATATAACGCTACCTAGTTGGCATAAGTGCAAAACCACCCATTTCGATCGATTTTAACCAGAATTCAGTGAAATGACTATTTTACCCCTTTGAAAAAATTGGAAAAATTATGAAATTACATTTATGCCCTATTTTCTCCATTTCCCCTATTTTCTCCATTTCTCTTCTTTTCTCCCCTTTCTTCCCTGACTTCACTTCCGCCATTCTTCTTCTTCCCTTTCTTCTCCGTCCGTCGACTTCACCTTCGCCTCCTCCATCCTGGTTATGATGACGTCGCCTCCACCGCCTCTCGTCAATGGCTCATTCTCCTCCAACGCCTCCTCCGCCTCCCAGCCTCTCGTTAATGGCTCGTTCACCTCCGATGGATCCTCCGCCACACATCGCTCTCCTCCGATGACATGCGTTGGCTGGTGCTAGGGTTAGGCTGGGTTAGGACTAGGGTTCAAATTCGGAAAGGATTGATGGAGGGAGTGGTGGTGATGGCAGGGTTGGCTGGGTGGTGGTGGTGGCAGTGGTAGGGGCTGGCTGGTGGTGGTGGTACCCTGGCAATGTAAGTGGTGGTGGTGGCTGGCTGGTGGTGGTGGGCCCTGATGGTGGAAGTGGTGGTGGTTTGCTGGAGGTGGTGGTGGTGGTCAGTGGCGGAACCAGGACGTTATGTAAGGGGTTGAAAAAGAAAGGAAATTTTTATTGAACGCTTAATGCAACAATATTTTAACGAACAACACTTACATAATAAGATGAATACATAATAATTAGATTTTTACAAGTACGAAAAATCATTGCATAAAAAACTACTTTCTAATACTTGCGTTGCTATAAGTAGAACCACTAACCACCGGAGACAACTGTATCCTACGATGTTGCATACATTGATAACGTTGTAAAATTGGTTCATTATCGATCCCAACAAAAATTTCTTTCTCAATATGCACTGTCATAACATCATTCATCCATTCATTTCCTATTATGCTGCGTAAATTTGTCTTGATTCTCTTCATGGCTGAAAAAACGCGTTCAACAGAAGCATTTGCAAATGATAGAACTAAGGCTAACTCAATAAGATGATATACCAGTGGAAAAGTTGTATGTCTGGTTGTTTGAACCATCTTTTGAGGAAGACTTCCAAAGTCCTCAACAGCCAAAAATTCATGATCAAGTTGTACATTCTTAAAGAAAGTACCAAGTTGTTGATGAAGCCGGGAACAATCTCCTACAGAAAAGTCACTTGGATATAATTCAACAAGACGGACTAACTTACCAATATCAAACTTAGAAAATGAATCTCTTGGATTAAGGCAAACCGTACAAGTGAGTAACTCTATGTTAGCTTCCGGAAACCGATTGTTCATTTCATGAACCGTCCTATCAACAACCTGGTATTCAAATAATAAAAGATTAGCATGCAGCAGTGAAAAAAATACAAATAAAATAAAGTATGTAAATAGAAAAAAATAATGCCAGAAGAAAAGTATCAACACGAAAGAAATCACCATTGGTCTGCATTTCTGAAAGTCGTTTCCTACAACCATGAATTATCTGTTCATCTTCCATATTAACTGCCGAGATGTCATGGTTAGTTGCAACTCAAACTTCATTGTATTCATCAAACTAACAGCCAACACAATATTTTGATTCTTTTGTTGCAAAGAAAATGACAAAGCATCTAGAACTCCCAACAAACGCTTCATTAAAAGCATGACAAAAATAAATTCATAACACTCCATTTGCTCAAGGAAACTCATCGCTGAAGATTTACTCAGATTTGTGTCACCATCATCGTGGATGTTTTCAATCAATTGCAAAACAGATTCCCACATAGTAATGAAATGAATAATAGTAGTGTAATGTGACCCCCAACAAGTACCCCCCGGCCTTCTCAAACTAGTCTCTTGATTTTTGCTTCTTCCACTCACAATATCCCCATTCTCCAATCCCTTTACAATTCTAGCATGTTCTAAATCAAGAAGCATGCATTTTTCTTTTACATGAACCTCCAGCTAAATTCACAATCATACCAAGATAAACGAAAAACTAACACAACTCGATTATCATCAGTAACAATAAGAACAACCAATTGAAGCTGGTGAGAAAAGCAATGGACATACCTTGCAGATGAGTTTTCTTTCAATATCAAAGCTTTCGGTCCATTATACTCTCCTCACATATTTGAGGCCCCATAATATCCTTGACCTCTCAACTTTGACATTGATAATATGCTTTGCAAACAGTTCATTAATAACACTCTTCAAACTAATAGCCAAAGTATTACGCACATGCACAACACTAAGAAAACGACCAAGAACACGTCCTTGTTGTTGACATATCTCAAAACAACCCCCATTTGCTCTTTTATTGATGCATCTCTAGCCTCATCAACCAATATAGAAAAATAACTATCTCCAATTTCATTAACAGTAGCATTTGTTACCTCACTAGCACAAGCACTTGACAGTTCCTTCTATACTTTGAGAGATGTGAGCTTGCAATTTCCAGGGTCATTTTCATTCACTGTCTTAGCAACATCATTTCGCTTGCAATGCCACTCAATCAATTCAAGATAATTTTCCTTATTAAGATAATCTATCCCTTCATCATGGCCACGAAAAGCCATACCTTGATATAGCAAGAACCGTGTCACATCCAAAGCGGCTGTCAAACACTTGCAATATGCAATCTCCGATTCACGCCCATGTGCCTGATAAGAATGAAGGATACTCCATCTTTGACGCTTAACCCGCTGCGCCAACAAGTTTCTTAAAGATATCACTAGCTTTCTTCCAACTGTTAACCCCACTTACAGTAAATGCATCTTGTCCATCTCGACATCCCTTATGTGAATTCCTAAAGAGATAGCAACAAAAGCAAAATGTTGTATCCTTGGATGCAACCAACCAAAATTTTCAAACAAAGAATCTTGAAAATATCTATAGTCATTTCCTTGCTTTGTCTTTGGAAAAGAATGACCTTAAGTTGGCAAGGACCTCTTAACACATATTCTCTCATCACTTGATATCTAATAGAAACATCAAAATCCTTAATAGGTTTACATTTTGCGGGATCATTTACATCATCCGAATTGAACTCAACACGAGAGCGCTTTTGACTACTACCCTCTTCATCAATCCTTTCCTCCTTTGGTTCACTCGATATCTTAAAAATAGATGATCCACCACCTCGAATTAAGAATTTAATAATAACCTATTTGGCATCAAATAATAAAAATATATCAAATTTAATTATTGTTATCCTTAATTCACACTTAAATTGGCTACCAATTCAAGTCAACACGAAAATATTCCCTCTACAACATATTCAACACAAGTTACATAATAACACAAACACGAATGAGAAAATATGTTTCACAGAATTACACACACTTAATCCACAGATTCAAGTTTCAACATAGACACAGTTACACAAAATGAGAAATTAGAAATATGCAACACAAGTTAACAACACAAGAAAATTGGCATATTCAAGGAAGAATCAATTCACACTTCAAAGTTCAAAGGCGACAGTGCCAGTTCCCCGCAATTTGCATACCTTGATTTAGCTCGGACGACTAGAGCACGGTTGCTGGCTGAGGGAAGAGACGTGGGCGGATGGACGACATCGTGGCGAGTATGGCCACAGAGGGAGAAGGCACAGGCAGCGCGCTCGTCGCGGCGGAGGCATCACGGAGGACTCATGGCGGAATTGGAAAATAACGAAGAGGAGAAGTGTGAATCCGATTTGGGATTTCTGAGAATGGTAGGGTTTCTGAATTGGGTTTTGTTATATTTGGGCCAGCTGGGTTTCAGCCCAATTGGCAATCCTTTTTCCCCCTTTATGTAAACAAAACAACGTCGTTTCACTTATGGCAAAACAATGTCGTTTTGTTTAGTGAGAAAAGAAAAAAAATTGGACAATAGAGGTCGTCTTCTTCAAGATGACACGGAAGGGGGTGTTGCTATCTTTCGGCAGGGGGGAGGGGGGGGGGACGAATCCGCTGGCTCATAGGCCTAAATTTTGGGCCACGGGATCCTAGGGGAGGCGCCAGCACCCCCTCGCCCCTTGGTTCCGCCCCTGGTGATGGTGGAGGTGGTGACTAGCTGGCGGCGGCGGTGGTGGCCTGGCGGGAAGTGATAGTGGCAACTGGTTGGAGGTGGTGCCTTGGCGGTGGAGGTGGTGGCCTGAGGTCAAAAATGTCCCACCACTTATAAGTTTTAAATTAAATGGCATTTTAGTCATTTTACAGGTGGTCAACATCGATCAATGCTGAAAAAAGTGTATTAGAGCTATATTGACACTCATGTCAACTAGTTAAGGTTACTTTTCCACTAAAAATTATTATTGCTTGGGAAGAAGCCCAAATGGATATGGTTTTCTAGTTAAAGTAATGGTTTTTTTTAGTTAAAGTTAATAGACCAATATTTATGGTACCAAGGGATTACATATATCTAAAGGTTAGAGCACTCTATAGCCCCTTCAATATCCAGTCGGATACTTTTTAGAGTTCGTCGCTTGAAAGATAACATTTTCATAAGTCATGCAAACATCAAGGTTTAACATGCAAATTTTAAAAAAATGAAGATAAAAGTTTCAGGTTGCATGAATCGGGTTATGAACTTTATTACTACTACACATTGCATAATAAATTTGTAATATTGCAACTTAGACGTTTTACCTTTTATTATTCTAATTAAACCCCGGTTTTCCATAAGTTTATGAAAAGATCATATTTCCCAAAACTTTGCCTACTTTGTATAGATGTATTTTAACCGATGTTATTGGTCCAGTTTAGAAATTAATAAAGAGAAGACCTATTTTTAGTAAAAAAAGTAGAAATTGATCTCTCTTATTTTCATAAGGAACCAATGGAAACCAACCACCCTCATTGTGATGGCAAAGTATTGGAAAAAACCTAGGCACATAGAAAGATGAATTAGATTTATAGAAAGGTAAATAGTATAAATAATTATTATACAATGTGAAGTAGTTATACGTTTATGACCCGGTTAATGCAATTTAAAAATTTTATCTTAATTTATTCTAATTTTTCGTTTAAAAGATTACCTTTCCATAAGCCATGGAAAGATAAAGATTTAGAGTGCAAATTAGAATAAATGAAGATAAAATATTTGAGTTACCTGAATCGGGTTATAAAATTTATAACTACCACATGTATTGTAAAATTTTAATATGACAACTAAGATATTATACTTTTAAACTTCATCCTTCCATAAACCATGCAAAGACGATCTTCCCCAAAACTTTATCCAATTAGAATCTCCCAGAACCGATTATTTGAGTAAAATTGATGATAACATACACGTGGCATTCAATTAAAAATAGAAATGCCTCCTAATAGTCCTTATCACACGGCCCATACGCGTGGAGGAATATCCATACTCCACCCCATATCCCGCGACCGACTCTTTTCTTCGCAGACACAGATCCAATTACGCGGCACACACACTCACACACACTAGTCCACGTGTCCATCCGCCATTAAAACACCTCCATCAGCTCCCTCCTCATCCTCAATCCCCAATCCCCAATCCCCATACTATATATACGCATTCAATCGTCCAGATCGATCGAGATCGAACACTTCCGAATTCAAATATCTGCTGCGTTATCGAATCGACGAAAAGAGGAATTGATGGATTTGTTGGAGAAGGCGAAGAACTATGTGTCGGAGAAGGTGTCGAGCATGCCGATGCCGGAGGCGAGCGTGACGGACCTGGATCTCGACGGAGTGAGCTTCGGATGCATCACTTACCTCGCGAAGGTCTCCGTCAAGAATCCGTACAGCGTTTCGATTCCGATCTGCGAGATCTCATACGTGCTTCACAGTAACGGCAGGTAATTTACGCGGTTGGATTCTGTTTTCTTTTCTGTTATGTTCCGTTTGGATTTTTCGTTTTTCAATTTGGAAGATTGTGGCGTAAACGGATTTAGTTTAGCATAACAGATCCCATGAATTTAGAAGTGTCTGTATTGATTATGTATTTCGTTATAATGATTGCAACATTAGGATGACCGTCAACATTTTAATACTCCCCTATTGAACTCAAATTGCTGACTTATATTTTGGACACTGTTATCTATTAAATTTAAGAGTTGAAAGACGGTCTTTTCATAAATTATGGAAATATCAAGATTTAAAGTTGAAATTAGAAGAAAATAAGATAAATTTTTTGGGTTGCATGAACGGGATTATGAACTTTATAACTACTGCACGTTGCATAATAAGTTTTTAATATTGCAACTAAGACATTTTACCTCTTATTATTCTAATTATACCTATCTTTCCACAAGACTATGAAAAGACAGATTTTGCCAAAAAAAAAAATAATATTTAAAAAATATTTATTGCGATGAATTCAATTCATCAACAATATGATATTTTTTTTTACCTTATATATTGCATTTCTTAAATTACATAGAAAATTTAAAAATTTTGAAAATATTTTTTTATATCATATATTTTTATATTTTCAGCTTCAAATACATATTATTACTTGTTTTAACTTATAAAATATAATATTTAAATTTTATAAAAAATTTACAATATTTAAGTCAAATGTCCGTGAGAACTTTCCATACGCTTATGGAAATGCCGCATTTCCTGAGACTTTCCCATTATATAAATCCCATTAGTCAAAGATTGATTTTTAGCTAAAGAAACTAATTTTTTTCCTTGTCTCCTCCTTATAGTAGCCACTTAATCATTCTTATTCTAAACATATATATGTGATGTATACGTTCCCTTCGTCACCGATTTTGGTACATTTTAAATTTTCAAGTGAGACTAACCCAAATTTAATTATTTTATTTAATTATTGTATATTCAAAACTATTATATGTAACATTATTAACATATTGTTGAATTCGTTCTAATATATATTTTTAAGTTATTGTTTTTTCAGAATTTTATACAGACATAAATGAAGATATGAGTAGATATGAGTAATTAAATATTGATGCTTTTGATTCAAAAATCAAAATATCTTAAAACTTATGGTTAAGTTATTGTTTTTTCAGAATTTTATACAGACATAAATGAAGTTATGAGCAATTAAATATTGATGCTCTTGATTCAAAAATCAAAATATCTCAAAACTTATGGGACCGAGGAAGTATATTTTTCACAAATTTGAAACTTTTCTATAACAGGCAGATCGCCTCCGGCGTCATCCCGGACCCGGGATCCCTGAAGGGAGAGGAAACCACGCTGTTGAAAGTTCCGGTGAAGGTTCCGAACAACGTCCTGCTTAGCCTGGCCCGGGACATTGGAGCCGATTGGGACATCGACTACGAGCTAAAGATTGGCCTCATCATTGACCTCCCGGTGATTGGAAACTTCACAATTCCGATCAACCAGAAGGGTGAGATCAAGCTCCCGACCTTTTCCGACATGTTCGGCGGTGGCGGGGAGAAGAGCAAGGATGAGGAGAAGGTTGCTGAAGTATGAGTCAGTTTAATTAACTGTATGTGTTGTAATGCTTCGTTTGAAATTTTGGTCGTTTTGGACCGTTTCAATAATAACATGACATAGTATTACTTTGAATGTGATTGGTCCAATCATGATATTAAAGAATGAGGCTTTTTTAACAAATCCTTTTTAAAAAAACAAAAATCAGATCTTAGACCATTCTAATAAACTCATTGAAGGGTTTCCATTAGGAGGCATCCAACAGAAATTGAATCTACAAAATTTTCAATTATGAGTTAGGCGTTTTAACCATTCAGTATTATCTGAATGTTTGACTCGGATGTCTCCCTCTACGATTGTGATTTTGAAGGATTTCCTAATATATTATCAATATATAGAACTATAACTTAGTATTCGAAAAAAAAAGTTGAAAATGGTGACTCAGCCTATCTAGAATAATGATTTGTCGAGAAGTCAGTCATTTTAATATAAGTGTGTTTACTGTTCTTATATCTCCTGTATTTCTCAAAAAACCTCCTCGGTTATCGTTTTGCAATATATTGAATTGCAAGTATTTGCTCCCCCAATATTGGATTTTGTATTGCATCTTTGACTTATGTGTGTGAAGTCATGCTCATATTTTTGCTGCATACTCGACCACGTTCTTCTAAAGGCTTGATGTGCTATGAGCAACAAAGCTGAGTGCAACGCACGTGGGTAATTAGGCGATAGTCGTGATAAGGTAGTACACGGCTAGGCTGCACGGTTAGCACGTGCTATTAGAAAATTATTACTACCATTATAGATACTCATGTTCTCCTTCCGTTTTCTAAGTTTGATACACTTTTTATTTCATTATATTTTTCTAAGATTAACACATTTTCTTTATTGGTGAAAGGTGAGCAATTATCAAGCATCCATTAATTCTTTTACTCTCTTCACTCAATTTTCTTTACACATTTTAACTTATAAAACTACCAACGCCTAAAACTACGATGTCAAAGATAGTAAAATGGAAGAAGCTGCTATAGCCAATCTTGTGTATTTCAATCTTCAAACAAGGGGAGGGAAGACCATAACTACTTCGTATTCATCAAGAACTTAGGATCTGACAAGATATTTTAAAATGCAACCGATTTACAGGTGAAACATTGAATATACATGGTTGAAACTTGAAATTCAACTTGGTTGAAAATGACTTGAGGATAAGTTGATTGTGGAAATTTTGAGGGACAATGATAGTTGGAAAAAATAGAGGGGGAAAAGTCAATCTATTTTGATTCATTTGATTTATTATGGCAACTGTTTATTTATATATTGCGTTTATAAGTAGGAATATTTATGAATAGATCGTTAATTTTCAAGAACTCGTTCACGAGTGAATGAAATTATAGCTTGATATAATTTACAATTGTATTTGAACTTAGTGAAAAAGTATGTGGAAAGCAATTGTCAACATTGCTATTGTGATCATATTGACACAATAAAGAGGTCTCATTAGGGAGTTTGCATTATTTGACCAAATGAGTACAATTAAAGTTCTAATTAATTAAGTTCCCACATACCATTAATAAATAAAAGAGAAGGTCGGGGTCTTATTTTGAATTATAGAGCAATTATTGTATTTTTAATTTTTATTTTGGGATGATCTCATGTGAGGCAGTCTAAACTTTATGCATGAGGTCTTTCTACAAGTCTAATAATACTTTAAATCTAGGGATCTATTTCTAATTATTTTACAAGGACATATTGCTAATTACTTTTCAGGGACTTTTTTGTGTAATTTCTTCCCATCATTTTTTTGCCACCTGTAATCTGCAAAAAAATCCTTCAAAAGTTCAGAATTAAAAAAAATCAATAAAATACGGCATCAACCTCAACAGAAAATAGCAGAACATCAACGAAAAATCATAAAACATAAACTAAAAAACAGCAGAAAAATATTTATTAAAAAATAAAATGAAACAGCAAAAAAATATATAAAATCAATAAAAAATTGAAAAAAAATGTCGACTACGACTAACAAGAAATCAACCGAAAATCATAAAAACATCAACAAATCTAAGTTATTATTTTTAAAAAAAAAACTACAAACATCAACTCCTAACAAGCAACGATTGGAGCACTTACAAGTTATAAAATAAACACCTACAACCTACATTTGAAACACTAACAAAAAATGAAAAACATCAACGTATGGAAAAAAACACTAAAAAAAATCAACCATATCATCAAAAGAACTACAAACATCAACTCCTAGAAGTAACGATTGAAGCACTTACAAGTTATAAAATAAGCACCTACAACCTACATTTGAAACACTAACAAAAAAAAAGAAAAACGTCAACGTAAGGAAAAAACACTACAAAAATCAACCATATCATCTACATACAACAACTTCTAACAAGCAACGAATGAAGCAATAACAAATTGTACTCTAAGCACCAATTTGTTTTTATCACACACACGTTATAAAATAAGCACCTACAACCTACATTTGAAGCACTAACAAAAAATGAAAAACGTCAACATAAGGAAAAAAACACTACAAAAAATTAATCATATCATCAAAAAAGCTACAAACATCAACACATATCACTTAAGCCTCATCTAGAAAATGAAAAACATCAACATGAGAGGAAAAAAATATCAACTAAAAAGCTACGGTACCTCAAGAGTATAAATTATTCACTCTAAAAATCATAAAAACATCAACAATTTTTTAGATGTACATCAAGAACATAAAGTCTTCAAAATAAAAATATCAGAGGGAGACTCAAACCCCTAACCTCTAGCTCAACAACTAGAGCACTAACCACTAGACCAAACATTATTTGTTGACAATAAACTCAGTCAAGTAAATACTAAACCTCAGCAAAACTTTGAAAAAATAAAACACAAAATTAAACCTCACCTCTCAAATGCCAAAACTCACCCATCGTCCCGTCTGCCGTCGTCGTCGCTGTCGTTCGCCATTTGCCGGTTTTGCGCATGGATGCACTCACGCATCTTCTTCTCCACAAAAAGCGTGGATCTCATGGGCCTGCTAGCCTTCTCGTCGTCGTCCGCTCGCCTTCTCACCGTCGCATACTTGTATCGCCGTTGCCGAGGAATCACCGATCTCCGCCGTTGCCAGATAAATCACCGATCTTTGCCGTCACGTCGCGGTCGTCTTGTCGGCGTTGCACAGGCATCGCGGCCGTCGCCAAGCTAGGGTTTCAACGCAGCGGCAAAGCGACGAAGCTAGAATCGAAGAATCAGATCGCAACGAATCAAATACCGGCATCGAATTGAAGAATCAGATTGCGAAAATTGGCGATCTGATTTCTGGCGTAAATCTAGTGAATTTTCAGCGTAAATCCGGCAGAAAACTGGTGGGAATCATCGGCCGGTGGTAGTTTCCGACCGGCGAGAGATTTTTGATCAGGTAGAGAAAAAAATGGAAAATGGAAAATCTATTTTTGTGATATATTTAGTATTTTGATAATTGCACAGTAGGTCCCTAAATTTATCAACATATTTTTTAAAAAATTCCACCCCAAATTTCAAATTTATATTAGTTGCATAATAGGGCCTGACTAAAGTTTAGAATGCCTAAATAAGATTTTGTGTTTTATTTCAAATTTTTATATAATATTCTTTATAGTTATTATATTTAAATATATATATATATATCTTACTATATGTTTAACTTATTACATATAATATTACATATAATGTTTAACTCGGTCAGATCCAGCCAATCAGATCTTGTGAGTCAACTCTGATACAACTCGGTAAGGAGCATCTTTGACCTTGTGAGTCAACTCAGTCAGATCTACATTTTTCCCGAGTCTACTCGGATCTAAGTTGGCCAACTCAGATCCACTCGTTTCAACTCGGAGATCAGGTCGATTCAACTCCCAAACAAGTCAAAATGGTTTCACTTTGACCGAACGGTCCAAATCGGGTCAACCAACAACCGATTCATACTCCGGTGGTTGTAAGGTTACGAGGGGTAGTTTTCCATTTTTTATTTTTTTATTTTTTATCTACTTTTAAATTTCTCTTTTCAGGTGGGAGTTTTTAATTTTTATTGTTTTAAATCATTTTCCCTTTTTTTTATAATCTCTGGGATAGTGGGTCAAACTAGGTCTTTTTTTGCTGAAATATTTAGTCGCGATTGTTCTCTGCCAACCCTAGGTTTTTCCAACGGCTCCTTTTGCTTGGTTAAACCTATTTGGCTTCCGTTCTGGTCTAGTCTATATGTTGGTATAGGAGAAATCCGAGTCAAGGTAGTTATAACAACTTACCGTTGGTGATACTGATTATATTATGCAGACCAGTTTTGTAGATCGAGCAGGTTGAAAAATCCTTGGTTGCTCAGCTTGTGTTGCGTTAAAGACTTTCGTACTTTCTCCTGATTACTTTTACATTTACAAATGATTTTTGGAAACCAAAATGACCGGGGTCATTCCTACTTGCTATAAAGGACTTTAATTTAAAGGAGATGAACCAGATCTTTCACTTCTGGAGCTGTTCAAAATTGTTTTGGTTGCTTTAGAATTAGTAGTACAATGTTTTGGAAATTTGGGAGAAGGTGACTGATATTTGAATACTGTGATCATCATCTACTGGTTCGAGCCAAATAATCAGACGTGTACGCAATATTTGACCATTTATCTTAGGATGTACCCCGTCTATTACTATATGTTTTATACATAAAGGTTACAAATTTGTAATTTTATTTTTAACACCTTTATGATTACCCTTTTGGGGCAATCGATGTAAGCATTCGAGCAACAAATGTAAGCCTACGGACAACTCGATGTAAGCTTTCGGCCAATGTAAGCCAATTCTTGGCAACATACGAGTTTAATGAAAAGGGAAGGAAATCCTCCAAACCCCGTCTATGATGATTTGAAAAAAAAACGATTGTATTTAAGTTAAAAGCTACAGTGATTAGAAATGTCTGATGATAGTTTAATTTTTCTTTGCATCTTTGATAATAGCTTTTAGAAATAACCCTAATTGAGTATGATCCCTGCCTAAGCTTTAGTCTGCCTAAATCAAGACTTGGAGATGGAAATCACAGTAAAATTCGTGAAAAACCTTTTAATCTCATGCCTATTTTGTGTAGATTAAGAAAACACGTTATGGAAAACAGCCAAATTCCCTTGAAATTCTACCTTGGACTTTAACTGATGAAGGATATTGACACATCAATAAATACTTGACCAAAATACCCTGAACAAGTCAACAATGCCCAGCATCATACACTCTTCTTCAACTATAAATACTCATATGCATACCTTAAAATTCCACAAGATCAATAAAAGCCTAACAATTTTCCATCCAAAACACACACCAAAATCTCTCCACAAAAGTATACTATACACTTTCCCATTTCCACTACTTCTGCCCAAATATACATGGCAGAAAGTGACCAAGTTCGACCATTAGCTCCGACCTTAGATCGAAGAAGCAGCGAAGACGAAGAAGCCTCCACCCCCGATGCCTTATCCCCTAACAACAAAGGAGGCGAAAGAAAGAGAAGATGCATGAAATGTTGCGGAGGTATAATCGTAATTTTGCTCATCCAAGCGATAGTTATAGTCGTTTTAATCTTCACCGTGTTTAAAGTCAAAGACCCTGAAATCAGCCTGAAGGGTGTTACCGTTGACCAACTAGACCTGGTCAACGGTACCACGCCCCGGCCAGGGTCCAACATCACCCTGACGGCTGACTTGTCAGTCAAGAATCCAAACTACGCGAGTTTTCGCTATAGCAACACCACCTCGACCTTGTACTACCACGGGACGCTGGTCGGGGAGGCGCGGGGCCCACCCGGGAAGTCGAGGGCTAGGAGGACCGCGAGGATGAACATAACGATTGATCTTATTACAGATAGGTTGATCCAGCATCCCATGTTGAGTGGTGATGTGAATTCGGGGCTTCTCCCCATGGGTAGCTTTTCCAGGGTTGGTGGGAGAGTGAAGATATTGAAGTTTGTTAAGAAGCATGTTGTTGTGAAGATGAATTGTAGTATCACTGTGAATATTACTTCTAGGGCTATTCAAGATCAGAAATGCAAGAGGAAGGTCAAAATCTAGATGATTGATCTGTGTAGCTAGGTTGTTTGTTTTGGAAAAAATTAGCTCTTTTAAGTTTCATAAATATATACTAGATTAGGATTGATAAATATAGACATATATAAATTTCTCAGAGTAAGTTATTAGAAGCACTTCGCTCGTATGTTGATTTTTATGGAATAAGAGAATAAGAGGTGGTTAGTACTTAGTAGTCTATTTTTGTTCAATAATATACTTCATCAGTCTCACTGTTTGCCCCCCGATAATTTTAGTTAAGTATTTTAACAGCATATAAAAAAATTTATATTTAAAAAATGCATATTCGATAAATATAACACTATTTAACATAATAATATCGTTACTTATACACTAATTGATATTTATGATCAAACATACCTTTACTGATAAAAGCTTTAACTATATACTAATTAAATTCCTTGCATAGTGATCGTGTTAGCTATAGGTCACTTTATATATAAGTTGAATACATTTTAATGTTCAATAAGCTATTTTGAAATGACTTATTTTCCCTTTGTTCCCGGGGAAATTGTAGAGGGAGAAAACCCTCCTCAAAATTTGAACCATTTGAAAAGATTAAAATGTTCATGTCTTTAACCCACCTCCGGCCCTTCTCCCACCTCTGGCTCTTCTGCCACCTCTCCGCCTCCGTCGCCTCCCTGGTCTCTCACCACCTCCGCCGACGCAGACTCCGTCGCCTCTCACCACCTTCGACTCCGCCGCTCTCTGCCTAGATCTGTCTTCCCCTTCCGCCGTCTCACCTCCGCCTCTCACTGCCTCCTCCTCCGCCTCTCACTGCCTTTGACTCCTAACTTCCGCCTTTAACTCATCGCCTCCCTCCATCTCTCTTTGCCTTCCCTCTCTCTGATGAAATTAATTGTGGTTATGGCAAGGGAAGTTGGGGTTTCGATGGGCTACCGCAGATGGGTGGGGTTGGGTTTAGAATTTTTAAGTAAATTGAGAGACGATAATTTTGGGGGGTCGGGGTGTGTTGGGGGGGTGTTGTAGATTTTTAAGGTTCGAAGAATTTTTGTTTAAATTGTGTAATTTTTTTTACTTTGTACAGGTAATCATGTCTTATTGTATGTTGAATATTTCCATTAAAGAAAAATGTGCTCATTTGTTTAGGACAGTCTGAAAATGAAAGTGTGCAGATTTCCTTGGGACGGAGGGAGTACATTTTTTGACAAAAAAAAGTCACTTCCTTTCAAAATAAGTCAACTTTAACTTTTAAGCAGTAGCAGAACTGAGGGGGGTCGAGCTGGTGCGGCCGCCCTGACTCAATTTCGGTAGTTAAGAGAGTTTTTGCTTTCCCTGAAAGTTCCGCTTCCCCTGAAAATTTTTGCTTGGCTCCAGTTTTTCTCCAAATTTTGAAAAAGAAGACATTTTATTTTTTGTTTGTATAATTCAACCCTGGTCCTAGTTCCGCCGGTGCTCGTAAGCCCATCATAATTGTAACAACCAATTAAAGTGCGCATGTATTTCTAAAAGAAAACTGAAATACATACAAATTAAGCAAGTTTGAAACAATATGTACATGTGTGAATCAACCGGGAAAAAAGAGGATTAAAGCATACCCAATGATTAGGACCGTGAAAGTGAAAATGAAAATTGTGTGACTTGGTTACTTGACTAAGTTTTAGTAAAAGCGACATTTCGTTTTAGAGTCCGTCTTTTGAAAGACGGTTTTTTCATAAAAATTCTACTAAAAGAAATAAAAGATATAAAAGATGGTCTTTCTATGGTTTATAGAATTGAAAGACGGTCTTTCTGTCTTTTGGGTTGCTTTAATCGGGTCATGTATAATAAATTTTTAATATTGTAACTAAAACATTTACCTTTCTATAATTCTAATTCAAGTCTATCTTTCCATACGGTTATGAAAATACGGTGCTTACCAAGATTTTGACAACGGTTATAACGAATCAAGTTCACTTATAAAGAATATCTGATCTGGTTCAAAGCTCGGCAGCCATCATGTGGGAATGTCCTGAGTTAACTTGGCATTCGGGCCAAGGGCTGCTTAGGATTCCTGGTGGGCACCGAGTAAGGGTTGGCCCAATGATCTTGGTGCTGAGTTACCGTAACTTACCTCTTATATAATGACTGTAATATCGTTTGGTGTGGGCTGGTGAGAACGAGCAGTGATCGCCTATCTGATCTGGTCACCACGCTGTTTGGTAAATTAGTGGAAGATATTCGATGGTGCACATACTGACTTTAAAGTTTGAATAATGCATTTTACCAACAAAAATAATCATGCGTACAATACTTTTCGTGTTGGTTTACCTAAACTAATATTGTACCTTTTATGTTGGTCGGAAGGAAGTGGGAACCGAACTGCCTTGACCAAACGTCAATGATAAACAAAATGTATCTACATAAATAAATTTGTTAAAAATCATTATACAAAAGTGGTAAATATTGAAAACATGGGACAAATGGAATAATGAGATTGATTTGTCGTTTGTAGTAACTAAATAATTAAATAAAGATGCTTTTGAATCATAAAAATTGTCCTCATTATTGATTTATTTGAAACTCGATTGGACTTTACTCGGTTCTGATTGGCAAGAAAAGTCCCCGGAATACTTAAGTGGGAATCACTTCTCTTCGATGTTAAAATCAGTCGTCGCTTGATGGAAAAGAATAGTGAATGAAAAAATAGTGTACGTACCTTGATATTTATACAACAGTAACTCTAATAGTCGTTGTACACGGCACAAAATCTAATTCTTTGCATAACAAGTGTTAATATTGACTACGATATGATTATACTCTATTGAGCTGAATCAATGGATAATTAGTAATATTTTAGGGTGAGACGCATTGCGAATGGGCCACGTAAAGATATCATCAATTAGTTTAAAATCTAGTCATTATCTAATGTAATATTTATGTATTGGGACACTTTAAAGCTAATTATATACTATGTCTTAATTGTTGTTATATTAGGTGTGTTTAGTTTATATTTTTGGACACTTCTAGGAAATGATTTTATTTTTTTGTCTGTATATATGAATGGGACTTCATGTGATGTTTTTTCCATGGCAAAGTTTTGAAAATGACCGTCTTTCCATCCATAGGTTTATGGAAAGACAAAATTTAATTAGAATAATAAAAGGTAAAAAATCTTAGTTGTAATATTAAAATTTTATTATGCAACATGTAGTAATAAAGTTTATAACTCGATTCATGTAGTCCACAAATTTTATCTTCATTTTTTATTATTTGCACTTTAAACCTTAGTCTTTCCATGTCTTATGCAAGGACCGTGTTTCAAGAGACGAACTCATTTTTCAGAGTTGGGATGAGATGTGAAATTAAAGGCCGGAAATGGAGATCGATTTGTGTCATTTTTGTTTGCTTCTGATTAATTAAGAGGAAGATATGTGTGTCTATCTGAATTTGACCAATTGAGCTTTACATTTCGATTTGATTGTTTGATGGGGAAGAAAATTTCCAGTCCCAAAGTGTACTGTTTACGAGCCCAGAGATATTCAAACAAGTAATCAATGTCCAACTCCAGCCTCTTTAAATGCCATTTAGTTCATTTAATTTAGGGTGAATGACTGGGAGACACTTTAACTATTATTATTTGATTATTTTAGGTATTTATTTATATTTTCGATCACTTTCGTCCCTGAACTGATCAAAGTGTTGAATCAAAACCCTTCCGTCCGATGAAAGCATTAACTTTGGTCAAAAACCTTAAACTCGACCCATGTTGAAGCCCAGAAAACGGTTGGGAGAAGTCACCGGATCCGTTCTGGTTCGCCTCTCAAACGCAAGCCAAAGAAAGCCAAAATTTGAATAAATCCATCTTCGAACTAGGAGAAAACAAAACGAAGCAATAAACCAAACAATGAACCCAGATTTTCGGTGACCCTATGATGCTCACTGCCGGAAAATTGCGTGTATTGAATAGGTGGTGGTGGCAGCTCTGCTCCGGAAGGAGGAAGGAGGAAGGAGAAAGGAGGAAAAGAGAAAGAAAAGGAGGAAAAGAGAAAGAAAAGGGGAAATAAAAAGGAAATTAGAAATTACTAATTTGCCCTTAAAATTAACATTTTTGACCAAAGTTAACGTTTTGACCGGACGGAAAGGCTACAATTAAACACTTTTGTTAGTTCAGGGATAAAAGTGATCGGAAAAAAAAGGCCAATAGGATCAAATTGAAAGAGTTAAAGGGTCTCCCAAGTCATTTGCCATTTAATTTATGGTCAAGTTTTAGGAAAGATTTTCTTCTAACATTCATGGGGAAATTACTGTTCAATATAGTTATGTAGTGCATGAATGGGAAAAAAATATAAGAATCCCTTTCATTTTTCAACTTACATTTAAACTTTAATATTTGACTTGGTAAAACGCACATTAGTTTTGTGACTTCGATTTTTCACGTGGTAAATTAAATCACGTTTTTATTAATTGTTGCGGAGAACTGTTTCTATTGTTTTATTGAACTGCTTTCACGATCCTCTAGACGATGCGGGCGGTCCACACCAGCCGACACCCCAATCATCGTATGAGAGGTAAATTACGATAGTTCAGCGCCAGGATCATTGGGTTTGCATTGCTTCGGTGTGCACAAGGGAGTCTTGCAAAGCAAGAACTCCCCACACTGCCGCTGCAGAGGATCGAACCTGGGTTTTGGCGTTCCCACCCAACTCCCAACCACTGGGGTACACCCGTGGGTGTTTTCACGATCCTCTAGAATTTTTTGATATGTTGGTTTGCCTTGAGTGCCTCAAGGCTAGATCGGAAGTAGGCCTGTCAAATGGGTTAATTTGATAAACTCATTATCCAAACTCAATGAGTCAATATCCAATGAGTCATTATCCAATTAACTCATTTATTAAATGGATCCTAATGGGTTTGGTCATAAATGAGTTGGGTCATAAATGGACTGGGTCATTAAATGGATAACTCATTGGATAATCCATGAGATATTCATATGACACAATGGGTTAAAATATATTATCCAATAAGTCACTATATAATTAACCCAATAAGTTATCATTAAACATTTTCTATCGATTTGGGTTACAAGTTGCCATTATCTAATGAGATCAGGTATTAACTCAATGGGAACATAACAAATACCCAATAAATATCCAAAATTACCCAATTAAATGCATGTGTAATATTTAACATAAATATTCACTATAATTCACAAACTATACAAATTATAATTCACAAATTATTCGAATTCAATCTCGTACAATATTCGAGTTCGTACAGTATTCGAGCTCGTACAATATTCGAATTCAATCTCGTACAGTATTTGAGTTCGTACAATATTCGAGTTCAATCTCGTACACTATTCGAGCTCAATCTCGTACAGTATTCGAGTTCGTACAATATTCGAGTCCAATCTCGTACAGTATTCGAGTTCGTACAATATTCGAGCTCAATCTTGTACAGTATTCGAGTTCGTACAATATTCGAGCTCAATCTCGTACAGTATTCGAGTTTGTACAGTATTTGAGCTCAATCTCGTACAGTATTCGAGTTCAATCTCGTACAGTATTTGAGTTTGTACAGTATTTGAGCTCAATTTTGTACAGTATTTGAGTTCGTACAATATTCGAGCTCGTACAGTATTTGAGCTCGAGCTCAATCCCAACTATTATTGTTCGTTAATTTCGTCGAGTTTACAAAGCCAACATATTATATATATATATGTATATATATTATTAAATATAATATAATGTACATAATATAATAAATGATTATATATTAGGGAAAAATTAAATCATTCGTAATCAAACTTGTGAAAATTTAGTTATCTTGTGATATGAAATTATCCACGGGTCACCCATTACCCAACCCAACTCAACCCACCCAAAATTATCCAACGGGTAACCCATTATCCAACCCAACTAAACCCAATAACTACAACCCAATTATATCCATTAACCCAATGGGTCATCATCCAATAAATCTTATCCAATAAGTGAAAATAGTATATGGATAACGGTTATCCAACGGGTGACCCGATCCGTTTGACGGGCTTAACCGGAAGTACTTCTAAACATATAACAATCTACCTCGTTGGTATATTTCTCTTATTGAAAAAAAATACAAGTCATCATTCATTAAATGATATGATCAATCATTCAAGAAATTTTAAAGGGTGTAAGTCCAAGATAAATGACTTTTTATCGTCAATCATTGTGTCCATTGAGAATACCATTTAGCTCTATAAATAGAGGTCAGAAGGATGAAAGTCTCAGGAAATGCGGTATTTCCATAAGCTTATGGACAGTCCACAGGGACATTTACCTTAAATGTTGTAATTTTTTAATTAAATTTAAATATTACAATTTAAAACTTAAAACAAATAATAATATGTATTTAAAGGTGAAAATATAAAAATATATAATATAAAAAATTTTGTTTTTTTAAAATTTGTATGTAATTTCACAAATGCAGTATATAAGGTAAGAAATAAATGGCTTGTCCATAAGCTTATGGACAGGTCACCTGTCATGAGACCTACTCGTCGGAAGGGTAGAGTTTTGCTACAGGAAAAAATCATCCATTCACAAGAAACCATACTGCTCTTCTTCTTTTTGTTTTTCGGAGTTGAAGTAGTTAGTGCAAACTATTGTCAACAAAGTTTCATTTTATCCTAGATGATATTTGTTCTGCATCATATGCACATAAAACGGAACAAATAAAGCCTTAAGGAAAGTGTAATACACGACTAGAAGGTTGTCTTTATATTTATGCATTTCATTCTATTCTCCTACACTTTCCTTCTACTTGCCTTTGTCTTAGACCATAAAATTCCCCCAACACTTTTAAGGCTTTACTTTTTATTGACCACAATGGCAAGCAATGTGAATGATCTAGCAATAAACATTGTCAAACTTGTAGGTTTGATAGTGGGAACTTCATTCGTTGGAAGAAGAGAGTTTATTTTCTCTTGGCGGCTTTGAAGGTGTACGTTCTCACTACGACCAAACCAGATGCCAATGCAAAGAAGAAACATTGGAGGATCTCCGTCCGAAGTAAAAATGGGAAAATGATGATGAAATCTGTAGGGGACACATTTTCAATGCTATAGGAGACAATCTCTTTGATGTGTACCACACAATGCTCACCGCAAAGGAACTTTGGGACAAATTGGAGGCAAGGTACATGACGGAAGATTCTACAAGTAAGAAATTTCTTGTCTCATCTTTCTTTAACTATAAGATGGTAGACAATAGACCAGTTATGGAACA
This sequence comes from Rubia yunnanensis, assembly GCA_037428765.1. Taxonomy (NCBI): domain Eukaryota; kingdom Viridiplantae; phylum Streptophyta; class Magnoliopsida; order Gentianales; family Rubiaceae; genus Rubia; species Rubia yunnanensis. The sequence continues at coordinate 1,197,228 of CM075063.1, read as the reverse complement.
ATTTGCTGAAATTGAAAGAATGTTGAATCATTTCACTCAACACAAACTTGATATACATGAATCTATTGTTGTTAGTGCATTAATTGATAAGTTACCCCCTCTTGGAAAGACTTCAAAAGAGATCTCAAACATAAAAAGGAAGAGATTTCTCTTGAGGGTCTGGCTAGTTCTCTTCGTGTTGAAGAAGAGTTGAGAGTGCAGAAAAATTCTCAGATAAAAGAGGATTACAAAAGAAAGGATCCAGTCACAAAAATAAATGTGATTGAAGAAGGCCAAAGTAGTAAGTCAAAGAAAATGACTTATAATGGTGGTCATGGAAATTATCCAAATAAGAAGAAGAAAGGAAAATGCTATCATTGCAAAAAGGAGGGACACTACAAGCATGAATGTAGACTTCTCAAGAAGAAAGGTCATAACTCTTTGCATGGAGGCAATGATGAAAAGCCTCGTGTAGCCATGATTTCAGAATTAACATTGTTGATGAAGACTTTGGTTGGTGGATTTATTCAGGTGCCACTAGTCACATATGCAAGAATAAGAGTTTCATCAAGAACTTGTAAGGTGTGGATGATCCAAGTGTTGTAGTTTACATGGGAAATTCAGCAACTGCTCTCATTAAAGGCAAAGAAGAAATTGATCTTAAGTTCACATCCGGAAGAGTGATTACACTCACTAATGTATTGTATGTTCCTGAACTTAGGAAGAACTTAGTCTCTGCAGGGCTTCTCAATAAATTTGGTTTCAAACAAGTTACTGAAGCCGATAAAATTGTAATCTCCATGGGTGGGATTTATGTAGGAAAAGGGTTACCTTTGAGGTACTATGTCCAAACTCAATGTAATGCCTATCAATAAAATGAAAGAAATTGTTGCTTACTTGATTGAGTATTCTGCTATTTTATGGCATAATAGATTAGGTCATGTTCATTATAAAAGAATTTATGACATGATTAAATTGGATCTTTTGCCTAAATGTCTTGCAATTGATAATGGAAAATGTAACACTTGCATGCAGACAAAAATTACTAGACAAACATTCCTAAATATTGAAAGAAAATCAAACATGCTTTAATTGATTCATAGTGATTTATGTTATTTGCATGCAACACCATCTTTAGGAGGCAATAAGTACTTTGCAACTTTCATTGATGATTCTACAAGATATTGTCATGTTTATTTGTTGCATTTCAAAAATCAAGCTATGCAAATTTTTAAGATTTACAAACAAGAAGTTGAACTTGCATGTGATTTATCCATTAAATATCTTAGAACTGATAGAGGTGGTGAGTAATTTGAAAAATAATTCTTTTGAGACTATGGGTATTAAACATGAGGTGACTGCTCCTTATACACCACAACAAAATGGTGTGGCTGAAAGAAAGAATCGAACATTGATGGAAATGGTTAACACCATGATATCTACTGCAGGCCTTAGCCAAAGTTTTTGGGGAGAAGCTGTACGTACGGCTAGTTATATACTCAACAGAGTTCCAACCAAAAAAGAACTCAATAACACCTTATGAACTTTGGCATAAAATGAAGCCTAATCTCAATCAGTTGAGAGTTTGGGGATGTAGAGCTATAGTCAGACTTCCAGAACCAAAGAAAAGGAAGTTGGGAGAAAGAAGTGTGAAATGCATCTTTATAGGTTACGCAACTAATAACAAAGTTTATAAATTTATGGTTATTGTACCTAATGAATCCATTTCCGTTAATACTATTATAGAGTCAAGATATGCTATATTTGAGGAATCGAGGTTTACCTTTATTCCAAGGAGTATTGAGAATGGTTCTAAACAAAGAGAAAATGCAGCAGATAACTCCATTGACAAAAAAGAAGGCTTTGAGTTGAAAAGGAGCAAGAGAGAAAAAAAAGTCCAAATCATTTGGTTATGATTTTATTACTTATCTTGTAGAGGGAACAAGAGATGACTTAAGTGATAGAATACCTTATTGTTTCAATGTTGAAACTGATCCAAAGACTTTTGATGAGGCAATGAGATCTCATGATGCTTCATTTTGGAAGGAGTCAATAAATGATGAAATAGACTCAATTATGAGTAACAAAACTTGGATACTCAAGGACTTAACTCCTGGTTCCAAACCCATTGATTGTAAATGGATCTTCAAAAAGAAAATGAAGGTGGATGGAACCATTGATAAGTACAGGGCAAGGCTTGTAGCCAAAGGCTTCACACAGAAGCATGGTCTTGGCTATTTTGATACTTACTCTCCAGTGGCAAGAATGACTATGATACGGGTATTACTTGCGATAGCCGCAATTCAAAAGTGGCACGTTCATCAAATGGATGTTAAAACTGCATTCTTGAATGGTGAATTGGAAGAAGAGGTTTGCATGAAACAACCTGAAGGATTTGTAGTGCCTGGACAAGAGCACAAAGTGTGCAAACTTGTGAAATTCTTGTATAGGCTTAAACAATCTCTGAAGCAATGGCATCAAAAGTTTGATCAAGTGATACTTGATAGTGGATTTAAAGTTAATGAATCTGATAAATGCATTTACAACAAGTATGTAAATGGGAAAGGTGTCATAATTTGTTTGTATGTTGATGACATGTTGATCTTTGGTTCTGACTTGGTGCAAGTGTTAGAAATAAAAAAGTTTCTTTCAAGTAAATTTGAAATGAAAGATTTAGGAGAGGCTGATGTTATTATTGGGATAAGAATACAGAAAGATGAATGATCAATAATACTCTCACAGTCTCATTACATCGAGAAACTTGTTAAGAAGTTTAATTATTATGATTGCAAGCCAGACTTAACTCCCACTGACTTTAAGTTAGACTATGTGAAAAATAAGGGAGAACCTGTATCACAGGCTGATTATGCAAGTGTGATAGGAAGCTTAATGTACGAAATGACTTGCACACATTCTGATATTGCATATGCAGTTGAATTTTTAAGTAGGTTTACAAGTAATCCTAGCAAGCAACACTGGCTTGGAATTATGAGAGTCTTAAGATATATCAAGCAAAAAACGGATTACAGTATCAATTACAAAAGATACTCATCAGCTCTTAAGGGTTATTCTGATGCAAGTTGGATCACAAACAAAGAGGATCACTCATCCACAAGTGGTTGGATATTTGTTCTGGGTGGTGGAGTTGTTTCTTGGGCATCAAAGGAACAGAGTTGTATAAGTGACTCTACCATGACTGCTGAATTTGTAGCATTAGCCGCAACAAGAAAAGAAGCTGAGTGGCTGAGTAATTTATTATATGAAGTACTGATGTGGCCTAAGCCTGTATATATATATATATATACACACACACACATTGTGATAGTACCTCAGCCCTGGAAAGGCATATAGGGAAGTGTATAATGTAAAGCCGAGGCATGTCGGAGTGAGGCATAGTATGGTTAGAGACTTGATCACAAGATGAGTCATAACCGTGGACTTTGTCAAATCCAAAGAGAAATTGGCTAATCCTTTAACCAAAGGATTAAGTAGAGATATGATGGTGAAAACATCCACTAAGATGGGATTGAAATCCATAATATAAACCATACAGCGGTGGAAACCTCAATTCGACGCTAGCAAATTGCCTAGTCTTGGATTCAATGAGTGAAAAAAACATTGTTAAATGGTTGGAGCACTAGTTGAGAATATGGTGCTCATTTTCCGCTAGTATATGAGAGGATGAACTTAGTGTTCTTAAAAGGTTCAAGAAATGACAAATACGATGTATTCATATCTTGTCTGTATGAAAGAAAAAATACTTCGTATGGCGGGGACATATGAACTTAACTATGGGAGTGTATGACTTGAAGTCAATCAATGTTCTGGTTTGAATTTTGGAAAGATTCATGAGTAGGACTGTGGCACATGCATTGATATGTGTTGTTCTATAGCAATTTAGAGGAAGTGAATCTGTGTGTGACTGATATATGTGGTTCATTACATAAACCATTGGTTCAAAGCTTAGCATACCAAGCGGCTCGATGTGTTATAGAAACTTTCACTAAGGTAGTGGTTCAATCGAAAGACACCATTGCTAATGCACATGTTATTAGCGTGGGTTCAGTGACCTAGAAGATATTTTTCAATAATAAAAAATGGTGGGGGATTGTTGGTATTTTTCTCTTATTGAAAAGATACAAGTCATCATTCATCAAAGGATGTGATCAATCATTCAAGCAATCTCATATGGTGCAACTCCAAGATACATGACTCTTCATCGTCAATCAGTGTGTCCATTAGGAAGGTCATTTAGCTCTATAAATAGAGGTTAGAAGTGTGAAGGTATGCTGCAGGGAAAAACCATTCATTCACAAGAAACCATTCTGCTCTTCTTCTTTTTGTTTTTCGGTGTTGAAGTAGTTAGTGCAAATTATTGTCAACAAATCTTCATTTTATCCTAGAGGAAAATGAACACAAAAGGGGGGAAAAGCCTTAAGGAAAGTGTAATACACGACTTGAAGGTTGTCTTTATATTTATACATTTCATTCTATTCTCCTACACTTTCCTTCTACTTATCTTTGTCTTAGACCAAAAAATTCCCCAACATACCTTCTCCTCTCTTCCTCTACTACCTTCTAAATTTTGAGATGTTAGTTTCGAGTTTCACCTCTGCTGAAAGATATATTTTCCACATCGGGTTTTAAAGACTAAATGACTTACATATAAGGTCTTGGGTCACCTCCACTTAATACCAATTGGTTTTAAGATAGAAGACCAAGATACCTTGAACATGGTATCAGAGCCCATGTTGGGTTATGGGGCCGCTATGTGGATCTCTTTTAATTTGGCTCAATATGGGTTGTAGAGTGTTTCCACATTAGCACGTAAGGAGACGTGTTGAAAAATATATCCCACATCATTTTCTTAAAGACTAACTTACTTATATATAAGGTTTTAGGTCACTTCCACTTAATGTCAATTAATTTTAAGATGGAAGAACAAGATATCTTGAAATTTAACATCCGCGGCTTAAGTGCACTACCAGAGGAAGTGTTGTGGTACCTTGAAGAACTTCACAGTCGATCTCTTATACCAAAAACAGAATCGAGACATTAATTAGGGGATATCAAATAACCCGAGATAATAATAGAGGAATCCAGAGAAAAATCACTCAGTCCAAACCCTCGTAATCTTCGCTTTAAAATACTGATTTTTTAACATTATCACTCATTCCTATTTGAAATAGTTTTTTAATAATGATATTTTTCCCTTTTTAAAAAGATTGGTTCAATTTAATTCACTTACTCTAATTTTTCAGTGTTCAATTCAATTTTCTCATCCAAATTTATGAGTCAGTCTCTTGAATGATGGTATTTCCATAAATCATGGAATGACTAACGTTTAAGCTACAAATTAGAAGGAATGAAGATAAAATTTTTGGATCGCATTAATCTTAGTTATGCAATTAAAACTTTTTTACCTTTTTATTATGCTAAATAAATCTCGTCTTTCTACAAATTTATGAAAAAATGGTATTTCCCAAGACTTTACCCAAATTTATATGCAAAATCAAAGACCGACAATATTAGAAAATCAAAGAAGTAGTACAATAATTCATGTATTTTATGTGTATAATAACCTTAATAGGAAAGAAAATTCAAGACTACAAATGGAACAAGAGCACTGCACTCGATCATGTACAACTAGGGTTCGATTCCCCCTTCCCCCTTAGTTTGCATTATTATGGTCCTGAGTCTCTAAATGCACCATGCTGGTGTGGAGCATGCTCTTTGAGCACGTGGGAGGCTCATCCCACTCAGTGTGAGCCATGCGGGAGTCTCACCCCATTTTGTGCGAGACACAGTTGTCATCTTAATGACAAAGAATCCACTGTTTAATAAAAAACAATTTTAAAAAAGAGTAACATGAACGTAAAAGGGAAGCCAAATTGAGCAAATGTTATCGATTGTTTAGATATAGCAATATTATAGGAACGCCGTTGATTTTCTGTCTGGTAGATTCATACTGGCATAAGTCGCGGTTGTCGTCTTCCTATGTGAAGACGAAAACAACGTACGCAGCAAGATGGGCTCATGTCCAAACTCCACACTCTATGAAGTACTCTATGAAGTACTTAGCTAGGTCGTATGGTTAATTGGTACTATGCGGAGTGGCTCGTGGTGTCATATATTACGTTATAGCTTTGACCCTCGCCAGAGTGGAAACTCTCAACAAGCTCCTTTACGTGTATCGTTGGTACTCATCAAGCGAACGTTGATAGAAAAAGTCGCGGGGCAGACACTAGGGATGTCATTTACTCGCCTAACTAGGCTAATTTTGACTGATCCAGTATCATATTAGAATCATGTGTTTTCGTTATAAAAAATCAATCAGTGCTATGTAGGCCCATGCGTGGAGGTGAGAGGGGTGACCCGTAATTATATATTAATCTATAATTTTATTACCAATTGATTTTAAAACAGAAGAACATGACTCTAATACTATTCAAAAACAACTTGAGACATGTTAAAAGGTAATGTTGTGTTTTCTAAGACTAAAGTATTTCTTTTGTTTAGTTAATTTTGGTACTAATCTATTTATTTTACTTTATCTGCATTCAATTTAATTTCTATTAATTATTTCAGCATCTTGAAAATTATTGTGTTAAAAATAAAGGTGTCATAAAAAATAGTGAATATCTTCTAATTAGGTTTTCTAGAAAGGAAAAAGATACACTATACGTACATTGTAAGTATGTATCGAGTATATTGATATTTAATTTCTCCCCATTTTTTTATAAACATTCTTATAACAAAATGATGTTTCTTGTACCAAACTCTGGTTTGTTTTCAACGTTACAAAATTGGAGTTCTCATTGGTTTTGTATGATTGGAGAAGATTTTTAATGTCTTATATTCTGTCAACTCTGTCCTAGATCTAGGGCACTACTTCTGTATTTTTGTGTAATAATTTAGACAAATTCTTGTGGAAGACTGTTTTTTATAGGTTTATGGAAAGATGGAGTTTAGATAAATTAATAAAATGTAAAAGGTTTTAGTTGCAATTGTAAATTTTATTATACAACGTGTAGTAGTCATACAGTTTATAACCCGATTCATGCAACCCGAAAATTTTATCTTTATTTTTTTTTGTTTGCACTTCAAACACTAATTTTTCCAAAACCGTATTTCACGAGACAGACTCAATAATTTATAAGATTAGGTTCTTACCAAACTACCAACTTCCTTAATAATTTGTGTTTTTCAATCCACCTTCAATTGTTAATTTATGCATATCTGGCATGACTAACCAGCTGCAACATGTGACATCCTACGAATAATGATTTTTGCAATGATAAACGTTTTTTATAACTCGAACGACGATTTGATGGCCAGAGGTAGTCGGAAAAAATTAAGTGACCGAATGATACGATTGAAATGGTCCAGTAGCCATATATCATGAAAGTAAAAAAAGATGAAACGACGATTTTGCCTCTGGCCTAGTCACGCGGTTTGCATGTGAGGAGACAACGATGAATGCTGACGGGCAGGGGCGGATCTATTAATACGCGAGGTAGGGCTCCAGCCCTACCTCGATCGCCGGCCGGAGCTAGGAGGAGGCGGGAGCGCGTCTCCGGCGCGGCCGAGCGCGGCCGAGCGCGTCTCCGGCAGAGCCCAGCGCCAGCTCGCCGGAGAAGAAGGCCGCGCTGCGGCCTTCTTTTTTTTGCAGACTCACGCATCAAAACGACGTCGTTTCACGTTAGTGAAACGACGTCGTTTCGGTTGGCTTTCATTTTTTATGACCTAAGTAGTAAAACGACGTCGTTTCACGTTAGTGAAACGACGTCGTTTTACTAAGTACTAAGAAAAAAAAAAAGAGATCGGAAATGGATTGGGCCAAAAACTGAGCGGCCCAATCCATCATCCTATATATTATGCTTGAGCAGTTGAGCGGGAACAACTGATGTACTGAACAAGAACAGAAGCCACAGCTCCTCCTCGGCTCCTCCTCGCAGCGCCGCTTCCGCGCCACCGCCGCCGCCGCCGCGCCACCGCCGTCCACCACCGCCATCCCGCCGCCTCTGGTAACTGGTAAGTCTTCTCTCTAGACTCTAGTTCTCTTCTCTTTATAGTTTATATGCTAAATTGCTAATATTTATTAATTTTAGGGTTTATAATTTTTTGTCATTTTAATTTATTTCTTCAAAACTTAAATATATGTATAATGTATTAATGTGAACATGATTTTTAGATTGGATGTTGAATTGAATTTATATGGTTGTATTATATATGATTGTTGAAGTTTAGTTGAATTGCATAAATTGATTTAGTTGAATTGCATATTTAGTTGAAATTTAGTTGGAATTTAGTTGAAATTATAATTGTTTGATTTATTTTGTATAATTGTATGTGACAATGAAATTGTCAATTTGTCATAATCGGTTTATGGAATTATCAATTAGGGATATTTGTTAAATTGAATTTAGATGAATATGATTTTATGAACTTTTTATTTTCATTTGTTAATTATCAATTAGGGATATTTTATTAAATTGAATTTGAATCGATGAAAAATAAATCAATTTACATATTTTTCCTATTTGATATTTAATAGGTTATGGATAAATTTTTAATTCGAAGTAGCGGAGTAAAGAGATCGAATGAGTCTAATGAACAAAGGCACAATGAAGAGGGTAGTAGTACAAAACAATCTCGTGTAGAATTCAATCAGAATGATATTATAAATGATCCCGGGCTACGTAAACCTATTGAAGAGATTGATGTTTCTATTAGAGATGAAGTGCTAAGAGAATATATATTAAGAGGTCCTTGCCAACCTAAGAATCATACTTTTCCAAAAACAGTGTTCAATGATGAATTTAGAAGTTTTCAAAAGGGTTGGTTTGATGAATTTAATTGGTTGGAGTATAGTGTTTCGAAGGATGCGGCATTTTGTTTTCCTTGCTATCTTTTTAAGAATTCAGCAAAGGGGACCGCATATACTGTGGATGGGGTGATGAATTGGAAGAATGCCCTTAAAGTATTTAGGAAACATGCTAAGAATGTGGATGGAATTCATCATGGTGCAGCAATTAAATTGAGAAATTTTAGCCTTCAAAAGCAAAGTATCTCACATTGTTTGGATGGTCATTTCACCGAAGCAAAAAAGGCATATCGCACACGTTTGAATGCGGTTTTGGATGTGACAAGATACTTGTTAAATCAAGGTTTGGCTTTTCGTGGTCATGATGAAGGTTGGGATTCGCTCAACAAGGGTAATTATCTTGAATTGGTTGAATGGTATTGCAAGCGAAGTGAAGATGTTGCTAAGGTAATGAATGAAAATGCTCCCGGAAATTGCAAGTTGACATCCCCCAAAGTTCAGAAACAGCTCTCAAGTGCTTGCGCTGGCGAGGTAACTGATGCTATTGTTAATGACATTGGAGATAGTGTATTTTCTATTCTTGTTGATGAGGCTCGAGATGCATCAATAAAAGAGCAAATGGGGGTTGTTTTGAGATATGTCAACAAACAAGGATGTATTCTTGAGCGTTTTCTTGCTCTTGTGCATGTTTCCAATACTAAAGCTATTACTTTGATGGAGGCTCTTAAGCAACTGTTTGTAGATAAGAAATTGTCCTTGTCAAAGTTGAGAGGCCAAGGATATGATGGGGCTTCAAATATGCGAGGGGAGTTCAATGGATTGCAAGCTTTGATATTGAAAGAAAACTCTTCTGCGAGGTATATTCATTGCTTCTCTCACCAACTTCAATTGGTTGTTGTTGCTGTTGCATATTGTACTCTATCTGTGGGTGAATTTTTTGGGTATCTTGTTCAAACTGTGAATCTGGTTGGAGGTTCATGTGTTAGAAAAGAGATGCTTGTGCAATTAGAACATGCTAGCCTTGTAGAGGCATTGGAGAGTGGGGAGAAGGTTAGTGGAAGAGGCAAAAATCAAGAAATGAGTTTGAGAAGGCCTGGTGATACACGTTGGGGATCACATTACAGTACTATTCTTCGCTTTGAGGCTATGTGGTCTTCAATTATTCAAGTGCTTCTTAATATCTGTGAGCATGCCTCTATACTTGAAAATGCCTCTACAGCAAAGGGTTTGATTGATAGAATGGAGAGCTATGAATTTGTGTTCTGTATGTTTTTGATGAAGCATTTGTTGGGAGCTACAAATCAATTGTCACTTGCCTTGCAACAAAGAGATCAAAATATTTCGATGGCTGTGCGAATGATGAATAGAATGAAGACTGAATTGCAAGAATTCAGAGATTGTGGTTTTGATAAATTATTGGATGTAGTCAACACATTTTGTGTGAAGCATGAGATCACATTAGACGTGATGGAAGCACAACGGAAAATTCGTCACCGTTCTAGACGACGGGGAGAAATGTCAACCAATCATGATTTCTACCGTGTTGATATTTTTCTTCAGGTACTACTTTAATATTTACATAGTTTAATTTATTTTGTTTATAATATTTTATATGTATTTTTTATCTTACTGTTATATTTTTTAATGTTTCAATACTAGACCGTTGACAAGATGATTCTTGAAATGAATCATCGATTTGGCGAAGCAAGCTCGGAATTACTCACTTGTATGGCATGCCTTGATCCGAGAGAAAGATTTGCCATGTTTGATGTTGGTAAGTTGCTTCGCCTTGCTGAACTTTATCCGGATGACTTCTCCCTTGTTGAGCGTTTAGAACTAGAGCAACAACTTGATTTCTTCATTCATGATGTGAGAGATGATGATGCCTATTCGGCCATCAATGATCTTGGAAGTCTTGCTCAGCATATGGTTCGATCACGTAGCATGGTACTTTATCCATTGGTATATCGTCTGATTGAGTTAGCATTAGTTCTACCAGTTGCAACTGCTTCAGTTGAGCGAGTTTTTTCTGCCATGAAGAATATCAAGACCGATCTTCGTAATAGAATGGGAGATGAATGGTTGAACGATGTTATGACGGTATATATTGAAAAGGATATTTTTGTTAAGATTGAGAATGAACCGATTATGCAACGTTATCAAGCCATGGAGTCTCGTAGATATCTGTTGCCCCCACCTTTTTCTAGTTCTACTTCTAGTAATTCGAGCGTTAGAAAGTAGTTATTTTAGTAGTTTAGTGAACTTGTAAAAATATTATTGTATGCTACTTGATTTATTATATTATGTAGTATTTTTCATTATTGTTGAGTTGAATTTTCAAAATTTATATGTCATTAATATTTATCACCCTTTCTTCCCTCCGTCAATTCCCTTCTCGGCCGAGAGCCCTACGCCACCAGGTCTCCGCCGCGACGCCACCGGAAGCTGCCTCGTCCCGACGACCCCAAAAATTTTTCAGCCTCCCCTGAAAAAAATTTCTGGTTCCGCCCCTGCTGACGGGTTGACCTGATAGAATAACCTTGACTCTTCTATGCTAAAAGTTTGATGATCGATCGAAAATTTTCAATGGCCAAAGTGAATCGACAAAGATGTTTTGATGGACACAAAAATTAAACAAAAACTGGTGTTCCGCTACTTTAAAAATAGGTCATTTTTTCTTATAAGCACAACTCTATCTAACGCACCCGACTATCAGCAATAACATTGCTTTGTATTATAACTCCTAGCATGACCTACCATTTAAATTAAACCCCCCACTACAATATGTTAGGTTAGGTTCATCATTCAAGAGGCCGAACTTATTTAAAGTTTTGCCATCAATGCCTCGAAAGTTTGTTGGAGTAACTTAAAATGTAACTTGTCTAAATATGTACTCTCTTTTCTTGAAATTACGTTTAATCAACACATACTAATTAGGTAAATTCTTGGAAAATACCGTCTTTCCATAGGTGGAAAGATAGAGTTTAATTAGAATAATAAAAGGTAAAATATTTTAGTTGTAATATTAAAAATTTATTATGAAACGTGTAATAGTTATAAAGTTTATAACCCGATTTATGCAACCCAAAAATTTTATCTTTATTTACTATAATTTGCACTTTAAACATTGATTTTTCCATGACTTATGAAAATACCGTCTTTCAAGAAGCAGACTCTACTATTTATAACCGGAGTAAGAAGTTTTTTTGCTCAATCAATGGCTCAGACTGGAAATGACCATTTTGGTGAAACATGGTATGGGTGAGATTTTGAGCTGAGAAGCCATTTTTACCCAAGGTATTGGGTTCATCTTATAAGTTGATTGTGATAAAAGTGGTCGTGAGAGTTTTATATTTATTTAATTTTAGTTCAGTTTAATATATTTAAATGAATAATATTTTAGCTCACTTCAATTATGTATATTTAAATTTTATTCAGTGTATCTGAATTTAATTTAAATTTATGCCAGTTCAATTCTCATCTGGTGAAAAGAAAGGGTCTCAACTGCATGTACCATTCTTGCCGTATCTCTCACTAATCTCATGTTTGATAAATGGTTGGCAATTGTTGAATATTGACCTTTTATTAGTTAAAAATATATTTTTTTTCAAAAAAATATATAATCTAAAGAATAATAAGAACATATTTTAACTTTCTAATATTAATTGTTATGATTTGTATAAATTAGCTAACCCAACAACTATTTACCATATACAGTACAAATTAAAAGGTCAATAGTTGCTCCCTTCATCCCAATTCAAGATTCACTTTTTTAACTTTAAACAGTTGACTTGGGAAATGTTTGATCATTAATATCTTTCATTAAAGGTAATTAAAAGTTGTAAAAATTTAATATTTTGAAAATATATGTTTTAATGAATCTAACAACGTATCATACACTAGTAATTATACTAGTACACCAATTCAATTTTAGGGTTAAAAGAATGAAGTTTTAACTAAATGAATGATTAAATTGCAACTTGAAGTGGGACAAAAGGAGTATCATAATCAGCTAATTAAACCAGTCAAATATAAAATTCAACAACTAATAATCATTTACCAGATCAGTTAATACCTTTTTTTAATATGAAATGAGGGTATATATTGATCCCCTAAACCATTAGTAAAACGTAAAAATCATTACAATGTAGTCCATTGTTCTTAAGATGTTATTTATAAACCACTTGTATGAGTGACAAAATATAAGCAACCGCACTTTAAGACAAAAACTTAATCAACATTTCACTCCTAGTAAAAATAAATATTTCAAATGTAGCTTATCATTGCAAGCATATCTAGTTCCCTAGCTTTACTCCTACTCCCTCCATCCCAGGGAAATCTGCACACTTTCCTTTTTTGGGTGTCCCAGGCAAATCTGCACGCTTTCCTTTTAAAGTAAAATTTTATATGTCATAAGACACAATTGCTCTTACAACATTAACATTTTACAAACTTTCTCCATATTATTATTTTACCCATTTGCCTCACATCATCAGATTCATTTCTCCGCCACTCACTTTCTCCTCTTCCACCGCCGTCCGCCGCCGAACTCCACCACCACTCACTGTGTCTCTGCCACCAGTGAGCCTCTACTGCTTTCATCTCTACCACCCATCTGCACCACCACTCCTCATCTGTGCCACCCCTTCTATTTGCAGAACCCTAGCTTACCTTCCTCTGTCGTCCGACCATCGTCTCTACCCTCCAGCGCCACCCCTTGTCTCCTCCTCCAGCGTCACCCCTTGCCGGAATACTAACTTTCACCTTCCCAGTTACCAGAGCCCAAAAGCCCCCTCCCCAAACGCCCTCCATTTCGCGCTTCTCCCCCAACCTTCGTCGCTTCAGGCTTCTTCTTCACCCCAAATCCCTAATCCCCAACCTTCGTCGTTGAGCCCGTCATCGTTCCCGCCACTGAAGGAGAGGTGAAACCCTAGTCCAGGAGAGGCAGGGAGGCGGAGGCGGAACCCTAGTTGCAGAAAGGCGCAGGCAAAGAGGCAGAGGCGGAACCATAGTCGAGAAGGTGGAGAGGCAGAGGCGGGAGGTGAAGAGGCGGGGGCGGGGGGCAGAGAGGTGGAGAGACGGGAGCGGGGGCGAAGAGGCAGAGGCGGGGGGCGAAGAGGCGGAGGCAGGGGTTAGAGAGACGGGAAGCGATGTGGTGGCGAGAGGCAGAAGATGGAACCCTATTCGAGGAGGCAGAGATCTGGAGGAAGAAAATAGAGCTTGAAGGTAGGGGCATTTTAGTCTTTTCACATGTCCAAAATTAATACATCCACTTGCTCTTTCTGCAGAATCCGCTGGATGGGGGGAGTAGTAAAAATTGTAACCCAACGTTATAAACGCTCTTAAATAAACACTGGTGTTGTTGGAACATATGCTTGCAATATTCCAAAAATTATAAGATGTCGTTTAGTATTAACAATCATTCCACGTATGCTGATTGTAAACTTTTGTAACACGACAGAGCTGCATACTTAATGTCGTGATACATATTTAAAATTCATAAGTGTGTGACTCAACGTGCAGTATGTTGTAGTTCACCATTGGAGATACTCTTACGTCTAAGATCAACGGGGTTTAATTTTTATTTTTTCCCCCTTAAATGAGGGGGTGATTTATTAGGATCCCCATTCCTTCCAAATGAAATTATAAGTATGAGTAGATACATGTAGTACAAGATAAGTTGAACCTAAAATGAGTAAAATACGAAGGCAAACTAATTGCCATTAAAACCAAAGTATGTTAGGGAATTTCGGAAGTGATTCCATAATTAAAAGTCTCCTCATTTAAGGAAAAACGTGTCAAAACTTTTTGACACAAGTTTTAGGAAATTTAGGAAGTCTGGCCATATATCAAAGGCTATCAACGGGGTTTAAAATATAAAGGGAAATATACAAATATAACCTTATATATTTGAGAAAGTGCAGATATAATCCTGAGATATTTTTTAGTGTAAAAACAATCCTAACTACTTTACATAAGTGCAAATATAACCCTAAAGACTATATTCCGACATTGATTGACCATCGACCGGCAGGAAATGACCAAAATGCCCTTTCAACCTAATACTAAAATTTAAAAGACAAAATTTCCCTTTGCCCAACCGTTGTTCAATCACCACAATCACCGCCGCTCTTGAACTGCTGCGCCGCTGCCGCTCAGAGTCGGGCCACCACCACCACCTCCGTGCCGAAAAACAAATTAAAGTTACCACCCAGCCAGCACCTTCTTGACCCTAACACCTCAACCACCACCATCCCGCCCTAACACCTCACCCACCACCCTTCACCTTCTAGGAAGTGGTCGTTAAGTTGTTGTCCCAGCTGTAGCAGTTGCCCTCCACCTTCCGCCGGAAAACGCTATCCCTATCGGAAAATACCGATCTGCCACCTCTCCCAATCTCTTTTCTCCCGCTGCCACCCCTCCCGATCGCTGCCACCCCCCTCTCTAAAACCACCCCTACATTTACTTTTCTCCTCCGTTGCTGCCTGAAACCACCGTCGTTGTACGCTATCCCCTCCCCCTCTGCCTGGCCCCCTCTTTCCTTGACCTCTGCCACCAACGAAAACCCTAGCCATATATTTGTCCCCACTGATTGAACACACCACCCTTCCACCGTCGTCGAACACCCCACCTCCCCCCTCCGCTGCTCAGCCCCACTCCCGCTCATACCCCAGCGCCAATCAGCCATGTGCCTAAAAATCGAGAGCTCTGCTCATTATTATCGAACCCAGAGTTTTTGAACCAATTGCCGTCAACCCCCATCCTCTAAAGCCTTAATCCGAACCGGGTTTTCTTCGATGACCCATTTTCTAAACTAATCGTCGTCAACCCCGTCCCCCGGAATCTCACTAGTTTCATCTCAGGGCACCCGATTGTTGCGCGTGGCCAAGACATCTCGCCCAATCGAGAGCTTCGGAAACCTGAGGTTGTGTGCGACCATGAGGGACGAAGACAAGAGTCTGAGCATGAGAAAATGGAAGAAACTAGGAGAAAGGGCAAAATTTTGAGTTTTATTTTAAAATTGGATACACTACACACAGAGCGGCGGTGATAGAAGTGGAGTTAAGGCTGGGTACAAAGTGAAGTAATATATGCGGGATTCAAGGGGTATGAAGGTAATTTTAATATCTTTTGCATTTTTTATTCTTTTGTAGAGGGGTATGAAGGTAATTTTAATATCTTTGTATTTTTTATTCTTTTGTAGAGGGGTAAAATAGTTTTTTCATCGAATTTCTGCCTAAAGGGTTATATTTACACATAAACTAACTATCCAGAATTATATTTACACTTTTAATTATCAGAGTATTATCTGTTCACTGTCGTGAATGGCAAAGTCTTGGGAAAGACGATTTTTCCATAGGCTTATGGAAAGACGGGGTTTAATTCGAATAATAAAAGGTAAAAGGTCTTAGTTGCAACATTAAAAATTTAGTATGCAACATGTAGTAGTTTTAAAATTTATAACCCGGTTCATGCAACCCAAAAATTTTATCTTAATTTATTCTAATTTACACTTTAAACCTTGATCTTTCCATGACTTATAGAAAGACCGTCTTTCAAGAGACGCAGTCGTCGTGAATTATGTAGCAATATATATAAAAGTATTAGTCGTAGCACATCATGTGAAGAGAAAAGGCCGAGTTGGGAGAGTGGGAGAGGAAGTGGAAGCGAGATCACCATCATCCCAACGAGACGCCATTAATGAGCTTCTCTGAATCCAAACCCACCAGTATTAAATGCAGAGCGCCTCTTAACTTAAACCCTCCATTTCCGCTCTCTCCCCCCTTTCTCTCTCCTCTTTATCTCTTCAAATGGACTTTTCCCCAACCCCTTTTCACACTCCCTCCCAATGTCCTCCGCCGCCGCCGTGCCGCCGCCGCCAATAACCACCGCCTCCTTCGCCGAGAAGCTCGGCTCGGTCGGGCTCGGATACGCCATCGCCATCGCCCTCGGCTTCCTCGTCTTCCTCTCCACCGTCCTCCTCGCCTCCTACATATGCTGCCGCTCCGCCGCCACGCGCCGCCGCAGACGGCGGCGCTTGGACATCGAGTCTGATCGCGGCCCCCACGAGACGAGCATATACCTGCCGAGGATCATCTTCGTGGCGGAGGAGGACGAGAACGACGACGTTTCATCGTCGGAGAACGTCGTGGTCGGGTTGGACCACCGCGTGATTAACTCGTACCCGAAGTTCCAGTTCGCGAAGCGGGTCGGGTATTCCGGAAACGACGTCGTCTGCCCGATCTGCTTGTGCGAGTACAAGGATTCGGAGATGCTGAGGTTGCTCCCGGATTGCAACCATTACTTCCACGTCACGTGCGTGGACGCGTGGCTGAAGCTCAGCGCCTCCTGCCCCGTCTGCCGGAGCTCGCCGCTGCCGACGCCGCTATCGACGCCGCTGTCGGAGGTGGTGCCGCTGTCGCAGTACTCCGATGGCCGGAGACGGTGAAAGTGATCGGAAGTTGTAAAGAAAATTTTGGTGCTAGTTTTTATTACTATTAGTTTATTGCTGTAAGTTGATAATGGAGATTGTTGTTGCTCAAAATAGTGGTATTTTTATGGATAGTGATTTTTAGCAATTGATTTGTGCATGAAAAATTTAAGATATTGGATTTGATGATGTGCTAGTGATTTTAAAAGATTAGGTGCTGTTTTTATAATACAGGCTCGAATGGCATCTGCACCCTTTTACTAAATTTTAGTTTAACATATTGAATCATAATATTCAGTTATTTTTATAATTTTACATAAATTATGCTGGAGTTCTTCTCTTGAAAGACGGTTATGGAAAGACCAAGGTTTAAAGTGCAAATTAGAAGAAATGAAGATAAAATTTTCGGGTTGAAAGACGGTTATGGAAAGACCAAGGTTTAACTGTATTTACACTCTTTTACTTGCACTCTTTTCATTTTAAGAAATATTTATGCAGCAAAAGGCCATCTTGATCCTAAAATTCTTACCCATCTTCTGCAATTACATCTTCTCCACCTCACTTTCAGAACTCACAAATCGCTAGTGCCACCTTCCCTCTGGCACATCGTCTGCCACCACAACTATCCTCCTCGAATCTAATGGATTTTTCCCATTGATCCCTTTGCCATAGCACGCTCGTCATCACAACCATCCTCTTCAAATCCTCGAAATTCTCCACGTAGTTGCCTCCAACGCAACACCTGCCATCTTAGTCCTTGTAGGAGAAGATGAGCTCGTCATTCGGATTTTCCCCAAATCCTCCTCAAATCGCCTCCATATTCCCCGGCGAGATGGATTTGAATTTCGTTCGGATTCTTCTTTATTAGTGCTCGAATAATATTGAAGAAATTTTTTTGTTTCCTACCCATTCTTTTCGGCTCGATCATGCTCGAAAATGGTGAACGACTTGTTGGACGGCGAGTTTCACATAGGAGGCGGGTGATTACAAGAATTTCGACGGGAATAAATGATTTTCTGTAAGATGGTAATTTTGAAGGACATGACCGCCTTTTTACAAGTTTGAAATTTTAGTTCCCTAATCTCTCACCGCAAGAACAACTAAGACAAACAGAGTACTTTTTTCAAATTTAAAATGGTGTTTTGGTAGTTGCACTTTTTTCTTCTTCAAGTAAGGTTATTTTAAATCGCATTCCACTCATTCATTCACCAGAATCTAAATATAAATTAATATGTAAGAAGATTAGAAAATCGAATGAAAAATAACATTGTTATCACCTCAATTTGAAGAAAATGGGTATTGAAGAAATTTGGAGCAAAATGGGTATTGAAGAAATTTGGTGACTTTGGTTTAGAATTAGGTCTGCCTATAAAGCAACTGGTACAAATTGTACAATACCAGTTTACCAGTTGGTAGTTGGCATAACTAAAGAAACAACAGAACCAGCAGTTACTTAAAAAGTTTAGAAACAAATTATAAAACCCATAATAACTCCGTTGAAAATATCATTTCTCACTTTTTAAAACTAATATTCAATATATATATATAATTATTAGTATTTTGTATTATATATATATTGACATTATAAAATTAATATTTAAAACATATGTATTGCGACGACATTCTACCTGATGACTTATGACAGTTTACTCAAAAATGTTTGATTCGGACTAAAATCACTTAATTTATAACAGTTGATTTAATTTTTTTAATTTGTAACATCTACTAAATATTATTAAATTTTATAAGCATTTAATAATTTTATGTACAATTATAACTAATTTAAGAAGTCATTTAATGACAGCATTCTTATTCACATATCAGTTCATATTCATGGTCAAATTAATAAATTTTGACTATTTAAATAATTAAATTACAGTTTGATGTGAAACTGAAACGAGGAAGTAAGATAGATAATTTGGGAATAATCATCTGATTGATATTGACAGAATGATGAGTTATTTATACCCAAATGTACACGATATGACTATGGTAACTAGTAACTAGTAACTATTGAGTTATATTGCAACACAAACTCTTGTATGCTATTACTCCCCCTCAAGTTGGCGTATGAAGATCGAGAATGCCCAACTTGAAACTGAGATGTAGAAATGCCGTTCACCCTAGTGCCCTGGTAAACATGTCCGCTGGCTACTCCGAAGTGGCGATATGATGAGTATTAATTATGCGCGAAGACACTAGATCACGAACAAGATGACAGTAAATCTTGATATGCTTAGTTCACTCATGAAATACAGGATTAGCTGTGATGTGGAGGGCAGCCTAACTATCACAGTACAAGCGAGCCGGATCCGAATGACGAATACCAAGTGAGGGGAGAAGAGAACGAAGGAAGAGAATTTCGCAACAAGAATTTTCCATAGCTCTGTATTCAGCCTCTGCAGAAGAACACGATACCGTGTGCTGCTTGGTTTTCCAAGAGATCGCCAACATACCAGAGTGACAAAGTAACCAGTGACGAAGCGACGAGTGATATGACTGGTCGCACAGTCAGAGTCACAATAAGCTGTCAGAGCTAAACTACTATTATGCGAAAGAAACAGACCTTGACACGGGCTACCTTTGACGAAGTGAAGAACGCGAAGAGTTGCAGTCCAATTTGCCAGCTTTTGCTACTGCATAAACTGAGATAGCGTATGAATTCCGAAGCTAAGTTTGGGCCGAGTGAGTCAAATAGACCAGCTTGCTAATCAGATGACGATATTGGTCGGGATCATCATAATCTAGACCAGTAGCCTTGCTGAGATTATGTGTCGGGTTCATTATCCAAGAAAACTAGCTTCAGTGACCACCTCTAGGGCATACTTGCGCTAAGAAATGAAAATACTAGAGGGGCTTCAAGCAACTTCGAGGCCCAAGAAATACTTGTGAATGCCAAGGTCCTTCATATGAAAATAGGAAGATAAGTTGTGCTTGAAAGTAGAGATGGTAGTAGGGCTATCACTTGCGATAATCAAGTCATCGATGCACACCAAGACATGAAGATTGTGACCAGCTCGGCTGAAGCTGAACAAAGAATATTCTTCATAGCTTTGCCAAAAGCCATACTGACGAAGGGCCTGTGCGAGCTTGGAGAACCAATTGCGAGGAGCCTACCGGAGACCATAAAGTGACTTTTGGAGATGAAAAACTTGACCAGGTAACACTTTAGAATAACCTGGTGGTGGGGTCATGAAAACCAGCTCATTCATATCACCGTGAAGGAATGTATTGTAAACGTCCATTTGATGGAGTTCCTAACTGCGAACTGCGGCAAAGGATAAGAACATGCAAACTGTGACCATCTTGGCGACTGGATCGAATGTTTCATTGAAATTGATGCCTTCAAATTGGTGATTACCGAGCACAACTAGGCAAGCCTTGTAGCGTTCGATGTCTTCGTTCCCTTATACTTGATGTGGAAGACCCATTTGTAGCCAATAGGTTTCTCGCCGAAAGGAAGGGATATGAGAGACCACATGTTATTTCTCTCAAGAGCATCAAGCTCGGCCTGTTGCCAATATAGCTGTTGTACAACCAGAAAAATGAACCATTCCGTGCCCGAAAGTGATAGCCGCAAGAAAGTAGACATGTACAGGAGCGAACCTCTGAGAAGAAACAAAATGGCTGATAGGATAAGAATTTGACGAGGTGCCAAACTGGACTAGGAAACGCCTATGAGAATGGAGCTGCATACAAAATCTTAGCAGGACGCTAGGCTTTCGATCACGGGTGCTGCAACAAACATCTGGATGAGGCACCTTGGGAACAGCCTCAGGCAAACCCTCACAGAACTCGATCGGGGAGGGTGAGCCTAACTCCAATGACAGTGTGGACTCATCTTGACTGTGTGTTAGAGGTTGCGTAGAGGAGCTCCCCATTGCTGGGGAGGCAGTAAGCTCCGAAAGGTTATAGATAGCTGGATGGGGCAGATGAACCTGAGGAGACGGCGACTGGAAAGAGGATGGAGCTCGAAATGGAAAGTTGTTCTCGAAAAAAACCACATCACGAGAGAATAAGAACTGACCAGTTTCAAGATCATACAACCGCCAACCTTGTTTACCACTGGGATATCCCATGAAAACACATTTGTGACTGCGAGCAGCAAACTTATCGGTTGGTCGAGGAAGAACCAAAGAAAAGCAGGGACACCCAAAGACACGCAAATCAGTATACTTAGGTTCTCGCTGAAATAGCAGATGAGATGGAATCTTATTTTGGAGATCCGGTGTCGGAGTGCGATTGATTAAAAAAATAAGCGATCAGTACACATTCACCCCCAGAACTTAATGGGAAGAAAAGCTTGAAAACGCAGAGCACATGCCACATTTAGGAGGTGGCAATGCTTGTGTTCCACTCTGCCATTTTGCTAGGGCGTGTAAACACACGAAGTCTCATGAACAATGTCGTGAGTAGCAAATAATTCCCCAGTCCTAGAAACTCTGTACCATTTTCTTATCAAAAATGGAAAACTGATGATTTGAATTGAGTAATAGTCAAAGCACAGAAATTCATTATCTGATGCGGAACTTCTGACTTAGATTTTAGTAAATAGACCTAAGTGGCACGAGAATAATCGTTGACAATCGTAGCTAAATAAGTATCACCACAAGAAGCGGGAGTACGATAAGGACCCCAAATGTCACATTGCACAAGTTTAAATAAATGTGTGGCTTTATTAGAACTTAAGGGGAAAATAGCTCGTGTTTGCTTGGAACTGAAACAAATATCGCAAGGTACAGTACTGGAAACTGAATCAATTGGAATAGATAAAGAAGATAAAAATGCATCGAAAGGGTGACCCAACCTCTTATACCACAATTCAACTGAGTGTTTCTTCTCGAGTTTGGACACATTGCATGCGTGTGCGCAGCTGAGAAGTGTCGTAACCAGTAAACTCCACTTCGTTGCTCACCCACACCAATCACTGTCTTCTAACTGCTTTCCTGAAGTACACATAATTGATCGATTAAGAAAGCGTAACACCAAGCATGTAGAAGCAACATAGCAAAGGAGAGAAGATTGCACTCCAAAGTCGGCATATAAAGAACCTGATCAATTTTGGCATCCTGAGAGAATACCGGAGAACCTTTCTGAATAGCTATAACAACACGACTGTCCGAAAGCTTAATGGGAACATGTGCAATATTAATCACATAATGAAACAATGCTATATTACCTGTCATATGAAACGAGGCACCAATGTCGAGAATCCATAAAGAATGCTTACCAGTAGCATCAATGGAAGAAGTGTTCATGGAATTGTACATTTGTAAAACAGCTTTCCATTGATCAGAACTGAGGTAAAGGCTGTGAGCTGCAGACTCCGGAATGGAGGTGACATCAGACGGCGCGAGCGGAAGTTGCTATTGGGCTGAGAGTGCGACACTGCTACCCGGAGTTCCACGGATGCGACCAGCCCCACGCCCGGCTGAGTAGAGAACAAAGCCTTCATTGACGTCATGGATCTTCCAGCAGTGAGAAATGTCGTAGCCAAGCTTCCCGCAGTGAGTGCATGAGGGGCGACTGATGGCAGAATTTTCTGGCACCGATGGAGTTGAATGACGCTGCAGAAAAATAGGCTTAGCCTAAGCAGCAAACGCCATACCATCAACTTGGTGTCGCGTTCGTGCATCAGGGTCTTGTGATGTTCCTCCTGAACGACGAAAGCATAAACCCTGTTGAGAGAGGGCAATGGTTCCTGCACTATTATGCTTGAACGAAGAGTGCCAAACGTGTCATCAAGACCCAAAAGAAATTAATGGAGATGCTCGATATCACGTTCGGTTCGAAGCTTGGCTGTGATGTTACAAGAACAATTGCTGCAGAAACAGGCTTAAAGGGGAACGTAGGTTGTGACTTCATCCCAAATCTTCTTGAGAGCACCATAAACGAGGCGGCAAATTTTCCACCTTAGCGACAATTCGCCAAATCTGTGCGAAGCTGGAGAAGACGAGGTTCGTTGCTGACATAAAAACGATGGCGCAACTCCTCCCAGAGCTCAAAAAATAGTTTCTGGATAAGTGATAGATGATAGCAACGTTGGGTCAGTGGATTGAACAGCCCATCCGATCAACATAGAGTTAACACTATACCAGTCATCCAAATCAACACAGGCAATATCGCCCTGAGAAATATGACCATCGATAAAGCCCAATTTACGTTTAGCCTTGAGTACGTTCTTCATCGAAGTAGTCCACTCCTGATAATTATCACCCTTAAGAACAACCGGGCATAGAGACAAGCCTGGGTGATCTAAAGGATGAATGTAGAATGGAGATGAGTGATCAAGAGGATGCGGGAGAGGCTAGGAACCAAGATCGTCGTTGTCCGGCAGCGGAGAAGGCGACGATGACAGCTACTGTGGAGGTGTTTCGTCGTTGGTGAGAGGCTTAAGCAGAGGGATGACCGTGCTTTCCAAGCTGCTCATGATGAGTCGGTGGCTGCGGAGTGACAACGGCGATGGTTAGGGTTTTGTTGAAAATTTTAAGTTACAGAGATTATGCTCTGATACCATGAAACGAGAAAGGAAGAGAGATAATTTGGGAATAATAATTTAACTGATATTGACAGAATGATAAGTTATTTATACCCAAATGTACAAGATATGATTATGGTAACTAGTAAACTATTGAGGTATATTACAACGCAAACTCTTCTATTCTATTACTGAAACACAGAAATGTTAATTTAAATATTTGGTCAAACTAATTATTTTTTTTCAAATAAAAATCCCATATTGGAACTTATTTAAATCTCATATGGAGTAGTGCATTGTGAGTACGTCACCAACCATCATTTCAAGCATTGACCAAACGTTTCTCAACGTTCAAGATTTCCCTCTAGAATTAGAAGAAGAATATTCTTTGATTACACTAGGGAGGTGGACAAGGAGGCCCCTCCAATTTCAAGATTAACTAATTAATTAACCATGTTTCAATCCCTAAGCAAATGACCTTAGTCAACTACAATTTCACTACTCCCATGATCATGAGTGTTAAACCAAATGCTACACAATACCATTTTCTCCTATATTTTAAGGCCGCAGCATGGACTTTTCTATCAAGAAATGTATTGAGTTGGGC
Source organism: Rubia yunnanensis (assembly GCA_037428765.1). Classification (NCBI taxonomy): domain Eukaryota; kingdom Viridiplantae; phylum Streptophyta; class Magnoliopsida; order Gentianales; family Rubiaceae; genus Rubia; species Rubia yunnanensis. Next base: position 1,172,906 of record CM075063.1, on the reverse strand, counting down.
ACTCAATTCAAACTTTTAAGTCTTTGTTAAAAAAAACGGTCTTTACAAGTTAAATGCAATTGCAATTTTAAACGGTCTAGTAAAGTGCAATATAGGCAGAGAAGGTGCAGAAGGACCCTCTGGTAATCCTTCCACACTCGCCCGCTAGCATTCATCACGCTAGAAAGATATCTACCATTAACACTGTCGCACTGTCGCGATTCGCGATTGCGTGGTGGTTGTATTGTTGCGCTAGCTCTCTGAAGCGAGTTTACGATGACCATGTTGTTTACTGGTTTTGCTCCCACCGTCCTTCTCACTCTTGATCAGATTTTTTCATCGAAAATTTTTATAGTAAAATGTTGCAAAATTCTTAATGTGTTTTATCTCTTGTTTAGTTTTAGTAAAATACAAATGTTATGGATGTATAGCATAAGTAGGTAAAATATAGGACTTTGTTTAGCCCTACCAAAAATATGTTTCCAATGATATGTGAAATGAACATTAACAAAATGCACTATTAGTCCAATATAGGGATGACAATGAGGAGGGGCGGGTACGAATTATGATACATTCATATCTATGTCCACCTAAAATTTTTATACTCATAATTGCCCCACCACCCATGGCGGGTAGAACAATAACATAAAATCCACCCTGACTCATTACTCATTTGGGTCCCCTTACCCACTTCAAACTCATTGTGCTCATATCTCTTTTATCTCCAAAAATACCTAAAATCCACTTTATTATGTGATTTTATTATTGAATTTTTAAATGTATTTATATGAAAATATTATAGGTAAGATGTATGCATTATGGAAAAATAATAATTTATTATATATACTAAATTAGTAGGTATAAAGCAGGCTTAGTGGGGCGGGGCAGGTATGGGACGGATGTGAACTAATATCCATGTCGGACCCACTACCCATGATGGATACCAAATTTCATTAACATACCTACCTCATTCCCACCAAAACTATCTTTATACCCGCTCCATTGGAACGGATGCGAGGCGGACCTCCCCGTCTCATTGCCATCGCTAGTCCAATATAGTGGCTTACTCTGTCTTTGTCCAGGTACTGTGGGCCCGTAGTTTTAATGGGCTCTCTTTTCCTCAGAAGTTTGGTTGGGATCCATCCTACCCAACAAGAAATTGGACTTTGAACTTTATTGTCGGCCCATTTCACGACAAAATGAAACCACTTTGGGTTTACAATCTTCTTCTTCACTTTGATTAATTTTTCAGAAACCTGGAAAAGAGCTAAAGCTATGAATGATGCTATATTGCAAGTCTGTAAAAGGGTTGATTCCTTCTTTCCAACTGGAAGTAGGGATCTCAATGAATGTGCATAGTGAAGTTCCCTTTACATGCAATATGTTTGGAAAGCCAAGACATAGTTAGGTCCGTTTGTTTTCTTTCAACCGTCTCATAATAAGATTATGTGAGACTGTCTTACCCAAGTCTCTGTATTTTAAATATTGGTTGCTGACGGGAAATGGGGGTACATTCTCTTATTGTTATCATAACCAGTACTTGATACTAAAAATAAAAGGGGCAGTTTTCGATTTGTCTTATAGTCGTACTCTCTTAGCTTATGAAGTGGTCAGCTTTCCTATTTTCCCCTCGCATAGCCACAAGTGTTGCAAATGGCCTAATGAGAGGAGTGGAAGTGATTGGAATAGAAGCACCTCTAAGTAGTCGGGTATGAAACTTTGGTATTCGTTGAGATCCAATCTAATCTAGTCCGATTAGTTTTTTATAAAATTAACTTCGTGATTTGTAACGGCTGTTCTACCAATTTTAAGAGACTCTTCAAAATTGCACATGAGATTTTCATGTTACACTGCTCCACTTGACACATTAGAATTAACAGTGGTTGAACGTGTTCTGAATAAGTTAATTAAAATATGTGCACTGAAAAATGAGATGGAAAGAGTATCAACACCACGACCCTATCGTCTAATATATGCTCCAATTGTTTTTTTTTTTAAATGAGATGAAAAGAGTATCAATTGGCTACTTTGGAACATTACTTCCAACATTTTTGCAAACTTTAAAAGGTATTATCAAAAGTTGTTGATACTCAAAATCAATATTGCAATTCATTATTTGCATTCTTAGAGATGTACCTACTAATTAAAGAACCTCTAACTTTAAATCATGAATTCAGTGACTGTAAATTCATGGTATCGAGATGACGGGGCCCGCCCTTTGCCCAATGAATTCAATGGCTTTAAGATCCAAACTCCAGGCTGAATTTCTGGTGCTTTTAATGAATGTACGAGGCAAAGGAATAATTGAAAGCTAATAATTAGAATTTCATATCATCAATAAAAGAAAGAGAATTTGATGTCGGTACTGTAAAAGAATTACTGTGCAAAATAACTGTGTACAGTATATTAAAATATTTAAAGAAGATAGTAGATTCATAGACTTGGATTCTTTTTAGTTTATACACGCTTAAGTTCAACTCAATTAGCTTCATTTTAATTTATTATTTATATTTTTCAATTGTTTATGCATTACTCTGTACTATTTAATTTAGGCAAAGTTTTGAGAAATACCCTATTATTATAGGCTTATGAAAAGATGAGGTTTTATTGGAACAACAGAAAGGTAAAAGGTATTAGTTGCAATATTTAAAATTTATTATACTGGTGTATTAGTTATAAAGTTTACAACTCAATTCATGCAACCTGAAATTTTTGTCTTCATTCTTTTTAATTTATACTTTAAATTTTAAATTTTTTCATGACTTATGGAAATATGGTATTTCAAGAGAAATACTCTTCAACTTATATGAGTGCGTCTCTTGAAAGACGGTGTTTCCATAAGTCATGGAAAGATCAAGGTTTAAAGTGTAAACTAGAAGAAATTAAGATAAATTTTGCGGGTTGCATAAACCGGGTTATATATTTTAAAACTACTACATGCTGCATACTAAATTTTTAATATTACAACTAAAACCTTTTACCTTTTATTATTCAAATTAAACTCCGTCTTTCTATAAGCGTCTTTCCCAACACCTTTCCATGTATGAATTTAGTTTAATTCATTGAAAATCAATTTGAGAGGCGCGATCTTCGTAGACAAACCATGTACTAACATGGAGCCCATTACGTAGACGTGTTAAAAGTAGAAGAATCTAAACCGCCCAAATCCTCAAAGCTGGCCCATCCGTCCGACACGTGTCCTCTCTCTGTACTTTGTCGGTGCCCTACTCACGTAAAGTCGCCCAAATTACAGAAAAACCAATCGAAATTCAGTCCAAAAGAACTCCCCTGTTTTGTTATTTATAACCAAACTTATTATAAATGAATATTTTCTTTTATTTGACACTGAGATTCATTAAATTTTAACCACTCATTATATATTTTACTTTTATATTTAATTTTATCCACTCATTTTCTTTACTTAAATCTAAACAGGTAAATTTATGATGTCATAAATAGAAAAACGGAGGGATTACACAAGCACCGTCCCTTTTCACTAAATTCAAATTCGCATCAAACCAAATATGGTCAAATTCCGTTTGCTTCATTTGATGGTTTTAACCAAGTCACAAAGTTCACAAATAAGTCTTGTCAAAATGTTTACCGGATGGCATTGGTCAAAGGTTTATACTTAGTACTCAAAAAAAAACCTTAAGCTACACTTCTAGTGATTTCATCTAAAATATAATGGTAAACTTAAAGCATCCTTGTTCAAATTCTAACATGAAATGAGAATTGTTAAGTTGTTAATTCACTTTCAGAGAAATTTAAGATCTAATTCATGATAATATGACTGTGGTTTCTTATGCTGCATGTGGTATGGGAATATGCAATTGTGGTGGTTTCGATTTTGGTAGTAGTATTTGTTGGTAGTGCATTTGATGAGTATTTTTTCCGAAGACCACTGTCAGTTATTACTATTAAATGATTAAAATATTATGTTTCAATGGATTCAAATAGATTAGGTTATTGTAGGTTTATCCCCACCCGTAATTTTAACACTAACATACAACACAAATCCCTTTTTTTGTCATTTGTTCAAAACATAATGAGTCAATCTCTTGAAAAATAGTATTTTCATAAATTATGAAAAGATGTTGAAAGATATATCTTATATCGATTTCTTACAAAGATAATGACTTACATATAAGGTCTTGGGTCAAATCCATTTACTACCAATTGGTTTTACGATGGAAGTCAAAGATAACTTGAAATTTAACACGGTATCAGAGCTGGGTATTGAACCTAAGCCGGAGTTGGGTTTACTGTACCGATGTGTGGATCCCTTTAATTTGACCCGATATGGGGTTGGAGTGTTTCCACGTTAGCAAGTGATGGGGTGTTGAAAGATATATTTCATATCGGTTTCTTACAAAGACAATGACTTACATATAAGGTCTTGGGTCAAATCCACTTAGTACCAACTGGTTTTAAGATGAAAATCCAAAATACCTTGAAATTTAACATGGTATCAGAGCCGGGTATTGAACCTGGGCTCGAGTTGGGTTTACTGGGTCGATGTGTGGATCCCCTTTAATTTGACCCAATATGGGTCGTGGAGTGTTCCACGTTAGCACGTGAGGGGCGTGTTGAAAGATGTATCTCATATCGACTTTTTACAAAGATAATACTTACATATAAGGTCTTTGATCAAATCCACTCAATATCAATTAGTTTTAAGATGGAAGCCCAAAATACCTTAAAATTTAACAAAATACCAAGATTTAAACTACAGATTAAAAGAAATAAAAAATTTTTCGGGTTGCATTAATCGAGTCATAAACTTATAAGTTATAACTACTGCACATTGTATAATAAATTTTTAACATTACAACTAAAACTTTTTATTTTTCTATAATTATAGTTCAACCCGTCTTTCCATATGTCTATAGAAAGACGCTTTTTTTCAAGACTTGGCCAAACATGATTGGGGTAAATTATACAATTACTGATTATTATTAGACTAAATTGTTTTTGTAGTCTCCTACAAAGTATCTTATACTATATTTTGGTCCCCGTTTACGAATCAACCCTCAGACAGGACCAAACAAATTCAGAACAATTTGTTTGGTCCCCAAATGTGGTTTTCAGGTAAGAGTAAATGATTTTCCAGTATTTCCATGGGTATAATGGTAACTTTACTAATTAAAAAAAATTTCAATTAAAAATTCATAATTTTAGATTTTCTTTTTCTTCCACCTCCCGTCGCCGCCGCCCGCCGTTGCCTGCAATTTCCACCACCGCCTTCACGATAAGTTTCCTTGTGTTTCCACTGCCGTCTTCACCAGTTAATGGCAGAGCTAAAACACCGCCGCCTTCACCACTGAGCTCTGCCATGGTTATCCGTCGCTCGTCTTCCGCCTTTCACCAGTTTGCTCTGCCTCGCCTTCCGCAATTACCGTCAGCCTTCTGACTCGGTCGTAGGCGCGATCGTAGAACTTAAGCCCGCCACAGATAAGAAGGTCTTTAGGCTCCGGGACTATGAAGGAGAAAGGCTTCGGTCAATGGTCTTCTCCGGTCCAAGTACTCTGTTTCGTCTCAACCTTAGGTACTCTGTTTCATCTTCAGGCTCCGGGACAGCTCTGATCTGGTCGAGTATATCCCACTCGGGCTAGATATCAACAGATGATTTGAAGACGGGGGATTTACTGCGAGGCCCGGAGTTCGTCGTCGAGCGATTGAGGTTGTAAAGTCGATCGCAACGCCGACGAAGAATCCGCCAATGAAGCGGCGACGGAAGGCAAAGAATCCGCCACTGAAGCGAAGAAGACGAGACGAAGCGAGGAAGGCGAAGAAATCGAAGCGAAGAAGACGAGGCAAAGCAAACTGGTGCGGAAGAAAACGGTGTGGAAGAAGATGAAGAAACGAAAGTGGTGGAGAAGCGAAGAAGACGAAGACCTTTTATTTTATTTTTTAAACTCAGGAGTATAATGGTCATTTTACATATTTTGACCAATTTTACCGTTGACTTTCCTTGAAAACCATCTTTAGGGACCAAACAAATTGTTCTAAATTTGTTTGGTCCGTTCTGAGGGTTGATTTGCAAATAGGGACTAAAATATGATATAAGCTACTTTGTTGGGGACTAAAAAAATAATTTAGTCATATTATTATATCCAGTAAAATAAAAGACAAAGTCTATCGCCGTCAACGCTACTTCACGCCGTTAGTCTCCTCGATAAACCTCACCGCTAAGCTAAAGGCTTTCCGTTTCAAAACACACCCGAACCTCAGGTTCCGACATACCCGAGCCTAACATTTCTGTATATAAAATCCCGAGCCTCCATCTCCTCCCTACTTTCACTTTGCTCAACTCCTAAGCTCCCACTGTCCTTTCCATTTCACATTCAAATTCAACCTTCAATCTCGAAAGCCCTAGGGTTTCTGCAACAGTTCGAAAAATGGCGGATCACGTGGAAGACTTGGACAAGAAGGAGGAGACCCTGCTGGAGAAGATAACGGAGAAGTTTCACAGCCACGACGAGGGAGGCTCTTCCTCCTCCTCCTCGTCCGATTCCGATTCCGAGAAGAAGCCGGAGAAGATTCCGAAGTCGTCGTCTCCGTCGCCTCCGCCGTCGTCGTCCACGATGAAGGAGAAGATTTCTCGGCTCTTCGGCCGGGAGAAGCCGGTCCACAAGGTCCTCGGCGGAGGCAAACGTACGGTTGATTTATTTATGTAGCTTGATTTAGATTTATGATCTTCCATGTTTTGTTTCAGATCCAGTTCATATTGTTTCGAACTGATAGATTGCTTATCCTTCTGCATCTAGTAGATTAACCGCCTTTAATTATGTTTGTGTTTTGTTAATTAGGGGCTTAAGTGTAAATACGTGCTTTATTTGCTCGGATTTTGTTGCTGTAGCTGTTAGAAGTGATGGATTGCTTATCTTATGCTGGTAGTTGATTTACTGGCTAAGATATTGTTAATTATCTGTTAATCTGGGGTTTTCTCGTATAAGTTTGGATAATTAGTTGAATTTTGTGCTTTATTATAATCGTTGGGAGTGATAGATTGCTTATCTGATGCATTTGAGTGATTTACTTACTGCTTTCTGCGTTCTGTTTTCCGAGTTTGGGGGTTTCAGGGTTTCGGTGCATTTAGTGCTTTGGTTATGTGTAGATGTGATTATCGTAATTGCTGTTTTGCGTGAACTGATAGTGTTGTTTCGGTTTGGTTGTAGCTGCGGATGTGTTCTTGTGGAGGAACAAGAAGATTTCTGCTGTGACTCTTGGTGGAGCGACGCTAGTGTGGGTTCTGTTTGAGTTTATGGAGTATCACCTGCTGACTCTGGTGTGCCATATTCTGATCCTTGTTCTGGCCTTGTCATTCCTGTGGTCGAATGCTACGACTTTCATTAACAAGTGAGATGATCTGAGATGCTAGCTTATTGTTGAGATATGAGTTGCTTTTATGGCGTATTTAAGTTTTTGTATCAACGTGGTTGTGCATTGTTTGCAGATCTCCTCCACGAATTCCAGAGGTTCGTCTAGCAGAGGAGCCATTTGTTCAGACTGCTGTTGTCCTGAGAGCTGAGATTAACAATGCTCTCGCTGTGTTGCGTGAAATTGCTTCTGGTAGGGACTTGAAGAAGTTTTTAATTGTAAGTCATTGTTTTATCTTTTACGTGATTGATTCAGCTTGCTTAGTTTAACTACTTAAAGTTTGCAACATGCATAAGTATTAACCGTCATTGGCATATCCTTAAATTTCTTGTGTCGGATTTGTACAAAACTTAATTGAAGCTGCTGTTCTACTTGCAGGTCATTGCTGGACTTTGGTTCTTCTCTATCCTCGGCAGTTGCTGCAATTTCTTGACTTTGTTCTATATAAGTGAGTCGCACAACTTATTCTTTGATGAATTCTTTCACTATATTCAGAATTTGGCTTTTCCATATCATCATTTACTAATTGACGTTTGATTTTGATGAGCAGCATTTGTCTTGCTCCACACCATACCTGTCCTGTACGAGAAGTATGAGGACAAGGTTGATCATTACGCGGAGAAGGCAATGATTGAGATCAAGAAGCAATATGCCGTGTTCGATGAACGTGTTGTCAAAGAAGTTTTGAGCAAAATCCCCAGATCTTTGAAGAACAAGAAGAGAGATTGAGTGTTTGAACTATTTATGTGAACCCTCTAAATGTAGTTTGAAACTCTTGCTTTGCTCGAGCATTCGCAAACGAGTGACTTTGCTGTTGGATTGAATGGGTTTGCGTGCTTATCTATTTTAGTCTATGTACTTGTAAAAGTGGGTTAATTTGCATGATACTAAGCTGCTGAGTCATCTCTTTTGAACTTGTGCAGAACCTTGTAAATGGTTTCTTATTATTCGATAGCCATTTGCTGTTTCTAATTGAGAATTTTCTTGTTCTTGAGGTCTGAAGTATGTTAAATTTTTTGTAGTATCGTGAAAAACTTTTCCAGATTTGTTGATAAATCAAGTTGAGCGATTGATATTAGAAGTGAAATGTGTGTATATGCTCAAAATGTAAAATAAATTTAAACCATAATATAATAGTTTCGACAATTAGATTCAGACGAATTTCGGTAAAACTGACAAGCGATGCCCAGAAGATTTTGCATCATACCAGAAAAAGCCTACCGTGTAGTATAATGAAAGGCACCAAACACAAGACATTTTGAAGGTTTTATGTGATTTTCTTGAATAAAATCCGAAGTATTCATTTATACAGGTATAGCTAAAGGGGTGGGGTTTGGAGATGGACTAGACATCGAACCAAAATGGTTGGTGGCCATCAACCCCCACACAGATGATCGGACGAAAAAAAAATTGAATGAACAAATAGCAACCATATGACCGAGCAATGATGATACATTCAAGAAATCAAAACTTAAGGCTACCTTTACTTACACAGACCAGGTTATGAGTATCTCCCAAGCAATCTTGAAACTTGAGGGCTATGCTCACCCGCTGAAAGAGGTACTGTTGAGAACTCGGATTCGGAAATTTCCAAGGGGAGGGTGGTTCCCCGTGTGGGCATCGTGCTAAGGTTTTGATGCTGGAAAGGACTCGGTCTTCCAAAACCAGAACTATCAGTTATGTTTGGTAAGTTGTCCGATGAAGTACCGGCCTTTGAGGTGGACGGACTTTCTTTGTTGAGGTGTTCGGATGATCCTCCAGCCATTTCTCTCTTTTCTCGCTCTTCATTCTCTTTGAGTAGAAAATCCACCCACAGGTCTGCAAAAGACTGTTTCCAGAAAAAATGCCAAAGATAAGAAAATCAAACACTTGATCATAACATCGGAACATATGAACTTCCCGGCTCATGGAAATTAATGCATTACATGCGATCTTGACAGCATCTAATACCAGAACTGTAATTTCAATCATATGCATGCAAAATGAACTAGAGAGCTTCAGCCTCAACATACAAGGAACTAGCACTTGACGTCAATAAGAAAAGAACGAATAATCTTGTAAAACATTATCACTTCTCTGAGTGTTGGTGAAGATGCACTAACAATTTACGACAAATCTTACTATGAAGAATGGAGAAAGCAAAGCAAACCACTAAAGACCCCATGCAAGAACAGAAAAATCTGCCACAGTAAATTATTCAACAAAAAAATATGGACAAAGAAGTGCAAGCATGCCTGGTCATCTGATTTCATGTTTGAAGCTTCAGTGGAACCGCCACCTAAAATGCCGCCAACAAATCGACCCGGGAGCCCGAGCACACCACGAACAACACCTTTACCTCCTTGTTGAGCACCGCCAATCCGCTGCTTGTCTTCTTCAGAAAATCCCAGCATGCGGACCATAAGATCCAGAACCTGTAGATGATGAAGAAAAGTCCAGTCCTTCAGAACTTCAGCTTTTTGGCTATTAACGTTTCCAAATGATAAAAAACTCAAATGGAAAAACCAATACGAAATGGATCCAAGTCCAATAAAGAGCATCGGCCCAGATTATGTCTCTTTTCCTGAGCAAACAAATATGTTTGCCCCGTTACAGAATGATTATCATAAATAGCACCATACCTCTTTGCTGTGGTTTTTCTGAAAGTAAGTTACCAGTAATTTGATCACAATTCGCCTGTCAAAATTTGCACTTGTCAAACATTTGAAGCATGATATTCTGGGATATGCAAATAGAAACAGCCAAATCCAAGTTTTCCTATCCTTCCAAAAACTGCTCTTTAGAAATAACAACTAAAAAGGACTACCAGATCCAAAACAAAAGTACTCAGTCAGGGGCATATACAAGTTACAAGCCTACTCAATTTTCAATAATTCAAAAGAGATCTCAAACCATAGAAAAAGGAAAAGTCCAGATTAAACTAATAATAAATGAGGTAAGAGAATATATAACCTGTCAACAAGAAAGTCAGAATCAACAGACATCCTATTCAGCCTTGTCATGCTTTGCTCAAGGGCGCGACGTAGCTTTTCATTGTCACTCTCGAGCTTAGTCACTCTGTTCTTTCCCTCAGCAAGTATTCTATCACATTTTGACAGATTAGCAGCCATTTCTTCCTTTTCCACCTTTAATGTTTCCACTTGCTGATGAAATTCCTGATGACAGAAAGATGCCAAACTTGAGCAAACCGACTAAATCTCAATTTTAGGTTCAATCATTTCTGCAACAGGGACATGCAACAAAAATGAAGCATTTAAAATTGTTTCTCTAACTTTTCTTATGGCATTAGTAACAAAAGGTCCCATGAAGCATAAACAAGTCATTTACAGGCTCTAAGCAAAGGCTATAGCCCATCAATTAGAAGTTCCTATAGTCTTGCAATTCATCTCAGCAGTCTATATTGAATCCTAAACAAAAGGGTATCCGTTTTTAACAAATATAATTTTATCCTTGAAAAACTCAATTTCACACAGAAACCAGAGGTTATGCCCATAAAAGTTAAGATTTTCAACATTTTATTTCTTAAGTTTTACACCTTCATTGATTTTAAATTTGTTCCTCATTGTCTGGGAACAGAAAGATGACTTTTAAAGCACATGAGTCTGTTTAACTTGTGACTAGGATAAATTAATTCACAATATTATATGATGCAAATAACAATATGCGCAGGACCTTTAAGAGCTCTGAGAGTCTGGTTGATTCTTCTTTTGCAGCAACTAAATCCTCCTCAAGTCGCTCCTGAAGACATTGAAACAAATAGAATAGCCTGAGAAATCAAGCAATGAAACTCAAGTGCATGGAAAGTATACTTCTATATCCACTAAACAATACTATAAATTTTGTTCACATCTATGAGTCATCCTTAAAAATGAAGCACGCGGCATACCTTGGCTTCTATTTCAGCATAATATTGGCCAAGAGCAGTTTGCAGGTTGAGAACTTCAACATTCTTGGCCTTTATCATGCTCATACAACCCTCCAGTTTCCTACTTAAATCATCAATCACTTCCTTAGACTTCTTAGTTTCATTTTCATTCAATAATTTAAGTTCTTCATAGTTTGTCCGGGCCAGCTTTAAGGTTCTTTCCAACTGCATTATTTGAGATTTCTGATAATCATTAGCGGCTCTTAGTTCTTCAATAACCTTGCTATCCTCATCCATCTTGTCAGCCTCTTCAGATTCCTGAAGGTTAAGACAAACCATTTGATTCAATTATTTACTTTTGCAACTGAAACTTCCTTTAAAATAGAGATGGTGAAAAAAATGACTATCCTTGCATGTAAGGACGGACCTTTTCAAGCAAATGCTGCTTCAGACGTTTAAGTTCTTGCAATGCTTTATCCCTCTCTATGCGAACTTCCATCGATTCTTTCTCCAGCTTTTGCAAAGATTTTTCCATTTCTACTTTCCAGGCTGAATCTCTTAAAGACTGCATATACCTCACAAATACCTTTGCTTAGCACCGGCTTAGACAAGTATCTCAGCCAAGAAGGAATACAGAGGCTAAAGCAAATACGATTTTTGAAAATCCGAGCAACATGAAGTACAAGAAGCTGACCTCACTCTGATGTTTGTTTGCAGAACTATCCCTTGCTGCTTCTAAGGAAGCTTCAAGTTCATCATTCTTAATCTAAAATGGCAAACATTTGAATCAATACTGGGCATGAAATTTAAAATGAACCAGAATTACGTTTACTATATCTAAAAGGAAATGTCCTTGATTATGTATTATATAAAATTATTGCTACCTTTAGTGTACTATTTTCTCTCTCTAGGGCTGAAATTGCTCTTCTCAAATTATTCACTGCCTCATCAGTTTCGTCATGGTTTTTTCTTTGCAACTCCATTTGTAATCTTCTTATGTCGGATATCTTCTGGTTCAATTCATCGTGAATTTTCGACTTTTCAGACAACAACTGCGAAAGGAAAGGGAAAATAAAACTTGTCGGAAAAGGGAAAAAGACATTCTCTGTAAATGCTATCACAGAGTAGGTAGGATGGGGTTGTGGCAAAGTATGTTACACACTTACACATAGAGCAAATCGGGTACCGGAAAATTATGCAACATGAAGTGATACAAAAGCAGCTGGCAATAAGGGAAATAAATAATTGGGGGGGAAAAATAAAGAAAGAGACATTCTGTGTAAATGCTATCACGGAGTCAGGGTGGAGAGGCAGTAGGGTGGGGTTGTACCAAAGTATGAGCATATAGCAATGAAAATCTTGTATCAACCAACTATGCAACATGAATGATTATAAAAGCATCTGACAATAATGGTAATAATTTACGACTCACCTGATCTTTCTGCACTCTTAATGAGCTTAATTCCTGCTGAGTAGATCCTCTGAGTTTCCGTTCCTCTAAGAACGGAAAAAAAAAGAAGACGAGGATCAAATCAAACGCTCAAGTGGCAAGGGATAAGAGGACTTTTTTTTGTGGGAGTACCTTCCACTCTTTGATTCATAAGGGTTAATTTTTCACGCTCTCTTTTCAATTCTGCACCCAACTGTTTTAATTCTGATTCATGGGTTGCTTGAAGTGCAGTGAAAGCTCTACTTTTCTCCTCAAGTAAATCTGTGAGCTCCTAGAAGCATGTACACATCAGTTGTCAAGTTGTTATTACCAAAAAAAAGATCATGAAACTACACTGAGTGCAAAAACACTAATCCTGACACGTAATGATGGTTGAAAGGAAATAGTAAATTAAAAGAGAACTGAGAGACAAAGGTGGGTGAATACAGACTATGGAGGTTTGTTCAGCTACAAAAGTAGAAATCCACTTCAAACATTCACTATGGTGCAGGCATTACCTTCAAACTTCAAACATACAAGTGTAATGCTTTAATCTGGCATGATATGGTGCTGGCATTACCTTTTCAGAGCCTCCAATTCCATTGACTTGAATATTCTGTTTGGATATACCACCATTTTGTGACGGGCTTCCATTTGAACGAGTTCTCACCAAGCTTTTATTCAGGCTTTTGGGTGACTGGTCACTACCCTAAACAATTGATAGATAGCATTAGTCATCGTGAAGCTCACTAAAACAGTGTAAGCTGAGAAACTAGTAATATAACAGGAGAACGTACTGAATAAAAACAAGCAAGATCAAGTTCCCAACAAAAGACTGTTATTTGGAGTGAAATGTCAAAAATTAGTAGACGTGATAGCTTAATAAAAAGATGGTTTAAAGATCTGGAATTGCCTACATAACAGTTTGAAATGAATGAACGGATCTTTAACTTCAGAGATCATTTATTACCTTGGTGCTTCTAGAAGAAGCCAAAGCAGCATTCACTGTATGGAGATTTTGCTTCAGCACCCCATTTTCTTCATGCAGTCTCAAAATTTGATTCTATCAATCAAAGAATTGTTTAATTAGGGGTAAAAATTGAATGGAACTTAATCACCAGGTCTATAACATTAAAATTCTAGGCTTCTGATGTTAGAAGTTAGAACCAAGTCCGAGGCTATAAATTTGGAAAATGTCGGTAATTTTATACTGCTTTACTGCAGCAATGTTTTAAAGGAATCAGCTAGAGTAGGTCTTATGATATAAAAAGTGGAATAGGCTGGTTTCAAGTTAAACACCAAAAGCAGGGCTGAACATTAGTGGTGGAATGCCTATAAGACACGCATACAATCTTAGACATACAGAACTCTTTGACGCGCATATGGACTAACCATGCATTCACAAAGAACCCATTGAAAACTATCGACAACAACAGTATCGTACTGTAACTCCATATAACTTAAACCCAATCAGAGTTTAGTTTAAGGTTTTGCCCCAGTCTAGAAAGTTCTTAGGGGTTCGAAGAGAGGGGAAGAAAAGGTTAAGAGAGAGGTGAAAATGGAACTCAAAAAATAAATGCTGTTAAAACAAACATTGATAAATAAAATATTAAGAGACTATAATCACCTCTTTCTCCTTCAGCAAAGCTGCATAATTAACAGACAGTGCTTTTATTTCTGTCTCAGATTCCTGAAGCCTCTTGATGTCGGCTTTATACTGTTCAATCTGCAACAATACTCTCTTGGTGTCAATAAACCTCTCGATCCCAATTCCCATGGACACATGATTGTGCCAGATCCCAGAATTTTCACAAGTTAACGTACAAAGAACTAAGTCACTAACCAATAGACATAAAAATTTTGGAAGTTTCATCTGAAAAATGAAGGAAGGTTCCTAATCTCTAGGTGCAAACAGATGTCTGTTCTGTTACACCCAGAAAAATTCTGTATTCTTATTATCCTACTTCATTTATGACCGGCAGACAGAAACTCAGGTGAATTAGCCTAAATATTTGTTCAACTGTTCACGTAACAAATCATCCTCTTTCCAAATTACAACAGTATCCTCGACACATTACACACTCAGATCACAGGACTGCATCCAGTGCAACTATATTTGACCCTCCACTCATGTATAAATACCTAATAATGAGTCCTGCTCATCAACTTCACTTCTACCAGATTCATCCAGCTACTCACAACAACGTTAAACTTTCCAAGCTTATCGCTCCTAAACTGAAGCACAATGCTAATAGACAGTCATTCCTGCAGGTGTCATCTCACCAAACTACAGAAACAACAATGCACTTGAATTCTAACTGTATCAATCAAAAACCGCCACAACCTCCAATTCATTCCAGCGTAACCTAACTAACATCGAAGTAAATTGCTAACATAACAGTCAATTTGAACCCTACAACTCCATCCTATAACCTGTTTGCACACAAAACCCCCAAAATTTCAAGAGAAAATAACAAATTGAACAGAACTAACGGAAACGCACGAGCACCTGAGAATTGTGAGCGGAATCGAAGCCATTGGCAGCAGGAAAATGCGTCGGCGTCATTGAATGCGCGAAATTGTGCGAGCTCCGGCGTTCAGACAACGAACTGGAGTCCCGATCGCGCAACCCGCGGGAAGATAGTTCGCCGTCTTCACCGTCATCGCCATCGTCATAGACTTCCTGCGCTATTTCATTGAGATTTTTCCTAAATCTATCGATTGAATTCCACATCGCCTACACGATTACAATTACAGACAAATTAACAAAATTAGGGCAGAAAATCTGCGCTCCTGTAAGCTGGTGGTGAAAAACTTATCGAGGATTTATTTTGCGCCTAATTTTTGAGATTTGAGCAAAACCTCGCGCTACTATATTACAGATCTCTCGCCTAACCTTCCTTGCGTTTTTGTTTTCCCTTTTAACTGTAACGGGAAGTGGAATTTTATTGCGGCTGTATTTTTTTTGTGTTTTCGATATTTATGGAACAGTAGTAATTGTATAGAAAACACAAATACTCGGTGGGAAAATTAGATATTTTGGAGAAGTATTGCGTAAGCAATACAACTGTTCTTTTTATACGTAGTTTGCTACGTTTAGGCCTGTTGCTTGTTCTTTGGGTAATTACAACAAAAGTGAAACACATAAGAACAGTGTTAGTTTGTTATAAGAGTTCTAACAGGCTGTCTGTACATAAACTTATAGACATATCACTTATATTTTACCTTATATACTATATTTGTTAAATTATATATAAAATTTTAAAATTTTAAAAATATTTTTTAATATTATATATTTTTATATTTTCACCTTCAAATGCATATTATTAGTTGTTTTAACTTATAAAATGCAATATTTTAATTTTACAAAAAAATTAAACATTTACGGTAAATGCCCCCGAGTACTGTCCATAAGTTTACGGAAAGACCGTATTTACTGAAATTTTCCATTGTTATAAATGGATGTATAACTATAGAAAAGGAGCAAACTGAAATATTAATGTACTGTTTTGTAAATATCTTGCAAATGTAGAATTACGAGAAAATTTCTTGTTAAATCATTTAACGGTCAGATCAATCATGGAAGAGTTCATTATGATGATTTTTTAGTCAAACTACTCCCTTCGATTTTTAAATATTGACACATTTTCCTTTTTTGTTTGGTCTTTTAATATTGACACATTCCCCATTTGACAAAATTAAGATTAATTTCATCCACTCAATTTACTCTTTTCCTCCCAATACACTTTCTCCACTAATTTCTTTTCAAAAAAAGTATCAATTGTAAGAGTGTCAATTATTCTAGACCAGAGGGAGTATAGTTTTTTGGCTGAAAGAAGTGGTCAGACTTGTGATCCACGAGTGGTGGCAGGTAGCCTTTCTTGTGAGAAAATGGGTCAATCTTATGATTCATGATAAAACTGGTCGAACTTGTGGTTCTCTAGAAAACAAACAAGGTTTGTGGTTCGCAGGAGAATTGGTTCAATTTCGCGAGAGAAATGTCTGGACTTGTGGTTTGCGAGTGTTAGCTAATAGCATTCATCCCAGAAAAATCAATCAAACTTGCGATTCGTGAGAGAACCTAACGGAATTCTAGTTCGCGAGAGAACTAGTCGGCGGTGATCCGATGATGGCTAAAAAAGGGGAAAGAATGGTTTTTGATTTTTAATTTTCTCTGAATTAAAATTTAATCTTATATCCATACATACCTATCAGGTCATAAACTAGTAGAATATATGACGTAAAATAATAATGCCCAAAAAAGTTTGTGTAATTTAATATGGGCCGGAAGGAGTATCGAACATAACACGGGCCATTAATTCACTGGACTGCGCACTGCAATAAGGAGGCCCATGAAACTCACAATAGGCCCAGCATTCATTCAAGCTATAAATATAACCTCTACCATTCAGCTTAAAGTATAGCACAAGAATCTCCGCCACCACTCGCAGCGGCCTAATCTAGGGTTCCGCCTCTTTTCCTTCCCCAATCTCCCATTTCTCCTATTTTCATGTTGTTCAGAGAGTAGTAATGAAGAGATCATTATCTTCAAGCTACATGCAAGGCGTTTATTCGTCCTGCAACGTGAGCTCCAATTTCAATTGGTTCGTATTCGCTGAGCAATCTCTCTGCAAAAAATTCATCTCGTTTTTTTTCTCTCATCGGAAGTCCATGGACGAGATGCAGATTCAAATCGATGCATTTTCGGACAAGTTTGCTTCCGGAGATCAGTATTCGAGTTCAAATCTCCGGATCGGACTGTTCCGATTCGGTTTTTATTTTGCATCTGAAGCATTTTTGCAGTTCGAACATTTTTGAAGATTTTTATAAACTTCTTTTTTTTTTTGGATATTATGAATAGCGAAGGTCCCAGCGGAGGAGCGAATGACTCTTTCAATTGAGGCTCCTCTAACAGATTCTATTGAATCACCTTCGTAGATTAAGCTGCCGAATCGTAGGACGCTCCAGATTGGTGCCGTTTTGGTGCGTCTTGAACCCTTGGCAAAATTCAAAATGTTTTAATTTGAAAATTCCTGTTTTTATTTGAAATGGAATTTAGAAATTGTTCATTCTGCTTAATGAACTAGAATACGCTAATAACGATTATAATGAAGGCTCATAATTTAGTTCATCGTGCAATAGGTGGCTATCACATCCACCAACCTCCGATGATGATAATACAGGGATCCAACTCTTTGCTTTTAAAAAAAATACAACCACCAAACAAATAAATAAAACTTTAGGCATTTAATGCCAGGAATGTGGTTAAATAACCAGTTCGTGCTTGAAATGTTGAGACTCAAAAAGAGGCGTAATGTGTTTAACCTTCAAACTTGACTTCTTTAAATTTGAAAAATTTTAAAACAGAGAAGGCTTATAAATTAATATTCTTAACACCATCCTCTAATGTATAAATATAAAAAAATATTTTTATAATCCTACCTAGTTGATATAAGAGTCAATATAACTGTAAAGTCAAGTAGTATTTATTGAATATTTTAATTAATAATTTTATGAATATATTTGAGAACGAAAATTTTGACATGAGTGCCAATATAACTGTAAAGTCAAATAGTATTTATTGAATATTTTAGGATAATATGCAAATATAGCCCTATATGTTGGAGAAAGTGTAAATATAACTCTGAGTTATTTTTTAGTGCAAATATAACCCTAACTATTATACATATGTGCAAATATAACCCTAAAGTCACTATTCCAGCATTGACTGGCCATTTTCGACAATTGACCGACCGAAAATGACCAAACTACCCTTTTAACCTAATACAAAATTTAAAAAGACAAAAATGCCCCACAAACTACCCTCCAGCCACCTTTAATCCGTCGCCATGTTCACCTCCGGCCATCTCCTGCCGCCAGCCATCAGTCCATCACCTCCTAGCCACTAGTCCACCCCTCCAGCACCACCACAATCCCCAGAATCGGAGAGATGAATTGGAATTGGACCGAGCCTACATCAAGCGCCGCCAAATCTCCTAAACTACTAACACTGTAGATGCTTGAACCCAACCTAACTTCAACAGTATCTGCAACTATGCCATTGCTAATCATTATGAACGCAAAACCCATTCATCCAAAAGAAAGTAAATTGACCAAGCCATACCAAAATTGAGTCAATGAAAAAATAGCCGTGTATAACCTTAAGAGAGGCGCATAGCTCTGGCACGGATTTTCGGTGAGAGACAACGTTGGCGGCGATGTTTTTGGAGATGCCTAAGAACTGAATCTTGTTATTTCCGTCGTAAACGGCATCGACGCCGAAGCTCGAGAGGAATACTCTTACTATTGCATCGGTTTTGGAAATGCAACGAGATCGGTTTCGGAGAAGCTCTTGGCAGCAGAAACAAAGAGGTTTTGATGGTGGCGCGGTTTATCAGCTCGGAATCTAGACGAGGGCCTGAGAGATAGAGAGGGGAAAAAGAGAGAGGAACTGGGGATTGGATAAAATTTGAGGGTTGGAGAATTTCAGGGGAAGAGGGAGCATTGGGTGGCGATCGAACAATTTTAGTGAACGAGAAAATAAAGAGAAGGGGAAGGAGAGAAGGGTATAATAGTAACTTCATCATTTTTCATTTTTTATAAAAAAAATTATAGGGGTAAAATTGACTTTTCATCTAATTCTAGCCTCAAATTGCTGAAAATGGTTTTATATACACATAACTTAAATATTTAGGGTTATATTTGCATTTTTAATTATCGCAGGGTTATATTTACACGTTCGTCAATTATATAGGGTTATATATGCACTTTGCTCAATATTTTAATTGGCAATTTTGTGAATATATTTGGGAACGAAAATCTTTCCATGTGGGAACATGCGGATTAGCATATATACGCCAATCAGATCTTACGCATAAATGTCTGAATATTATGGTATTTGTGAGTTATGAAAATCTGAATATTCTGATATATATTGGGCGTGTAGAAGCATGGTTCATTTTTGGAAAATCCATACAAATGTGATGTTGATATTATCGAATATATGAGAGATATTGTGATAAGGAAAATCTTTTTATGTATGGGATTTGGATATGGTTCAAGAAGCGGATAGAGAATACGTATATTATGGAGATAATCATGGAGAGTTTCGATCTGCTCATTGTTATAAAAGGGGACAACCACCACTGCATTAAATACGATTTTAATCAGAGAAAATCTGCACACAGATTTTCAATCTTTCGAGAGAATTGCAAAGAGCCATAATTCTATGTTCCAACATACGTGATCTGCCGTTCAAAGTTCAGAACCATATGCCTTAATTCCTCGGGAGAAGGAGATCCAGTGTCGACGAGTTTCGAGGTCAGAGGGAGTATGATCAAGGCGGATCGGTAGCTAGGGGAACTAGCAGAATTCACACTTTTAATTAGTAAAGTCAAGTATTTTGTCTGATGTACTTTGTACCGTATCTTTATGATTAGTGGATTCATTCTGAACTAGGTCAGACCCCGCAGATGTAGGTGGATTTCACCGAACTACGTAACCAACTCATGTGTCTTTAATGTTTTACCTTATTGCATACTTGGTTAGATAGGTTATGTTGGAACATACTTGTAAGAATTAGAAAATTTTGGCAAAACCAAATTTCAATAACCTTTCAGTATTTGAAAGTGCCAATATAACCCTATCTAGTTAGTGAAAGTTCCAATATAACCCTCTCTGGCAACTTTTAGCCGAAATTTAATAAAATTACATGTTTGCCCTTTTGGGAAATACAAAAAAAGGAAATGGCGTTATTACCCTTTGACTCATTGTCGGACCGCCACCGGACCACCTCCGGACCGCCGCTGGAACAGGTAGGGTTATATCAGCACATTATGAAATCTTATTGGGTTATACCAGCATATTCCTAATATTTGTAAAGTTATATCAACACATTTCTAATGTTTGTAGGGTTATATCAGCAAATTCTTAAAACTTATAGGGTTATATCAACACATATTATAAATATTAAGTGTGTGGTACTCGACTGGTCTTAACGGACGACCGCATCATCATATACACCATTATAACATCATAACAATATCATATACAACATAAAATTTGACATCATGACACCATCATTAATATTAAACATCATTATCACATATCATAGCCTCATTTCAAAACTTATCAACATTAAAAACCCTAGGTTGAATTATAACCATCAAAATAACAATCACAAACAACACCAAAAGTCATCGAATTATCAATCCGGACTAAACACAACAAAATAAATAAAATATCATTAAAACCCTATATTCTACAGTATGTGCTAATATGACCCTACATTTTTTACTAATGTAGTGATATAACTCTATAAATTTTAGGAATGTGCTGATTTAACCCTACCAGTTTTCATAATGTGCTGATATAACCCTACCTAATCTGGCAGCAGTCTGGCGGTGGTCCGGTGGTGGTCTGGCGGTGGCCCAACGTCGGTCTGGCGAACTATAAGGGTAAAATTGTCCACATAATTTCAGAGTTAGTCCAAAGGATATTTTTGTCAATTTACATAGGGTCAATGTCAAAAATGGGGTCTGTGTGTGATAGTGCTGGAAATAATGGTGATGGTGGTTCAATGAGGCACTATAGTGAGTTGGGAGTCGTTGATGGGTGGAAGCGGGCAACGCAGTGTTCTAGTAATTGGTGGTGCATGAGATCAGTGATTTGGGGTTGCCAAACAATTTAAGGGTATAATAGGAGTATTTCCCTGTTATTTTTCAAAAGTGCTAATATAACTCTGTATAATTTAAAAGTGTGATTATAACCCTACCTTTTGCATCAAATGTGCCGATATAACCTTTTGACACTCTTCCGGCATTGACTTGGTATTTTTCGGCATTGATCAAATCTAAAGAGACTACAATATCCCTAGTGTTAAACCTAAAAATCTAATGACAAAAATACTCCTAGGTTTTTCATTTTCTTCATCTCCATAACCACTGTCACCGCCACCTCCGTCACCCCACCGCCGGAATATGGATTTTCGCCGTCAGGATTTGGATTTCCGTCGCATCTGCACCACTGAACCTACACTAGAAATAAGACCGCCGCTTGTTTTCCAGTGGCTGAAATAAGGCCTGGAGGAACCCGACGAAGACCCGCCACCACCACCGCGACCCCGTGACCATGTGATCTTAATCTTTACCCCGTAACCCACCACCGACCCGTTTCTGATTCGGTGGAGCCTCTTGTAACCCACGGTGGCTCCCCTAGAAATTCTCTTCCCATCAACATAAACTTCATGGCTCTGGATCCTCTGCCCCAAGCCGATTGCTTCATGGATCTAAATCACGTTGAATCTAACTCCTCCGCTTGATGCTCTAAGTTCAATCCAATGATCTCACATTTCTTCTTCTGTCGGATCCCAGTAGGTCCACAAATGGCCGCGGTCCACGACGTTTTCCGGGCCAAACTCATCACATTCACCGCCGCATTGACTACTGTCAGCTATCGAGCAATTGTCATCCAAATATGTGGAGAAAATATCGTTTAAAGCGGTCTGGAATTCCTTCAGGCGGTGGACGTTGGTTTAAGATTTTAAGCCGGTGGTGTTAGGGGGCACGTTGAGGAGTAAGACACAGTCCCGGCTGACGGAGTTGTAGTAGATGTCGAGGAGGTGGGTGAGGTTTTTGGTAGATTCAGATATGTGCCAAAACCAATCGGGTTGGATCGAGACATTGCATTCGAGCGGCAACGAGTGTGTCCCTTTTGGATCTCTCTTGTTTAGATAACTACGCCATCATTTGGGATCAATTTTCATGGGAAGTTAGTGCGAGGGTAAAAGTGGCTGCCACCACCACCGCAGAATAGTATGGTTGAAGCAGGGGGTGGGGTGGACGGGGAAAAGTGGGATCTGGTGTGAGAAAAGAATAATTTAGGGTTTACAAGGGCAATGTATTCTTTTCTATGTTTTTGAATGTTTGTTTTGTTAAAATAGGGGTAAAATAGTCAATTCACAAAATTTTGGATTGGCATTTTTTACCAAATAATAGGGTTAGAATTGCACTTTCAGATTTTACGGGTTATATTGGCACTTTCAACCAAAATATAGGTTTATTTTAGCACTTAACTCTTAAAACTATTTTTGTCATTTGATTTTTTGGACCGAAAAACTATTAGAGAGATTGAGTTATAAATGTTTACGTCGGTCAAGAGTAATACTAGCATTTTTCCAAAAACTTATACACCGGTCAAATGTTAATGCATCCACTTTTTGAAAAATCGAAGATCCTATTTTCCATCTAGAAAAGCTCAATCAAACCATCGAAAATATACATGACATTTACATTTCTTATTTGCAAGAAATTTTAAGTTAACGCCAGTCAAGTATCAGAGGGGATAAGTTATTCTATTCGATGTAAGTCAAGTGTTATATGAGCATTTTAAAAACATTCAGAATTATATTGGCACATGAATAAGAATTATGGATCACCTATACTTTAATCTGATTAATTTTTCATAGTTGTTATGGATTCAAGCGGCACTTTTAAAAAACTCATGGTTTGAATATAATGACAAGATCATTAGAATAGATAGCTTGCTCTTAAATGAAGGTTTAGTGGTGCTAAGAGCATATGCAATGGTAGAAACCGCTACCGGTTTTTTACCAATTAAATGTATTATTTTTTCCATTCTCTCTCTTCCACCTCACTTTAATAAATCACTTAAGAAACCACACATTTTCTTCTCCACAATGGTAAGAAACCACTTTTTACTATTTATGTACTTCACTTGATTTTCTCTATCATACTCATTAATTTTATTATTAATATTTAATTTAAATAAATTTGTCTACCCAAAATAAGTTGAATGTAAAATTTAAAAATACATTATAATTTTTAAAATTGAATTTCATATTTTTCAATAATTATTCCAGATTTTTTCAATAATTTTTCTTCAATAAGTTTCTCAAAAATTATTCCAAATCATTCCAAATTTTAATAAAAAATCATTCAATATTTTTAATTTAAAAATGTTTTAAAATTAAATTTTAAAAATAAAAAATTCAGCTTTTTTTATAAAAAAAAATAAAACAAAGATAGGGACACGTGGCCCCAAAAAAATGCAACATTTGAGTGGGACATGTGGCCCAATGTATGGGTGACACGTGTCCCACTCAACCAAAAAAAATTCCCCACAGCAGGCCATGTGCCACGGCTCTGACAAAGCTGCCACATCCGGTTTCTTAACCGGTTCTTAGCATGGCAATCAAGGGTCGGTTTCTTGTTAAGAAATCGGCCTAAAAATCACCACTATGAATGTTTTCGATTTCTATAGCAATTTTTTAAAATTACGAAACCCCCACTGCAGATGCCCTGACTACTAACCTATAGCAATGCTATTTGTCACACATTATGGTCACTAAACTAACTAGCTAGTAGCTAGTTACTCCAAGTGTGTGTTTTGGATAACTTCTGGTGCCCAAAGAAGTGGTACTAACCTATAGCATAGCATAGCATGCAGTGTCTTAAGGGGAAGTAAGAAAGTGATGGATTTATGACTTGTAGAAATCATCAACTTCACAAAACACACAACTTTCTGCCCTCAATTTTTTCCTTTATTTGTGGGATACATGTATGTATGAAAAAGATGGAACTTTAGTTCTATCCAATGAACCTAAACACAATAAACATCTCATATGCAATTTGGGAAACAAAATTCAAGAACCATTTAGCCTTTTCTGCTCAAAAATGGCACAAACATAAATGTGTGAAGGCAACACCTACATCCAACACATATCCATTGTCTATGGTCCCCTCTAATGAGTTTTAACTGGTTTTGTTCTATGTTCATCATCTTATGAACTCCTCCAAATTCTTATCTTTCAGATGAGATTAAGGTCCATTTTCTTGAATCTTTGACACATTGCCATTGTCTTGGTCCCCCCTCACCTTTGGAGAGTGATTTTTAAACTGATTTTTAAGAAGGGCAAGCTAATTGATGCATATATGTATGCTTTTCTTTTCTTTCACATGAGGTAAACTATAGAGAGATTTTATTGTATCATGTGGCTTAATTTGGTTGGGGTTTAGCCTTGCCTAAATCAAGAAAATTGGATACTTGAAATAATTAGGGTTTTGGGAAATGACATTCCCGATAGAATGATGACTCCTTCAGAAAAACAAAGTTATTCAAGTTATTTTTTATCCCAAAAAATTACACTTCAACTATTCGGGCGAGTGCATTTTAGGTCAATCTCGAGCCACACCTCCAGCTGCTATCCCCCGACTGAACTACTAGTGGGATTAAATACCGCTCTTTCAAACTTAATGTGTTTAAAAGGGTGAATATACAATGTACGATATTTGGATAGAAGAAACTAGCATTTTAACCTAAACAAACTTGATTCAAGACCAACTCAAAACATAGATGATTGTAAAGGTACACTTTCTTGTGACATTTTTGGAAGTGTGAAAGCTTGGTATATAGTCTAGGTTAAGGGCATGTGATCAATAATACTAGTAGTCCTCCATACCCATGGTGGGGTACCATACTTTAAGAAGCAAACATTTGAATAGAAATTTGATCCAATAACTTTTGGTGGAGACAAAGTTTGTTTGTGTTAGAAAAACTAAAACTGCTAAATTAAGTACAGGGGGACTTGTAGACAAGTATTCTACGTACACCTTCTGTTTCTCTAATAGTGACACATCATTTTTGGTGTTAGAATTTAGGAGATGCTAAATGAGTGGATGAAATTGAATTGAAAGAAGAAAAAGTAAAATGAGTAGATGTAATAACCTTAAACTTGCCATAAATAGAAATCGTCAATATAAAAGAAACACCTCAAATTAGAAAGTGTGCCACTATTAAAGAAACGGAGGAAGGGAGTACATACTTTGCCCTTGATTTGGCGGTGCAGCTTAGTGATAGGATAGAAACAACTCAAGAGCTCTAAGAAAAAGGAATGGTAGAAAACAAAATTGTGATGGTTTTAGCCATGTATTTTTGCACAAACATTGAAGCCAATGTTCCTTTCAAATGGACCCTCGTTGTCTCCCCCTTGGATTTTCTTTATTGTGTAAACTAGAAAATTAGTTAAGAGGTAGCAATCTCGATTGTACCAGTACTAATCCACTGAATTCCATCAAAACTTCGAAGTTAAGTGTACTTGAGCGAGAGTGGTATCGGGATGGAAAATCCCTCTGAAAAGTCCTCATATTGTACCCCTTCCTCCTAAATCACTTAGGCTAACTCAGGTGGTCGGGTATTATGCTCGTCCAATGTGTAACTAGGGTTCAAATCCCCCTCCCCAAAGTTACATTTTTATGGGTTCATTTAAAAGAAAAATAGTTAGGGTTAGCTACTTGATCATCAAATTTATGGACTATAACTTGTTGTATCGTACACTATTTGTTAAGAAATATTAAGTTGTATCAAGAATTTAAGTGGTTCATACAACTTTTTCCTTATATTGTGTTAATAAGACCAGAACCATGCTTTATTTATTTTATTAAGTGGATGTGCATTTACATAATCGCTCAAATGGTTAAATGTCTGGTTAAATATTTTATCAATTATAGATTTAAAACGAAATGAATTATAATTAAGCAAATAACCTACAATAACTAGTAGTTATGTCATTCACTCTAAGACCTTATTCTTTTTTTAACCATCTCAACTTAATTAGATTTAAATGAAATAAACTAAAATTAAGCAAATTAATTAATATAATAAAAAATTGAATTAAGTTAAATTTTAGTAAACATAGCTAAATTAAAATTAAATAAATAAAAATGAATTTTGTTTAAATTTTAAAGACTTAAATTGATGCTCTAAATCAGTTTATTTTTCCAACCTTGGACAATCCAACTGATATGATTTACTCCTACTCCATACATCTGTTCCACTAATTGTGGCGCACTTTCTATAATGGGATGTTTCTTTATAAATGATACATTTTCTATTTTTGGTAATATTCTTTTAATTTCATCTACTTTTTTTACTTTCTAAATTCAATTTCATCTACTCATTTTTTTTACACCTAAATCTAAGCACATATTAGTGGAACGAGGGGAGTACAAGACAATATCCCAATCATTACTCGAACAGAATCCGGTGAGCTAAGATCTTTTGGTACTCCCTGTTTCATTGGATGCGTCACACTTTTATTTTTGTAAATTTGGCACACTTTCTCTTTTTGGTAATATTCCTTCATTTTCATCCACCCATTCTATTTTTTGCCTTTCTAAATTTAATTTCATCCACTCATTTCATTCACATAAATTCAAACACCTAATGCTAATGTACCACATCCAATGAAATAAATGTAGTACTAAATAGTTTAGTCTATTCGTTTGTCTCATATTGGCCCATTTTTTTTATAAAATTTTTTTAACACCTATTAGTTTTTAATAAAATTTTTAATTTATTTATTTTACTACTTTATATTAAATTTATTTCTCAAATTACCTAGTGCCTTTTAAATTATGGGAGTAGTATTACAAAGTGACGTATAAGTATAAGCCAAATATAGGAGAAAGTTTCATATTACATGGGGAATTGAATGTTAGCCTAGCGGTTGAAGTCTAGTGCTACTACCATGAGGTCATGGGTTCAATTTCCACTAGGGCAAGGGGAGGGAAGGGATTTTATTGGGGGCTCATTTGAGTTATTACCCAATTTCTTTAAAAAAAAAATTTTCATATTACACCGACTAATAATTAAATTAATTATAAAAAATATTATTTTAATAAATTTTAGAGTCAAATTACAATTTTATATGTATAACAATACACTTTAAAAGTCTTATTAAGGTTATAGGAAATTTGTTGCAATAAATTAAAATTAAATATCAAATCACTTTATTGGTTCAAGAAATTATAAAATGATATCATTTAGTGGTTAGTCAGTCTACCATAAGAATTTGTGCAAATAGAGAAAGTACAACCTTAATATCCACAAATAAAATTTCCCTGGTCCACTAATTAAATCTTGATCGCTCACATAATCGACCAAATTGTTAAGTGTCTGGTTGAATTATCCAACCTCATGGACTCATGAGTTCATAAATAAAACTTACTCCCTCCATTCCAGATGGAATTACACTCTTATTTTTTTAACGTTATTTTCTATCAAAGTTTGATGTTATATTTGAATAGATATATAAATAATAATAATAATGTACATAATATTGCTTAATTCAGCAACAATTAGTTTTTAAATTTCAAAATTTTCATTTACGACTATTACACTTATATAAACATGTTAACAACTAATCATATATCTTGATCAACGTGTAAAAAGTAAAAATGCAATATTAGTTGGGACGGAGCTAGCAGCATCTTGTGGCGGTGGACCAGGCATCAATGCTACGGAGCAAACCACACAATGGAACAATATTTCTCATAAAACTACAAAAAGGAAAATTGAGAGACAATGAGAGGGCCGTGGAGAAATAAAGGCCTTTCTCACCATACAAATTTGAAAAAATTGTCAAGAAACATTCCAAAACTTCACCATCAACCAACTGGGAATAGCCCAGTGGCCAGGGCTCACGCCCGCCTCAGGAGCACCTCAAGTTCGATTCTGGTCTGGGGTAAGTTTTTGGAATTTAGTCTTCAACTATACCGTGTTAGGTGTAGGAGTCTCACTTCGTGTGAGTTGTGTGGGAGTCTCACCCCACCTTTGTGTGAGACATCGGGGAGCCTCACCCCCTTTGTGTGAGACATCGGGGAGCCTCACCCCCTTTGTATGGGGTAATGTGAATTTATTCAATGTGAAGGAGTCCGACTATTTGTTTAAAAAAAAAAAAACTTCACCATCAGCTCACCAAGCTAGGACAATATTTCAAACTAATTTACTATTGCAAATTTAATCGAGAGTTGCTTTGTTTATTGGGCTCTTCATGGCATAAAGGTTGCAACTTATGGACAAAAACATTACTATTCAATATAAAGGTGTTACCAATTCAAAATAGTTATCCAAGTATTATTGTAATCAAATTGAATTAAGGCAAATTCTTAGGAACGATGGTCTTTTCATAAATTTATGAAAAGACGGGGTTTAATTACAATAATAAAATGTAAATGTCTTAATTGTGATATTAAAATTTTATTATGCGACGTGTAATAGTTATAAAGTTTATAATTCGATTTATGCAACCCAAAAATTTTATCTTCATTTCTTCTAATCTGCACTTTAAACCTTAGTTTTTCCATAACTTATGTAAAGACCGTCATACAAGAAACAGACTCTTGAATTAAATATTACAAAATAAAATATGTACATAAAAATAATTTAAATTTTACTAAATAGAAAGTGTTAAAAGAAAAAAATAGATTAAATTAGAAAGTGTGTCTAAATAAATCAAATAGAGAATACGTCAAGACGTCTGTGTTTATAATGAACATTACAACGGGAAATAGTATTTCTTCTATTTTTCTAATAGTAACACATCATTTTTGTTGTTAGAATTTAGGAGATTCTAAATGAGTGGATGAAATTGAATTGAAAGATGAAAAAGTAAAATGATCGAATGTAATAACCTTAAACTTGCCATAAATAGAAAGTGTCAATATAAAATAAACATTTCAAATTAGAAAGTGTGCCACTATTAAAGAAGCGGATGAATTACAAACATTTTCAATACAAAGTTAATTTTGGGGTCTCTTGTTTCACATGGTATGCTTTATTAAGAATTTTAGTATGACATAATTAAGTAAAATTACTTACGACTTTTGTAAGAAAAAATTCTTCAATACTACCATCACAATTATAACTTAAGTAATGGAGAATTATAACTTATAATTCCCTATTACTTTTTCTTACTTTGCCAAGTGAAAGCCTTATATGAGTTTCTTGAAGTCAAAATTCTACTAGCTCTACGGAAAAGTGCTCTACCGAAAATCTTGGGAAATATCATTTTTTTTATAAGTTATGGGAAGATGGGGTTTAATCATAATAATAAAAGGTAAAAGATATTAGTTATAACATGCAGTAGTTATAAAGTTTATAACCCGATTCATGTCACCCAAAAATTTTATCTTCATTTTTTCTAATTTACACTTTAAACGTTGGTCTTGCCATGACTTATGGAAACACCGTTTTTCAAGAGACGGGCTCTAAACAAAATAAGTAATAAGAGATATAAATTAATTTTTGGAATAAAATACCTTGTAGTGCAGGCAATTTTTTTAAAAAATTACCAAACATTAAAATTATGAGTTGTCTCTTGAAATACAGTATTTCCATAAGTTATGGAAATACCAAGATTTAAACAGTAAATTATAAAAAAATCAAGATAAAACATTCAGGTTACATTAATCGGGTCATAAACTTATAACCAATACATGTTGCATAATAACATTTTAATAGTACAACTAAAATATTTTACCTTTCTATAATTTCAATTTAACCCAGTCTTTCCATACGTGTATGAAAGATGGCATTTCTCAAAATTTTACTTAAAAATATACTTTATTTATAAATAAAAACACATATAAGTACCGTCAAACACTCCCTAAGAAAGAGTAATCCCCATCATCAACATGCAAAGGCCGTCGTAAAAAGAAACCATGCAAAGACTATGGAGTTCATGGAATAATATTTACTACTATACATTAGTAACTTTATGATTATATTATTATTTTTGTGTTGAAACTCGGATTTAATCTAAAAACACATTTACAACCACTGTTAAGAAAGATACTCCCTCTGTCCTTTGACTATTTACAACCACATTTACCACCTTTAACTATTCATTCAGTAAACAAAATTAAACCTTGACCAAAAAGTTGAATTAATGTACAAATACAAATACCACGGTGTGTTACATCATTAGATTCGTTATAATATATACTTAATTTTTGCAAGTTCTACTTATATTTAATGAAAGATATTAATGATCAAATATTTGTCAAATCAACTATTAAAAGTCAAAGTGTACGTATTAAAATGGAACAGAGGGAGCAAAAGGAATCAAAAGTCAACAAGTTACAATAAAAGAGAAGAACCAACACACTAATTTTATGTAAAAGCTCAATAGAGAATAGCAGCTAAAATAATACTCACATTTGATTGACATTTTAAGTTTTGTCAAATTTTTTGAATTTGTCCTTTAAGAATAATTTTTTCTTCTATGTCTTGAAAAAAGTGTACTCATGCAAAAAGTTGGGTATCACTTTATATTAAAATGATATACCGAAGTAAAAAATAAAGTTAAGTAATCATATAACTCTATATTTTGTGGAGTTGTGCTATAATGACCACGCGAAGTTGGAAAGTGTTATTGTAATCCTGCGTTTTGCTAAATATGCTAATATAACCTTTGAGGCCTGAATTTGGCCGGAAATACATGAAATGATAATTATACCCCTGTTTAAAAAATATATATAAAAATATAAAAGTACAATTATGCCCTCATTGTCTATTAACCACAAAAACTTTCCTTTTTTCTTCTCCTTCCTCGATTTTCTTCTTCTTCCACGATTCCATTTTCTTCTTCTCTTTTCTTCTCCGTCCTCGATTCCTTTGGAAGGGCTTGGGCCTGGCTCGAATCTTTTCACGACGGGGTTTGGGTTAGGCTGGGCGTCGGTGCTTGTTGCCCGGTGAGAACAAGTGGGCGGGATGGGCTCGTTGCCCTGTGGGGCTAGGGTTTAATCGGTGGTTGAGGAAGAGTTGTGGGGCTAGGGTTTCCATCGATTGGTGGAGGTGGAGCTACGGTGGTGGGAGCGATGATGGAGTCTTCGTCTGATGTGCCCTTAGTTTTTCAATTTGTGTTTCTGAGTTTTTCAATTTGTGTTTCTTCATCTGATTTTCAGCGTTTGTTTGAGTTTTGATTTGTGATTCTTTGTTGATCGGTGAGCGATGCTGATGATCGATGATTTCTTATTTTTTTGTGTTTCTGGCGGCGGCGGTGGTAGTGGTGGTGGTGGAGGAGGAGCGGTGGTGGTGGTGGATGAGCAGATGTGGTGGTGATGATGGCGGTGGTGTTGGTGGTGGAGCGGTGGTGGTGGTGGTTGGGAGCGACGGTGGTGGTAGTGGAACGACGGTGGAGCGGCAGCAGTGTGGTGTTGGGTGTGGTGGTGAAGCGGCGGTGGTGGTGGTGGCAGCTCGGTGGTGATGGCGGTTGCAATGATGGTGGTGGTGGTGAAGATGAAGAAGAACCCTAAAGTATTTTAGTCTATCTCTTTGTAATTTTAATGCTAGGGATAGTTTAGTCTTTTTAATTTTATTCAATGTCGAAAAGTACTAAGTCAATGTCGGAATAATGCCAAAAGGTTATATCGGCACTTCTGATGCAAAACACAGGGCTACAATAGCACTTTTCAACTTTACAGGGTCATATTAGCACAAACCCCCAAAACATAGGGTCATATCATTATTTGGCCCTAAAAAATACCTTTTATAGAACACACGAAAAAGTGAAGAGTCCGTCTCTTGAAAGACGGTCTTTCCATAAGTTATGGAAAGACCAAGGTTTAAAGTGTAAATTAGAAGAAATTAAGATAAAATATTTGGGTTGCATGAACCGGGTTATAAATTTTATAACTACTACATGTTTCATACTAAAACTTTAATATTGCAACTAAGACCTTTTACCTTTTATTATTTTAATCAAACCCCGTCTTTCCACAAGCCTATGGAAAGACCGTATTTCCCAAGACTTTGCCAAAAGTGAATGCTTCAAAATAATGAATTTAAAAATAAGATGGTAAAATACGAATTTCAATCAAAAGTTTGTGCTATTTTAAACATTTGCTCCAAACGAATCACTAAAATACACACTATTCGAATGTACGAGAACTAATATCTATTCGATGTATTGAGGGTCAATTACAACTAATGACTAATTAATCTAAAATTAAACTTACGCAAGTGTAAAATATACAATTGACTTGTTACTAGTCCAAAAACAAGTTTATTTTGATGCAAAGTCTCTTGAAAAACGACATTTCATAAGTCATGAAATTACTAAAGTTTAAATTACAAAACTAAAGAAGGGTTACATTAATCGGGTCATAAACTTATAACCAATGCACGTTGCATAATGGAATTTTAATATTGCGATTAATTTTTTTACCTTTTTAAAATTTTAAATTCATTCTCATGAGTTTATTTTTTACTATGAATTGAAATGAATTGAACTCAAATTAGGCATCAACAATAAAAATTAATCATAATAAATCATTAAAATGCATGTAAATTTGAGAAAACCTCATTAATGTTATTAGAGTATTTGTTCTACAACCATAAAAACGGTTTTAATTACAGCTCAAGAAATCCTCAACTTTCTCCTCCAATTCCAAATGATCTTTTACAGTGAAGAATCGCTTCATCAATAGAAGCTTCATCACTACCACTACTACAACTGCCGAACCGGGCCGGGCTCCTCGCCGGAGAAGCCCGGCCCTCACAAACCGAGCTCTTCGACTTCCTCAGCCCCGCCGCCGCCGCCCAATTCCTCCTCCCCGGCGACGGCGGCACCGAGCTGCTCCGCCGCCGCACTTCCAGAACCTTCCGGTCCAGATCATCCACTCTCACGCTCTTCCTCGAGCACCCCAGCCCCCGACAAATCGGCCCGATCAGAAGCCCGTAGCACCGCCGCAACAAGCTCCCCGATTTCCGACATTTCCGGGCCGAGCAGTTCTCAGACGGCGGCGATGAGGAGAAGCCGCATGATGGCGTCGCCGGAGCGGATTTCTGCGGCGAAAAGGTTATCTCTTCGGCGGCGGCGAGATTGATGGAGAAGCGGAAGCTGGATTCGATGTCGAAATCGGATTTCGTGGAGAGGGATTGCAGGAGTGAATCCAAGGAAGGAGATGGGTTTTCGGCGGTGGCGTTTAACCAGCTGTAGGAGAAGCTGTCTGTGGCGAGGGATTGGTGGGAGATTTCCATGGCTTTTTGAGTTTTCTGGGAATGGGAGTATTTGATTATGGATGGGTTTTTATAGGAAATCAGGTGGAATGTGGGCAAGGGTATGGTTAAAGAGTGTGGAGATGGCCATAGTTGCCTACCAAAGAACAATTTTGAATTTGCATGTCTCCTTTTTTTATTTATAAATGATTATGGCAAAGTCGGGGAAAGACGGTCTTTCCACACGCTTATGGAAATGCGGTATTTTCATATACTTATGGAAAGACAGAGTTTAATTAGAATAATAAAAGATAAAAGGTATTAGTTGCAATAGTGAAATTTTGGCATGCAGCATATAGTAGTTATAAAATTTATAACCTGGTTCATGCAACCCGAAAAGTTTATCTTTATTTCTTCTAATTTACACTTTAGACCGTCTTTCAAGAGACGGACTCAATAATTATAATCACGAACTCCCTCTGTCCTACCAGTTTTGGCTACTCTACTTTTTCAAAATCAAATTTAGTAAACTCTGACCATTAATATAAGATATAGTTATATTCGTCTTAATATCTATTTTCTAAAAATTATTTTCTTATGCAAAATTGGTATACTTAGCTAGAAATATTGACGGTGAGAAATATTCATCGGAGATCATGAAAAAATAAATAGGCCAAAAGTAATGGAATGGGGGAGTATAATAGTGTGTCTCGATTTCAGTGTCGTACTACGTTTTTGTTGTGCAAATCAAGATTTGAGTGGAGTTACACCCGCGGGTGTACCCCAGTGGTTGGGAGTTGGGTTCTCTTGGAGGCATCCACGGTTCGAGGCTCGGCAGCCACCGTGTGGGATGTCCTGCCTAAAGCGTGGTCTTCGGGGCATGTGGCAGTGCAGGCTCCTGGTGGGCACCGAGTACGGGCCGGCCCAATGATCCTGATGCTGGGCTACCGTAACTTACCTCTCATATGATGGCTGTGATGTCGGCTGATATGGGTTGATGAGGGCGAGCAGCGATCGCCTTTTGAAGTGGAGTTTGCGAATTTATTTGACAAATTTTGTAAGTGGGAAAGAATACACGAAAACACATCATTGAGAAATTAAACTTTATAAAACAAAATTTTAGTAGTATTACGTACTCCTTATGTGCTTCTCTCTGAATCTGTTTGGGCCTATAAAACATTTTTGCAGTTAATAATAAGGCACGGTCTTGGGAATAAACCGTACTAGTTGTAATATTAAAATTTTATTAAATAATATGTGTTAGTTATAAATTTTATAACCCGATTCATGCAACCCGTTATTTTCATTTCTCATAATTTTCACTTTAAACCTCAATTTTTCTAGGTCTTATGGAAAGATTGTCTTTCAAAAGACGGACTCATATAATAGTGTTACACGTAAATAAAAATATCATTTTTTTAAAATAGGGAGTAATCCTCGTATTTTTTAAAATTAAATATTATAGTTTTAAATTTAAATATTATAAATTTCAACTCACATAATTAATCTTTTAAAAGTACAATATTTTTCTATTCCGGCATTCAAACACTCAGTGCAATATATGTACGTTATTTAAGTTAAAAAGTACAGTAATTAATTACGCCGTAAAGTTAGAATCTTTTTAAATGTTTGCTTTAAAAAATTTAAAACGCATGCACCATTTAATAGTTGACATGAATTTATTTAAAACAAAAACAAGCTAATCATTATCGATAATTTGATGCAGGTACAGTTATGGGAAAATCTGTCTTTGCATAAGTTTATGGAAAGATGAGTTTTTATCAAAATAATAAAAAGGTAAAGATTTTTATTGAAATATTAAAATTTTATTATGCAATGTACAATTGTTATAAAGTTTATGATCCGATTAATGTAGGGATGTCAATGGGGTCATGTAGGTACGGATTATGGCCGGTCTATACCCATGTCCACATAAAATTTTCATACACATATCCACGCCATTACCCATGACGGGTAAAATATTAAAATCCATTTCCACCCCCATCAGGTATAACCTAAAATTCACCCCCGCCCCATCACTGGGTCTCCATACCCACTCACATCCATTTTATTCACCCTATCTATATGTCCAAAAAAACCCTAAAATTTTACCTTAAAATAATAATTTTACGTTAATATTTTATTCATATTTATAAGAGAATATTATAAATAAAATATATGCATTATGAATAAATAACCGTTTATTATATAATAAATTAGTATGTACATAGTAGGTATAGTGGGGCGGGGCAGGGGTGGGGTGGGTGTAAACTAATATTCATGTTCGACCTACTACACATGACGGGTATCATTTTCATATCCGGATGCAGGGTGGACCTCCACCAAAAGCCGACCTACTGCCATCCCTAAATTATTGCAACCCAAAATAATTTTCTTCATTTTTTCCAATTTACCGTTTAAATATTATTCTTTCCATATCTTATAGAAACACTGTATTTCAAGATACGGACTCAATGGGACGGATGTGGGATGGACCTCCACCAAAAGCTGACCCACTGCCATCCCTAGATTATTGCAACCCAAAAGTTTTATTTTTCATTTATTCTAATTTACCGTTTGAATTTTATTCTTTCCATATGTTATACAAAGACTGTATTTCAAGAGACGGAGTCGATGCTGTAATACTCCTAAACAATCAAATTAATCGGCTACGGCATCGTTGTGGCTGAATTCGAAGACTCTTTCAATTTTGTTTCGCCCGCCGCAACAAATGTGCGCGGCTAAATAAGTAGATTAAAGGTTACCATGTCACTTGTGATTTGCCTTTTGGCATGGAGCTTGATTTTGGCCCCAGATGTGCAAAAAATATTGTTAGTATTGACCATTTGATACCAGATAACAGTAGATTATATGGTAGAACCGGTCTATGTGATAAGGGCCGATAAGGTATAAAACTAGAAATGAGACATGGTGAAATATTTAAATGTGTTAAATTTTGTCATGAAATTGTTTTAAATGATTTTGTATACTTAAATTATAAAGTATTGAGAATAATAGAATGAGAACATATTTACACACTTTTTTATGCGAAAACACACACACTTAAACACCTCATCTAATTGAAATAATTTGGTATTTGATAGAAAGTAAAACCTAAAAATATTGTGGTTGTGTATAAAGGTATACAATACAGAGTTATACATGGAACATGACATTAAAAAGCCCGAATCATAAAGGTATTCTTTCCTTAACCTACTTCTATTTCATCTATAAACGAAGTCGCCAGATAGATGGAAAAGAGGTCGTCGGACTAATCGAACCGATTGCATAGCACGGGCTTACGATCGGTAGTCAACGATCGGCGGCGAGCAACATGAGTAGCTACCGAGTGGAGTGGGTGGCGACTAGAAAAGTTGAGCAACGGGAGTGAAGCAACGCCGGAGGAGAGCTGGTTGTCGGAAAAGCTTGAAGAATGAAAGTTGGCAGGCGGTATTTTTGTTTTTTAAATTTTTTTTTTCAAAAAAGGATATAAAGACTAGAAATTTTGAAAAAATCTGACTAATACCATGATAAAAGGCCAAACCCACAAATACAGTAGCTGTGTGTATTGATATACATAATAAGTACAAATGTATACAAGACAAAGTCATATACATGGGATCATATATTACAAAACCCAATTAGGTTTTGAAATTGGAAGGAATAGGGTTTAGCAAAAGCCTTGCACATCGCCTCTCTCTAATCATGCGGCACTCCATTGTCTTCAATCTTTTTTCCCCATCTTTCCATTATGGGAGATGGGGAACACCAGTTTATTTTAATTTATGTTTTTGTTATTCAATAAGTGTGAGATTTGTCTCCACATATTAGTTTTGTTCTTAAACTTGTTCGATTAGATCGCTGTGGTCATGATGATAAATCGATTTAGTTGTTCACGTTGCTTGTTCAGATCGTGTGTTTGCAATTTTACTTGTAGTTTATTTTTAGGTTTCCATCAATTTGGGTTCGTCGAATTTGTGTTTTTTAAGGTGTTTACAGTTCAGAAAACATAGTCATGGTTGGATTAAGTGGTGTTACAGTTGTAGAAGATCCTTGTTGCGCAGTGATATTGATGTATGATACGCTCCTCTCTGCCAAGTGACCATGATTTTTGAAGAAAACCAGTTAATATCCCCGATGTTGATGTTACCATTTTTTTATTGGATCTTTGATCTGTAATAGTACAGACGATCAGTCGGGTTGACATGTAATTTGAATATCCTACAATAGATTGGTTATTGCTAGATGCTAGTTAGGTTGGATGTCAATTTCATTTATTGTAATCGTCGCAGGACATTTTTCCCAGCATCTTGGAATGAATGGTTTTTCAAAAATATAAATAAATAAATATATATATAACAAAGTCCAAATTAGAAAGGTATTATTTCCTTAATATATTTATATATTACAAAACCCAAATCAGAAAGGTATTATTTCCTTAAATGCTTGCATTCCATCTGTGACACTATAACAATGTTAGTTACAGTGTGATGTTCCTCGAGAAGGGCCCAAAAATGGTTGTTTCGTATTTGATATATTTCAACCTTACAAATTATTTTTAAAATGAGATTTGATATATTTAGTGAGTATTGATATTTACAGTGAAAATTCATAGTGAAATTGATATTAAATTATGTGATATTATTGTATTAGTGAGCCAATTCATTGAATACCTTCCTTCAAATGTGCAACCAACCATGAATATTCCATATTAAAAAACCCTTTGATTGCCGCCCCTTCTTCAGTTTTCTTCTCCGGTCTCCTTTTCCCATCTCCCCATTATTGGGAGAAGTGAAAACAATAATTTTTTCAATTGATATACTTTTGATGTTTATATTATTGAATCAGTATGGATATGTTTCAATACATTAGTACTGTTTTTTCGACATGATAGATTAGATTGATGTGTCCATGATGATTATTCAATATAATTGTTCAAGTGGATGTGTTTTGTTCGATATAGTTTTACAGATCGTGTGTTCGTAATTTCGTTTGTGTTTCTCTATTGAAAGTTCCGTTCTCCGCTTAGTTTACAGTTTGGACAATATTTTTGGATGAAGATCAAGTGGTGTTACATCTGTTGTAGATCCCTATTTGACATAGTGATATTAATGCTGATACCCTCCTCCTCACCAAGTGGTCATGATTTTTGCGGAAGCGAGTTAATATCCCTGGGGGCGACATTACAGTTTTTTATTGGTTCTCTTATCTGTAATAGTACAAACGATTAGTCTGGTCGACATGTAATTTGATTATCCTTGCAATAGATTGTTATTCCCAGAGGCTATTTAGGTTGGATGTCAATTTCACTTATTGTAATCGCCGATGGACATTTTTCCCAACATCTTGGAATGATTGATTTTTCAAAAAAAAAACCCATGAACATTCCATATTAGTATTTTCTTTAATGCCACATACTATACTATTCAAGATCTAGGAACAAACTTTTGCACGCAGAAATCCATGAGGTTCAACCACATCATTGTGCTATCTACGCCATAAGAATGTTGTCTGACTTGGAAAGAATAAAGAGTAATGTGGTGTCTAACAATGAAAGTCCCAGTCACAACACTGCCATGCTATCATATGACAACACTTTATTTTGATGCAACTATATATTCATATCGAATATGTCTAGGATGTGCATGCAATCTTACAAGGGCTCTCAAGTGTATGGAGGATCGCTATACATATCACTCGTTTATACACCAAAACAGAGAGAATCCCTCGCCCTGAACCAGATTACTCACAGACCTAGGAGAGAGCATTCAAATAGAACGAATTTAAAAAGACACACAAATAGTTGATTAATACAGCCAGGAATCAAAATGAAGATTTATCGAATTTTGGCCTCATTATTGATAATATAGTCACTTTTTTAGCTAAATATGATTGCCTGTAACTGATCTGGATCATATGGCATGAAAATATTGTAATTCACACTTTAACTCAGTATGCTAAAAACTCAGTGAATTCCAGTTCTTAGTGGGATCATATCCCAACCATTGTAACACATCTTTGGAATGAATAAAATCACAATCTTTTACCTCAAAATTAATATTGTGAAAAATCACGGAGCATGAATTTGACATAGCAATCAAGTTTGTGGACTATTTTGCCAATGACTAAATTATTTTTTTTGGTCCTCAACATATTGCAATACAATCGTTTGGTCCCCAAGGCCAATACCACATTTGTTCAGCAACTAACAAATATAAAATAGTTCATTTAGTCACCAAGATGGTTTTTAAGGTGATTTTGGAGACCATAAAAAAACTAGTCAACTGAAAACTACCTTGAAAACCATGATCAAATACATTATTTTGAATTTGTTGGATACTGAAAAAATACGGTATTTGTCTCATAAACAAAATGATGGTATAAGATCATAAGTTAACGACCAAAAACCAATTTAATCTTTGCTAAATCTACCCGCATTTGGAGGATGTGATAAATTATGAATTTCGTGATAAAAAATTCAAATTAAATAGGGAAAATGACCCTGTCCGCCATGGTTGACATTTTGAATGCCCTAGTTTCTCAACCGTTTGACTCTGCAATCTGCATCAATACCACGGTTAAGGAGATTTGAGAATTGAAGCGGAGGAAATGGCGAGGGAAGGAGCTGATCGGAGGAGGGAGATGCTCGCGAACAACGAAGCCACGATCGACTCCACGCTGACCCTGATTGAAACACTTTTGAACAAATTGGAACTGGTTATGTTCGATTATCGCGGTTTGGATGATCTGAAGTTGGAGCTGAACCTCGTCCAAAATCTCATCCGCCGTGTGAGGTTTATGAAGAGGAGCCAATCTTCCGTCCTGTTTCCATTTTTTGAGCGGTTGCGGCACTTCTATTTTCTGCTTCGGAAGGAGAGCGCGTTTGTCTATGAAATGGTTGCAGAAATCGCCAAATTCCGAGAAATCCTTGGCGGTTTCCGGCGAGAATTTTGCGAATTGAATACTAGCCTGTTGGATGCGGTATTGGAAAAAATACCGGCCGGAGTTGACTGGAGAAAGCTGAAGTTGGAGCTGAAGCTAGTCAGAATGTTCTGCCAGTGCGCTATCAATGGGAGAGACAGTGAAGGTAACGATTTCTTCCTTTCTGATGTAAAAACTGGCGTTGATGAGAATGCAAAAGAGCTGTATTATTGTCTTGTTAAGTTAGAGGCCTCAGGAAAAGGGCTTGATCTTGGAATGGATGAATCCCTTGCTTCATTTCGAGAGTCATTGACTGCAAGCTGTGAAAATACTAAAGTTTGGGTCCGTGATTTGTATAGCAGCATGTCGAATCCTATATTGACATCTAGCACTCATCCTTGGATTTGTTCTGAGTTGATTGGATTTCTTGATTATCTGCTGGAGTGTCTTAGGGGTATTATGGATTGGAGGGAAGCTTCTGATCCAAAGATCAAAGAATTGATTGACCCCTTACTGAAGAATTTGAGATTCTTGAAGAATTTCGTTCTATTTGTTACTTTTTGGGTTGAAAAGCTGCAGATATTGGAAAGTTTTCTTATCTACTGTCAAGTTTCAGCTATCCATGCTGCGTGCCTTTGTTATATGTTTTGGTTTTACAGCGATGATGATCGTGTGTTACGTGACTTGGAGCTGAAAGGTTCTGATTTAGTTGAGAAAACTAAGCCAGTCCATACCATCATCTTTGATGACCAGGTCACTCAGAAGTGTATGGAAACTTTGATGACTTTAAGACCGTCCAGACCATCATCTTTCGTACTAGTGGTGCAAGAAATGCATGTCATGGCGGATTTTGTTGATTCCTTGGTTGATAAACTCCTGGAGTTGTTAGATGCAAGAACCGGTTGTATGATCTCGTTGGACAACACAGTGTGGATGCTTTGGGATGGACTTGAATTATGTAGGACCTTTCTCAAGCGGCAAAAGATGTTTAATGGTCTAAGCCAAGATGAGAAGGATGTTCTAAGAGATTTAGTCTATGAAGGAGCAATGGTAATATTCCAACTTTACATGTTCAGAAGAGAAGAAAGGTTGGCCGAGGAAATAAAGGTCAGGATCTGTCAGCTAACAAAAAAGGCTGATCCTTTTAAAGCAAAACTTGTAAGGAAGTTAAAGAGACAATAGATTCTCTTACTGGAAGATGACAAAGTTGTTGGTCTTGATACTGAAGCTGAAGAATTAAAGAATATACTAATAGCTGGACCAAATTCAAGGGAGTTGGAAATTGATGCAATAGGGGGCATGGTCGGAGTGGGGAAGACAACGTTAGTAAAGAAGGTTTACCATGACTCTGTAGTTATTAACCACTTCAAATTCCGTGCATGGTGTAATGTTCCTCGGGCGCATTCCATAGATAATATGTTGATTGAGATTTTACACTGTATTGTTCCTTATGGTTCTATCTGTGACTCAGATGATGGTCAGTTAGCTGAGCTATTGCGCAGGTATTTGGAGCACGAGAGATATCTTGTAGTTTTGGATAATATTTGGGAGTACAGTGATGCATGGAATGTCCTCGAGGGTTGTTTTCCAGATCAATATAATGGAAGCAGGATTCTCTTGACAGGTCTGAGAAATCACCCCATAATTAGTTGTCATTATACAATAAAACTCCGACAACTAAGTGACGACATGTGCTTAGAATTACTAATGCAAAAGTTAGCAGGCAGGGATCAAGAGTTTCTGCAATTCCAGCCACTGTGGCATGTTGCAAAACTATGTAGGGGCCTGCCTTCAATTGTAGTCACTGTTGCTGGTATTCTTGCTGATTCAGGAGAGGTTGTTTGGAAAGAAGTTGTTGCCAGCATGCTAA
This sequence comes from Rubia yunnanensis, assembly GCA_037428765.1. Taxonomy (NCBI): domain Eukaryota; kingdom Viridiplantae; phylum Streptophyta; class Magnoliopsida; order Gentianales; family Rubiaceae; genus Rubia; species Rubia yunnanensis. The sequence continues at coordinate 1,130,660 of CM075063.1, read as the reverse complement.
AAAATTCCCACTTTCCCATAAATGAATACTTGAATTACATTTGGGAGCTGGGCTACCAGCATCTCCCTGACTATTTGAAGCCTTGCCTTCACTATATGGCAGCATTCCCTGTTGGTTACGAAATTTCTGTCAAGAGGTTATTGTGGTTGTGGTTAGCAGAAAGGTTTGTCAAGCAGAATGTGTTGAAGGACCTAGAGGATACAGCTGAGTATTATATTGTGGATCTCGTTAGAAAGAACTTTGTTATGGTAACCAAGCAGGGATCCATAGGCAAAGCCAAAACTTGCCGGATACATGATTTTGTGCGCCAGTTTTGTTTGGTGAAATCCAAAGAGGGAAATTTCTTACAGCGGATGGGGGAGGATGATGATTTTTCTGATTTTGACAATTCGCAATGCTTGCAGCGCTTGTTCATTTACGCACAACCAAAAGATTTTGCTGAGTCGAGCATCTTTACTTCCAGGTTGAACTCTCTACTATTCCATTCTAAAGCTGCTAGTCTTCTTGCCACAACCTACACTTTGCCCTTTTCTTTTCGCCTCAAGCTTCTCGTGGTTCTAGATTTAGGACAAATCAATATAGGTTTTGTTTTTCCTGATGAAATAACCACCCTAGTGCAATTGAGGTACTTAGCAGTTCTGGGACTGATGAAGGCAGTTCCTGTCACAATAGTCAATCTCTCGAATTTGGAAACCCTTCTATTGACAACTCAACTGTCAGTTAATGATCAGGGAGATTTTTCATTGCCTGGTAGTCTTTTGTCCATGAGGAATCTGAAGCATCTACATGTACAGGGTTGTTTGGTTAGTACCAGTTTTCGCAAAGACAATAACCATGGATACTGTATATCCATAAATACAATAAATGTTCGGTATCTGTGAATGATTTAGTGCGAGAGATCGAGAAAGAACAGAAAATCTGGGGAAATCAGGGTCTGAAAGTTTTGCATTCATCCTAACAGAGGTCGATTAGTAGTATTATGCTGGTATTGCCAGATTGTCTGAATTCTTATAGTACTGTATATCCATGTTTATGCTCTCTGATTAGTACAAAATTCTTTCTTACTTAAGTCTTTGTTTCAGTTGCCATTATTTACTTGGTTATTGCTTATTTAGCTGTTTCCACTCTCAGAATATGGAAGTTGATGTGAACTTGAAGCATTGGTCTGAACGTTCTGTTGCTTGATTACTCAGCTTGACTACAATACAGGCAATACTAGTAATACACTCAACTAAATATCTTGTTTGTGCAACATTTTCTAGGTTCAATCCTTGTTTACTTACTTAGTAAGTTAATACTTTTCAACGGAAGATCGATTTTCTGCTAGTATGGTTCGAAGAAATCCTGCTCATTTGAACCATATCTTAATGTTGCACCTCTGCAAAAAAATAAAATAAAAATGAGGCTATGACTTTCAATATTTAATGGGTGTGTTTGACGGTGTTTATAGATTGCTATGCTTATAAGTTAAGCGGCTTTTGGTGTTTGATGTTTGGTGAACTTAAAAAAAAACTGTTTGTCAAAAGCATAATATAGGGCGAAAAGTATAAGTTGGTTTTCCAGTGCTTTCAAATTAAGTTACTCTCTCTGTCTCAATCAAGCTTGCACGTAATCTTTTTCACGGTCTCCAATAAATACGTACAATAATGAAAAATAAAAAGCTAGTATTTATACTCCGGTGTCATTACATAGCCACTTTCCAGTTTCACTTGGCTGAATACTCCCTCTGTCCCAACAGTAATGACATGTTTACTTTTTCACGATTTTCAGTGATCATGTTTGCCTGTCAATATTTCTACCTACATATATCATTTTCGCATAAAAAAATGATATTTATAAAATATGTGTTAAGACAAATTCAACAATATCTGACATGAATCACATGATATATATATATTATGTATATATTAATTAATATTTATAGTCAAAGTTTAACAAATTTGATTTTGAAAAAGTAAACATGTAATTACTGATGGGACGGAGTATATTTATGACTATCCGGAGTCAAAACAAAGTTCAAATTATTGCATACTAGTATTCATTAGCGTGTTTAGAGAATTGTTATCTTACAATAAGTGGATTTATCAGAATACTTATAAAAATCATAGAGTTCGTGACTAATTAGTGGGCGGTGCTTTGAATTTTTTATCCAATAATACACTATTAGAAAGAGGACTTCTTCTTCTTCTATTAACCCACTCTGCTTCTAAATAGAATAGACTAATTGGGGTTTAGTCAAGAGGAAGTTGGTACGGTGTCGTTCCGTGGTGCTGGGAAGGTTCAGTAAAGAAGGTTCTTTTAGCCCCAACCTGTAATTTGCCTTTAGGGCAGGGTGTTCATCGGTCCAAGACCGGACTGGAACCAGTTAGGATTGAAATCGGAATCATCAAAAATCTTGGATTGAAAATTGGACCGGTTAGTGGGTATTTTGGATCGGAATCGGACCGAAATAATTTTGATCTTAGATCGGTCCGGACCGGTTGGACCGAATTCTAGTATACTTTATTTTTTTACTTTACATTTTGCTATAAAAAATGTCAAATCAATATTTTTTCCCCTTAAAACATAGTAAAATAGAAGTTATTAGAAAAATTCACCTCAAAATATTAGAAGAATACTAGTTGCCATGAATAAATCTAAACTAGTATTTTAAACTAATTCATTATCATTTTAAAAAAATATGTAGAAGTAAAATATCGATCCATCCGGTTCAGATTGGAAAAAATCCAATTTTGAACCAAACCAAACCGGAACCCGAAATCTTAAAAAAACATGGATCAAGGACCGGATCGGAATTTCATTTATACAATTCCGATCCTTATATTTCCAATCTGATCTAGTCCATTTTACCAATCCGGACCGGATCATGAACACCCCTACTTTAGGGTAGAGCCCCTCCTCTTTTATGCCACATGATTTGAAGCAATTAATGACCATGTCAATGTTCAATACCTAGTGCTATAAAGAGAGGACCATTTATGTCACCATTGAAACACAATTCACATGGAGTTCCATTTGCAAGTAGTTACTCCATTCTTCTAGTCTTGTTTTATACAAACTTTAGAGATAACACTTTGATCGAACTAGAAATAGGCCCAACTTAGCAGTTTTGTAAGTTTAGGGGTTAATAGTGTTTAAAGAAAATGTAAAGGATCAAAAGTTCACGATGATAAGAGTTTAGCAGTCACAAAACCTATTTGCCATATGTAATATTCCTTCTGTTTCACTAAGAGTGACACACTAGATTTAGGCTCTTAGATTAATGTGAAAAAAATAAGAGGTTGAAATTGAGTGTGGAAAGTAAAAAATTGAATGAGTTGATGAGATTGTAGGAATAATGCCAAAAATAAAAAGTGTGATTTAAGAAAATATTTCAATAAGGTAATTGTGCCACTCTTAGTGAAACGAAGGAAGTACTATATGGACCAAAATTATTATATTTACACAGTAAGCCCTCCGCTTTTATATAGTTTTTAGAAAAAAACTTCATTCCAATTAAAATATATAATAACTGCATAATGATCCATGTCTAAAGTTTATGTTGTATAAAACAAAATTTTGTGATAATTATATTCTTTAATATTAAAGTGAACGAGTTATTGGTTATGAATAAAATTAAGGTTTTAATCCTTGAATGTGTTTTCTGTTCGCTAGATTTTTTTATTATAATGTAGTAAATTTTCATGATACATTGGTGTGCCAATGTGAATTCATTGAATTAGCTATGTGTAAGTAACGTGATTTGTAAGTAAAGTCTTAAAGTTCGATTAAGGCAAAGTTTTGGGAAAGGCGGTCTTTCCATAGGCTTATGGAAAGACGGGGTTTGATTAGAATAATAAAAGGTAAAAGGTCTTAGTTGCAATATTAAAGTTTTAGTATGAAACATGTAGTAGTTATAAAATTTATAATCCGGTTCATGCAATCCGAAAATTTTATCTTAATTTCTTCTATTTTACACTTTAAACCTTGGTCTTTCCATAACTTATGGAAAGACCGTCTTTCAAGAGACGAACTCTTGGATTAAATTGTATTAAGAAAATTAAAAATTGTGTTTTTCCCTTTCATTACAAATTATGATAATTCAATTTATTCGACTTGTTTCAACCCGAAAACCAAAATTTAAATTTGGAATAGTTTATTCAATTTTCTTGGCAGTATAGTTCAGTTTCGGCATCTGAATTTTTAGAGGCCAGCCCAATTAAATTGAATTGAGTAACCCAAAACCCGATTAAAATAACTCGACGCTTACCTTTAAATTATAGCACATTTCACTACCAACAAAATCAATTCAACACCAATATACTCGCCTCCACGTCGGTAAGTAGAATATACTCCTTCTGTCCAGGTCAAATTGCACAAATTTTTTCACGCTCATCAAGAAACCTGTCTAACCATTCATATATTTAACGGCAAACAAAAACTTACTTTTGAGAAATTACTTGTTATGACGAATCTAATAATATCATATTATTTCTTATATATTAAAATACGTGATCAAAGTTTCATAGAGAATAATGTTAAATAGTACCAGTGAAGTTTGAGGTGGGCCGGGGTATTGGAAAAAATTGTCATCGTGCTTTGCAGGATAAAAATAGTGTTAGTGGCAGTGGAGTTCCCACAAAAGACGACCCGAAATAGTCCTTAAAATTGACTCCGGGTCTCCGGTACCCATGTTAACAGCTAGCCACGAACAAGTCTCTCTGCCATAAATATCCACTGTGTGTGTGTCTCTGTGTGAAACCTTTTGAAGACTTATTCGGGCGCCGCCCGCGACCCGAATAACCCAAATTCATTAAACTACAAAATATCTATTTCCATTTTGCCGCGTTGTTAAGGGCTCTCTCCATAACCCCATTCTGTTAGAGCGCGTCATACATACTACTAGTACAAATACACTAAATACTCTCTCCAGTATCCGTATCTCTATCTTTGCACACACCGCAAATCTCGCCGCCTCCTCCCGCATTCTCTCTGTTTGGTCGATTTCTCCGCCGCCGACATTCAGCCGCCGGAGATTCTCCGATCTGTAGCCCCGCCGCCGCCTCCTGATGGTGAACCGCGACGCAGCTGCTGGCGGTGAGTGTTCTCTTCGATTCTTTGTGTTTTTTTAGTACTGTATTTTGCTGTTGCGGTGAGTTTTGGATTCGGATTGGTGTGGATTTGAATTAGGTGTAGACTGAGGTGAAGTGCCTAATTTCTGAGAGATTTTATGATGCATATGTGTGTTTTTGGAGGTTTATGAGGAATGCGTTTGAATTTGGTGGAATTTGTTTGTCTCTGAAAGCTTAGATCCGTTTGCTATCAGTTATATCCATGTTCCGGCGAAAATTAATTTCCGGTCGTTGTTCGATTCAGTTTTTAGTGTATTTTGCTGTTGCGGTGAATTTTGGATTCGGATTGATGTGGATTTGAATTAGGTGTAGATTGAGGTGAAATGCCTAATTTCGGAGAGATTTTCGAATGCATATGTGTGTTTTTGGAGTTTTATGACGAATGCGTTTGAATTTGGTGGAATTTGTTTGTCTCTGAAAGCTTAGATACGTGTTGTCCTTTTCTCCGCTCGTCGTTTCATGTTCCGGCCAAAATTTTAATTTCCGGTCGTTATTCGATTCAGTGTTTAGTGTATTTTGCTGTTGCGGTGAGTTTTGGATTCGGATTGTTGAAGATGAGGTGTGGATTGAGGTGAAAGGCCTGATTTCCAAGAAATTTTCGAATGCTTCTGTGTTTTTGGAATTTTTTGACGATACGTTTGAATTTGGGGGAGTTGTTTGTCTCTGAAAGCTTAGATCCGTTTGCGATCGAGAATATTCGTGCTGTCTTTTTCTCCGTTCGTCTTTTCATGTTCCGGCCAAATTTTATTTCCGATTCAGTGTTTTCCGGATCCGGAGTCTCCTCTGAATCGGTTTCTTACTTTCCGATTCGATTCCGGCGGACGTCTGTAAAAAGTGTTCCTATTTTAGAAACCGGATATTCCGATTTGAGATCCTATTTTGTAGCAGAGATATGAACGCCTTTCTTAATTAAGTATGCGATAAAAAATTAGTTTAATTAAGTATGCGATAGAAATAATAAAAATATATTTTTCCCTGTTTCAGTTTTGTTAACCATCTTTGGTTATCTGTCTTTTTTCTTGTTGCCCATCTGTTTTTAGCCCCTCTTGCCGTCTCGAGGAGACACGGAGACACCAATAATCACTCCCATGATCTGCCACGTTGACATGTGGAAGCATGCGCCACACATATTTTGATTCTACCTGATCATCAATTCTTGAAAGCGAAATCTTTAAATATTTCTTAATATTTATTCTCTTTTTAACAAAAAAAGTAAACCTCCTTTGTTAAGATTCCTCTTTCATGCCATGATCTTGTATTTGAATTTTTTGAGTTTGTTTATTAATATCAGTCTCCATCAATTACAAAAAGAAGTAATACCTTTTACACTTCTCTTAGGTCTTAAGATACCTTGATAGTTTGAGATTTAATAAATTCTATATTTAAAGCACGCTATAAACCACATGAATCTTTTGTAGGACAATCTTAAGGGTCCAGTTATTATAAGTTCTATATTTAAGCACATTATAACCACGTGAATCTTTTGTAGGACAATCTTAAGGGTCTAGTTATGTATATGTAACCTAATCCTTTTTTTGAACGGAAGAAGATTATCCAGTGTTCTCAATTAGTTTTTTATAAAACTAAACTAAAATTGATAGAGTTTGTCTCTTGAAAGACGATCTTCCATAGGCCATGGAAAGATCAAGGTTTAAACGGCAAATTAGAAGAAATGAAATAAAATTTTAATACTACATGTTGCATACTCAGCCTATTTTGCACATAATTTTTTTTGGTCAAAGACCACATATTTGAATAGGTATATGAACAATAATTTTATCTTACGAGATATGGTTATATTCGTCGTAACATTTAGTTTCTAAATATTAAATTTTTATTTACAGTCAAACATGTTTATTGGAGATCGTGAAATGATTCTGACAGAGGGAGTGTAAAATTTTAATATGACAACTAAAATCTTTTACCTTTTATTATTTTAATTAATAAATATTTTCCCCAAAATAAAGACGGTATGGAAAGACCAAGGTTTAAAGTGTAAATTAGAAGAAATTAAGATAAAATTTTTGGGTTGCATGAACCGGGTTATAAATTTTATAACTACTACATGTTGCATACTAAAACTTTAATATTGCAATTAAGACCTTTTACATTTTATTATTCTAATTAAACCCCGTCTTTTCATAAGCATATGGAAAGACCATCTTTTCCAACACTTTGCCCCAAAACTTTGCCTTAATGATAAAAATAATAGATCAAAATTAAGCAAAATAATAGTTCTTTTCTCAAACTAAAACTAAATATCCTAAAAAAATAGGAATAATAAGACTAAAACTAAATTAAATAGCATGAACAAAGAGAGCATAGCCTTTTTACTAATTGATGAGTGCATAAAATTTCAGGATAAATTATTATGGATATTTGTTTAATCAATAAATTCCTTATATGTTGATGCATAATTGGTGTTTTGAAAGTTTTAACTGTAGAAGACAATTTAGTGAATCTCTAGCTGAAAAGAAATAAGAATATGGCTTTGGAACCTTCCTCCTTATGTGAAGACATTTAGAAAAAGGAAAAATAGCCGAATTAAAGTTGATCCAACGTGCGCGGAGTGTCCAACCTCAAACAACAACTACCACAATAAGCGGCATCTTTGTGTGGTGATCGTTGAGATCACAAACTCCTCCATCTCTACTTTAATAAAAACGATGATTCACGTAATTACAACAGCAAATATTCTGTGAATCACATTCTTTTCCAATTCTGTTTGTTCTTCTTCTCTATTTATATTAAGTGTTTCCAAAGAACTATTTTGGTTGTGGGATTTGTTTTGTCTGTTCAAACTGTTCATAAATACCACCACCCTGTATAAAAAAATCTGTTCTTTAGTCTTTTTGTTCAGATCATGCCCTTGAATTATCTTTAAGGGTTTGATTCAAAACAAGAAAGAAAAAGTAGTAATCTTGTGCAAATCCTTTGTTCATTATGGAAGGGAAGAAATACATCACGACAGAAGAGCTGCGGAAGCACAACAAGCGCGAAGACGTCTGGATCTCCATCAATGGCAAAGTTTACGACGTCACGAATTGGCTCTCGAAGCACCCCGGAGGCGAGGAGCTGATCATGAATCTCGCCGGACAGGATGTCACGGACGCCTTCGTGGCTTTCCACCCCGGCAGCGCCTGGAAGCACCTCGACGGGTTCTTCACCGGGTATTACCTGAAAGACTTCGAGATCTCCGAGGTTTCCAAGGATTATAGGAAGCTGCATTCGGAGTTTGCGAAAGCTGGGCTGTTTGAGAAGAAAGGCCATCTGGTGATCTATTCACTGACCTCCATTGCGATGATGTTCGCTGCCTGTTTATACGGTGTGTTCTGCACAGACAGTTTCCTGCTCCATATCCTCTCCGGCGCAATTCTAGGGCTGGCGTGGGTGCAGGTCACTTTCTTGGGTCATGATTCCGGTCACTACCAGATGATGTCGACGAGAGGATTCAACAAGTGCGCCCAGATCCTCACCGGGAACTGTCTCACCGGAATCAGCATTGCCTGGTGGAAATGGACACACAATGCTCACCACATCGCCGTCAACAGCCTGGAATACGACCCGGATCTCCAGCATCTCCCTGTTTTTGCCGTCTCCTCCAAGTTCTTCACCACTCTCACCTCCAGATTCTACCACAGGCAGCTGACCTTCGACGCCCTGTCCAGACTCTTCGTCAGCTACCAGCATTTCTCGTACTACCCCGTCATGATCGTGGCGCGATTCAACCTCTACCTCCAGACATTCCTCTTGCTCTTCTCCACCCGGAGAGTCCCGGACAGAGCCATGAACATAGCCGGAATCATGGTCTTCTGGACATGGTTCCCTCTCCTAGTCTTCTCCCTCCCGACATGGCCCGAAAGAATCCTCTTCGTCCTCACCAGCTTCACCGTATGCTCCTTCCAGCACATCCAGTTCACCCTCAACCACTTCGCGGCTGATGTCTATGTCGGCCCCCCTCAGGGCAACGACTGGTTCCAGAAACAGACTGCGGGATCCATTGACATCAAGTGCCACCCGTGGATGGACTGGGTGTATGGCGGGCTCCAGTTCCAGCTCGAACACCATCTGTTCCCGAGGTTGCCGAGGACACATTTGAGGAAAGTGTCTCCTGTTGTTCAGGAGCTCTGTAAGAAGCACAATCTCCCTTACAGGAGCTACTGGTTCCTCGAGGCTAATGTTAAGACAATCGGTGTTCTTAGGGAGGCGGCTATGAAGGCGAGGGATGTTAACATTGTGCCCCAGAATTTGGTCTGGGAAGCCTTCAACACCCATGGCTGAGTGTAGCTTTTTTGAGGGGTTTAGTGTTTTTATATAATCCTCCTTTTTGGGAGGTTTTGGTTTTACAGTCTCTGCTTTTGCATAAATTTTGTAAATCGGCCAAAGAACAGGGGAAATTTAACAATATAATGGCTCAGTTCAATTGCTGACATTTATTTGTGAATTCTTTTAAACTCTTATCTTATGCTTTAATGGAGTTTGGTGTTTTTTTTAACACTCTCATCATTAATGTGGAAACTCGAAACACCATATCTGGAAACTTTATTTTCCTAACTATTTGCCTGATGTCTGGAATGTTAGATAATTTTTAATTTATCGTAGAGCATTTTTGCAAGCCGATCTGATTGTCAGACTTCCTATCCCCTTATGCTCGCCTCCTTCATCGTTCCCACGATGACGGTTAGTTCCGCTTGTACTGGGGATAGGAAGTATTTCAATTATGCCTTTCCATACCTGGGTTTACAAGACATGAGAGAATTAGAAAAAGGGAAATAGTCAGAAGACGAGTGAGAAACAAGATAGGAGATGTTCATGAATGGGCTTTCTTCATTAAAAACAATTCTGTTAAATTTTAAAAATTCCATGAAATATATGGATTTTTTAAATTAGTATTCGTGTGAGATTTAGTGCTAGCTGATCCTAGATCATGACAATTGACAACAAAGGTTTATAATCTGCAACAAAATGGCCAAAATCAAATTTAGGTCCTATTCTCATGAATATCAAAATCAAACCAACTAAACTAAATTACTCCTCCGTCCCATCGGTATATGCACGTGTTAATTTTTATAAATTGATCAAAATTCTTTTTGATCGTTAATATATTTATTTATGCACATTTAAAAATAATAAAAAGTTGATATTATGAAATTATTTTTAACCGTCAATATCTCTATTTGTGCACATTTAAAAATAATAAAAATTTGATAACATGAAAATGGATGTTACAAGACCCCACATGATAGTTTATTACCTTATATATTACTTTTTTTTAAACTAACTAATTCTGACTAAATAAATAGTGTTTGTTCAAATACATCTGGCATAGAGGAAGTAAATTAAAATTGTACGATCAAGCTGAATTAAAATACAGATTGAAAAGAAAATAACATGTACTGCATTAAATTCAAATTTGGGAATTTTGCATTGTCAATAAAACTTCGTGCCACTGCCACTGCCACTGCCACTGATAAGTTTGCATGCCACTGCCACTGATAAGTTTGCACCGCGATCCATTCCGTGTATTTTTATTGGCTACAGCCCTCGTCACAAGGGCTTCCAGTGTCTCGACTCCACTTCTAGGCGTATCTATGTTTCTCGCCACGTTCGCTTTGATGAAACCTTATTCCCTTATGTCTCATCTTCCTCGGACACTCGCTCTATTTCAGATCTGGAAATTTCATCATTTTTTGATGGAGCTGTTACTTCATCGATTGGGGCCACCACGCCTGTGCCTGTTCCAGCCCCCTCCTTCACCACCATCTTCCATCTGGATGGCCGACCCGGACCCAGCTCCTCGGCCAATGGCCACCACACTTCAGCTACTGGCCATCACTCCTCAGCCACCGTCTCAGCCACCGGTCACCACGTCTCAGCTAGTATCAGTCATCCTTTCTCCAGCGACTTCCGATGGCCACTCTCCGGTCACCGCAGCTCGATCTTCCTCGGCGTCATCAGCTGGATCGACGCTGATACGAATTAGGTTTATTTATTTATATTTATTTATTAGGATTTTTAGAAGATAACACTATACTCTTTTTCCCACTAGGTTTTTTAATGAGGTAGTGTGATCATTTATTTTATTTTAGAATAAGGCTCATTAATTCTGCCATGCTGGCCTTTGAAGAATTAATGTTTCGGTCATGCATTTATTTTAGTGTTTAGAATATTTAGTTATGATTTGATTAGAATTAGATTTTGTAAGATTAGATAAGCCAATATTCATTCAGGATTTATCTTGAAGAATATAGCCATTTATTTTAGGTAGTTCAGTTAAATATGGTTTTAGCTTCTTAAAGCTGTCATAATCCTTTTCAGTTTCTTATTTGTATTTGTTTGAAGGCCATACCTATGTACTATAAATAGGGGTGGTATTCAACATTATTTTTACCTTACAACCTTTCATCAATCAAATATACAACCTTTTAAGTTCATACTCTTTGCTTGCGAGCTATTCCATTGTTGCTTAACCCCGAGGGCTAGTTAAGTATCAATAAACCTTGTAATCTGATCCTGAGGGCTAGTTAGAGAGCAAGTTGAAGTTAGGTGTACCCCGAGGGCTAGACTCCTGAATTTCGTGCGAGATAGTGCGGGTTTGCAGATCCCTTCACTAGATCAAAGTTATTAATTCCGCAAATCGTGAGTCTTCGCAAGGAGATTCATATCAGACTCCTCCAGCTTTGCCGCCTCAGCTTCGTACCCATCAGATGGCCACTCGGTCTTCTACTGGTGCTATTCAACGCCGGGATTATTCGGATATTATTACTCATGGTCTCACTGCCGCACTCCTCTCTCAGACAGAGCCTACTGATTATCGCTCTGCCCTTTAGGATTCAGCCTGGTTTTCAGCCGTGGATGATGAGATGGCCGCTCTTCGTGGTCAACACACTTGGGATTTGGTGCCTCGACCTTCGAATGTCAACATTGTTATCTCCATATGGGTCTATAGGCTCAAGTAAGGACCAGATGACACTATTGAGCGTCACAAAGCTAGACTTGTGGCGCAGGGTTTCTCCCAGATTCCGGGTTTTGATTTTGACCATACATTCAGTCCTGTGGTAAAAGCCTCCACTGTTAGGACTGTTCTCGCCATAGCCACCATGCGTTCCTGGCCACTTCATCAGTTGGATGTCAAGAACGCTTTCCTTAATGATGTTCTTGATGTTCCAGTCTACATGAAGCAGCCCGTTGGTTATCAGGATTCTGTCCATCTAGACTATGTTTGTCGCTTGTGAAAGGCCATTTATGGTCTTAAGCAGGATCCCCGGGCTTGGTTCCAGCGTTTCAACAGTTATCTGACACAACTTGGTTTTCGGTGCAGTTCAGCCGATACTTCTTTATTTGTTCTTTCGAGAGGGTCTTCGTTGTTGTATCTACTTGTGTATGTGGATGACATCATTTATAGGCAATGACTCGACTCTTCTTCGTCAGTTCATTGATCGGACACACAGAGAGTTTGCGATCAAGGATCTTGGTGCTCTTCATTACTTTCTTGGTCTTGAAGTTTCGCCTACCTCCTCAGGGCTACTGCTTGGCCAAGCAAGGTATGCTCGTGATATTTTGAATCGGGCCGGTATGTCTGACGCGACACCTGTTTCTACTCCATTTGTTGCTGGTTCTTAGCTTCACAGCTCTACCAGTCCTCCATTTCGGGATCCTAAACTTTATCGTTCTCTTGTTGATGCTCTGCAGTATCTCACTATCTCTCGCCCGGATTTGGCATTCTCGGTCAACACGGTGAGTCAGTATCTTCAGGATCCCAGAGATGACCATTTTGCTGCTGTGACTCAGATGTTGCGGTATGTTCGTGGCACTCTTCATTTTGGTCTCAAGTTTTGTTCTGCTAGTACTCCTGATGTGTTAGGGTACTCTGATGCTGATTGGGCTCGCTGTCTGGAGACTCGTTGGTCCACTTATGGTTATGCGGTTTTTCTTGGTGGGAATCTGGTTTCTTGGAGTGCTAAGAAACAGCCCACTCATTTGCTTCGTGATCTTCGGGTTCCACTTTCTAGTTCACCACTGTTGTTATGCGATAATAGTAGTGCTATCTTCTTGGCTCAGAATCCGGTGGCGCACAAGCGGGCAAAGCACATCGACATCGACTACCATTTTGTCCATGAGTTGGTGACATCCGGAAAGCTGCGCGTTGCTCATGTTCCGACTTCTCTTCAGATTGCAGACATTTTCACCACGGGGCTCTCTCGTCTGCTGTTCGAGTTCTTCAGGTCCAAGCTATGCGTCGGCGAACATCTGACGCTTTGCTTGAGGGGGGGTGCTAGAGTAAATCAGACTCCTGATTAGATTATGATTTATTCTGATTAGAGTTCTTTCCTTATTACACCTCTATTGTACTCTATATATATTCATATACCAATAATACAATTCATTACGGTAAATCATTCTGTCAAGTATTCCCATATTTTCGTGTTTGGCACCATAGATTTAGCTATTGCTAACTTTTACAAATTAAAATATCTAGAGAGAATTGAGTGAAATGAATAAAGTGTTTAATGAATGATTGATAACGATACATTTTTTGCCATTAAAAATATATAGTACTCCCTCCTGTACACTTTTTGGTCAACTTTCTCAAAACATGTTTGACCATAAATTTCACTAGTATATAGACACCAATATCATCATGTGAAATATTGTTGGATTCCCTGCATGATGTATTTTCTAAATATCAAATTTTAACACACTGTTAATATATGTAACTAAAGTTATCATTGGTCAAACATGACCTGATAAAGTTGACCAAAAGTGTGCACATTCGACTGAGACGAAGGGAGTAAATAAATTAGAAAAAGATACGAAAATAGAACGTATATCAAATATAGTGAGCCAGAAGGAGCATACTCCCTTCGGTTCTCTATTTATGGTCCCCTTTGACCAGCAATATGTTTAATTATCGATAATTTTTATTGTATATAGTAATGAACTGTGAGATGTCTTTGAATTCTCCGTAACGTGTAGTTTTTGAAAAGTAAAATTTCATAATCTATTATCATACGTAACAAAAATTATCGATGATCAAATATGCTTTGAAAAAATACCACAAAAAATGGGAACATAAATATAGAACTAGATGGAGTACAAGTTATACAGCTAAGAATTTATACACTTCTCGTTAACTTGTACTGTGCTATCCTATGAGTCAGGAAAGCCACTTTTGATTTTGTTTGTTTCTGATTTCTGCCATTTTTTATTTTGTTTGTTTCTGATTTCTGCCACTTTTGATTTTGTTTGTTTCTGATTTAGAAATTGAGAAAATTAAGAACGTCAATGTACCTCCACGATAAGTACTACAATTCAATACACCCTCCGTCCCAAATTAATCGGTATGAGAGAGAATTTTATGCTCATAAAGAAACTTGTCTAATCGTTAATATGTTTAATTACGTATAATTATAGTATACAAAAAGTTACTTTTCAGAAACTACGTAACACGACGAATCAAACCATATAACATATGATAATATTATTGTTTATAAATCTATTCAAATATGTGGTCAAAGTTGGACGATGAATAGTAACATTTTATAAAGTGTGCAGTTTAATTTGGGATGGATGGAGTACTCACAAGATATTTTGCTGATTACTAAGACATGAAATCGGGTCCGGACTTTTGTGTAACACTCCATGTTACACAAATAAAATTAAGTCACATATCTCTTTTAACGTAATTATAATTATCATGGTTAGCATTATTTTATATTTAATTTATTCATTAAATTAAATGTCACATGCAGCCATTTACCATCCAGACTGTGATGGTAAAAAAATTGACACATGCAGCCATTTACCATCCAGACTGTGATGGTAAAACAAATTGACACATGCAGCCATCCAAATTTGAACGTTTTGGCCTCTACTTCTTGTAAAAGCCTTTTGTGCAAAATTGGTTTCAATTCTTAAATATTTTGTCTAATGACAGAAACTAGAGGAGCCGTACATGATCCTCCCCATCTGCACAGGTGGTTTTATTTTATAAAATGTGGAGAAATAGGAATTTAAATGAGTGGATCAAATTCAATCTAAATAAAAAAATACTCCCTCTATTTCACTAATGGCAAAGTCTTGGGAAAGACGGTCTTTCCATAGGCTTATGGAAAGACGAGATTTGATTAGAATATTAAAAGGTAAAAGGTCTTAGTTGCAATATTAAAATTTTAGTATGTAACATGTAGTAGTTATAAAATTTATAACCCGGTTCATGCAACCCGAAAATTTTATCTTAATTTCTTCTAATTTACACTTTAAACCTTGGTCTTTCCATAACTTATGGAAAGACCGTCTTTCAAGAGACGGACTCTTCACTAATAGTGACACCATAAATTTATGTGTTTGGATTTAGGTGGAGAAAATGAGTGGAAGAAATTGAATGTACAAAGTAAAAAGTAGAATGAGTGGAAGAAATTGAAGGAATCTTGTAAAAAATGAAAATTGTGCCAATATAAAAGAAACAACCAAAAAAGGAAAGTGTACTAATAGTAAAGAAACAGAGGGAGTATGAATTTTTAGTTAAAACAAACGAAAATGAAAAGAATGAATCGCACAAGACAGAGTTTAAAAAGTTTTTTAGTTAGAATGTTTGATAACTAGATAATCATATAAAATTTCGTTTCGCTAACTTTTAAAATTAAAATTATTTATATTTTAAGATATATATACATGTATTTTAAAATTATAGAAACTTTAACATTAAATCATCTTATTCGTTACATTAATTATAAAATGATGTGTCTAATGATTAGACTTAAAATAAGACTTTGTTTATAAAAGAGAAAATGACAGTTTATGTGCCCACTTTTAGGCAGATTTATAGGCTTCGTTCCTCGTTTTGCACTTTGTTCCAAAAAGGTTCCCAGATTATTACAAAATATTCTCAATTGATTCCTTTATCGAACATAAGAAATTTTAATTAAGTTAACTTATCTGTCTTGGTTATCGTGATTTAAAAATTTATAGTTTAGCAACTTTTGAGGTAATTATATATTTTTTTCTCAATTTTCTCTTTTTCCAGTTTTTTCTCCACTGTCTCCTCCATCATGTTCTGAACACCACCAATCCAATTATAGTCATTGTCTCTTCTATCGTCCTTGCTTTCCATGTTCCTTGCTTCCAAATAACAACACTATTATCATTAGAAATGTCAACTCAATTGTGACTCACTTAAACCGGCTAATAATAAATGAGAATAAATTGAAAATGTTTTGTAATAATGTGGGAACGTTTTGGGAATAATTTACAAAAAGGAAAAAATATGTAATTTCGCTTAAAACTGGATACCAAATTTGTCATTTTCTCGTTTATAAAATAAGAAAAAAATTGTGTAAATTAGATTTCAAAAAACTAAAATCAACCGGTCAGCCTTTATTTTTTGTTTTCTTTAGCTCCCGACACTATATAAAAGAAATCCTCTCAACCTCATTGTTGACACAATGGTCGTCAGGGGTAGAAGGGTAATTTCACATATATGAAAATTTCATCACCTTCCCAACCATGTGCATCTACAGGTGCTGTCAAGTGGCTGCCCAAAACGACGTCATTTTGGGAATTTTTTAAAACAATAATATATAATTTATATTTGTATCTCAGATACCATTGCAAAACTAGAGCTGACCAGAACCCATGGTTGAGTGCCAAAAAATCATATCAGAGGGGGCAATAATTCGGCGGCACGAGGCAGGAGCTCCAGTGATGGTGGAACGCCGGTGAAGGCGCAGTCGGATCTGGAACGCCAGCGAAGGCGCATGAGACGCAGCAGATGGCCTCTTCTGGAGCTCCGACGAAGAAGATGGTGGCGCAACGGAGATGCAGTGATGTAGCAACAGAGAAATAGACATGGCATCAATGCGACGGTGGAATGCCGACGAAGACACAACCAGATCTGGAATGCCAGCGAAGACGCGTATCCTCTTTTAGAGCTCAGCTGAAGAGCATGGTGGCACGACAAAGATGTGTGTGATGGGGCGGCGGAGTAACAGAGCCGGCGGAGCTGCATTGGAAAGTGGTGGAGCTGCGGTAGAGGGTGGTGGACCTACGGCGGACGGCGAAGCTGTAGTGGATGGCGGAGCTACAAGGGACGACAAAGTTGCTTTTGGGAGTTAGATGAGGGATGCTTGTGTTTGGGCAGTCTTTTTATGAGTAAAAGTTTTTGCCTTCATTGTCCTTTCTCGATATTCCTTCTGACGAGTCCCTAAAATCAGGTTATGTGTTTTCTGCACTCAATTTACTAATTACCCATCACTTTATGTATCACCATTTTGAGCTATGTGCTTGGAGATCCAGAATTTGCAATTTTTTTCTTTTAAATTTTAGATCGCTTGTTTTTTCTAAGGGTGGCGTTAAGGCTGCTGTTTCGATAGAGAATCTATTGGCAGAGTCGGGGGGATTCTTTGTGTACATATTGGGTGAGTGGGAAAGCTGGAGATGCCGTGTCGGTGCTGGTGTCAAGGCTTTGTTTGCTTAATCCTTTCACGGCCACTAACCCTCGGGATGTGAATGGGTTGTCTTCTGCACGTGGATTTGCTTTTGACATGGTTCACAATGGTGTTGAGGTAAGTGAAGTGCGGATTTTCTACGGAGTTTTGTTGTAACTTATTTTAAAGTTACAAGAGCATGAAATTAATGAATGCTGACCACAATGCCTTGCTCATTATCTGGCAGATTGGTGGAGGAACTTTGAGAATTTTCAAGGGCAAAATTCAAGAAAAAGTTTTCTTTATCAAGATGGAATTGTCTGGAACCCCGTGGACTGTAGCACAACTGGAGATATGTAAGGCTTTGTAATGTAGAGTACGTGGTTATTGCTTTTTTGGGGTTGTTATATGTGCAGTGTGACAGGGTATTGTTAAGGAGGCTTTTTGCCAAACTATAATGACGTAGAATTTCTCCTTGCATGCACCTCTATAACAGCAGAAGTATGTTTCTTGTGTTCTTGGTTTTCCAATGTCAAAGGTGATTTACAAGACAAAAACAATTAGAGGTGGATTTGGTGAGAAATAAAGAAGGTCTGCTTTCCTTTCTGTTGTAGTGTCAATTTTATCATATCTATTGAACCGTCATGTTAAAGTTAATTTAGATTGAGACGTAGATAGGATGATTATGGGCCAACGACATAGCTATCTTGGAAAAAACAAGGTTCTAATGATCTACCAAAGTTGAACTTGAGCTAGATTATGTGTCATTTTGTATTTATATAAGCTTAATCCCGTGGGGACCAGAAGAACAAGTTAAACCCACTTTCTGATGGATGCTAGGCCATGGACAACACAGTCCCTCGGCAAAGTGGTCGGGTTCTAAAGATAGTTATTTTTGTTCATGGCTTTTAGGGCATGTTGCGAGCTTCTTTGGAAATTTTGGATGATAAGACATTAGTTTAGGGTATTTTTTTGCTATTTCAAAATGCCTAGATTGAAGATAGTTGTTTTCTTTTGTAGTGTTCAGTTGTGCAAGAAGAATAACATTGACTTGAAGGCCAGTGATTTCCAACTTCTGGTCAGTCCATGACTATTTCTTTGCTGCACCATGATAGAATACCACCTTTTGTCGGTGTAGTTTAGTTTGTCTCATGAAATGAAGTTCTGACTTGGTTCGCCAATTGTTGAGAAAATTTGGAAATCTATAATATAGTAGTATGGAACTTGCCTCTGAAGACATGTGATCCCTGCTTGGAGGGAAAAGTCATTTTAAAGTAGACTACCTGAATAGAAAGATTAAGATTCTAGAGTAAAGGGAAAGTCCTTCTACGACTGTATTTTGATTAACTCAAGAGAAATTTAGTAAAGCTATTGAGGAAAGGCATTCAAATTTATTAGTTTCACAGTTGTTTCATCTTTTCTTTTATCTTCACTTTTTATTTTTTGCATCAAAGTTGATGATGTGAGATTAACATTTACCTCATTTTACTCCGGATTTCTCAACTTTCCTGGATGGGATTCGTAGTTGGCTACTCTTTTGCTAGAGATTATTAAAGCAGCTCAGATGCTAGAATTACCCCCCTCCCCCCTTTTTTACTTATTAGTATGGAATAAAATTTTCTATATGGTGTCATCAGATCTTTAACTTACTATGACTCGGTGGGTTTTCAACTCTTTCAAGTTGTCCAAGTAAAGCTTTTCATCGATGATCTTTGTGAGGTGGGGAAACTTGAAGGTGTAACTTATAGTTTCTGGAATGAGTGCTTTACATCAAGGGTTGGTACTTTTAGAACCTCTTGAGGTAGAAAGAATATAACATAACAATGTTTTAATAATCATACATGGCAGCTCAAATATCAAACCATGATCATTAGGTTACTACTTAAAGAGTTTGTGGATTGAACATTTTTCCAAGGCTCCCTATTCATCTACCGCTATAACAACTAATACTCAATGGCCTTTTTAAAAATATGGTATAGAAAATTAGTGACTAATATCTGTATTGTTTAATCCCCAAAATGTGGATTTTTTGTTGAAGCCACTGACTTTGCACCTTGTGCAATCCAAGACGGTGGTCGACAGGTTTACAGTCATTGGAATACTACAGGTAATAAAAACATCTCTATTGTCTTCAACTCTCCAGCATCATTTCACATCTTACGCTATAAATGTGAATAATTAGCTCAGTTAGCTTTTGCAAAAAACGTAAGTAAAATAATTTGAGATAAGATTATGGAATAAAGTCTTGTTCATTTTATGAAGTTATGATATTCTGCTAGAGAGACTGTTTAAGTATGTTGCATTGGTTATAAGTTCACTTGGTTATACATGTGAACTTGATCTTGGCTTTGACAACACTCTTCTCAAGCATCTTGAAAATGTGAGTTTGTTCGAGTTTGAGTTCATCTTTCGTGAGAACATAAAAAAGTTGACTTTATCTGGATGTGAGTTGTCGCAGAGCAAAATTTTGAGAAATGCAGAATTTTGAGATTGGATGAAGTATATGCTATTTCTCAATGCTCGGACTTTAACATAAGTTCTACTTTATTTGTTCATTGTCACTTAGCTTAAGTACCTTGGCAAAGTTTATGTTGAGTCTTCTTTTATGTTAGGAGAACACCACCACCTCTCTACGTGCCAATATATACAGGTGATATTGTATACACAATAAATCCCGTGGAATCTATTCATTGGGTTTTTAGCTCATAATATTTTAAAACCCTTTTTTGTGGTGTGGGTAGCATATTGCACTGGCCCGCGACATATTGGACTAATAGCCATGTCATCTAAAATTTTGCCTTAGGTTTGTTATTCTAACTAATTTGTCCATTTTTTCGCAATTCATTACCTATTTGAGGTCCTAATTAATTTATCTATGGTACTTATGCTTCATAGATAGCATCATATGAAGTTTTTTTTTATTGAGTATTTTAATTTGAGGTCCTAATTAATTTATCTATGGTTTATTTTTTATTGAGTATAAAGTACCCCGATTTTTTTTTAAAATGGAAGCACCCGAAGGTGGGGGTATATATATTGGTGCCCCAAACCATGAAAGTAGCCATTTAAAGTGGCAGAAGATTTTACAAAAGGCAACACCTTTGCCTCAAAATCAGTTAGTCTATACAGGTTTGTGGTAATATCCCAAAGGAGTTGCGATTTCAAAGTAGACGAATCTCCACACCCCGTGTTAATTCGCACTTTGGCCAGGCAACTCTATGGATATTACCAACATGTAGATATATTGTTAGCTAAAAGGCAGCTAAGTACATCAATGTATAGTTACTAGTCGTTGCCGGTTGGATGAGCAAGGTAGAAGTAGAGGAGTTAGGAAGAAGTAAGTCTGGAAGAGCGTAGGATCCTTATAAAGTATCCCGATAACAATTCATAACAAAAATATAAAATCATAATTTTATTAGGTTTCTTGTAATACAAAACTACGACAAATATTTTTAGCATTTCATTTTGAGTAATCATCGAACATTATATTATAAAAGAATTTTTTTTATATAATCTATTTAAATATTACTGACATTGATTATCCAGTTATCTAACTGGTTTGATTGAAAAAGAAAATTAAATAAATAAAAACTTATCCAAATTGGACCCGACTTCTTCCATTTCCCTCCCCATCTTTCTTCAGTCCGATCAAATCCAAAAATTTCAGGGAAATTTCATCTTCTCAGCAAACAATTATTTTCTCAAATTCTCCGAAAAATGAAATCTTTCAGCTTCGTTTGAGCTTTGATTCCAATCAATTTTATACCCAAATGGCTCGTCTTCTCTCGCCGGACGTTTCCTCCATCTGGGGCCGCCGTCTCGAGGCTCCGGGCCCGATTATCCCCTGCAAAAACCTCCCGGTGAACGGAGCTTGCAAAACGGGTAAACGGGTCGCCGGGTCCGGGATCCGGGCGAGCTCGGGCGTGAAGGACGCTAAGGTCGTGAATTTGGGGCAGTTCTCGGCGCCGGTGAAGGGGCCCAGTACGGCGGCGGCGGCGCAGTCGGCGAAGGAGGAGGAGGAAAAGCGGAACTATTATTTGAATATGGGTTATGCGATTCGGACTCTCCGAGAGGAATTTCCTGGCCTGTTTTATAAGGAACTCACGTTTGATATTTACAGGTTCGATTTTATCCGTTTTTGATTGGTTATCTATTTGAGCTTCTTCATATTGTGGTTTTCTGGAGCATTAGTTAGTGATTTGGATACGAAAATTCTTTACAGGTTCGATTTTTACTTGATTTCATCGTTTTGATTGTTTATCTGGTTGGGCTTCTTTGTATTGGGGTTTTGTTGAGCATTAGTTAAAATCATTTGGATACTTGTTAGTGAAAAATGGAACTATTGCTAGTGAAAACTTGTGAATTTCTATACAGGATGCTTTTGAATTATATTGTGAAAACTTGTGTTAGGATGGAGTATAATGTCCGAATGAGAGCCTGAAGCTGTTATACAGTGTGATCGAATTTTGTAGATCAATTCGAGAAGGATGGTTTGTAAATGTAGCCATTTTGAACTTAGCAGCTTGAGATCACTCTCGACGTCTGACTCCTACTTCACAGTTGCGTAGGATGGGATCTCTTCTTGCTCGTATAACTGTAGTTTTTATTCCACTGACTTCTCGGCTTCCAAGTTTTATAAGATAGTGGTAAGCCGAGAAAGAAACATAGGATTATACTTGTAAAATGGCCTTACAATAAGAGATTTAAAGCACCACTTATCTGTCTCCCTCGACAGTCGACACCCTTTACTTAAAAGCTCGGGACAGCCAAAACCTAACCTCTCTTGGGATGAAATGAACAGAGCTCACTTGGTTAGTGGTTCTGCAGGCAAAAATTGTCCGATTCCAGATTGCGTTCCTCTCATAATATAGTTGGTGACTGCAAAGTTACTTAGCAAGTAGATTGTCAAATTTCATTATTTTTCTTGTCTAGAAGTATGTAACTTATTCATTTTATACCAGTAATGTTTTATTACTTTTTTTAGTTCATTTTGTCGGTGTTTGAAGAGTACACGTGCTCTGTGTATGTAATGTTGATTTTGACATATTTAGTTTTTACCATTATAACAAGTTTTCTTCTTCTTTTATGTTCAGGGATGACATAACTTTTAAAGATCCACTCAACACTTTCGTTGGGATCGAGAACTACAAATCCATATTCTGGGGATTAAGGTTCCATGGCAGAATTTTCTTCAGAGCCTTGTGGATCGACATCATCAGCGTGTGGCAGCCAGTGGACAGTGTCATAATGGTCCGTTGGACTGTCCATGGCGTCCCTCGTGTTCCATGGGAAAGTCATGCTCGATTTGATGGTACCTCTGAGTACAAGCTTGATAAGAATGGAAAGATCTACGAGCACCAAGTCCACAACATTGCTTTACGCGGACCACCAAAGTTCCGAGGCCTTTCTGTTGAGGATTTGATTCATTCAATCGGCTGCTCCTCAACTCCTAAGCCTACTTACTTCGAGACCTCATCTTCATCAATCACGGAAATCCCACAGCAGGTCGAATTCAAAGGGATTGATCATTATGTATCCTCACTTTTTATCGGTGTGCAGGTATCCGACAGAGAAAAGACTCATGTCGAGGAGACCTCATCTTCATCGATAACAAAGTTTGTTCAACAGGTCGAATTTCAAGGGCTCGAACACTACTTATCCTCACTTTTGGCTGGCGTTCGTGCATCTGATAGAGAGCGGGTTTAGCAGATTCTATCTTTTGCAATTCCTTGTGAAGTTTTGAACAGTTTTGCCATCATCTGTGCTTGAAGATGGGTTCCTATATTATGTTGTGGCTGTTTCAGGGACGTATGACTGTGATTGTAAATCTTGTGTATATACAGAATTTCAACCACCTGTTTGTACTTAAATAGTGACTTCTAGGGCATACACTACTAAATAATTTGATGTATATTACTATCTGTGTTGTACTGAGTTACTTTGGCAGACTTTACTCTCCCCATCTCAGTTAAAGCTCTACATAAGACAGTCAAAATTGTTACTCCCCGTCCGGTCCACTAATAATGATAAATTTTTTTTTTACTCATTTGACCATCGATGACACTTTTGTCTGGTCGCATATTTGAGATGTCTTTAAATTCTTCATATTGCATGGTTTATTAAAAAAAAATGTATGCTACTTCCTTTGTTCCAGGTTAAATTGTGAAGAATATTTTTCACGCTCGTCAAAAAACTTGTCTAATCGTTCATATGTTTAACTGTATATGATAACGGTAAATAAAAACTTATTTTTGAGAAACTACTTGTTATGATGAATCCAACAATATCAAATACGATAATACTGTTGCTTATATATCTACTCAAATATGCAGCTAAAGTTTGATAGAGAGTGTCAAATAGTAAGTGTGTGGTTTGAAATGGGACGGAGGGAGTACCTTTGTCCCCATGTGAAGTTTTTATTTTTTATTTATCTCGACCAAAGATACCTATTTTCTTACGTAGTTAAAAAATTGTGACTGACATTTGACCATCTCGTTTTAATCCCATTTTTCCTGCCATAACAGTACACATAAATACTCGAATAGAAAGGAAATATGACTCTTACGCTGAGACGAAGGGAGTAGTCTGTATCAGTACACATAAATACTCGAATAGAAAGGAAATAGAACTCTTACGCTGAGACGAAGAGAGTATTCTGTATCAGTACACATAAATACTCGAATAGAAAGGAAATATGACTCTTACGCTGAGACGAAGGGAGTAGTCTGCATCAGTACACATAAATACTCGAATAGAAAGGAAATAGAACTCTTACGCTGAGACGAAGGGAGTATTTTGTATCAGTACACATAAATACTCGAATAGAAAGGAAATATGACTCTTACGCTGAGACGAAGGGAGTAGTCTGTATCAGTACACATAAATACTCGAATAGAAAGGAACTATGTCTCCTACGTCTGTACCGGTACACATAAATACTCGAATAGAAAGGAAATATGACTCTTACGCTGAGACAAAGGGAGTAGTCTGTATCAGTACACATAAATACTCGAACAGAAAGGAAATAGAACTCTTACGCTGAGACGAAGAAAGTAGTCTGTATCAGTACACATAAATACTCGAACAAAAAGGAAATAAGAAAGGAGTAGTCTGTTATCATTCACATCTAAAATTCTCGTGTGAAAAATAATCATCAAAACAAGCAGAATAAAATATACTAGCCTTAGTTTAATTTGTGATTTGCATAGGAAAATCTGAGTCAACCATTGAGACAAGGAGAAGAAGAATGCATGTTAGCCAGGGAATCTGATAGGGACAGCTCTGGGTCTGGGCAGTTATTTTAATCCGGTAGCTCAACTACTCAATGTCTTCAACATTAAATATTACTGTATCAACCAACTGTGAACCGCAGTGTTCAGGGCTCACGCCCGTTCCAGAGCAACCCAGGTTCGATTCTGGTTTGGAGCAAATTTTTGGAATTCAATCTCCAATTACACAGTATTAAATATATGAGCCTCACTTCTTTCAGTGTTAGGTATAGGAGCCTCACTTCTTTCAGTGTTAGGTATAGGAGCCTCACTTCTTGTGAGTTGTGTGAAAATCTCACCCCACCTTCGTATGAGACACCGGAGAACCTCACCCCACACACGATTCTGGCCTGCGGCAAGTTTCTGGGGTTCAATCTCCAAATAAACAGTGTTAGGTGTAGGAGCCTCACCCCCTTTGTGTGGAGCAACGTGGATTTATTTAATGTGAAGTTTATGAGTTTTTTTACAATTATTAAGAAATATATTTGACCATTAATATATTTAACTACGTAAAATAATGTCAAATAAAAAATTAATATTTAAAAATTACTTGTTTCAATGAATCCAACTATATTATACTCCCTCCATTTAACTAAGAGTGTCACACTAGATTTAGCCTTTTGGATTAATGTGAAGAAAATGAGATGTTGAAATTGAGTGTAGATAGTAAACGTAGAATGAGTGGATGATATTATAGAATCTTGCCAAAAATGGAAAGTGTGTCATTTAAAAAAAATCTCAATAAGGCAAGTGTGTCACTCTTAGTGAAATGGAGGGAGTATATGATTACATTATTATTTATATATCTATTCAAATATGTGGTTAAAGTTGGACATTGAATATGACATAAAGTGAAGTAGGAAGTTTGAGTTGGGACAGAGGAATTCAGTTTTACCGGAGAAGAAAATGTTACAATTTTTTTAAGGAAAGACGACTTTACCATAAGATAGTTTACAAGGGCTTTCTTATTTTAATGCTGTAATTTTTTATAGAATTTATAAATTATAAATAATGTACTCAATATGCTACATATCCATAAGCTTGTGGATAAACTGTCTATCATGTGATCCACTCTTTTTTTTAATAAATTAAAGTTCAAAATGTGATAGTCCCTCCGTTTCTTTAATAGTTGCACACTTTCTAATTTATAATGTTTATTTCATATTGACACTTTCTATTTATAGCTTGAGATTATTACATCCACTCATTTTACTTTTTCTTCTTTCAATTCAATTTCATTCACTCATTTAGTATCTCCTAAATTCTATCACCAAAAGTAATGCGCCACTATTAAAGAATTATAGATTATTAAAGAAACAGAGGGAGTAATTATTTAAGAGCAGAAGAAATACTCTTGGTACTCCGTATAATATAATACGACGTCGCTTTCGCTTCCATTTGACTCCATCCATTTCCATCCACTCTTACATCATGGTTATCCGAAACTTCAATTCTCGCCTTTGAAGTTATTTAGGAATGGACTCCCTACAACTTTGATATAATACGAAAATGGCCTCTAATCTTTCAATTCTTGCAATCTTAGTCCAAAATTCTACTTCATTACCCCCTTTTATTTCTTCATTTTCCTAGCGCAGCCACCAAACACAAATTTAATATTATTATACTTCATTCAAATTTAGGGCAAAGTCTTGGGAAAGACGGTCTTTCCATAGGCTTATGGAAAGACGGGGTTTAACTAGAATAATAAAAGGTAAAAGGTCTTAGTTGCAATATTAAACTTTTAGTATGCAACATGTAGTAGTTATAAAATTTATAACCCGGTTCATGCAACCCGAAAATTTTATCTCCATTTCTTCTAATTTACACTTTAAACCTTGGTCTTTCCATAACTTATGGAAAGACCGTCTTTCAAGAGACGGACTCCAAATTTAGACATGAATCTTTTATATATTTTTTTTTGCCATCTTTTTATATATATTATTAGAGTCTGTCTATTGAAAATACGGTTTTTCCATAAGTCATGGAAAGATCAATGTTTAAAGTTCAAATTAGAATAAATGAAAATAAAATTTTTGGGTTGCATGGATCTGGTTATAAACTTTATGACTACTATACCTTGCATAATAAAATTTTAATATTGCAACTAAGACCTTCTACCTTTTATTATTCTAATTAAACCACATATGTTTACGTTCGTAAACCTATGGAAAGATGATTTTTTCCAACAATTTGCCTTATTATAAATACAAGAACACGAGTTAATGTCAATTAACGTAAATCACGCACTAATATTAACTCTAATTAGACGAAGACAAGGATAATTTATTTTTGAGTTATGGATATTAGTTAACTAATCACGTGCAGTTGGTTAGCATTATTCCTTTCATTCTAATTTTAATTCACAAATTAGAAATGAAACTTGTCTAATTTTAGGCAAAGTCTTGGGAAAGACGGTCTTTTCATAAAAGACGGGGTTTAATTCGAATAATAAATGGTAAAAAGTCTTAGTTACAACATTAAAAATTTAGTATACAACATGTAGTAGTTATAAAATTTATAACCCGGTTCATGCAACCTGAAAATTTTATCTTAATTTCTTCTAATTTACACTTTAAACCTTGGTCTTTCCATGACTTATGGAAAGACCGTCTTTCAAGAGACGCAATCCTAATTTTAATCATAAATATTTATTGATAGAAATAAAAAGAATAGTGAAATAGAAAAGCTCCTCCTCAGATCACTCTTTCCATTCACAAACAATATGAAATAACTTATTTTCGCATTATTAAACATCCGTATATGAGTAACTTTGGAAACGGGTATTATAATTATTTTTAGTATTATTTGAGAACATAAAATAACTAATGATTTCTTCCCTTAGACATGGATCTTAAATGAATTGAATTACATTGAATAAAACTAAAGTAAATATACACAATTAAAAGAATTTAAGTAAAAGCGTCTCTTGAAAGACGGTCTTTCCATAAGTCATGGAAAGACCAAGGTTTAAAGTGTAAATTAGAAGAATTGAAGATAAAATTTTTGGGTTGCATGAACAGGGTTATAAATTTTATAACTACTACATGTTGCATACTAAATTTTTAATGTTGCAACTAAGACCTTTTACCTTTTATTATTCGAATTAAACCCCGTCTTTCCATAAAACTATGGAAAGACCGTCTTTCCATAAACCTATGGAAAGATCGTCTTTCCATAAACCTATGGAAAGACCGTCTTTCCCAACTCTTTGCCTTTTACTAAATCTAATTTCTACTGGACTCAATCAAGTCAAAGTTTTGATAAAGACCGTCTTCCTATACGCTTTTGGAAAGCCGATGTTTAATTAGAATAATAAAAAGAAAAAAAATCTTAGTTGCAATATTACAAATTTATGATGCAACGTATAGTAGTTATAAAGTTTATATCTCGAATCATTCAACTCAAAAATTTTATCTTCATTTCTTCTAATTTGCACTTTAAACATTGGTCTTTCCATGACTTATAGAAAGATCGTCTTTCAAGAGACGAACTCGTAAAAAATGCCTAAATAAGAACGACAAAGTCTTGGGGAAAGACGGTCTTTTCATATGCTTGTGGAAAGACGGTCTTTCCATATGCTTGTGGAAAGACGGTCTTTCCATATGCTTGTGGAAAGACGGTCTTTCCATATGCTTGTGGAAAGACGGTCTTTCCATATGCTTGTGGAAAGACGGTCTTTCCATATGCTTGTGGAAAGACCGTCTTTCCTGGAAAGACAAAGTTTAAATAGAATAATAAAAGGTAAAAGGTTTTAGTTGCAATATTAAAAATTTAGTATGCAACATGTAATAGTTATAAAATTTATAACCCGGTTCATGCAATCCAAAAATTTTATTTATATCTCTTCTAAGTTACACTTTAAACCTTGATTTTTCTATGATTTATGGAAAAATCGTCTTTCAAGAGACGGATTCAATAAGAACATAGAAGAAAGGTGGAAAAAGAAAAGTGGAGTCCAATTTTCTTATTACGCAAAAGTGAGAGGTTTATTCTTCAATATAAACTTACTTCATCAATACTACAAAAAAGCAAATTCGCATTTCCCGGGATTGCTTCCGTTACACACACTCACACACTCGGTTATTAAATTCCACCGCCACCGGTAACTACCACCACCACCACCTCCGCCACCGCAACGCACACATTGCGTGACTCCGAATCTACCAAACTCTCTCCCCAAATAGACAGCACTTCTAAGTTCATCCGGCTTAAAATTGAGCTCTGCTCGAATCAGTAAGTTCTGGTCGTATTAAGCGAGTTGCGACAACGCGACGGATAAGGATGGAGGTTGAGCAGTTTGCGGCGGAGAAGCCGCCGCCGGAGATGACGATGACCTACGACGAGGCGTCAATCGAGAGGAGCAAGAGTTTCGTTAAGGCGTTGCAGGTGATTCTTCGGTTCTTTTATTCTTTGTATTTTCAGGATTTTTCATCATCAGATCTGATTTCGCGGTGTTAATGTGGCTGTGTGTGATTTTCTTCCTGTTGAATTTGAAGGATTAGGTTTTGCTTCCAATTTTACTGTAATATTGTTATTTGATTTTCGTGCTTGTGTTTAAACTTTATAAAGTGAGATATGATCCAATATAGCTGAATTATGAGGTGGAAAAGAGGCTTAGATTACATATTGTTGCTTCATGTTGAGCGCTCTTTGGTTAGGTTCCTTTGATCATGTATTTAATGTAAAATAACTACGTGAGATTGTTTTGATCGAAGTGCTGGTGTGATAGGAGTTTGCTGCTTTGGAAGGATTGTGTGTTTGTGTTATGCTGTTTTGTAATCTCTTGTTATCATGGCAACAGGAACTAAAGAACCTACAGCCGCAACTTTATTCTGCTGCGGAGTATTGTGAAAAGTCTTATCTTCATAGCGAGCAGAAACAAATGTATGGCAATAGCTTCTATTAAAATTTATTGGTCGGTTCATGTCGTCAAAATTTTCCTTAAAGCTTTATATGCTTAATTTGAGTTGTCCAGAAAGTGACATCAGAATGTTTGCGAACCTAGTTTTGCCTATGAACTTTTTTTGTTAAGATGCTTCGTATGTAGACATCTATAAGTTTTTAATTATTGACATTGATATTGTAATAGGGTACTGGATAACCTGAAAGACTATGCAGTACGCGCTCTTGTGAATGCTGTTGACCATTTGGGGACTGTTGCGTACAAATTGACTGACCTTATCGATCAACACAGTATCGAGATATCGTCCATGGATTTCAAGATCACAAGTATGAATCAGGTAAGCTCTTGCTCTTGTCTTTCGTAGGTAAATATCTTTTTGAGGATTTCGGGTTTGTAGAGGCTGAACTTACTCTGTCCTTTGTAAGCAACTTCTGACTTGCCAAACATTTACGGAAAAAGAAGGTCTTCGGCAGCAACAGTTATTGGCAATCGTTCCAAGGCATCACAAACATTACACATTGCCAAGTATGACTACTTAATTATTAGCTGTCAAACATCATTTGTGTCTTTAATTAAGTTGAAAGACTTCTCTATGTTGATTTTTTTACCATCGTCTGTTTTACCTTTCTAGATGCTGTTAACAAGAAGGTACACTTTAGTCCTAGACATCAAGTAAATGCAAAGCCACGTCTTTATCCTTCAGGTAGTTGATGTGTGTGTTGGGGATGTTAAATAGGTTTGCCTTGTAGAGCCTTTTTATGGAGTTTAATGAACCTCAGGTACCCCTTCTGCAAAAACCCTTTCATGGCATTTGGCTTCCGAAACCAAGTCTTCGTTGAAGGGATCTATGCGTTCATCTTTGAGGTTAGTGTTGTGGTTTTCACCTTGTAATCAAGCCTACCAATTTCCTTTATGTGGCACTGTCCTTTTACTATATTAGTGGAGCTTATATGATGTTTGCTTGATTTGTAGCTCTGAGGAGTCTAGAAGTTCCGGCAAAAATTCTGGATCGTTCAGTTTGTCAGGTATATGATGAGCTTGTAGTCATTACCTTATCTCTAGCATCAATGTATGTGTCCGTTTTATAACTTATATTTTGCTTTTGTTTCAAGCAGATTCTGATCAAATAAAAACCCCAGCTGTTCATTCTCAGTTGCCAAGTGGTGTTGGCCCTGCTTCAACTCTAGCCATGCAAACATTAGGCATCTCCCAACGGGTAATGTGATTTCTATGGAACAAAAAGTTACTTTAGTTCATCAAGTGTATCTTTTCTTTAGTCAACCCTGGGTAGATGACTGTTTTGAAATTTGACATGCATCTTCTGATTGCTCATCATTTCGTGGATCTTTGCCTAGTATGAGCAATCTGTTAATGTTCCAGCCTTGTTGTCGATGCAGTTTGTTGCACATATATAGAGACAAGCCTGTTAAAGATGTCAATCTGAATTCTCATGACTCCATGTTTATTAGGTCCTCCCCTTCATTTACATGCCAACATAATTTGAGAGGAATATAAAATTACTCCATGATTTTGATTTGGGGAAGCATAACAGAAGCTTAGGAGTTAGTTTTGTTGAACATTCAATGTAAAGCTGATGATCTGTTTATCTTGCAACTTTAGCTGCTCGTTTTATATTTACACCTTATCGGGTGATTCCCATATGCTCGTGTTTATATATAAAATGTAATGTTCTCTTGTAGGATGCTTTAGAAGGACGGAAACCAATGACACCATTCAGATCCTTTGATAACACGACACGACGTGACATTGCTCATGCTCCCGCTAGGAGCAAGAGTGTACTCTCAGCCTTTTTTGTCAAGCAGAAGACACCAAAACGAAAGACGGATGCTACATGAGGAGTTGAGCTCTGTGAATTTCAAACAAACCATACTACACTGCCCGGATTTTTACCTGACTATTCCTCGACTAATAGTGGCCATTAACTTCATCTGATAGTTTTGTTTCCTGGATATAATAAGAAGCTGAAAGTTGTGATTTTGTTGAACGGGAAACTTCAGCTGCTACGTGCATTCTTTGTATATGTATTTTCTGCTTTTGCGGATAAATGAAGTTCTAAATTCCATACGTGAAAACCAACCTACTTCCCTGAGATGCGTTAGTTGGAAATTTGGAATGCCGTTGGTCTGATATTTTGCTGAGCAAAAAGTGGTTATATAACTCGCAATTCTTTGATAAGTGCAAATATAGCCCCTAAGTTTTCAAAATTGCAAATATAAAGCTTGACCGGCATTGACTCAAAAACTATTAACCCTGATGCTGGAAACCGGCATTGACATACATATTCCAATATGTACTCGACATAAAATGACCAAATACCTTATTTAAATTCTGATTTTATCAAATTACCCTTAATTACAAAATTACCCTGATTCTTCATTTTCACCTTCTTCGTCGTGCCGCCGCCCTACCACCAACCAAAACCCAGCCTAAACCTCATTTTGCCGTCCCACCACCACCTCAAACCTCAATCCATTGCTGCTCCACCATCACAAAACCCTAACCCGCCACCCACCAAACCCGCTTCCACCATTCTCATCCAGAGACTTCGGGTCCTATTTCTGGGCAGCCTCCAGTGCGCCCTCCGGAGCTCTGGGTTGCTGCTTGCCAAAATGTACTTAAGTCAATGCCGGTTTCCGACATTAGGGTTATGAGTTTTTGAGTCAGTATTGGTCAAAAGCTATGTTTGCACTTTTGAAAAACTGGGGTTATATTTGTACTTATTAAAGAACTGATGTTATATAAGCACTTTGCTCTATTTTGTTAGATTTTATTTTATTATGTATATTGTGAAAATATTAATTTATCCTTAGTATTAAACACTTTATAATTTAACTACTCCCTTCGTCCCAGATGAATTTTCACTCTTGTTTTTTTAACACTATTCTCTATCAAAGTTTGATGACATATTTAAATAAATATATGAACAAAAATATTATCGTATATGATATTGTTCAATTCATCGTAACAAGTCATTTTTAAATATTAAATTTCTATTTTTCATTATTATACTTAGGTATATATATTAACGGTCAAACGTGTGTTTTGAACAGCGTGCAAAAAGCAAGAGTGCAAATCTAGCTGGGACGGAGGGAGTATAAAAACTTTAATGGTGTGTTTGACATGTTTATAAATTGTTTCACTGGTAAACTAAATACTTTTAATTGTAAACTAAATAATAAATATAGATATGACCCTGTGTTTTGGTCAAAGTGCTAATATAACCCTATAAAGTTAAAAAGTGTGATTATAACCCTATCTTTTGCATAAGAAGTGCCGATATAACCTTTTGACACTATTCTGGCATTGACTTTGTATATTCCGGCATTGACCAAATACAAAAAGACTAAAATACTCCTAGTTTTAAAACCAAAAAATTAAAGACAAAACTACCCTAAGGTTCTTCTTCTTCATCATCTTTAAAACAACCTTCAGCACCACCTTCGCCCGTTCCACCACCACCGCTGCCGGGTCTCCGCCGCTCTACCGCCAGAGAAAGGAGAAACCATGCTCTTGGAGACGTCGAGATCAGTGAGCAATGAGCAGTGCTCTAAAATGGCAAAGGTTAACGCATCACCTTTCCAACAAACCCATTTAGAGATTCAAAGAAAGAACACAAATCTCATCGACACGCAGTCCACACAAACAATCCCAATAAAGCACATTCCTATCATCAAGAAAAAACAAAATCCAGTAATCCCTAACTAACAAAAACTAAACATGAGTATGAAAGACCCTAACTTTCACCTCAAATCCAATTCACCCCAAGAACACCGTCCCAATACAGCCCTCAAAATCCCATATTTTCACTGCCTAGATTGCCCAACACTTCAAGAACAGCTATAAACCAGAGTCATGTTAAAAATAGAAACATAGCATAGCTAATTTGAACCTCTCTATACATAATTACCAGCACTTCAACAACAACTGAAAATCCCATATTTACACTGCCAACCAGAAAACCGTCTCCTTCTACGCCACCGATGTTCTCAAGACCATGAACTATGCCTACGCTGTGCCGGAGTCCGAGGTCAACGATGACGATGAGGAGCAGAGGTGGAGACCGTGATTCGCGGGCTTCAGTCAGAGCGGTTGTTCTTCGAGCCTGGAGAAACGAGCTCCATTTTGGAGGAGGCAAAAATGGAGTCTCCTTTCAAGGAAAGTGTGGCTATAGCGGTGGACTCGCGCTACTCCCGGCGGCTTTGATTCCAATATCGAGAAGCACCTCCCCAATGGAGATCTGTACAGTGAATGCTTCTCCAGGCACGTTGAAGAAGAAACCCCTAGCCCACTCCCGCATCATCCATTGATAAAAGAGAAGAAGAAAATAGAATCGAGGAAGGAGAAGAAAAAAGGAAAAATTTTGTGGTTAATAGACTACGAGGGCATAACTTTCCTTTTACACTTTCTGGTTTTTTATATTTTTTAATAGGGTTAAAATGGTCAATTCACATAATCCCGGCCAAATTGAAGCCTCTAGGGTTATATTAGCACTTTCAAGAAAATATTAGGGTTATAATAGTACTTTCTAACTTCACAGGGTTATATTGACACTTTCGACCAAAACATAGGGCTATATGGGCACTTAACTCAATAGTTTATTTAAAACAAAAGTTATTTTTTGAGAAAAAATAGAAACTAATCAGAGTCCGTCGCTTGAAAGACGGTTTTTCCATAAGTCATGGAAAGACCAAGGTTTAAAGTCCAAATTAAAATAAATGAAGGTAAAAATTTTGGGTTGTATGAATCGGGTAATAAACTTTAATACTACTACACGTTGTATACTAATATTTTAATATTGCAACCAAGATCTTTTACCTTTCTATTATTCCAATAAAACTGCATCTTTCCCAAAACTTTGCCATTTAATCATCTTTTTAAAAAAAAAAAATAAGATACTTCAAATTTTCTTATAAGCATGTGTCAACTAAACAAACACACATAACCACTGTGTCATGGGTCGCCCTCTAAGGGTGCGAACCGTGCGGCCTAGCCGCGCACAACCATGCCACGACTACCGCCTGAATCCCACGTGCTTCGGACACCGCCCGGTTGCTCGCAGCGAACCGGATCCGTTAAGGGACGTGGTCGAATGTGCAACGGAATATACACACCCGAGAGAGCATGGCTCACACACACAAGCCAAAAGATGTAAAATAAGGCCCAACAACTAGGAAGCAAATGCTTATAAACACTTATATTACAAACTGGTAACCGGATGTGGTCTACACCCGGTTACCGTTTTGTAATATATTGTTGATAAGTGTTTACTTCCCAGTTGTTGGGCTTTATATTACATCTCTGGCTTGTGTGTGTGAAGCTATGCTCCTATTTTAAACCCGTGTGTATTTTCCGCTGCACACCCGACTACGTTCCTCTGAAGGCCCAGTTTGCTGTGTGCTACCGGGCTGAGTGCGACGCACGTGGGATCAAGGCGGTAGTCGTGAGAGTTAAATACACGGCTAGGCCGCACGGTTCGCACCCCTCAAAGGTTGATCCGTGACACACTGGGAGTAGCCTAGTGGGCAGGGCGTATGCCCGCCCCAGAGGCACCCCAGGTTCAATTCCGGCTTGGGGCAGTTTCTGGGGTTTAAGCCTCCAATTGCACCATGTTGGTGTGGGAGTCTCACTTCGTGTGAGTTATGTGGGAGTCTCACCCCACCTTTGTGTGAGACGCAAGGTGAGCCTCACCCCATTTGTGTGAGGCAAATGGGTTATAGTCATAGAGTGGTGTGTGTATTAAAAAAAACAAATACACATTAAGTGTGCGATGGAAGAAGATACAATGAATTTATGCAAGCAGGATGAGTGGAAAAATTGAAATGAGTATCATCGCGTTTTGCGCAATATCATTAATTAAATTATTGAGATTAAATTTTATATACTCCCTCTGGTTCTTTTATTATGGCCCCAACTTTTGGGCACAAACTTTTTCAAAAAAACTGTTGTGCGGAATGGAGAAAGAACAGAAAATATGAACGCAAATAACAAGACACAAGATTTACGTGGTTCACCAATTTGGCTACATCCACGGGAGACGGATTCACTATAATAGGTAGCAGGTTACAGATGCCAAGAAATTGGCCAGATTTCTACCTATCTAAGTGCAGAACAGAATTAATTGTTTACAGAGAGAAGAGAGACACTTTATATACTGTCTCTACTAAACCCTTACAAACTGGGATTGGAACAAAACACAATTCGGCCCAAATCAACATCAGTCCAAATTGGAATTGGAATTATATTCTTATCATAATTGTAGATGTAGTTGTATTCCAAGCCAGGGTCGCAGAAGCGGCTATTACAGTATTCAAGGCATACCAACAAAAACAAATGAATGGTAGAGATTGTATTGAAAGTATAAGAAGTAAAATGTGTGGATAAAAACAATCTAGGATTTACTAAAAGGGAAAGGAGCCAATATAAAAAAAACCATCCAGAAAAGAAAAATGAGTCATTATTAGTGGACCGGAGGGAGTACATTTTGTGTGTTGCATTTAATTGAAAACAAAAAAAAATTATTTAAAATCTTAAAGTTTAATCATCTAAGAAAAACTATATATGAGTAATGAAGTGAAATATTTAATTTATTTAGAAATCGATAAATATTAGGCATACCTTTTTTTAAAAGTAAAATATTGAATATACCTGGCATATTAATTAAGCTATATATATATTTATGTGTTTCTTTGAAATTTCTTCACTGATATACAATATATATATATATATATATGGTACAATCAGATATTTATGGTTTTGAATATATCTTTAGAAGTTATATATTTTATATAGTAAATAATTAAAATCAGTACTCCCTCCATTATAGATTAAATTACATCTTAATCATTGCACACCGTTCGAGAAGCATATTTGACGTTAATATGTTTAGTAATGTATAATAGCGGGAAAAAAATATTTTCTAGAAACTACTTGAACTAACAAATTCAACAATATCACATACGATAATATTATATCTCATATATCTATTCAATTATGCGGTCAAACTTTGATAGAGCATAGTGTCATAAGGTAAATAGGGAATTTAAGATGTGATAGAGGGAGTAACAAATTATAATATTAGTATGTTAACAAGTTATGATTGATTATCTATAGTAAAGAATTAAAATCAGTAACATATTATAATATTAGTACTCCCTCCGTCCCAGCTCAAATTGCACACTTCACTTTATGTCATTATTCTCTGTCCAACTTTGACCACATATTTGAATAGATATATAAACAATAATATTATCAAATGTTATATGGTTGGATTCGTCGTAACAAGTAGTTTTCTAAAAGTAACTTTTTATTTGTCGTTATTATACGTAGTTAAACATATTAACAGTTTGACAAGTTTCTTGATGAGCGTGAAAAATATTCTGTGCAATTTGAGTTGGGATAGAGGGAGTATGTCATTTTTAGACAACTTGGGTTTAGGTTAGTCAAAATGACTTAAATATCCCCGATCGAAGAACCATGCAAAGCAAACAAATTCTATTATAATGTGCTTGAGAAAAAAATCAAATGGGTAGGAAAAAATTGAAAAATCTTAATTAAAAAAAGAATATTATTGCTAAAAAAATAGTCTCATAAATGTTACAAATACAGAGGGAGTACGTATAAAAATCACAATTATTAGGGTGTTGTTATATCACGCTGTATTTTACTAGTTTACGCTCTAATACGTATATACATGTATAATACTAATTTTAAAATTTCAAAATAAAACAAAAATCAAAAAATTAAAAACAAAAATAAAAACAATTTGAAGCCACCGCCACCGCCGCCGCTGACGCTGTGCGCTACTATCGCCGCTGACGCTGTGCGCTACCACCGCCGCCATCGTGCGCCACCGCCACCGCCGCCGTTCTCCGGCGGTCTCCGCCGCTGCTGTGCGCCACCACCTTCCTCTCTTCTTCTTCGTCTTCTCCAGCAGTCTCCGCCGTGCGCCACCGCCACCGCCACCGTCGCCGTCGCCGTTCTCCGGCGGTCTCCGCTGCTGCCGTGCGCCACCACCTTTCTCTCCTCTTCTTCGTCTTCTCCAGCAGTCTCCGCCGTGCGCCACCACTGCCTTATTTGCGCCACCGTCACCACCGTCCCCTTCTTCCTCAGCTCCACCCGCCGTCTCTCATCTTCCCCTGCTCATCCTGCCGCCGTCCCTCTTCCCCAGCAAAACCCTAGCCCCACCGTCGTCCCTCCTTCTCCTTCGCCCCATCGAGCAAAACCCTAGCCCCGTCGTCTTCCTTCTCCTTCGTCCCCGTCGAGCAAAATTCAGCCCCGCCATCCTTCGTCCCCGTCGAGTGAAACCCTAGCCCCGCCGTCCTCCTTCTCCTTCGTCCCCGTTGAGCAAAACCCAGCCCGAGAGGAGAACGACGGAGAAGCGGGAGAGGAGAAAGGCTTCTGAAGCGGCGGCAGAGAAGCGGGAAATGGCGGAGCGCAGAGGAGAACCGGGCGGAGGAGAGTAGAACGGGAGAAGGAGAAGGAGAGCGGAAGAAGGAGAAGGAGAGCGGAAGAAGGAGAAGGAGAGCGGGAGAAGGAGAGCGGGAGAGGAGAAGGAGAAGGAGAAGGAGAAGGAGAAGGAGAAGGAGTCGCCGGAGAAGAAGGAGAAGAAGAAGAAGAAGAGGAAACGGAGAAGAGGAAGAAGAAGAAGAGGAGCCGGAGAAGAAGAGGGAAACGGAGAAGAAGAAGAAGAAGAAGAGAAGAGGAGGAGGTGGTGGCGCACGGCGGAGACCGCCGGAGAAGACGAAGAAGAAGAGAAAAAGGTGGTGGCGCACGGAGCAGAGGCAGCGGCGGAGGCGGAGCACGGCGGCAGGGGAGCATGGCAGTATTAATTAAATAAATAATAAATTTTATTTAATATTAATTAAATACATTTAAATTAAATTAAAAATATATATTGTATATTAAATAGTATAAAACACATGGCGTAAGTAAAATACATAGCGTGATATAACAATTTACATTTCTTGTGCTGTTGACAATTTTTGAAAAACAAAAAACTGAACTCTCACAACGAATTTGAATGGCCAATTTTGATTTCATATAATAATACAACAACCTGTCATTCATCAGTAATTCTGGTGAAGATTTGCTGTTCGTTTCCGGAGATTTGGGAGATGGCCATGGCCATGGCTGTGGCTTCTTCTTCTTCTTCTTCTTCAACATTTTTCGGCCACGTCCCATTTCACCGCGTAAGCTTTCTCTTGACCCTTCTCTGATATTTCTTTGTAACTGAATTAAACTATATAATCTGGAATTTCTTGATTTTCTGTTTTTAAAATAACCCTATTCTAGTGAAGTGTGAAGTGTAATGAACTCATTTTTCCTGCAATGATTGTATAGTGTAACTCAAGGAATTCGTATGCTTGTGTTGTGGGTCATGGTGGAATCTGATTTTTTTTTTAAAAGGGGGTGTTGGATTCTGATAGTTGGAAATTTGCAGCATAATCAATCACCAGGGAAAATGGCCCGGAGTTCGGTTTCTGGATTGAGGATACACTGCCTATTTTGGGGACCTAAGAAGTCCTTGGAGCCTGCTAGAATAGATAATGTCTCTTTGGGGGATTTCAAGCTGAGGGATTCAGTCTCAAATGTAGGAGTTTTTCGAGTGTCTAGTATCTTGTTCGATGATGTTTATGTGATAATGGGAAAGTTCACGTGTTTCTTGGACAGGGAGGTGGATTAGATTCAGATAAAGTCAAGGCTGTATCAGTTTCTGTAGTTTCATCAATCGAAGAAGTTTCATCGCATGAATGGGACGAATGTAGTCGCGATTCTACGGGTCCTGAAAACTCCAACCCTTTTATTTCCCATGGTTTCCTGTCAAGCTTGGAGGATTCAGCTTCTGCCGTTACGGTTAGCGCCAATGCTTTCTTTTGCTTACTGGCTTTACCCTTTATGGATATACATTTGGATTCTGCTAAAGACATGTGTTATTAGTTCTTGAAATGATTGCTTGAATAACTGTTCAAATAGAAATTGTAGTAAGAAAAAATTGTTTCCATGAACTTCGTATGTTGTTTCTAGGGTACAGGTTGGACACCACAGCACATAGTTGCGAGGGACGATTGCAATAAGGTTGTGGGAGTTGTCCCACTTTACCTCAAAAGGTCTTGCTTTACTAACGTTAGAATTTCAGTTTAGTTTTTATAAACATTTCCAGTAGGCTTATCCTTATGATTGTATCATGCAGCCATTCTTATGGTGAATTTGTTTTTGATCATTCTTGGGCGAATGCGTATTACAACTTTGGCGCAAGATACTATCCAAAGTTACAGTGCTGCGTGCCGTTCACCCCAGTTGCTGGTCCGAGGATCTTAGTTCGTAATACTGAATACAAGGATAAGATCTTTGACATTTTGGTAGCTGCATTGAAAGACCTAGCAGACAAGGTATGTGTGTGGAATAATCACTCTGCTCTTAGAAAAAATTTCTGTATATCATGTAATCCTTAATCTTGACATTGCTTAAACATGTAAACAGTTTCAGGTATCTTCGCTGCACATTACTTTTCCTTCTGCTGACGAGTGGGGAAAGTTTAAGGAAAGGGGATTTCTTCAGAGGATCGGTTTGCAGTATCACTGGACAAATCGTGATTACAAAAGGTAAGTGGCCGTATTCTTGAACAAGCTCTCTGTTCCATTTCATAATGACTGTATGTGCTGTTTTCATTGTTGATGCCATCTGGCCCTTGGTAGTAACTATTGAAGTTGAACATTCCCAAAATTTGCCATTGAGTTTTGATTTTGTGATTTTGAATGTTCCCAGTTTTGATGACTTCTTGATGGATATGAAGCAACCAAAAAGAAAAAACATTCGTCAGGAGCGGAAGAAGGTTGGTTTTTCCCTCTAACAATCGAAACATTATCTTCCGTTTTAAAAATTATTGATGCTAAAAGTTCATAGAAGTGCTTCTTAAATGGCTCGAGAGCCTACTCTTTTTTAATTTTTGACGGGTTAGAAATATCCTCAGTTTCTTGTGGTGTTTTGGTAGTACTCTTTACTAAAGTTGGATCTTGGTGAGATTTTCATTGGTGTGCTCTCAAGTAATGCATTTCTCTTTACTACAATCGGATCACATTTTATTTTGATCCTTGTGTTGCATCTGATAAGTTCTATTCTTGCAGATTGCTGCTCAAAATTTAACCATGAAAAGGCTAAGAGGATATGAGATTAAGGTATGGAGTAGGCGTACATCCAGTATGTTTCTGATATCTGATTTGTATAGTCATCAATAACCATTAACAAGCACATTGAACTAAACTGAGAATCATAAAACTAATCCATTTTCTAAATATTTCTTGGTCTTCTTACTCGGTTATTTGTTATTTACTTCCATGCTAATCCTTTGCATTTTGCTGGGAGGAACGGAAGAAATGACTTACATACTTCTATTGAATCAAATCTCGATAGGCTAGGCACTGGGATACGTTCTACAACTTCTATCGAAACACAACAGATAACAAGTCAGTTTTGTTTCCACAGACATGCCTTCCTAGCGTTCTGTGAAAGAAATCGCTTGTTTTATTCGCCCTGTTTCTCACACCTCAGGTGGGGTACTGCTTACCTAACCCGAGAGTTCTTTCACAACATGGCCTCAAAGTTGGGAGACGATGTGTTGCTTGTCGTTGCTGAAGAAGATGATAAACAAGTTGCGGGAGCGCTGAATTTGATCGGAGGCAACGCTTTGTATGGCCGCTTATGGGGTTGTCTTCCAGAAGCTTATTACCCAAGCCTACACTTCGAGGCATGCTACTACCAGGTATTGGAATATTTGCTGAAAATGGTTTTGTATCGGACGTTTTAGCATCTACGAATTGTTGGCTACAGGCAATAGAAGCAGCTATTGAGTTGAAACTCGACAGAGTTGAAGCTGGCGCTCAAGGGGAGCATAAAATTCAGCGAGGCTATCTTCCCGTGACTACTTACAGCTGCCACTATATCCGGGATGAAGAGTTCAGACACGTTATTGCAGATTTCCTGGTTCGCGAGACCTCTCAGGTTATAAACTTATAACACAACAATTCTTGTCGATTGAAAGGGTTCTTCGCATAAATTTTACGCAGTTCTCGAAACTCGTGTACAGGTGAAGCTGGCTATAAAGTTGTTGAGTGAAGCTGGTCCTTTCAAGGAGGTTGAGAAATGAACCATCTACTGTTCTTAGTGATGATTCAAGTTTGAGGTTAAAGGGATGGTTAGGATTTGTTCATTCTACATTCCATATATCTGTTACCTATGTCTATAATGAGATCTGTAGAACCTGGTGATAGATGCACTTGTATTGTACAGGTAGATGTAGCCATAGTTGGCCCCAATAGAAATTAGATTTGAGAAAATTAATGTATCTACATACGCCATAATAACAAAATATAGGTTAGAATAGTCATTCCTAGAAATACACCATAAGGTATGGTTTCTACCATATTCTGTATATCTTCAGCAACTCCTTTATGACCCAAACACTTAAAAATACACCAACCATCTTCTTGCTCGCTCATAGTTTGTACTTTGCGCATTTATACAGTGCCATTTAAAGATCTATCCTGATTCCTCATTTGACTGTATGCTTCTCTTCTGAAGCGTGGGCGGCACTACCATGGCGTGAGGTAGGGCTCCATCCCTACTTGAGATTCCAACGCTATGGTAGTAGTGGTCACTGGTCAGTAGCGCTTCCTTCCGGGAGGTTGCGCTTTTTCCAATTGCTCTATTTTTTCGGCGATTGGAGTTGGGGAAGAATGCATGTTGCGGGCTTTTCTTTTGCTGATATTTTACCAAAACGACGTCGTTTTGGTTCAAGTCGAACGGCATTGATTTGGTTAGTACTGAACGAAAAAATAAAAAATGAAAATTCAAAATTCAAGTCTTAGGTTTGTTTGGATAGGGGCATTTCTCGCCCAATCCACAATTAAAACATACAGGAGAGGAGCCAAAAATGTAAAATGTGTGCCTCCACTGGCCACTACTCCAGCTCTGGGTGCCGCCATTGCTACCGTCCCGCCACTGCATAGTATTGATCAGCTCCGCCACGGTTCTGAAGGGAGGTCTTCTTCCAGATTCTGAAAGAAGAATGAATGAAAATAATAAAAGATAAAAAATCTTAATTGTAATATTAAAAATTTAAAACTCAATTCATGTAACTCAAATATTCTCTCTTTATTTCTTTTAATTTACACTTTGAACCTTGGATTTAAGAGAGGTATAGAAAGACCAGCAGCAAATTGGGAGATTTGAGGAGAGATCAGAGGTTGGTAATAAGTATCAGTCACGTTATAATCTGAAACACGGACCAAATTGTTCCTCATCATATCCCAAATCAAACGAGCAAAAGAACCATTCGATTCTGGAAATAAAAATGAAGAAAAAAACCAGAATGGCGAAGAACATCATCAGAGACTCGAACAAAGACTAATCACTTCTTGCGAATCATTTTGTTGCAGTTAATGTTTTGTTCATCACATGATGCTTCTGCAGTTTCGGTCAATACCTATGAATTTCGTGAAAGGAAATGGACATCAAAATCAGAAAAGATGAACCCTAATTAATCCCTATGGAAACAAACAACGACGAGCGGAGGAAGATGTAAACAGCTGGGGATGTTTATATAGCTAAGTAAAACCCTAAGGGAAATGGGCTATTTCGAAAACTTTATAAAGAAGAAGCCCATATATGTATAAGGCCCATATTTTCTTCCATCTACCCATTTTTGCTGTGCATTCATTTCTTAGATTGAATTACGGTTTAGTACGTTATGAAAAATCACATTTCAATATTCTATAAAAGTCTCAGCAAAAGTCGTCTTTCCATAACCTTATGGAAACACGAAATTTAATTAGAATAATAAAAGGTAAAATGTGTTAGTTGTAATATTAAAAATTTACTAATGCAGTGTATAGTAGATGTAAAATTTTATCCCTTTTTTTCTAATTTGCACTTTAAACCTTGATCTTTTCATGACTAATGAAAAAACCGTCTTTCAAGACATGATTATATTTTGTTCTATTATATTCACAAAGTTTAAATACTCAAAGAAAAAAGAGTTAGTCTTTTGAAATACGATCTTTTCGTAAAACATGAAAATACCGGGGGTTTAAAGTGTAAATTACAATAATGAAGATAACACTTTCAGGTTCCATGAATTGAGTTATAAATTTTATCACTGTCACACGTTTCATAATAAACTTTTAATATTACAATTAAAATATTTTACTTTTAATATTTTAATTAAACCTCAT
Organism: Rubia yunnanensis; assembly: GCA_037428765.1. Lineage (NCBI taxonomy): Eukaryota > Viridiplantae > Streptophyta > Magnoliopsida > Gentianales > Rubiaceae > Rubia > Rubia yunnanensis. The sequence goes on along the minus strand of CM075063.1, from coordinate 1,086,704 downwards.
TTTTCCACCAGCGGCGATATTTCCCAAGTAAAAAACCATGCCAAAGATAAGAATTCTTACTTTTCGATTTAAAATGGTCTCAATAGATTCTCCCAGCTCTCACTGTCATCAGCTTCGCCAAGATCTGATATCTCCAATTTATAAAGAAAAGTTTAAAAAAAATAAATCCAAGATCTATTAAATCAACTGAATCGGAAGAACTCGTCTGAAAGAACATCGTAAAAATGTCCGCTTTCCTTCACCAGCGGCCACTTCACAATGTCCTAACCGACCCGCACCAATTCCCCCCTCGATTCACCCTTAATTACCAAAAACCCGGCTTCCTCTTCACCCGCGCCTCCCTCGTCATCCTCCTCACCCTCCTTGTACTCCTCGGCGTCTTCTTCCAGCGCGTCCAGGTCCCCGCCGGCGGCGGCGGCCGTTTCTTCCGGGCGGCGGAGGAGTCCAAGTGGGCGGCGTACACGCTCGCGGAGGCGGCGGCGCGTGTGGCGGAGGAGAACACGCTGATTGTGTGCGCCGTGAGCGAGGCGTACTTGCCGTTCCTGAACAACTGGCTGATCAGCATTGCGAGGCAGAAGCAGGAGAATAAGGTGCTCGTGATCGCGGAGGATTACGCGACATTGTTTAAGGTTAATGAGAAGTGGCCCGGGCACGCGGTGTTGATCCCTCCTGCTTTGGATCCTCAGGCTGCTCACAAGTTTGGTTCTCAGGTTGATGTTTGGTTCTTGTTTGCTTTTGATTTTTGAATGTTCTGATTGGATGATTCTAAGGTTTTTTCGTTAGATAGATGTTTGATTTTTGTTTGTTTCTGTGTTATGAAAAAATATAATTAATGCTGAATGTTCTGATTGGAAAGTTCTGTGGATTTTTAGTTAGATAGAGTACTTGATCAAACGGTTATAGTGCACGACAGCATGACTGGACCTAAGTTAAGTGTCTCCAAGGAAGACAATGTGGTGCCGTTTGATCCATATAGCCGCGTAAATTAGGATGAAGGGTTAGTTGTTATTCATCGGTTTTTATTGTATGCTGAGCATGGAGTTTGAAAATGTGTACTTTTTTATGGCTTTTGATTTTTTATGGTGTTTGAACAATTCACTCACAGATTGTGGTTTTATGCACCCTCCTGTGTCGTATGTTAGGCTCAGTCCTTGTATTGTGATGGATGTTCAAATTTTAACTAGGTTTGCGTAGATTATGATTCTTATACTACTTCAATCTCCGAAATGTATAATTCTAACAATATGCTCTTTTTTTTCGTTCTTTTGTTGTGGTTGAAATGTCTAAAGGTAATGCCTTTACTGAAATTTCTCGACTTGTTGTATGTTAGGCTCAGTCGTTGTATAGTGTTGTGTTGGTTTTTCATGTTTTTACTAGATTCTACTTTAATCTCCGGAATGTTGTCTGGTGCCTGTACAACTCTAACAATATGCTTGTGTCTTTTTGCTGTTGTTGAGGTGTCTAAAGTTAACGCCTCTCCTGGATTTTCTTAATTTGTCGAAAACTTTAGCAAGTGATGTAACAGGATTTAATAAAGTCGAGTACATTTTCGAGGATGAGCCCATTGGGAAGTAAAACTTTTCCTAGTTTTAAGTTGATTTAAGATGTACTTTGATTGGATTGGCATATATTATGCAAAACTTGTCTTTTGCAGATAAGGCCAGCATAATCATGTGATATAAGTTGTTGCTTGAAATGTGTAAAATCCTCTGTTAAACACTGAAACTCTTCATTCGTTTTTTTTTCTAAACTAGATTTTCCAATGTCCTTATTTGGCAAGCAAGTATGTTAAAGAAATTGAGTTATCCTATTTCTTATCATTCCTTAATTTTGATAAGTGGTTTCTATCTGTAACTATAAAAAAGAGGGGCTATGTAATGTTTGATACGTTCTCTTTTCATGGATTTGCGTAGATTATGAATCATTGGAATGTTGAATAGGTCAGTAGTTTGATTTGGTCACATTTTGAAGTTAGTTTTTAGCGTCGCTATTATCTGAGCATCTTTAAAGTAACAATCAGACCACTCGTCTTACAGGGTTTCTTTAATTTCACATCTAGAAGGCCCCGGCATCTCTTGCAAATTTTGGAGCTCGGCTATAATGTTATGTACAACGATGTTGATATGGTCTGGTTAGCAGATCCATTTCCTTATCTACAAGGGGAGCATGACGTGTACTTCACCGATGACATGACCGCTGTAAGTATCGTAAACGTTTGTTTGCATATCTAACTCGACACTTTGTTGCTTTCTCGAGTTTTCCCGTATCACTAACGACTGTTTTGCTGCTTCAGGTAAAGCCATTGAACCATTCTCATGAACTGCCACCTCCCGGTAAAAAGGGCCGTACTTACATATGCAGCTGCATGATATATCTGCGTCCTACTAACGGAGCAAAACTCGTCATGAAGAAGTGGACCGAAGAGCTTCAGGCTCAGCCGTGGTCCAAAGCGAAAAAAGCCAACGACCAGCCTGCTTTCAACTGGGCGCTGAACAAAACTGCCGGACAGGTATTCTCTTCGTAGATTTATCTGATTGTTCAAAGACTTTGAACATTACTGATATGTTTTACTGTCCCAACCCAATCACCCTCAGTACATTATCGATCTTACATATGGGAAGCGTAGGAGCTCCATATGTACCATTTTAGTTTGATTTGGATAAGGCTTCTACTAGGAGGCGATTAATGTTTGTTGTTCGAACGATTGCAGGTGGACATGTATCTGCTTCCCCAGGTGGCTTTCCCGACAGGCGGCTTATACTTCAAGAACCCGACATGGGTAGAGGAAACAAAAGGAAAACACGTCATCATCCACAACAACTATATAACTGGTTTCGACAAGAAAATCAAGAGATTCCGCGACTATGGCCTCTGGTTAGTCGATGATCACGCCTCTGAATCCCCCTTGGGGAGATTGTGACATAATTTCTGAAAGTTGATAGATATATAGAAGAGTGTCTCTACTCTTTCAGATGCTGATTGTTTTTGTAATTTGTATTTAGTTGTAACTTTGTAATCCCTCGCAATTGTAGTCAGTTTTGTTCTTCTAGTCATATCATCATCCTGTGCTATGTAAAAGCATAATTTTTTTACAGTTTGAGTGCATTTTTTACCTGTATGATCAACATATCCTTCAGGGGTAATATAACATGGGAAATCACATGCACACTTCTTCTTCCCGCTACCGGAAAACATCCGGGTTTTAGGTTACTGCTGTTGAAATAGCAGTAAAATTGATTTGTGAACTAAAAATTATTTCATTGTTATTTTTCACATTCAATTTTTTTGTCAAAAATGGAAGTAAGGCACAAATAAAGGGACATGAAAAATGCGTCTGCCGGGAGTCGAACCCGGGTCTATTGCTTGGAAGGCAATTATCCTAACCGTTGGACTACAAACGCTCGTATGCTAAGTGGTGGTCATAATATTAAAAACCATACAAAACTGATTTTGTCGGTGACTATGAATGGGCCCCTTGTGTTTAGAAGTTTTTGGAAATTGCTGATTTTGTCGGTGACTATTAAGTCCATGAATATGTCCATGAAATATCGTCCATGAATTTTTTTTTTTTAGATGAATATTTACTGAGTTCGTCTATTGAAATATCTTCTATCACTTATGAAAAAATTAATATTTAAAGTGTAAATTAGAAAAAATGAAGGTAAAATTTTTGGGTTGCATGAATCGGGTTATAAACTTTATAACTACTACATGTTGCATAATAAATTATTAATATTGCAACTAAGACCTTTTACTTTTTATTTATTATGATTAAACCCCATATTTCCACAAACCTATGGAAAGACGGTCTTTCCCAATACTTTGTCTATTATATTACCCTTCTCTAATCCAAATGTTTGGATAATTTAAGAGTTGAAAACACAAAAAAGAAGTTGTAAGCATAAAAAAGACAAATATAACCTTGTAGATGAACTTTACTCGACAATTAAGTTATGCTCCATTGTCAAACTTTGGCCAAGTCAACACTTTCAAAGTTTGTCCATGTATTTGAATATATAGTTTTTATGATCAATTTATAGTTATTTATACATGAGCCCGTCTAGTGAAAGACGGTCTTTCCATAAGTTATGAAAAGATCAAGGTTTAAAGTGCAAATTAGAATAAATAAAGATAAAATTTTTGAATTGCATGAATCGGGTTATAAACTTTATAACTACTATACGTTGTATAATAAATTTTTAATATTGCAACTAAGACCTTTTACCTTTTATTATTTTAGTTAAACCCCGTCTTTCCATAAGCTTATGGAAAGAAGGTCTTTCCCAAGACTTTGCCTTTATACATTGTAATATATTTTAAAAGTTTTTCAAAATTATCAGAATTTCGTTGCAATAAAATTCTAAAAAATATAAATCACCACATTAATTACATAAATACCATGTCTAATTGTTTGTCAATCTAAAATAACACTATGACACGTTGTTTTATGTTAAAGTTGAAGATGTTAATTCATGAAATGTGGTATCTATATAAGGGTTCCTAGAAGAAAAACTCGTATGAGACTGTCTCACCATAACTTATGGTGAGACAAAGTACAAAGTAAAATTTTAGAAATTACATAAAGTACTCCACGTCACCCTATCTTTAAATAATTATATTTAGATCCCCATCTTATCATAAGACTGCGTGAGACTGTCTCAACCAAGTCGGTCCAGTTTTTCCATATTGATGATTTTTTGTTGTTAAGAAATAACTATTTGTCCCTAAATTTAATGAGTTGGAACTTGGAAGAAGCTCCTCTCAGCATATAGTTAATCTCATTTATCATCTCTACCTCTCACCCAATGACAAGGGCAAAAGAGTCAAATAAACTTTCCTCTTCATCATGTGATAACTATAAATTAATTCATACAAATTCTCGTGACCAAAACATGAGAGCCTTCTTTTTACACTTGGAATAAATTTCTCTGTCCTCTGAGGATTAAGGCAACGTTCTTGTAATTTATTTGAATTGAACTGAAATAAAGGTAAATAATATGATTATATTAAGGTGAAATTCACTAGTTAAATTTCGACTGACGTGACTGCATTGAATTAAAGTGAACGAAAATACAGATAAAGTTCTGGTGAACGTGAAGATTATATGTAATTGATTATATTAATCAAATTACACACAAATATTTATCTCATTTATGTTAGAAATCCCAATTGATCCACATTTAATCACTAGATCACCAATCCATAAATCACAACACCTGGTTCCTTTAAATTGAATCTTTATCAAAACCCTTCTCTTCAATAATCCAATACACCTGGTTTACTTTAATTTGAGAATGTATATTATAATTCAGTTGTCGGTGTTTCCAAATATTTTTTTCACTTATCTAAAATAAAGTTAATCGTAATTACAAATACTCTCCGTCCCCGCCAATTCTATACAGATTCTTTTTTTAGTTAAAGATACTGAACTTTGATCACATATTTGAATATGTATATGAACAATAATTGTATCGTATGAGATATGGTTAGGTTCGTCATAACATGTAGTTTATAAATATTATTTTTTTGTGTCGTTATTGTCCGTAGCTACACATATTTACAGCCAAACATGTTTATTGAAAACCGTAACAAAATTATGTGCAGAATAAGGTGGGATAGATGGAGTAATGAAAACTATGAGTAATGAGGTAAAATTAATTTTATTAATTTGAAATTTTATAAAATTAAACTGGATTTATTTAAATTTAATTAGACTGAATTAAAATACATGTAATAGAAATAAAAGTAATCTTAGTTTGGAACTTTGGATGGACTTTTATTATACAATTTTAGTACAAGAATGTGAGTTGGTACCTAAAATATTGCACAAGAGAATATACATTTAGTTTTTTATAATTAATCAAGATATTCAACTACACACAGCTTTTGACCTTTCATCTTTCTCCTTTTAAAAAAGAGAGAAAAATTCTGACTTTGACTTTTGCTTACCAATTTGAATTCTGGGAACCATCAAAAGATTCACAGCGACAGTTACTTCTAAAGAGAGCAAAGAATCACATAGTAACGAGATTTATCCAAACTTTATTTTAATTGTTCAGTTTGAATATGATTAATTTGATTTAATTTAGTTCAGTAAAAAATTAATTTAGTGAAAAGTTCAGTTCAATTCAATTTAAAGCAGTCCAAATATCTCTAGAGAACAGGGTCTTAAATTCAGGATTATGACGTAAAAGATAATTTTACTAATAAATGTATAGAGGTATTTATGTGAAATATTCAAATTATTTTTTAAATGTAAGCAAGAGACGGAGTGAAATGCCAATAAATTCTAAATATATCTATCTAGTTATAAAAATTAGAGAAAGTTTCCCGTTTGAACGAACCGATTAATTGTTAAACGAATAATGAAAAATCCAATTTCAATAAATTTTAAGGATAAATTACATGATTTTAAAAAAATCATAAGTGATTCATTGCAATAAATAAACAAACATCAAAACTATCGTACTAGAAACACCAATTATAAAATAATTTCGTGGTTAATCGATATAAAATAAAGAGAAAAACTCATATGAGATCATTTTACCATAACTTATGCTGAGACAATGTACGAAGTAAAGTTTCTAAAATTATAAAAAAATATTCCACATCACCTCTCATCTTTAAACAATTATCTTTAAACCCTTCATCCTACCATAAATTTAGATGAAACCGTCTCACCCAACCCTTTGTAAAACGAAACCTTTCATAAATATAAAAAATTAGAAGTGACATCCTCACAATAGTCATTGGAATCATCCTAATAGTATTCATTTATCATAATTCACCCCTGAAAGTGAAAGTGGAGGAAAGGAAAGGAAAGGAAAGGAAAATCCTACTCCCCATCTCACCCGGTTAAATCTGCACAGATTTTTTTTATATTTAAACATGTCGAACTTTCACCGTGTATTTAAATATATATATATATATATATATATATATATATATATATATATTAACAATAATTTGATCGTCTGACATATGGTTAGATTTGTCGTAACATGTAGTTTCTAAATATCTATTTTTTATGTGTTGTTATTGTTCGTAGCAACATATATTTACAGTCAAACATATTTATTGAATAGCATAAAAAAGATTCTGTGCAAGTTTTGATGAAACAGAGGGAGTAACTCAATTGAGGGTAGTTATATACTCCACGGCATCATAAGAACTACCATTAACCATATAATTAATGTTTATTAAAGTTTTATATTCGGGATCTTACACAAATCTCACATAATAATAGGTGAAGATCCCTCCAATACTCACTTTTTCAAAATTACTGTATATTTTAATTTAAATATGATACCCTTTAATTTAAATATTATATTTTAATATATACCATATATTATCAATTCAACCTCATCTGGATACATGTTTAATCTATAAGATAAAATATTTAAATTAAGAAATATAGTATTTCGGTAAAGATAAAGTGTTGGAAAATACCGTTTTTTCATAGATTTATGAAAAAATGTGATTTAATTAGAATAATAAAAGGATAAAAGGTTTTAGTTGTAATATTAAAAATTTATTATGCGACGTACAGTAGTTATAAAGTTTACGACCCAATTAATGCAACCCAGAAATTTTATTTTCATTTCTTATATTTTGAATTTTAAACATTGATTTTTCCATGAATTATGGAAACATTGTCTTTCCCAACACTTTCTTCTAAAATTTCGCACGTGAGAGGTTATTTCTTGGTTTCGTCCAGAGCGGTCTGATCCTTATTTGATCAGACCACTCCTGCCAAACTCCATCCCCAAAATAACCCTAATTATCATTTGAAGGTAAGAATTACTTCCTATCTTTCTCTCATCAACCTCACCTAATTAGAGTAGAGATTCTTAAAATCGGTTCAAAAACAGCAAAAATATTTCCACATACCAAAATTCGTGCCTCAAAGTTTTTGGTAACCTCTTTACTTACGCTACACACAAACAAACCTTTGACCCTTGTAATAGATTCTGCTAATACCTCAATCCCATCATTATTATTTCTCATACTTTCCTAATTTTCCACAAAAAAAAACTCAAAATACGAAAAAAATCAAGAATTCAAATCCTAAAAATCGAGTCTTTTACTCTTCTTACACAGTGACGACAGAATAGGGATAGTGTGGCACCGCAAAAAAGAAAGCTTTTTTACCTCATAAATTTAGCTGTCTTTCTTTAATACTAAGTCCACTTCACTAAGAAATTGAATTACATCACAGAAGTAGCGTATTGATTTGGTTGAATGGTGCAAGAAACAAGCAGAAAAGCTATGCTCTGGTCCATTCAATTTCCACTCGTTCCACTGTTTTTTCTGCTAGTTGAATGGTAGATTCAGTGAACATCAGCAGAAGAAGAAAAAACCCACTTGGAGAAAGTTCCCTTTTCTTGATTTCTCCCAACTTTATAGGTGATTGCTTTGTGGGATTTGATTTGAAAGCAAGTTTATGGGGTTTTGGGCTGATGGGATTTGAGCATATGTGTTAAAGAGGGAATCTTGGGTGTTTTTTTTTTGCTCATGCTTGTGAATGTGTGAAAAAAGCTGGGAAGTTTGCATTTTGAGTTGGTTCAGAATCTCAGATTGATGGGATTGTAAATGGGTTCTCTTGAGAATGGTTTTTCCTTGAAGAGGGATCACCATTTACTAGGCAGGAGCTTCAGTGATAGGAATGGTCAAAGGCAGATTAGATCAAGATTTGCTAGGCTGGTTTTTCTGAAGAAGATTGATTACTTGCTATGGATTTGTACAGTTGGCGTGTTTCTTTTCTTCCTTGTGCTGTTTCAAATGCTCCTGCCAGGGTCAATTGTTGATAAATCTGGAGGTGTCTTGAATGTGAGTGAAGGTTTTGGGCATGTAGATTTGGATATGGTGAAAGAGTTTGGTGGGTTCGATTTCGGTGAAGATATTGAGTTTGAACCTTCCAAGCTTTTGGCCAAGTTTCGTCGAGATTCAACTCAGGTTAATGGGAGTGTTTCGAGATTCGGGCGCAGGAAGCCAAGGCTAGCCATGGTGAGAGCTGTTCTTGTTGGATGTTAATAGTTTCGATTTCAGCTGCATTTTCTGATTTATTGTGCATGTAGGTGTTTGCCAGTTTGTTGCCCGATGCTTATCAGATACAAATGGTTACTGTTTCAGCTGCTCTTGCGAGTTTAGGATATGAAATTGAGGTAATTGTAATGGTCATAGTTTGAATCTGCTGATTGACTGGTTTAACCAAGTGGAGTTAGCTTGTTTGATTCTAATTCAGCTAATAGTCAGTATATGTCAGTTGTTTTTCTTTGGATAATTGAGCATCAGATAATTCTACTAACTCTCATGGAGCTCTTGCATTATGTTTACTGTTATATACTTGTACATGCCTCAGTTCAGGTTGTCACTAGTACTTACTAACTGGTATTCCGATACTAAGTACGAATTCGTTTCAGTACGCTTATCCAGTTTTGAACTATTGTGCAGCCATAAAAATGCTCCTTTTCGGGACTTTTGTACAGAATTACTTTCATGAAAGCTAATTGTAGATGTTGGCAACTGTAGAATTGATCATGGCTGGTTCTTCATAGCATAAAATGTAGATTCTGCACATATGGTGGTATATATGTAGTGCTAGATAGTATTTGAGTTGGGTGGCATCCAGAGGTTAGTAAAGGTTTTCAGAATTTAACTAAATTAACTAATCCAGAACTTAAAGATCGTGAGTAAATATCCAAGAACATTAGGCAAGTAATGGTTCCCTCCATCCATTTACTATGATAATGTATAGTTTTGACTCCTTCTTTCTCCCCGCTCTATTGGTGTATATTTTTTAATAGTCAGATGCACATTTATATTCTTTGGTATTTTCCTTACAAGACAGATCTGAAAGGCCTCTGTGATGTCTGCAGGTTCTTTCTCTTAAAGATGGTCCTGCAAATACTATTTGGAGAGATTCCGGGTATTCAGTTCATGTCATGGAATCTCAGGGCAGCAAGCAGTTATATATAGATTGGCTAAAGTATGGCAGTTTTTTTTATAAATATTATGCAATGTCACTTTAGAATCACACAATTATGATCTGATAAGGGTGATGATGAGATGTGATTTCCCTATGGGTTAGCATCAAGTATTTTCCCTCTCCTGGTATAGTGTGGAATTTGATATCTTTCAAACCTGTTGCTCTAAGCTCTGAATTTGCTCCACTTTATGGAGGACAATATTTACACTCCGTCTTCAACCTAGCTGTTTCTTAATCATTCATTTTTAAAATTATTTTCAAGTTGTTGGTTTTTATTGCCTGGTTCAAACTACGTAGAAATTTATTGCTAGTAAAGATGAATTTATTTTTCCTAAGTCAGAATCAAATATCACACCCACATTTTTTGGCCTCTGAATACTTGCCTTGTTTTGCAGCTATGATGGCGTACTGGTTAATTCTCTCGAGTCTGTAGGAGTTATCACTCGGTAAGCTTTATATTTTTGTAAGCCGGTGAATTTCCTCAAGTTTCCAACAGCTGACTATTTTTTTTGTCTCTCTTCACTCCCCTTTGGAGGAATTTTTAGTTCCCATCTTCTAGTACTGAAGTGAATTATTTTACTTGTTTCAGTTTGATGCAGGAACCTTTTAAAAGTGTACCACTAATATGGACAATCCACGAAGACACACTTGCTGCTCGTATGAGGCATGCTCTAAGTGGGCAGAGTGAGCTCATTGAAAATTGGAAAAAAGTCTTTAGTCGTGCCACTGTGGTTGTCTTCCAGAACCATGTTTTGCCGGTATACTATTTTCTATACTTCATAATTGTCCTTCAGACTCTTTGCCTCTATCATGTCCAAAATTTTAAAGAAAAATGTGTATTTTGTTTTGACATTCCTATTATGCATGGTTTATGAACTTATATGAATTCCGATCATTCGAAATGCCAACTTTGGCTTGGATTTTAGTGCTTAATGCTCAGTGCTCTTTCTGAGTGTTAATTTTCGTCTGTATTTTTTCTTGTAGATAACTTATTCAGTGTTTGACGCTGGGAACTACTTCGTTATTCCGGGTTCTCCTGCAGAAGCATGGGAAGCTGATAGCAAATTGGCCATAGACAGAAAGAATGCGAATGTTCAGCTGGAAAGTCAGTCCAAGAATTTCAATATTGTGATTTTAGGGAGTCAACTTCTCTACCGAGGTCTATGGCTGGAGCACGCCCTTGTTTTAAGAGCATTACTACCAGTTCTTAAGCAATTTCAAGATGACAGCTTGACAAATACTCATCTCAAGATCATTGTCATAGCCGGGAATTCAGTTAGTAACTATAGCTCAGCATTGGAGGTGAGATGATCATTAAGAACTCATATTCTTTCAAGAGTGGGTCTCCTGACAGGCGGCCTATCCATAAGTTTATGGACAGACCACTTTTTTCTTACCTTATACATTGCATTTATTAAATTACATACAAATTTTAAAATTTTTGAAAATATTTTTTTATATCATATATTTTTATATTTTCACCTTCAAATACATATTATTACTTGTTTTAACTTATAAAATGCAATATTTGAATTTTATAAAAAATTACAACATTAAAGGCAAATGCCCCTGAGGACTGTCCATAAGCTTATGGAAAGGCCGCCTTTCCTGAGACTTTCCCTTCTTTCAATTTTATTCTAGAAAACCATCTACTCTGAAATGGGGCATCTGACATTATTGTTACAAGTCTTCACCACTTTGGTTAGAATTCTGTTTGTTTTTTTTTTGATTAGCTTGCTGAACCCCTTCCTTGTACAGGCTATTGCGTTAAACTTGACTTACCCAGCTGGTGTTGTGTCACATATTGCTCTTGATGAAAACGTCGACAGCATTCTTTCTTCATCGGACCTTGCGATATATTCATCCTTCCGAGAGGAGCCTTCTTTTCCAACCATGTTGTTAAGAGCCATGTGTTTTGAGAAGCCAGTTATAGCTCCGGATGTATCTATCATCAAGAGATATGTAAGCATCTAAACGCCATAGTCCTAAACAACTTTCATTCTTATACATTTAAAGTTTAGCTGTGATGAAATGAGATGTCCAAGAAATTGTCAGCGTGAACCTTTTATTTTAGTGATCTGTTTGTCATGCTTCTATATTGGTGAAGCTTTGTATTGACATGCCTTTTGGATTTGCAATTCTCATTAGGTTGATGACAAAGTGAATGGCTTTTTATATCCCAAAGAAAATGTCGAAGTACTATGGCAGATAATGATGGAAGTGATATCAAATGGAAGATTATCTCTTCTGGCTAGTAATGCTGCTGCAATAGGGAAGCGGACTGCAAAGAACCTTATGGTTTCAGAAAGTATTGAAGGATATGCTTCACTACTGGAAAATGTTCTCAAATTTCCGTCTGAAGTTACAAGTTTACAGCCTGTCACAACGATACCTGCCAATCTTAAAGTGGAATGGCCTTGGCATCTTTTTGAAGCTCCAAGAACTTCACTTTTGCAGAATGGAACAAGGGGAATCAGTGAGTTTTTGGATGAGTATGAGAGGCAGTGGAATAATTCTCAGAATGAAGACTCTGTGTCAGCTGAGTTGACAAGTGAAAATTTCTTCTACAGCATATGGGAAGAAGAGAAATCTCTTCAGATGGCTTATATGAGGAAGCGAAGAGAGGATGATGAGGTAAGCTTTTGCTAGAATTTTTCTTGGATATTTACTAAGGTGCTTAACTACTTAAGTCTGCGAGGATCACATTTGTTTGATATCTGCTACAGTTGAAGGACAGAACAGATCAAGGTCGGGGAACTTGGGATGATGTATACCGCAGTGCAAGAAGGGCCGATCGGATTAAAAACGAATTTCACGAAAGGGATGAAGGAGAGCTTGAAAGAACAGGACAACCATTAACTATCTATGAACCATATTTTGGGGAAGGAACATGGCCATTTCTGCACTATACTTCGCTCTATCGAGGACTGGGGCTGGTGGGTATTCTTGTTAAGTGTATTAAAGTTTATCCCTTTACTTCCATGTCATTCCACTTTTTAATCATCAATAATGAAAACTTAATGAGTTTTTTATTGTTGTAGTCTAGTAAAGGTCGACGACCTGGGTCAGATGATGTTGATGGACCTTCCCGGCTCTCTCTTTTAAGTAACTCATATTATCGAGATGTCCTTGGTGAATATGGTGCCTTTTTCGCAATCGCAAACCGGATTGATCGCATACACAGAAATGCTTGGATAGGTTTCCAATCGTGGAGAGCAACAGCAAGGAAGGTAATGTGATTTGTGGTTCTACTAGTTGTACTCATTATGACTTCTTTTGCTGTCCTTGCCTGATTACTGAATTACCTTCACAGGAATCTTTGTCGAGGGCTGCCGAGAATTCGGTGTTGGATGCTATCCAAGCACGAAGACACGGCGACACTCTTTACTTTTGGGCTTCTATGGATAAGGAACCGCGAAATTCACGAAAGGAGGACTTTTGGACGTATTGCGATGCTATAAATGCTGGCAATTGTCAGTAAGGCTCTATCTATCTCATACATGATCTGAACATATTGCGAATATTCCAGTCCTTTGTTTTTTTTCATCAATTGTCTCTATTTCGAACCGAGATGATTTGACTAATGATTGCTAGGTTTGCATTCTCGGAGGCCCTTCGTAAGATGTATGGCTTAAAGCATAACCTGACTTCTCTACCTCCAATGCCTAGCGATGGCGGAGATACATGGTCTGTCATGCATAGTTGGGTGTTGCCTACTAGGTCCTTTTTGGAATTCGTCATGTTCTCGAGGTACGAGTTAGTAAACCGGTCTTATTTCTTCCCAGACTGCCATTTTCCGTGTTTTCTCCCCGGTTTATATTGTGGTTCTTTTTGCTTTCGTTGCGCAGAATATTTGTAGATGCACTTGATAATCAATTTTACGAGGAACACCATCTAAGTGGTCATTGTTATCTAAGCTTAAATAAGGTAATTCTATATTTTCTTACACTTAGTTAGAATGCTCTTAGTGACCATTTCCTTTGTATTTAGTATTTACTAGTTGATCTGGTAAGGGTCTAGTTTTCTAATTAAAATCTAAAGTATTCCTTTAGGGATCCGTGTCGGATTTATCAATAGTATTACACTGTACTACAGAGGATCAACAATGCTCCATTGGTTAGTTTCTGTTTGCCAACTCAAACATGGTACCTGTTTTTTGGCAGGATAAACATTGCTATTCGAGGATACTTGAGTTGCTCGTAAATGTCTGGGCTTATCATAGTGCTAGGAGAATGGTTTACGTGAACCCGGAGACCGGCTTGATGCAAGAACAACACAAGCTGAAGCAGAGGCGAGGTAAAATGTGGATCAAGTGGTTCCAACTCAGTACCCTCAAAAGCATGGACGAAGACCTTGCTGAGGAGGCCGATTCTGACCAGCCGAAGAGGCACTGGCTGTGGCCCTCAACGGGTGAGGTCTTCTGGCAAGGCATATTCGAGAAGGAGAGGAACCTAAGAAACCGACTGAAGGAGAAGAAAAGGCAAGAAAGCAAGGACAAGATTTCGCGCATTAGGAGACGGTCACGCCAGAAAACAATAGGGAAGTATGTGAAACCCCCACCCGAGGAGGAAATGGAGTCGTCGAATTCAAGCTCAAACTCCAACTCAATGGTAATGGCAGCAGCTAAGCTTTTGAGATAATGTTACTTTATATGCATTGATTGATTACATCTTCAAATCGATATGAATGATTAGTTTTAGGGTTAGATTAGAGAAAGCTAATTCTTTTACGCGACCGATTGATTGTTTCATTCTTCTTACTTAATGTCGAGGGAGGATGCTATAGGTTCCCTGTATTTTAGTTGAGTTCTTGTATGTAAAAAAGCATCCTCCTTTCATGTTCTTCATGCCTTGTTCCTATTGCCTTATTAGGGTTTAGGACTCAGAATCACCAATCCTTTGTAACCTTATTTCCTTTGATACTGCACATAATTTGTGAATGGAAATTTGTTGTAAACATTTTGTGTTCTTGAATGCATTGGATGTCTTAAGAAGTATGTATTGAGATCAAATTTAAGTGCAAATCTGAAATACAGTAGTGTAGCTTCCTGTTTTAAAAAATCTGCCATTTGGTGAAAATCTCACATTGAGAAAACTGCAATCTTCAGGATCTTGCTTCCCCTTTAATTTCCGTTTTACCCAATTTTTTGCGTGAATTCGCTCACATAAATAGGACAGTTCTGCATAATTTTTTGCGAGAAATCCCTCACATAAATAGGACAGTTCTGCACCTCTATCTAATCAAGAGTTGAAATCGTTGCAATTGCTATTCTCAGCTCTGAAATTTGTGTGAATGTTAAAATTTCAAGGAGATATGCGGTAAATAGCAGTTATCAGATAGCTATTCACAGGCTTTGCATCACAGACAAGTTATAATTGGACCAACTCAACAGTATGTCAAAGATATTACAAGACAGATGATTACACCAAACTTCTGAGAATATGCTTTTTAACCACCAACCAAAACTTGCACATCAACGATGAGGAGCTGGGATGTATACCATCAAATGACCTAGTCTCATACTCTTGGTGCTGCAACACAATTGGAAAGCGATATTATGATCAAGATTATTAAAAATGAAAATACAAGGACAATCGAGATTCGTATATAATGTAATCTAAAGCTGACATTCATTTTGTCTAAATCAGCTTACCTCCACCAATGGTTGCTTCAGGCAATCGCTCAATAGAGTACTGATGTTTAGTAATGTACATGATCGGCACACCAGGGATCTGTTCAATAATCAAAGTCTATCAGTAAGATTCCATTCCTGGCCCGGGTAAAACTAAGGCAGATAATGTGCTCGGAAAATTTCAGACCTTTCGTATCCTTCGCTTTAAATCCCGATCGCATGTGGCAACCATGTAGCATTTGTGCTGTTTCCAGAGAACAGAAGGTCAATAAATGGACATCAATAGATAATCAATCTCTAATCAATAATCTACAGAGCCAGCCTTAGAAATAATGTGATTTAGAGTAGGGAATACCTGAGTGACCCTATCTACTAAGCAGTCATCAGCATATGTTCCTTTATGTGTACAAGGAAGCCTTTCAAATCGAGGATCCTTCGCAATCCTATCGAAGTGGGAAAAAGAGGACAGGGACTTGTTAAGATAATCAACAAATAATCACACGTGGACCAAAAGAAAAGCCAGGATCATAGTGTCCTTATTATTTTGTAGATATCTTGTATTCAAACAAAAGATGAGCAAGGTCACATGCATAAACTAAGTTCTAGGAAAACTAAATAACCAACTTGCAGTACAACCTGAACCCTTATGAAGTCGACATAATTACAATGCTCTTCTATTTGCATAAAGAGATCAAATTTCACGCTGCTTCTGAATTTTGACAGTGAACATAATTTATCATCTACCACTTGAAGCTAGGTTTAGCTTTTACTAATATAAGAAAGGCAAACACTGCCTTCCTCAGCAACACAGACAAAAGCCGTATATAACTATCCCAACGATTATAGAGAACAAAGCACTACCAGAAAGTATGTTCTGAAAAAAAAGGAATATATACCTTAATGCAACACGATATTTTTGACCCAACTTCTCAAGCTCAGCCATCACGCAGTCAGTTATACAAGGAGTGCCTTTACAGAGCAGAGAGTTGTGTTAGAGGCACAAGATACACACGTTATTGAAGCACTCCCCTAAAGATTGCATTAAATGTAAAATATACAGAAAACTACCATCAATATAACTAGTCACTAGCTGTCTCTTGCAAAGAGAAAAACCAGTGCCATTTACAGCTTACTCCCCTCGTTTAATGACAGTTATCTTTTGGTAGCTTTCAACACCATAAGTTTGATATCACTCCAACAAAAGGTGCAAAAATAGGCCCTTTGAAAAAAATTGCAGTTAATATGTAGCACGGGGACTTCTCCCAGGGTGAAGAACCCGTACCGGGGGCGTCCCCGTAGCGGATACTTGATGGGTACTTCTAGGAGACGTTTCCATCCCGATTCCTAAATTCTACTACTAATGGAAAGTCAGGCACACAGGTAGAGTTAGTTCCATGTTACTATTTTATTACTATTTCAAAAATCTACAATTTCTGGTTCTAATTTGCAGAAAATACCACTATCTTATTCTTATCAAAGACTATACTACGAATCCTTGCCGTACCCGTATCCAAAATATTTATGTTTTGCCATTTCCCGTACCCGTATCCGTACACGTATATGTCCCCGTACCCGACTCAGTGCACATAAGTTAAACGTTAATTCAAAAACATCTCAACACCAGCAACTTACAAAAGATTTACACATAAAGACCAACAAAACAAAAGTCCCAACAGGTAATTAAAACTCACATTTTGCATACAAGCAATCCATCATTCCTTTCTCCAAATCCAACTACAGAAAACAAAGAAGCCAGCATTAAATACATCAGTATTCCCACCAAAAAACATTAAAAAACACAAACAAACAAAAATAACTCTCTCTCACCTTGTTTTGGATGGAAAAATTGATGAAATTGGTATCAACCAAAACCCTATAGGGAGGACCCAGCGCAGTATTGTGCTTAAAGAACAGTGCTGAAGAAACATTCGGTCTGCATCAATCACACACAAAATCATCACAATGTAGCAAAAACACTATTACAAAAAATAAAACAAAAATCAAAGCTAAAGAACACAGTTTGCACACATACACGTTTCTGGGAAGCTTCTCTTTGGTCAAATCCTTCTTGTTAGGGTTCAGTACCTCCTCTTTGTGACTGCAATCGAGATTACAAGCTCGAATCAAACAAACAAATGAAAAACAGTGAAACGGAGCATTTCGAATCGAGAGAGCTTACTGTTTGATGGCTTTTGAGGTGACCATCTTCTTCATCACCGCGAATTTGGGGGATTTCCTGGCTTTCCCCATTGTTAATTTGGAGAGCTGATAGATTGAAACCCTAGAAATTTGATGTTTTCTTCTTCTTACTAGTTTCTGTAAAACCCTTTGGGGGTTTAGAAAGGGTGGGCGGTGGCGGGTGGAATCGGGTTCGCGGGTCGACTACTGACGGGTCATGGGCTTTCATCGTTGGTTCTTGGGCTACCTGAACCTGGATTTCTTGGGCCTCTGAGCTTTTGTATTGCATTTCCCCCCTTTTTTTTATGTGTATATCACATAAAAGACTCTTGTAAGATTGTCTCACCGTATATTATGGTGAGATCAGGGACCAACCTGCAACTTCTGGTACAGTTAATAAAATTTGTGGGTCAGAATGGGTTATAAGAAATCCGAATATGTTTTACACGCATCCCTCTTTTCTTTTGTTTCTGTCTTCTGACCATTCTTTTCTGTCTTCTGACCATTCTTTTCTCCATTTTGGTCATGGCGTTACTTACTTTTGAAGCCTAAGAATGGTCCGTCCTTCTTTCTGGCGACTTGAATCAGTACGTGGGAGAGCTCCACCGTCGTAGCCTTCCGATTTGCGTGTCTGTGGGAACTCTAACATCGACCGAAGACTTCTATTCATCAAAAACTCATATATGAAGACGGATTCATGGGCCGATCGGATAATGGCGCATTTGGTGAATAATCAGAAGGTGCTCTTTCAAATAGTGTGCAGATTAGTGTCAACTATTATGCTTCAATTTCTTGTGTGGCAATGCCGTCAAAAATCTGTGTTGTTGTCTCTGCCAAAATCTGAAAGAATAGGTCCAGGCATTAGAAAATTTGGGTGCCTATTTTTTATGACGATGATATTTGACTGATGAGTTGATAGAGTTAAAAGGAACACTATAGTCTATGTATGTTTTAAATGTGGAAATCAATATATGGGTTTGTGATATAATTTGTTATGAATTAATAAATAAAACTTAAACAAAATTATTAAAATGATTAATAAACATACAAGGTATATGAACTAATTTATCCATTCATTAACTTCTACAACTATATTGCAAGAAAAGGAAGTCTAAACTAAAATTTTAAAATGATTAACAAACATTTTAAATATATGAATTAATTTAGACATTTGATAAATGCAAGTTCTATCCTTATCATGTAAAAAAATGAAAGTCTAACAAACACATTAAAAGTGTTAACAATTAATATTAGCACATGAAGTCTAAACAAAATGCTAGCGGTAAGCCTCATAGAAAATGCTAGTTTGAACAAAATTCATAAAACGATTAGCAAATATTTCAAACTCATGAACTAATATATATCTGATAATTATAAGTGTATGATTATGTAGTAAAATTTATTCTAACAGTAATTTTAAATTTCAACTTAGATAAAAATGGAGGTTCAAACAAATTCTTTAAAACGATTAACATACATTCTAAACACATGAACCAATATATTTTTGCTAATTGTAAGTGTATGATTATGTAGTAAACAAGTGATTCTAACTGTAATTTAAAATTCAATTTAGATAAAAATGGAGGTTTAAATGAAATCTTTAAACCGATTAAAAAAATATTTAAACACATGAACTGATATATTTTTCCTAATCGTAAGTATGTGATTATGTAGTAAAGTTTGATTTAGACTTTTATTTTAAAGTACTATTTAAAAATGAAGGTCTAAATAAAGTTCTTAAAACGTTTAACAGACATTCTAAACACATAAACTAATAGATTTTTGCTAATTGTAAGTGCGTGGTTATGTAGTAAAAATTATTTATATTATAGTTTAAAATATTATTTAAAAATATTTTAGATAAAAATAGAGGTCTAAACAAAGTATTTAAAATGATTAACAAACTTTTTAAACACATAAATTAATGTATGATTGCAATTTTTGAGTTTATAATTATGTAATAAAAAGTGACGCCCTCTGCAAGGATTTGATGATGGATCAAGCTCTTGCTCTCTTGCGTGAGATGATTGGTTATATTATAGTATTGCTCCGGATGTGTTTACTTACAATATCATTATACATATGAACTAATTTATACATTCAGTAGTTGGAAGTTCTTCAATTATCCTGCAAAAAATAAAAGTTTAAACAAAACCTTTAAAACTATTAACAAGCATTCTAAACACACAAACTAATATATCTTTGCGAATTGTGAGTATATGATTATGTTAAAAAATGATTTAAACAGTAATTTATAAATATTGTAAAGTCTAGATTTATCTAGTTGGCAATTTGTGGAAATTGTGCAAATATGGTATTATTGAGTTGCAACTTCAAAGAAGGAATTTTGGTGAAATAAGGAAAGGTTGAAGACTGAATTCGAGAAGGATACATCTCGTCCAAGTTGTATTTGAGTTGGAGAATATATCAGTTCCTATATATCTGAGATTGGATTAATGTTATGAAATTGGAGATGGAATAAACGTCATGTGTGCATGCGAAAATCAGCATATTTACACCAAGATGTTTACGGAAAAAGAAGACAGAATATTATGGTATTTGTGATTTATGGAAATCTGAATATTCTGCTATATATCAGGCGTATGGAAACATAGTTGATTTATGGGAAATCTGAATATTCTGCTATATATTAGGCGTATGGAATCATAGTTGATTTATGGAAAATCCCTATAAATATGGAGTTGTTATTATGGAATATATGGAGATATTGAGATAAGGAAAATCCATTTATTTATGGATTTGGATGTGCTTCAAGAAGCAGATTTGGAATAGGAATATTAGGGAGATAATCATGGAGAATTCAGATCTGCTCATGGACTATATATAGAGAACAAACACGGCGACATGATTTACGGACTTAATAGAAAAAATCTGCACACCTATTTTTTATCTTTCTAGAATTGCAAAGAGCCAGAATTCTATATTCCAACATACGAACCTGCTGCACAAAGTTCAGAATCATATGCCTTAATTCATCGGGAGGAGGAGATCCAGCGTCGTCGAGTTTCGAGGTCAGAGGGAGTCTGATCAAGGCGGATCGGTAGCAAGGGGAGCTTGCAGGATTCACGTTATAGTTAGATAAGATAAGTATAATTGTATGGAGTACAAAGATAAGTATAATTGTATGGTGTACTTTGTACTGTATCTTTCTGATTAGTGGATTCATTCTGAACTGGGCCAGGCCCCGTAGATGTAGGTGGATTTCACCGAACTGCGTAACCAAGTCTTGTGTCTTTTATGATTTACTTTATTGCATACTTGGTTAGATAGGTTATGTTGGAACACAGTAGTGACGATTGAATTATTTAGGTAAAACCAATTTCAAATATGATTTAAAAATAGTTTAGATAAAAATGGAGGTCTAAACAAAGTCATTAAAACGATCAACACACACTCACACTGCAAAGATTGTGTGAGTGTGTGTTTTTAGTAAGGGAGAAAACCCGTGAAAATGAAAAGAAACACTAAATTTTGCATAAAAATAAAAGTATAAACTAAATCTTTAAAACAATTAACAAACACTCTAAATATATGAACTAATTTATATATTTTTAACCGTAAATTCTATCACTGTATTGCATAAAATGAAAATCTAAACTAAATTCTTAAAATTGCCAACAAGCATTCTAAATACATGAACTAAATTATATACTTCTATTTTCTAGTTGTAAGGTCTATTTCTATCTAGCAGAAAATAAAGTATGAACTAAATCATTAAAACGAATAACAAACACTCTAAATATATGAACTAAATTATATATTTTTTAACTATAAGTTCTATCATTATGTTGTAGAAAATGAAAGTATGAACTAAAACATTAAGATGACTAACAAACATTCTAAATACATAAACTAATTTATATATTTTATAATTTTAAGTTCTATCATTATTTTTTTAGAAAATTAAAGTCTAAGCCGCTCTATCTTCATTTTGCAGAAAGTTAATGTATAAAACATATGTATTCATTTATATATTTTTGTAAGTTTCATCGTTATCTTGCAACAAATGAAAGTCTAAAGAAAGTCAATAGGATGTTTAAAAATATTATAAGCACATAAAATGATTTTTACATCTGTTAGTTTTAACTTCTATCACTTATCTTGCATAAGAAAGTTTGAATTAACTATTTGAAGTGACTAACAAACATTTTAAATACGTAAACTAATATATTTCTCGAATATACATTTATCACTATCTTGCAGGAAATGATTCCAACTACAATTTAAAACAGGAAAATTCTTGAGAAAGACCCTCTTTCTATACACTTATGGAAAGATGTGATTTTATTAGAATAATAGAAAGCTAAAGGTCTTAGTTGCAATATTAAAAATTTATTATACAATGTGTACTGGTTATAAAGTTTATCACCCGATTCATGCAGCCCAAAATTTTTATCTTCATTTATTTTAATTTACACTTTAAACCTTGATATTTTCATGACTTATGAAAAGATCGTCTTTCAAGAGACAGACTCAATATATTTTCTTTTAAAGAAAAAAAAATTTCAAAAAAATCAAGGACAAGGAAAAAAAAAGTGGATCACTATATCTCGCCCTGTATTTTACTATCCTCGCCCTAATACGTATACAGTATATATTTTTAATTTAATTTGAATAACTAAATTAAACTATATTATAGTTTAAAAATTAAATTTTTGAAGAAGCTAAAATCTGGGAGAAAAAAAAAATTCCGGCGCCGCCGCCGGACCACCGGGCGCCGCCGCCGGCTCCGGTTCGCCACCGCCTGGGCGCGAGGCGCCACCGGTCGGCTTGCCGCGGCTTGGGCGCGAGCCGTGGCGGGGCTCCGCTCGCCGAGGTCTGGGCCGTGGTCCGGTCGCCACCGCCCGGCCGAGAGTCACCGGCGGTCCGGTCGCCGCGGCATGGCCGCGTGCCGCCGGCGGTCCGATCGCCACCGCGGGACGGCGAGCCGCCGCCGGTCCGCTCGCCACGGACAGGCCGCGTGCCGCCGCCGGACCGCTCGCCACGGTCTGGGCGCGAGCCGGACCGGCACCCCTCGCCTTGGCCTGCGCGCGAGCCACCGCTCGCCGTTCCTTCGCCGCGAGCCGGACGCGGTCCGCTCGCCAGGCCGTGGGTGCGAGCCGGACGCGCCTCGGCTCGCCGTGGCTTGGGCGCGAGCCGTGCCAGGCTGATTCCAAAAATTTGACTTCTATAATTGTGCTCGGATTCCATTCTTTCCAATGGCACTTGAATTTTTTTGCTATCCGAGACGAGGAAAAAAAACTCCAAAAAGGGTGTTACAAATTCCATGTCTTCGGAGGTAATTTTACTAATTAGTTTTCTGTCCGTAAGTAGTTGTTAAATTTAATAATTTTTGCTGTAGAAATTTGTGCTCGTCTTTGTGTTTTAATTTGTTAACAGTTACGTAGAAATTATTGCACATTTATCTCCTTTGAATTTAGCTCCTATCAGTTGCAGTAACGTTAATTTTGTTGTTAATTTAGCTACATAATGCTGTTTTGAATTTATCTACAGTAATTCATGGCCTATTAATTATTGTAACGTTAATTTTGTTGTTCCGTTAAAATTCGTAAGTATTGCTGTAGAAATTTATGCCCGTCTTTGTGTTTTAATTTGTTAACTGTTACGTAGAAATTATTGCACATTTATCTCCTATGAGTTTATCTCCCATTAATTGCAGTACCGTTAATTTTGTTCTTAATTGAGCTACGTAATGCAGTTTTGAATTTATGTACAGTAATTTATGTCCTATTAATTATTGTAGCGTTGCTTTTGTTATTCTGTTAAAATTGTTAATTATTGTCGTAGAAATTTGTGCTACTCTTTGTGTTTTAATTTGTTAACTGTTATGTAGAAATTATTGCGCATTTATCTCCTATGAATTTATCTCCTACTAGTTGCAGTAACGTTAATTTTGTTGTTAATTTAGCTGCGTAATGCTGTTTTGAATTTATCTACAATAATTTATGCCCTATTAATTATTGTAACGTTAATTTTGGTTGTTCCGTTGTAATTCTGATTGGATGGAAAATACTATGTTAATTTAACTACGTAATGCTGTTTTGAATTTGTGTACAATAATTTATGTCCGATTAATTACTGTAGCGTTGATTTTGTTGTCCTACTAATTACCTGATGTTTATTGCTGTTTCAGGATGACAGTCAGTCATGTGAAGCTACTGCAGGGCGGAATGGATACTCTCCATTTGCCACCTCAGCTGTGTTCCCAGATGTTGCCGAGGCTTATTCGTACCTGCAACGGATTGCTCTGCAGGTGGGATTTGAACTTGTGACGGGGTCCTACAAACAGAACAGGAATGGTCCGCTGAGGTTATATTGCATTTGCAATCGGGGCCGGAAGGATAAGGCTGTAGATACGAGCGAATCTGATGTAATCCGACGGAGTAGCAGCTCGACCAGAAGTTGTGAATGCCCATTCGCGATTGTCTTGAAACAGGGAATCACGGGGAATGGTTGGAATGTAGTGCCGTGTAAGGATCCTAGACGAGGGACGCACAACCACTCTTTCTCAGTGTACCCCGAGGGTCACAGACAGAGCTCCAAGCTCCATGCGGACGCGAAGCAGATGATCAGAGATTTGACAGATTCAGAAACAGCTCCAAGGCATATCAATGCCAGCCTCAGTAATTCGTTTCCGGACCTGCATCAGAACATTAGGCAGGTGTACAATGAGAGATCGGCATATGTAACGGAAAGGCGAGGCGGGCGCAACACGGCGGAGAATTGTTTGCATCTGGCCACCGCGAAAGGGTATGTAGTTAGTCACCGCTCAGCAGGTGATGGCACTCTGACTCATTTATTCATGGCCAATCCCGATGCTGTTGTGGCATTTCGCACGTTTCCGTGGGTTGTGGCTATCGACTCAACATACAAGACCAATCGGTACGGCATGCCATTCATTGAGATGGTTGGGATGTCCCCTTGCAACACAAACTTCTTGATTGCCTACACAATTGTTGTTGACGAAACGGCAGACACCTATGAGTGGGTGCTGAACGCTCTGAAGAACTTGCTTGTGGATGGACCGTTCCCTGAGGTTGTGGTCACCGATCGGGAGATGGGACTGATTAGGCCACTTCGGACTGTGTTTCCAGAATCGAAACATCTGCTCTGCACCTGGCATATCAACAAGGATGTGGAGGCACGTGTCACCGTGCTGACGGGGAGTAAGAGGAACGGGTCAGGGTTCAAGAACGGTGCATGGTTCCGGATTTGCAATGCGTCCACCGTTACAGAGTACGAAACCGCCTTGGTTGATATGAGGGCTGCATGGTCTTGGAGCGTGGCTGTTATTAGCTACGCTGAGACGACGTGGCTCACACCCCATAAGGAGAAATTTGTGAGGGCATGGACGAACAGATTTCTGCATTTCGGGAACACAACTACGTGCAGGGTCGAGAGTGCACACTCATCACTGAAAGGGTGGTTACAAACGTTGACTGGTTACTGGACACGGTATGGAGGCGTGTCGACCTGCAGATAGCCCAGCAGATTACTATGATCAAGACCGGTCTCGAGAAGTCAAGAACGTGTATCGGAAGATTGCACCGTATGGCCGTTTTCAGCAACTTGATCAACAATGTGTCCAAATTCTGCCTGGATAAATTGAGGGTCGAGTACCGCAGGATTGATGCACTGGGAGCACAGGTATATGCTTACTGCGGCTGTGTGCTGCGCTCGACATACGGAATACCGTGTGCATGCGTCATGGCCGCGGCAGTTGCTGAAGGAATCCCCTTGTACTTGGACGACATTCATCCGCTGTTTAAGAGCCTGGCATTGGGTGATCACTCGCAGAGCACGGAGAACAGCTCGAGGGCCGAACAGGATCAGTCGCGGTTCGACACTCTGTTGGAGGAGTTGGCACGCAGCGACCCTTCGGTCCGACGACGAGTTGCATCCTACGTAGATGCGCAGTTGCATCCGGAGGAGAGCGGCATTGGCGAGCCGGACATCTGTACCAGTGCACGTGGGAGACCAAGCGAGCAGGTCCCCCGATCAAGATCAACCCGACGTTCACCGAGCTACCACGAGCACGTGAACAGGCGATACGGGAGTAGTTCAAGGTCCCCGGGGCGTGCTTCAGGGAGCGGTCGCCGCCACGGTAAGTACAACATGTTTATCTTATTGTTTATCTAAATGTATATCGCCGCCTGCACAAGATATTTATGTTAATGTGTTGTCCTGCAGCGACATTCCCGTTCCTCGAAAGTGTCCCCCACATTGTCAGGCGTTACATCGAAGGCTGGAACGATGTCGTGAGTGATGGTAACTGTGGCTTCAGATGCGTTGCTGATGCGTTCCACGTAGACGGTGAAGGTGAATGGTCCACAGCGCGTCGGGCAGTATTTAACGAGATATCAACTCATTGGCCTGACTACGTTCCCATTTACGGTTCGCAAAATGACGTTGAACTCGCCAGAGCCCGTATACACCACACCAGCGGTCCATGTGGTCCAGAGCATTGGTTTACGGTCATTGCGGACATGTTTCCCGTCGCCACCTACTACAACACGGTCGTGGTTTTATATTACATTTTAGAGAACGGGTCGGCGGACCATTGCTGTACAGTCCTTCCACTGAGGGCAGGTGGGGGCGAGGCTGGAACAAGTAGGGAGCTGCACATTGTATACGTTCGCAGTGCAAGCCATTTCGTCCGGGTAAACATGAAGGAAAACTGTCCCATGCCCCCCGTGGTTAATCTGTGGACCACGCTAAGGAAGCCTGATGTCGTAGGTTGGGAGTTACCCTTTCGTAGGAGGCTAAGCGCTTGGAGAAGAGCATACTCCCAGAGTAATTAACTGTTGTTATTAACTCGGCATGTACGCAACCGTTACAGTTATTGCCTACGCGTCGCGTAATTAATTTTGAAAGCGTTGTCGATGCAAAAATGAATGACGCATAAATTTGATATGCAAAAACATAGCCGATTACATAAATGAGCAGAATATGGCACAACTGTGAGCTCACACATAAACAAACATTCGACTAAGGAATGGGTCCATAACCGAGCCTCCGATACTCATCGCGATGACCGAGCAGAGTCGTCATCAACTCCCTCATGCTGGGGTCGCCGAGTCCATCAACGGTCGCCGAGCCAAACGGATCCAGTGCGCTCATCACGTCACTCAGCATCTGTTACACAGGAAACGGAGTTTACAATAACGAGACAATAAAATGTAATATAATTACTCGAAGCAAACAGTTAGTGAAAACTTACCGATAACTGATGATGTGTCTTGTCCGGGCCACTCGCGGCAGCATGTTCAGGATTTGCGATCACTGGGTGCGAATGAGTCGCGTACCAGTCCTCGTAATCCATGGTACACTCTGATTGGGGCGTGGCTACCGGGAACGCCGCAAGCCGTTCGTTGTGCCAAGTGTGTGCCATCTCCCATAGGGTCAACTGCAGCCTCCCTGGGTAGGTCACTGAATAGCCGGCTGGATCAGCCGGGCGGGAACAAGGCTCCGGCGCAATAGCAAGACCCCGCGGTATACCCTGTAGGAGACCGAACTGCCGCACAACGCGATCTGGCATGTACGCCTCCATTGCGTCGAGGTATCGGATCACGCCGCGGTAGTGAGTCCTCCCCCCCGCAGCCCTAACCACGTCCACTCCATATGGCAACCAATCCACCTGCACAATATGAGTAATTCAGAATAAGAGTTACGTTTCTATGGAATCCCATCTGTCTACTACTGTCACAATAAGAGTAATTCATACCTGGTCGGGCTGTAAGGCATCCAACTGTCGCCTGATGGCACCGAGCCTCCCCGTACCCCTCCTTGCTTTATCCCCTGCGTGCCACCGACTGGCGCGGCCCGGAAGAGCTGGCAATGTACTCGGTCTCGGCCGAAACATCGGAAAGTACTCGTATATCCATGCTTGAAGCAGCGTGCAACATCCGCACAGGCCGCGCGCCTGGGACCGGGACGCAATTCCCAACTGCAGATACAAGCTGGCCAACATCGCCGAGCCCCACGACAACTGCGAATCAAGCAGGGGTAGGAGGTTGGCTCTAACCTTATTCCCGGTTTTATCCACAAAAAGCGTGGATGCAAACAGGGTCAGCATGTAGCACATAAATTGGAAGTTCTCGCTCTGTCCCGCCGCTACACACCTCGCCATCAACGATTGGGCATCTATGTTACCCCCGTTCCAGTCTTCCGCGAGAAAGGACTCCACATCTTTCCCAAACATTTCAGCGCACGCTTCCTCAATAGTCTCCGCCGAAATGGTAGTCGCAACAGCGCCACCTTCGATGGGAATGCCAAGAATCATCTCAACGTCGTGCATCAGGATGGTCATCTCCCCAAAAGGCATGTGAAACGTGTTCGTGTCCGGCTGCCACCTCTCGACAAAAGCGGATATCAGTGCCATGTCAAGGAACTGGAACATAATCGCAGGCAGGTGGCCCAACCCGGTCGCATGTATCCGGGCCTGTGCAACATCGCTCAGTTCGGGGATCGTGGCGACCAGCTGCTTGCATAGCGGCGACCGAGCATGGCATCTCAGCACACCTCGCTCTATACCATTCCAAACGTCAACAGCGACGTGTCCTCCGAAGCTCGGTATTACGAGGTCATCCTGTGGGCCACCAGCCACCGGTCCCCGCACCACCCACGGCTCACCGGCGGTCGCTTCCTCCTATTCCTCCTCGGTGCCATTCCGGTGCTAGGCTCACCGGCATTGCACGATCCACCAGAAGACTGTGCGAATTGACCAGCTCTGTTCCTCACGGTGTGCCTGGCTCCAGCTTCAGCATAACGTTCGAACCCGGCATCCAATGGAACACTCGAACCAGGTTGGCCCACCGGGGGGACATCTGCGGGCAGGTCATAATTCATCTGCCAATCACTATCATGACGGATGCCACCGGACGCGAGGATGTTAATCTCCGGACCGTCCCATGTCGGCATGGGATCGAATGCACGAACGCTCGGTGGAGAAGGCTGCTCCGCTCCTACATCAAACTCCCGCGGGCGAGGCGACGGTTCATCCTCGACCACGCGGCCTCTAGCCTGTCTCGCCGAGGCACTAACACCTCTTCGTCGTATGGAACGACCATGACCGTCAGGTTGACCACCAGTGCTCATCTACGACACAAGATATGTAATTAGTATAACAACAAGTGAATCAAACTGATATGATAAGATAAATTAACATACATTTCAACAACGTGTGAACTAATTTTTTCGAACAGTGCATCAACGAACTGGAACATTTTTTTTAGTTACAAATTGGAGATTACATAACTAAATAATCTTATTTTCTTACCACATCGCACTATTATTAACATTCAAGGAAACAATAGTTAAAACATATCGCAACAGTTTACTACACAATTGTTTACATCGGATTACTAAAGTTTATTTACGTAGAACTATATTCTATTATGTCACATAACTAAATAATTTCCAAAAAACACAATTCCTAATCAATAATTTCTGAATAATTTCTATTACGTCACATAACTAAATAATTTCTAAATTACCCAATTTCTAAAAAATACAATTTCTAAAACAATATGTCCAAATTTAAACTAAGTAATTTCTACAAAACACAATTTCTTCGTTTTAATTCCAATTACGCCACATACCTAAATAATTTCTAAATTGGCCAATTTCTACAAAATACAATTTCTACACCATTATGTCCACATTGAAACTAAGTAATTTCTACAAAACACAATTTCTTCGTTTCAATTCCAATTACGTCACATAACTAAATAATTTCTAAATAACCCAATTTCGGAAAAAAACAATTCCTAAAATATTATGTCCAAGTTTAAACTAAGTAATTTACACAGAACACAAGTTCTTCGTTTTAATTCCAACTATGTCACGTACCTAAAAAATTTCCAAATAACCCAATATCTAAAAAATACAATTTCTAAATAAATTCTATTATGTCACATAACTAAATAATTTCTAAATAACCCAATTTCGGAAAAAAACAATTCCTAAAATATTATGTCCAAATTTAAACTAAGTAATTTACACAGAACACAATTTCTTCGTTTTAATTCCAACTATGTCACATACCTAAAAAATTTCCAAATAACCCAATATCTAAAAAATACAATTTCTAAATAAATTCTATTATGTCACATAACTAAATAATTTCTAAATAACCCAATTTCGAAAAAAAACAATTCCTAAAATATTATGTCCAAATTTCAACTAAGTAATTTACACAGAACACAATTTCTTCGTTTTAATTCCAACTATGTCACATACCAAAAAAATTCCAGAACAACACAAATTCTAAACAAATAATTCCTAAGTAATTTCTATTATGTCACATAACTACATAATTTCTAAAAAACCCAACTTCTAAAAAATACAATTTCTAAAATATTATGGCCAAATTTAAACTAAATAATTACTAAAAAACACAATAAGCTTCCAATTATGTCATCATGTCCAATTATGTCATTATGTCATTAATTCCACATATGTCACATAGCTAAACAATTTCCAAAGAAGCACAATTTCTAAAAAATCGTTCAATTTCCAAAGAAGCACAATTTCTAAAAAATCGTTTCTCAATAACTTCTATTATGTCACATAACTAAAATCCTAACAATTCCGACAAGCTCAACAAAATTCTAACAATTCCGACAAGTTCAACAAAATTCGAATAGATCGGGCAACGATTCGCACGAAAAGAAAAAAAAATCTCAAAACTTACATTTTCCGGCGGGATTCCGGCGGGATTCCGGCGGCGCCGGGCGGCGGGCGGCGGCCGGAAATGGAGAGGCAAGGGGGAGAGGGAAGGGGGAGAGGGCAGGGGGAGAGGGCAGGGGGAGAGGGAGGGAGAGAGGGAGGGGGAGAGGGGTATTTATAAGGGATTTTAATTTTTTTTTCTTTTTTCAGTTTTTTAAAAATTAAAAATTATTTTATTTTAATTCAAAATACGTGTATTTATACGTATTAGGGCGAGAATAGTAAAATACAGGGCGAGATATAGTAATGCCCATAAAAAAAGAGGTAGCTTAAACCAATTTTCCTTACTTCCCTCCGTCCCAGATTAAAATACAGCCAAATTATTACACACTGTTCGAGAAATATGTTTAACCGTTAATATGTTTAGCTATATATAATAACGGCAAACAAAAAGTTACCTTCTAGAAACTATTTGCTACGACGAATTGAACAATATCACATACGATCATATTACATCTCATATATCTATTCAAACAAGCTGTCAAACTTGGATAGATAATATCATCATAAAGTAAGTGAGTAATTTAATTTGGGACATAAATACACAAAATAGCTTTAATTAGGGGTGGGCAAAAAAACCGAAAACCGAAAACCGAACCAAAAACCAAATTATCCGAATCCGAATAACCCGAACCAAATTTAAAATACGGTTTTTGGATAACCGAATTGAATAAACCGAATTTTGAATATGGTTTTTGGTTTGGTTTTGGATATTGAAACTCAAACCGAAAACCGACCCGAATACCGAATTGTAAATAAATAAATAAATAAATAAAATATATAATAAATTACTAACTAATATAATTCTAATATCATGGGCCAAACTTTCAAACTCATAAATTAATATGTAAATATTCATGGCCCAAACATGAATTCATTATGGCCCAAAATGAAAAATAAATGAAAACCAAAAACTAGCCCTTTTGACCTTTTCTTCTTCCTCGGCGACGACGAAACCCTTTTCTAATTCATCGCGAAGGCGATTGGCGAAACCCTATTCTTCTTCTTCATCGCGAACGCGAAAGGCGAAACCCTTTTCTTCTTCTTCACCGTGAGTCCGTTGATGAGCATTTTCCCGCCCGTAGTCGATCCAACAACCGATTCCGGCGCCGCTGCCATTCCTGGTAAGCTTTGTTTTTGCTTGTGCTAATGTTGTTAGCATATACAGATCTTGATTCTGGATATAACGAGGTCTTGATTGCTTGATTTGGATTCAGCTTTGTTATTATTTGGATTTGGCTTGTTATTAATTGGGTACGAAATATATCTTGTGATCTGTCATTGGTGTTTCTGGTTCAATCTATTCTACTCTGTACAATCTTCTGATTTCATGAGCACTCAAAGTCCTAATATTGTATGTACAGATTATACATGTACCATCTCCGAGTTATACTTTCATTACTTTGTAATGTTGTATACTAAATGCATGTACACTAGCTGTTATATCATCTGTTGTACCTAAGCTGTTGTATCCACGGGAACATAGGCCAAATACACAGATGTTTATAGTTGTTAGGTTGTATGATAAATGCATACTCATTGTTGCTATTTGTCTGAAACTGATCAGCTTGATAATTCTTCTGAGAGAAGCTCTGAAACCTTGGTGAATCTTATTTGATCAACTCTTGCGCTCATCAACCTTCATGCTTATCTGTGGTATTGCTAAATTTTGATATTGCTGCTGATGCTGGTGCAACTTTCAAGGTAAGATGGAATTAGATGGCCCTCAAAGTCTTGTGTCATTACATTGCAATATAGTTCTGATTACTAACTTAATTGAGCATGTGCAGGAAGCCAGGAACTCCTGACAAGGCATAAATCTGATTACTAAGATGGGCATACATTACACTTAGTTGTGAGACAACCAGTTGATCCATCATCAGGGAGCTCTCAAAATCAGGTAAAGATGTGGTAGGGATGCAGATGGATTTTGCTGTGGTTTTGGTTTCATTAGATCACTGATCACTGTTCACTGATGCAGTTAAAATGAAAAGGATTTTATTCTCAGCACAGTTAAAATGAACAGGGTTGGTTTGATGACTTGAAAACTCTTCGAAACTGAAATTGAAACTGAAACTGAAATGAAACTGAAATGAAACTGAAATTGAAACTGAAATTGAAACTGAAACTGAAATGAAACTGAAATGAAACTGAAATTGAAACTGAAATTGAAACTGAAACTGAAATGAAACTGAAATTGAAACTGAAATTGAAACTGAAATTGAAATTGAAACTGAAATGAAACAGGGTTAGTTTTATTTTCATCACACCCGCTTGAATTGAAACTGAAATTGAATTGCTGCAGCTGAAACTAATTATTTTCATCAGCTGAAACTAATTTTTTGCATCAGCTGCAGCTGAAATTGAATTGCTGCAGCTGAAACTAATTATTTCCAGTAATATTTATTTTCATCACACCCGCTTGAATTGAAACTGAAATTGAATTGAAACTAATTATATACCTATAACTTTTAAACTAATAATCTTCATTAAATAGTTCACTTAAACATTGCAGTTTAGATTAATTGTGTTCTTGTGACCCTAGGAGGCTTAATAAATTATATGTGATATTGCTAATGCTATTGCAGTTTGGATTCTGAAATTGTAGTTGTATTAAGAATCTGAGTAGGCTTTGTGTTTGCAATATGTAGTAGTTTTGAGCTAACTTGGCATCTAATTTATGTGTTAATTAAAGATCCTTCTAGTTTAAGGAAAAGTTCTAAGTAGTTTCCTGAAATAGAAATCTAAGTAGTTTCCTGAAATAAAATTAAACTCAACTCATGATTATTATTTTTTTTGTTTTGCAGATTGAAAAACAGCAACAATGTCTGATGAGGTTGCAGCAAATGAGAGCAACATTAATTCGACTTTCTCTAGTGAGGGTTCACAAGGATCTACTGGAGCTGTAGGGGCAAAGGGTGTGCATGATGTGCCCCGAAAGCGAAAGACTTACAAAAAGAGGTCAGTTGTTTGGGACCACTTTATCGAATTCACTGATGATAAAGGTTCTTCGAGAAGTAGATGCAAGCACTGTGGTAGAGAATATGGTTCTAATAGTAAATCTAGTGGGACCACTAATATGAAAAACCATATTGGCACATGTGCAATGAACCCTGATAATAAGCCATCAACCCAATCCCAATTGACCTACAATACATCTTTGAATGAGACTATGACTAGCGGTGAGGAAAAAGTTAGCTTGGTGGCTTGGAAATTTGATCAAAAAGATGGTAGGTTGGGTTTAGCTCAAATGATTATTATGGATGAACTCCCATTAAAGTTTGTTGAACATGAAGGGTTTAAACGCTTCATAAGAATTATTCAACCCGCCTTTGTGATTCCATCTAGAAGAACCTTGACTAGGGATTGTTACCAGTTGTATGCTGAAGCAAAATCCAATCTTAAATCCCAGCTGAGAAAAATAGCCCCTAGAATGTGCCTTACTACAGATACTTGGACATCAGTACAAAGAATTAATTATATGTGTCTCACTGGTCATTTCATAGACAATGATTGGAATTTGAGAAAGGTTATATTGAACTTTTGTCCGGTTGATAGTCATAAGGGTCAAGATATTGGGAAATCTGTAGAAAAGTGCTTGGTTGATTGGGGTTTGCATACTATTTGTACTGTTACAGTTGATAATGCAAGTTCTAATGATGTTGCTCTTGACTACTTGAAAAAGAAGTGTGTTAATTGGGGAGGGTCTTGTATTTTACAAGGAAAATGGATGCATGTTAGATGTGTGGCTCATATTATCAATCTAATTGTTCAAGATGGGGTAAAAGAACTTGGTAATTCTGTTGAAAGTGTTAGAGCATCGGTGAAATATGTTAGGCAATCACCGGCTAGGCTAAGGAAGTTCTATGGTTATGCAAAATTGGAGAATTGTGAAAGCTCTAAATCCCTATGTTTAGATGTTGCTACTAGATGGAACTCTACTTATTTGATGCTAAGTGTGGCTTTGGAGTATGAGAGAGCTTTCAGATACTTGGAGCAAGAAGATGACAATTTTGTAAAAGAAGTGGTTGTTCCACAACTTTGGGATTGGGATAATGTTCGTCGGCTTGTTGTTTTTCTTAAACATTTCTATGTGCTTACGGTAAGAATTTCGGGTACAAAGTATATTACTGCCGATTCTTATTTGGATGACATTAGTTCTATATATGCACTCTTGAAAGAGAGTTTGAAGAGCCCCGATGCTGAAATGAGAGAGATGGCATCCTCAATGTTGAGGAAGTTTGAAAAATATTGGGGAAATGTGGAGAAGTTCAATATGTTGGTTTTCGTTGCTAGTGCTTTTGACCCGAGGAACAAATTGGAGTATTGTGAAATAGTTCTTTGTCAAATGTATGGTGATGAGGAAGGGGCACGCATTGCTGAAATCGTTAAGGGTGCTATGTATGAAGTGTTCAATGATTATAGGAGGATTTATAGTGTTGGAAATTTTGCTGAAGTACCTACTTCATTAACATCTTCTTGTTCATCACATTCTTTTCCGAGTGACAACCTTGACCCATTGAAGAAAATTAGGGATCTGAACAGGGCTGCATTGAAAAAGAAAAAGACAGAATCCGGTTTTGTTAGGGATTTCAAATCAGAACTTGATAGGTACCTAACCGAGGAAAGTGCTGATGATACAAGCATGTTTGAAGCTCCAGATTTCTGTGTGTTGAAATGGTGGAAGAGGAATAGTCCTCAATTTCCCATATTGTCCAATTTTGCTAGGGATGTTTTAGCTATTCCAATATCTACGGTTGCTTCAGAGTCAGTTTTCAGCACGGGGGGGAGAGTTCTTGATGCATTTAGGAGTTCCTTAACTCCTAAACTTGTACAAGCCTTGATATGTGCTCAAGATTGGTACCGTGGTGCTGGAACTGAAGTTAAAGTGGAAGAAAACATTGAGGAGCTTGAAAAATTTGAAGAAGGTAATATCATATTCATGCTAAATTATTTAAATTCTAGTTTGCACTTCTTTAATATATATTTTTCATTGCAGAAATCCAACAAACAACGATGGAGTCAACTGTTGTGGATGTTTAGCTGCTCATTTGCTTTGGATTTTTGAAAGTCCGTACAAGATTTACATCTTAAGCCCTTCATATTAATTGACTATGATGCATTCAGTAAATCTTAATTGACTATGATGATGCATTCAGAAAATGATGATCTGTGATTTTTCTTCTCAGGTTGCCTCAAGCTGAATATGAATGTGGAGTGCTCAACGGCTTGAAGAATTTGAACACTTTGAAAATAAATTATGTAATGAAGTATTTTACTTTAATGTTAAATGTAATGCTAAAGTAAAATTATTGTGGTTGAATTTGTAAGGTATTCGTTGGATTTTTATTTTGAAAACTTGATTTGGTTGATGTAAAATTTAGATTTTTAATTTCCATTAAATTTCAAGCTAAGGTGTAATATTTTGGTAATTATTTAATATATGTAATATTTTCGGTTTATTTGGTTTAAAACCGATTTCGAACCGAATCCGAATTTCAAATTCGGTTCGGGTTATTCGGGTTATTCGGGTTATTCGGTTCGGTTTCGGTTTTGGCCTTTTTTGAAAAAAAACCGAATAAACCGAACCGATTAAACCGAAAACCGAACAACCCGACCCGACGCCCACCCCTAGCTTTAATCACTAATGATCATTTCTAGATGATTCTATCAAAATCTAGGAAAAGTAAATCTTCTCATTGTGTGGGGCCCACACACGTGGCAACGAAACCTCTGGATATTCGAAACTACTAACGGTAAAGAAACATAGGAAACATCTCGAACACCGTAGAATTCCCGCGATATTTAGCAGTCTCCCCGCCCTATATAAACCCACCTGATGTTCAACGCAGAAGTCAGATTGAAGTACAGAAAACAGCGATCATAACACTGTTC
This sequence comes from Rubia yunnanensis, assembly GCA_037428765.1. Lineage (NCBI taxonomy): Eukaryota > Viridiplantae > Streptophyta > Magnoliopsida > Gentianales > Rubiaceae > Rubia > Rubia yunnanensis. The sequence continues at coordinate 1,050,261 of CM075063.1, read as the reverse complement.
TGAGGCTCTCTTAATCTCACTTTTTAATTTTTCCATTTGGGTTGGTGGAAAGCAAAGAACTGATCTGGGAATTTGCGCATTTGGATCCAGCGGAGCCGATTGGAAGGAGTACTTTTTGTGTTTTTGTGCGTTTTCTTCGTTCAAGAAACTGTAAGTTTACTCCCTATATTTCTGCTTTCTGCAACCCTTTTGGTTTATGTGTGAAGTAATTGTTTGATGCTTGTTTAAGATTTGGTTCATGATTCTGAGAAGAACCCGTAATTGGATTTGTTTTGTTCTTAGGTTATGTTCTTGATTTATAACTGTTCTTAGGTCAAATTATGAACTCAGCGGTAGAAAAGTCGAAACGAACCAGGCTTTATCGTGATGTGTTTGTCAATATGCGTCAATGGTGGTTTGTTTTTGTTAATGTGGATGATTGTCATTTCTTATGTTCTTACATGTCACTAAATAGCATCAATCGGAAGTGTTACTGAACTGTGATAAACTGAGCTAAATTGCAGATAAGCTAGAAACTGTAAATCTGCATCAATGGTGATTTTTTTGGCAATTGTGATCTTGTCTGTGTGTGTTGTGATTGCATATATGGATAGTTGTCACTTCTTAAGTTTCTTTCATTGAAATCTGAAATGAAAGGTCAGAAGTAGAAACTGAAATCATTTTTGACTCCTGATCTCTTCAGGTTTCGAGATCGAAGCTCAGAAGCTGTAATTTCTGAGCAATCAGACAAACTTTTTGGGTGGTTTTAATTGGAATCAAAGTACAAGGATGTATCCTGTGTATAATCAGTTCATGGATTCCTACCCTTCTCATCATCATATGAACCAAATGCATCCAATGCCCTATCAATCTTGGCAGCCTTATCCGGGATACGGCTTCCCCGGTTTCAGTTATTATCCAGGCTACTTTGTGCCGCCACCTATGTTCTATGGCGGTTCTCCTGCTCCCTCGATGCCTCATCATGCGATGCAGATGCCGTTTTATGGTCCCAGAAACATGTCTGAGTCTTATGGTCAGTACTGCTGCAGCTGTCCGAATCATCAGCTGGATCATAGGATGAAGGATCGAAGCAATGTGAAGATTGAGGATGATTCGGGGAAGATTCCGTGGGGTTTTGTGGGAAATGGGGCTGAGGAAAAGGAGAAGAAATCTCATGGTGCTGAAAAGGAAAGGGAGAGGATATCAGAGCTATCTGAAGAAGAAAAAGGTTTCTTGAACAAGCTAATCCCTTTATTCATGGAGGGTTCTGGATCAAGAAACCAAAGGAGCGATTCTTCGGGCGAGGAAGAACATGAGAAGGGCCAAAATCAAGATGCAGATAAAGGGCAGTTTCCATTTCCATTGATCTGGATGCCTTATAATCCCAACGATAAGTCCACGGAGAAGAAGGAGAAGGAAGAAAGTAATAAGAACAATGGAGTTTCAAAAACTCCTGAGATAAACTATGTTCCTAAGGTTGTTCCTGTGAAGTCATTACAAGAATCAACTGATGAAAGAACCAAAAGTTCATCCATGAAGAATGTGAATGGAGGTAAAGAGAATGGAAAGCCTTCTTCTCCCACAAGATCGACGAGATTGCCTCCTGTTTGTCTTAGGGTTGATTCAGTTCACAAGAAGAAAAATGGCAGTGGCAGTTCAAGATCCCCGAGTCCTCCTCGAGACAAGAATGAATCATCATTCAAAGACACGGAGCAACATGAAAGGAAACCGAAAATCATTGTAGTTTCAGAAGGGTTGTCCAAGAAAGATGAAGCTAAAGATCGAAACTTGGTGAAATCTCAGGTTTCAGAAGGGATAACTAAGAAAGAAGAAGCTAAAGATCAACACCTGGTGAAATCCCAGGTTGTAGGTGCTGATGGGGAGGCAATTGAGCCCAAGGCGGTGGAAAAATCAGCTGATGGAATGAATTCCAGCTTTTCAGACAGCTTAGGAGGATTAGAAAAGATTAATGTGAGGAGAAATCTGTCTGAAGGTGAAGCAGCCACCATGATTCAGTCAGCTTATCGCGGCCATGAAGTGCGTAGATGGGAATCGCTGAAGAAACTGAAGCAAATCTCTGGAGTACGCGATGAATTGGTGAAACTAGGCTGTGGGATTTCTTCCAACGCTGTAAATGATGACAAGCAAAGGATTGCCATTGACGAATCCATAATGAACCTTCTGCTCAAGCTGGATACCATTCAGGTAAACGTGAGATTTCCGATTACTGAACCATTGTTTTCGTGCTTCATCTGTTTATAACATTTAGTTTAGAGTGGAAGAGAATATATTAGTAGAGACATATTTTCTTGCTTCATGTGTTTTTATTTTAAAGCTTTTAATTTAGAGTTGAAGAAAATATGCTGAAAAGTTGTGTTGGATATTGTGTTTCAGGGCTTGCACCCTAGCATAAGGGATGTCAGAAAATCTGTAGCAAGGGAGCTTGTCAGCCTTCAAGAAAAGATTGATCATCTTTCTCGAAAGGGACCGGAAATCGCACCTGATCAAGAATCAGGTGAAGATCTCGATCCCGGAAACCAAGAACGGGAAGGAGTAAGCAGCCATCCTGATCAAGAATCAGGCAAAGAACTCGATTCTGGAAACCAAGAATCAGGGGAAGAACTCGATTCCGGAAACCAGGAAAGGGAAGGGGTAAGGAGCCACTGTGATCAAGAATCAGGTGAAGAACTCGATCCTCAAAACCTAGAAAGCGAAGGAACAAGGAGCCATTGTGATCAAGAATCAGGTGAAGAACTTGATCCCGGAAACCAGGAAAGGGAAGGTCATTGTGATCAAGAATCGGTTGCAGAACTTGAACCCGGAAACCAAGAATCAGGTGAAGAACTCAATCCTAGAAATCAGGAAAAGGAAGGAGTAAAGAGCCATCCTGATCAAGAATCAGGCAAAGAACTCAATCCTGGAAACCAAGAATGGGGTGAAGAACTCGATCTTGGAAAGCAAGAAAAGGAAGAATCAGGTGAAGAACTTGATCAAGAATCAGGTGAACAACTCGAAGCCGGAAATCAGGAAAGGGATCAACAATCAATGGCTCGAGAATCCCAGGAAGGCGAAATAATTATGGAGAATGGTGCTGCTAAAGGGAAGGATCCGACAGAAAAACCCCAGGAAGTTGCCTATGATCGCGAATCCCTGACAGTCGGACTAGTGATGGGAGATGACCTTAAAGAGAAGGACCTGACAGAGGAGCCTCAAGAAGCTCTTGCCGATGTCGAATCCCGGAAAGGCGAAACAGGAATGGAAGATGAAACTCAAGAGAAGATCCAGGAAGTTCTTAATGAGGATGTCCAAAACAAGGAAACCTTAGACCTGGGTTCAAGATCATCATCAAATGCTGAGGTTGTCTTGGGATCTCATGAAATTCCTAGAGAAGCTCCTGAGGTTAAGGGACATCTTTCTCCACCATCAATAACTTCTTCCCTTGGCTACAAGAAGCTGATCGAAGAAAACGAGAAGCTGAGGGAGATGATGCAGAAACTGATCGAAGCTGGGAATCAACAGATCTCCACCATTTCTGGGCTTTCCGGGAGAGTTGAGGATCTCGAGAAGAAGCTCCGTCAGAAGAACAGGTTGAAGATGAGGGGAAAGAACAGAAAGGCGTGTAGGAAAAGTATGATGTTTTTTGAATGAAATGCATCTTTTTCTTGGCTTTGTACTTTCTCGTGAATTTGAATGTGTAAGTAGTATATGTTACTGTTTTAGTGAAATAAAACCTTTTTGTGTCTCAGTTTTTCTCCCTTCTTGCTCACTGGATTTAGGGTTGTATACGAACCGAGCCATTCACGACCATTTTGCAAGTATTTTGATCGTTTGTCTAAAGATTTAGGGTTATAAACGAACCAAGTTATTCACGACCATTTTCATCAAAATAATTCGACAAGTTAGGGAATTTGGCCCGGTTGACTCGGATTGTAAAACAAAACTTCCCATATTCCACTCAGAAAGTATACATGGTCTATGAGCACAACTCTACTCAGTCTAGTTTCCTTAAGTTCAAGCAGTGATCAGTTGCTTGGCTGAACAAATCTTGCACTTGCTTCAACTCCTTTTCGGCTTCTTCAAGCTGTTTCTGAAGCTCTTTTCCAATCGAGTCATTTTCGGCTTGGAGATCCGCAATCCTCTTCAACTGCGCTTCTTCATCTTCTTCACCCAGTGGAAGAGCAGAAAGCAAAGCGTCGAACTGCTTTGCAGCCTTGACGAGTTCAGAACTCATAAGCTTCGGTTTCTCTGCCGGATTAACAGCAGCTGCATCGGTGGTTTCAGCAGCAACAATAGGGTTAGCTGACGGTTCTGGATACTTGGGAGTCAGCCTGACGGGAGGGGCATCGCGTTGCAACGACCCGAATGTGTTGAAGGTTAGTTCCGCGATTGTATTGACCTGTTCTTGCAGCTGTGATATGATATCCATCTCGAAATGTCGCCTGAACATTAACCATAATCAGTATCTCGAAAGAGAAGGCATGAACTTTGACACACTTGAGGAAACCATGGATGAAACTGAAAGCAGAAAAAACTGAGGATATGGCATGGCAACTCTTCAAGGTTAGGAAACCTTCATGAAAGTTGTACATCACAAAATCTCTTCTTGCTTACGCACCAAATCTGTGCGCCAAAACGGTATCTACAAATCATTATCCATAATTTTAGCATCTCAAATGTTCAATTTAAAATTATAACACGGGGACACAAAATCTGCACAAACAACTATGATGTGGTACAGATGTGCTAGAGACTTCTACTTTCAAGAAGTTTTTTTGCACACTCAAATAGATGTTTATTGTCAGGTGTTCCATAATCGTAAAGAAATCCCAACAGCATAAGAAAATCATGTAGCAAAACATCATTGCCGTATCAGAGAAAAGAACAAGAATCAATCAGGACAATTCATACAATGATACTCAAATCTCAACAGCATAACAAGGAAACCATGTAAAAAGAATCAAAGAATAGCAATTACATTCTGACAAAACATTTCAAGAAATATAGGCAGAAAATCAAATTTAATCAATGCCAAATAGCAAAGGTGAAATTTAGATCCCAGTTTAATCCCCCTAAGAAAATTGCAACAAATGCATTCCGAGAAGGTACAAAGTTAACCCAGATTCATCAATTTAGCACAACTTTTGAGCTCTACAATCTTTGGCAAAAGCAACCGTAAAGCCTTCGATTTGTGCGTTTACAATACAAATTAAGCAGGGGAATGAAACTGAAATAAGAGATGGAGAATGGAAATCATACTTTTATGGCTGTGAAATAGATTTGCAGGATGAATTGAACTACTATTTATCTATGAAGGAGTATATATACTGACGGGCTGTGTTAGCGCTCGATTTAGAATATATGAAACGACGGCAGTGCTACAAGACATCTTAAACAAAACTTATTTCAAGTGCCACATCTAACAACCTCAGAAACTCGCACGCACTGCAAAAATAACTCAGTTTATGAAACGACAGTAGTACCAAGCCCTAGAAAGTTTGAGAATCAAACTAATGACAAGCAAGCACAGTGTATCTAGAATTTAAACTTCCATAATTTGAAGCTAATAACAAAACCATCCAAAACTACACAAACAGGTATTCCTAACAGGAAACCAGGGATTCGGGGCCGATGTAAACTGCAAACCGATTGAACATTCTTGATTAATAAAATCTGGTTTTGTCAATCTAGGTTTGGTCAATCCTGATCAAGACCACTAATTGTCTTTCTGGTTCTAGAATTTAACCTTAAACTACTAATCTAGTCCTCAATCCATCTTCAGTAGCTCCAGATAGAACATTCTTGATTTATGGAAACTGGTTTTGTCAATCTAGGTTTTGTCAATCTTGATCAAGACCAGTAATCTATCTTCACTAGCTCCAAATTCAATCCGCAACCTATCTTCACTAGCTCCAAATCCAATCCTCAATCTATCTTCATTAGCTCCAAATCAAATCCTCAATCTATCTTTACTAGCTCCAAATATTTTACCTCCAATCCTAATTCCTAACAAAGATTAAACTTTTCATCTATCAAAATGTAGCCCTGTGGGGATTAAATTTGAATAATAAATGCATCAACATCGAAAACCTTTTCTGAATTCGATCAAACAATAATTCGATCAGAAAACAGAAGCGGGTGGAGCCAAAATTTCATTTCGATTACAAAAAAATATTGATTAGCATAGAACAAATACCTGAGTTCTTGAGCTCTAGTGATAAGGGCTGTGATGAAGTTCTTGGAATTTTGAAAGAGGAAATTTAATTAGGTTGAAGCTCGAAAAGGGTTCCGTTATTGGGCTCTACCGCTCAATTGGGTTAATCCCTTTTCCTTTCTAGACCCGGTTTTGGTTTGACTCGGAACCCAATCTGCTATTTGAAATTTTCGAGTTAGAGCCGCAACCGCTATTTTTCGAGTTAGTATTATTTGGTTTTGAAATAGACCGTTTTGATTTAAGAGTCCGTCTCTTGAAAGTGATCTATCCATAATTAATTGAAAATTTGGGGTTTAAATGCAACTTAGAATAAGTGAAAATAAAATTTTTGGGTTGAATAAATTGGATTATAAACAATGTGGGCAGTTAAGTAATAAAATTTTAAGAGTGGGTCTCCAGACAGGCGGCCTATCCATAAGCTTATGGACAGATCACTTATTTTTTACCTTATACACTGTATTTGTTAAATTACATACAAAATTTAGAATTTATGAAAGTATTTTTTTATATCGTATATTTTTATATTTTCACCTCCAATATATATTATTACTTGTTTTAAAGGAAAACTATTGGGAAATACGATCTTTTCATAGGCTTATGGAAAAACGAGGTTTAATTAGAATAATAAAAGGCAAAAGGTTTTAGTTGCAATATTAAAATTTTATATACAACATGTAGTAGTTATAAAATTTATAATCTGGTTCAAGCAACCCAAAAATTTTATCTTCATTTTTTCTAATTTACATTTTAAATCTTGGTCTTTCCATAATTTATGGAAAGACCGTCTTTCAAGGGACGGACTCTATTTTAAATTATAAAATACATATTAAAATTTTTATAACCCTATCTTTCCACAAATCTATGGAAACATCGTATTTCCTGAAACTTTTTCTCAATTTAAAGGGATGATAATCATATACAGTATTTGTAATAGAATTTAGTGATCTTATTTGGACTCGTTTCAGTTCAAAATTAAAGGTACAATTTAATAGGTGATGTAAAGAATATACCGTTTATAAATTATTTCAATTATATGATGTATCGTATAAGCGTATGTATCCTATAAGACGATTTTTTCATAAACCATGTAAATATCAAGGTTTAAGCGGTAAATTAGGAAAAATGAAAAATAAAATTTTCAAGTTGCATCAATCGGGCCATAAACGTTATAACTACTACACGTTTATAATAAATTTTTAATATTACAGCTAAAACTTTTTACTTTTTTATTATTCTAATTAAACCTCGTGATATATACTACACGTTCATAATAATTTTTTAATATTACAACTAATATATTTTACTTTTTTATTATGGCAAAGTCTTGGGAAAGACGGTCTTTCCATAGGCTTATGGAAAGACGGGGTTTAATTTGAATAATAAAAAGTAAAAGGTTTTAGTTGCAACATTAAATATTTCGTATGCAACATGTAGTAGTTATAAAATTTACACTTTAAACCTTGGTCTTTCCATGACTTATGGAAAGACCGTCTTTCAAGAGACGCACTCTATTATTATTCTAATTAAACCTCGTGATATAAAACAAAATTTTGTGATATTATTAGGGTTTTCTAATTACATGCCATGGAGATACCCTTTCTCCAAGTAGGATTCTATTTGCCTATGAAGTACACCTCGGTACGGAAAGATAGGAAGTTCAGTTGAGATCCGATTCCGAGTTTCCCGGAATCCATATCCAAAAGATCACGGAATCCATAACCAACAGCAATAAGATAAAGCGATAAATCCATACGCACCTTTAAATTCATCAAACAATTCAGAAACGGAAAAAGGAAGAGACTAATCACTCCAATGGCCGTTTCACAGGAGTCACTCTACAGGCTCTTCGAAATCGAAGTCAAATCCGCCACTCTCTCTGCCGCCGCAGACGGCGGCGATTTCTACGTCAGGATCTCCCTCGCAGGCAAGGACCTGAACCTCCACCACCAAGCGCCGCCGCTCCAGACAAAGCACTCGACGCCGGAGAAGGAGAACCGCGAAGTTACCTGGAACCAGAGGTTCATCCTCTCCGTGCCGGAGAGCTTCATCTCCGACGGGAGCTCCTTCGTCTTTTTCACGGTGGTGAAGGCGAGAAAGCTCGTCTCCGATATGGCGCTAGGGCAGGCCTCCTGCTCCGTGCGCGCGATGTTTCCAGTGGAGGCGTGCCTGGATCACGACGAAGGAGGCGCGTGGGGAACGGAGTATAAAGAGCCGGAGATCCAGGAGGAGGAGACGTTCGAGCTACGCGCGGAGGTGGAGGGAGCGGCGGTTACCAGATCCGCCGCTGCTGATCAGTTCTCCGCCGCGGCGGAGGTTGCGAGGCTGGATTTCTCCGTGAGCGCGTGGCGGAGGTACTTTCCGTACAAGCTGAATTTGCGCGGGAGATTGGAGAAGAGGTATCCGATCATCGACGGCGGAGATAAGTTGGGGAAACTCATCGCGCGGTGGCCGACGGCGGCGACGGCATTATCGCTGCCCTGTGCGTGCGCGTATTTTGAGTCGGCTGACCAGGGGGATTGGGCTATGGAGTTTGAGGAACTGAAAGACGTGATGCGGCGGCGCAGCCCCTCCCTCGCGCCGGCGGCGGCGGCTGAGGAAACGCCGCAACCGACTAAGGTCCCTAGACGATTATTTTGCTTTGCTAAGTAGAATTTTAGCTGCTAATTATTTTTCCGGTTCATTTATCATTGCATTTATTTATGTATCAATAAAAGGGTAAAAGTCATGGAAAGATATGGAAAGATGAGTTGAATTAAAATTAGAGAAGGGTAATAACTTTCTATTCTGTCGTTTAAACTTTACTTTTTTCATTATTTATAAAAAAATGTTTTGATAATTATAGTATGAGCTAAATCAAATTTGGTGTCTTGTTTCTTGATTGTTTCTTGATCGACAAGGCTCTTTCTCTCAAGTATATGCTCATCGTCGTTCTTGCATTCACTCTCCTCTACAATCTGAGGCACTGGCCTGGAGACTGCCCTTCTCCACTTTTGTGAAGCAACTTTGATTGGGGATGCCCTAAATGTTATACATACGGCAAGGGTGATGCTTGATTTAAAAGATCTAATTCGGGAAATTCGCTCTTTGCTTACCACTCATCAGATTCGGTTCCCTTGTTAGGTTCCTCGACAAGAAAACCATTTATCCCATTATATTTAGCAACGGTCGCAAAAAGTCTATTTCTTCAGATACTTTTGTGCGGGATCCTCCACCTACTTTCTCGTGCCAAACAATTCTGGACGTTTTCCACGTCTATGAAATGATAATGTTACCTTTCAAAGCAAAAGGTATATATGTTTGACTTGAACATATATTTGACGGGAAGTTGCATAGTTAATAACAACGTATACAAAATTATATTTAGAAACATGAATTATATTTAGAAACATGTATATGTTTGTTCGTAAATATATACAATAACTAAGGAAGCCAAATAGTAAGTGACTAGGGTGTGTTTGGCAGAAACAGTCATCCCCTCCTAAAAAAGTCGGTTGCTCTCTCAAATAGAGCCTAAGTGTGCCGTTTCGGTTAAGATGAGGAATAATAGGTATAATGCCGGATTTTAGTGAACATGATGAGAACGAGAGAGTGAATTCAGATTGATCAGTTGAGTTTAAATTGAATCATCAAAAAGACCTTTGATCATGATTTCAGTCTGATCTTTTCGGAGAAAATATTTCAGATTCCGAAGTTGGTGGTGTAAGTGGATCTTTTTAATGTTTTAAAAATATTTATATCTTGTCCCAAAACTTAAGGAAACTTAGCTGGTTTTTCGAATTTATTGTTGGCCCAGTCTAATTATTAGATCGTCTTCAATAAACGGAGTCAAAAGTATATGTTTGTAAGGTTACTTAAATATAGGTAATCAAAATTTTGGATATCGGCATATCTATATGTGCAACTAGTTAAAAATGTGGTTCGAGATTCGATACAGAAACTTAAATTCCTGTGGCGTTTGTAATACAGCTGATAATCATTTATCATTTCAAAATTCAGATTATAATAATCAATAAGAGCAAGACTAATATATTCTCTTAAACTTTCTTCAAAATAGAGAACGAACACTCTTTTAAAAAAAATAAATTTGCCTCAACTTCAACTCCAACAAATTATCTACTCGTAAAAAATATTATTTAATTTTGTATGGTAATTTGGTAGTTTATTAAGTGTTCACGATTCCATTCTATTTTTTCTCTATATAAATATAGAAAATATTTATGAGCGAATCTTACTCTTTTGGCCCTCCATATTTTTCCGATACTTTAACCTCCTAAACTAACAAAAGTGTTGAATCATGACCTTTCCGTCCGGTCAAAACGTTAACTTCAGTCAAAACAGTCAATTTTAAGGGCAAATTAGTAATTTTCATTTTTCTCTTCCTTTTCTTTTATCCTTTTTCCTCTTTTTCATTTTCTTATTTATATTTTCCTTATTTTCTTCCTTTTCCTTTTCCTTTTTCTTTTCATCTTTTTCTTTTCACTTTCCTTAAACAATTTTAGCTCATCCCGCTATCGCCTTCCTGCTTCCCTCCGCCGCCTGCCACCACCTCACCACCTATGGCAACCTTATTTCTGCCACCTCGCCATCACCACTACGGAGTCCGAACAATGCTCATCGAGAAACGTACACAAAAATAATCACAAACAGAGCCACCAAAAACAGCTGCAATCCCAGATTAATTGAATAAACCAGCTAAAATCAACACACAACTCACAACTTCAATTTCCCGTGTTTAAACCCAAAACCCTAGAGTATATAGAGGGGCACAGAGAATACCATTCTGCTCCTTGAACTCTTCCCTTGGTTCGCCGCTTAGCCCATACTGCAAAGCTCTAGCACACACAGTCGGTGCAACCATCATTGCCAGAGTTAGCATCGGTGGATTTCTTCAGCAAATACCTCGATCAGAAGAACACAGTCGAAGAAATTTGGTCTATTTAACCGGTTTTCCCAGAGCTCTGATCTCCCACTCAACCGGGTCGTACTCATTCTCTATCTGTAGTTAAAAACACCGAGAGAGGAATAAAATTAGAGGCCTTGAAATCAAAGGCACGATGGCGAGCAGTGAGAGCAGGTGGCGGGAGGATGACGGAGCAGAACGGAAAAGAAGGACGACGGAGCAGAATGGGAGAGAAGACGACGGAGCAGGCGGTGAGAGCAGGACGGCGGGACAGGCGGGACAGGCGGTGAAAACATGACGACGGGAGAGCAGGGAGAGTTGGGAGAGCAATGAGAGCAAGCGGCGGGAGAGCGATGAATGTGGTGAAAGAGGGGATCGACGCCGAAGAAAGAATCAGTCGGCGGAGAAAATGGAGCAGGCGGCTCTGCTCGTGAGAAGGAGAAAGGGAGAAAGGAGAAAAGATGAAAAGAAAAGGAGGAAAGGAGAAAGTAAAAAAGGGAAATGAAAAATTACTCTTTTACCCTTAAAATTGACGTTTGACTATTACTTGACGCTTCGACCGGACAGAATGGTTACGATCAATACTTTTGTTAGTTCAGGGACGAAAGTGATCCGAAGGGGGGGGGGTCAAATGTGAAGAGTTGGAGGGTCTAGCAAGTTGTTCGCCCAATATTACGCAAGCATAGATCAGTTTCAAGATCATCAACTGAATCTGAGTATGGGGCCTTTGCTGACAGGGGCGGAGCCAGCATTCATATATGGTGGGGGCTGATCTATAAGTAAAAAAATAATCTCAAATTTTCCCTTATCGGAGGGGGCTGATAACTTTTTAAATTTTTTTTTACAATCCAAATTCCCCGTAATCTTCATCCCGCCAGGGACTGGTACAATGCTTGACCGCCCCTATTTTCATCCCTAACTACCCTGTGGATCCGCCCCTGTTTGCTGATACAATGTTTGAGTTGTTGTGGGTGCTTTCTTTGCTACAAGAACTTGGTTACAGTAGGTTACATCAAACCAGTGATTTGTTGTGACAGTTGGAGCCACCGGTCTAAGTTCTAATCCAGTCTTTCACTCTCATATTTCTCTTGATGATCAGCTCATCGACATTCTTTCAAAACTGATGTCTCGATTCAACTTTGAAATCCTGCAGTTCAAACTGGGACTTTTCCAACGGTTGTTCGACTTGAGGGGGCATATTAAAGAATAATCTAAATGTATAAATTCATCCTTAGAAAATAAAAGATAAAATCTTGGGAAAGATCGTCTTTCCATAGACTTATGAAAAGACGTGGTTTAATTAGAATACTAACAAGTAAAAGGTCTTAGTTGCAATATTAAAATTTAATTATGCAACTTTTTGTAGTTATAAAGTTTATAACCCGATTCATGTAACCCGGAAATTTTATCTTCACTTCTTCTAATTTTCACTTTTAACCTTGGTATTTCCAGGGCTTATGGAAAAACCGCCTTTCAAGAGAGGGACTCTCAAATAAATAGCTAAAGAAGTTTACTCCTTCCGTCCCGGATTAAATTGCACAGGATCTTTATCACGGTTATCAAGAAACATGTTTGACCATTAATATATTTAACTACATATAATATTCGACAAACGAAAAGTTACTTTTTAGAAACTACTCGTTATGACGAATCCAACAATATCACATACAATAATATTATTGCTTATATACCTATTTAAATATGTGATCAAAGTTTGACATTGAATAGTATCAAATATGAAATTTGGTTTTACCGAATTTTTCCTAATTAATGCTAGCATGTTCCAACATAACCTATCTAACCAGGTATGCAACAAAGTAAAGCATTAAAGACACGAGACTTGGTTACGCAGTTCGGTGAAATCCATCTACATTTGCGGGGCCTGGCCAGTTCAGAATGAATTCACTAATCAGAAAGATACAGTACAAAGTACACCATAAAAATATTTATCTTTACTAATTAAACGTGTGAATTCTGCTAGCTCCCTAGCTACCGACTGCCTTGATCAGACTCTCTCTGACCTCGAAACTCGTCGACGCTGAATCTCCTCCTCCCGAGGAATTAAGGCATACGATTCTGAACTTTGAACATCAGGTCACGTATGTTGGAACATAGAAATCTGGCTCTTTGCAATTCTCTCGAAGGATTGAAAATCTGTGTGCAGATTTTCTCTGATTAAAACTGTGTTGAATTCAGTCGTGGTTGTCCCCTTTTATAGCCATGAGCATATCGGAATTCTTCATGATTATCTCCATAATATCCCTATTCCAAATCTGCTTTTTGAAACATATCCAAATCCCATAAATAAAGGGATTTTCCTTATCTCAATATCTCCCATATATTCAATAATAACAACTCCATATTTATAGAGATTTTCCATAAATCAACTAAGCTTTCACACGCCTAATATATAGTAGAATATGAAGATTTTCATAAATCACAAATACCATAATATTCCGTCTTTTTTTCCGTAAATCATCTTGGCATAAATATGATGTTTCGCATTTTCCTACATGGAAAGTTTTTCATTTTCAAATATGTCCACAAAATTGCCAATTAAAATATTCAAGAATATCCCTTGACTTTACAATCTCCCCATTTGGCATTTTGTGGACCCAAAACTTTTTGGTCAGTAATATCACAACTAAAATTTTTAATAAAACACATAGGTCTTCCAAATTCCACCTATGTTGGAACATAAGTAAAATACTGAATCTGATAAAAAAACTAAATACCAGAATTCCATCAAAATATGAATACCAGAACCTAGTACCAAAATTCTAGAAATACCATAAAAAATAAACATTCAGATTACAGCTAAATTATCCAAAATTCCCCCCCGGGGCCAGAAATATGCCAAAGCAAATAAAACCCAAAAAAATATAAGCAGAAAGTAGGCTCCCCCTAACTGTGACATCTATGTTGGAACATAGAGAAGAAATCTCGTTCAAGAGCAGGCCTCCAGCTGCGCTTTCTCTTCCTCCAGTTTTGTCTTTTCTGCCTCTAGCGCTGCCATTTGAATGGCTATTGCCCCCAGTCTTGCATTCAAGACCACCAATTTTGCCTTCTTCTCTGTTGGTTCAGATGTAGAGCCTTCAGGATTCCAAGGTAAGTCATGGACATGCCTTAAACCAAATGTTTTCTTGTTAGGCCTGAGGAATTCCATGTCTATGACCATATCTCTTGCCTTCCCCTTTACTTTAACACTCTTAGCCAATGCTGAAATCAAACCGGGATAGATAATAGCATGTTTTGCTTTGGGAGTTGTGGCTTGCCTCACCAGGTTCTGCTGAATAAAAAATCCGAGATTGACTGGTTTCTTTGTTCCAACACAGAACAACAACTTAGCCATTTCTCTAGTCAAGGCAGTCGTGTTCGAGGATGGCATCCAGCAGTTGACTGCTATCTGATACAGGCCAAAAAATCTTGATGACAAACATGAAGCTTGTGAATACCCTGTTTCAGGCCACTTAGCCTTGTATCCTCCTGAGATTGTCTCCAGTATTTGATCATCTGTTACTCCTAAATTCTCAGGAAACACCCCCTCAAACTCTGGTGTTTGCAACCCCAAAACTTTGTTTATTCTGGCAGCTGAGAGATCCATAATTTTTCCCCGAACATACACCCTTCCAAACCAGGGAGAGTCAACTTCTAAATTTCCCGCCATCAGGTTTGCATACACCTCAATGACCACCTGCCTATTATATTGAAGTTGTACAGTGGCAGCCCTCTTTATTCCAATCAATTCCAGAAAATCTGAAAAGCCACTATCCCTGTATGCTTCCAGGTCTACGGGTCTCTCAGGGATAAACTTACTCTCAGCAAATACTTCTCCCATCTCTTCACATTTTAAATCAAAATATGAGAAAGAAAGTGCATCACTTACATGGAGTGGAGGAAGCACTTTCCTCTTGGTAGATTCCTGATTCTTCTTGGCCCTTTTTGTTGGTGGGGAATCTTCTGTTGCTGCCACCTTTCTCTTGCCCTTGACCGACCGTAAGAACTCATCCAGCATTTCATCACTTGAATAGTTCATCTCAGAATAGTTCATCACTTGAAAACCGTGTTGAATGCAGCCGTGGTTGCCCCCTTTTATAGCCATGAGCAAATCGAAATTCTCCATGATTATCTCCATAATATTCCTATTCCAAATATGTTTCTTGAAACATATCCAAATCCCATAAATAAAGAGATTTTTCTTATCTCAATATCTCCCATATATTCGATAATAACAACTCCATATTTATAGAGATTTTCCATAAATCAACTAAGCTTCCACAAGCCTAATATATAGCAGAATATTCAGATTTCCATAAATCACCAATATCATAATATTCTGTCTTCTTTTTCCGTAAACCATTTTGGCATAAATATGTTGTTTCGCATGTTCCAACATGGAAAGTTTTTAATTTCCAAATATGTTCATAAAATTGCCAATTAAAATATTTAAGAATATCCCTTACCTTTACAAAATAGTAAAATATGAAGTTTAATCTGAAACGGAAAGAGTATCTTAATTTTATTACGTAGGTGATTATTTAAGTTTATCATTATCTTATTGGTGCTTATATAAGAAGCTCTCGCCCATGAGAGTCAATATGAAAAAGTTTCATCTCTTTTATACCCTTTATATTGTATCCATCCAAACTATGTCAAGGGTGAAACAGGTAATTCGAAATGAAAACCAAAGCATTATATAAGGTCACAACGGTCTTTTCACATACCCCGCTCCACTCAACAACTCCTCAACTTACCGCTCTCAGCAGATTCAAATAAACGAACCGCCGCCCCCAATTCGCTTTCTCTCTCCGCCGCTCGCCGGCGGATTTCCCTTTCTCTCACTTCATTTTCTCGCCGGAGCAATCAATTAAACCCCAACCCGCCATTCGATTCCTCACCGGAGCAATCAGTTCCTCAATTCCACCGGAGAGATACCAAGATTGATCGCTTGGTTGATCAGTTCTAGAGAGAGAAAGTCACCGGCAGTTGTAGCAGTGATGTCTAGAGAGAGAAAGAACAAACACGAAGAAGAAGGAGAAGAAGAGAAGATTCTGGAGATTAATCTGATCTCCGCCCAGGGATTGAAGACGCCGTCGGGGAATTTCCGGCGAATGCACACGTACGCCGTTGCGTGGGTAGACCCGAACACGAAGCTCCGGACCCGGGTCGACCGGGTCGGGGGGGAGAACCCGACGTGGAACGACAAGTTTCTGTTCCGGGTCGACCCGGATTTTCTCGCCCGGGAGACGGCGGCCGTTGTCGTCGAGATCTTCGCCGCGGGATACATCCGGGACTACCTCCTCGGCGCCGTGCGCTTCCTCCTCAGCAGCTGCGTGAAGAAATCCCACGTCGGGACGCCGTCGTTCACGGCGGTGCAGATCCGGCGCCCGTCCGGTAGGTTTCACGGCGTCCTCAACATCGCCGCCGCGGTGTCCTGCTCTAGAACTGTGAATCTTGAAATCTTCCGGGGGAGCTCTGCCATCAGCTTCGGCGACCTCGCCGGAACGGAGAACCGCCGCCCTCCGCGGCGGCTCAGCCGCATTGGATCCAGGGAAAGCGATCTTTCGTCCGGCGCGGAGTCTCTCGACTTCGATCTCTCCTCTCTCGAACTCTCCGACGGGAATGAGTCTTCATGCACGAACACCTCCGTCTCCTCGGCGTCCCCTCCGCCACCTCCGCCGCCGAATACTCTGAAAGAATGGAATGGGATGACGTCATCAATGGCGGGTGCACTGAAGGAGCTGAACTCTGTTGATGGTGGAGGACGAAGGCTGTGTGGATTGATGCTTCAGAGAAGGGTAATACAGTAAATTTGACCAGAATCTGCATTTCTGAGAAGATGGAAATCAACAACAAAAGAAGGGGCCTTTTTTCTGATGATCAATTTTGTGGATTCTAATTGATGAATAAGAGTTTTCTTACTTCGATTTTTCCCCTTGTTCTTAGTGTAATCATCTTCTCTGATGATCGGATTCAATTGCTGGGATTCGACGACATAAGTAAGCGTATTATAGTTAAACCGGTTCTTGATAGCTCGTGTTGAAAATTCGTCTCATGAAAAACGTTCATTACATTCGTGGTAAGATATCATATTATATTCTTGCTTGTATAGAAATCTTAAGAAAACGGATTAGTCATTAGAGTGATTTATTTGGGTAAAAGTTGGCCTTTTCTTTTGTCATAAAAGGTTCTACCAGGTCCAATTCAGCGCACCAAATTAGTTAAAGTCTTCAATTTGAAGAAGAATTTGCAAGGTTGAGTTATTCTAAATCAAGAACTGAAAAATAGAGAAGCATTACCAGCCAAAACAGAAAGTGGACTATTAAATTACGCCTTGTGTTTTCCTACTCCCTCCGTCCCACCATATTTTACACAAAATCTTTTTTTAGTCAAACATGCTGAACTTTGACCACATATTTGAATAGTTTAATGAACAATTATTTTATCGTATGAGATATGGTTAGATTCATCGTAACATGTAGTTTCTAAATATTAATTTTTTGTGTGTTCTATTATTGTCTGTAGCTATTATTGTCTGTACCTACACATATTTATAGCCAAACATGATTATTGGAGACCATGAAAGGATTCTGTGCATAATAGGCTGAGAGTGTTTTGATAAATAGAAATGTGATGGTGGTGACAGCTTAGAATATAGACCTGATTTCAATGGATAAAGACTGATCAGATAGGTCAATAGCCTACATTCGAGTGATCCTTACATCAAGTGATATAATAGTCCCACTTACACAAAGTGTCTAATCAGTGGCCTTAATGGCAATGGGAAAAGCATGCAAAAACACTACTAAATATTGCAATTCTGATAAAAATAACCGTCTAGAAACATCGACTCAAAATCACTAATCAAAATTCGTTGACTCGACGTAGCGTTCCACCTCAAGCCGATCACACAGTAATGAGCACCGGATTAAAATTAAACCGAATAATCAGTGTCATCCTAACGAACCAAAGTCTACAAATATGAATCCTCATGCACAGTGTCACCATAACCATAAGTATATTGTTTAAACAACTTTGGATTAGATTTATTCTAACTGTTTTAAATAAACAAAATTTTGCAGGTCCGTCTTAAGTAAAATCATTTATTTTCTTTTTAGCTCATCTTAAGAATTCATCTTATGAAACACATCTTATAGTAAATCATTTCTTTTCTTTTTAGCTCGTGTTGAGAATTCATCTTATGAAACGCGTTAAGATCTCACTTGCATAGACAATTTAAGAAAATGGATTGAAGTGATTTATTATGGTAAACGTTGGCCTTCTCTTTTGGCTTGATTCTCTAACTTGGTGATATGTTACAAATTCAACTCTTTTATGTGATGGATAAATGCTGATTGGTTGGCTGTGCAAAAATATACATACCAATGCAACCTTTGTACTACATATTTTTATCAAAATACCTTTTCAACGTTTCAATTCAAAGTCCAATTGTAAGTTGCAAAGAAACAATGATGTTAGAAAGGACATCTTGGTTGATTCATATTGTAAAGAAAATCATACAAAACCGAGGACCTTAAATTTAGCCCTATAAATTATCAATCAAACCCATTCTCGAATCATTTTCATTAACAAACACACCAGCCCCTTACAGCTTCATCTATATTTTCTAGAGTACACCCAGAGAACGAAGAGCTAATCAACACGAGTTAGTTTGCTCACCTGTATTCAAGCCGAAAGATGATCACCTCATTGTTTGAGAGTGTCATAATCTCATGGTGAGCTCAGCCCGGAGGTGGAGAGTATCGTTGATGAAGTAATGACTGTCTTCGGCAGTAAAGGACGCCCATGGCACGCCAAAGAGATTGCGATAGCCAACAGCTTTCCCCCCAGTGAATGTGTAGTTACCCTTGTATTTGCTCACATACTCCTCTGATGGCTTCAACCGGGCTGAAAATTCATAGTCCACGGCAAATGTCACTGAACCCTTCTCCTGCATCCCTAGAAAGAGACCAAAGCAGTGGAAAGAGCTTTGTTGATCCATATTGCAGTGGGCTGATAGGAAAAACCCCTGCCCGCCCAAGTGAAATGCCTGTGAGTAGACTCGGCCAGAAGGGTACAAGCTCAAGCATTCCTCCCGCTTGAGATCCAAGTACACAACACACTGCTGGCGCGGGAGTTCAAACTCAACCACCTTGACAGGGCGATACTTGTAAGCTCGCTCCACGTATCGACGACTGGAGTTTGTGGAATCCTCTGCTGCAAGGATTCTCTGCCTATGCGGTGCCTCAGCTTTGAAAAAGAGGGCCTCGAGAACCAATTTCACAGCACGGTCATGATCAAAATCACTACAAATCAGAACCTTCCTCAGCTTCCGGCAGGTCATGTAAGGGAAACGGATATAACGACTGAGGCTGGAACCAATTACTTCTTGCCGCTCTTCAAGTTTTGGATAGTGGGATTTTGCCCATTTTAAGACAAAGTCATATACAGCATCCTCTGATGCCACCTGGAGATCATCACTGGCCAAAACAGCCTCAATTCCAGCCAGGGGTAAGCTCAAAACCTCCTCCTGGAACCTAAGAAAAGTGCAATCGCGTCAAAGAAAATACTCAAATGTTTCTGTTCATTTGTACACTCTATTATTATATGAAATCAAACTAAGAGGCAGTAATAACATTTTACACAACAAAATATAAATATATACACTACTATTAAGCTTTTAACCCATTATGTTGGTTTAACCGTATAGAGTAAATATCACCATTGTGCTCTGTCTAAACACACAGTGTGTTTTATTAGATGCTGGAAAGAAACAATATCTATTGAATGGAAGGAAAACAGTACAAAACCCAAAGACAAACCACACAAACACCGGAATAAATTAGTAATATCAGATAGGAGAGTAGAAGCAAAGTGATAAATTGTGGGCAGCTGCTTACTTTGTTATATCCTTGTAACGAACAGCCAAAAACTCCTTTGCTGCATCAGTCAAAGGCTGAACAGCATCAGCCATTAGCACACTAGAGGGGAGCTCAAGATACAATAAAGCAGACTCCGGTGTCATGGGCAAGTTACGCAGCACACGGCCACAATACCTCATACATGAGGCAACCTCAAACTTGTCTGCAGCCATTAGCACGTCCAGTAAAGCAGGTGCTGAAGTGATACTTAAGCTGTTGCTATACATAAAATTGAGCAGCTCTATAAGGGCGGCTTCCTCTGCACCAGAAAAAAAAGAGAATGAGATGAGGTACATATTCAAAACCTACATACTGAAATGAGTATGAAACCTTAACATCAATATGTACCTGATGCATTAATTCGAAGAGTTACATGTCTCTGTTCAGACTCCCGCATACCATTTGAAAAGAGCTACACAAACATTAAAAGCAAACTACCTGTCATTTTCAATCTACTAACCAACACTTCATTAGGTTAGGAACAGCAGCAAATTTTACCTTGTAAAAGAAAGGACTTTTTGCTGCTAAAATAGGAGAGCTAATATGTAGTGTCCTAACATTAATTACTCTAGAAGAACCCATGTCACAATTCGAATCGTCACTGTTAGCAGCCTCGTCACCTGCAAGAGTAAAATGATAATTAGTCTCCCTGAACAGAGGAACTAGTCTGCATAGCATAACTCCGGGAAAAAAAACACTTTAATCAGTGTAGACTACAATTTAGCACAAACCTACAAGCTACGTATCAGAATACCCGCATACCAATTCACAACAATCTACATGTCATGAATACCTTACCCAGGAAATTTCCGGCAGTGCACCAAAGTAAGAAAAGATTGTCCAAACATAAGCGTTCCAGAGTTAAGTGTATATACTTGCACAAACATCAATAATTCAACTCCATCGTTAAAACAATGACACCAGCAAAAGTGGAAGATAAGGCCAAGTTCTCATTCATGGTCACAAAGAACAGCATAAAAGAGGTTCTACTTGGATTCAAATGTGTACACATTGCAAAAATAGCCTTTAGAGCACTTATGTTTAAAAGAGGCAAGAAGCAAGTACTAGTTAGAGCATACCACCCAAAAGACGACTGTACACATGTTCAGGCAACCAGCGCTTGAGAAAATGCAAGCAGCAAGCCAACTTTAGAGACAACAGAAGTATCTCCTCATGTTTCATCAATCAGCTAAATATATCCTTAAGAACACAAAGATTCAACCCCAATTTGGTTGAACACATAGATTCAATCACTAACCAACTAACCAATGCTACAGAAACAAATTTCAAGAGGTAAAGGGTTTCCACAGCTACAACCTGAGGGTGATTCTTCAACCATAGCAAACTCTTCCTCATCCTGATTTTCGCTTCGCAGTAAATCATCGACTTCGGGCTGATCGCAGTTCAGCAGCTGCTCCTCAGGGCAGACAGTGATATCCAAAGCTGCAAATGAGTGGCATACATCTGGTTAAATCATCAGTAAACAAATCAAACACATCAAACGCAATTTTAATTTCTCGTGGTCATGACTCACGACCAAAACCCTAGAGTACACAAGTTAAAGAAAGGGGGCGGAGAATACCATGCTGCTTCCGGAAGTCTTCCCTGGGCCTCTTGCGCTGCCGGGCCCACTCCGCGATGCTCTGGCAGACGCCAGCGGCGCAGCCGTCGTTGCCGGAGTTAGCATCGGAGGATTCGTCGGCGAGGACCTCGATCAGGAGAACCCGGTCAGAGAAATTCCGGTCGTTGAACGCGAAAGCGAAGTTTGGGTCGCGGCCTCCGGTGGGAGAGGCGTCGGCGGCAACGGCGGAGGATGAGGCGGAGCTGTCCATGACGGCGGTTCGCGGGTCAAACAAATCCAAATTGGTGTCCTTCATCGTATATCTCAACTGTTACAAGTTACGATTTCGAAAACTTTAGAAGCTACGGTTTGAGATTTAGGAGATTGATTGCAAATGCATGAAATTGGAATTAGGGTTTGAATTGGGGATTGGGATTTGGGGAAGAAAGGGACGGAGAAGAAGTCCCAAGTCTGTGAGCTGATGCGGTTGTTCTTCTTCTTCTCCTTTTTATTTACTTTTGTAAAAATATATTTCTATTTTCGTAATTATTAGGAGGAAGAAGAACACGACATTTTAAAAGAATATTACTATTACACTAAAACTCTTAAATAGGAATTTTCCACACTTATTTCTAGGATTCGTTAGCATTCTAGACTATTTCAAAAAACACAAACAAAATTATATGATAGTGACGTGTCACGATTAATAATGGTGTACGTATGCAATTTTAAAAATAAAATTTTACAAAAGAAACGCATAATTATATTTTGTTATTATTATAAAAAAAAAGTTAATAGTATCTATTTACAAATAAGGATACCATATCGTGCATTTTTAGAAAAACTTTGAATATTTTGATACATCCTCTGTATCAAAGTGAACTTTCATTCACATTTTTTATGGGTAGTTATGTATGTTACTATAGCGAGGAAAATAAAAAAATTTCAATCACAAATTTCAATCCAAATAAAAAAATTTAAAATAACAATTTTATTCAGGGACATGTAAAAACAGAAAGGGTAAAATGCATTTATATTCCTGAATACTTTGTTTGGTGCTCATATACTTCTATGTTTTTTAAAAGTGTGGACATATATACCTCTTCGTTTTTATGCAGGGTTGTTTGTCGGTCCAAGACTCGAACCACGGAACCGGAATCATAAGAATTTTTGGACAGCAAAATCCTGAAGAAAGCTAAAAAGCGTTGTTTGATGTGTCTGCGTAGTATTAGGTAGTTGGTCAGGTAAAGGCTGACCAAGCCAATGATGCTTAGCTGCTCTTTTCGGATGAATCCCGATTCTTTCTTTTTCTCTTGATTCTTTTCCCATCGAGATGTATAGATCATGTTCATGGATTAACAAAAATGTGCAAAAGCTCGAGGACTGGACCGGTTAGTGATCATCTAGGACTGGAATCGAACCAGAATTATTCCGGTTTTGAAATGGTACAAACTGAGTGGACCGAATTTTAGTAAATTTTACTCTTCCACAAAAATATTTTGTGTTGAATTAAAAAAAATGCACAAAAATAATAGTACTCCCTCCATCCCTGAATAACTGCACATTTTCTATTTTGGTCTGCCCCTGTCAAACAATCAGAACTTGCCTTTTTTGGCAAAGTTGACTACCCGTGGATGACCAAAATGCCCCTGGACCTTGTAAACTTTATAGCCATTAAGGCTGATTAATTAGGGAATGGCTACAGTCTATGGGCACGCATCCAGAGACTGGTGGTTGCTGTGGGATTAAAATATTAATTTCCCAACCACCTTTCCTATTTCCACATGCTTCTCATTTACACTCCCAATGCTCCATTATTGCTCTCTCCATGCTCCCAACGCTCCCATTTATGCTCTCAATGTTCTCAAACGTTCCGTTATCTTCTTCATTTCTTATAGAATCTTCACAGCACATCCTCTCCTCTCTCTCAAATATGAAAATCCTAGCCGCTCAACCTCTTTTCTATCATCGTTCTTAGTTGAAAACCTATGTTTTTTGTGTTGGTTCATTTGGTTTAGTCTGGTTTTATCACAGCTTGTTCGGATCTAGGGTTTTCTTGATTTGGTTTGAGATTTTGAAAACAAAATCGATTTCTTCACTTTTTCGAACTGAATCACAGCTTTTTGAGGCCTGCTCTATGTTTGGCTGGTTGATTTAGGGTTTATTGAACATAAACATATGTTTTTTATGTTGTTTATGTTCTGGGTTTATATCTGAGGTATTTCTCGTGTTGGATTTGTGGTATTTTCCACAGTTCTTGGGTTTTTGTTGTTGAAAACTGAATGCATGTGTATGATTCTTGGCTTTTTGTTGTTGAACCGAATGCATGTTTCTAATTTTTTTTAAATCTTTTGGGTCTTTTTTAAAGTGAAATTCATGTTATTTATGGTTTGGGGTCTGATCTGAGTTTTTTCTTAGGTTGGATCTGTGATATTAGTCAACGATCTTCATTTTTTATGTTTAAAACGAAATGCATACGTATGATTCTTCATTTATAAGCTCGTTTCAGAGTAACTGATGTTCGGTTTGATATTGAAACTGAAATTGATATTCTTTGTTTGCTGGCTTCAGATCTGGGGTTTTTGTTGTGATTGATATGACATATTAGTCACTGTATGTTAACATTGTGTTTGACCAGTTAGGGGTTAATTAGGGTTTGACAATTTCTTTTTGAACTGCTTTTGATGTGTACTGTGAACTGATTGTTATTATAAAGTGAACTTATTCTGATTATACCGTGAGCCTTTTCTGATCATACTGTGAGCCTTTTCTGATTATACTGTGAACCTAATCTATTTATACCGTGACCCGATTCTTATTACAGTTTAATGATATCTACTGATTGTTTGCATCTGAAACAGATGAATCATGGTGATAGGGTCATGGTTGGGCAGGAGTCTGCCCCTTGCCAACCCTTAAGTAAATTCGAGTTTGACTCTAAGTTTCAGTCGAGTTTTGATCCCACATTGTTTACTAGGCTTGATGAAATTGAGTCACGACCCAAGCCCGGTACAATTATCCCACCCTAGTACCCTGTCCTTGATACTGATTCAGTTAAGTCTTGGGATACCCATGTGGCCACACATTTTAGCCTTGCACATGAATCTGTCATATAACACTCGGAATCATATACTGATTCAGATGAAACACAACCCTCTGATACTGATCCTGATAAAACACAGTCCCCTGATACTAATATTGATTCTGATGCAACTCGACCCCCTGATTCCGATGAAACCTAACCCCTTGATACTGATCATGATAAAAAATAGCATCCTGATACTAATCCTGAAAAAACACAGCCTCTTGATCCTGCTAAAACACAGCTTCTGATCCTGATACTGATTATGATGCTAACCAACCCCTTGATTCTTATAAATCTGATTCGTCTGAATCTTGGTGTGATCCAGATTCTTCAGTGTACCTCAAGGGTAATAAATTCCCTAAGTATGGCGAGCCAGGTTTCTAGGAAACTGGGGCTTGTCAATATCCTGATAACTGGCCAAAATATATGCCTAAAAGTGATTCGATGCTGAAAAATAGTTTCATTACTCACAGGTTTGTATTTTTGGCTTGTTTTCAGTTCTAATTTTACCTTCAAATTTCAAATTATTGAACATATACTAATTGTCTACCTCTTAATGCATTCTTTTTATACAGTGTGACTGTTGTTGCGTTTTGCAACAACTACTTCATTTTCCGTATGTCTTTAATAGCATGTGTGCTACTTGTCCGTGATAGCACATGTGCTACTTGTTATATGCTGGGTTTTTGAATCTGTGTAATGTTTATGTTCAAACGTACAACCATTGAGATTTAGACTCAGATTCAGTTGAAACCCGGGGTGGTTGTTACCCATTTTTCAACTGAATCTGAAGTTGAACCTAAGTCAGGCAAGGCATGTTTCATTTCAGGGGCAATAATGGGAGCAGTAAATTGTGATGCATGTTTATGTGGTTTATATATGCAGCCATGCAGTTTTAGTTACTAGACTTACATGATCTTGGCAGAACATTTGTTTATTGATATCATAGCTAATATGTGTGCTAGTTGGGTATGTGCTGGTTGAACCCATAATTTATGATGTAGCTGTGATGAATGAATAAACATACAACCATGCTTATTAGTTGCTAAACTGATCTGATCTTGACTGGGCATGATGTGATTACACCCAACTCTGAAATTATTTGCTTAGTTGATCATGTTGTAGTTGTTAGCCACATGTGATGATACCTTGCATGAACACTTTAGTAGCAACCATGTTTTTACAAACATTAGGATGACATCTTTATAGTGTTTGAAAGTGTGTTTGCTTGCCCAAACTGGTCATTTTGCTTTGATAGCTAGTATGAGTTCATGGATAAGCTTGTGTCTAATGACATCACGAGTTATGGATGATATTGCTTGTGGCATCATGGTTCCCCTAGGTCACTTTACTGTTTTGTACTTAGCTGCTACATGCTCTAAATAAGGAAACACACCTATTTTTCCATCAAACATTACATTACCCTCTATGTCAAATATAGGTCTACACACATCACATAGAAACATAAGTTTTGGTATGTAATGCTTACTTTGGGTGATTCTATATGACTATGGTTAATTAGGACCAAGAATATACCTAGTTGTTGCCTTTGTGATGTAGAACCACTTTTCTTCGATATGTATGATGTTGTGCATGGTCTTGAACTGCATGTTGCACTCCAGTTTGCTTAAACATCATTACAGCCTTGATTCTTTCTAGGTTGTTGTTAGGCATGGATGAACTGCATTTGTGTGGCTTCTTATCTCCTTGCTTGCTATTGCTCTGTGTATACTACTTTTCCCAACATGCAGCTTGGCGGCTGTGCTTCGGCATGTACGCCTGAACTTTAGTGACAATGCCATTAGAGCCTCCAGGTCTATTGGCTTCTTGCTTCTTCCACAGCGCTCGTGTCTTCTAGAAGGGCGCACACAGCCTCACCATTTTGAAGCAGTTTCCTAACTCGTACCTAGATTGTACTGATGGTCCTAACTATGCATAACCATCTTTCTGCTGCCTCTACTATACTAATGTTCTCTAGCTGCCCATTTTTTATGTGTTGAAGGAGAAAATGGGCAATCTCCTGCCTTTGTTCATCAATGAGGTTTCTCCCCACCATTACAACCATACTTTTGGTCGATGATGAAGATAAAAAAGAAGGTGGGTTAGAGATTTATGAATTTGACCAGTTTTGGAAGAACTGGCTAAAAAGGATTCTGAGGGCTCTGGTTTTTGGTTCTGTAGAGTGTGAATTGGTGCTATAATAAATGCCCCTTTTTATAGATGAGAATTCTAAATTTTGGAGGAAATGAACCGTGAACGAAAAAAGTGTAAAATTGGCTCCAAAACTAAAAATTTTGGAGCCAAAGATTAACTTTTGGAGGGAATAATCACAACTTTGACACTATTTAGAACTGTTTTCGAGTCAAATTGGGGGCATGTAATTTGCTGATAATGACTAGTACTTTTTCAGCCTTTTGGACTGAAAAATGTCATTTTGGCACTGTTTAATTTTGCCTCAACTTTTCTCTTTCTTGCAAATTATTCAGGGACGGAGGGAATAAGTATAAGTTATTCAAAAAATTTTACCTCAAAATATGGAAAAATACTAGCCCATCAGAAATAAATCTAAACTAGTAGTAGTATATAAACTTAAAGAGTGCGTCTCTTGAAAGACGGTCTTTCCATAAGTCATGGAAAAACCAAGGTTTAAAGTGTAAATTAGAAGAAATGAAGATAAAATTTCCGGGTTGCATGAACCGGGTTATAAATTTTATAACCACTACATGTTGCATACTAAATTTTTAGAGAGAAGTGCAAATATAACCCTATGTAATTGAAGAAAGTGCAGATATAACCCTGCGATGTTCGAAAGTGCAAATATAACCCTATCTATTCAGGTTATGTGCAAATATAACCTTTTTAGCCGGTTTGTGGCCGGAATGAAGTGAAATGATGGATTTGTCCCTGACGGATTCTTTTAAAAAAATTGGAAATAGCACCATTTTCTCAAATGACAATATTACCCCCTTACCCCTTTTTTCTCTTTCCTTTTCTCTTTCTTCCGCTCCATTCTCTTTTCTCTTTTCTCTTTTCTTCCTTTCTTTTCTCTTTCCTTCCTTCCCCGCTCCAAACTCCTTCCCTCTCTGAATTCAATCTGCAGATGGTGGTGGCGGAGAGCTCAGGGCTAGGGGTTCACCGGTGGTGTTGTGGATTCGGGGCTTGATGATGGTTGAGGCAAGGATAGGGCAGAGGAGGATGCGGCGATGGCGAGGAGTTTGGGGTTGGTGGCGCTATGGTGGGGTGGTGCAAGGTGGCGCTATGGTGGGGTGGTGCAAGGTGGCGCTAGGGTTCGGGACAGGTGGTGGCGCGAGGTGGCGCTAGGGTTCGGAGCAGGTGGTGGCGCTAGGGTTTGCTGTGGGTGGCGTTGAGCGGCGGCAAAGTTTGGGGTTGGTGGTTAGAGGTGCGGGGATGGGCTCAGGTCGTGGCGGCGGGGATAGGCTCAGGTAGTGGCGGCTGGGAGGTGGTGTTCGTGGTGGCCAGGGGTGGCGGAGCATCGATCGGTGGCGGAGCGTCGTTCGAATTGTGGCAGTGGTGGGCTTTGATTGGGAAGGGGTCGGTGGTGTCGGTGCTAGGGTTGGGCCACGGCGGAGGTGGATCTGGGTGGTGGTGGCGGAAGCCTAGTGGCACTGGGGTTGGGCCACGACGGTGGTGTTCGTGGTGGCCAGGGGTGGCGGAGCATCGATCGGTGGCAGAGAGTCTTTCGAATGGTGGCAGTGATGGGCTTTGATTGGGAAGGGGTCGGTGATGCCGGCGCTAGGGTGAGGTCACGGCGGAGGCGGATCTGGGTGGTGGTGGCGAAAGCCTAGTGGCGCTGGGGTTGGGCCACGACGGAAGTCAAAGCTTGGCATGTTGTGTAAGCTTGGCATATTTTAAACCTTCTTAAATTTTCTTAAATTGCTTAATCTGTGGAACTACTAAAATTTTCGTTCACGGTGGGCTAGGGCTGGTTGATGGATGAGGCGGGGCTAGGGGATGGGTCTTGATTTTCGGGCAGAGGAATAGGTTCAGGTTGTGGCGGATTGGTGGTGGTGATGGTGGTGGGGATGGGGTCATGTGGTGGTGGCGGGGATGGGCTTAGGTGGTGGCAGGCAGATTGGTGGTGGTGTGGCTGGTGGCTGGGATGTGCTCAGGTGGTGGCAGGCGGATTGGTGGTGGCAGGCAGATTGGTGGTGGTGTGGCTGGTGACTGGGATGTGCTCAGGTGGTGGCAGGCGGATTGGTGGTGGCGGATTGGTAGTGGTGGCGGGCGGATTGGTGGTGGTGGCGGCAGATTGGTGGCGGTGGTGGTGGCGGCGGCGGCAGATTGGTGGTGGTGGATTGGTGGAGGGGGTATTTTTGTCTTTTAAAATTTTGTATTAGGTTAGAAGGGCATTTTGGTCATTTCCGGTCGGTCAATGGCCGGAAATGGCCAGTCAATGCCGAAATAGTGGATTTAGGGTTATATTTGCACTTATGTGTAATAGATAGGGTCATATTTGCACTAAAAAATAACTCAGGGTTATATTTGCACTTTCCTCAGCATAGAGGGTTATATCTGCATATTACCCAAATTTTTAATGTTGCAACTAAGACCTTTTACCTTTATTATTCGAATTAAACCCCGTCTTTCCATAAGCCTATGGAAAGACCGTCTTTCCCAAGACTTTGTCAAACTTAAATTATAAATAAAAAAAATTAATATAAAATCAGACTGGACTGAAACCCAGAATCCGAAAAAAAACACTAAAGCGAAGATCGTATCATAATTTTATATATTATATTCCGGTCCAATTTGATCCATTTTATCGGTCCGGACCGATTCATGAATACCCTTAGGTATATGTACAATCACAAGAAATTGGAGTTATAATTATACTACATATGTTTCGTTGGATGTGGCACCATAGTTTTAGGTGTTTGGATTTAGGTGAATGTAGAATGAGTGGATGGAATTGAAGGAATATTAACACAAAAGAAAAATGTTTTAAATTCATAAAAAAAAAAAAAAAAAAAAAGTAGGTCACATCCAATGAATAGAGGTAGTACTTTACTCAAACAAAAAAGTAATAAATTTATTTTGGGACAGAGCGTGTATGATGAATCATGTGGTGAATTTTATAATAAATATTGTGAATACTTTATACATGAACGTGATTAACTACACATTTTTTCAATAAATGTGGGAGGTAATAAGAGCGCGTCTTTTGAAATATGATATTTTCCTTAATTATGAAAAAAGTAAGGTTTTGCAAATTTAAAGAAATCAAAATAAAAATTGCTGGTTGCATCAATATAGTTATAAACCCATAATTACTGCACGTTACGTAATAAAATTTTAATATTACAACTAAAACCTCTTACTTTTTATTATTCTAATTAAACCAATATTTTCATAAACATATATAAAAACAATCTTTTCCAAACTTTTGCATGAATAATAGAATTACATAACAAAATTATGTGGCAAGGTCTCAGCATGCCACTTGTTAAATATTGTCAAATAGCAAAATAATTCATTTGTATTCATTTAAATTCAACTACTAGTATTAGAATTAATTTTAAATAATAAAAAATATAATTCAAGGAATTATAAATTATAATATTCAAATTGAAAAAGAATTAAAATGATAGAATAAATCAATTCGATCATAAATTAAACTATAGAAAGTAAACAGAAGAATTACTACATACATTTTAAACGAGAAAGAGATCAAATATATATTCTTTAAAATCTAGGCTTCTCGCAAACTTGGGGTGGAAGTGACAGCGGTTGTCAAACCTCGTTGGGAGATATGGTACTAATGTACACCCACACGATCGTACAAGTGGTTTGGTGCATGGCCTAATTATTTTGGGAACTCAGGTTTGAATTTCGACAGCGGTAGTGTGGGAGTTTCTTCAGTGGAGGGACTTCTTGTGCACACCGAACATATTCGAGGACCATGTGCTTGATCCAAAAGTGTTATAATTTTTCTCTCTAGTTATGACTGTGGTATCAATGCGGTCGAGGCGGCTGAGAGCGAGCCGTGTTGATCGCCGTTTGGGAGAGATGGTGCTGATGTCAAGTTAAGAGAAAGTAAAAAACTCCTCTAATAGTGTTTCTTTGTCTCATAAATGATACTTAAGAAAAGTGATTGTAATAGACATAAATTTTTGTTTTAAAAAATGTGCAAAAATAATTGGGACGGGAAGAGAGTATATAATAGAGTAGGTCTCCTGACAGGCGACCTGTCCATAAGCTTATGGACAGGCCACTTATTTCTTACCTTATACACTGCATTTCTTAAATTATATACAAAATTTAAAATTTTTGAAAATATTTTTTTATATCATATATTTTTATTTTTTCACCTCCAAATACATATTATTACTTGTTTTAACTTATAAAATACAATATTTAAATTTTATAAAAAATTACAACATTTAAGGCAAATGCCTCTGAGAAATATCCATAAACTTATGAAAATGCCGCATTTCCTAAAACTTTCCCTATATAATAGTGATTTTTATTATACATGACATTATTGTTAATTTACTAGGCTGATACCTAGTTCCTAGCATGAAGTTGAACGTGTGTCGAGTTGGTAGTTGAATTTGGAGAAAATTCTAAGCGTGTGTTTTGTTAGTTTCAGTTATTAAATTCTAATTTTTGCATAAAAAATAGTCTAAAATGCAAATAGAGCAAGTGGACTATTATTTAGTTTTTGTAGTTTATGTGACTAAGTTGGGGTGAATCGTATGACAAGTATTATTTGGCAGATCATATAAAATATTTTTTTTTAGTGTTTGGTAAAATGCTAATAAAATGTTAAGAAATACTCCCCATGTCTCCATACAAGCTGCACACTTTACTATTTAATATTTCACTATCAAATTTTGACAGCATATTTGAGTAGACATATAAGTAATAATATTATCGTATATGATATTGTTGGATTCGTTATAACAAGTAGTTTTTCAGAAGTAACTTTTTGTTTGCCGTTGTTATACGTAGTTAAACATATTAACAGTTAAACAAGTTTTTTGATGAGCGTGAAAAAGTTTCGTGTAGGTTGAATTGGGATGGAGGGAGAAGCTTATTTTGAAAGCATGAACTATTTTTAAGGGAAAAGTAGAAGTTGTTCTCTCTATGCGTAAACTAACTTTGCTTATAACCACATATCTACCAAACACATCCCCTCCGTTCCATAATAAATGGCATAAACTTAATTAAAAGAATTTAGGTTAAAAATAAAATGTGGAGTTTAATACTAAACAGAATATATACCGTTCAATTGAAAGTGGGAAAAAGTCAATTACTATTTAATAAGGAGTCTGCCTCTTTAAAGAAAGTCTTTCCATAAGTAATGGAAAGATCAAAATTTAAAATAAAAATTAGAATAAATAAAGATAAATTTTTCTGGTTACCTGAATCGGATTATAAACTTTATAACTACTACACATTCCATATTAAATTTTAATATTGCAATTAAAATTTTTAACCTTTAATTATTCTAATTAAACTCCATCTTTTCATAAAATTATAAAAAAACGGTGTTTCTCACGCCTTTGCCCTACTTACATCACAAAATGGTAATAAGTCAATAATTATCGACTTTCATAGTATCATGCCTAATTCATTTACAACTTGCAAATAATAAAGTTCTTGCGGTCATTTTCTTGACAATTTTCTTGGCTGTTTCAGCATTTACTCGTCTTAAATCATCATTTCCACGGTTTAGTCAATTTTCTTCGGCATGTTTAGCAAATTTAGTCATAATGACGATATTTTCAAAAAGAATATAAATCAAGTTGACGCTCTTAAATATAGTGAAATGACTAAATCACGTCCGTAATTTACTTTTTCCCATCTTGTACCAATACGTTTTTTATACTCCCCTCTTCTATTTTGATAAATAATAGAGTAAATAATAAAGTAGTGATGATTTTTCGATGGGGTTGGATGTTGGTGTCGATGGCCGATATCTAGAGTTCGAGTGATCGAGCCCTATTCTGGCTTGAGAGAATCGGGTGTCGGTGCGAGCACCTGGTCCATGTCACTCGAGAGAAACGAGCATTAACACAATCGTCCGTTGGGTGTCGTTTGAGGATTTGTCATGGAAGAGGATATTCATCTGGCCACCCCACATCACCTAAGCTTTTGATCTGGAAAAAAAAAATTTACCATTCTTTTGTAAACTTGACGTAAAAAAAATTTCGTCACAAGCGTAGATTCACATTCTATAAATATTGGTTATAACCAGCTCTCTTGACATTATAACAATAATCGTATCCACTAAGATAGCTTTTAATCATATAATCACTCAAAATGACCAAAATTTGCTCATTAAAGATAACTTGCAAGCATGTTGTTAGAATAAGTCAAGTCGTAGGTTAGATTTGATTATTCTATAGATAGAGTTGTTGACTACACTAGAGTCATACAAGTACTAGTCTTCTTTTGTATTTTATTTATTTTCATCAGTAATACGATATTCACAGGAAATACATTTTATCATGATATCAGAGAAAGTATAATCCCGAACATAAAACCTTTTTTTTTGTCGCCACCTCTCCCTCCACTTTCCCGCGACCAACCTCTCCCCCTCCGGCCAACTTCGGCAAACTTTGCCGGCCAACTTCCGGCATTTTTTTGGTGCCTTGCTTTGCCAATTTCCAGCATGTTCCAGTGCAGATCCATCAACGCGTCTTTGGTCTCATACTCTTCTCGAAGTCCGTCACCGGTCCCAAGCTCCGTCGGCCATCTCAGTTTAGCAGTGACGTCGCCTTCGCTCAGCAGCTCTTGGAGGTTTCTTCCTCGGCGTATTTTGTGCCTCGTCTCCGTCCAACAAAGAGGTCCCGCGCGTGAGATTCTGCGCGTTAGTTACACGCACCTGACGACTCCATCTCCCTCTCGCGCGTCTATTTCACGCGCCATACGATTTGAAAGCTTGCATCTCCGTCTTGACTAGAATCTTTTTGGGCAGATTTTTGTCCCCCTTTTGATCTCTTATTGCCCTCAACAACATGGCTCATTTTGGTTTTGACAATGTAATTTTTGAAAATAAACTGATTCTTCTCATTATCGGCGAGACGATGGCTCCAAGTGGATTGTAAGCTCTAGCGTCACAAAACACATGACATTGTCCATCACTGTTGTTGATCTTATGACACTTTATGATGGTTCTTCCCGCGTCTGCGTTGGTAACAGTTCTCCCCTCCATATTACTCAAGTCGGTGATTCTTAGATTTAAACATCTACGTCTCTTTATGATGTGCTTATTGTGCCTGATATCACAAAAAAATTGCTTTCCATTAGCAAATTAACTCGGGATTTAAACTATGTCGTTTGCTTTGATGACTGTTCATTTATTATTCGGCATAAAATCACTTGGAAAACCTTGGGTCATGGTCATATTGAGGATAAACTTTATGTTTTAGACTACGGTGCATTTGCTTTGTTGTCTACCGTGGAATCAAATAAGTCGCATGCGTATTTTGAAATCTGGCATGTTAGACTTGGTCATATTCCGCATTCTATAATTTCTGGTTCGCGAGCTTCTGAATTTTTATCTGTTTCATCGATTATGCCAAAACCTACCCTTTGTGATGAGTGTGAAAAGGGTAAAGGGAAGCGTTTATCTTTTTTTATACAAATGATAAACATGTTGTTAGGGTATTTGATCTAGTTCATTGTGACTTATGGGGGCCTTCTCTTATTTTATCTATTGATGGTTTCTCATACTATGCTATTTTCCTCGATGATCATTCCCGACTCTCGTGGTTTTACCTGCTGCGGCGCAAATTTTATTTTTGTGATGTTTATCGTCAGTTTGAAGCCTTTGTGGAGAACCAGTTCTCTTCCACCATTAAGGTGTTCCAGAGTGATCAGGGAACTGAGTTCGTAATTAGTCGCTTACGCTCTCACTTTCAGACAAAGGACATTCACCATCATATTTCTTGCCCGTATACTCCTGAGCAGAACGGCCGAGTCGAGTGCAAGCACCACACATTGCTGAGATGGGTTTGTGTATGTTATACCACTCTCATGTCCCTCTCTCTCACTGGCCTCACGACTTTGATGCATCAACTTATATCATAAATCGGTTGCCCACTCACCATATAAAGTTATTAATGGTTGGGTTTCCATTTACACGAACTACCATGTATTTGGTTGTCATGTTTACCCTTATCTTCGTTCATATGCAACTAACAAACTCGTTCCTCGCAGTTTGCTCAGTGTCTTTCTTGGGTACAACTTACAGTACAAGGGATATCGATGTTTGGATCCTATGTCTGGAAAGATATATGTCACTAGACATGCTTGGTTTGACGACACTTCCTTCCCATATACCGATTATTCTACTTCAGTATATCTATTCTCTCTGAATGTCTTTACTTTTTTGGATCCTGCTGATACATCAGCTGATATTCCTGCTTCTAAGGTGGCATCCCTGCTTGGCTTGTCACTTCAGTTACTAGCCATCCTGGCTCATCGATGGTATCGTCCTCCCCAAATACGACACCATGTTTGTCTTCTCTGCCGATTCAGACCATCCAGTGGCCACTCGGGGCGCATTCTGCTTCGCCCATCTCTCTATCGACCAGCTCACCTAGTTCACCGACCAGCCCACTCGGTTCACCAGCAACCTCACCGGCCCCTTTGGCAACTGCGACTGCTCCTCCGGTCTCTCCACCTCGGCCCCACACTCATCGTATTATTACTCGATCAATGACTGGGGCTAAATAGCACAGAGATTATTTTGATATTGTTGCTCACGGTCTTACTGCTACCTTACTTGCTCAGTGGGAGCCCACGGATTACCGCACTGTCGTTCAGGATCCGGCTTGAGTTTCTACTATGGATGACGATGGCAGCTCTTTGTGGACAGCGCACTTGGAATTTGGTGCCTCGCCCATCGGACGACAACATTGTTGACTCCAAATGGGTTTACCGACGAAGTATCGACCAAATGGCACTATTGAGCATCATAAAGCTAGGCTTGTGGCACAGGGTTTCTCGCAGATTCTGGGATTTTACTTTGACCATACATTCAGTCCAGTGGTCAAAGCGTCCACAATTCGTACTGTTCTGGCTATTGCTACGATGCGCTTCTGGTCTCTTCATCAGCTCAAGAATACATTTCTTAATGGCATTCTTGATGCTCCGGTCTGTATCGCCAAAATATGACCAAAATTTGCCAGTTCCAAAACGTAAGAGACAATCAGACAGATGGCAACTGGCAAGTAGATACATTGTTGCATTATTGAACAGAAGTATTGGTCCATCCTTATTCTCCCCAATATATATGAAAGAGAGATGCATTAAGACAGAACAACATTTGAACATGGAACTGATCTCAAGAACTAAATGCAATGCTATTGCTCCAAAAAACACCAAATTTAACAACCAAAAACGGCTTTCCATGATCCCATGAAAAAGCCTAATCCTCGATATATCGAACTCAAGAGTTAAGGTACCTTGGAAATCCTAGAGCTAGAATGCCGGCTCTCCATTCGTGCTTCAAGAAGTTTCGCCTTCAAAGTGTTCTCTTTTATCGTACCTTGATTCCATCTCGAAGATGATTCAAGTGCTTCGGGATCAGGATCCTTAGCATGTGCATCTATTACCTGGGATTCGAGCTTTTTCTTCGTAGGATTTGACTTCACAACCTTCCCAACATGATCCTGAGGAGCATTTTCTGAATCCCTTAGATCTTCTTCATCAGCCCGAGTTTGAGGGACACTTTCAGGCTCAATCAGGTGAAAAGACTCCAAAGAACACCCGCGCAACTTTCTTCTAGTCGGCTTCTGGGATTTCTGAGTTTTGAGGAAGGCTTCTATCTCTAAGCTTAGCTTGTCGACAATGGTGTTCTCATCGGTTAAACCAGAACGGGTTTCAGCTAGCTTCATTTGCATTCTTTCATCGAGCCAAGCTTCAGAAAGATGAAGAATCAAGCGGTCCTGGTTGGTCCATTCGCTTCCAAATCTGTTCTTCCTTAGATGAATCTCTCGCTCGTAATCACGTACACCCTTTGCAAACTCATCACATAAATCTTCGAGCAGCATCCGAGCTTTCCTTTCCCTCTCGAGTTCTTTGACAGCATTTGAGTACGAAGACTTGACATCCGAGAGCTCTCGGGCAAGCTTACGATGAAGGCTTTCAGAATGCTTTCTCGACACCCTCTCTTCATTTTGCAGTGAATGGACGGCATCTTTCACTTGAACATGCCTCAGCAATTCATCCATTTCCTCACGAATTCTCTTCTTCTCTTTCTGTAGTTCTCTGTTTTGAAGCCTTGCGTGATCTAACTCCTTCTTCATTGCTTTCATAAGTACAGCGTTGGATGCGTGTTGTTCTTCGAGGGTCCAAATCCGGTTGAGTACTTTAACAAACTCAGTGGATGTTTTGAGGTTATAACTTGAATCTCTTGATCTGCCTTTAAGGTAAGGAGAACCATTTGAGGCGACGGCCGGTCTATAAGGACTCATCTGGTTAAAGAAAAACAAGATAACCGAAAAAAGGTCAAGAAAACCATACTTCAAACTTAAGAATGAGAATCTAGTGAACCACGAATAACTGAAAATCATAGAGCATGAAGGAAGATGCAAGTAAATACCTCCATCGAGCTACTACTCCCCGGGGACTCGAGTGGTGTAGCATGATCATTTCTTTCAGCCGTGCCTTGGTTTTGCATCGTAGGTGGCGCAAAGTGTTCCTTTAAATCCTTTGCATTAAGAGACTAGAAGTTGAGAGAAAATCTTGGAAATGGCAAAAATTTTAAGAAAACTATCCTAACATCATCTGATCTAACATATGTTATATGTACTAGTTGTCTCAAGTTCTTCAAACACCGAGAATTATTATTATCTTCCTTTAAGCTAAGAGATCCCCACAGAGGTCAAAGGTAGTGTCTTTCAGAGTAGATGGCCATTTGGCATGTAGCCTAATCAGTAATCACAAACTACAAAAGACGGAAGCCAAAAACATGTGCAAAACACATCACAAGGCCAACCAAAGACTAATTGCAAGACAAGAATGGAGCCCTCAGACAGGGAATTATCCACACAACAAATCAGAAACAAGCAAAACCATTCATACGAAGAACATAATCAACTCCAACACAGCATCAAAAATCAGAAAAAGCGAGTGGTGATCAGATGGGTACATAATTCTTCAATCGAAGAACATCAGGAAAAACATCATAACTTCCAAAATCAACAGGAAATTAAAAATCAGAAGGTGGGATTAGCCCTTATAACTTGTTTATGACTGTCAGAATGCTGGTCGAATGGGTACATACCCGACAATCCAAGAACATTATAACAGCAACACAGCATCAAACATCAACAGGAAAAAAACCAGAAAGTGGGACTAGCCCTTTTCATCTATTCATGAGTATCAACAAGCTGATCAAGTGAGAACATATCCAAGAACACCGAGAGCAACATCACAACATCCAAAGTCAACAGGAAATTAAAAATCAGAAAGTGGGATTGGCCCTTTTAACTTGTTTATGGCTATCAAAATGCCCCTACAACATCCCAGCATAAAAAATCAACGGGAAATGAAAAAACAGAAAGTGCCCTTTTCATCTATTTATGAGTATCAACAAGCTGACCAAATGAGCACATACCCTTCAATCCAAGAACACCAAGAACAACATCATAACATCCAGAATCAACAGGAAATGAAAAAACAGAAATTGGTATTAGCCCTTTTCATCTATTCATGAGTATCAACAAGCTGATCAATTATCACATGCCCTCCAATCCAAGAACACCAAAAAAACATCACAACATTCAAAATCAACAGGAAATAAAAAATCAGAAAGCAAGATAGGCCCTTTCTACCTGATCAAATGCCTTTTTCTTGGATTTGTGATGCTGATGAGACCTAGGGTGAATCTCCCACAAAGTGGCACCAAGCTTTCTTGCAGATATGGTAGGATTTGGAAAGATCAAATTTTGAGGACTAGAATCATCTTCCTCAGGCAACCCTAGTCTCCATGTAGCTAAAGGAGTAGTTCTGCCTCCCCTGTTCCCCACAAGTGCTCCTATTTTCAACTTCACCCCTAAAGATTCTTGCTTTTTCACACCCTTTTCTTCCTCCTCCTCCATTTATAACCAAAGATTTCAACCCTTTTTTTGTCTGTTTCTTTCCCTCAATTCAAAACTCAAATTTCAAACTCACTCAGTGATCTGGCTGGACCCCATATCCCGTTTCTTCCCGTTCTTTCCTAATTAGCATGCTAAAAAAGGGAGATTAAGGGAAAATGAAGATTACCCTTTTTAATCATGTAGTTTATGGAAGCGTGTGGCAATTGCCATGAACCTTAAACTTTTTGTGTGCACTCTGCTTACTTTGCATATCTGTCAGGAGATGTTCTTAAAAAAGATAAACAGAGCACGAGGAAATCTTCCCCACGAGGCTGAGGAATTTTGTTGAGTTTGAAGGAAATCTCGTGAAAGAGTGCGAAAGATTCTTCTGTGGTCCAAAGGCTATGAGACTGTAGCCCTGTAGTAGATGGGTGGTGAACATCATATTTTGGCACTCCAGATTGTCTTAAACCGTTCAATGTGCTTAAATTGTTTGGTTTGTTGAAACTTGCAATGAATTTTGTGGGTGTGAGTTAAGGATGGGCTAGTTATGAGCTTTGAATAGAACTGAAACGAATTGGATTGAACTAAACTGACATCACTTAAATCGAACTGATGCTGATTTCTATCTATCTTAAGTTTCAAATTCGATACATGTGTCTCGATCGTTGGATGGATGATAAACGATTCCGAAAATTTGTGAAACGACTGTTGCTCATCGATCATCGTCTTTTGATGGAGCACTTCTAAGGGCAATTTTGATTCTGGAATATGTATTTACAGTGCACTAGAGTAGACATCGACGACTAACTGCCGTCTACGGAAGCTCTACAATAATATCTACTAAGAGTGCTAAACGGGAGGGCAGTTCCAAAATCGGAATATGTGTTTGAAGTGCGGAATGGAAGGCAGTTCCGACGTTAGAACATGTGTCTGAAGTGCACTAAGTAAATAATGGCAGTTGAACCGCAATCTAAAAAATCTATTAAAAATTATGCACTAAAATTTGTTTATTACGGGAGTTCTTAGGGCACTCCCGACTGAGGAACACGTGTCTGAAGTGCAAAACGGAAGCAATTCCAATATCAAAACTTCTGCCTAGTGTGCACTAAAATAAACTGGGACACATGGCATCATGTGATTGGGCCATGTGTCCCACACAACCCCAACCTTTTCTTTGCATGCATGCGACACGTCGCAGCCTATTTTTGGGCCACGTATCCCAGTTGGAAAATTATAAAAAAATTGCTCCTTTTAAATTTTAAAATACTTTTTTTCTCTCTAATTTAATTTTAATTCATAAAATAGTTTTAAAAAAGAAATTATATATAAGATTTAAATTATAAAAGAGTCAGCTCCTGAAAAACGATATTTCCATAAATCATGAAAAAACTAAGGTTTAAACTGCAAATTAGTAGAAATGAAGATAAAAATTTGGGTTGTATTAATCGTGTCATAAACTTTAAAACTACAACACGTAGCATAATAAATTTTTAGTATTGCAACTAAAACATCTTTTTATTATTCCAATTAAACTCTGTCTTTCCATAAACATATGGAAAGACAGTCTTTCCCAAGACTTTGTCATTACAAAAAATGAAATTAAATATTAAAATTAAAATTTTATTATTAAATTTCATAATTCAATTTATTTTGAGTGGAAATTTCATTTAAATTAAATATTAATGATAAAATTAACAAGTAGGATAAAGAAAATAAAGTAAGGTTCATGGAGTGACCCTC
Organism: Rubia yunnanensis; assembly: GCA_037428765.1. Taxonomy (NCBI): domain Eukaryota; kingdom Viridiplantae; phylum Streptophyta; class Magnoliopsida; order Gentianales; family Rubiaceae; genus Rubia; species Rubia yunnanensis. The sequence continues at coordinate 1,009,804 of CM075063.1, read as the reverse complement.
TTAATGATTTTTATCATTGTGGGGATAAAAAAGAAGTGATTTATTTGTAATTGCTTTTGGCGAAGAGAGTGATTGAATATTTAATTGAAATAAATGATAGGACACCACTTCACATGTTCTAAGCAAATAAAGGAAACTAGTGTGAAGGATATTGTGCAGGTCGAAGCAATAACTTCACGTTGATTTTATTTTAAAATTATAAAGAGATGAAATTGTCCTAGAGTCCGTCTCTTGAAAGACGGTCTTTCCATAAGTTATGGAAAGACCAAGGTTTAAAGTGTAAATTAGAAGAAATGGAGATAAAATTTTCGGGTTGCATGAACCGGGTTATAAATTTTATAACTACTACATGTTGCATACTAAAAGTTTAATATTGCAACTAAGACCTTTTACCTTTTATTATTCTAGTTAAACCCCGTCTTTCCATAAGCCTATGGAAAGACCGCCTTTCCCAAGACTTTGCCATTGTGGTAACTAATTTTCAAAATATGTTAAACTATTTTCACATCTTTAAATGAATATTAAAAATCCAATGCCCTAATTAGGAATATATTTATACCCATAATAAGATTTTTTATAAATAAATTCACTCGGCATAATAACACTAAATATAATTAGAGTTTGTCTCCTGACAAACGAATTTTCCTAAGTCATGAAAACCCAAGTTTTAAACTGCAAAACAAAAGAAACAATGACAAAATTTTACGGTTGCATTAATCGGATCATAAACTTTATACCTACTACATGTTGCATAATAAATTTGTAATATTGCAACTAAAAGTTTTTACCTTTTTATTATTCTAAATAAACCCCAGCTTAGTCTAATAGTTATAAAGTTTATGAACCCATTAATACAACTCAAAAAGTTTATCTTGATTTCTTCTAATTTGCAGTTTAAATATTGGTCCTTCAAGAGACGAGCTCTAACTATTATATGTTGCATATTCAATTTTAATATTACAATTAAAAAAATTTACCATTTTTTTATTCCAATGAAATCCCGTCTTTTCATAAACATATGAAAAAACGGTATTTCAAAGAATTTGCCACAGAATTATACATCCCGAGTGGGATATAAAAATCTACACCCTTTCAAGAAAATTATAATCTTGTAACCCCCTTTATTCATAAACTTTTTCACAGACTTTGGCATGAGATTTCCACCAATCCAAGATGCAAGATGACAAATCCAATTGTAGACTCAATCTCCAAGAACCAAGCCGGCCATTGGAGGACATTCCATGAACAAAATCACAACTTCTTACACCATTGGTGCAAATAAAGAATTGCATGATGTAACAATTCAAAAGAACATTCCTCTTTTGTAAAGTTTAGATACTCCGGATCTGTCCAATCTGATACCACACTTTTTCATCCCTGGGTTCCAATCTGAAAACCGATAACTTTAGTCTGCGAAGCTTCTAACCATATCTCACACAGTGATTGGAATTTACAGTCACGCATGTTTTGAGAAAGTTTTGAGAGAGTTGACAAAACGTACATAATTTCATATGTGACAGAGCGAGAACCGTATGTACTATTGAAATCCCTCTTGAGTCTTGATTCTTGACTCCCTCCCAAAACATTCCAAATTACCAACTTTGGAATGCAATTATCAATGTAATTTAGTTTAATAACCACCTTTTGTCCCTAGTTGGTTTGGTGATTTGTATAATCATCAAACTAAGACATTTCCATTTTTTCTTGAATTCTCCTTGTGTTGTAGGTGTTGTTGCTGTGGTCATATTGGGACCATCCCAGCCTCCAAAGTAGACCAAAGTCTCAATTTATGGATTTGAAAAGGGGCTATTGGCATTTTGCTTTTGTTCATAGAGATCCCCAAAATAGAAGTTCTTGAATTAGAAACCCTAGATTGGAGAGTATTGTTGCAAACTCCAAGAACAGGGAGAGATACACATCAAGTGTAGTGGTGTTAAGGATATTGGTTCTTTTTTGGCCAACATGTTGATTCATTTCATTCACTCATAGTAACCGGATTTCACACAAATAGAGGGGTATTCGAACCCTAGTCGCGTAAGCAATCCCAAATGGTGGTTCATTAAGATCTCCAAAAAAGTTCTTGTATTAGAAACCCTAGAAGAAAGTGTTGTTGGTAACCGACAACTCCAAGAAAAATGGAAATTCGAACCCAAATTGCACCTGATCAAACATCGGACAGCCCTGATCATTTGGATTTACATGTCCAAGATGTTGGATGTTGGATACTAGGTGCAAAGAATAAGGATATTGCATTTCACAAAATGGCCAGATATTGGTTGGATATTGGTTACTAGTGCAAAGAATAAGGATATTGCATTTCACAAAATGGCCATATTTGGCTCAGTACATAGATATAAACCTTTCCATACAAAAGCAATATGAGAATTGCAATGGCAGGTTTCAAAACAAACACAAGAGAAGCTGAAACATTAATATGACCAGATCTAGGGCATGATTTCAAGCCTAGGCTCAAAACAGAAACCAGTGAAAAGCTGAAGAGGAAACTTCTTCGACACAGGGCATTTCTGAGCCCATCGCCACTGCTTCTGGTTCATGTCGAACACAAGGAGTGAAGGCGCGCCATAGCTCTGAATGTAAATCAGATGATCAGTGCCACTGCTAGCAAAAACATCGTCGAGCTCACCAAAACCTTGGAAGAATTTGTGTGGCATTCGCGCAATCTCTTGCCAATTCTTCCCCACGAGCGCCCATATCCCGATTCCCTTGATGATATCAGAGCGATCCTGTTTCCCGATCCCTCCCACCATGATCAGCTTGTCCCTGAGGTTCATCAACCGGCCACAGGTGAGATAACAGGGAGCCGGGATAAAGCTCCTCATCAGCAAGCCGTGAGATGACCGGTTCACAAGGTTATAGGTTACTAAGCCGTGACACGGGGCACCTCCAATGTTGTAGATCAAAAGGTACAATACCCCGTCACAGATGATGCTCTCATCGCCACCTCTCCACCCGATGAAAACCTCATTCAAGGGGGTATTCCACGTCATTGTCTCCGAATGGAAGACATGGATGGAAAGCTCCCATTGGAAGTAATTACCCGGGACTTGCTTAGACTTGACGATGGAGACAGTGTAGCTATGCAAAACTGGATCGACGGAAATAGCTAGGGCAGTGTAATCAGAGAACTTCAGCCCCGGACCCGGAGGCTCTTGCAGCATCTTGCATTGCTGAGATATCGGGTTACACACATATATATCAGTCGTGTCACTTCTGCAGTCGTTGTCCATGAAACAGACCAATCCACGCGATGAAGCGATGAACCAATTGGAGGTCCCGAGGTAGGGTAGTTCAATGCTGTGCCATTTCCGGAGAGCAGGATCAAAAGCATACCCATAAGGCTCATCAGAGCTCGTGAACATGAAATACCATGGCTTTTGGGGAGTCTGGGACAAGTTCCGAACAAACCTTCTCGAGCTTACAATCTCGTTCCACCTTTTACAGGCACATCCCGACCTGAAAATGCTGGCAACGGGCAGGTATGATAATATTCGTTCTAACAGATCATCGGGAAGTATGTCCAAGGAAAGTTCAGCCGCAGCCTCCTTATTCGCAATATCAGGTGTCTCGGAAAACACAACGTTCTTTCCAGCGCTCCTGAAGCAATGACTAACCCATGATGTTTCCCCTTCCATGGGTGCTCAAACCTGCCATGGAATCAAACAAATCAAAATCACTATGAAGGAACGTGATATCATCCGCAGCATAAGCCATCCATTTCTACTTAATCCTTTCGACACGCTAAAAGCCAGCTACTTAACAGAAACTGCATCATCAAAATAACTAAAGCACAACGAAGAACAATTATCATAAGAAAAGCAAACACATCCATCAATCTATTCCTTTCGACTATATTACAACGAAAAGCGAATATATGAGCTACAAGATCACAAACCACGCATTCTCGAAAACATTTCAAGGGTAAACACCAATACTGATATCAACAGACTTTTTCCGGGACAGAAATCAGTACTTCAGCTCTACAATCACATATTCAGAATTGCAAACAAATTTCCAAATACAAATAACCTCCAGAACTTACTGAAGCGAAAGTCTACTGGAGAACAAAATCGCATAGCCTAAACATAGAACGAAAATCGCAGACTCAAAAAACAACAAATACCCGATTTCGAAGAAGGACAAAAAAAGGGAAATGCTATCAAATTCCAAAATCCAAAAAGCATTTTGCAAAACTACATGTGTAATTTTTTTATAAAAAAAAAGAACATTGCCCGTGAATGTAAAAACACATAATCAAACAAACAAACAACAACTCCATTCCCTTCCCTCCACTTTTCCACAACAACGCCATCTGCCTAAAGAACTAATAAAATAACAAAATGTTAGGTAAACATCAAAATTCACATAAAGATTGAAACTTTAAGTACCCAAACAGCTTCCAACCAAAAGGGTCTGTCCCAATCTGCTCAGAATCCTCGGGATTTATATGGGTTCTGAAAATGGAGCACTGAAAAGGCGATCTCGAACAAAAGGGATGCCATAAATGGGGTTTCTTGAAACGGGGGAATGGTTTAATGCTCTGATCTAATGGGAGGAGACGAATGGATGATTCTTGGGCGTCGGATTTGGGTATTAAACGGCAAAAGGCGTTCGTTACAAAGGGGAGAAGAAAGCCAGGAAGAAGAGTGGAGAGTGACAGCTGGTGTGCGTGGAAATGGGTGGGGTTTCCTTTACTTTGACGTTGCTTGGATGCCACCAAAAACGGTCATTTTTTTATTACATTTACGAGGTTTGTGCCTAGAGCGTTTGTTGCTTGTTTGATAGGGTTTTGTTAGCCCTTCAGACAGTTTACAAGGTTTGTGTGCTTTATGCGTTCGATGGGGCTTTGTTGACCTTTAAACAGTTTACAATGTCTGTGTCTTGAGCATTTGTTGCGTGTTCGATAGGGCTTTGTTGGCCTTTTCGAGAGTAATTTTTTCTTAATTTTTTTTAAGGAAATAAAGAAAAATGAAAAAAAATCAATATACAGTTCGTTCTAGCCAATTTCGCACACTTTAAACTTTTATCAATTGACTCAAAAATGTTAAATCATTGATATTTATGTGTAAATACAATTTATGAAAAGTCAATATTTTAAAAATATATGTTATTACCAATCTAACAAGATCATATATGACGATATCCTAACTTATTTATCAATTCAATTTTGATATCAAAATTAAGCAATTTTAATTAAATGAATTGTTAGATGCAGATTGGATTGAGACAGAGTAAGTAAAAAAAACTATCTAACCTTATAAATATTTAAAACCTGATAAATGTTGAGTAGTTCGTAAACTTCATTAAAACGTGATATGTGTGATAAAATAATCAATTGAAAATATCTTGCAACAATCAGAAAATATTTTTAAAACAAAGTGCAAAAAGAGCATAAAATTCGTAATTTCCATTTAAAAGTGAACAACTAAATTGTGATTTTCCCTATACAATTTTGAGTCTCTCCCATTTTCCACAAGTTGTGGAAAGACCAATATTTAAACGGTAAATTAGAAGAAATGAAGATAAAATTTTTGGGTTACATTAATTGGGCCAGAAACTTTATAACTAATACACGTTGCAAATAAATTTTTAATATTGTAACTAAATTTTTTTTTATCCTTTTACCATTCTAATTATATCACATCTTTCCCTAATCTTTTCCAAAACCTTGTCTACAATTTTAACGCACATATTCGGAGTACCAAAATGACAGGTGGAGATAAAATGGAAATGGAGCCCAGAAACGACAAGAAAGGGGGAAATGGAAATGAGGATTTGCAATGAGTGTTTTTGGTAGAAAATAATTAAAGTTATTCCTTGATATCATATCACTAATATAATAGGCCTATATAACAGGGTTTTATTGCTGTATCTTCAAAAAATAAATTATCTGCATAAATAATAATGTTAAATAGTGAGCGATGATTTTAGGCATATCCATTATCCACACTTTCAAAAACTTAGGGTTATATAAAATTTACAAGGAACTTAAAAATCAGAAAAAAAATGCTTATATAAATTAGTTAATAAGTGCTAATATAACCCTAATTTTTTTATATAAAAAAATGCTCTTATATCTACTATCGATATTCAAAAGTGCAAATAAATTCGGACCGTTACGATTTCCAAAAGCTCAGAACATTTAATGGAGGGAAATAATGCAGTTGACAAAAAAGTGTTTTGTTTGGTTAAAAGCATTTCGGCCAATAGGAACTGCTTTACCTAACTTTTTCATTATGTGGTTTAAGTAGTGCCCTTAATTTATGACTCCAGAATTCAAATCACTCACATATTTTGATCGGTTCCATTTAATTGACCTAACAATTATTTTACAGTGTTTTATTTGATACGCTCATCTCTGTCAAATGATCATGATTTTCGTCGCAAACGAGTTAATATCTTTAAGAATAGTGTTACAGTTTAATTGAATCTCCAATTTGTAATGATACAGAAAATCAATGTGGTTAACATGTGATTTAGATGTCCTTGCTAGAGGTTAGTTAGATTGGATGTCAATTACACTCATTGTAATTATTGCGGGACGTTTTTCTCAACATATTTGAATGTCGATTATAAAAAAACAAAGTGTCTTATTCAAACTAAACGTTAGCCAAATTCATTTAATGATAAGATAGTTTAATATTTAATTTTAGTTATTGCAATGAAGTATTTAAAATTATTGATTTTTTAAAAATATATTTTAAAATATAAATTATTATAATTCAACTTTAAAAATTATAAAAAATAATTTTTTTACGATTGATATAACTGTTAGTCAGTCAAATAAAAATAAATTCTATGTTTAATTTTTCAATACATATAAAACAAAATAATATTACGGTCGATCAAATCAAACTCAAATTGACTCAATTGAGCCTTTATTTCTACTAACATAAATTTTCAATTGAAACGAATAAACTATTGTAGGGTAGTTTCTTCTTTTCTTGCTCTAGCGCACAACGGCACAATTATCCACTTTTGTTGGCGCCCTTTTCCCCTCCATGAAGGTAAGAGAAAAGGATGAAAAAGAAATTAGAACATATAAGATTAATTAAATAATGTTAATTAATTCTGGCAAGAATATCTCAATATGTGGTCCAGTGCAAATATCTGCATAAAATAATACCAATATATTACTCCCTCTGTCCCAGCTCTTTTTGCACTCTTTCCTTTTTTGGACGTCCCAGCTGTTTTTGCACTACCTTATTTTTTACCCAATTTTTGATTTTTTTTAACCCAATATTATTAGCCCACATTATCCCATAACCCTTCATAATCTCTATTTAACTAAATCTTGGGCTTAATCTGAACGAAAATAAAGGAAAAGAGTTAAGAATTTCAGGATATCCCACACAAAGCCTTCAAATAGTACTATTCTTAAAAATACTTCCAGATTCTCTCTCCGCAGAAAGAGCTGGGACGGAGGTAGTAGTACCTTTCTTTTTATTATAAAAGCAAATAAAGACATTTTTCAAAAGGCAGATACTTCTTTCGTTCCATTTTAAATTGCACACTTTTACCATTAATAATTGAGTTGAAAAGTATTTGATCCTTAATATCTTTTATTAATGATAATTAGTACTAATGGAGAACATTTGATTAAAGACACTCAGTCAAAGACGGTTAATGAGAAACCATCTTTAATGAGGATACGAGGGAGATTCAGAGTTCGTAACTCCCTCCCAAGTCACTCAGAAATATTTAAAAACACTTTTAATTGAATAATCGTCTTTAATGGCCAAATATATAAGAACTCATTTAGAGTTTCTCTCCTTAGCCATTTTCATATCCAAACTCTCCTCTCCCCCTTGTACTTTCTCTCCCTTAGTCAATTTTCTCAAAATGTTGCTGACACCTCCAACATGCTATCGTACCCCCGACACCTCCAACACGCCGTCGTAGTACCCTGCCTCCACCACCCCCCCCCCCCCAACATTTTGTTGCCGTACCCTCGCCTCCACCACCCTTCACTGCTCAGCCCACCTCGGTGAGCGTCGCCGTTGAACACTCTTATGCTGCGAATTTCTCACCCACAGCGTGCGTCGGTCCTCCGCCATCCACACGTTAAACCCGCCTCCACCCGTCGAGCGCCGCTCCTCTGCCATCAGCTCCTCCTCCGGTTGAGACACCGTCATCCGCTAGGGTTTCCAGATTTGTTTCGTTTCTTTGTTATACTTCTTCCTTTCTTATTTTCTGGTTGTTTTGTAAAAAATGTGTTCATATCTTTGTTTTTGGTCATAGAGTTATAGATCCCTGGCTTTTCTTTGCTGACAGAGACCTATTGGTTTCTGGCAGCCTTTTTTTGGGACCTCAGAAATAGGTTCCGATAGCATAACCTATTTCGAACCCCGATAAAAGGTGGTTTTCGAAACCGCCTTTTATCGATTCGATCAAAGGCATGACCAAAGAAGACACTTGAAAGTCGTCTTTAATCGGCCTTTCTCCAATAGTGTAAAACTTATAGAAAGTTGATAATTTTAAAAAGTTGATAACGAATCTAACAATGTTTCACACAATTGTATTTATGCTTACTATATGCCAATTCAATTTTATGACCAAAGTTAGGAAGTTTTGACTAAATAAATAGTTAAATTGCATATCGAAATAGGACAAAGGAAGTACATGTTTCATGCACAATTTTTTTGAGTTAAGTGCCCATATGACCATATGTTTTGATCATATGTGCCAATATGACCTTACAATATCAGAAAGTGTTATTATAGCCCTATGATTTGTAAAAATGTGCTAATATAACCATGGAGGTATGAATTTGGTCGAAAAATATGAAATTACAATTATACCCTTTTAATAAAAAATGGGTTGAGGCTGAAAACCCTAACAAAAGCTAAGGACTTAATGGCAATTAAAAAATCCTAACCCTACCCCCACATCTGACCCCGCTCATTCCCTTTCTTCCCAACCTCTACCTTCTGCTACCAACTCCCTTTATCCGCCGCCATATTCCACCCCCTACATCTCGCCGGAAAACAGCGGCGACCTCCTCTTCTACTCGCCAAGCCGCAACGGAGCAGCCACCTATGGGAACTGGGTAGTGGAGAGCGGAGGGGTCGAGGAAGAAAGGCGGGAGCGGCGAAGAAGATTGGGTCCAGAGAGACGCCAGCGAAGGGGAATGGTCACTCCGACGATAATGCGGGAGTCAGGTCGGGGACGGGTGGGGAGCAGCAGATTTGAACTCGGGTTCGAGATGGATTTGAAGAAGGTGAAGAAGAGAGGGACTGATTCTGAACAAGCTGAGTTAGGGCGAGTGAGCTCGTACGGCGGCGACGGTGGTAATGGTGGAAATGAATCCTAGAGCTTTAGGTTGGGGACTTTGCAGAAATATATTGAAGGGGAGAATGTGGCAGCGGGGTGGCCGGTGTGGCTAAGCACGGTGGTCAGAGAAGCCATCCAAGCGTGGTGACTTGACTAAGTCTCCCGCTCTCAAGGGTCGAAAAGTTATAGCCAGATTCCGACCGCCGTCGATGGCGGAGCGGCATCGGCTATGTTTATAGAGAAGAAGAAAAACAAGGGTATTTTTGTCTTTACATTTTAAATTTTAAGACTAGGGATATTTTTATCTTTTTACTTCTGGTCAATGCCAGAAATTACGAAGTCAACGCCGAAATAGTGCAAAAAGGTATATCGGCACTTCTAATGCAAAACATAGGGTTATAATAGCACTTTCTAATCTTATAGGGTCATATTGACACATATGAGCAAAACATAGAGTCATGAGTATTTTGCCCATTTTTTTCTTTGGCTACTTTATATGTTATATCTAATCAATGACTCATATTATATCCTATCCTCTATTCTCCTTGATATTTTAGTCTATAGATTCACTTGAATGGGCAAAAGTATGAAAGTAATGTTAGATCAACGGATTAATATCAAATTTTCTCGATTCCAATACATAATCTATGAACGATTTGTTTTTAAAAAAATGGTGCAACATACTTTAGAAAGTGGTAATTATTATCCGATCAATGGCTAGACAAAAAAGTAAGAGTGTAAATAGAGTCGGGATTGAATGAATAAATTTTAGGCCAAAATACAAATATGACCCTATGTTTTGGTTATAAGTGTCAATATGACCCTACAAGATCATAAAGTGCTATTATAACCCTATGTTTTGCATCATAAGTGCCGATATAAGCTTTTGGCACTATTTTGCCATTGACTTTGTATTTTCTGGCATTGACCAAATACAAAAGGACTAAAATACCCCTAGTCTTAAAACTAAAAAAAATAAAGACAAGAATACCCCTCTGCACCACCTTCCTATTCATCTTCAAAAAAACCTTTAGCACCACCTCCGCTCGTTCCGCCACCACCGCCGCCCAGTCACTGCCGCTCCACGACAGTCACCGCTGGATCGCCACCGCAGGAATCTATGCCATTGAACCCACGCCAGCTCCTGCCCCGAGGTGTCTCTAAAACCCACACCTCTGATGTCCCAATAAAACGCCCATGCAAACTTTTCTGTACCGACATCGCCATGTCATGTTTCCGATCACCCAACTCGATCTGAATCAGCATCGGAGGTTCCCCAAAATCCGCATCCAGGTTCAGCCCGGTCAGAAAATTCATGTTACCAGGTATCAAACACGCGAAGTTAAAAACATCGTATCCACTCAATCTAGTACTCCATCTGATCTGACCCGAATCCATATCCAAAGCCAGGATTGGGTCGTAGTGAACATCTAGCCTGATGTAAGAGTTGACATCAATCGACAGCGTGGTCTGGTTGTTCAGGAAAGCTTGGCACCTCTAAACCTCCGACGGTGCGTTATACAGCTGGGTGGTGCCGATATAAACGAGGCTACGAGTGACATCAATGGCAGGGCTGCTTCACCACAGCGTTCTACCACATGGGCGGACTGAACAGAGTCAAACACCTAGGTTTTTGCCCCGCCACCGCTCGCCCCAATCTTCATTCCTCATCACCACCGGTTCTCCGCCACCATTCCCTAGCCCACCTCACCCTAGCAACACCACCTCCATTCAACACCCCTAGCCCTGTCACCGCTCGCCACCGATTCACCGCCACCATTCCCCTAGCCCACCTCACCCTAGCAACACCACCACCATTCAACACCCTAGCCCTGCTACCGCTCGCCCCCATCTTCTACCCTAGCAATGCATCCGCTCGTCATTGATTCACCGCCACCATCCCCTAGCCACTCGCCCTAGCAACATCACCAGCAACCGGCTTATCCATCTCCACGCCCCACAACCCAACCCCAATATCTCCAAGCCCCGCAGCCCCACACCACTATCCGCAACCATTTTCCAGCGCCGCTCAGCCAAGCGCCGGAAAGTGGAGATGAATGAATCTCCCTGCGAAGACTCATGATTGCAGAATTAATATTTTTGATCTAGTGAATGGATCTGCAACCCCTTACTATCTCGCATGAAATTCAAGTGTCTAGCCCTCGGGGTACACCTAATCTCGACTTGCTCTCTAACTAGCCCTCAGGATCATATTATAAGGTTTATTGATACTTAACTAGCCTTCAGGATTAAGCAACAATGGAATAGCTCGCAAGCAACAAGAGTATGAACTCAAAGGTTTATATTTCTGAATGATGATAGTGGTGATAAAATTGTGAATGACCTCCCCTATTTATAGGGTATAATTCGGCCAATACAAATTGAAACTAGAATGACTTATGACAGATTTAAGAAGCTAAAATCATATCTAACTATAATACCTTAAATAAATGACTATATTCTTCAATGGAAAATTGTTTGGGTTAATAGAAAATGAGGGCATAACTGTCCTTTCACATTTTCTGGTATTTTTTAAAATTAGGGGTATAATAGTCAATTTGCATAATTTCAGCCAAATTCAGACCTCCATGGTTTTGTTAGCACTTTCGAGCAAATAATAGAATTATTATAGTACTTTCTAATCTTTCATAATTATATTAACACTTTTAATCAAAATATAGGATCGTACGGACACTTAACTCTAAATTTTATAAGGTTATGCCCTATTTAAATTACTTGTACAATGACCAACTGACCACTACGTCCAATACCAATATTCTAGGTGGAATATGCCGCATCCGGCATCTCCTCTATCTTCGTGAAAAACGCGACTACACTCGTGTCCAATTTTCATAGGATGTATCTCACTATTTTAATTAATTAGATTTATGTGAATGGAATTGAATTTAAAAGGAAAAATATAGAACGAGTAAATAAAAATGAAATAATCTTACTAAAAAAGGAAAATGTATCAAATTTACAAAAACAATTATACAATGAAAGTGTGTCACATCTAATGAAACTGTTGGAGTAATTTTTTCAATCTTCTTTTTAATTTTTAATTGATATTCTTTAAAAATTTATATTATTCAAGAAAGAGGAATTTATCTCTATATAATAGTATTTTTTTGACCTGATATATTTGATTGTAGTGATCATCACTTAATTTAGTTATTCACATCAATGTTTTGTTTTGAATCTAGTTTTACATGTCATGTTTCCATGATTTTGTTTGTGTTTTTTTATCAGGGTTTCCATTAATTTGGATGCGTCAAATCTATGTTCTTCAAGGTGTTTACATCTTGGACAACATAGAACGTATTTTGGATTAAGTGGTATTGCAGTTCTTGAAAATCCATGTTTGGCGAGGTGATTGATGCGAGATACGGTCCATCTACCAAGCGATCGTGATTTTCACGGGAAGAGAACTAATATTCCGATGATGATATTGCAATTTTTTTGTTGAGTCTCTACTTTGTAATAGTACACACGATCAGTATGGTTGGACCTCTACTTTGTAGCAGTAGAAATAATCAGTATGGTTGACATGTAATTTTATTTTTCTTGCAATAAATTATTTACTACTAGGGTTAGTTTAGTTGAATGCCAGTTTCACTTATTTTATTCGATGTTAGACATTTTTCCTAACACATGTGAATGATTATTTTCAATATGGAATATAGTTTAATTCTGAAGGTGATTAAATCCAACATAGTTTTCAACAAGATAATAAAACAAGAAATCAACACATTAAATTATTTATACACCATTGTAGCTAAAAATTAATGTCTAACATCAAGCCCTTGTAAATTTAAAACAAATGTTATATTACCTTGTTGTGAGAATAGACTATCCAGTCGATGTCACTAGCCCGTAGAGTTTTGCAAGATGGACGAATGACGAAAAAAAAGAGAGGTCAGAATCAGTCTTCAATTTTTATATGGGTCTGAAAAATATTAGAGAGCTCGTTTTTATTTATAAAAAAAAACTAATCATTCCAAGATGTTGGGAAAAACGCCCAGCGACAATTACAATAGTGGAACTGACATCCAACCTAACGAGCATCTAGCAATAACCAATCTATTGCAACGATATTCAATTACATGTCAACCAGACTGATCGTCTGTACTATTACTGATCAGAGATTCAATAAAAAATTGTAACATCGCCCTCGGGGATATTAACTCGCTTCCGCAAAATGCATAACCACTTGGCGAAAATGAGCGTATCAGCATCAATATCACTATGTCAAATAGGGATCTACAACAGTTGTAGCACAATTTGATCTTGATCCAAAACACTATCTATATTGTCCAAACGGTAAATACATCGAAGAACGTGGGAATTGAATGTTAGTCTAACGGTTAAAGTCTAGTGCTACCACCATGAGGTCATGAGTTCAATTCCCACAACTGCAAAGAAGGGGAGGGGGAATTTTATTGGGGCTCATTTGAGATATTACCCAATTTTCTTAAAAATAAATACCACGAAAAACACAGATCAAGAATGAAACACCTAATAGAGAAACACAAACAAAATCACAAACATATGATCTGTAGAGCCAGATCGGACAAAATGCAACGATATGAATAACTAGATTAAATGATCATCATGGACACATCAATCTAATCTATCAGGTAGAAAAACAATAATAATGTATGAAAACAATTTATACTTACTCAATAACATACGCATTAAAAGTATATCAATTGACAAAAATTACTGTTTCTCCGTCTCCCTATGATGGGGAGCTGGAAAAAAGAGGGGAGAAAAAAAAACTTCAAGGGAAGAAGGAAGAAGATGCATCGGCCGCTTTTGAGAGTTCGTATTAGATAAAGCAAATACTCCCTCTATTTTATTATTTATGTCACACTTACTATAAATGGTTGTTTTCTTTTATTTGACACTTTTTCCATTTTTTGCAAGATTCCTTCAGTTTCATCCACTCATTCTACTTTTTACTTTCTACATTCAATTTCATTCATTCATTTATTTCACCTAAATCCAAATATTTAAACATATGATGCCATAAATAGAATACGTACTGAGTACGTAGAATCCCGTGACATAAACAAAGATAATTCTAAGTTTTGATATTTCTAGATTACTTGCGCAGTTCAGTTCAATAAAATTTATTAGCGCAAGGATCGTCAACTCATCGATGTTCCCCTTGCATCAGAATCTTTACCATTGATCTACTAGCATAAGAGATTTTGAGTAGTCATGTTTTATTAAGGATGTGTTTGACATGGTTTATGAGTTGGTTTGCTTACTAACATATTTTAAAATATAAACTATTTTTCCGAGGAAAAAGTATGAGTTAATCCTCTCATACTTTTAAAATAAGTCAGTTTACTTGTAATTAAAGGGTTATCAAACACATCATAAATGCAATGTACGCAACCAATGTTACAAACGGAATATATATTTACCCGAGTATATTCACATTCTTTCATCAATAGGTGAAAAATATCATGGGTGGTTAGCACTCGTAATATACCTTTTCATTAATCCATGGCGTTGAAGTAGCGAGACCCTCAAAGAGGGTGATTTCACTTTTACTTCCAGGAAAGAAGGAACCGTATCAAAAAGATGCCAACGACATGGCGCTAGTGGACTGTAAGATGAGATTTTTGTTATAAAATATGAAAATACTACGTAGTGCTATTTACAAAGCTAAATTATAATCTTAGATAAAAATTTATCATCTGGCATTCAATCTCTGAAAAAATTGGAGCTTTTTATTTCTTGAATTGTCACTCCCACTATTGTGATTTGATCCTTTTGGCCCCATATTTTTTTTTCCGATCACTTTCGTCCTTGAACTAAAGAAACTATCACCTTATCATACTTCCGCTCATTCTCTCCGTCAATTTTTTATTTTCCTCTATTTTTTGAAGTCAAACTATCTTTTCCAGGGGTAAAACCGTCTTTTTCAAATTTTCTTCCCTTTATCTATTTGAGCTACCTTATCTATTTTCCTTTTAGCTTTTCCTTTTTCCCTTTTTTCTTTTGTGCCCCTTACTCTTCCCGTTTTTCTTTTACTTTCCTGCCCCTTCCCCACTGCCGACTCTGTCGCCCACCATACCTCACCAAAACCCTCTAAAAATCACTGCCGTTTTTATGCCCAACGTAAATCTCCATCTGCCCTAGAGGAACACATGTGCCCATGTAAACCTCCATCTTCCCACATCTCCTTCTCTTTGGTTTTCAGAAAGCTGTTGAGCTTCACCCGAAGAACACATCATCCTCCAGCACATCAGATTCATCCTCCTTCGGCAATCAAATCTTGAATGTGCTGTCGTTTCACAAGATTTAGCACCGCCGGTGTGGCTGGAGCGGCGGCGAGTGAAGTCACGCGCCGAAATCTCTAATCGTGGGGAGGTGGTGGATCTGAGTGGGGTTTGATGCAACCCGGAAACCACTGCTAGGGGTGTTCATCTTCCGGCCCGGACCGGTAAAATGGACTGGACCGGACCAGAAATGTAAGGACCGAAATTGTATAAATGAAATTTCGGTCCGGTCCTCGGTCCATGTTTTTTTAGATTCCGGGTTTTGGTCCGGTCCGATCCAAAATTGGATTTTTTTTCAGTCCAGACTAGATGGACCGGTATTTTACTTCTATATATATATATATATATATTTAAAATGATAATGAATTAGTTTAACATACTAGTTTAGATTTATTCGTGACAACTAGTATTCTTATATTATTTTGAGGTGAATTTTTCTAATAACTTCTATTTTATTATGTTTAAAAGGGGAAAATATTAATTTGGCATTTTTTATAGCAAAACGTAAAGTAAAAAAAATAAAGTATACTAGAATCCGGTCCAACCGAACCGGTCTAAGACCGGAATTATTCCGGTCCGATCCCGATCCAAATTACCCACTAACCGGTCCGGTCTTGAACCGATGAACACCCCTAACCACTGCTACTCGCATTCCTGATGCAATCCGGAGTAGCCGCATTGGAATCCCCGCCATTCACAGACGAAATCCGCGAGAAGCTTTGCCGTGAATTGAAGCTCGTCGAAATCCTAACCGTCGCTTCGAATTCTCTTTGAGACTGTGACTGTGACTGTGACTTCACCACCGGAAACTCCCCCGATCTCGAAACCCGTAAAAATTGGAAGAACCCCAAGTTCGATTTCGCCATTGTTGGGTCGCAGCGGAGGTTTTGAAATCTCGACAGTGGAGGTGCTGAAATCTCGACGGCGGAGGCCGGGAAAGAACGGGAAAACATTAGAAAAACACAAAGGGATTAAGGGGGATGGTAAAATAAAAGATAAATGAAAAAAAGGATAAAGAAAAAAAAGAAAAATGAACAATGAACAATGACTATTTTGCCCTTGAAATTAACAGTTTTCACCGAAGGTAATGCTTCGATTGGATTGAAGGTTCAAAACTCAACAATGAGAGACTAAAATGATTAAATTTCAATAGTCTGAGGGCCCATTAATCATTTGGCCTTCCGTGAATGTGAAAGAAGGGAGTAGGATATTATCCAGTATTACCAAATAGCTTACTGTTGTGTAGGAGAACTTCACTTTTTCACTGAATTGTGAGATTAGGCCCAAAGAGTGTCATTGTGCCAAATTAGGCCCAATCTTTGTGTGCGATTACACTCCTATCGCGCTTAAGATTGTGGGTTAACCAATTGGCAAGTTCTTGGAAAAGATAGCTTTTTCATAAGCGGGTGAAAATATGAGGTTAGATAAGAATAATAAAATGTAAAAGATTTTACTTGTAATATTAAAAATTTATTATGCAGCATATAATGGTTATGAAATTCATAACACGATTCATACAACAAGAAAATTTTATCTTAATTTATTCTAATTTTCATTTTAAACCTTGATATTTCCATGACTTATGGAAAAGCCGTTGATGTGTCCATTTTAGGCGCATTATTTAGTAGTATTTAGGATCACTTTTGTGCTCTTTTATTATTGAGAGCTTGTGTTTTACCTTGAAATTCACTTAGGAGAGGTAAAAGCAACTTTGTACTCTTTTACCTCTTTTAAGTGGATTTTGTGTGACAAGGGAAGAACACGGAACCAACGAAGACCGGAAGACATTGAAGACTATACTTTCGAAGACTTTTGGATACTCACTTCGAAGACATGAAGACCGGAGGCCGTTGAAGACCATTTTGGAGCTGTTGAAGACTTGAAGAGTGAGAGGGATGGCTATGAAGAAGACAAAGAAACAATGCAAAACTGGGGCTGCCGTCGCGACACCGTCGCGAGTCGCGACCTCGCGACCAACACCGTCGCGAGTCGCGACGAACTCCGTCGCGAGTCGCGACCATCGGGCGGCCAGAAATCTTTCTTATTTTCTTTGCACTATAAATACCATCTCTTTCCCTCTTCTTCTCCAGCTCTTCCAGGCGCGTTTCTCTCTGTTTTTGGGCGCCAAACCTAGGTTTTTCTCTTCTTTTCTTTTCTTCTTCTTTTCTTAGTTAGATTATGTCTTTTCTTGTTGTTCTAGAGTAGTTCTTGTTCTTGGGAGCAAAGGATTGAAGCTTCCACTATCTATGTAGCAAGAACTCATTTATATCTATCTATTTGGTATTTTTGCTATTGTGCATTTATTGTGCTTTGAATGTTAATTGTTGATTGCATTGATGTTGTTGAGAGCTTGATGATATGAAATGCTTGGATTAATTGCTATCTAGGGTTTGGGGGATTTGGGTTAATTTCCCCCCTGTTCTTGTTAGCAATGTGATAGTATGAATTAGAGCTTTCGATTGTGTTAGTGTGTGGACAATGTGCTAGGCGAATGTGATTGATGTCGAACTCTTCGTCACGTTCGTTTGTGTAGCAAACGAGAGAGTCATATGCTCGCGGATGAATGTGCGTTGCACGTTCATCCAATCTCGTGTAATTGCATGAATTGGTTCAATGCCTAGTCACGGTGTAGTGGTCATAGGCATTGCCAAGCTTGTTGGTCCTTCGTGCTAAATGCCACCAATGTCGCCTTGAGTCGTGGTCGCGACTCGGGAGCCATTGGTGAGGTTTGACGAGAGATGTCGAACTCACTCTCGCAAACTACGAACTAAGAAGGATAGGAGTTCAGTCTCCACGACAAGTAGTTGAAGTATTGAATAGGTGATTTAAACTCATTCCTGAAGCATTTGTTATTTGGCGTTTATGTACTCTTGACGGTGTGTTTCACTGCATGTGTGCCATGAGTGGTTTGAGCATAGGGAGTGCTTGTGTGGTTGAATTGCTTAGGTGTAGGAACGTGACGACTTCCGTAGCACCTTTGCATGAAGATCTACGAGCATGAACTTAGAACTCCTTGTGGTGTGTGTGTTGTGGTACTTGCTAGATGGGGTGTGTGATTGTTGGGTCATGAATGCTATATGATGGAATGTGTGAATGATTCGATGAACTACATTAGATGTGGAAGTGGATATCCGTTGCCCCCAAGGCATTTTATCTTTGTAGTTTAAAACCCTTTTTCTTTAGTTTCGTTTGATGATTAGCATAGTCACTTGACGTTGCTAGTTATCTTTGTTAGCTTAGGAAACCAACCAACCAACCCCCCCCCTTTACTCGCTTTTAAGTGTGTGTATATATATTTACTCCTAGCCTAGTATATCAACCATTTGTGTGCTTAGACGCTTAGGAAGATCCCTCTTCTCATTGGACGACCCCGATTTGCCACTATCTACCTAGTTGTAGAAAGTAAGCACTGAGGGCTTATAAATTATCTTTTGGCGCGCGGGCGCGACGACCGCCCGCGCCTGTCAAAATGGCGCCGTTGCCAGGGAAGAGGCGTTTATTCTTAAGTATTTAGGTGTATTTGGTTGTGTATTAGCTAGTTGTTTTTATTTTCCACTACTTGGTGGTTGTTTTTGTTCGGAGTAGGTATTGCTCGAGTTCTTGGTGATTTATTTTATCGAGAATCCTTGCACTATGATTCCGAACTTTTGAAAAATTTAAAATTTTAAAAAAAAAAAAAATTTTCTTAATGGAGCGTCTCACCTTGAGGGAACTCATGATGAGAAGAGAGGCTCAAAAAGCAAGGTTTTGTAGGATGTGTCATTCCGATCATCCTACCGAATCTTGCCCTTTGTTGTGGGAACAGCACGATGACCGAGAAAGAACCCTTGGTTTCCAAAACCAGGGGTACTATGAAGAGTGCTATCAAGAGGTAGGAGATATTGGTTTTCAAGGGCAAGATGCTCATGAATGCTATCCATACCACAACTCTTACAATCCGGAATGGAGTAGTAGTCCGGATTTGTGGTATGAGAATGAGCCGGAAAACCAATATTACGAGCAACCTAGTTGGCCATCACCACCCTATACCATACCCCAAAACCAAGCCCAACAAGGAAGTTCAAGTTTGACACGTGAGGATGTCTTAAATACCATAGCAAACTTGAACTCCTTTACTAGTGAGGAGCCGGATACCCAGCTCTCCTCTAGTGTTGGGGCCATTGAGGGGCATGTGAGGAACATATTAGAGGTATTGGCCCGCATGGAAGCTCGTGATTCCGAAAACACACCATCCCAATTTGAACTCGATGACTCGGTGAGTGAGGTCACCAATAGACATGATTTTGAGTTTGAAAGGGATGAGGAGTTGGTTGTAGAGGATAGAAAAATGGAGGAAGAGGTGATAGTGCTACATTATCCATTAGCATTGTCACCCCTTCTCCCACCTAGTGAACCAACTCTTACATTTTCGGAAGTTTTGAGGGAAACGAGAGAGGAGCCAAAAGATTATCCTAAGCTCCCTAACCACTTAATTCCCTTTGAACCATCTCCACCTCCACAAGACTTTCCTCTTGGAAGTTTTGTGCCCCCACCTCTCTTGTTTTGGATGCTCATGGTGAAGAGCTTCAAGCCTTCACCATACGGATAACATTAGGGTCGTGCCGACGACCTTAAAAATACGGAGCTTCGTCGTGCCGACGACGTTAAATAAATTCGGCATTTCTTTTAGTTTTTGTTTCTTAGTTTGTGTTTCTTAGTTTGTTTTTGTTGTTGTTTTGTTTTGTTCTTTTTATGGCTTGTTTTTCTATGATGTTGTAGCAACATGAAGTGCATTGCAATGAAGGAGATGAAGGAACGAGATCAATGAACGAGGGAAGCAAGCTTGGACAGTTGGTAAGAAAACGAAAAAATTTTAAGCCTGGGATACCCTGCCGTCGCGAGTCGCGATGGGCTTCGTCGCGAGTCGCGACGAACAGGGGAGCAAAATCCACTCCCAGCGCCAACTTTCCGCGAGTCGCCCTGACGTCGCGAGGCTCGTCGCGAGTCGCGACACCCTTCGTCGCGAGTCGCGACGAGCTCAGAAAATTTGGAGCTCTCGGACTCACCTTTCCGCGAGTCGCGATGACTTCGCGAGGCTCGTCGCGAGTCGCGACCTACTTCGTCGCGAGTCGCGATGAGCTCAGACAATTTTAAGCTTCCGGACTCCACTTTCCGCGAGTCGCCCTGATGTCGCGAGGCCCGTCGCGAGTCGCGACCAACCACGTCGCGAGTCGCGACGAACTCAGAACATTTTGAGCTCCCGGGCTGTACTTTCCGCGCGTCGCGATGACGTCGCGAGGCTCGTCGCGAGTCGCGATGAACCTCGTCGCGAGTCGCGACGTGCTCAGTAACTTTCGAAAATTTTTTGAGCCCGGATTTCAAGTTTCCAAGCTTCCAAGTTTCCAAATGATTTTAAACATTGCATGATCTTTCCTTCTTTTCCACCCAACACTCCCAAGAACATCACATACCTCTCATTTCTTCCACCATCCTACATATATTGACATATGAACATTCTTGCATCTTTATAGTACATTTGTTGATTGTAGTATGCCGACTACATCATTGTGACCGTAAGTTCTTATCCTATAATGATGCTTGTATACATGTCAATATATGTTGGATATTTTTCATGCATAATCTTATAGTGGTAATTGAGGGTTGATTGGTTGTTCTTTGACAATACTATGGTTATTAACTCTTGATGCTAAACCTAGTATTACATATCCTTATGTACTTGTGCGTTTAATGTGTTCTTCGTGGTGTAGTCTTGATCAAACGGCGCCATGGAGACAATGCTTTTCTCGAAGGGTGAGTTCTTCTACGGCATTTTTGCTCACCCTTCCGGTTCCGAAATCCATCTCGGGACCATCCAAGTACTTGGATATCGCCATATCACCGGCGAATTGCGGAGACACGGGTGTCACTCTAACTCCCTTCCCTTGATTTTTATTCTTCTTGCCTTACGTGTTTACATTGAGGGCAATGTAATGTTTTAAGTGTGGGGAGGGGTTAGAGGATTCAATGCATGCTAGATTGTTTTGGAATGCTTTTTGCTACTTTTCATTGGAAAAATATGAGAAAAAGAAAAAAAAAAATAGAAAAACAAAAAGAAAAAAAAAAAAAAAGAAAAAAAAAAAAAAAGAGAAAACGAAAACCCGCTAAGTTGAAAACCCGAGAGGGCAACTTAGGCAACATTGGGGGCCCGGATAGGTCGAAAACCCTTAAAGGGCGGCCTAGGCAAAAATGAGAGGCTTAAATGTGCGGAAAAAGGTGAGATGTGAGCTAAAGAAACAGGATGTGTCGCTAGGATGAAAACTCGAAAGAGCTCCTAGGCAAAATGAGAGAAATTGAGAGAAATTGAAAAATGCTATGATTTCACTCACTTGCCGGCGTTGGAGTCATAAGGTTGCGGTTGTCACACGGATGGATCGGGTAGCTCATTATCTATAGACTTCTTGGGATTGGGTAGCTTAGTGGGTTAGGAAACGGAGTATGGTTATGAAATTCTTGATCTCTTTCTACTTCGTTTTTGGTTGATATATTGGCATTAGGTGAAGCATGTGTTTAAAACTTCCTCTATGGTTTTAGCTTCATTTTGTGTCATTGGATTCTGGGAATATCAATTCTGGGCTGTGAAATATTTTTATGGGTAGTGAATTGATAAGTGGTAGGTTTGGTTAGATTTAGGATTGGGGATGTGTGTGTGGAAAATTCTCATGTGAGCTTTTATTTTGGGATTTTTGATATTGAGAGTTTTTGTGAGGCTTTGATTGGGGGATTAGTTTAGGTTTTGGGATATATCATTTACTCCGCATGCTTGAATCTTTTCTTACTCGAGGGCGAGTAAGGTTTAAGTGTGGGGAGGTTTGATAGGTCCATTTTGTGTGGTTATTTTGGGGGTTTTAGGATGTGGATATGCCATTTCCTCCGTATGCTTAAATCTTTTCTTACTCGAGGACGAGTAAGGTTTAAGTGTGGGGAGGTTTGATGTGTCCATTTTAGGCGCATTATTTAGTAGTATTTAGGATCACTTTTGTGCTCTTTTATTATTGAGAGCTTGTGTTTTACCTTGAAATTCACTTAGGAGAGGTAAAAGCAACTTTGTACTCTTTTACCTCTTTTAAGTGGATTTTGTGTGACAAGGGAAGAACACGGAACCAACGAAGACCGGAAGACATTGAAGACTATACTTTCGAAGACTTTTGGATACTCACTTCGAAGACATGAAGACCGGAGGCCGTTGAAGACCATTTTGGAGCTGTTGAAGACTTGAAGAGTGAGAGGGATGGCTATGAAGAAGACAAAGAAACAATGCAAAACTGGGGCTGCCGTCGCGACACCGTCGCGAGTCGCGACCTCGCGACCAACACCGTCGCGAGTCGCGACGAACTCCGTCGCGAGTCGCGACCATCGGGCGGCCAGAAATCTTTCTTATTTTCTTTGCACTATAAATACCATCTCTTTCCCTCTTCTTCTCCAGCTCTTCCAGGCGCGTTTCTCTCTGTTTTTGGGCGCCAAACCTAGGTTTTTCTCTTCTTTTCTTTTCTTCTTCTTTTCTTAGTTAGATTATGTCTTTTCTTGTTGTTCTAGAGTAGTTCTTGTTCTTGGGAGCAAAGGATTGAAGCTTCCACTATCTATGTAGCAAGAACTCATTTATATCTATCTATTTGGTATTTTTGCTATTGTGCATTTGTTGTGCTTTGAATGTTAATTGTTGATTGCATTGATGTTGTTGAGAGCTTGATGATATGAAATGCTTGGATTAATTGCTATCTAGGGTTTGGGGGATTTGGGTTAATTTCCCCCCTGTTCTTGTTAGCAATGTGATAGTATGAATTAGAGCTTTCGATTGTGTTAGTGTGTGGACAATGTGCTAGGCGAATGTGATTGATGTCGAACTCTTCGTCACGTTCGTTTGTGTAGCAAACGAGAGAGTCATATGCTCGCGGATGAATGTGCGTTGCACGTTCATCCAATCTCGTGTAATTGCATGAATTGGTTCAATGCCTAGTCACGGTGTAGTGGTCATAGGCATTGCCAAGCTTGTTGGTCCTTCGTGCTAAATGCCACCAATGTCGCCTTGAGTCGTGGTCGCGACTCGGGAGCCATTGGTGAGGTTTGACGAGAGATGTCGAACTCACTCTCGCAAACTACGAACTAAGAAGGATAGGAGTTCAGTCTCCACGACAAGTAGTTGAAGTATTGAATAGGTGATTTAAACTCATTCCTGAAGCATTTGTTATTTGGCGTTTATGTACTCTTGACGGTGTGTTTCACTGCATGTGTGCCATGAGTGGTTTGAGCATAGGGAGTGCTTGTGTGGTTGAATTGCTTAGGTGTAGGAACGTGACGACTTCCGTAGCACCTTTGCATGAAGATCTACGAGCATGAACTTAGAACTCCTTGTGGTGTGTGTGTTGTGGTACTTGCTAGATGGGGTGTGTGATTGTTGGGTCATGAATGCTATATGATGGAATGTGTGAATGATTCGATGAACTACATTAGATGTGGAAGTGGATATCCGTTGCCCCCAAGGCATTTTATCTTTGTAGTTTAAAACCCTTTTTCTTTAGTTTCGTTTGATGATTAGCATAGTCACTTGACGTTGCTAGTTATCTTTGTTAGCTTAGGAAACCAACCAACCAACCCCCCCCCTTTACTCGCTTTTAAGTGTGTGTATATATATTTACTCCTAGCCTAGTATATCAACCATTTGTGTGCTTAGACGCTTAGGAAGATCCCTCTTCTCATTGGACGACCCCGATTTGCCACTATCTACCTAGTTGTAGAAAGTAAGCACTGAGGGCTTATAAATTATCTTTTGGCGCGCGGGCGCGACGACCGCCCGCGCCTGTCAGCCGTCTTTCAAGAGACAAACTCTAACCAATTTATTTTGTTAGGGAAAGTCTCAGAAAATGCGGTCTTTCCATAAGCTTATGGACAGTCCACAGGGGCATTTACCTTAGATGTTGTAATTTTTTTATAAAATTTAAATATTACATTTTATAAGTTAAAACAAGTAATAATATGTATTTGAAGGTGAAAATATAAAAATATAGGATATAAAAAAATATTTTCAATATTTTTAAATTTTGTATGTAATTTAACAAATGCAATATATAAGGTAAGAAATAAGTGGTATGTACATAACCTTATGGACATGCCGTCAGGAGACCTGCTCAGTTTGTTATACTAAAAGTTTTCATAGTTATTATAAAGTCTTTTATGCACAAAATCTCGTTTTACATATACTAATGGTTCGATTGATTTTGATAAGAAATTTTGACCATCATATTACTTATGCTATTATTAAGTGTAACATGATTAGACTTGTTGTAATAGTCTATTTTATGTATATTTAATAATTTTTAAGTATATAAGAAAAGGAAGTAGAAAGCGATTGGAATACAGAGTAGTAAGACAATTTTAGAAACACAAATTGATGATAAACAGCATATTCTTGATGATAAAGTAACTTGGTGACCAAGTTGAGGTGTTTGCAGTCAAAGTCTCTTTGTTACTTGACGCATACAAAAAATATTCCATAATAAAATAAAATATACAAATTTTCGTTCGAAGAAGAAATTATATTTTAAACTTTCTAGAATGGTTACCACTTTTAATTAAATTTTACAGTTTGATATTTTATAAAAAATAATAATTTTAAGATACTTTTTTATTATTATTAATGTCCTGAAAATGCAATTTTTAGTTAAAAGTGGAGACAAAGTGTTGGAAAAAACGTCTTTCCGTAGGCATATGCAAAGATGAGGTTAAATTAGAATTATAGAAAGGTAAACAAATTTAGTTGTAATATTAAAATTTATTATATAATATGTAGTAGTTATAAGTTGGACAAAATACATTTATAGCTCTAACTTTAGGTTGAAAGTGTAAATATAACCCTGCAATCTTAGAAAATGCCAATTTAACCCTAACTAATTCGTTTTAAAAAAACCATAACTAGTTAACTAGTATGTGTCAATTTAACTCTAACTTTTAATTTTTTTTTGCCGATATAGCCAAACTTCCTAATTCTAGCGTTGATCCATGAAATTCCGACAATGACAAGAAAGTGGAATAATGAAAATACCCCTTTGACAAAGAATAATAATTGATGATGGAAATACCCCTTTGACAGAATTTCTTCAAAACCCAACCTCGCCGAAAATGTCGCTGCTTTGCCAGAAACCGCTGGAATTCATCGTTGCTCTGCCAGAAATGCCACTGATCCACCGGAAATCAAAACCCCACGCCTCTCACTCAGCCATCACCGATGGTTAGCCGGAAACCTCCTCGAAACCCAAGCCGCTCACCACCACTCACCACATCCAACCCACCCTCCTCCCACTTGAAACCCTAGCGGCTTGCCCCCCGCTGCTCCGCTCGTCACCCCCCTCTTCCTTGAAACCCTACAGCCACCCCCACCCTTCTCCCCCTCAAAACCCTAAACGATTACTCAAAGATAAACCTCCGGCCACTTGAAGATCCAACGCCGACGAATCCACCGAGTGGTACATGGACAAAAAAGTCGTCGAATTATGCTCGTGGGACACTTTTAGCTCTAAAGAGGACGTCGTGAGCTATGTCGTTGGTGCCATACTCCCTCGTCAGGGGCAACAGGCGATATGCCTGAAAGACACGGTGATGGGGTCCATTTTAGTGACGCCTTTCGTCGGATTCGACGCCTACCGAGTGGAGATCAGGTACATATTGGGGTCAAAGTATTGGGGGAAATGGATCGTGATTAAGGAGATGAAAATGGCGGCAAAGTTTGTGTTTGTTGATTAGCTGAATGTGGAGAGAATCGAGGAAGAAAGGAAACCGAGGAAGAAAAAAATGCAAGAAACGGAGGAAATGGAAGCGGAGGAAGAAAGCAAAAAGGGTAATATGCAAATATAACCCTATATGTTGGAGAAAGTGCAAATATAGCCCTGAGTTATTTTTTAGTGCAAAAATAACTCTGACTATTCAATGAAAGTGCAAATATAGCCCTATGACCATATTTTCGACATTGACTAAGAAATTTTGGGCATTGACCCACTTGCAAAGACTAAAATACCTTTATGATGAAAGCCTTACATGAGATGGACAATTATGACCTCTCTGCCAACCACCTCCACCACTCCCACCCGCATGGCTCCACCTCCACCGCCAGACCACCACCACCACCCGCTTGGCTCCACTAAGAGCTGGGACTGAATCTTATAACTATCGAATGTGTTGTCTCCGCCGTCGAACACCCCACCTTCCCCCACCGAAAATCAAGAACTTCGTCGGCGTCAAATCGATGCCTTCGTCGCCGACCTCAGTCTCTGATTCCCTAAAACCCCATCGTCATCATTCTTCCCTAATCCATCCTCCGCCACCTAAACCCACCACCTAATCTCTCCTCCGCCCCGTCACCTAATCCCTCCACTGTCGTCGATCACCCCACCTCCCCCCACCGCCACTCAGCCTCACGCCCTCTCAGGCCCCAGCGCCGATCAACCAAGCGCCATAATCATTTCCTCACCATTTTTAGAACCACTCTTTCTTCTTCCTCCTTCCTCCGGCCAATCACTACGTCGCCGCCGAAGTTGACCCACTCGAACCCATAAACCCGCCGCCCTAAGACCACCTGTACGCCAAACCCGACCCGTACCCACGAACCCAAAAAAGCTTTAGCAAAGGCTCGTTTCCATTAGATAGATACGTGATGACAAGGTACATGAGATACCTATACACTAGAATCAGAAACATGTTCCCGAACACGGTGGTGGTGCACACCAGGAACCCGCACGTCTCCTCTGTCACCGCAGTGAATAGCCGGATGAAGCGGGGCCCATTTACGACAATGAAGGGATCCAAGCCACAGCTGAGAAACCGGGCGTAGGTGAAGCAAAACCCTATTAGAGATGCAATTCGAACCATAGATACAAGATCTGAAACCCAGGTTCAAGACCTTATGTCGGAAGAGTTGAGCAATCATTGGGCTGAGTAACTCCCAAATAAAGTAACTCCCATCCTCTCTGCTAACCAACGAGGTAACAAAGAAAGAAGACCAAAATAGTCATTTTTTTCTTTTTTTGTAGGGGTAAAATTGGCTTGTCACCTAATTCCGGTCTAAATTTGTCGGGAAAGGGTTATATTTGAACATAACCTAATTATCTAGGGTTATATTTGCAATTTTAATTATTGCAGGGTTACATATGAACTTTCATCAGTTATCGTAGGGTTATATCTGCTCTTTGCTCAAGCAAACAAATGAGGGCAGAGATGTCTTTTCTCATTTTGTAATTTCCCCATTTTTTCAATAAAGGCAAAATAGACCTTTCCACAAAATTTGGTCACCAGAAAATTGAATAAAAGTCAACGGAGTTAAACGTTAGATTGACACTTTCGGAGATTTCATGGTTGTATTGACACTTTAAGTCTAAAGTCATGGTCAGTTTAGCACTTAACTCTTATAAGTTTATGATCCGATTAATGCAACCCAAAAAAATCATCTTGATAATGATTTATTCTAACATCTTCTAATTTGCATTTTAAATCTCAAATTTTCAGTAACTTAGAGAAAAATCGTCTTTTAAGAGATTGACTCAAAAGTGGGGGTCAATATAGTACAATTTTGATCAAAATTAGTACCTATTTTTGTTGAAGTACCTATTTTTGTTGAAGTACCTTTTAAGACATAAATACATAACGGGTTTTCTAACGAGTGCCCATGGACACTCGTTAACAACTTCAGATTCCATCGGAAACTGTGTTTATTAAATGCAAATCCATCGAAAACTGTGTAATAGTACATAGGGAGTGTAAGTTTTTGAGGGATGTCATTAATCATTAACTCTATTTGCATTTAATAACACAGTTTTCGATGGAATATGAAGTTGTTAACGAGTGCCCATGGGCACTCGTTAGAAAAATCGAATAAATAAAAAAGGGTATCCTCAAAGAAAAATTTAAAAAATCAGGTATAACTGTGAATTTAGATTAAAAGCGGGTACGATTTTAAATTAATTCCTCTTATAATTAATGTAATTAATAAGGCAATTTGATGTTTGTTTCTATTAATTCCAAATAAAATTTGTGTTATCGTAATTAATGTATCCGTTATAATTTATAAAAAATATAAATAGCAATAATTTAACTCTAAAAATTATTAGAAATATTTTTTAATATAATTAATGTATCCATCAGGCGATATAACAAGATAATTTCCCCTAAAGTTATTCCTAAAATAAATTATAATTAAATTAAATATAAAACCCACAAATCCACAATTTAATATTCCCAAATCAAAATCCACGTGTATGATTCCAAACGCAACTTGGAAAAGGTTGAGGCGGTGGAAAAGTCAATACTCCCTTCTCCGTCCCAGTTATTTCTCCATAGAATTTTTATGCGATCTCAAATAAAAATATTTGATGATAAATATATATAGTTATGAACTATAATATCACACAAAAAATTTAATATATAGAGATATTTAAAAATTAAACCACATCTCAATAAAGTTATTGTTCATATCATTATTTAATTATATAGTCAAAATGAATATGCTGAGACGGAAGGAGTATATATAAAAAACGCAGCATACCAATTTCTTCACTCAACGTTAGAACCCGATTCTAATTAGCTTTAAAAAAAGCCAAAAAACAAACAAAACTCCCAAAGCCAGGGTTACCTTATCTTCTCGCAGGACCAAATTCCGCCGCCGCCATGCCGAAGAACAAGGGTAAGGGAGGGAAGAACAGGAAGAGGGGGAAGAACGAGGCCGATGACGAGAAGAGAGAGCTCGTGTTCAAGGAAGACGGACAGGAGTACGCTCAGGTCCTCCGGATGCTCGGAAACGGCCGCTGCGAAGCCATGTGTATTGATAATACTAAGCGCCTCTGTCACATCCGCGGTAAGATGCACAAGAAGGTTTGGATCGCCGCCGGTGATATCATCCTCGTCGGCCTCCGCGACTATCAGGTATACGCCGATTTCAGATCTAGTTTGTTCGATCGAATTTCCCCGATTTTAAGGCTGTTTTATGATCATCTAGGGTTTGATTCGGTGGAATTTCGTGTGATTTTGTGATTGTTTCATTTTGTGATGTAATCGGTTCGACGTTACTGGTGATTTTGCATCGTGATTGTTATAGAGTTTGCTCGGCAAGTTATGATTTGTGGTTTAATTTGTTTTTCTCTGAATTTAGGGCTTACTCGAATTTTGTGCTAAGGTTGCATCGTAATTTTGTTACTGTGTACAGTGAGGTGTTAATTGAGTCACTGGTTATGATTTGTGAGTTAACTTGTTGTCTGAAATTCGCTGTCAATTTTGCATCGTAATAGTAATACGAGGCTTTAATTGAGTCCCTTCTTACGATTTGTGCTTTAACCTTCTGTTCTATGAATTGAGGGTTTATACGAATTTGCTGCCTATTCTGCATAGTAATTGTAATACAGTGTACTGTCTGTGGGATGTTAACTGAGTGTCTAGCTATGTTTTGTGTTTTAATTTTGTAATTCTCTGAATTGGGGTTTTCTAATCTGATTGATGATTATGTGGAATTTGGCAGGATGACAAGGCTGATGTGATCCTCAAGTACATGCCGGATGAGGCAAGGCTGCTGAAGGCCTACGGAGAGCTGCCTGAGAACACTAGGCTCAATGAAGGTATTGCTGGAGGAATGGATGAGGAGGACGACAATGGTGGCGATGACTACATCGAGTTTGAGGATGAAGACATCGACAAGATCTAAATGAAACTCACTGTCTGTTGTGGTTTCTGTGTTTCGAGGTTCTTGCTCTGCCTTGCATTTACATACTTTACGGGGTTTATTATTATTGTTTGGTAGGGGAAAAAACAGCTTCATAGAGTATTAACTATTTTGTAATATTTTTTTGGATGTGGTAATGAACCAACATGCCTATGCATGGAAGTTTATGTATTGAGAGTCGTGCTCTGGTTGCAATAATTGCAAGTTAAGTTTTGCGCATCTGCTTCCGGTTTGAATGTTTGCGTTTCTCTTCTGTTGGCGGTTGATGGTTGGCTGCTCTCTTGATTTGAATGTTTTTCTCCTGCTGGTGTGTTTGGATATAGATTTCTCTCTAGAGTTGCACAGTTGGTTGTGGCTTGGGCATATAAAAGTGTTTTCGTGTTTTTAGCATTAGAAAGAAGTTGCCTACTGCTAGGTTCTTGTTTAAGCTGGACATAGGCTGCTGTATTGGGATGAAGTTCTGAATTTCGAGTCTAATGAACCGATGAGAGACTCTTAAGTGATGGTGCAATTTGTGCTTGTAGAAATTATGTATTCTGTTTACTGAGTGCTATGTTTTGACTTGTGGTTAAGCAATTTGTGCTAGTAGGGGCTCTTAATGAGTAGAGCAACTTGAGATCGACTAATTTTAGCAAGAAAGCATAAACTCGACGTGATAGGTTTGCCCAGAGCTGTTCGATAGCATTTACATATTTGATTATATTGAAATTAGAAAAAAAATGCCTTTATAATCCTACTTATTTCACGTAAGTGCCAATATAACCTTTCAGAGTTTGAAAGTGTCAATATAACCCTCCCCAGTTGACATAAGGGCAAAACTACCCATTCCGATCAATTTTAATCGAAATTTAGTGAAATTACTATTTTAACCCTTTGAAAAATTGAAATTACATTTATGCCCTATTTTCTCCGTTTCCCCCTAGTTTCACCCTTTTCTCCTATATTCTCCTCTTTCTTCCCTGACTTTACCTCCACCCTTCTTCTCCTCTGTTCTCATCGACACTGTTTGGTGTTCATTCAATCGTGTTGCATCGTCCGTTTAATCACTTGAGAGAGGGCGTGATGGTGCTGGTGGCTTGAGGGAGAGGGATTGGTGGTGGCAGTGGCGGGGGTTGGGTTTAGATTTAGGGTTTCAAGGCAGTGGTGGGGGTTTCACGGTGAGGCTAGGGAAGGGTTAAGGGATTGGTTTTCACTGCGGAGGAAGAGTTGGTGGTGCGGGGCTAGGGATGGTGACGATACTGGCTGAAAAGGAGTTGGCAACGAGGCTGGTGATAGGGCTTCAATGGCGGGGCTATGATGGTTGTGGGATTGGCCAAAGAGGAGGTGGCAACGGGGCTGGTGACGAGGGTATAATGATGGGGCTATGATGGTGGTGGTATTGGCCGGAGAGGTAGTGACGGGGCTGGGCAGTTTCAAGGCTGGGATAGGGCTGGTGGCGGGGATAGGGCTAGTGTTTCACGATCGAAGGAAGAGGTGGTGACGACGGGTTTAACAGCAGGGCTGGGTGGTGGTTTGTTGAAGGAAGAGGTGGTGGTGTCCAAGCGAGAGGAGGTGGTGATGGCTGGCTGGCGGTGATGGTGGAGGTTTGGCGGGAAGTGGTGGTGGTAGGGGCTGGCTGGTGGTTGTGGTAGTGGTGGCCGGGCGGGAGGTGTTGGTGATGGCTGGCGGCTAGCGGTATTGGTAGAGGCATGGTGGGAAATGGGTGGTGGTGATGATAGGGATTGGCTGGTGGTGGTGGGGCCCTAGGGGTGGAAGTGGTGGCTGGCTGGTGGTGGTAGTGGTAGTGGTGGTGGCCAGGCGGGAGGTGGTGGTGATGGCTGGCTGGCGGCAGTGGTGGTGGTAGCCTGGAGGTGGAGGTGGAGGTGGAGGTGGAGGTGGTGGCTTGATGTCAAAATGTCCAAACACTTATAGGGTTTAAGTTAAAGGGCATTTTAGTCATATTATATGTGATCAACACCGATCAATACCAAAAATAGTGTATTAAGGTTATATTAGCACTTATGTTAACTGGTTAGGGATTTGCACTAAAAATTACACGAGGGTTATATTGACACATACTCAAATATATATGATTATATTCACACTTATCCCTTGAAATTATAATTTCATGTAGTATTAGTTTTACGGAAATAAACAGGCTCCTGCGGTGAAGGTGTGGATGGAAAGAGACATGGTTACTTGATAGTTTTGATAGTTTTTTCTCCTGTGGAATTTCTGCTCACGAACTCATTATTGATATACTCCCTCCGTTCCAGCCGAATGTGCACATTTTTTTGTCAACTTTCTCAGGTCATGTTTGACCAACGATAACTTTAGTTACATTTATTAACGGTGTGCTAAAGTTTGATATTTGAAAAATGCATCATACAGGGAATCCAACAATATCTCACCTGATGATATTGATGTCTATATACCAGTTGAAATTTATGGTCAAACATGTCTTGAGAAAGTTGACCAAAAAGTGTGCAGATTAGGTTGGGACAGAAGGAGTACAACATTCCCCATGAATATATATAGAACAGATTCTAAAAGGACAAATGCGGGATTTTATATTCAGACAAGAGAAGAAGTTAAGATACATCAAATGTATATCTCTATACCACATGGTCACAACAAACTGCCTCATACACAGAAAACTTGCAAACCAATTCAACCTGATTCATTCAGTTCCAGCAATCTTCTTCTTCAATGTTTCGATATCTGCTGCCAGCTCTTTTCTACTTGACTGTTCATCCACACAAAGAACAAAAAAAAAGTCGAATGAATTCAAATACATGTAAAGAATCTAACATTCATCATAGAGTAAGGATGAAACTAACCTTGAAGAGCAGATAGCGATAAACAAACCATCCGGTGTATCCAAGCCCTACCAACTCCAGTATCTTAGGAAGCTGTCATAAACACGTAAACTCAGCTCAGTTTTGCAAAAATAATTTGTCACGATCATCCTAGTATATTTGCCTTATCCGGTACCAATCATAAGATGATATGTTCAGGCAAACAACGAAACAAGTTTTCATCATATGATATGAAGCCACATACCAAAGGGACCGAGTTAATTGCACTAACAACAGTTGAAGCCAGCCAAACTGCGACAACTGCGCCACCTCCATAGATGATTACCGTGGACTTGTTTTCAACTGCATCCCACTTGAAACACAAACAAGACAAGAGTTGGACGAACACAGATGAAACTAAAAGACGGAGACAAAAGAACTGAGTTGGAGAATTGATAACAGAAGTACGAGCATAAAGCGAATGAGAAGCTTCTGCATTAAGCCTACCTTTTCTTTGATATCCGAAATGAATTCACTAGTGTCAAGTGCAGATGTCTCCTCTGAAGAAGCATTGGCTTGGAGCAAAGAAGCCCTCTTAGGTTCTGTTCCAGATTAGAGGATAACATTGTAAGCAGCAAACCAATTAAAACCAAAAACTATCTTTCTCAAACACCTGAGTTAGCCATATAAACCCTTTCTTCGAGCAACTGATTGTACAAGTATAAACGTCATGGAAAAGCCTAAGCAATCGTCTGCTATTCAAAAACAGGGAAACCTTCAAGAACTGGAAAACTAGTGATAATAGTATCATCATTTGGTATCTCATCTTCCATATCACAAAAACTCGAACACAATTGGATCAAAATCCATCCATTCAAACCCTTACGTAAGACACTATACAGATTAGTCCAAGGCTGATAGTGCCAAGGAAATAAAGGCACCTTCAAGGACAAGATATAAGTTAAACAGTTCACATAGTTTTGAATCAAGAAAGCCGGTCAGAATCTTTTTTATCTTCTTCATTGTGTCCCAATAACATCTCTAGGTGGATGAACTCAACTCCACTTCAAAGACAACTTCTTATCATGCTATACTCACAGCTAATAACACAAGGAAATTCGCAATATCAAGTTCATAGACCTAACTCAATGAAGCCTCTAGCATTTCCACCATTTACAAATGCATTTCAAAGATGTGAACTCCAATCTACATAACATACAATGCTCTCATCAATTCAGTAAAGCAACATGTGAATATTCACTCTTTTCCTCCATACGAAAAGTTCGTTATCAAACAAAATGTGAATATCTAGCTAAACATTTGAGTATATCTAATCCCACATGAGAAAAACATCCAAAACTGCAAATGCATTGCCAAATGGCGCCTAAACTAAACTCAACCAGAGCTCAAGACGAAGCAATTTTGACAGAATCCCACTTGAGAAAAACATCCAAAACTGCAAATGCATTGTCAAATGGCGCCTAAACTAAAACTAAACAAGAACTCAAAAAGAAACCATTTTGACAGAATCCCACTTGAGAAAAACATCCAAAACTGCAAATGCACATCAAATGGCGCCTAAACAAAACAGAAAAACAGCTCAAAAAGATCCAATTTTGACGAAATCCCAGTTGAGAAAAAGCTCCATAATTACCGGAAACCCCCTTGAAGGCGGCGGAAATCGCATGGGAAGACGAAAGCCGGCGAGGGGGCAAAATGGGCAGAGCAGAAATAGCGGCGTTAGAGCGAACTGGGAATCTTGGACTGAAGACGACGACGGCAGTCGCCGACATGGAAGTGGAGGCTGCTGCCATTTGGCTCTGCCCAAAAAGCTGTGATCAAAGAACTTGGATTTCTAGCCTTTGTTTGTTTATCACTCGAATTTAGGTGCTTTTTGATCCCGGAAAAAGGGGGTTTTTGAAAATTCAGAAAGTGGTTTTTAGCTATCCACAATATTTTGGTGTGGAGCTCTCAGCCCAGAAGAACTGATCTTGTTAGTTGCCACGTGGTGCGGTTCTGGTGTTTGATTGGTTGGTTTTTGATCAGCAAAATCCATTCAAATTTGTGATTTTATTGTTTTCTGTTTTTCCAACTCAACTTTTTCTTTCCAAATTCATATTTTAGACTGACTAACCATTGCATGAGATTATTTTAGAATTTAAGTAACTTATGGAGCGAATTGATGTTTGTTTCTATACATTGTAACGGGATTTTTATGACTTTGAAAAACTTTAAAAATGTATCGTAATGTCACCCTAAAAGTTATTGAAACGAGATTTTCTATAATTGGTCTAACTGTTAGTCGGTGAGCAGAAGACTTTTTCATTTTTCTTATGTCTCTCTATTACTCAAGAAAACGTTCTAGTAACTTTCATTCACATACTACCTACTCCGTCTCACAATAAGCTTTCCAATTGCTTTTGCTTTAATATTTTATGCAAGTTGATGTGACAACATATTTTGATGTCAAAAATCAACTTTTGCAAAGTTTTGCATGAGTGATGTCATGAATAGTGTAAAAAATGAGTAAATAATGGTAATATGAGGGTTTAGTGAGGGTAAATTTAGTAGATTGAATGAATATATATATATATATATATATATATATATATATATATATATGAAAATTTTATAGATAAGAAGTTATTTGTGAGACAGAATAAAAAGGAAAGTAGGAAGTTTGTCGATTTTTTTGTAGTATCGAGATATTCTTAAGTTGGCATGAGCTTGTGGTTAACAAAGGTGTCAAAATACCCTCAAATTGGCCTAAGCTCGTAATCAACGCTGGTTAAGGCCACCCAATATTAAATGATCTAAAAGCCCTTGAATATTATCTATCAAAAATTGGATAAAATGATTGTCATTTCTCTTCTGAATGTTCTCGTTGAAACACTCACCGACTGAACTCGAATTGTCCACCAATTATTTTATTCAGAAAAAAATGAAGAGAGAGCTCAACAATAATAAGATATGAATTATTGGAAGTAGGAGAGGTGTAGGTTCAGACTCGACCAACAAAATACTAATAATCACATTAATTATAAGATATTACAATCTCCGTCATCCATATCATCTTCCTCAGGGGACTTAACGCCGTCGTTACATTGTATGCTATTGTCTCAGGAGGAGCTATCCAGTAGGAACACATTCAAAGTTGCACGCATCGACGATTAATTTGCCCATTGTTAGGACTTTCTGGACTAAGGGCTTATCGTTTCCTTTTGCAGTATGGGAAACAAGCAATGTATTATATCCATATTCATGGTTGTGGTTGAAATTAATGGGTGAAAACTCTAAAATAATGATAATTTGGAGTGGCTACAGTGAGGTAAGAAGTGGTTTATGTTGGGGTCGTTTGAAATATTAGGCACAGACAAAAGAGAATGGGATTGACTATGGCATGAAGAGATAAAATAATTTTAATTAGTTAATTGTCAAATACCATTTTGGAAAAAAAAACCTATATTAAGTAAAGTATATATTACTTGTAATTGTAATTATATTCTGCTACATTTTTCTAACTTGTATATGTATTCTGTACCACTATATAATGTAAACTGCGATCATGAATATAAACACAGATTATTACCCTTATTTTTTACATGGTATCAGAGCCTAAAATCCCGAGACCCTAAGAAAATTCCACTGCTAAATTTTTGGAGCTCCCGCCGCCGATCTGATGTCCGCGCGTCCTTCCACGCGCCGCCGTTGGCGCCATCCGAAGCTCATCGTCCGTTGCCAAATTGCCGACTGTCACCATCGCCGATCAATCCGCCGCCCTGCTGATTCGCATGCGCCGCTGCACCGAGCTCCACACATCGCCCCCAGCCCACCGCTCCGCCGTGTCCTAATCCTGATTTGCCTATCCAATTTTCTTCCAAAAATCCGGTCCAATCCTGCACTATGTCTGCTCCTGGAAGTGATCTTGAAGAACAGGCACATATCGTCGCTAAATCTAAGGCTACTAAGCTTCATGGCATGAATGGCTATGAGGTAATTACGACTTTACTGAAACAGTTGCAGTTGCAATCTGGCCCTAAGATAACTGTACATGTTGGTCGTTTGTCAATAGACCCCTACTTCACTGGCTCTTCTGACGGACCTGGTTTGGTTATTGCACCCACCATCCTGAAGGGTCAAGA
The DNA here is from genome assembly GCA_037428765.1 of Rubia yunnanensis. Lineage (NCBI taxonomy): Eukaryota > Viridiplantae > Streptophyta > Magnoliopsida > Gentianales > Rubiaceae > Rubia > Rubia yunnanensis. The sequence goes on along the minus strand of CM075063.1, from coordinate 972,570 downwards.
GAATTACCTTGAATGGTCAGATGAGATTTGCTGTGCTATGCTTGCTAAGCATAAGATTGGGTTCATTGATGGATCCATTACTAAACCTCAAGATGATCATCCTAATGCTGCTGAGTGGCTTGTTGTTAATGCTACTCTTATCTGCTAGATCTTGCAAACCCTGTATCCGGCATTACGATCTTCTACAAGTTCTTTTTCTACAGTTAAGGAATTATGGGATAACCTTAAGGGTCGTTTTACCCTGGGTGATGGTATGAAATTCTACACGTGGGAAGATATTCAGAACTGTAGACTATCACCGATTACTTTAGAAAACTGAAGAAACTGTTTGGAGATTACAATTTCGTCCGGCCTTCTTTAGTTTGCAATTGTGAAGCTATGAAATTACTGTGCACTAGTAATCTTGCTGCATGCGCCTCCCTTGAGAGAGAGAGAAGGATTTGATTTATCAATTAATCTCTCATCTCGATGAAGGCTATCACACCTTGCGATCATATATAATGAGTCTTGATTCGCTGCCATCAGTCAATCGTGTGTATGCGCTTGTGGTCCAGGGGGAGAATCACCGAGCTATCATTCGATCTCGCGAGCCTCCTTCCGATTCCTTGGTATAAGCCGCTAGACGCCCACCACCTACGGGTTCTTCGGTAGTTATTTCTACAGCTGATCGCAAGAATCTCATCTGTACGCATTGTCATCGCAAGGGTCACGACAAAGCTTCCTGTTTCCCGATCACATGCATTCCATAATGGTTCAAGGAATTGAGGGAGAAAGTCAACGCCGCCAAGAAAACGGTGCTGGATTCTCGGCCAACCATCGCCGCCGGCCTCTGGTTCTCGTTGTCGTGGCCCATCCACTTCCGCCGCCGCTCATCGAAGCTGTCGTGTCACCTCCAGAGCTTGAGGCAGCGGAGGCTTCCAACGGTAGAGGCCCTACCCGTGCCGACTTTGGCCCTGCTCTGTCTGATGATCAATGGAGCACAACCATGCATTTATTTAATCAGTTTAACTCTCTTTCTGACCATGGGTCAGGTAAGTCTACTTTGTCTTGAATTCTTGATTTAGGAGCCCCATATTACATGATTGGTGACAAGGGTTCTCGTACTGATATTACTACTGGTATCGATACTGTGAATGTTATACTGCCTGATGGATCTGTGTCATGTACTACACAATATGGTTCTATTCGCTTTGGTGATATCATCCGTTATCATATGTTATGCATACCTATTTTGTGATGCAACTTATTATCTTGCTCTAGATTGTTATCTGCATTAAACTGTCTATCTTTGCTTACTGGAAATTATTGCATTTTTATAGAAAATCAATACGAGGACTGCGATTGGCGTGGGTGAAAAGCAGGGGGGTTTACTGGCTTCGACTGCTGGATACTCATGTTCGTCCTCTTATCCTGCAGTTTTTTTCGACAATTGCTTCCTTGTCTTCTTCTGATTTATGGCATCAGCTTCTTGGACATCCTTCCTCTACGGTGTTGTCTTCTGTTTCTTCTATTGATTTTAGTACATATAAGACTTATGTTTCTTGCCCTGTATGTTATAGGGTAAACAAGACTAGACATAGTTTTTCTTTGAGTTCTTCAAATGCTAATGCATTATTTGAATTAATACATTGTGATGTTTGGGGTCCTCAGAACACCATTTTCTAGTGGTGCATTTTATTTTTTACAATAATTGATGATTATTCCCGAGCTGTTTGGGTTTATTTATTAGTAGTTAAGTCAGATGTAGCTTCTAGATTTATGGAGTTTTGTGCCTTGGTCAAGAACCAGTTTAGCCGATCTGTACTGCGCGTCCAGGCTGACAACAACATTGAATTTTTTCCTTTGCGATCCTACTTTGCTGAATCTGGGATTATTTTTTAGATATCTATGGTTGATACCCCACAGCTGGATGGTCGTGTTGAATGCAAGCATCGCCACTTGCTAAATGTGGCACGTGCCTTGCGTTTTCAAGCTAATCTACCATTTGATTGTTGGGGTGAATGTGTTCTTACTACTGCTTACCTGGTTAACCAGACACCGATGAAACATCTCGATGGTCGTACTCCCTCTGAGATGCTCTATAGACAAGCTCCAAATTACTTAACTTTGGAGGTTTTTGGATGCTTGTGTCTTGCTGCTTACATTCCCAGATACCGTGACAAGTTTGCACAAAGAAGTCGGCGATATTTGTTTCTTGGTTATCCTGCCGGAAAGAAAGACTATCTCCTTTATGACCTGGAATCCTGTACTTTCTTCAACAGTTGGGATGCAAAATTTTTTGAAGAACAATTCTTGTATGCTGAAGCTCCGACATCGGCCTCATCAGTGGATCCCGACGGCACCACCACCTCACAGCCAACACTTCCTCTGCCGTCGCCGAAGCCGTTCTTGTCACCCAGGGCTGCACTTCTACCACTGGCCACTACTCTGACTTTGCAGCTGGATCCACCGACCGGCCCAGATCCCTTACCCACTTTCCCGGTCCTGCCAGACAAAGCACAGCCTGGGACACCACTGCCGCACGGGCTTCACACGCCACCGGCGCCCGGCGTCCACATACCTCATGCATCGCCAGTGCCAACCTCACTTTCTGCTCTGCCGCCTGACGAGGCATTTTCGGCACCAGATAGTTTCGTCCACCACCTATCTTTTCCCGCTCCACCGCCTACTTCTCTGGTTAATCTGATGTTGCCTCCAGTCGCTGAGCTGCCTCCTCTCCGACAGTGTGTCCGCAATCGCCGACCTCCTCCATACTTGGAAGCCTATGACTGTGATGATTATGTCTGTGCTCTTTCTACTGAAAACCTCTCTACTGCTATGATCACTCATGCGCCATCACTATCCTCAGTTGTTCTCTATCCTCTTACTGATTATGTAAATTGTGATAAATTTTCTAGTACGTATTATAGATTTTTGGGTGCAGTAACTTCTAGTGCAGATCCGCCTACCTATTCTGTGGCGTCGAAGAATGCTCTTTGGCGGGATGCTATGACTGAAGAGCTTACTGCGCTTGAGCGCAATCAGACTTGGACAATGGTTTCTCTACCTTTGGACAAGACTGCAATTGGTTGCAAATAGGTTTACCGTACGAAGTTCAAATCTGATGTTACCATTGAGTGTCATAAGGCACACCTAGTGGTTCTCAGGAATCGCCAGGTTGAAGTGATTGGCTATACTGGGACATTTTCTTCGGTTGCGAAGATGAGTTAAGTTAGTTTATTCTTGTTTGTTGCAGTTATTAGTGGTTCGGAAATGCATCAGATGGATGTGCATAATGCTTTCCTGCATAGTGATCTACATGAAGAGGTTTTCATGTGACCTCCACAAGGCTATCCTGCACCACCTGGACAGGTATGTTGCCTTTAGAAATCTCTTTATGGTCTTCGTCAGGATCCTCGCAATTGGTTTGCAAAACTAGCTCAGGCTTTACGTGCATTTGGCTTTGTTCAGAGTAAAGCAGATTACTCTATGTTTGTCTTTTCCCGTGGTTCAATATCTTTGCATGTATTGGTTTATATGGATAATTTGGTTATTGCTGGTAGTTCTTCGTCGCTCATCTCTGAATTCAAGAAATACTTGAGCTCTTGTTTTCACATGAAGGATATTGGTTTGCTTAAGTATTTCTTGGGTATAGAGATTGCTAGAAGAACGGAGAGGATGTTTCTTTCACAACGGAAATGTGAAAACCCCTACCGAAATGGATTTAGAGTACGTGTAATAATTAAATTCTAGTAAATTTTCTAATCTTTCCTTTAATTTTTTTTCCAAAAAAATATGTATATATATATTATAATAATAATACTAATAACAATAAGTAAATAAAAAAATAAGTAAGAGAAATTACCGAGAAGAAATGTTACACACACACATATATATATATATTATGATAATAGTAATAATAAGCAAATGAATAAATAAGCAAATAAATAAGAAAATGCAAGAAATTACCAAGAAGGAAAAGCTGGCAGCGGATGTGAAAAATTATCCAAAGTAATTTTGTGGGCAAGTGGAATTACCGGGAAGAAGGAACGGGCGGCAAACGTGAGAAGTTTGTCCAAAGTAATTTTGGGCAAGTAGGCTTGAGGTTTACAGGATAAATTTTTAGGTTAAGTAGGTGTCAAAACCTACATTTTACCTAGTATAAATACCAGTGATATCCTTCCCAAAACTTACAGCCTTAAGAGAAATACTTTGAGTACCAAAAAAAATTCAGGGGTTAAGCAGTGAAGTAGAACCAGAGGTTGTCAAGCCAAGTTTAACTAAGGTGAGTGTTGCATTGCCCTAGCACAAATTGAGTTAAATTGGGTTTATGTTTACGTATGTAGTGTATGTTAGTCAGAGTTGTCATATAGGCACTTGGCAGCAACTCGGCATTAACCACCCGTATCCTTTTACTGTGTGCTAGGACATATGTGGCTAGTTGTTAATTGTTAATTTTTATTCTATGATCACTAAAATTCAACTGGGTAAATACTGGCGATGGAACCTCACTAAATAAGGAGCTTACCCTAGTTAAACAACCCCTTTTCAGGTGAAGAAGAACCATAAGAGAAAAGTGCTTGATGTTTTTACTTCTTTTGAGAAAGATCATGGCTACTTGAATTTTAATGTGAACTTTGATGTTGTAACGGTTAAGAGAAATTTTATTTGACATTTGTAATAAATCTTTTTTCACTGTAATAGTAAAGTAGGTTTTTAAATTATTTAAATCGCTTCCGCGTAAACTTTAATTGTTCGTTATTACTGGCCCTTTTGGTAGCACGCCTCGAAACTTGTATTGGGGTTTGGGGTGTTACAGGAAATATGGCCTAGACATTTTATCTTATACATGTTTATCTGCATCTAAACCGACTGACTTTTCGATGGAACAACAATACGATCTAGTGCCTGTTGAGGGTCATCTTTACCATGATCCTGAGCAGTACTGGCGTCTTGTTGGGCCCCTGATAATCTCACTATCACGCATCCTGAGCTTAGTTATTCTGTTCATACACTTGCCCAATTCATGATGTCTCATTGTATTCCTCACTGGCAAGCTGCAGTTCGTGTGTTGCACTAGTTGAAGAGTCATCATGGTCAAGGTTTATTTCTCTCTTCCCGTAGTGCGTTACAGTTGATTGCTTATTATGATTCTGACTGAGCTGCTTGTCCTATTACTCAGTGTTCTCTTTCCGAAACTTTATTTTGATTGGCAATTCTCCGGTTTTTCGGGAGACTAAGAAGCAACCTACAGTTTCTCGATTGTCTGCTGAAGAGTATCGTGCTATGGTTGTTACCTGCTGTGGGTTGTTATGGCTTAAGTCTTTGCTTAAAGATTTGGGGGTTGCACACACTCCTCCTATGCGTTTGGTTTGTAACAGTCTCTGCTCTTCATATTGCGCCAAATCTGGTGTTCCATGAACGTACGGAATATATTGAAGTTCGTTGTCATTTTGTCCGGGATCTTGTGCAGTCTTGCACTATTGTTACTCATCATATTCACACAACTGATCAACCTGCGGACTTGTTCACCAAAGCTCTAGGACGTAACCAATTTAATTCATTACTTGGCAATTTCTGATCATCATGCTGAATGTAGATATTACTTGTAATTGTAATCATATGCTATTACCTTTTCCTAGCTTATATAGGTATTATGTACCACTGTATAATGTACCATGAGATCATGAATATAAACTCAGATTATTACCCTTATTTTCTACGACCTAATTACCGAACGCCCCAGTTATCTTCTTGGCTCATTAATGAATACTCATAAATAAACTCAAGGTTTCTTAGTTATTGTACTCCCCCGGTCCCATCTATTTTTGCACTTTTGATTTTTGTAAGCTGTCCAAGACACATGTTTTACCGTTGATATCTTTACCTACATATAATAACGATAAATAAAAATTTAATTTTTAAAAACTTCTTGTTACGATGATTTGAACAATAACATATACAATAATATTTTTGTTCACACACACACACACATATATATATATATATATATATATTCAAATATGCGGTTAAACTTTAATAGAGAATAGTGTTCGAAATGCAAAAATGTAAATACATGTGGGACAGAGAGAGTGAGTAACATAAGTTTAAGATGAGTCCATTTTATGATGAATTAGATTAAGAAAAAACTGATTTTATAACCCTAGCTAGTTGACATAAGTGCCAATATAACCCTATATAGTTAGTGAAAGTGTCAATATAACCCTATAAGTTTTAAGGATGTGCTGATATAACCCAACAAACATTAAAAATGTGTTGATATAACCTTACATTAGGAATGTGCTGATATAACCCTACCTAATTTCAGTGAACTATGACGGTCCGGTAAACTATGCGGGTAAAATTGTCCACCCAATTTCAGAGTTAGCTCAAAGGGTATTTTGGTCAATTTACATAGAACCAACGCTGGAAAATTGAGGTCAATGCCAGAAATAGGGTATGAGGGTTATATTGGCACTTTTATTAACTAGTTAGGTTTATATTTGCACTAAAAATTATCATAAAATTATATTGACACGTATCCATTATATTAATGATCGGTGTGATGAAGATATTCTAACATGCGCAACACTCAGAAATATTCTTGGTTTAGAGTTGACTATTTCATAGGTTTGATATGGAAATCTGTCCATGGTCAACTTCTATATTTTGTAGCTATCCAACATCAGTTCTAACAAGTCTACATGTTAAAGATTAGAGGAATCAAACAATCTATTAACCAACTAAGCAGCTGAAATTTGGTTTAATCATTTTCCTAGTGCTGTATGATTAGAGGAAATTTAAGTATTATTAATATATAAGGGGAAAAAATAAAATTTTACTATCAAGAATATGAAGGATTCTTCATAAGCTCTTACGTAAGAGTTTGTCTCTTAAAAGAAGATATTTCCATAAACCATAGAAAGACTGAGATTTAAACTAAAAATTAGAAGAAATGAAGATAGAATTTTTGAGTTGCAATAATCGGGTTATAAATTTATAACTACTGCACGTTGCATAATAAGATTGTAATATTATAAATAAATTTTTACCTTTTTATTATTCTAACTAAATCTTGTCTTTCCATAACCTTATGGAAAGACAGTCTTTCCCAAAACTTTGCTCTTATGTGAAGGGGTTTTTTCCCTTGTGTGAATGAATATACTCCTTTCGATTTCCTAACATTTCATTACTCCCTCCGTCCCAAATTAAACTGTTCACTTTACTATTTGATACTATTCACTGTTAAACTTTGACCGCATATTTAAATAGGCATATAAGCAATAATATTATCATATATTATATTGTTGGATTCGTCTTAACAAATAATTTTTAAAAGGTAACTTTTTATTTGCCGATATTATACGTAATTAAATATATTAACGGTCAAACATAATTCTTGATAACCGTGAAAAAGATTCCTTACAATTTAATTTGGTACGGAGGGTGTATTTGATTCCACACATAAATTTATATGAGTAGAAAGGATCAGTGGATATTCAGTAATCGAGAATCGAAAAAGTGAAATAAATAAATAAAATTGAAAAATCTTGTAAAAATGACAAAGGGTACCATGTTAAAAAATAATTTCATTTAGAAGAGAATGGTAGTGTTTGAAATCAAATGAGTACAATGAATTGGAATCATTAGTTTAAAAAAAAAAGCAGGAATCATAAGTTGAATGCATACTATATGACTTGGTAATGTGAATTGAATATTGATTATGCAATGATGTGATGAAAATCTCCCAGGTGTAAATTCTAATGCCAGCCCTAATGATTGGGACCCACCGCCTAAATTAATAGAGGTAGTATCATCATCAAGAAAAATGCAAGAGATTAATTATTTAATTAACGAGTCTGTCTCTTGAAAGACGGTCTTTCCATAAGTCATGAAAAAATTAAGGTTTAAAGTGTAAATTAGAAGAAATGAAGATAAAATTTTTGGGTTGCATGAACCGGGTTATAAATTTTATAAATACTACATGTTGCATACTAAAATTTTAATATTGCAACTAAGACCTTTTACTTTTTATTATTTTAATTGAACCCATCTTTTCATAAGTATATCGAAACACCGTCTTTCCCAATACTCTGCCTTTAATGAATCTGCCTTAATCAGCATTTGCATGATATTTAATAAGGTAGTATTGTATTTGGAATGAACTCTTTTTTTAATAAAGGAATATAGGCAGGGTGGCAAAGCAACCGCCGACAGGTATTTGAGTAATTAAGTCATCATAGTTTAACTTTATTTAACTTGTATTATACATGTTATCACGGTAGAGAAAGTCCTAGAATAGACTGCATTTTCATAAATATATGGACAATTTACGTTATTTATGATACTTAACACGCAAAAACAAATATAAACATGACCATTATATATCATTTTCCTCGAGATCTTAATCTTTGGTGCTGAACAGTAAATTTTTGGATGCAATTTATTCATGTGGTGGGTGATGGACACAAAGGTGGAGGACGCATCACTGAATTGTTTTTAAAAAAATTTTGAACTATTATTTTTTTTAAACTAGATCGTTTAGATGACGCATTCATAGAATGCGTCCTCAAATTTTTTATTATTTTTAATTTTTAATTTTTCTTAATTTATATTAATATATTTTTTAAAATATTGTTTGAATTCTATAATTTCTTGAAAATGGGTATTGAATTTAACACACACAATATATATATATATATATATATATATATATAATTAATAGTCCCACATTTTATTAATTAAGACCTCAATATAAAATAAGGAATTTTAATCAGTAAAATATAAAGTTATTAATTATTCTTTAAATCAAAATAACTAATATAGATGAAATTTAATTATCATGATTGAGAATATTGCTAGTAATATCATTTTAAATCAAAATACTTAACACAAAGTTTACTTCAGGTAGTCTAAATTTTAGGCAAGAGTTTATTCTGTTATTATTATAAATTCGAAATTGGGATGGAGTTTTTTAAAAAATTTTGCTAATAAATACAGGGCATACTGTACAATTATAAAAGTATTATGACGAGGCTGGGAGGAAAATTCTGATTTTTAACAGGAATTGGAGGACACATTCATCCACGTGTAAATACCTATAGGAAAATTCAAGAAACGCGTTCTCTATTTTCACAGATTTTTTAACTCGAGTGAGGAAAGGAGTTCGAGGGATGGAGGTATTCGAGTAATTGAGTGCTGGGTACTCGAGTGCTTGAGCGGCTGTTATGTAAGCCCTCCCGAGCTACTCGACTGCTCGAAGGGGAATTGGTGGTAGAAGTTTGACCGCAGGAGGGATTCAAATGCTCGGGAGGAGCATTCGAGAGATGGAGATGCTCGAGTGCTCGGGAGGGGTATTTCGTGAGCCCGAAGGAGAGGAAAATTCAAGAAGTTAACGGAAAACAAGAGGACGCATTCGTCGAATGCGTTCTCCACAAATGTTGCCATGCACAGCTACTGTAGCCGTACTAATAGAAATTTGCCCATTTTCCTCCAATCGAATCTCAAACCATTCTCAATTCCTCTAGCTATATCCAGAGAACAAGAAGAACACAACAGAATAGATATGCTTCACAATGGTAAAGAATGAAATAGAAATGACTGATTCTCCAAAGCCCTTTATTCATCCTTAATTTCTTTTTCTTGTTTGTCATCCAAAGAAGAATCTGAATGTCTGCCTTGATAAAGATTGTCCTCACGTTCTTAGAAAACAAAAGGGTTTCATGCTTTGAAAAAGAGACTTGACTGAAAAAACAAAATAAATTAATAAACACATAAAAAAGGCCACAAATGTCATTCTTTAATCTTTACAGCTTTATTCGACCCCCTCTTGTTATGCCGAGAATGATGTCAATGTACAAGCTATGTATAAACGAACAAATCCTATCCCAACTTAGTTACAGTTATAACTTCGCACTTTTTGATCAATTCTTTTCAAACCACATTTGATTGATGTGATATATTATTGGCAAAGTATTGGGAAAGACGGTCTTTCAATAGGCTTATGGAAAGACGGGGTTTAATTAAAATATTAAAAGGTAAAAGGTCTTAGTTGCAATATTAAAATTTTAGTATGCAACATGTAGTAGTTATAAAATTTATAACCCGGTTCATGCAGCCCAGAAATTTTATCTTCATTTCTTCTAATTTACACTTTAAACCTTGGTCTTTCCATGACTTATGGAAAGACCGTCTTTCAAGAGACGGACTCTATATTATTATATCATTTTAACATTAATATTTTTGAGTCCGTCTTTTGAACGACGCTCTTTCCATAAGTCATGGAAATACCAGGGTTTAAACTGTAAATTAGAAGAAAGTAAGATAAAATTTTTGGGTTGCATTAATCCGGTCATAACTTTTATAAATACTGCACGCTATATAATAAATTTTTAATATTGCAACTAAGACTTTTTACATTTTTATTGTTATAGTTAAACCCCGTCTTTCCATAAGGTTATGGAAAGACGATTTTTCCCAAGATTTTGCCTATATTTTTAAACGTCCACTTTTACGCATCATTGTTAAGTAACTTTAGCTATAGGTGATTATACATATGTTAAATGTTATGATAGAAAGAGTGTAGTTACAGATACGGCGACAGATACTATAGAACTAATATATAGGATTTTGATTCACTCCACTTCGTACAAATTAGTTTTAACATAAATATTCAAAATATTGGAGTTCACGTTGGGCTATTAAACCGATATTGGGTCGTAGAGTATTTCACTATTTGCGTGTAGCTAGGTGTGTTGGAGTTTTCACTTCAGTTTCTTATAAACTAAATGACTCATATACCCTCACGTATAAAATTCTCAAAACAGTTTCCTAAAGACTCAATCAGTTTCTAAAATTTAACATATAGAAAGGATTTTGGAGTGCACGGCTAGCTATTAACCTAGTTGGCATCCTCTGTCTTGTACCTAATTCTCCCTAAGTTTTTGTATCCTAACATGATGTATATTTGTACCAAATGGCAAAATATATAAAAAAGTGCGTTTTTGTGCAGTATGTGAATCTCCCATATTAGTGTCAAACTAATCCCACATTTCGAGTTCTTCAGATCCCACCTCCAAAACTCCCTCCTTTTCTTCATCAAAGATTCCATCTTTAGCACTCTTGACAGCAAAGCCAAGAACAAAGAATTCATTTTTCCACTGCCATTTGTGTGTTTGTGTGTGTGTTTTGGTTAGTTGGGAGTGCCATGAGAGTGGTTCAAGATTGAATTTTTATTGATTTCTTAGCGGTTTTGAAATTTTTTGTCATAGCCCAGATGGTTTTTGGATGCAAGATTGAATTTTTGGCGGGTTTGATCGAGTCCCAGATGGTTTTTGGAGGATTTAAGGTTGTTTTTGCATGATCAATGGCAGGTGGAGTTTGCATGTTTGATGGGGTCTAACAATTTCTTGAACCCTATCTCTGTCGTTCTTTTTCATGCGTTCTTCGTGTTCTTGATGATCCCTTTGGTACGAGGAGAGTATGTTAAAACTCTCGAGAATGCGAATTCATTGGATTCTTCGATTCTTGATTATGCACTGATGAAAAGGGGGAAGACAAAAACAGGTGTTCTTTACAACATCTCTTTGCCTGCGAATTATTCAGGGATTGAAGCTTACGTTATTCGCCTCCGAATCGGGAGTTTATACGCCAGAGGAGCGAATTTGAGCTATTTTCACATCCCTCGGAAGGTAATGCCAAAGCCCTTTTCGCAGAGGATCATTCTTGTTGTTCAGAATCTCAGAAACCAGAGTGATTTCTACTACAATGTCCCGAATTTTACGCTTGTCGCCCCTGTTTTAGGCCTGCTTGCTTATTCATATGAAGCAAATGGGAGTGGAAATGCTGTTGAGTTGAAAGTGGTGGGAAATGATCCCATTTCTGTCCATTTTCCAGGGGTTTCGGAGATGGATCACGCGGCGAAATGCGTTAGGTTTGGGAGGAATGGCGAAGTGGAGTTCAGCAATGTGACAATGGGGATGATGTGTGATGCATTTGGTGAAGGGCATTTCTCCATTGTCATTCCATCGGGTTCTTCTGCGAAAATCAGGAAGAAGGATGGGAGATGGAAACGGTGGGTGATCGGGTTCGGATTGGGAATCGTAGGGCTGTTTCTGCTGGTTATGTTTGTAATTCTCTTGTACAAATGTGTTAGTTTGAAGAAGATTAAGCGGATGGAAAAACAAGCAGAAAAGGGCGAAGCCCTCGATACAGTTTGGGTTGGAACTAGTAGAATGCCTTCTGCTGCAGGTATCAGAACTCAACCAGCTCTTGAGAATAGTTATATGCCTTGATTGGTGTTTTTTGTCTTCATTTTATTGCCTCATTTTTTGTTTGTTGAAATTCAGAATGTTGATTCTACATATTCTTACAAGTGAATAGTCATTTCTTTGTTCATGGAATTCATTTTAGAGAAATGGGAAGGAAATTTAAGTTCTTGCTTGCTCTAAGACTGTCGCACTTTTCGTTTTAGTCTGCTTGTCATTGATTATCTTAATGGAATCTTGTGGTTAATCCACATTTTCTTACTTGTTTAAGAGGATGGGACCATTCATGCACCTTTATTCTTTGTTGAAACTCAGAATGTTGATTCTACATGCTCTTACAAGTGAATAGTCATTTCGTTGTTCACGGAATTTACATTAGAGAAATGGGATGGAAATTTAATTTCTTGCTTGCTCCTTCTGTATTGTTCTTCTAAGACTGTCACACTTTTTATTTTAGTCTGTTTGTGTGTCTTTGTTTGATTACCTTCATGGAATCTTGTGGTTGTTAGTAATCCACCTTTTCATACTTGTTTAAGAGGATGAGAGCATTCATGCACCTTGAATTCAATCATCCACCTAATAGACTTTAAAACTAATTAAAGAAGGCAATTTGGAATGCATTCAAAATTTGTCTTCATCAAGCAGCCAATCTGGTAGTTAAGCCATTACTTTCTTCAAGATGATACAAATGCAACTTTAAATAAAAGATGAAGTTTCACTGTTACTGTCAATTTATTTGAGCTAATTGATTATAAACACAAAGGGTTGAAGAAAAGATAGCGAAAAAGACTTTCCGCTTGCAATCGATAGCTGATTTTGATGTCTCACTGATACATGGCATTGACGCCGTGTAGAATCACAATACATAGAATGGTGTATCCTAAATGTAGCTTAAAATCGTCAATCTAGTGGATGAATGTCACAGAACTTGTGGAGGGGAAAGGGGGGATCGGAGTATGAACCGTTGAGAATTGCATCAGTAGTGATCTTGTTTGCTATTTCTGTTGCATGAATTCCATCCCAGCTCACATAGTTCTGTGGATCATGACAAGCCGTAGCGCTAACTTTCTCTCCATTGATCACTTTGCTGTTTCCACAGTATACTTGTGAGTTGTAGTTGTAGCTCCCTCCTCCATGTCCACAGCATGCTTTTGTACCATACTTCAGCCCTGAAAAACCAGTCAAAAATTGCGATGAAATTGCTCGAATCTTGAAAAACTCATTAACTACTCTGTGTGTGTGTGTGTGTGTGTTTATGTGTTTGTCTTTACATTACCATGAGAATTGGGATTCTGAAATAGGTTTAGCAGAACTGCATGAATGTCCACACAAACTACAGATGCTCCGGGAAGACGTGGCCTGATTTTCGCGAGCGCTTCCCTAAGCATGTTGTTGTAGTCTTTAACTGCATTGTTGTAGGAGATCAAGCATCCAAATTCATCAATGTCTGAACTATTGTGAGGTAGTCTTACAAGGAATGAAGGGTAGCACCCTATCGGCGCAAGATTCATCACTAGAAACGCTCGTCCACCTAAGCCATAAATATCCTGCAAAATGCTCCATGAGACTCGATTTTTGTCCTGAAAACTAGAGTTCACTTTCTAATACTAGCAATCGCGGTGTTAGTTACCTCGACTGTATTCGCAATTTGGGAAACCACTTGAGGCAAAGAGGGCTTCACTCCATCAATGCCAATGGATGCCAAATTGGAAGTGAAGTCATTTTGGCCTATGTAGAATGTGTAGAGTGACCTTCCAAATATGCTAGGTGAAGGAATCTTGGCCCCTTGAAAACAACATCCAATACTGTACTCAGGGGCGGATCTAGAAATTTTAAAATTTTTGAGCGTCGGAGAGGGGCTCGTGTGGGTCCCACCTACCTTTGTAGTGAGTAGAGTTGTGCTGATCAGCCTCTACCTTCAGCTGCTTCAACTGGTTGAGCTGAATGGCAAGGGAAAAGGGACTAATTCCAGTGACAAATAAGGAAGTGTTTGGGAGCAAAACTGTGGATGCCAATGTAGCAAAGTTGGCACCATGTCTATAATCAGATCCTGCTGATTTCAAATAGGGGCTCAAGAATGGCAGCCCTAAAGCCTGAGCTGCATCCAAAGGTAGATGTTTCAATGAAACTAACAAATGAAATGTTATATAAATATAATCAAGCCGCTCACAAGCAAGCCTGTACTCGACCGAGTACAGGCTTGCTTGACTCGCCTTTTAAACAAATCAATCTCGAACTGCTCATACTCGTTAAGCACCCCTAGTCATATTGCATATTTGACAACTATTTTTCATACTTGAAATCTTGTTCAAAGAAGAAAATTTACCCAGAAAATCAACAATGACCCTTCCATCGGTGGCGCGGCCGACCGGTTTCTTGAAGAAAGTCATCCCAAAGGGAGGGCCTTGTGCTGGAAAAGCAGCCCAGAAACCACCAGTGTCAGAGTTGGAATCTCCAAAGTTGAAGATACCCTTAAATGCACATTTCCCCTCACTGAATTGTGTTCCTGAAAATGCAATGAAAACAAAGCAAAACAGCAAAAATTGGCTCAGAATTGAGGCTAATTTGGATAAAGGCAGCATCTTTCAGCTTCTTTATCCACCACTCAAACAAATCTCATGCCTTATATGTGAAAAAAAAAGCACATTATATAAACCAAAACAGCCCATTTGCCATTTATGGGCACAATCTATACTAAACTTCTAAAAATAGCCAATTGAACCAATCAAGATTGAGGTTGTTCTGATTTTCTTGGTTTTCTCAAGACATCAATCATTGTACATCAAGATTCTTAATTGTGCTAATAAGTTGGATTTGAGATAAGAACTGTCTCCCCTGAAAAAGATGGCAATGAATTTCATCATTCATGCATTATTATCAAATTTCGAAGATCCAGTGATCTTGCCTATGGTTATTTATAATGTTAAAATACACACATAAAACATTAAATATTTTATAGTAAAGCTATATTCAGTTCAACTTTATTTCAGTCCAACAAAAATAAAATCAGTTCGACATATTTCAGTTAAATAAACATGTTCTAAATAAAAGCTATCCACATTTTGGAACATGAAATAGTTAGTAGTATAATGAAAAGGGTATTGTCGAGGCCATGTTTTGTATTGGGCCTGACCTCTATTTGGTTATGTTTGCTTGGCGGTGATGCTCTGATTTGGATAAAATAAGGTTTTAGTGTTTTGGCTCGGTCCTTACTTAATTAATTTTTCACTGTTATTCTTATTTATCAAACACCTATGAATAGTAGTAGTCACACAAAGTGGGCCGGTGTGCGGTCGTGCCCGAACCGATAGCAAAGTTAGATCCAGAATGGGTGAAAGAAGAAGACAATGCTATAGTGTTTTGGGCATATCGAGTTTATCTTTCTGATCCCTTTTATGTCTCATATAGGTGAATCTTGTTTGGATCAACTTGTGGGTTTTTCATCCAGCAAATAAGAAATGGACCTAAAAACTCATACCTCATCGGGTACCAAAAAAAATGTGAATTGTTATATCACGCCCTGTATTTTACTTGATTACGCCATGTATTTATACTATTTAATATACAATATGTATTTTTAATTTAATTAAAATAATTTAAATTAATTAATATTAAATCAAATTTATTATTTATTTAATTAATACTGCCGACGCCGCCTCCGCGCGCCACCTTCTTCTTCGTGCGGCTCCGCCGCCTCCTCCTCCATGCGCCACCACTCCTCCCCTTCTCTTCTTCTTCTTCTTCTCCGGCCACTCCTTCTCCTTCTCCTCTCCCGCTCTCCTTCTCCTCTCCCGCTCTCCTTCTCCTCTCCCGCTCTCCTTCTCCTTCTCCTTCTCCTTCTCCTCCCATTCTCCTCCTTCCGCTCTCCTTCTCCTTCTCCTTCTCCTTCTCCTCCCATTCTCCTCCTTCCGCTCTCCTTCTCCTTCTCCTTCTCCTCTCCCGCTCTCCTTCTCCTCCCGCTCTCCTTTTCCTCCCGTTCTCCTCTCCCGCTCTCCTTCTCCTTCTCCTCTCCCGCTCTCCTTCTCCTCCCGCTCTCCTTTTCCTCCCGTTCTCCTCTCCCGCTCTCCTTCTCCTTCTCCTTCCCCTTCTCCTCTCCCGCTCTCCTTCTCCTTCCCCTTCTTCTTCTCCTCTCCCGCTCTCCTTCTCCTTCCCCTTCTTCTTCTCCTCTCCCACTCTCCTTCTCCTTCTCCTTCTCCTCCCATTCTCCTCTCCCGCTCTCCTTCTCCTCCCGCTCTCCTTCTCCTCCCGCTCTCCTTCTCCTCCCGCTCTCCTTCTCCTCCTCCTCCCGCTCTCCTTCTCCTTCTCCTCCCGCTCTCCTTCTCCTTCTCCTCCCGCTCTCCTTCTCCTTCTCCTCCCGCTCTCCTTCTCCTTCTCCTCCTGTTCTCCTCTCATTCCCCTTCTCCCGCTCTCCTTCTCCTTCTCCCGCTCTCCTTCTCCTTCTCTCGTTCTACTCTCCTCCGCCCGGTTCCCCTCCGCGCTTTGCCACTTCCCGCTTCTCTGCCATCGCTTCTCCGCCGTTCTTCTCTCGGGATGGGTCTCGCTCGACGGGGATGAAGAACGACGGGGCTAGGGTTTCGCTCGACAGGGACGAAGGACGGCGGGGCTAGGGTTTCGCTCGACGGGGATGAAGGACGGTGGGGCTAGGGTTTCGCTCGACGGGGACGAAGGACGGCGGGGCTAGGGTTTCGCTCGACGGGGACGAAGGACGGTGGGGCTAGGGTTTCGCTCGACGGGGATGAAGGACGGCGGGGCTAGGGTTTTGCTCGACCGGGACGAAGGACGGCGGGGCTAGGGTTTCGCTCGATGGGGACGAAGAACGGCGGACTAGGGTTTTGCTCGACGGGGACGAAGGACGGCGGGGCTAGGGTTTTGCTCGACGGGGACGAAGGATGGCGGGGCTAGGGTTTTGCTCGATGGGGACGGCGGTGGGGCTAGGGTTTTGCTGGGGAAGAGGGACGGCGGCAGATGAGCTGGGGAAGATGAGGGACGGCGGGAGTGGTGGCGCACGGCGAAGACCGCTGGAGAAAACGAAGAAGAAGAGAAGAAGGTGGTGGCGCATGGCGATGGCAGCGGCGGTGGCGATCGGTGGTGGCGCACAGCGTCAGCGGCGGCGATGGTGGCTTCAAATTGTTTTTAGTTTAGTTTTTTATTTTTTTTTGTTTTATTTTGAAATTTTAAAATTAGTATTATACATATATATATACGTATTAGGGCGTAACTAGTAAAATACAGGGCGTGATATAGCAATACCATAAAAATTAATACACGCTCTTTGCATCAAAAGTAAACATTCTCATTATTATTTTTATGTGAGATGAGTTTTTAATAATTGCATTATTTTCTTTTTTACAACAAAATTTCTTCAACTTTTAAGTTTTGATCAGGTCATATTAATTTATAGAGAAAAGTGCATATATAACCCTATATAATTGATGAAAGTGCAGATATAACCCTGCGAGAATGAAAGTGCAGATATAACCCTGCGATAATTGATAGTGCAAATATAACCCTGGTCGGTCAATGCCGGAATAATGGCTTAAGGGTTATATTTGCACATATGTATAATAGTTAGGGTTATATTTGTACATATGTATAATAGTTAGGGTTATATTTGCACTAAAATATAACTCAGGGTTATATTTGCACTTTCTCCAACATATAGGGTTATATTTGCATATTACCCTAATTTATAAATTCTAAAGCCAGTTTTCTCCACATATCCACCCACCTAAATCAACTGCAAATTCAAAGAGTGACGATGTAAACAAAATTCTCATACTTCTTAACAGATAAAAGGAGTTGTTAAATTATATATGCTTGTTGTCTCGGATAAAGCTGCACGGCAATCATTAGCATGTTGTTCAAAAAAATATGTTTATTAAAGAATTAAAATATTACTTGTAATTATATTCTATTACATTTTCCTAACTTGTATAGGTACTTTGTACCACTATATAATGTACCATGGGATCATGAATAAAATCACACATTATTACCCTTATTTTCTACATGGTATCATAGCCTAAATCTTGAAACCCTAAGAAAATATTCCGCTGCCTTTCCGAGCCACCGCCACCGCCGTCAAGTCGCGTGTCGATCCACGCATCGCTGCACATCCATCGTCGTCGGCTCTGTTCTGCCGCTCGCCAATCGCCACAGGCACCGTCTGGTTGGGGTAATCCATACGCCACCTCTCTTGATCCGATCGGTCCGTGTGTTAAGCCACACACGCCTATCCCAAAGCTCATGCGCCACCGCGTTCCCATCACGCGCCTCCGCCGATTCAATCTGCCGCCTATTGCTGCACCTGCTACTGATCCGTATCTGATTTTGCACGATCTCTACCTCTGAAGAACATGCTTGTATTGATGTTGCACCTAAGCTTCTGAAGCTTTAGGATATGAGTGGTTATGATGTGATTGCGACTTTACTGAAGCAGTTGCAGTTGCAATCTAGCCCTCAGACTACTGATCCTATTGGTCGTCTGTCAACAGATCCTTACTTTATTGGTTCTGGCGATGGTTCTGGTTTGGTTATTATACGAAACATATTGAAAGGTCAAGAAAATTACATTGAATGGTCTGACGCGATGTGCAGCGCGTTCCTTGCTAAGAACAAAATTGGGTTCATTGATGGATCCATTACCAAACCCCATGATGGTCATCCTGGTGTTGCTGATTGGCTTGGGATTAATGCTACTCTTGTCTGCTGGATCTTGAAAACCCTGGATCCGGTGTTGAGATCTTCTACAAGCTCGTTAGCCAAAGTTAAGGAATTGTGGGATGACCTGAAGGCATGATTTATTCTTGGTGATTGTATGAAGGTTTTGCAAATGCAAGAGGCTATTCAAAGTTGCAGGCAGAACGGTCAGCCCATCGACATTTACTTTGGCAAACTAAAGAAGCTGTTTGCAGACTACCACTGCATACAGCCTCCTCTAGTTTGTGACTGTAGAGATAGCAAGGCATTGTGCCATTGCAATCTTTCTGCAAGAGTCTTCCGAGAGAGAGAGGGAGAGAGAGGAGGATTTAATCTATCAATTCATCTATGGTTTCGACGAAGGCTTTCACACCTTGCGATCACATATCATAAGCATTGATCTGATGCCACCTGTCATGAAAGTGTATGCCCTTGTTGCCCAGGAGGAGAATCATCGAGCTGTCATCCGAGCTCGCGAGCCTTCTTCTAACTCCATGGTGTATGTTGTACGACGCCCACCACCTATAAGTTCTTCGCAAGTTGTTCTTACTACATCTGACCACAAGAATCTTGTTTGTACATTGCCATCGCAAGGGTCACGGCAAAGATTCTTGTTTCCAAGTCATTGGTGTACCAGAATGGTTCAAGGAGTTGAAGGAGAAAGCCAGCATCGCCAGGAGGGCGGTGCCAGCCTCTCAGTCAACCGCTGCCTTCGTGAACAGAGGATCCACCACGACTCTTCCACTCCCACCGTTATTCGCCGGTGCTGCCATATCGCCTCCTGGTCTAGCGGCAGCGGCTTTCTTTGGTCGCGTCCCTACCCGATCTGATTTTGGCTCTGCTCTGTCTGATGACCAATGGATCACGACCATGCATTTATTTAATTAGTTTAATTCTCTTACTGACGATGGGTCAGGTAAGTCTACTTTGCCTTGGATACTTGATTCGGGAGCCTCATATCACGTGACCGGTGACAGGGGTTCTCTTACTGATATTACTACTTATTCTAAGGCGTCACAACATGCTCATTGGCGAGTTGCTATGATTGGAGAGCTTACTGTGCTTGAGTGCAATCAAACTTGGACTTTGACCCCTGTGCCTCTGGATAAGAAGACGATTGGTTGCAAATGGATTTATCGGACGAAGTTTAAGTCAGATGGTACTATTGAATGTCATAAGGCGTGCCCAGTGGTTCTTGGGAATCGTCAGGTTGAAGGGATGGATTATACTGAGACATTTGCTCCGGTTGAGAAGATGAGTTATGTTCTCTTATTCTTATATGTTGCGGTCATTCGTTGTTAGGAACTGCATCAAATGGATGTCCATAATGCTTTCCTCCATGGTGATTTGCATGAAGAGGTTTTTATGTGACCCACACCAGGCTATGCCGCGCCCCATGGTCAGGTATCTTGTCTTCAAAAATCTCTTTATGGTCTTCGCCAGGCTCCTAGAAATTGGTTTGCCAAATTGGCTCAATCTTTACGAGCATTTGGTTTTGTTCAGAGTAAGGCAGATTACTCTTTGTTTGTCTTTTTCCGTGGATTGGTTTCTTTGCATGTTCTGGTTTATGTGCATGATTTGGTCATTACTGGTGGCTCTTCTGCACTGATCTCTGAGTTCAAGAAATACTTGAGTTCTTATTTTCATATGAAAGATCTTGGTTTACTTAAGTATTTCTTGGGCATAGAGATTGCTAGAAGACCGGAGGAGATGTTTCTTTCGCAAAGGAAATATGCCTTTGACATTTTATCTGATACACGTTTATCTACTTCTAAATTGACTGACTTTCTGATGGAGCAACAACACGATCTGGCGTGTGTTGAAGGTTTACCTTACCATGATCCCGAGCAGTACAAACGTCTGGTTGGGCGCCTGATGTACCTGACTATCACACGTCCTGAACTTAGTTATTAGGTCCATAGACTTATTCAATTCATGAAGTCTCCTTGTGTTCCATACTGGCAAGCTACAGTTCATGTGTTGCACTACCTGAAGAGTCATCATGGTCAAGGTTTATTCTCTCTTCCAGTAATGCGTAACACTTGACTGCTTACTGTGATTCAGATTGGGCTGCATGCCCAATTACCCAGCATTCTCTTTCCGAATATTTTGTGGTGATTGGTGATTCTCCATCTCCAGTTTCTTGGAAGACCAAGAAGCAACCTACAGTTTCTCAGTCTTCCGCTGAAACGGAGTATCGTGCTATGGTTGGTACATGTTGTGAGTTTTTTATGACTTATGTCTTTACTTAAAGACTTAGGGGTTATACACACTTCTCCTATGCGACTGTTTTGTGATAGATAATCTGCTCTTCATATTGCGGCGAACCTAGTGTTCCATGAACGTACAAAGCACATTGAAGTTGGTTGTTATTTTGTCTGGGATCTTGTTCAATTTGGCACTATTGTTACTCAGCATATCCGCACGTCAGACCAACCTGCGGACTTGTTCACTAAGGCTCTCAGGCGTAACTACTTTCATTCCCTTCTTAGCAAGTTGGGCATTCCTGATCCACATGCTCCAACTTGATTAGGAGTATTAAAGAATTAAAATATTACTTGTAATTGTAATTATATTCTATTACTCTTTCCTAGCTTGTATAGGTATTAATTATCACTGTATAATGTAGCCTGAGATCATGAATACAATCACACATTATTACCCTTATTTTCTACAATGATTGACAATAGTGTAAAAAAAGTAAAAGTGCAATTTCAGCTAGGACAGAGATAGTAGTAAATATTAATTAATTTTTTTAAAGAAAAAATCATTCTACTTCCTCTACCCATTACCACCCGTCGGGAAACAAAATCCACGCTCCAAAAAAAACCACCCTCCAAAAAATCCTCCCTAAAGTGTGGTACTCGCCTGAAAGGTTACTGTCGAATTCTTTGTTGGGGTCTCCTCAAATTTCAATTATTGAATCAGTTTTGGAACTTAAGAGTTTGTAACGGTGAGATATTCATGAGCCTGGTTAATGTTCTATTCAAGAGTCTGTTAATGGCGAGCAACTGAAGAGTTGCTCTTGAACTCTATAAATAGGGAGATTAGCTTCTGTAATAGGTGTGAGTCTTGTAGACATCTGATCTGGTCTAAAGTTCATCCATGTACTCTAAGTCTGTCTCTGTAAACCCTTCTGGTAATAAAATTTGAGTTTGTTCGTAGAGGTAGGTAAAAATTGGTGAACCACGTTAAATCTTTGTTCTTCTTTTTCTGTTTTCTTTTTCGTTATCTTGATTCTACGCAAAGGGGATTAATTTCCCAACACTCCTCTCTACCCATGCCGGACCATCCCCACCTTGTTGGAAACCCCTCCCACCTACACCTCACCAACTCCCCCACCCGCCTCGGCGAATCAAAACCACCATTGCGGTTTTGATTCGCCACAACTATCGCCACAAAAGAACCACGAGCGATACGTTGCGGTTCGCAGACAACCCTGCCATTGCAGTAGTGCATGAATCAACGCATGGTGCGCTTAAACGAAAGCGATTGGGCAATTGGTTTTCTAGAGCACCTAGGGGGGATCCAAGAAATTTTTTTTTGGTGGGGCATTATTTAATATTTAAATAATTAAATAATATAATCAATGAAATATAATGCATACAACTAATTTAATAAGCATACTCATGTCCCGTTCTCATATTTTAAAATTTACGAACAAAATTATCCACGACAACATTCAAGAACAAATCTTTTCCAAGATAGGTAATTAAACAATCATTAAAATTAGGAAAATCGAAGAATACAAATAAAAATATGATAGGACAACAGTCAAAATCTTCTATTAACCAAGTTAAAAATAATAATTAATAAGGTGTGGCAGCTGCCCTGATTTGCCCATGACTAGCTCTGCCCCTGAGAGCACCAGTGCACGATCGCTCGCGTCAACAAACCCACCACCACCGCTCATCGGCCACCACCTCCCCTTCCTCCGATAAATCACCACCACCACCTCCGGTGGTCGGACCACTGTCAAAACACTACCACCGCTATGACACCACATCTAACGCCCACGTTTTTGTATTTGTCAAGATACAGAAGGTATGAAAACCAAATCGAATTTGCAATAAATCCACTGCGGAGGCCCAGTTCTGAAATGAAACCATCTCATTGTGGATCTTCTACGGCCTCGCTTACAAATCTGTTCAGCCTGCAAAAGTCCATTCCAGTATGTTAATTTGAATTAGATCATTGTATTTCTGGAAAACAAAGTTTATGTCACTTCTAAAGTCCATTCAAGTTCGGAATTCTTTTCTCTTGCCGCCGTAGCCACCCTCTAAAAAAGCTCCAGAAAAGTTCCACATTTTTCTTCAATCTTATTTTTCTCCAAAAGGCGATCACTGTTCGCTCTCAGCA
This sequence comes from Rubia yunnanensis, assembly GCA_037428765.1. Classification (NCBI taxonomy): domain Eukaryota; kingdom Viridiplantae; phylum Streptophyta; class Magnoliopsida; order Gentianales; family Rubiaceae; genus Rubia; species Rubia yunnanensis. Next base: position 949,267 of record CM075063.1, on the reverse strand, counting down.
GCCGACACCACAGCCATCATGTGAGAGGTAAGTCACGGTAGCCCAGCACCAGGACCATTGAGCCGGCCCGTATTCGGTGCCCACCAGGAGGCCCAGTCCGCCACATGGCCCGAGAGCCATGCTTATAAACCAGGTCACTCCCACACTGTGGCTGCCGAGCCTCGAACCGAGGATGCCTCCAAGAGAACCCAACTCCCAACCACTGGGGTACACCCGCGGGTGTTCAATCTTATTTTTCTCGTCTCTCCATTATAGGGAGATGGGGAATCGATAGTTTATTTTTCTTCGTGTTTTTATTATTGAATAAGTGTGAGATTTGTCTCCACAGATTAGTTTTGTTCTTCGACCTGATCGATTATATTGTTGTGCTCATGATGATAACTCGTTTTAGTTGTTCACGTTGAAGTTTGTTCTCGATCTTCTTGTGCAGATCGTGTGCTCGCAGTTTCGCTTGTAGTTTTATCTTTGGGTTTCCACTTATTTGGGTTCGTTAAATTTGTATTTTTCAAGATGTTTACAATCTGGACAACATAGATCGTGGCTGGATCAAGCGGCATTACAGTTGTAGAAGATCCCTATTTGGCGCATTGATATTGATGCGTGATACGCTCCTCTTTGCCAAGTTTTCATGATTTTCGCAGGAAGCAAGTTAATATCCACGAGTGCGATGTCATAATTTTTTATTATTTGATCTCTTGTCTGTAATAGTACAGACGGTCAATCTGATTAACATGTAATTTAGATATCATTACAATATCATAATTATTACTAGAAGCTACTTAAGTTGGATGTGAGTTACACTCAGTGTAATCATCACTGAACGTTTTCCTAACCTTTTTGAAAGATTGAACTTTGGAGGAGAAAAATCCATTCAAAATTAGACAACTTGAGAATTCAAAGTTATCATACTCCGATACTCGGGGAAAAAACAAAACAATAGTGAATAAACTATTATACCTGCACTAACGACCATGGAAGGTTAAAGCAAAGCAATATGTTTAAACAAATATAGTAGTGCTTATCTATCAAAGATAAAAATTCGATCAAACGTGTAAAACTTCCTAACTTCCTAACAGGCACAACGAAGTTAAACTGCACATTTATATTATCCAATCAAATTTATTAAATCATAATTATATATTAATATAGTTAGTATAAGTATTTTTAAGTTCGCAGTAAGTTTCAAAGTATTAAAGGGAGACAAAGTCTCCGGAAATGCGTCTTTTTCAGAAGCTTATGGGCAGTTTACGGGGGCTTTTACTTTAAGTGTTGTAATTTTTTATAAAATTTAGATATTGTATTTTATAAGTTAAAACGAGTAATAATATATATTTAAAGATAAAAATATATGATATAAAAAAATATTTTTAAAAACTTTAAATTTTGTACTCCCTCCATCCCAAGTTAATTTGCAGAAAGAGAAAGAGTGGGGGAAAATTTGAACAGTAAAAAAACTAATGATTTGACCTGTAAAAAAAGTAATGATTTGACCTGAAATTGATGGCTGAAAAGCTGAAAAAACTGAAGGAAAAAAAATACATAATGAATAGTATCTCAGTAAACGGGTAATATTGTACTTTTTAGAAATCTCATTCCTAAATATTCCCTCCGAAACTAATGTTTGGCTCCAAAAAAAAATTGGAGCCAAAAATTACATAATGGGAGCCAAAATTACAGATTTTGGAGCCAAATTTACACTTTTTCGGCTACTGTACAAACCCGTTCAAAACCATTGTGTAAAACTATAAAAACAAGCATTTATTACTCAACAACATCAAACCTTTAAATCCCCAAAAAGGTAGTTCTCAGGAAAAAAATTGGCCAATTCAACAAGAACTGGCCAGATTTCAAACCTTCTTCTTCTCTTCTTTTTCATCATCGAGTTGGGTTGTAATGGTTGGTAGGTGCTTGACGGATGAACAGAGGCAGGAATTCGCCCACGTCTTGCTTCAAAAAATAGTCAATGGGTTGATCAAACACCAACATCGTCTTGAAGCAGCAGAGATGTGGGGTGTCTCCATTCATATAGTGAGCACCATTTGGGCACGGGTCAGGTTGCAAACATGCAACGAGGAACCTATGAACTCCCGTTCAAGGAGACACGAGCAGTGCGGGCCTAATAAAAAGTCCATCGACTTGGAGGCTTTAATGGCTACATTTTCTAATCATGCATCACAACTTCATCATCAATATAGGTCAAGACATCACATATTTAACTTGTCAGCCATGACACATCACAAATCACACATAATCACATGCTTTATTGCTCCATTCTGCCCAGGATCAGAAACATGCCACGCCAAGTATAGTGCAAATAGAACACATATAGTCATGACTGCACATTTATATTTTAACTAGCAAACAGTGCAGGACTTAGACAGCCTGATATCAGTGAGATGTTTTACTTCCACCATGACACTAAGGTTCTCAATCTTCACAACCCTGCATAGAACAAGTGAAGGAATCTGTTCTTAATCAGTCAAAAAATGTGGTTGCTGCCAAAGTGGGTGCTACTACGTGGAATCAGGTTCACAAATAATTTCAGAGCTGTTTTTAATCAATTGATACCCCGCCAAGTTCAGATCAGTTCAGAGACAAATCCGCATGGCTGCATTTTATAATCATGCATCACAACTTCATCATCAATATAGGTCAAGACATCACATACGCATCACATATTTAATATGACAGCCATGACAAATCGCATATCACATAGATTCACATGCTTTATTGCTCCATTGTTCCCTAGATCAGAAATATGCCACGCCAAGTATAGTGCACATAGAACACTTATGGTCATGGTTGCACATTTATATTTTAACTACCAAGCGGTTTAGGATTGAGACAACCTATTATCAGTAAGATGTTTTAATTCCACCGTGATAGTCAGGTTTTCATTCTTCAAAACCCTGCACAGAACAAGTGAAGGAATCAGTTCTTAATCAGTCACAAAACCATAAAAAGTCAAGCGGTGTTGGATTGAGACAACCTGATATCAGTGAGATATTCTTAATCCACCATGATACTCAAGTTCTCAACCTTCATAACCCTGCACATAACAAATAAAGGAATCAGTTCTTAAAGTTGCTGTAAACCACAATAGATAAACATGACTATAATTTTTGGAATGCTACCTGAGATTGGAGTGTCTTTTCCTTATCTGAGACTCGAGCCCTGGTTCTGCCAAATATTTCTTGGCCCTTTCGACCATAGCATACATTTCACGTCGAACAGCAAACATTGCAATATCTCGCCTAATCCATGGCGTAGTATCTACGGGTAGTACATATGTGGAGCAAGCATCAGGGTTTGGGTGCCTAGTTTCGGGACTAGGATTCAAATGTGGCTATGACTTCATATTTATCATGACGGAATTGTGTTTCGGGTCTGTTTGGGGCAGTGACTGATCATTACTTTCTACGATTTCAGACTCAGTATCTTCAGGTGGTACATATTTTGGCCAATTACCAGGGTATAAGCAAGCACCAGTTTCAAAGAACCTTTTCCATACTTAGGGAACTCGTTTCCTTTGAAGTAAAATGATGGATGTGGGTTAAATTCTGAAATGGAATTTGTACATGACCGTGCATTTAACTCAGGGTCAGAATGCCCTGATTATGAACTAGGATTCATATGTGGCTGTGACTCATATTTAACATGACAGCACTAGGCTCTGGATCTGTTTGGGGCTGTGACTGATAATTGATGTCTACAAAATCAAACCCAGTATCAGATAAGGGTTGTGAGTCAGTCCAGTTCAAATGTGACATGTTAACCGGACTAAAATGTGTGGCTATTGTCCAATCGTCCGAACATGTATCAGAATCTGTCCAAGGCACATTACAATTTCCTTGAACAGGATCCAAGAAGGGCTTTGAGTTTAAACCACTGGGGCTTAGAGGAGGACTGGATTCTGTGTTAGCCACATTCCAGGGTTGGCTGGGGGATAATAGTTCCTGCCCGTCCAAAACCCCATCCCTACGTGTCATGGGTAAACAGAATGAATGTGATAAAAGGCTAGGGCTCCAAGTACACAGGGGCAAACTCACTCCACAGAGATAAACTCACTCCACACAGACAAACTCACTCCTCAGAGAACAAAAAAATCATATTAGAACAATATCACTCTTGAAACGGGTGCTATGGTTCTGAAGCAAAAAAAATCCAATACAATATCAGGTAAAATGAAAAAAAAATGGCAAAACGTATAACCAATACATCAGAGATATCAAAGATATCAACAAAAGTGCAACAAATTAGAACATTCAAAGCCCGAAAAATAATCATCAGACATATCACAAAATTCATACCAATACGAACCTGAAATTTCTAGATATGTATAACCACACACAAAAAATAACTTATACAGAATGTAATAGGTGGTAAATTTCATATCTGTAACAGATTCGAACATGCAAGACAAGAATGCAGATTATAACCTCACATACAACTTCGGATTACACAATGTAGGCTTACTCATAAACGAAGAACAAAGGTTACCCTTGTTTTAATTTCTGAAATCCACAAAATTAAAAACAAAACCATAATAATATGTGAGAATCAAAGAAGTACAACAATGGCATACGCACAAGAACCACGGATCTAACACAAACTCAGAAAAATTCCCAAACATAAGAGCCAAACCCTAAACGAAACTTTTTTTGGATCTCACCGGAAAGAAAACAAAATTTTCAGGAACGATAAACACAGAACAAGTCCAGAAATAGAACTAATCTAGAGCAGAAGAAGATAACAGGGGCTTTGAGAGTTTGACGGAGAGAGAAGAGAGGATTCTGGAGCGAATGAGAGCAATGGGAAATGGAGCGTTAAAGAGGAGTGAAATGGGGGAAGCGGAGCGCTGAAGAACAATAATGGTTCCTTGAGAGAAGAAAAAGGCAAGCATATGATATGTGTCAGGGCCATTTGCAATTTCAAATTTAATCAGATTTCGATCCAATAAAACATGGACATGTGGAAAGTTGAAGATTCCATCACTAATTAATCAGCCATTGAGGTTGTAAATATGTTATGGTCCCAAGGGTATTTTAGGGATTTCAGTTTGGTCAAATAGGCTGAAAATGGAAATTAAGGATGTTGTGCAATTTAGGCTGGGGCACCCAAATATGGAAAGTGTGCAGTTTAACCCGAGACGGAGGGAATATGTAATTTGACAAATGCAGTGTGTAATTAAAAAATGAATGGTTTGTCCATAAGCTTATAGACAGGTCGTCTGTCTGGAGACTCACTTTTAAAGTTTTATACATCAATATTAGATACAGTTATTTATAGTTAAATATGTATTTTAAATTTTTTTTAAATGAGATATGCTTTTAATAGTGGTGGCAAATGAGCGGACGGGTAGTTAAAAGTATGAGTATATTCCATTCCGACCAGTCTTATAATGGGTTAAAATGGGTCAAGTCGGAAACCGCTAAATACGTGGGTTTAAAATCACTAAACCTACAGGTTAAAATAGTTGAACTTGCGGGTCTCAATCCATATATAGACTCGTGCATATTTATATGTCGTCATATAGCCATATTTGTATATTCTAACACATATAATTTTATATATCAACTCATATGGATAGACTCACAAACTTCAAATACTTTAGAACGTCAGCCCTACTAAAAAAAATAGAACACTAATAACAACAAACACAAACCACATATTCTGTATGCAATTTTACTCTCCCTCTTCGACTTCCATAACTTCCCTGATTTCTGTTTGCCCATCCAAGGGCACAACAGAATTCCACATAAGCATCACCTTGTTTTCCATACACTTAATAAACTTGTACTTTTCCTTCCACACCCTATAATTGCAGGGAATTTTTGCACAAGGTGAACCCCAGGAACACTAGGGTAAATAATAAACCACTCTCCCTTGTTCCCCGCCCTTCGTAATGCTGTGATTTACCTCTCCGGTGAGCCCTGTGGTGTCGGGTGGCCGGGGCAGGTGAGGGCGAGCCGTTGATCGCCTTTTGGGAGGAATCCAATAAACACATCCACTTTCCACTCCGTAGTTCTTACTAGCTTCATCAGATACTTTCATAAAACGAGTCATCATGGCCACATTATGAGATGAGGTTGGGCAAGAGCAGAACACAAGTATCCAACACGCCCAAAAATGAAATCTGCAGAGGTAGAGTCAACCTATCCAGCACATGGATGTTCGATTAATCGAAATCCACAATCAACACGCATATCCAACTCACTCAACTCATTTTATTCATACTCACTCAAATTTAAAAACAGACAACTTGCTTAATCATATTACTCACTCTGTCTCATTTTAAACTTCCTAATTATTTTTTTACGGTCTTCAATGAGCATGTTTGACCGTAAATATCTCTAGTTACCTATAATAATACCGCATAAAAAAATTTGATATTTAAAAAATAGATGTTAAGATGAATCTAACAATATCTCACACGATATTTTTATTATATATACTCCATCTAGTCTAGAATAATTGGCACCCTTATAATTGACACATTTAAAAAAAATGGGTGGAAGAAATTGTATTGAGAGGGTAAAAAGTAAATTAAGTGGATAAAATTTATCTTGATTTTACCAAATGGGAAAGGTGCTAATAGTAAAAGATCAAACAAAAAAGGAAAGAGTGCCAATATTTAAAAACTGGAGAGAGCAAATTAATTTATATTTACAGTCAAAGTTTATAAAGTTTGACTTCCAAAATCCTATTACTCCCTCCGTCTCGGATTAAATTGCACAAGATAAAAAATCCAGTCAAGCTAAGAAAACTTTGACTACATATTTGAATAGATCTAAAACAATAATATTGTTGTATGTGATATCGTTGAATTCATCACAACAAGTAGTTTCTAATAAGTAACTTTTGTTTATCGATATTATACACAATTAAATATATTAATAGTCAAACATGTGTGTTGGATGTCGTAGAAAAAAATTAGGGTAATATGCAAATATAACCCTATATGTTGGAGAAAGTGCAAATATAATCATGAGTTATTTTTTAGTGCAAATATAACCCTAACTATTATACATATGTGCAAATATAACTCTAAAACCATTATTTTCGCATTGACTGACCAGGGTTATATTTACACTTTCAATTATCCCAGGGTTATATATACACTTTTATTATTGCATGGTTATATTTGCATTTTCATCAATTATATAGAGTTATATATACACTTTTCTCAAAAAATTATGTATAATCTAATCTGAGGGAGATGAAAGTTTAAAGTGAGACGAATGAGTGCAAGTTTATCTTGCTCCCTAGGATTAGATCTCATCTCATCAACAAGGTTTGTTTGCATTCCACGTCAACCAGGGACCACACACCCAGAGAGCCTAAACCCATGTGCCTGCATGACACGTCGGTATGTCGGAAGGGGATAAAAAATCTGGAGATGCTGCCACGTCACCCCAACAATCCCACTTTCCACACCACATGGCTCTTTCTTCCATCAACCGCCAATCGCGCATCTCCGTCCATTTCCAGATCCGACGGCTGGGATCGCTTGCTTTCTTCGTAAGTGCTGCCGCAGACGCTACAGCATCCGTGACGTCACCTACCCCGCGCCCGGTCTCAGCTTACCTTTTCTCCTCCATTTGGAGTTTCCCTGTTTAATTTTGTTTCATTTTCAAATGAGCAAATACCAGGTGAAATGAGAGAACGATTAGGTCAATCTAAAAAATCTCATCAATTTTTATGTTCAAATAATGATTATTTATATATTTTTTAAAAATTTCAAAGTTACATAAAACTCGTTACAATAAATAAAAATAATCGTCACGATAGAATGTAAAACTCACAAATTATTGTGGTTGTGTGTATTGATATATAGTGAGTAAATATGGTATACAAGACCTAAATAAATATGGAACCTGATATACACAAAATAACCCAGGAAGGGTATTCATTTTTTATCTTGATTCCAATTTATTTACATCTCTATTGCCCCCACCCCTCAAGCGAAGAGTAGGACTGGTTGCAACACAAAACTTGAAACGTAGAAACTTAAACTAAGAACGAGGTAAGCCCTATTTAAAGGTGTTAACAAGCTTCAAGTCCGTAGGAACATGAGCAACCTTGAGCTTGCCAGAAGACATCATCTCACGCACAAAATGATAGTCAATATCAATGTGCTTAGCTCTCTTATGATAAATGGGACTCTAAGACAGGAAGAAAGCGCTATTATTGTCACACAACAAGATGGGTAAGGCGCACGACGTCACACGTAAGTCCCGAAGAAGATTCATCAACCAAACTAACTCTACAACAGTATTTGCCATATGTAGACCTACGAGTCACTATACAACGAAACCAATCAGCATCAAAGTAACCAAAATCTGGTAAAGTGGGGGAGCTTGCGTGAAACTGAAGACCATAGTGGAGTGTACCACTAACATATCGCAAAATCCGAGTGACAACTTGGTGATGGTCATCAGTAGGAGCCTGCATATACTGATTGACCACATTCACAGCATAGGACAAGTCGGGACATGTGATCGACAGATACTGTAGCGCACCAACCAAAGAACGATAAAGTGTGGAGTTTTCGAACGACTTACCGGAATAGTTGGATAGTTGCGAAAAAGCCACAAATGGAATAGTAATAGGCGCAGAGTCTTACATGACAGCTCACAGTTTAATGTCCTTGGCATATCTGGCTTGACCAACGATAAGCCGTCCGAAGTACGAACAACCTCCAATCCCAAAAAATACTGTAGAGTGCCAAGATCGGTAATCTAAAATTCTTGATTAACCCGATCAATAAACTTTCAAATAAGACGACCATCATTCCCAGTAAGAACAATGTCCTTAACATAAACCAATAAATAGAGCAAAGAGACACCTTATGAGAAAACAAATAAAAAGGTATCCGAAGAATTGCATACAAAACTCAGGCCAATTAAACACGAACTGAAACGTTGAAACCAAGTGCGGGGAGCTTGCTTCAAACCATAAATGGCCTTGCATAAACGACAAACATAATCAGGATGCATAGGGTCTTTGTATCCAACAGACTGCTCCATGAAAACCGAAGAGTCCAGAATGACTTTTAAAAAAGCATTCTTCACGTGAAGTCATCGCAATGGCCAATTGCGATGAACAATGGATTAATAAGTACGAACAGTAGAGGTCTTCACCATTAGACTAAAAGTATGGTAAAAATCAAAACCAGACAATTGCAAAAAATCCTAAGCAACTAACCTCGCTTTGTGCCGGTCAATGGAGCCATCAGATTTATACTTCAATCGATAAACCCATTTTGAACCAACAACATTTGCATGGGAAGGACGAGGAACCAACTCCCATGTATGTTGAGTGCGCAAAACATCCATCTCTGAGTTCATAGCAGCAACCCATTCAAGATCCTTGACAACTGAGCGATGACTCTGAGGCTCGGTCATAGAAAATAAATTACTATATAAACTAGAAATATAATATTCAAAAAAATTCTTGTACCGTAGACAACCAGTGCGCAGGCGAGTGGTCATCGGATGCCAAGAAGAGGGACCCACAACCATTGAATGCACGGATCCCAAGAACATTGCATTAACTGGGCATTAGGCATGGATCCCGATATGATCGACGACAACCCAACAAGTGGCAGCGATGACATCACTTGGGAAGCAAGGGCGGTCGGTGAAGTTGGTGAAGACATCAGTGGCAATGTGGGTGGTGCGTGGTGTACAAGCGCGACGGGGATAGCCAATGCATGAGTTGGTGGTGGTAGTAGCATCGGTTGTGCTTTCGGTGATGTATGGTGTCGAACACGTTGTTGGTCACCCTGTGGCAAACAAATGCAATTTTTTGAAGAACCCCGAGCTTCCGGTACAGATGGAAAATTTGAATTTTCCAAAATAATAGGTGGTTGTATTGAAGAATGTGGGTCAAACACTTTTGATGGAACTGACGAAGGCTCCAAAAAAATAGAAACATCCAGTGGTGAAGATTCTGTAACACTACCAGTACGGGTAGCTGGAAAATACAACTCATCAAACCGAACATGGCGAGTGATGTGCTCCTCCTTTGTAAAAGAATCAAGACATCGATAACCCTTGTACCGAGAACTGTATCCCAAAAATATACAAGAAATACTCCGAGGGGCCAGTTTATGTGCAACATAAGGCCTCAAATAGGGGAAAATCGACAGCCATATGGATGAAAATTGGAGTAGTCAGGAGTAGTACCAAAATAACAGAGAGTGGAGACTGACCAGATAAAATCGAAGTAGGCAGTCTGTTGATGGTGTAGACCGTCGTAAAGAAAGCATCATACCAGAATGAATGATGAAGGCCGGAGTGAAAAAGCATCAACAAACCTGTCTCAGTAATATGACGATGCTTCCTCTCTGCATGACCATTTTTCTCAGGAGTGTAAGGGCAAGAAAGTTGATAATGAATGCCCTTAGATGCAAAATATGTCCACATGCGATGATTCACAAATTAGGTTCCACCATCACTCTGAAATACCTTGATGGTGGTAGAAAATGGATTCTCAACAAGAGCTTCAAATTGCATGTATGCCTCCACAAATTCAGACTTTTGTCGTGGAGTAATAACCAAGTAAACCAAGAGAAATCATCAATAACAATGACATAGTAAAGATACCCGACACGAGGGAAAACAAGTGAGGGTCGTCAGAGGTCACAATGAACTAAATTATGTATACGTAGTGCGCATTTTAAATTATCATTAAAAGAAAGATGCTTGTCTTTACCCATCTCACAATAAACAAATGAGACTTAGACAGCAAACTAGTAACTGACATACTACTAGTCTTATTCAAAGAAGAAATTACATGAAAAGGAACATGTCCTAAACGACTATGTCATAGCTCAAATGAGCCTTTGGCTTTATTTGCATAGCAAAAGAAACTAAAGCAGCACCACCATAATCTAAAATGTAGAGGCCTCTCTCACTGTGTCCTCGGCCCACAACCTCCTTGGTAACCCTGCTTTGAATAGTGAAAACATTGTCATCAAAACAAACAACAATATTTAGATCCCTGGTCAACTTGGCAATATATAATAAATTCTTGGTGATGTGAGGACCAACCAATACATCAGATAAAGTAATGGAATCAAAAATTCGAGAATCGCCAATATGGGAAATATGCAAGGAGGCACAATTGCCAAAATAAATACGACGTTTAGCAATATAACCACGCCATCCAGGTTTGATGCAGAAGCAGTCATGTGGCTGGTAGCACCAGAGTCCATGTACGAATCCGGAGTTGCAGTATTTTGTTGATAGTACTGAGATTGAGTTGTGTCTGTGGTATTTGCAATATCATCGCGAGCAACATGAGAAAGCTTGTAGTACAATTCATCAAGATGACCGGGACGATGACACCATTGGCAGACGTAGGTGCCACCGCCACGGGCACCCTGCCCGGATGAAGGGCTGCCGGTCGGTGATGGATTTCAGCCACCGCCACGACTGCAGCCTCTCCCTCTTCCTCGTCCATTACTGTGGCCTCCCTTGTCGTGGTTAGCCTGTCTGAACGCCTGTTGACTAGCAAAAAAAGTAGCAGGTGCAGGTCAAGAGGTCGATAAATGAGCTTTGAGATTAAACTCCAAAGCCTCAGCATCAGCAACAATAGAGTATAAAGGTGGTAAAGGATCTCTCATCGTGACAGAGTTTGAAAACTCATAGAAGTGATTTTTCAAACCACAACAAAAAATAACAGTAACATCCTCATCATTGAGAGGATGTTTAAGCACACGTAATTCATCAATGATGTCCTTCAAGAGAGAATAATAATCATGAATTGACTGGTCATCTTGACGAGCGTCATGCATACGATCACAAAGAAAAAGGCAACGAGAACGATAATTGTTCTGGTACTTTGTAGCTAAAGCATCCCATACCTAAGCAGCAGTAACTGTACCGTCAACTACTAATATTGCAGTCGGGGACAGGGATGAAAAAAGAGCGGTCTGGAACAGCTAATCCTGTTGGATCCAAGCATCATGAGCCTTATTCTCCTCAGAAGCCTTGCCTTCGGTTTCTTTGGAAGTCGAGCTCACAGTGGGACCAGGGTACTTGGCAGATCCATCAACAAAACCAATCAAATTGATTGTACAGATAACAAAAGTAACATGAGTACGCCAATGACCATAGTTGGAACCATCAAGTTTGATGGTGATGCAACTGATCAATGATGGAAGCGTAATGGATGTCATCAAGAACAAGTAAATACATATCCAAACACAACAGATAAATCAAATCGCACCAAACACACATCAAGCTTGTGAATGGCAGTGGACGACTGATTTAAGTTTGTGCGTGGTCAAGGGAATAGCAACGAACAATGACAAAAAAAGCAAACCACCGGCGGATGGATTAGCGACGCGTGCATTGAAGACAGCGGCGCGTGAAGCGGTGGCATCGAGAACTCCGATCGACGATCACCAAAAACCTGAGAGCGGCGGCAATAATCGAAAAAATGATGCGGGTGGGTGCGGCCTAGATTGGAAAAATATGGGAAAGAAGAATGGAAATTTCTGGGGAAAGCCAGAGAATTTTAGAGAAACCTGCATGATACAATGATAGAATGTAAAACCCACAAATCATTGTGGCTGTGTGTATTCATACATAGTGAGCACAAATGGTACACTTGACCTAAAAAAATATGGAACATGATATACACAAAACCAATCAGAAAAGGTGTATTTATAACCCTCACTTCCTTGTGTAGTGCATATATACCCCTGTGTTTTTTAAAAGTGTACATGTACCCCCTTCCTTGTTTAGTGCATATATATCCCTCGATTTTTCAACACTGTTATTTGACTATAGGAGTATATGTGCACTTTCAAAAAATATTGAAGAATATATATACACTTTAAATATCATTGAAATATATGTGTACCTTTTAAAAAACTCTGAACTTTATTTACACTAAACAAGAAACTTATGCATAAATGTACTTTAACCAATAATTTGGACAGATTCCATAGTAAACCAGTAATTTCTTAACTCTTGAGTAAACCATCGAAGATAAGTTTGGTTGGTCGATGTAGTTGCATCAAAACAGAGCTAATTCCTTCCAGATATACATATTGTTGAGTTTGAATCCATAGTTTTATGACAAATTGCACTTAATTTCCATATCAATTCTAAACCAACACTAATTAATGGAAAGCTCATCCATCCGCCAACAATAGAAGAGCACGTGGAGGAGCCCACGTGGAGGTAGAGTGATGACACGTGGGACCACCCCATTACATATTCTAGAAGGATGTGTGCAATAGTCAAATAGTGTGTGAAAAGGTTATTGCATAGGACTACCCATTTCTTTTGGGCATTGCTGTATCACGCCATTTATTTTAATAGTTTACATCCTAATATGTATGCATATGTATAAAACTGATTTTAACTTTTAAAAATTTTGAAAAAACAAACTCCCTCTTCATTTGATGTCGCCGGAAAATCCAAAAGTCACTGGTAATTAAACAATCTGTCACCCTCTCCAATCACCACTTTCCCGCCGCTAATGTTAGAAACCCAGGCTCACCCCCATCCAAGCCCAGCTCACGTGGCTCTTTTTTTCGGCCATGAATAACCTTCGCAAACCAGATCCCCCCAAAACAAGGCTCTTGTCGCCAAAAAACAAAAATGTTTGCCGGCATTGCAACCTAAGCCCTCGTCGTGCTGGGAAACCCTCTCATTCTCAGTCCCTCACCGATGGTTCTCGGTGGTGGAAACAAGATCGACCTTCTCTGTCGATTGGAAACGAGATCGGGCGCTAGCATCGATTGGAAACGAGACCGAAATTTTGGATAAGCAACATTTTTTTTGGAAAGACGAGGTTTAATGGAATTTCATCGGTGTCCGGTCAATTAGATAAGCAACAGTAAGAATACGTTCTCCCCAAAACTCAATTGGAAAACTGGCTTGAAACCATAAAGCACGCGCCATGTTGAGTAAGTGGCGATGCTTTCGTTCAACTCAACCATTCGTTTGTGGTGTATCAAGCATAGATGTCTCAAAAATGATCCCAGATGTAGCAAAATGAGATCTTAAAGGCAAAAATTCAATCCCGTTGTCAGTTCAGACATGCAGTATAGTTCGGCCCCATTGATTCTTAACCAGAGCACAAAATTCCAAAGATCTAGAAGTTATTTCTGACTTAGCCACTAATAAATAAACTCAAACAGTTATGGAATAATCATCAATTATTTTAAAAAAAATGCACGACTAGAAGATGGTGTTCTATAAGGACCCCAAACATCACAATGGATTAACCCAAATAATGCAGTAGCATTCGTAGAACTCAATGGAAAACTATGTCTAGTCTGTTTTGCTCTATAACATACAGAGCAAGGTATAGTAGTATTATTTGTGTTAAAATCAAGAGTAGAAATAGAAGATAACACCGTAGATGATGGATGACTAAAACGTTGATGCCATAAATCAGATGAAGAAACTAAAGCAAATGTCAGAATAGACTGCAGGATATGAGGACGAACGCAAGTATCTAACAAACGAAGTCAATAAACCACCCACCTGCTGTTCACCCACACCAATCACAGTCCTCGTACTGATTTTCTGTAAAATGCAATAATTTTCAGTAAACAAAGCTATAAATTTTAAGGCAGATAACAATCTAGAGCATGATAATAAATTGCATCGCAAAGTAGGTATGTAGAGCACACGAGTAAGTGTGACATCACCAAAACAAATAGAACCATATTATGTGGCAAACGACACAGATCCACCAGGTAGTATGACATTCACAGACTTGGTAGCAGTAGTAATATCAGTAAGAGAACCCTTGTCACCAGTCATGTGATATGAGGCTCTCGAATCAAGAATCCAGGGTAAAGTAGAATTACCTGACCCATGGTCAGATAACAAATTAATCTGATTAAATAAATGTATGATTGTACTCCATTGGTCGTCATACAGAGCAGGACCAAAATCAGGTCATGTAAGTATGCCAGAGGAGGCGGGCACCGCACACCCTTGCAGCCACCGCACACCCTTGCGGCGATGTCACTACACCGGCGAAAAGAGACATAACACAACTTATTTATTGTGTTTAATAAATAAATAAAATATTAATAATTTCAGCAATGGAATACAGCTACCAAACGGTCAAGCACGTCCCTATTGCACAAAGAGAGCAGGCGTGTGGTTACATGCGCTGAAGAGTGACCTACGCATCCCTGTAATGACGCGTGGTTACACGCGCTGAGAGCGCGCCAGTCAGAGTGGCAACGAACCTGGTCGGGCAACGGACGAACGGCGGATCGTAGTGGCAGTCGCGCAACGGATGAATGGCGCAAAGTGGAGGAGTCGTTCTGCCCGACAGAGGAGAAGTCGGATCTGCGCCAGAGGATTTGGACTGCTCAGCGGACGGTCATAGCTCGGATTTGCTCGACGGACGAATTGGGAGTGCAGGACAAAGCTCGATCTGCTTGGAGGAGTCGGTTTGCTCACCGGAAATCTGATTGGGAACTGGAAAGTCTAGGCTCATTCGGGAACGAAGCAAGAGTGTTTTTTTTAAGGAGGAAAACAAATCTGATTGCCGAAGCGCCACGCGCAGACGATGACAGCAGTGTTTACGGGAAATTTTAGACGAAACATTTAGGTACTTAGGTTTCAGGATTTTAGGCTCTGATACTATGAAGAAAATAAGGGTAATGAGCTGTCTTTATTCATGACCTCATGGTACATTATATAGTAGTACAAAATACATACACAAGATAGGAAAATGAAATCGAATCTATTTATAATTACAAATAATATTCATATTCCTTAAAATTTTAAATTGAATTAATCAAAAAATTAGATCGGTAATGGAGTTTATCTCTTGAAAGATGGTCCTTCCATAAGCCATAGAAAGACTAAGGTTTAAAGTGCAAATTAAAAGAAATAAAGATAATTTTTTTGGGTTGCATGAATGGAATTATAAACTTTATAACTATTACATATTACATAATAAAATTTTAATATTATAACTAGCATATTTTATTTTTTATTATTCTAATTATGGAGAGAAGTTCTTTCCCAAGATTTTGTCCGAGTAAAATACGATCGAAAATGCGAAATTGAGGTGTGAGCTGGCCTTTGATGCCAACGCCAGTCGTCAACAACCATAGGGGGAGTGGGGTCCACCGTAGGTAATCCATTGCGCGTGGGACACGTCAAGCCACGTACCGCGATTTTGTTCACCGACACATCAGCCAAATCGATCCTCTTGCGCCTTTTTTTCCCCCTTTTTTTAAAACATGAAAATAAATACTTCTGCTGTTACTGTTTAAGCCAATATTTAATAAGTGCTCCGTTCCGTTTTATTAACATTGAATCACTTACTTTTTCACACCTGTATATAGAAAGGTAAAACTAATGGTAGTGAATATATCGAAAGAGTAATTAAATAAATTAAGTGGATGAAAAAATCAAGAATTTATCAAAAAGGAAAAGAGCCATTATTAAAAAAGAGTGGGTCTCCTGATAGGCGGCCTGTCCATAAGCTTTTGGACAGGCCACTTATTTCTTAACTTATACACTGCATTTCTTAAATTACATACAAAATTTAAAATTTTTGAAAATGTATTTTTATATCATATATTTTTATATTTTCACCTTCAACTGCATAATATTACTTGTTTTAACTTATAAAATGCAATATTTAAATTTTATAAAAAATTACAACATTTAAGACAAATGCCCCTGAGTACTGTCCATAAGCTTATGGAAAAGCCGCCTTTCCTGAGACTTTCCCATTAAAGAATATCCTAAAAGCGAGAGTGAGTCATTGTTAAAAATATCCCTGCAATTACATTCTTATAACTTCAAAAATCTTTTAAAATATATCGTTGACAACTAATCATCATTTAACCCAAAAACTATTTAAATAAATTTTTTACGCCCTCTATTTCTCTAATAGTGCCGCATTTTTAAATTTGAGAACTTTCTTTTATATTAACACTTTCTATTTATGACAAATTTCTTTTCTCTAATAGTGGCACACTCATTTTACTCTTTCTTCTCTCAATTCAATTTCACCCACTCATCTAACACCTCCTAAATTCTGACATAAAAAATAATATATCACTAATAAAAAAATTAAAAAAGTATAATTTATCTAACCATTAGTCGGTCAGATAAAAAACTCTCTTTATAGCACACAGTTTGTTGAAATATTTTGAAAGCAAAAGTACAAATCCGAATAGAAGCGCACTTCAGTTAACTTTGGGAAAGGGGAACCGTACACCATAATTGTCGCCACTCTTGGGCGTGGATTTGTGGTGGTGCGATACCGTTATTGCCATTTGGCGGTCTTGTGTCAGTCTATTACACGATGAAGGTCAACCTCCGGTTTTTTTAATACACCATCCGTCCCAGATTAGGGACCGCCTCTTGGAAGACGATATTTTCATAAGTTATGAAAAGATCAAGATTTAAAGTGTAAATTAGAACAAATAAAGATAAAATTTTCGGGTTGCATAAATCGGGTTGTAAATTTTATGACTATTACATATTGCATACTAAATTTTTAATGTTGCAACTAAGACATTTTGCATTTTATTATTCTAATTAAACGCGGTCTTTCCATAAGCATATGGAAAGACCGTCTTTCCCAGGACTTTGCCTTACGTATAATATCAGTAAATAACTTTTTAAAGACTATTTGTTATGAAAAATCCAACAATATCACATATTATAATATTATTACTTATGGACCTATTTAACTATGTGGTCAGAGTTTGATAGTGAATAGTATCGAATAGTAAAATGTGCAGTTTAATCTGGATGGAGGGAGTATTTAGTACTTTACTCGTCTCAAATCTATTTACACTACTCCATCTGTCCCACTAGTATTGGCATATTTACTTTGTCATGTCACGGTCTTCAATGATCATGTTTGACAGTCGATATCTCTAGCTACATAACAATGTTGCATTGAAAATGATATATAAAATAGATGTTAACATGAATCTAACAATATATCACATGATAATTTATTTTGTATGTATTAATTTATATTTATGATCAAAGTTTATCAAGTTTGACTTTGAAAAAGTAAATATGTCATAACTGATAGGACCGGGGAGTATTTCCTTATCTTGGACGCCCGTGCTTTATAATTTATTTTTTATTTCGTAAAATTTACCCATTGTTTTAATTGGATTGACCCCCTCTTCATTTAAAATTCTAAGTCAAACTAACCCACAAACCCCAAAAGCAATAACTCAACTTCACTAACACATTAGCCCAACTCATTAGATAATTTAAAGCAATAAAAAAACTTCATCTTCCTTTCTGTGCAAATAGAGATAGGACGGAGGGAGTACCATAAATTCCGAAAGTACCTCTGTTCTTATGTAAGGTTTTTATTTCTCATTTTTGTTTGTTCAAACCAAAGAAGTTTAATTCTTTATTTGAGTTGAATTTGGTCAACTCGCTTCAAACTCCTACTTTATCTGTTACATCAACATGCATAAATATCAGTGCAAAAATAAAACCTTACGATGGGAAAGAGGTATTACTTGGATGTATGGTAAATATAATAAAGGGATGAAATTGAACTTTAAAAAAATAGAATAAGTTGGTGAAACTGGAGGAATTTTAACAAAAAAATATGACAAAGTCTTGGAAAAAACCGTTTTTCCATAGGCTTGTGGAAAGATAATTTTTAATTAGAATAATAAAAAAGTTTAGTTGTAATATTAAAAATTTATAATACAATGTGTAATAGTTATAAGTTTATGACCTGATTAATGCAACCCAAAATTCTGTCTTCATTTCGTGTAGTTTATAATTTAAACATCGATCTTTCCTTGACTCATGGAAAAATCGTATTTCAAGAGACGAACTCAAAAAATATAGCTATAATAAAGAAAGAAAAAAATGTGGCAAATACATTTAAAACGAGAAAGTATTAATAAATTAACAATTGAGGTGGTTTAAATGGATTTTGGATTAGCGTCGGTCTCTTGTAAAACGGTTATGGAAATACCAGAGTTTAAAGAGCAAATTAGCAGAAATAAAGATAAAATTTTGGGGTTGCATAAATTGGATTATAAACTTTATAACTGCTACACATTGTATCATAATTTTTTTTAATATTACAATTAAGAGATTTTACCTTTTATTATTCTAATTAAATCTCCTTCTTTCGTAAGCATATGAAAAGACGATCTTTCCAAGATTTTGGCGAAAATTAAGTGGTAAATTTTCACCACAAAATTACCAGGGCAGTGGTGAATGAAAAAGTGCCAAAAAGTATTTGTTACAAATGAGCCCTCACAATTTCAGGCAACAAATCAACGCTTTTTTCCTAAAACTCGTGCCACTCGTGGTATCTTATCCCCAAAGTCGCACTGTTTACATACTTATGGCAAAAATCTTCTGTCATTTCAACGCTTTTTTATAGAGAACTAGAGATCAATTACAGTCGTTTGTTTTTATTATTAGAGAACCAAACGAATTAGGCAAAGTATTAGGAATCTCTGCCTTTCCAAAGTATAAGGCAGAGTATTAAAAAACAGTCTTTTCATAATTTTATGAAAAAATAGAGTTTAATTAAAATAATAAAAGATAAAGTTTATAATCTAATTCATGGAATCCAACAAAATTTTTTAAACTTTGATCTTTCCATAGATTATAGAAAGAGCGTGTTTCAAGAGACGGACTCAATGGCGTAGAAACAAACTAATGGTCTGCCAGATTTTTCCTAAGAGGTTGAGGAACAAGAAATAGATTCAAAATCCCACCAAATATTTAGAAATATTTAAAGTGCGTTTTGCTAAATTTATAGAATCCGACTCTTAAAATATGGTATTTCTATAAGTTATGAAAAAATTAAAATTGAAAGTGCAAATTATAAGAAATGAAATAGAAATTTTCAGGTTGTATGAATTGGATTATAAACTTTATAACTACGACACGTTGCATAATAAATTTTTAATATTGCAACTATCACATTTTACCTTTTATTACAATTCTAACTAAACTCTATCTTTCCACAAGCCTATAGAAAGACGGTTTTTTTTACTGACTTTGCCAAATTTATGGTTGTTTCATTTATAAGTTAGTTATTTTTTATGAGTTCGTCCCTTGAGAGACGGTTTCTTCATAAGGCATGGAAAGACCAAAGTTTAAAGTTCAAATTAGAATAAATGAAGATAAAATTTGCAGGATGCATAAATCATATTATAAACTTTATAACTACACGTTGCATAATAAACTTCTAATAATACAGCTAAGAATTTTTACAATTTATTATTCTAATTAAATCTCGTCTTTCCATTAACATATGAAAATACGGTCTTTCCCAAGATTTTGTCATTTATATATATATATTAAATTATTTTTTATGACCCTTTAAGAGTATAAGTTATTTTTAAGAGAAAATTTTAATTAAACACCCTATAAGTCCGTTTCTTGGAAGACAATCTTTCCATAAGCCATGGAAAGACCAAGGTTTAAAGTGAAAATAAAAAAGAAATGAAGATAAAATTTAAGGATTGCATGAATTGGGTTATAAACTTTACAACTAATACACGCTGCATAATAAATTTTTAATATTGCAACTAAAATTTATTATTTTAATTAAACCTCATTTTTCCATAACCATATAGAAAGACCATCTTTTTCAAAATTTTGCCATAATTTTTTTAAAATTATTTTTATTTATAAATACAACTCATTCAAATATCACTTAAAAACGTGACGGTATCCATTGAATATGACCATGAAAGTTCAAAAAGTCAATCTCTTGCAAAAATACTAATTCACAAAATCTAATATTAATTCACAAAATCTATTGAGGGAGGTAATTACGAATTAGTGTCGGTTAAGGTTTGTCAAGTCAGACTTTATTAATTCATTAGGTTTAATATTTGTGGAGTAATGTATAAAGAATTCGTCTCTTCAAATACGGTATTTTATAAGTCATGAAAATATCAATATTTAAAATGCAAAGAAATTAGGATAAAATTGTTAGGTTGCATTGATCGGGTTATAAAATAGAAAAAGACTCGTATGAGACGTCTTAAAAAGTACCCCTTGTTATCTCCTATCTTCAAACAATTGCGTTTAAACCCTCTACCTCACCACAATATTAGGCGACACTGTCTCACCTAAGTCTTTGTACGTAAATTTTATAACTACCACACGTTGCATACTAAAATTTTAATATTGCAACTAAAATCTTTTACTATTTCATTATTCTAATTAAACCTCTTATTTCTATAAGGCTTTGTCAAGTATAAATTGATTTCTTGACTCGTAAATTTATCGTACTTCTGTCCCATTTAAAACTGCACACTCTTACTTACAACAGTTGAATAAAAAAATACTCGTATTTAATCTTAATATCTTTTATCGAGGATAATTAAAAATTGTAAAATGAGATATTTTGAAAATATATGTTGTAACAAATCTAACTAGTTGTCATTCAATAGTATTTTATACGTATACACTAATTAAATTTTATGGTAAAACATGAATCTTCTACAACTGTAACACTGCTTGACCCAACCACGATCCATATTGTCCAAACTGTAAAGTTTGTAAACACCCCGGAAAATAGATATTTTCATATCCAAATAAATGGAAACTCGAAAATAAAACACAAATAAAATTACAAACACATGATACGTACAAACAGATCGAAAACAGTACATCAACGCTAATGACTAAATTCGAGTGATTATCATAAATACGACGATCCGAGACAAAAAATAAAACTAATGTGCAAAAATAGAAAGAGAGGAAGGGACCGATTAGGAGAAGTGGCGGCAGGCGAGGAAGGGGAAGAAGGTGGCAATGTTAAAATTAATAGTGATGAGATGTTATGGAAGTGCTATTGAATTGGGCGACATGGTATTGCGTCAACGCTGGCGATCACTGAAATCAATGGGTTATGCTGCCAAGCAAATATAACTATTTAATCTTTTTTTTTAAATGGTAAGAATATTTAAATTATAAAATTTTACTTCGATTAAGGTTATACTAATACTTCCAAAAATATATATAAGTTGATCGTAGGATATATCAGCACTTTCCAAGTAATTTAAAGCCATATCATTTGTCTGGAAAAAACCCAGTCAAACTACCAAAGATATTGATTTTATTTACATTTCACCCCTATTGAAACAAACTACGCACTCTCTCTGATATCCTAATAATGGTACTATTTCCTTTTTTTGTTTGATTTGTTAACCTTCTTTTTCTGGCAAAAGTAATATTATTTTCATCTGTTCAACTTACTTTTTACTCTTTCAATATAATGTGTGTTTTGGTGGAGCTGCCCTTCACTCATCTTACTTTTTAAAAATTTGTATCATTTGGTATAAAGCCAATATTTAGGGAGATCGGAGAGAATATATGGACTGTTTTTCACTGGGCTTATAAGTGTTTTTCTTATAAGTTAAATAGTTTGTTTTAGTGTTTGTTAACCTTCAAAAAAAGTTACTCATTGCAAAAGTAGAAGTTATTTTGGAGAAAAAACAGGAACCAATCTACTCCTACTTTTAAAATAAGTGAGTTTTAATTAGGTTGTGTTTGACAGAACTTATAAACTGTTTTATTTATAAGCTAAGTAGTTTTAAGTGTTTAGTAAGTGCTCGAAAATAGCTTATTATAAAAGCGAAAGTTAAATTTTGGGAAAAAACATAAACTGATCTCCCCTACTTTCAAATATAAGTACAACTTTGACAAACACTCCCGATAAGGATAACTCCACCTAACACCCAATGAAAAATGCCTTGAGAGTACCCTAATAGAGTGCTTTCTTTGATGGGGGTGAATTATTTTTACCCGGATGCAAATATGCCGGTTTTAAAATCTGGAAACTAATAAGGAACTATTTCATTATTATTATTTTTAATTTAGCTGATGAAGTGCGTCCTCATTCCCTTTTATTTTTAACATTCAACGTGATTTTCATAATTGGTTTGACAGTGACACTCTGTAGAATTTTGGTCACCAATGTTAATTAATTAAATCAATCTGGTACATGACTTCACAATTATTAGTTCTATAATACTGGACAATATATATTACTAAAATAATATTTAAATATTTTATTATTTAAAATATATTAGGTAGAATTTGAGTTATTAAGAGATCAAATCCATTTTTACTATGTTTATTAAGTTTAATAATTTATTTTATTTAACTCTATCTTCATTATTCTATTTTTAAATATCTATTTTTTTACTAACACACTATATAATATATTTATTTTACCTGGCATCCATCAAGCTATCAATTTCTTAAGCTAAACTCATATTTAGCTTAAAATTAATTGTCTCTGCCTTTAATTCTATTAATTTATAGAATTCTAGGTATTTTTTCTATTTTTTAGATGAAAAATGTTATTGTGTAACCTTGTTTCTTTTATTGAAATCGATTTGTATGTAGTGAAGAAAAATGGCTAGTTTATTATTGGCGTATACATATACAATATTGGAATTTTATTTTAATATTATATTTGATCTCAACATATATTATATTTATATAATTAATTATATTTTAAATGCATCTAATTATTTGACAAGAGTAACGATGGTGGATAAAAAATTAAATTGGTTCAATAAAATAGTTTTCATGAACTCAAGTATAACACTAATCCACTTTAACTTATTTTGAATTCATATTTAAAATAAATTGACTCTGCTTTAAAAATTAAAATTTTAATTTAATTATTAACTGATTATTAAATAGACAATGAGTTAAGAAACTTTCTATTTTATGTCTCAATTTTGCTTTTTTCAAGATGAGTTCATTTAAATTGATATTAATTTTTTATTTGGCAAAATCGTGAGAAAGACCTATTTTTGTTAGTTATAATACACTTAGAATGTTATATTTTATATGCTGTATTATTATTTGTACATTATTAAATATAAACAAGTATATTTAGTACTTAACATATTGATTTGCCATTATTATTAATTTTATCATAAAATGAGTAAATGACAAAATTCCTTTTTAATTTTATTTAATTCATTTATCATGAGACACATTCAGAGAATGTGTCCTCTACATCTCTCTCTTTTTCCAATCACAATAAAAAACAGCGTGAATTGAAATAGAAAAACAAAATTCCTCCATTTTTTCAGAAAATAAGAAAATGGAAAGTGAACAAGACGATTTAGCGAATGCGTATTCTCTATTTGCATCCACACCGATTACCGTAGTTAAACATACTCCCTCTGTTTCACTAATAATGTCACCGTATATTTAGGTGTTTGGATTTAGGTGGAGAAAAGAAGTGGATAAAATTGAATGTAGAAAGTTAAAAGTAGAATGAGTGGATGAAAATGAAGGAATCTTACAAAAAATGGAAAGTGTGCCACTATAAAAAAAACAACCAAAAAAAAGTGTGTCAATATTAAAAAAACAGAGGGAGTATATAAATTTCTCCATACCCTAATAATGAAATTCAAATTCAAATTCAAATTCAAACTCAAACTCAAATTCATAATCAAAAGGGTGTAAGAGTAAAACTCAGGGGTGACTCATCTCCGATGGTGAGTCTGACGAAGCGGGCCCACTCCGGATCTGAAAAGCCCTATCCAATACAATTAAATGTGACTTTCCCCCATTATTTTATGAGTCCGTCTCTTGAAAGACGGTCTTTGCATAAGTCATGGTAAGACCAAGGTTTAAAGTGTAAATTAGAAGAAAGGGAGATAAAATTTTTGGATTGCATGATCCGAGTTATAAATTTTATAACTACTACATATTGCATACTAAATGTTTGATATTGCAACTAACACCTTTCACCTTTTATTATTCTAATTAGGCAAAGTCTTGGGAAAGATGGTGTTTTCATACGCTTATGGAAAGACGGAGTTTGATTAGAATAATAAAAGGTAAAAGGTCTTAGTTGCAATATTAAAGTTTTAGTATAAAACATGTAGTAGTTATAAAATTTATAACCCGGTTCATGCAACTCGAAAATTTTATCTTAATTTCTTTAAATTTACACTTTAAACCTTGGTCTTTCCATAACTTATGGAAAGACCGTCTTTCAAGAGACAGACTCTTCTAATTATAACTCATCTTTCCATAAGCCTATGAAAAGACCGTTTTTCCTCACGTTTTACCTTATTTTATTCCGATAAAATATTTGTTGTACCCACAGCAAGCCACGTAAGCCACGTGACCGGTGGCATTAGTTGGCTAGGAAAGGCTCCAGCAAATCGACACGTGTAAGTCTCTTTTTGCAAAAATATTATCTTAATAAGTTTGAATAAATATCAGGAGTGGACAGCAACACCTTCCTCTGCCAACTCACCTAGGACCCACCTTTAAAATGAATTTCATCATGATAAAATAACGAAGCGCATATAAAAATAATCCCAGCTACTTTATATAAGTGTAAATATAACTTTAAAGATTGTATTCTCGTATTGACAAGTCACTTTCAATTATCAACGTGTTATATTTGAAATTATGTGAATTATGTAAGGTTTATATATGCAATTTTCTCAATAACAAATTGACCACAATTATTTTTTACTCAAAAAAATAGTTTTCAGATTATAACAAAATGAAATGTTTGTGAAACATTCAGGTAATAAAAATAACATTAGTCCCTGGTCTCGGTATGAAAGTCACAAGTTTTACCGTTGAAATAATCTACGTGTCTCTTGTTTTTGTCAATTCACAATTGCTTTTAGAATTAAAATATTTTTGAAAAGGTAGCATTCAGGTTCTAACAAATACGACTATCAGACAGTTTTACCGTCATTTAAAAAAAATTATAACGCTCATTGATATGAGCGGGAGAAATTCATTAGGCTCCCCAAACCAAAATAAAGTAACCATAAGAAATTCAGTACATGCATGGTTTTGTCCAAGTATAACTTAGACCCATCAAAAGAATTAATAAGCTACGTAGGATGAAGTGCAAAGTATAGTGGTCGTGATTCCACATCTTTATCCCCCACCCCCTGTGTCGAATATTCACCATCTCCTCATCAACCGGGTGTATATCTAAAGTGTGGAAACAAAATATCCCTTCTTATAAGGAATTTAAGCTCAGGCGAGCTGTTGATTTCCACCATTGTTGTCTCTAATCTTTTCCTAAGAGCTGTTTTTGCCAAGTAGTCAGCTACTTGATTTCCTTCTCTTGGTGTGTGGATGAAAGATGCACCTATTAGATCAGCAAGTTTTCTGATTTTTCTCAGCAAGTGTGTAACTTGCCACGTCTGCTTTTCTATGTGCTTGATGATTCGGAAGGCTGAAAGGCAATCCGTTTCAATGGTGCAATAGATGTTTTCAGTGGCAGCCCACTGTAGACCTGCAACAATAGACAAAAATTCAGCCTCAAGAATGGATGATGCATGACTTGGACGAGAGATTATGTAATGTAGAGAGCCCGTTACGTTCCTTACAACACAACCAAGACCTGTAAAGTTATGTTTAAAGGCTGCATCACAATTAATTCTAAAGCCAGAGTCAGGAGGTTTCCATTTGATGATGGAAAACCTTTTTTTCTTCCGATTCACACGAGGTATCAGACCATGCATTGCATAGTGTAAATCAGAATTTTCACCTAGAATGTTGTTATGAGCAGCATAAAGCAAATTGGATTGATTCACTATTAATCTTCATAGAACTTGGGGACTAGGACTCGCATTTTCATGAATTATCTTATTCCTACATTTCCATAATTCCCAGCAAATAATCATGGGGAGATTAGTGAGTATAGATGCTTTTAATTTTGTTTTGCAGTCCATATTCCAGTAAAAGCAAAGTCTATCATAGACTGAAAGAAAGTCCATGTGTGGTACCTGCATCACTTTATGAAATATATCCCATATTTGGGCTGAGAAGACACACGAGTTGAAGTAATGCGAAAGACTATCAGTGTTTAAACAATGCACGCATTTCGAAGCAAGAGATATCCCAAAAGATTTAAGAATGTTATCAAAAGGGAGTCTATTGTTCAATAGCTTCCAAGTAAAGAAAGATACCTTTTTGGGGATTATTGGATTCCAAACCTTATAAAGCGAGGGTACCTTATTCTTCTTTGGCCTGTGTGTGTGGTATACCGATTTGATTGTGAATTCGCCTGTTGATTGTGGCTTCCAAATAATGATGTCCATGTTCTCACAAAATGAAATCTTTCTGCCTAATATATACAAAATATCCTAGGAGAAGAAATCACTGAAGTATGGGATAAACACTTAAGCATGATTGATGAATTGTTTAACCTACAAGCCATAAAAAAGGGTCTTGATTGTCCCATAGGTTTATCAAAGAACCCTTACTTGTCCAGTTCGAGGCCCAAAAGCTAGAAGAGTCGTTACCAACTAAAATCTGAGAGTTAGTCTCAGCTACAACCATCACCTTTTTTATACCTTTTCCAAGTATCTGATGTTCTAAATCTCTCAGGCGTAGCCACATAAACTTTGACTACAGTGAATCACCTATTTGCATTTTCCACCAGATTTTGGTGGAGAATGAATCTATAATTGTCCTAATCCTTCTAATCCCTAATCCATTTTCTAATTTGGGATATGTTATCTTGTCCCATGAAATCCAGTGTTTCTTGTAGCCAGCCCCATCAACATGTCCCCATAAAAAATAAATTTTACCTACAATGTGAGAAGTATGAGCAGTTAGTGCCCATATATGTTGTGGTATGAATGTTAAAACATGTTGAATTAAAATCATTTTGCCCCCAGTCAATAGCCAAACATTTTTCCAATTAGCTATCCTATCATTTATCCTATCTAGTAGGGAGTAGAAATGCAAATTTAGCTTCCTGCCCTTGAATATAGTAACCCCTAAATATGTAAAGGGTGTTTCACCTTTACTGATCCCAGTTAGTCTTTGGATCTGGTTAGCCTTTGCCACACTTAGCTTACCTGAGTAGTAGCTGCTCTTGGAAAAGTTTATCTTCTGACTAGTACCCCTTTGATAGATGTTGAGGAACATCATTAAGCTGTCAAGGGTTTTCTTGGTGCCTTTGATGAACAACACGGTATCATCGGCAAAAGAAATCTGAGTCAAAGGAACCAGTGATTGAGGATTTCTGAAATATTTCAGATTTCCTATATGAAATTGAATTTTAATGTTCCTCGTTAGTAATTCAGTTAGTATCTTAAAAAGAAAAGGTGATAAAGGGTCACCTTGTTTAAGACCTCTCAAGGGTTTAAAGAAGCCATGTGGTTCACCATTAATTATGACTGAAAACCAAGCCGCATTCAAGTTATTCATGATAAGTTTCACAAGGTGGCCATGGAACCGACGTCTAAGCAGCAATGTATTAAGTATCGACCAAGAGACTCTATCAAAAGCTTTCATCATGTCTATCAAGAGACTCTATCAAAAAAGCTGATTGTTCCTCGGAAATGATAGAAGCCATGACATGTTTTATTCAATCTAGAAGGATTTTTGCCATTAGTTTATTGATGAAATTCGAAAGGCTAATGGGTCTATACTTTGAGAAAGAAGATGGGGTTTTAACTTTAGGAATTAAGGCAATCAAAGTGCTACCTATAGCTTTAGGTATAGGAACCCCAACCTGAAATTCAAGCATAGCTTTCCAAACATCCATATTAATAATATGCCAAAAATTACTGTAGAAAGATCCCGAAAATCCATCTAGACCCGGGGCTGTAGATGAACTAAGGTCAAAAACTGAGTTATTAGTTTCTTGCAAGGTTATTGGAATCATCATTCTCTGGTTTTCATTTTCAGATATTGATGATTCAATTACTAGCAAAAGAGAAGCAGCCTCAAATCCTATTGGATCTAAGTTTTCATCACTTAGAAGTTTCTGAAAGAACTTAACTGCAACATCTGCTATTAAGGGTTGGCCCTTAATCCAGTGATTGTTTTCATCCCTAATCTTAAATATGCCCATTCTAGAATGTTTTTCCTTAAGTGAGTTATGAAAAAAATTTAGAGTTCATATCTCCATCCTTTAGCCATTTTACCCTACTCTTTTGTGTTAAAAATTTATGGTGTTCCAGCAATATTTTATTAAGTTCAGCCATGGCCTTGTTTAGATTGATATTATCAAATATTGCATGTGATGAATCATAAACATGTTCTAGCTAAGTTACTGAGTTTTCAGAATTCTTGACATTATCAAACACATTTCTGAAAACCTCCTTATTTCATACTCTGATTGTTTGTTTAAGTTTTTTTAGTTTTAACGCTAATATGATTTGTCCCTGTTCTTCCATAGGAAGATTCCAACTATCTCTAATCAAATTGTGGAAGTCTTCTCTATGCATCCACATCTCCTGTAATTTGAATTGCTTAGGGGATGGGTTGCATGAGCTAGATATCTCTAATAGCATGGGAGAGTGATCCGAGGTTAATCTATTAAGTATTTGGACAGATGAGCAATTAAATTCATCAAAGAAATTCTGATTGGCCAAAATCCTATCCAGTTTCTTAGAGGTAGGATTAAAAATTCTGCTGTTGCTCCATGTAAAATGATTGCCAACATTGTTTAATTCGTTTAAGGAGTTATTATTGATGAAATCTTCAAAATCTAACATGGAACCTAAATCTGGGCAGCTTGTTCCTGAGTATTCACTTATATTTCTAATGACATTAAAATCCCCTTTTAGGATAACCGGTGATTGATCAGGGATGGGAGAAATTTTAGTAAACAAATCAAATCTCTCAGCTCTAGAATGCGCATATATAATAAATGTGTGAATTAGTTGGTTAGTATCTCCAATTCTTAGAATCACATGAATGTATTGTTGATCCTCACTAACCAGTTCTACTTCAACCCTATGTGAGAAAAATAACCAAATTTTAGGGTGAATCGAATTTAATCCATGCCTGAAGCCTAAGGATTTCTGGTAAGCCAATTTCTGATCATTTTGACCTTTGGGCTCAATAACAGCAAGCAAATCAAGTCTAAGTTTTTTAGCTAAAATTTTCAGTCGTACTTGAGAAGTAGATATCCCTCTTACATTCCAAATAATAATTTTAGCTATCATTTAAAACATTATTTTTCAACGCTAACCTGAAGCTTTTTTTAGAAGTGTTAAAATAGTTTGTTGTACTGCAGTTGACCTAATCAGTTTGTAGTTTTTCATGGCCTGGATCAGTTTCATTGTCCTCATCCCTAAGTCTCCATTTAGCATTTAGAGATTGTTTTTTGAGATTCTTCCGAGCCTGCAACATAGATGAAATGGAATAAGTATCCTGGATACTATTTAGTTTAGATGTAATCAAATGTGGAGAGAGAGTGAGGCTATTTTATTTGATGAATTGAGTATCATCACTGAAGGAAATCCCCTGGATTTCTTTCTCAAGTGAGGAGAGGGCTGTGTTGTATATCCTCTGTTCATATCATTCTTCTATGAGTACCCTCATTTCTTCGGCGTTTTGTTCGTAATCTGAACTAATCATCCACTTTTCATCGTCGTCTGTGAGGTGGTCATCATCCGTTTGAAAATTGATCTCATCTCCTTCCAAATTCTGGTGCTCATGCAGTTCCTTGTTCCTGTTGATGCGAACAATTCCATTTTCAACATGTGTGGGCCCTATATTCTGAGATCCAGTATCCGTGCAATGTTGGTCGTGATTAGCTTGAACAACTAATGGGAGAATCTGCTCAACTTCTAATGGTGAAGATTCTAGAGTATTTCCTTTGAAATTCTGCTTGTGAGATTTTTGAAGAAGCTTGAACTTTAAAATGTGCATGAGCGGGTATCATAGCTAGATATTGGTGAGTCCCTTCTGATGAATGTTGTGGGACTGAAGGTGGTTCATGATGATTTTGTGAATCATCAGAGGTAGAGCAAGATGGTGCATCTTCTAGGACAGAGAATTTATTGGTGGTTGTCAGTGAGATTTTGCTGTTGTTCTTTTGGTGGTTGTCTGGCAGTTTTACCGTTAAATCAACATCGACCCATTCTCACGTACCAATATTTTCCCCATCCATGTTCAAATATTTTTATCAGTTTAGAACATCTTCAATGTAAGCATTACATAGGAAAATCTCTCCAGCAACGTCATATTAATTGACCCTCAATCTCAAAAATTATCTCCAATGCAGGGATCAAATATGGGAGTTAGTGTGATGGGTAAAAAAATCAAAGAAAACACCTCTAATTGAACCTCTATTTTCATAATATTGTATTGAGGACGTCAAGTATACCTAGTCAGCAAAGTTGCCAAAATCACCTATAGTAATTACTCTAAATTCATATAATTTTAGTTTTGTTAGGTAAATATTCATATTAAAACTAAACTATAAATTTAGTTATTTTAGATATTGATCCAATTATATTATTCTATATTTTTATTAAATAAATAAATAATCAATTATAAAATATAAATACTCATACAATTATAAAATAAATAATTAAAGATAATATTCATAGCTTTATATAAAAAGTAAAAAACAATAATGTATATTATTGTGCAAAATTTAGTCCAGAGTAAATGTGTGTGTGCATTATTTTTAAGATCATTGATTAAATTACAAATTCTTGTTTTAAATCATCTAAATTTTGGATGTGGCCATTTTCTAATTAAAATATAATTTGGTTTCATTTTTTAGAACGAGATTGCTGTAATTTTAAACATCTTTTAAATATATGTTGAAACATAGATAATTATAATATAAATTTAAAGATAATAAAAATGAGATTTTTCATGATCGGTGTTACAACGATTAGGCAATCTAACAAGAAAGCTTCTCTAATTATAAATATTTATAAAATGTAAAATAAAATTGGTCCTCTACTATTTGAATATGAATATAATATAGAGTGAATCTAAATAAATACAACTCTTTATTAGCAAATAATAATAAAAATATTTTGACATACCACCGTGAAACTTGACTTACGATGTTTGCATTGAAGATCAAAACTTCACTAGTCCCCATCATCAATACTCATATATCCACATCACAATGATGCGCTATCATAGGCCAAATGGCTCATAGTTTTGTAGATGACACTCCAAACATTGGAGATGCTCTTATAGGTTTTGTTTACTAGCCCTCTAAGTTCTACACTTACCAAATTAACGAATTTTAATTTTAGATTTTCACTAGACCGGGGTGGCGGTTTATCTCAGACGATTTTATTTAAAGCCACTAGTAGGGATAAAATAGTGACTAAATTGTTTTTTTCCTCCAACATATGATGCAATATAATCTTTTGGTCTCCAAGGTCAATACTGTGCTTGTTCGACAACTAACAAATAGAAAATAATTTGTTTGATCTCCAGTGTGGTTCTTAAGGTGGTTTTGAGGTGATTTTGGGGACCAAAATATTGTATAAGATCATATGTTAGAGGTTATAAAACAATTTAGTCCACTGAAAATTATCTTGGAGACCAAACAAATAACTTTGAATTTGTTGGGTACTGAAAAGAAACGGTATTGATCTCGAAAATAAAAAAATAGTATAAAATCATATGTCAGAGAGAAAAAAATAATTTAGTCTAAATGGGTGGATAAAACTTGTCGTAATAATTTAATCGTAACTTATGAGTACCTCCCTTCCCCGTTTAAACTTCAGTTATTATAATATTCTATTCAAAATCAAGGCTGCCATAATAATTTTATTCGTAACTACGCCCGTCCCATAATTATTGACATATTTACTTTTTTAAAGTCAAACTTGATAACTTTGACCTTAAATATAAATTAATATATGTGTAATAAAAATATCATGTGAGATATTGCTAGATTCATCTGAACATCTATTTTCTAATTATCAATTTTATATGTGAAAAAGTTATACGTAGTTAGAGATATTAACGGTCAAACATGATCATTGAAGACTACTTTATCCCCTTTTAAATGTGAATTACTTTATTTAGAAACATGCAAATATAATCATATATAATTGAGAAAATGTAGATATTCTGAGATAATTTTTAGTGCAAATATAACCCTAAAACCATTATTCCGACATTGACTAGCAATTTCCAGCATTGACCGATCGAAAATGGCCAAAATGCCCTTTGGGCCAAATACAAAAATCTAAAAGACAAAAATGCCCCTTGAGCCCTCTGAAACTACCGCCGCCTCCTCTGCCCTCTGAAACCACTGCCGCCGAGAAACCACCGGAAATGACAAAAATGTATATAGCAAGGCTTCGTCCCGAGTTTCGTCGAAGATCTCTTCCTCCACACTTTCCCACTTCCAGTTTTGTTCGTGAAATTCGATTACCATAAATTCTACAAAACCTACGAGAAACACGGGTCTAAGATACTTGACGAAGTGGAGAAATTCGGGCTGAGTCGGGCCGAGGCCTGCCATAGCCTCGTCTTCCTCTCCAGTTTAGCACCTACGACGGCATGAAGTCCTCTTCCCGTGTCGATCAAATGGGTCACCGCCGCCGGTGAGGACCAACAGTGCCGCTTCCAGGGAGAAATATGGGCCGTCGTGAAAGAACATAACGGCATCACATTCTCCGCCATAGGCAAAATGGAGTTGATCAACTCTGTCGTCTATGGAACCATGCGAATCGAGTTGCTGGTGCCGTTCCAGTACGCCGCCACACCGCCTCCACCACCAATACATCGCCATGTCACCTCACCGAAAAATGCTGATTTACCACCCCTCTGAAACCACTGTCGATGTCATACCCTATCCCCCACTGTTGTCATCCTCCTTCCCTAACCTCCACCACCAACGAAAACCCTAGTCACAGATCTGTCCCAGCCGATTGAACACCCCACCTCCTAGCGCCATCGAACACCCCACCTTCCCCCACCGCCGCTCAGCCCCACGCCCGCACAGACCCTAATGTCAATAAGCCAAGTGCAAAAAATTGAGATTCGCACCTAAAATCAAGAGCTTCATCCCTCAGAATCTCACCGGAAATCGATATCTAGGCCACAGAATGAAGTTTGAGCAGGAGAAATCCACCGTCGAAGAAAGAAACGAAGAGGAGAAACAAAGAAAAGGAAGGGCGAAGGGGAAAAATAATTTTAATGCCTTTTCTATTTTTTTATTTTTTTACAAGGGGCAAATTAGTATTTTCAATGAATGCTAGCATTGAATTGTCGAAAAATGTTATATTTGCATATAACCTAAATATCCAGGGTTATATTTGCATTTTCAATTATCGTAAGATTATACCTACACTTTCATCAATTATATATGGTTATATATGCACTTGCTCTACTTTATTTTTTTAGTCGAAAGCAAGCACACGACAATAATTTAGGTCTCATAAGTACTTCTTTCATCTCTTTTCAATATCAGCTACATTATTTTTTTATTCAAAACTGGTTAATTTTGACCTGAAATTTCTGTAAACATACAAGTATTAATATAAGGGCATTGCTATATCACACCCTGTATTTTACTAGTTTACGCCCTAATACGTATATACATGTATAATACTAATATTAAGATTTTAAAATAAAACAAAAAGCAAAATTAAAAATAAAAAAAAACAAAAAAAAAACCACCGCCGTCGCTGAAGCTGTGCGCCACCACCACCGCCGCCGCCGATCTCCGCCGCTACCGTGCGCTAGCGCCGCTGCCGTGCACCAGCGCCGCCGCTGCCACCACCTTTTTCTCTTCTTCTTCGTCTTCTCCAGCAGTCTCCGTCGTGTGCCAACGCCACCACCGTGCCTCCTTCTTCCTCAGCTCCACCCGCCGTCCTCATCTTCTCCAGCTCCTCCCGCCGCCGTCCCTCCTTCTCCTTCGCCCCGTCGAACAAAATCCTAGCCCCTTCGTCTCTCCTCTTTCGTCCCCTCGAGCGAAACCCTAGCCCCGCCGTCCTCCTTGAAGCGGCGGAGAAAGGCTCTTGAAGCAGCGGTAGAGAAGCGGCGGAGAAGCGGGAGGGCGAATCGGGGTTCGGGGAGAGAGCTCGGTTCGCCACTGGCCGAGGAGAACGGGAGCGAGCCCGGTTCGGTGAGGAGAACGGGAGCCGGTTCGGTGAGGAGAATGGGGCCCGGTTCGTCGAGGAGAACGGGGCCCGGTTCGCCGAGGAGAACGGGGCCCGGTTCACCGAGGAGAACGGGAGCCGGTTCGCCAAGGAGAACGGGAGCTGGTTCACCGAGGAGGGTGGGTTCGCCACTGGCCGAGGAGAACGGGAGCCCGGAGTGAAGGAGAGAACGGGACTTGGAAAATCACGAGCGGGAGCGGCGGAGATCGGAGTGGAGAGAACGGAGGTGGGAGAGTGGAAGTCGAAAGCTCCCGCAGCGTCGCTGGAGAGGGAAGAGGAACGGCGGAGAAGACGAGGTGCACGGCAGCCGAACGGCCGGAGAGGACGAGCGCGCCGCCGCCGGAGGAGCGAGTAGTTCTCCTCTAAAAATGGAGAAGCCACGCCGGAGAACGGACGGGAGAGAAGGAGAAGGCCCGGGAGAAGAAAGGTCCGGTCCGAGTCCGCCGCCGCCGCCGGAGAAGGTCCGCCACCAGAGAAGCTCCACCGCCGTGAAAGCTCCGCCGCCGGAGGAGCCCCACCGCCGGAGAAGTTGCGGCACCACCACTTCCTACCGCTGTTAATTAACATTAAAAGCTGTCAATTAACATTAATTTCACCATTAATTGTCACTGATTGATAATTATTAATTAAGATAATATCCTTAATTATTATTGTATTACAATTTCATTTAAATTAATATTAATATATATAAGTATTTATATTGTATAAATACATGGCGTAATTAAGTAAAATATAGGGCGCGATATAGCAATTCACTAATATAATCACAAGATAAGTAGCTGAATATGTAATTTTTTTACTATAATTATTGTTTTTTTAAAAATGGGACAATGTACAGCTCATCTTAACATTAAGAATTTCATTATTTGTTTTTTTCGGTCTTCTTTTCCACCAAGAAATACGTGAGCATACTAGTTGATGCCAAATGGCAAATATCCTACTCCGTATTTTCTACCCGTAGACAAATACGTACACACGGAATCTGGTCATTTCTATACGGACACGTGTCCGTGACGTGGAATTGCGCCCCTTTCTCTCTCCTTTTCTTCGGTGTTTTTAATATTTTTGGTTTCCAGTGATTTGCTGTTCCTCTCTTATTAACCTCCGTCTTTTCCCGGAGCTTTTTATTTTCAGAAAATGCGGGAGTTTTGAAAGAATAGTAATTCATAATTTCAGCTTTCAAGAAATAAACATACCCTTTTTCGTGTTTGAATTTCTCCTGCCTTTTTTCCGCGTATTGGGTTCTTCCTGTTGCTGTTTGAGGTGCGTGAAAAGTGCGGTTTCTGAGCTTTCTGTGTGGGTTTTTTGTGGAAATAATTGTTGGTTTTTGTGTAAGTTTTGTTTTTTTGGCCTGACGAAGTTGAATTCATTCGTGGGATGGGACTGTAAGTTTTTTTCTTCCTGTTTTGTTGGAGAGAGATGAGGTTGGATGATTCTTGTGTTATGGAATTGATTTCTGGGATTTCCCCCCTTAAATGTATGATAAATATGGTAAAAATCATGACTTGTTTGAGTGAAGTTATGGTTTAGAATCCTGGATTGTTATATGGAAAACTGGATTTACAATATAGAGGTTTCATGGGAACTGAAAGTTTAAGAGTTTTCTTCAGTCCTTGGTTTTTAGCAGCCTGTATTTGATTTAATGCTGTTTAAGTTGAGATTTGTGAGAAACCCTCCTTTATGGGATTCTGAAGCGAGATTGTTGCTCTGAGTAGTAAGATTTACCTGTTGATTAGCTGAGGAATTAGGTTATGGGAAGGGATCAGGGATGTATTAGATCTCACCTGAGGCTAGTTTTTCTACTACTTTTGGTCTGTCAATTGGGAAGGAAGTTGTTTGTTTTCGTTTCTGCTAGGGGAAAATTGTGATGATGATGCAGTTGAAAATGCGCTTCGGTGACCTATTTCAGTTTTGCGTTACCTGAGCTAAGCTAAGCTGAGCTGAGCTGATCTGTTTCTGACTGGCTGCGTGAATTTAAATTTTTGGCTTTTGATTAGATCAGCTTGGGACATGTAGATTTGTGATGCGGAAATGGTTTGCGCGTTCATTGTAATTTTCTGAAATTGGGTTTTTCTGTGCACTTCTGCAAGTAGATATGCATTCTTGTTGTGGATAACCAAGGAGGTCAGATAGGTACTGAATAGTTACCTTGTTTGTAGTAGTTGCTAATCATGATGACCCGTGTGTTGACCTTAAACTGAAGGTTCATGTGTTAGTTTCAAAGGTGATGTATGTTTTAGGATTAGTTTTTTCAAAAAAAAAAATAAATTCACCGTTTCCTGCTTCTTGACTGAAAGAAATCATGTCTTTTATGCATCCTCTGGGGGTGTTTCTGTTTCACTTTGCTTCTCTCTCTTTGGTAACTTATCATTGTATGCGCAACTAAGTTTTGTTTTTGCGGGTTGTTCTTTTCAGGCCACTCATCTGTTCTTTTGTTAAATTTACTGGTAGTTGGTGTGAAGCGATGGGAAACAGTGAGGATCCAAAATCACCCAAGTCTGAGAAGTCCTCTTCCCCAGCTCCGGTAATCTGTGTTAATGTGACATTCTTTCCCTTTGAGAAAAATATGCCTGTATCTTTACTAGGATTTAATTGTGATTTTCTGTTTTTTAAAATTTGACAGGAACAGGGTCAACAGAATAATAATGTCCAATTCTATCCCGATTGGGCAGCAATGCAGGTTCCCCCTCGATCCTTGTAGTTCATAGTTTCTTTCTCTAACAATGGTCTTTCCGAGGTGTGGTTGTATAACTTATAGTTCGATATCCTTTTATTAGGCATGCTATGGTCCTCGACTTCCTGTACCCCCGTACTACAACTCTGCCGTTGCATCCAGTCACCCCCCTCATCCTTTTATGTGGGGACCACCACAGGTGCTTTGTTCTCTTAAGAAAGTTATAGTGCTATTTGACAAATCTTTTTGTGCTCTCTGTCTCTTTGTTTCAAAAATACTTGTATCATCATATAATGACTGTTCATTTAATCCATTTCAGGCTATGGTGCCACCATATGGCAATCCTTATGCTGCGTTCTATGCTTCTGGAGGTGTTTATGCTCATCCCGGGGTTCCTCTAGTAAGTATTTAGTCAGTACATTTCACATTTATTTTATGCGTATCTTTGGATCTGTAATGAGCTGGATATAATATGGAAATTTGTACACGATTTCACTGAATGTAGTAGTTCATCGAAATCAGGATTCTGCCTAATATGATCGTCTTTTTGGTTTGTCCCCCGTCTACAGGGTGCACATCCAAATGGTCATGTAATTTCGCCATCTGCTGCTGTGACTGAAGCCACAGTAAGCTTTCTTTGCTCTAAACTGATATCCGTTTAACTTTTTAACTGTCGATGGGATCACAAGTGTAGGATACTGGAATTAACTCTGTCCTATGGCTTAGGCTGGGGTTCCTTTGAGCATCGATGCACCTGCCAAGTCTGCTAAAGTGAATGCAGACCAAGGGCTTATGAACAAATTGAAAGGGTTTGATGGGCTGGCGATGTCAATAGGCAATGGCAATGGTGGCAGTGCTGGTGCTGTAGCTGATAACGGTGTTTCACAAAGGTTTGTGTGTATCATGATGATATCGTTTTTGGCTATATTCTTTGACGACGTGTGAAACTGACTTTCCTGTCTGTGGATTTGCATATAGCGAGGATACTGATGGTTCAAGTGATGGAAGTGATGGCAATACTGCAAGAGTGCGTCAAATTAGGAATAAGCGAAGCCGTGAGGGAACTCCTGATGATAGTAAGTGCTGTCATTA
The DNA here is from genome assembly GCA_037428765.1 of Rubia yunnanensis. Lineage (NCBI taxonomy): Eukaryota > Viridiplantae > Streptophyta > Magnoliopsida > Gentianales > Rubiaceae > Rubia > Rubia yunnanensis. The sequence continues at coordinate 910,622 of CM075063.1, read as the reverse complement.
GACTTGTTACCTAACTATCTGATCAGAGCACACACGGGCTTAAGTTTCTAGTGTTTCGTCTATTCTCACTAAAATACATTCTCATTTTGTATATCTCGACTTTTGGCAAAATCCAGTGCATTTTTACTTAGTTAACTTTCTTCCAATGTACTTCAGCTCGAGAGGGCAAGTCTGTGACTCCAAAGAGTACAGTTCACTCCGGCGATGCCAAAGGACCTTCTTCCAAAGTGAAGTGCACGGTGGTTGCTCCGGGTAGTGATACCGACAAAAGCACAGGGGATGTGTTTTCTCCTAAGATGACTACAGCTCTTGAACTGAGGAACTCTTCTGGTGGAAATTTGAATTCAGGCCCTGTCGGTGATGGCTGGTTGCAGGTTAGTCTTAGCCTCAACCTCACGTCGTTTATAACTACCACGTCACTTATATTTTAGTTAGGTTTTCTGTTCCGATTGCCTTTTTAAACAAGCGTGTGGGATTCGTTATTGTTTTCAGAATGAGCGCGAGCTTAAGCGCGAGAGGAGGAAACAGTCAAACCGGGAATCTGCCAGGAGGTCAAGAATGAGGAAACAGGTAACTAATCATGATTCCAAGATTCAACTTATTTGTTGCTTAGTTACATTTACACATCGTCATAAACAATTAAATACGCATCTTTTATAACCTCAGGCCGAGGCTGAGGACCTAGCTAAGAAAGTTCGTGCTCTGGATTCCGAGAACCTGACTCTTAAATCCGAGATGAACAAACTAACGGACAATTGCGCGAAACTGAGGGTTCACAATGCTGCTATGCTTGTACAGCACTTCTCCTTGTTTCTTCCAATTCTAGTGTCAGAAAGATTGTTGTTTTACTTCCCCTCCTGAATCCATAACACCAATATATCTTGACAGGAGAAACTGAAAACTGCGCGACTAGGTCCCGTGCAACCTGTTGGTACCGTGAACCTACTGTCCCGAGTAAACAACTCGGGAGCCACTGCTGACAGAACCAATGAGGAGGGTGAAGGGTACGAGAACTCGGGTTCCCGGGCAACCAAGCTTCGCCAGCTACTGGATGCGAGCCCTCGTGCAGATGCTGTCGCAGCCAGGTGAACCGGGGCTGGGGCTCGGGTTCATGACAAGTAAATTGCTGATTTTGGCATAATTGAAGTCCAAGATTGCAAAACTGACACTATTAAGGAGGGTGTAAGAGATGGTAAGTTGCACATAAAGATTGAACTGAATCCAAATGTTGTTTGCCTTAGTGTACCTGTGCTATTGACAGCATTGAGTTGTATTTTTGAATTCAGAATGCTGGTATGGCCGCTACAACTGGTAGCTTCATGTGAATCATTTAACTTATTAGTCCTTGTTTTGGGCTTGTAATCTCATACTTTTGATTATATTATATATTGTGCCTATGGCTTGTTGTCAAAAGTATATTTGTGGATTATACCTGTAGATTGCTAAATCACATCCTCTATACCTTACGTTTTGTATTTTTAATTTTTAATTTTTTTTTTGTATTTTGATAAATAACTCTAAATTGCTTATTTATTTTTTCCCGATTTTCAATGAGAAGGCTTGACCGAATTACGTACAATAATTAGAGAGGGTTCGCCAGTGGTAGGAGAGAAAGCTGGCGGCGCAGCTGAGCTCTGGTGAAAGTGCATGACGTTTGGCGTGGATGCAGCGTCGATGCTGACAGCGTTTGGCGTGAAGGTGGAGTTCGAGGAGGATGAGGGTGGCGTTGGGATCACACGCTCTTCGTCCCCAACGGCGGTGCATTCTCCAAGTCGTAATTGAGGTGTTTTCCGGCGAGGGCGAGGCAGAGGACAGGGTGGTCGAATTTGATGAAGAAGATGAGGCTTTCTCTGAATGCGGTGGTGATGTGGTGTTAATGCGATGGTAACAGCTTGGTCTGTGAAGAGCTTAATCGATCTACAGTTCATCTCCCGTTGGTCTGTTCACGAAAGTTAGTGGTGGAGATGACTTGGTGATGACTGAAATTCCCGGCGAAGGCACGACGGAGTTCGGCGAAGGAGAGGCAGAGTTAGGTCCTCCGCCGTGGAAGGTGGTGGTGGACCGGTGGCGGCGGAGCAGCGGAGGGGTGGACTAATGGTGGTGTTCAACGGACTGGGGTGGTGGGCAGGGGTATTTTTATCTTTTAAACTGTTGCTTTAATCTGAAAGGGCAGTTTGGTCATTTTCGACAGGTCAATGGCCTGAATAATGAGTTTAGGGTTACATTTGCACTTATGTATAATAGTTAGAGTTATATTTGCACTAAAAAAAATTCAGGGTTATACTCCAACATATAGGGTTATATTTGCATATTACCTAAAATCATATTTAGAAAATTTATGTTAAAACAAAAGTTTGCCAGCTGTCGATTGGTAGAGTTCGTGAGATAGCTTTGCGACGGGGTGGGGCTGGCTGGTGGTGTTGGTGACTTTGCCTGGAGTTTCGCGACGGATGGGAGGTTCACAATGACTAAGATACAGGTGGTGCAGGTGACAGATAGGAGCAAGAGGGGTGTGGTGGTTATGGTGGGTGGTGATAGCAAGAGGGGAAGGGGGCATAGTTGGTTTTTTGCTTCAAATTTAAAAAATTAACATTTAGTATTATATGGTTGTATTTGTACTAGGGCGTAAGGTCATAAATTAAGCCTCCCTGTGGACAAAATATTGGAAAATACCGTCTTTTCATAGATTTATGGAAAAACGTGATTGAATTAGAATTTTAGAAAGTCAAAAAGTTTTATTTCCAATATTTAAAATTTATTATGCAAGGTGTAGTGGTTATAACTTTATGATTCGATTAATACAACCCAAAGATTTTATCTTGGTTTCTTCTAATTTGCAGTTTAAACATTGGGTTTTCCACAACTTATGAAAAGACCGTCTCTCAAGAGACGGACTATTTTTTGGGAACATAACTAAGTTAATTCCAGAAAACATAAATACAACCTAATATTATAACACCAATTCTTGTTTAGACAACTCAAATTTTAGCCAGAGATTATTATGCAACTATTAAACATTTTAACTGGGATGAAGTTCTTTTTAAAAACTGTAAATAAATTTGAGAATGATGAAATCTTGTGTTTACTTTTGCATAAACGTCGCTGTCTAAAGTTTAGCTATCTCACATGAACCATTTCATAGTACAAACTCATATTATTATCAATAAAAAACATGAGATATCAACATTACTTCACCCAAAAATGTTCCACGATAAAAAAAATCCAAAAGCCAAACTGATAATCAGAAGCCTCTTTTATGACCAATCTACAACTACTTATATGAACACTTACCTTTATCTTCTCCATCATCATCATTTTCTTCTCGGGCTTTCAGTATATGGCAGGTTTTATTTAAGTTTTTGATGTAGGGTGGAGCTGATAGATGTAAATATGTTATAATTCAGAATTAACGGTTAAATATGATTCTTAAACAGCGTAATAATGATTGTGGTGCAAATAAAGTTGGGACGAAGTGAGTAATATATATTTTGATTAGTATGTTGATACATCTTCTCTGCTCATGTTTGTTGGAGAGAAAAGAAATGATGTCGCAGTGTGCAAAGATTTTAGAGCAAAGTACATATATAACGCTATATTATTGACGAAAGTGCAGATATAACCATGTGATAATTAAATGCAAATATAACCATAGATATTTAGGTTATTGCAAATATAACCTTTTCTGGCGGATTTTAGATCGGAATTTGGTGAAAAGTCGATTTTACCCCACTGAAAAAAACAAATTAATTTACTATTTTAACCCCAAAAGTTCTAACCCAATTGATTCTTCTTCTCTGGATCATCTCTTCTCAAACTTCTATTTCCGCCCCAATCTTCTCTAACTTCTCAAACTCATTGTACTCCCTCTTCACCATCCCCTGACTTCTGTGAAAAGTACGCCTCCAGATTCCGCAGCTCGATGAACGGTGAGAATCGGCCCGAGATGTCGGAGGACGAGGAGCGCCTGCCAGCGCCGAATCTTGTCAGTGCCACCAAGCCCCGCACCACCACCACCACCGCCGCTGACCTCGGCTGCTACATCACCCCCAACCCAGATCAAGTCCTCGAGAATGTGCTCGAAAACGTCCTCTGCTTCCTCACCTCATGCCACGATCGCAACGCCGCCTCCCTCGTCTGCAAGCCCTGGTACTGCGCCGAGGCCCTCACCAGATCCGACCTTTTCATCGAAAACTGCTAAGCCGTCACTCCTCGCCGGGTCACCAACCGATTCAAGTGAGTCAAGTCGTTCGCTATCAAGGGCAAGCCCCGATTTGAAGCGGTGTTTGAGGACAGCAAGATCTGTGATGCATTTTACGGTGCAGAGCTTTGGGAGCTGGTCCAGGAGTCATGAAAAGGCGGACTAGTTGGCGGGTGATGGAGACGGAGGTGGAACCTTAGCGGTGATAGGTGGTGGTGGACCCGTGGCGGCGGAGCAGCGGAGGTAGTGCATGGCGGATGCGGGTTGATGGTGAGGCGAGGCTAGGATGGGTCTCGATATCCGGCGCTTGGCTGAGCGTCGCCGAAAATTGTGACCGATGGTGGCGGAGGTGGCATGGGGGTGGCGAGCAGGGAGAGGGGTTGGTGGTGGTGGTTGGCGGAGTTGAGAAGGAAACAAGGCTAGGGTTGGTTGATGGTGGAGCTGAAGCAGTGGTGGCGGCGATGCAGTGAAGGTGGAGCCGGAGCACTGGTGGTGGTGATGGATTAGTGGGTGGTGGTGATGGATTAGTGGGTGATGGGTAGTGGTGGATTGGTGGTGGGATGACTGGGCTGATGGGGCTGATGGGCTGTGGTGGTGGCAAATTGGTGGTGGGATGGCGGGGCCGGTGGTAGAGCCGGGTTGTGGGGGACATTTTTATTTTTTAAAATGAGAAAGTCTTATGAAAGGTGGCATTTTCATAAGTTTGGACAATTTTTAGGGACATTTGCCTTAAATTTTATAATTTTTTAATAAAATTTAAATATTACATTAGTAATAATATGTATTTGAATGTGAAAATATAAAAATATATGATATAAAAAAATATTTTTAAATTTTTTAAATTTGTTTGTAATTTAAGAAATGCAGTGTATAAGGTAAGAAATAAGTTGCTTGTCCATAAGTTTATGGATTTGCTGCCTGTTAGGAGAACTACTCTTTTAAAATTTAGTATTATGTTAGAATGATATTTTGGTTATTTTTTATCGGTCAATAGTCAAAAATGGTCCGTCAATGTTGAAATAATGACTTTAGGATTATATTTACACTTATGCATAATAGTTAGGGTTATATTTGGACAAAAAAATAACTAGAGTTATATGAATCTGTATTTTTTCCAATACATATTGCTATATTTGCGTATTACCCAAGATTTTATTTCAATTCAAGATTCTCTTGCATTTGAGGCATTTGAGGCATTTGAGGTCAGGCTTTTTAAGCAATAAATACCCTTTTGAAGCCCAAAAGCCTCCTTGTTCAATTTCCTTATGGTAATTTTCAGTATTCTGTGATATACAAGAATCCAGTAAAAGTGAAAGAGTCCGTCTCTTGAAAGACGGTCTTTTCATAAGTTATGGAAAGACCAAGGTTTAAAGTGTAAATTAGAAGAAATTAAGATGAAATTTTCGAGTTGCATGAACCGGGTTATAAATTCTATAACTACTATATGTTTCATACTAAAACTTTAATATTGCAACTAAGACCTTTTACCTTTTATTATTTTAATCAAACCCCGTCTTTCCATAAGCCTATGGAAAGACCGTCTTTCCCAAGAATTTGCCAAAGTGAAATGGGCTGATAAAGTAGAAATGCCAGCATAATTCGATTCGGACCAGTAAAATAGATCGACTTGGACCGAAAAATAAAGACCTAAACTGAATCTATGGAGTATGAGAATCCACAGTGTCCCTCCATTCAATTATTTTTAAGATTGCAGATTCTGGCCTGGCCCAGTTTAAAAAAAAAGTTTAATTGAAGTATTAAAGAGTATGTATCTTGAAAGACAGGTCTTTCCATAATTTACGAGAATATTAAAGTTTAAACTGTAAACTAGAATAAATAAAGATTAAATTTTTTGTTGCATTAATCGAGCGCCATCCGTCCCATCCGTCCCATCCATCAGCCAAGCCCACCCACCCCACCGTCGGACCTTTATCGCCACGCCCACTAGACGGTGCGGTGGGTGAATAGTGCTCGCAACGACGCTCGGTCCTTCTGAGTGTCAGTGTCTGATTGCTCACTCCAATATTTGATTCATATTGCGAGTGGCTACCTCTATTGCTGCCAGACCTCCATGTCAGCTGACCGCACCAACCGCTATATCCCCATATCTTTTCTTTACGTCGTCGAATTTGAATGCCCTTTCTCTTAGGGTAGGAAGACAAGCTTGAATTAAGGTCTATTCTCTTCGACTAAATAAACAAAGTTGGACTAACTTTATTTTTTTGTTGAGCTCTTATTTGAAATATTAGTAACATCTCTCGTTCCCAAAGTCTTTTCATTCCACCATGACGAATTGTTGAACTCTTATTGTTAATCTACCACTTTATACTAGGGGTGGGCGAGGGGGTGCTAGCGCCACCCCTGGAATCCGGTGGCGTGAAAATTAGCCCTAGGGCACCACCGGAAAACTTTGTTCCGCCCCCCTTCAGTATTTGTTCAGTCCACGTTCCTTCTCGGCAAATTGGAGAAGACGACTCTATTCTGTTCTTGCTTTATTTTATTTTAACCTAACAATCAAAACGACGTCGTTTTGGTTTAAAGGGAACGACGTCTTTTTGTATTTTACAGGGCAAAAAATGAAGAATTGAAATAATGACTATGTGCCTCTGTTTTGCAGGCTTACAGTTGTAGCCTTATAGCAATTTAAAAAAATTGGCAGAGAAACATGAGCAAACATTTTATGAAACACAACTTTTCTGTTACAAGTAATTACAAGACGAACCATTAAAGTACTCAGCTTTATGTGATAAACAAACGCACACTATTATTCCCACTGCACTCAAAATCCCAAATATGAAGCCTATCCATCAAGCATTCGCTACAGCTCCACCATTGGGATGTAGGACCTGGCCACTCATGTAGGAGGAGCACTGATTGGAGGCAAGAAAGACATAATAGGAGGGACAACTTCATTAGGCTGACCAGCCCTTTTCATGGGCATTTCACTCCCAAAGCTCTTAACTTCATCTTCAGTGAAGGAAGCCGGAACCAGAGGCGTCCAGATCGAGTCGGGGACCAAGCCGTTCACCTGAATTTTCTTCTCTTCCAAGTGCAAAGAAAGTGTTTGAGTAAGCGCAACAATTGTCCCTTTCGTAGATGTGTACTCAAGTAGCTTAGCATGTCCCTTGTATTATTAGGTATACACTGTTTCTAATTAATCTAATCAATTCAATTGATTGCAATTGGATATAAATAGTCTTGATTGGCTATTAATTGATTTATGATTGTGATTTGTTTACTAATTCATTATAATATCTTTTTAATTGATTAATTAACATGGTATAATATCATTACAAAATTATTTTAATTTGAATGATTACACATTGAATTAAGCATTTAGAGAAAAGTATTTATTTGAGCCTATCAAATTAAGTGCTCAAAAATAGTTTTTCACTAGCGTAATTCAATCATCCCTTAAATTATGTCCTAGTTTCACCACCGACTTTATCATTTGTAACGTAAGAGAAAATATACCATGAAGAAAAACAATAATACTAGGCCACAAACGGTGGCGGGCGGCCATGTTGAAGAATGAAGATGCACACGTGAAATCGCCCAAGAATTCCGGCCGTACTACGTACTTCTTACACCATTGACCTAGTATTCAATTCCCCGTCTATCCCGAGGTTTAAGGAAAGGGAAATTGTCAGGAAATGCGGTATTTCTATAAGTTTATGTATAGTATTTAGGGGTATTTGTCTTAAATATTGTAATTTTTTATAAAATTTAAATAATGCATTTTATAGGTTAAAACAAGTAATAGTATGTATTTGAAGATGAAAATATATGATATAAAAAAATATTTCCAAAAATTTTAAATTTTGTATGTAATTTAAGAAATGCAGTGTATAAGGTAAGAAGTAAGTGGTCTGTCCATAAGCTTATGAACATGCCGCCTGTCAGGAGACCCACTCTTAAGGAAATACAATGTTTAATTAGAATAATAGAAAGATAAAAGATTTTAGTTTCAATATTAAAAATTTATTATGCAACGTGTAGTAGTTATACGTTTATGTCCCAATTAATGCAATTCGAAAATTTTATCTTTATTTCTTCTGATTTAGAGTTTAAATCTCGATCTTTCCATAAATTATGGAAGGACCGTCTTTCAAGAGACATACTCTTCTTTCATCCATAATAATATTTTATATGGTTTAAAATTATCAATATTAATCAATATCATAACACTTTCTAAAATAAAACTGCATTCCAAAATGTTTGGTGATATATTCAACGATGTCTGCTCCAAGAGCCCATCATTGATTGGTTAGTCTTTCACAAATAAATAGTACCAACTCATTAGTTAAAAAACACCTTCACATTAAAGATTGGTTCTTAAAACTCCACAATTAGTGGTCCTCCTTAAATAAGGAGTGCTCCTTATAAGAGCAAGTCCAACAGTTTCCCTATAATAGGGATTTTTATTGATTATATGGATTCTACATGGTTTTTCATCTCCAGCAACTTCCCTAAAATATAGATTTTGATGAGAGAAAATATTTGCGTCCCTATATTTGTAGAAAGAGAAAACTATTATAGGGAATGGAAATTTAATGCAATTCCAATTGAATGCATCAAATCTTAATATAATATTCATTCTTCTATTAAATTTAGGTCTCATGTTTTTTTCATATTTTTTCCTACTATAAAGTGCTTCGACTTTCAACAAATTTTTTATAGAGAAAACTACTATACTCTGGAGCTCGGGTAGGGCGCGTCTTTACATACTTTTTAAGGGTTTTGCCAATAATGATTTGATGTGAATAATGATTTATTTAGAGGGTTGAAATTTCTCCTTTGTTTATATTTTATAGTTTCAATAATTCTAACGTTTAGGTTCAAATTTGTCATATTGAATGTTTTTAAAAGCTAATTATTAATTTTTATTATATAAACATGGTCCACAACACCACATCATTGATACCGTAATCAATTAAAATGAGTCATCGTTACAAAAAGTAGGTTAGACAAAAATATTTGTTTTTTAAAATTTATTTTTTGCTTCTTTGGAAGAAAGAAATACCAATGGAATGTTGAATGTAAATTCTTGTTCCAGGTTTAGTAGATAATGAATAGATTGAGCGTAAATTTTAAAGTAGTATAATTCAAATATGAGTATGATAAAAATATGGAAAACTTTGTTGAATTTTTTTAGTTGTCTTTTTATTTCAAATTGAATGAAAATAAGAAAAAAGAAACAAAGAATATTAGTTTCTAATTAATATCTAACTTCTAGTTTTCAATTTATTATATTGATTGTTATTAAAAAGTAACCATTAATTTTTGTATATATTTTGGAGTGATTTAAAATAAACTCTTAGATTTAAATTAAAAGACAACTATATTGTATTAAATGCTAAATCCTGCAAAATAGGGAAACTGTTGGAGTTTAGTCTAAAAAATACAGGGAATATTCGTTTTCATTGCCTATCATAGAGAAAATTTTAGGGAAGCTGTTGGACTTGCTTTAAGGAGCTACCATTGTGGATGCTCTAATATATCCTTAAATCGATTTTAGCGCTAAAACTTATGTGAGAGTATTGACACTTACTCAAGTATATAGGTTTATATTGACAATTGATGTATTCATGGGAGTTGACTAATTGATGAAAGTGCTTATATAACTCTTAGACAATATTTCCAGCATTGACCTCACGTAAAATGACTAAAATAACCTTTAACCTAAATTCTATAAGTGTTGGGATGCTCTTAGACCACCACTGCCTCGCCTCCACCCGACCACCACCACTACCACCTCTTCCCGCCTCTACCCAACCACCACCACTACCACCTCCAACCACCCCTGCCACCACCCCCATCCCCACCAGCCACCCTCGCCCACCACTCTCGGCAGCATAGATCTAAACCCAGTCTTTGTCACCATCCACAACCCCATCCACTCCAGCCACCCCTGGCGTCATAGATCTGAACGACATCGACAAGTGAACGACGTCACTGTTACCTCCAATTCCATGTCGTCGACTTTTCGGCTCTCCAATAGCGGTAATTGCTTCCAAGCTCCCTCCATCACACTCCCACCACCTGTCCACGACCCTGTCCCTGCCCTCGCCATAGCCAAGTCCACTCGAAGGGATGACCGCACCACGCTATACTCGCATTTGGAAGAAGGTGCATTTAGATTCAGAATCTTTGAGAAAGTGGCAGAGAAGAAGAGAAGGAAATGAGAAAAATAGGGTTAAGGGTATCACAAAATTCTTACTCCCTATGGTCCTCTAATTATGTCCCCCTTTCCTTATTGGGATGATTTTTTTATTTTGGCCCCTTCTTCTTTGGTAAATACTAGATTATTTTCATCCACACATCTTACTTTTTATACTCCCAATTCAATCTCCACCTCTCCTTTCTCTTTTCAAAAAAAATTTGTGCCATTTTCATGAGGCCATGTATATTAGACCAGGGGGAGTATATATTTTTTCCAATGGGGTAAAACATAGTCAAGAAAGTTGACCAACAAATATACAGATTCGACTGGGCCAGAAGGAGTACATTATTCTATCATTATTGTCAACACTTATCCAATTAAGAGTGTGTTTAATAGGGTTTATAAGTGTGTTGCTGGTAAGCAAAACACCTTTTTTATTGTTTGGTAAACCGGTAAAAAGATGTTTATTTAAGAAGCAAAAACTATTTTTTGGAGAAAAATAAAATCTGATCTCTCCCTATTTTCAATAAAAGTTAAAATAAGTCAAAACAAGTCAATTTTATTTACAAGTACAGTTCTACCGAACACATCTTAAATTAGCTACCACTTCGAAACTATTTCTAGGATAGGGAGAAAGTAGTTGGGCATTTGTCTGTTCTTAATTTAAGCTCTGACAACTGTACTTATATTTAATGGTTGGTTCCGGGTTTAAGTCATGATTTTATTAATGACTTTTATTTTGATTTTCTAGATTACATGTAGTTTATAAAAGTGTGATCCGATTTCATCGATAATATAATAGTTTACTGGATTCCAATAAATATAGTGTATGTAATTTATTTGATTTAATGTAATGTTCCCCTCAAAAATACCTCAACACAAATGAGATGTGATTTTTTATAAAAATTCAAGACAAAATAAAATAGTACTACTAACTTAAATTACATTTTAAACTACTATTACTAACTCAAAAAACCACCAAATTTCAAGAAAAGAGAAGAAACTTCAGTTCTTATCCCGGACACGAGGAGAGAGAACGCCCATGGGCCATGTCAGCATCAACAAATTTAAAATTAATTTGTCTGAATCTATCCCATCAGGTCGGTCCCACCCTTTTTCCTAAATCTTGACCATTTTTGTACAAATCTCGTACCTTCACGAATTAACCAAATAAATAAATGGAGTTTTAATCAATGTAAATACATTTTTCTTAAAAAAATGTTAATAAACCATCTAAACAACAATTAATTAAATGCATTATTACAATTCAATCGTTCACTTAAAACTACAGTTACTCCTTTCTGTTCACTAACATTATTTCACATATTTTTTGATATTTGAATTTAGAATAGGAAGAACTAACTGTGAAAAATGTATTAAAAGAATAAAAAGTAAAATAAGTAGATAAAAATAATTTAGAATTTATCAAATAAGGGACAAGCCAATATAAAAAAATCATCCACAAAGGGAAGCGAGCCTAATGTTATTTCTAATGAACTTAGAAAAATTCGAGAAAGAGCAAGTAGAATAATGTTCGATGTTTACCAAAAAGAAAAGAAAAAGAAAGATGTTTGCTGTTAGAAAATACGTCTGGATAATGTTAAGAAAACGGGTAGAAATTCCTTTTTTCCCCATTTTTACGCCATGCATTGTTCCAAGACTCGATTTTTACCGCTCTTACAGACTTCAACTCGAGTATTTATACCACATTTGACTGTTTTTCTCATCTGGGCTCATGAATTTCGAGCAATTTCTTGATTTCTCGGTTCTGGGATTTCTCTCTTATCTTTGTTTATAGACTGAGTGAGCTGAAAGATTCCAATTTGAATAAAGTTTGCATTTTTATTTTTATATGTTTTTGTTGTCCCTTTCTTTCTGCTTGATTACTTGCAAATGTGACAATTTTGCTGTGGGAATGCGTTGGAGTGAATCTAGGTGAAAAGTTGAAGCATTGCTTAGTTACTGGTTAGTTCCTACATGTGGCATTGTTTAGTAAGAGAGGGATTCTTGTGTTTCTTGGTAGGTTTTTCTTGCAGCAGCTATTAATGCTCGCTTTGTTGAGGTTGTTTTTGGATCTGTGGGGTGAAACTTTTATTTGGTTCACGGGTTTGAGGTTGTTTCTTGGTAGGGAGATTAATGTAGGGTGAAAATTGTATAATCCATTTGGCATTTGTGCTTATTAATCCTCTCTGTGAGTCGGGTTTTTCGCGAGTTTTCGCTCATGTTGGATTTGAAGGCTATAGAGGGTAGATTTCTTGATAAGAAGAGCACATAGATTGAGTTGTAGTCCTGTGGTTTGGACTGTGATCCATTTGACATCTGTCCGGTTGCCCGGATTTTTCGCGCTTTCACTAGGAAGGGTAGATTGTTTACTAGCAAGGAGATTTTTGTGATTTGGAGTTGGAATTTCCTGTTGGTTGTAATCCAATTGCCATTTTTCGAATCTCGATTCTTTATGAGCACATAGATTGAGTTGTAGTCCCGTGGTTTGGACTGTGATCCATTTGACATCTGTCCGGTTGCCCGGATTTTCGCACTTTCACTAGGAAGGGTAGATTGTTTACTAACAAGGAGATTTTTGTGATTTGGAGTTGGAATTTCCTGTTGGTTGTAATCCAATTGCCATTTTTCGAATCTCGATTCTTTATCAGCACATAGATTGTGTTTTCCGCTGTTTTCCGCTTACTAGAAAGGAGATTCGCGTGGCTTGAAGTTGGACTGTTGTGTGTAATCCTAGTGACAGTTGTCTACCTTAACATACTGTCTGTTTGCTCGGGTTTCTACGGCTTTCTACATACGGTTAATTTAGGGGTCTTGAGAGCTGGCCTTATAAAGGGTAGTTTCTTTCTCATAGGAAGAGCACATTGATTGAGTTTTACTTTTAGTCCTTGAGAAAAATGGGGCATGCTACTGTTTGGGATCACAAGGCTGCAATTGAAATGACTAAGGATCGAAATGGGATCGATCAGATAATGCTTCGGAACCCTCAAGGTGCCTCTGCTAGGGTGAGTTCATCTCATTGATTCCTCATTTGATCAATTGCGTTGAATTGTTATTTAAGTGATTCGCTCTATTTGGCTTGTGTTGGGATTTGTTGTTTGATTGTTCATTGTTGTTTGTGTGATGATTCAGGTTAGCTTGTACGGAGGACAGGTTACTTCGTGGCGAAATGATCGAGGTGAAGAGCTGTTATTCACCAGCAACAAGGTGCTTATGGAACCTTTGTATCTTGTTCATCTTATGTGTGATTTTGACATACTTAAGTCCATTTTTGAGAACACCTTTCTTTCTTGAATTGATCAAACACGCCTTGAAAATTGAAGTTTTCCCTGTATGAGGACAGAACTCATCCATCCTATGTTTTAGTAATCAATGTCGTGTGAATATATGGTAGGCGATTTATGATCCATTTCTAAAAAGCATCATCAAAGTTTCAATGTTCTTGCTGTTTCGGGTTGCCACATAGATTACATCGTTATACAGTCAATTACCTTCATATGCTCTTGTATAGTGATTTAATATCTATGCTCTTTCTGTTTTGGGTTGCCACATAGATTACATCGTTATATAGTCAAATTACTTTCATATGCTCTTGTATAGTGATTTAATATCTATTCTCTTTCTGTTTCTGGTTGCCGCATAGATTACATTGCTGTATAGTCAATTACCTTCATATGCTCTTGTATAGTGATTTAATATCTATGCTCTTTCTGTTTCTAGTTGCCGCATAGATTACATTGCTGTATAGTCATTTACCTTCATATCATTTCATATTCTGTGAAATGAGCAATGAGTTCTAGTGGATGATAAATTTTCTCGTATAAAAGAAGGTTCTTGGACTCAGCTTTCCTTGATGTGATTTGCAGGCGATACTCAAGCCTCAAAAAGAAATGCGCGGAGGAATTCCCATTTGTTTCCCTCAGGTATCCGTGTTAGTTATGCTGCATCTGATGGATCCTCGTACATTGTTTTAACCAGATAGCTATTCGCATTTGTATGGTTTTGCAGTTTGGAAACTGTGGTTTACCCGAGCAAAATGGATTTGCAAAGAACAAACTTTGGAGCATTGATGACAACCCGCCACCTCTTCCCCCGAGTGCTTCTCGTGGGAAATCATTCGTTGACTTACTACTCAAACAGTCCGAAGATGATCTTAAGTGCTGGCCTCACAGGTACGGTTTCTGTGTGATTCGCACGGAGCATTAATTGTTTCTTGGCTCATAAAGTGTTTCATTTAGGATTTAATTTCTTGTGGCAGCTTTGAGTTCCGTCTTCGGGTAGCTCTTGCATCTGATGGAAACTTATCCTTGATATCAAGGATAAGAAACATCAATGGCAAGCCATTCACCTTCTCATTCGGCTACCAAACCTATTTTTCAGTCTCTGACATAAGGTATGCAAATTTGCTCTCTTAGCTATCCGGTTGCTTTGATTTGTTAACGTTCTTGTCTGAAGTCTCCCCTTGGACATTGTCAACAGTGAAATACGGGTGGAGGGGATCGAAACTCTGGACTATTTCGACAACCTCTTGAAGAAGGAACGCTTCACTGAGCAAGGCGATGCATTAACCTTTGAATCCGAGGTAACAATCATATCTGGAAATCGAAGTTTTATAGCTGTCTCGAAATGATGAAATGCCTCTGAATTATTGAATTTCTTACAGGTGGATCGCGTTTATCTTAGTTCACCTAAGTGCATTGCAGTTCTTGATCACGAAAGAAAGCGGACTTATGTCATTAAGAAGGAAGGGCTGCCAGACATAGGTAATGACTCTTTCCTTAAACATCGAAATCAGAATTCATTTTTCATCGTTCTTGATACTGAACTTGGTGTGATCTTTTCCGAATAACAGTCGTGTGGAATCCGTGGGGGAAGAAAGCCAAGGCGGTGGGGGATTTGGCCGATGGTGAGTTCAAACGCATGCTATGTGTTGATGCTGCAGCCATAGAGAACCCGATCACTCTAAAGCCGGGCAAGGAATGGACCGGTTTCATGGAGCTCGCGGTCGTGCCTTCAAGCTTTTGCAGTGATGTTCTTGAACCCATG
Source organism: Rubia yunnanensis (assembly GCA_037428765.1). Classification (NCBI taxonomy): domain Eukaryota; kingdom Viridiplantae; phylum Streptophyta; class Magnoliopsida; order Gentianales; family Rubiaceae; genus Rubia; species Rubia yunnanensis. The sequence continues at coordinate 895,215 of CM075063.1, read as the reverse complement.
TTTACGCTGTAGGAAGAGCATGTTGTAGCTTTTGGTTTTCTGGAAAATTGAGTTGTAGTTTGATTAATATTTATTGAGTTGTAGTTTGATTAATATTTATTGAGTTTAAGTTGTAGCTGTAGTAGAGCTTTTGGTTGGGCAATGATGTATTTGTCTGACTAGGAATAATACTGGGATTTGCTATTTTCTCTCGCATTTTCAGAAGAGATGAAAAAGGCTTTTTATTTTGCAATTAAAATAGGTATTTTACATACTTTCTCGTGTTTACATAACGCCTCGTTTTGTTTTCGAAAAAATGAATTCCAATTGAAACCTCTAGTGATGATACATCATAGTTTAGGACTGGATGTAACATAATGATCAGAGGGTTTTAGCCTTTTAGGAGAGGTATGTTTTTTTGGAGCTTTGAAATTGCGATGATTTATTTGTTCTCGATGGATTCAAATCAAGTCTCACTTGATCGAGACACTAATACATTCCGATCTGCTATATGAATCATATCTTGTCATTGTATGCAATTGAGAACAAATAAACCCTATTTGATGAAAGTAGAAACAAAATTGCCTAGATGGTGCTATACAACCTTAAAAGTCACTTGAGGCCGAATCCCCCAGCTCTTTCTGAAACTACACACCCCTCCGGCTCTCCAATCTCTTGGTGTTTTCGAGTAATAACTGGATAAAGAGAAAAAGATAATGAGAAACTTTAGCTCAAAGACTAAACAAAGCAAGAAGGTAACCTGAAGGAGTAAAAGGATAGTGCAGTTACTTCACGAATGTAGCTAGCCACGGCTTTGCAGCCTTCAACAGCCACCCCCATCACGGTTTCAAACGTATCCATTGGCAACTTAGCATCCATCTACGCAGGATAAGATGCGCGGAGGAAAGTTCATATAGGAAAAAAAGCACGGAAATGAAAGAAAGGGCGGATATTGATATTTTAAAGAACGGGAATGGACCTGAAGAAGGGTCACTTTATCCAACTTCGGGAGAATTCCCACTGTAACATCAGGGCCTCCAGCGCTATCTTCAATATAGTTGAGATCTGTACATTTAAGGAAAATTACGGTCAACTAGGATGCGTAACATAATTCATTACACGAAACTAGTTAAAAAACATAAAGAATCCAATGTTATTCGTGATTACCAAGAAGAGGAGAGCTATTAAGGTATCCGGCACTGCATGAGGTGACAAGATCGCGCATTGGAATACCAGCATCCGCAAGTGCCAAAGTTGCAGCATTTATACAGGCGGACCTTGTTCCTGAAGTATATCAAAGAACTAAACATATATCTGATTGTCAAAAATGAACCAAAATGCTTTGGATTCAGCTTACCTCCATCAGCTTGGAGAACTTGGACAAAGATATCTATCTGCAAATAAGCTCACATGCATGAGGGGAAAAAACAATCGTTGATATTGACTCAATTTGAATCTGTGTTTGTGAATCCTGCAAACCTGAGAGCGAGGCATGAGATGGGTCAATATGGCAGCTTCCATAGTTTGGCGAATAACCAATGAAATCTCCGTGGACCTCCTAAATTCCACGGGAAGAAAGGTTAGTACAAAGAATCAGAACAGTTTACCATCCAATATTCATAAGATTGTAAGGGGAAAAAAATTGGTAGTAAGTTCAGATTTCACTTTTTTCATTCCCTCCTTCCCGAAACAATTTTTAAGAGACCACATCCATTCTCCACAAATCACATATTGCTATGTCAAAGCTTCAAAAGTGAGATTACACACACTGACGTCAAAACAAACAAACATATGGAGGTAGAAAAGGTAAAACACCGAGTAAATTGGACAAATTCTTCAGAGATGAAGCATGTTTACCTATCACCTTTCGGTTTCCTCATACGATCACCAGTGCTGAAATTAGCCATGCTATACTCGCATCGAACCTGATTGAACGTCACCGCCAATTTATAAAACAGAGAGAACAGTTGGAGGAAAAAATAATGCTGATAAAAAAACATCAGAATCCAATACTATTAGATTGTGTAAAGAGTTTACCACTGCCTTGTCATTTATCAGTTGGCTTTTATGTTGTACCTGAAGAAACGACAGCTCAATCAAATCATGCAGTATATTTCATCTCTACCGAAACCAAAGCATTTAAAAAGGTCATACGACATCGTTAAGAATAATGAAAGCACCACATCCTAAATGTGCCGTTTACATGAACCGTGTCATTTGTATATAAAGCCATGGTAAAATCATTGTTATAACTTGTACATTCAGTAAATATCATTTGTATAAAAAATATCCTTCGTAAATCCTAAACTACTAAAATTAAGAGACCTGCACCAGAATAACAGAAAGGGGGTTCATGCAAAAAGGTCATACTACAACATCGTTAAGAATAACGAAAGTACCACATTACAAGTTACAGTCATCGTTAAACCTATAGATAAGTATAACTCGTATAATCAGTAAATATCATCTTCATCAACAATGTTTCCGTCATTAATCCTAAAAACTAATAAAATTAACAGAAAAAGGGGTTCATAAATACCTCTCTTGGACCATAAACAGCAGCAATAACCTTAGTATTGCCCATCTCAAAAACAGCAGAACTGCAAATTCACAACACTTTTCAGCCAAAACCCATATTCCCTAAGCTATCAAATCTCCTAAACATGCATTATTTTCCAAGAATGAAACACTGAAACCTCTAAATCAGAACAGAGTAAAGTAAATTTGGAGTACCCGTCAGCTCTGGAAACGACCCCTATATCTGCCCGGAGCTGTCGCATCTGACATAATTACACAGAAGAACAAAAAATCAACAAATTCAAAATCAGAATCGATTGTAATGTTTGAAGTGCCGAAGCTGCAAAGGAAACTGAATACCTCCAGTGGACGGCGGCCGTCTAACCGAAGACCTTCAGGATTCACGAACTCCATCTGCACCATTTCAGAAATTCGCCTTTGAGAATCGAGGTCTTAGGGTTTAGGGAGTACACTTAACTGTTAATATCTTTAGGGTAACCTATATGTTGGAAGAAAGTACAAATATAATCCTGAGTTATTTTTTAGTGCAAATATAACCCTAATTATTATACATATGTGTAAATATAACCCTAACTATTATATATATGTGCAAATATAACCCGAGAGCCATTATTCCGGCATTGACTGACCAGGGTTATATTTGCATTTTTAATTATCGCATGATTATATCTGTACTTTTATTTTACAGAGTTATATCTGCACTTTCATCAATTATATAGGGTTATATATGCACTTTTCTCATATCTTTAATTACAATATCGCACACAATAATGCAGGCTTGGTTCATGTGTTTCTAAGAGAACATTAAGCCCAAGAATACGAGAATTTTACACATCATATCTAACGAACATAAACAAATTGTCACAAGCATATGTTTCAAGAGGAGGGTAAAATAGGGAAATTACTTTGGATGAACAGATGGATGCAACTGCTTGAATAGCAACGATTGGTGGCAGCAGGTGGTTGCAACGGATTTAACAGCAACAATCCGTAGCTCAGCTGGATAAAGAGAGCTGTATAAAATGGAAGGAAGGCATTAGAAGAAATATCTCTTTGGCATTATTGTAACAAAATTAGTTACCTCCTTGTCTTCTTCTTCTTCCCCAATTCTCTTCTCCTGTAACTCTCCTTCTTCAGCTCTCTGTTCTTCCCCTTTTCTTTTCCGTAATTCTTCCCTTTCTGCTGCAACATTAAGAAGATTGAATAAAGATTCCCTTTATACCCTTATTCAGAGTTTAAGGCCATGGACAGTGGTAAAGACTGCTAGCGGTCTCTTATCAATTAAATATATTATTTTTATCTCTCTCTCTTCCACCTCACCTTAAGAGACCACTTAAGAGACACCCTTTTTTCCTTCACAATGGCAAAAGACCACTCTTTACTATTCATGAACCCCACTTGATTTTCTCTTTCCTACTCATTAATTTAACCATTAAATTTATTTTAAATAAATTTGTCTACCCAAAATAAGTTGAATGTGAAATTTAATAATATGTTTTAACATTTAAAATATAATTTTATTTTTTTCAAAATATGTTAAATAATTTATTTTTCTCGTTCTTATCAATATCATGCTTCGGTGTAAATTTCAATTTTTTAAAGAAATTATTAAAACGAAATTTTAAAAATAAATAATAAAAGAATTTCATTTTTAATAATTATATAAAAATATTAAAATTGCAAAAACCAATTATAAAAACTATAAAAATTACAGAAAATAATAAATTCTGAATTTAAAATAGACGATAATTTGGATTTTGCGAAGAATTTTCCAAATTGAAAGAATTATCTTTGCCCTTCGACGTTATTCGTGGATCCATCACAAAAAATGAATTACAATGTAGAAGATGAATTAGTGAGGTGGAAGCATTGGAATTGGAAGTAGTGTGATGAAATGAGTTGAAATGAGTTAAAATCATGTATATTTATAGGCGAAAAGTGGAGGAAGATGGAATAAAAATTTAAAATTAAAATTTTAAAAAAATAAAAAAATCCAAAAAATACGTTGGGGACACGTGTCGCCACCAAAATGGGACACATGTCCCATTCAAAATTCAAAAAAAAAGAGGAACAACTAGTGGGACACGTGGCCCACTCAGGGGATGACACGTGTCCCTTTCGGACCAAAAAAAATGGCCTGCTTTTCAGCGGCCCTTGCACATGCCTTCGGTCAGAAATTGGGCCCACGACCGGTCTCTTGTTTGGTCTCTTAGCAAGAGACTCTTGAGAGGTCTCTTATTAAGAGACCACTCTAGAGACCACCACTGTGGTGGTTTTCAGTCTCTAGAGCGGTCTTTTAATTTTAAGAGACCACCACTGCCCATGCCCTAAGGGCATGGGCAGTGGTAGAGACCGCTACCGGTCTCTTACCAATTAAATATATTATTTTTATTCCTCTCTCTCTTCCACCTCAGCTTAAGAGACCACTTAAGAGACAACCCCTTTTTTTCTCCACAATGGTTAAGAGACCACTATATACTATTCATGGAACCCACTTGATTTTCTTTATCCTACTCATTAATTTGACCATTAAATATTATTTTAAATAAATTTATCCAAAAAAATAAGCTGAATATAAAATTTAATATAATTATTAAAATGAAATTAAAAATAAATAATAAGATAATTCTATGTTTTTAAAATTATATAAAAATCATTAAAATTGCAAAAATCAATTATAACAACTATAAAAATTACAGAAATAAAATATTGATCTAGTCTGACCAATTATTACAATTTGAAAATCAAAATTATATTAAAATTGGAATTCTAAAAATTTTTTAAAAAAAATTGGAAAAAAAATCAGAAAAATTACGATTGGGACACGTGTCACCACCAGAATGGGACACGTGTCCCATTCAAAAAAAATTCAGCGTCCATAGAAGAAAAAACATTGCGGACACGTGGCCCAATCCCTGGGTGACACATGTCCGCAAAAAAAATTCAAGGGTCCATTGTTGCGGCTGAGTGGGACACGTGGCCCACTCAGAGGGCGACACGTGTCCCACTCGTTGAAAAACAAAAAACGCGCAGCAAGCCATGTGCGTGAACAGGGCTGCTCGATCTCTTATGCGGGCTCTTGCTAAGAGACTCTTGAGTGGCCTCTTAACAAGAGACCACTAAAGAGTCCACCACTGTGGTGGTTTTCGGTATTTTAAGCGATCTTTTAATTTTAAGAGACCACCACTGCCCATGCCCTAAGCTCGTGACCCAAATTAGCATAATCATATAATCGTTACTTCCTGATCAGACCATTTGCCCCAATTTGGCAGCCCAATGAACTACCAAAACCTTAGTAATATATAAACCCCCAAATCCTTCCATCTTCTTCAAACTTCTCCCCCAAACGACACCGCTCCACCCCCACCTCACTGACGCCCTCTCGCCACCGCCTCTCGTCAACGCCGCCGCCACCTCACATCAAAGCCACCGCTACCTTACATCAACACTACCGCCACCGCTCTACTGCCCCGCGCACACCACACTCCGTCGCGCCTCCAACACCACCACCGCGCTGCGCAACTCGTCAACACCACGCGCCGCTCCGCGCTTCGCCACCAGCGCGTCGCGTCGCGCCAAGCTTCGATATGGTAATTCTACTTTTCCTTACACAGTAGATCCGACTGTTCTATGAGAGATCCGTGTCAGATCTGAAACGCTCCCTTGCCCTTGATTAGTTTCTATATTCTGTCTATGTATGAACTTGAACATGGAACCTGTTGTTTTGGCAGGATAAAAATTGCTATTTTCGGATGCTTGAGCTGCTAATAGATTACCGTAAGCGGAAAAAATTTACAAAGTATTGTTTTGCCGAATGCTTGGACTTGGAAAGACAAATACAGGTAATCGAATTATCTTGCGGTTGCTATGTTTAGGTTTTTATGTTGCGTTTAATAAGCCATGTTTGTTTTGATTTTTGTTATGTTATTGATAATTTTCATTTTAGTTAATTTCTGTGCATTAAAGAGGCTTTTTGTGAAGCTAACAAAACGGCAGTAACAAGTCACACTATCTAAATGAATAAAAATTCATTTATCGATGAATGAATAATATATTCATTTATCGATAAATAAATAATCTCGCTAAACGAATATTTTTTCCTGGTCCAGGAGTATTCATTTATAGAGGTTTAACTGTAGTTTGTCTTACCATCTATTTTTTAAATAACAATTTTGTATGCAGCATTATGGTAAGTAACTAGATATATTTACGGACAAACATGCTCATGGAACACCGTAAAAAAGTAAATAAACAATTTATAATGAAACGGAGAAAGTATAGCATTTCATTCTAATCTCAGGTAGAACATCGTGCTATAACATATATTGCGACAGAATTTGCTTGAATAAGGAAGGTCCTTACGAAAAAACCTTATTTAGACATATAGTCAAACTCAATACACACATTTCATTCATATAAACTTGTCTCTTAACACAAACATCATATCATAGTACTACTATGAGCCTATGTCCGGACATCAGATAAACCATTGGCTAGGGCGGCAACCAAGTTATCGAAGTAATTATGGGTAATCCTAGTGAGATCGATAATTTTCACGCGAAAACCGTCGAATTCATCCACTGGAACCTCTCCTTCGGACAGTTTAGCAACCTGATTCTCTGCTAAATCATGAAGCTTTTCCAGGTTAGCCTCAGCCTCCCCTTGCAAGTATTTGAAGAGCGCTTTTTTCGCAGTATCTTCTTCGGGGAGATAGTAGCCGTATGCATAACTCCATTTCAAAACCCTCCTGCATTCCACAATCTGAATCCAAGCATCCTTAATGAACTGAAGCTGATTCATCGTCAGCCTAAGATCATCGCTCAATTTCTCGAGATGCTTCGAAGACAGCTCTTTGATGCTCTCCTTAGCCTTCATTCGTGACCTGTGATTCTCCATCCATCGGTTGAAGTAATGTGTGTATTTCTTTAGTGCATTCTTAGCATTCTTAACGATCTCCTGTTGTTCGGACAGTTCTCCGGCTTTTCGCGCAACCTCGTACCCGTTGCAGCTGTAGTACCCTCCTGAGTGGTCGCCATGTTCGGACCACGGGCCTAAGCATAGCCAGCAGAACTCGTACTCGCACGGCGCGGCGCAGCACATATGCATGCATCCCTTGTTCTTCTCGATCAATCTCTTGCATTTTGGACAGGGCTTTGTGTTTGTAATGATCCAGTTTTTGTTTTCTGATTCGGAATTGTTCTTCAGTGTCCATTCTGATACGAGGCTGCAATCAGCTGGGGTGTGGTTTTCCTCGGAGCAGTTGAAGCAGAATCCATGTGAACAGTTGCATGTGACATCCACGTTGGAGTTTGTCTGACCCATCTGCCTGGATGCGAGTTCGACCACGAACTCGCATCCAGGAAAGGGACACCACTTGATGTTCTTCCTGCTCTCGACGTACGATCGCAAGATGTGATTCTCATACCTAATGGAATAGATAAAGATAAGGAAAGTTAGAATCTATGATATAAAGATAAGGAAAGTTAGAATCTATGATACAGTCAACTTTGGATTTCGAGTAAGTAAATATCGAGTAATTTGAAATTCACTCTAGTACCTGTTTTTAAATTTGTCCTCGAAAGGCACCAAAAATGTGTTTTTCAAGTACCATTTTGATTTCAAATGGAGTTCAATTTTTGGGACATAAAAGAAGGGGTACTTCACGGGACAAATACAAAAACATGGTATCAAACTCTGAATTTCGATGGTAACGTGTATCATTCTTCATATTTTCTCCACCTATGTATCAAAGCATACACTAATACTAACACAATTAATGTGAGTTTTACCTTCTATTAAAATACGTACCTTACGATGTCTTCATCCATCAACAAGTTATCGATCATATCCCCGATCGAGGCGCGGCACGACAGCTGAGGGCACCGTAAGGATAGGCATCCTGGCCCATCCTTGATCGAAGTACTAATGTACGTCCTCCAACACGTCTTACAAAAAACATGTCCGCAAGAAGAAATAACCGCTCGATGATCTTCGACACCGCCATCGTAGCATTCCAAGCAAATGCCACAGAAGAACTGATCGGAATCCGAGGTTACCTTTTTCTGACCATCTCTCGATTCCGGCACCAAAAGGCCACAACTCAACCTGGTTTTCGCTTCGTCGGAAAACCATTCCTCGTGGATTGCACTCGCGTTCCACCCGAACTTGCATAGAAGAACCAGCGCTTCATGCGAAGAAACCGAAAGCTGGCTCGAAATCTCGGCCGTGGCTTCATCGATGCGGCTGTGGATATCTCCGGCGGACAATGCGCTGAATTGAACATCATCACTGTCTGAATCAACACTCAAACTATCATCTTCCTCATCTTCCTCATCTTCCTCGTATCCTATTTCTAAATCGTTTTCCTCATCTTCCTCGTATCCTATTTCTGAATCGTTGGTGTCGGAAAAATGTCGGACATCGGCATCGGTGCCGTATCCTATTTCTGAATCGTTGGTGTCGGAAAAATCTCGGACATCGGTGCCGTAAGATTCCTCGACATCATAATCGTACTCCATTGCTGGGGGATTAATGGTTTTATGAGATTGATAGAATGGTTTGTTTGTGTTTATATAGACTTGAGTAACATAATCCATTTGAAAACAGGATTCTTATTAAGGAAACTTTTTCCTTTTTCGGTTCGGAAACATTTTTCTTTTCCTATAGCTAGGAAGAAAATTAAAAGGGAGGAGAGTGTTTCCCATTTGGATTCATATTTCTTTCTTCTTTGTTTATTTAAATGTTATTTTCCGATAGCTCCTCAAAATAAAAATGTTATTGTAAGATAGTGTTAATCTTTTCTCCATTTATAATTCTTTGTTTATGACGGTAAATCTGTTTCTCTCCTTCAAAGATGTAATGGCATTGGCTCATAACTAATGTTAAATGCTCTGTCCAATTTAATTTAGATTCTGTCTTTCAAGAGACGGTATTTCCATAAGTTATGGAAAGATCAAGGTTTAAAGTGTAAATTAAAATAAATGAAGATAAAACTGCATAACATTAGATGAAGTGTAAATTAGATTTCCATAAATTAGAAAGAACTGCATAACATTAGATGAACCAAAAATCCTAACTCGTACAAACTCAGATCGCAGCATTGTAGATTATTGTTCAATTCTCCGAAAGTAAAAAGATTAACATCATAAATATAACAACTGCGGAAGAAGAATTATGGCAAGTGGTAAGACCATGGAAATCATGGCAATTGATATATATCAACCCGACAAATTATATGGTATCTTTGGGTACTATCAACACTGTATCCTCAAAGATATTATGTGTTCCATATTATGAGTGTGCATTCTTCTCCGTGTTATTGTGCATTGTTGTAATTTAATTGTGATTACTGTATAAATATTATAATGCACAAATAGTAATATTAAAATACACATATGTTATACATACAATGCCATATGCGGTATGTCAGAGAAACAACATAACAACTGCATCAACACTACCAAACAAGGAAATTGAAAACTCTATTTTAGCCCAAAATTGAGTTTTATTTCAAATCTTGTCTACCAAACACAGATTTGGGTCTTTTAGCCCAAAACCCAAATACAAATCCTACAAAACATCGTTTTAGGTCTAAGTTCCGACAAAGTCTTGGGAAAAACTGTTTTTCCATAAATTTATGGAAAAATGAGATTTAATTAACATAATAAAAAATACATTAAAATTCATTATGCAACGTGCATTATTTATAAAGTTTATGACCTGATTAATGCAATTCGAAAATTTTATGTTCATTTCTTCTAATATTTTTAATATTGGCAAAGTTTTGGGGAAAATTGTTTTCCATAAGTTTATGAAAAGATGAGCTCTAATTAAAATAATAAAAGGTAAAGGTCTTAGTTGCAATATTAGAAATTTATTATATAACTTGTATTAGTTATAAGTTTATGACCCAATTAATGCAAACAAAAAAAATCTTAATTTCTTCTAATTTACACTTTAAACCTTGGTATTTTCATGACTTATGGAAATACCGTCTTTCAAGAGACGGACTCTTCAATATTAAACATTGAAGGAATTAATTTAAAATACATATGGGAGATGTTCCGTTGTAACATATATCTATAATTGATGTGTGTTATATTGTGTTCATATTTGGTGGGATTATTGTGGTTTTATTCATGGATTGTGGAGAATTGAGAGGGAGCTATACATTGTGCTATTTTTCCCTTAACTAATGGTTTTTTCCCACTGGATTTTCCAGGTTAAGGTTTTTAATGAGTCGATGTGCTCCAATGAAAAATGTTCTAATGTTATAAGACATTTTTCTAGGGATGAATAAAGAGAGGCAAAAAAAAAAGAATTGCTGAAATTATTGGGTGAAAAGTGAATTATTGAAGAGATGTGGATTTGAAGAAAATAAATATATTCACTTTCCATATTGATAAGAATTGTATTATCTCCTTCCATTTGAAATTCCTTAATTGTAGAAATTTGTTATATAGAATTAGAATAGATATTATCTTATTTCCTTATTTCTTTCGTGAGAAAAAAAATAGTTAGAAGTTGATTTGGATTTGATTTTGGTTTTACTTATATAAATATATATATATATATATTTATATATATATATATTTATATATATATATATATATTTATATATATATATATATATATTTATATATATATATATATATTTATATTTATATATGTATATATATATATATTTATATATATATATATATGTATATATACGACCAAATCAAGTAGGATGGGGGAGACATTATTTACGCAGTATTTGGTTATTAATTAGTTGGAAGTTCTTTGTAGCAACATGCTTTGGGAAATTATGTGGTTGGTTTGATTGGGAAATTATGTGGTGAATAAATAATTGGTTTGATTTTCAGTGCGCAGCGGATTCATAGTTAGGTTTAGCATTTATGTTTTATTTTTGTAGTATTTATTTGTTTTTTATAATCATTCTGAGTAGCTAATTTATATATCGGCATGGAATAACAAGCATTAGTTTATGAATCGTGAGGCCTAATTGTTTATAATTGATTCTTATGTGTTCTTGATTGTTCTTGGTTTATTTTATTCTTGATATATTTAAGCCTGATCAACTTGAATATTATTGGGATAATACTATCTCATTCCACCAATACGTAATCGTTGGAAAGGATTAATAAGTAGTGAGTTTTTGTGAAAAATAGCTAACTAGATAAGATCGTAATAGCAAGATGGGGAACAATTAAGTGTACGTTGCTATTTGTTTTTACTTTGGTAATTGCTCTATCAGGTTATTTTCATTCTTAATGCTATCGAGGTATGTATCTGGTTCAACGAATGCTTTCCGGGAGCATCTTAGTAAGAGAAACAATTAGTTAATTATGATTGGTTAATTGTCGATAAAGTACGGAAGAATTTGGGAGGTTAAGTGTACCTTTCCTATAACTGATAGATGCATATGAATTGATTTATCTTTGCGCCTATCTGTTAGTTGCATTATTATTTTATATTAGTTAGTTGCATTATTATTTTATATTAGTTAGTTGCATTATTAATTGTTAGATAAATCTGAAAATTAAGGCGTGGTGGCCACACCAAAAGTGTTCTATATTAGTAGGTATTTTATTATAGTTTTTTCTCCGTTCCTTGTGGGATCGACTCTACTTGCTACTGTACTAATCTCTCTATAGAGTTTGCAGATTATTTTGGTGAGTGAAACGACGTTCATCAATTATTTATACTAAAAGAGCAACTCTTTGGCCAAGTGTCACCCCCACACTTGACCAAGTAAGCTTTGTCAAGTGTCTCCGCCACGAAAGACCACATAAGATTAATCTTACCAGGTGTCAACACAAAAAATTGCAATGTATATAAACCCTAGCTTCCCCTCAGCCGCTCCATATTCCAAAACATCATCTCTCTACCGCTCCTTATTCAACGCTCTACATTCCAAAACACCCTCTCTCTACCGGTGAGTTTCATGGCCAACCTTCTCCCTACTCTTTTATCAATCCTTTCTGATGCTATACAGCAGCAGGAACACAATTAGATTTCTGCCACCATACCAATGTAAAGTTACAATGAAAGAAACTTTTGTTGAAAATATCACAACCGAGGCTGAAAATATTGAATCTGAGGAGTCCAAGAACCATAAGCCAAAATTATAGATGTTCTTAACAGGTAATGACTTGGAATTTGAATTTGTTGGTGTTATTTGTAATTACAATACTTATTTTCTAAGAGCATTTCACTCATTGCTACTGTAGCACAGGGAATGGCGATATAGATATAAGGATTGTGGTGAAGGCGGATGTTGGTGGTTGCTTTCGCGAGTTTTAGGTGCGTGTTTGTTATTCTCCTTGAAGTTTCGCTTGAGGTTTTCTAAAGTTTTTTATTCTGATTTTGACCAAGTTTTTGTTTCTAATTTTGAAGTTTTTTATTCTAATTTCCGAGTTTGTTCTATCGGACATTTGTTTATTGGTCTCTTACTTATGTAGCATACATTTTAATGTTTGCAGTACTATTTGAGGGCTCAATTTGACTTTGGCAAAGCTAAGTTTGCTGATTTGATGATTATCAGCGGAATTGCTGAACAATATCACATGTGAGCATTCGTTTGTTATTGTTTTCAAAGGATTTTGTTATAAAGATTAAAATTGTTGTTTTGCTATAAATATTCCTTGCCGCAGACCATGACTTCGAAGGATTTTTATGCTTTGCTATCAAAGCTACAACTCAGAAGGAATGGTTTTGCAACAACAAGGATTAATGTATCTAGGAATGAAGATTCAGAAGAGACTGAAGTTGATACCGGTGCATTTCAATATGTGAAAAGGATGAAGTCTCTCAATGTTTCATTAGCTGCATAAGCAAATTCAAATTCCGCTAGTGGGAACAACATTGTTTTAATACTACTGTAAAATATTGTGATTGGAAGATGTATACTAGGTAGTTTTGTTTATGTGATGATGGAGCCAATTTTTTTAGAAAAGCCAAATTGAGAGCTACCTCTTAAAGCATCATTTATTGTAACCTTTGAGCTTGAAAAGCAATTACTCATATGAATTATGATTAGGGAATGAAAATAATCATGAAAATCGTATTCTTTGGTTAAGCAAATGCAAGTTGGGGGGAAGAATGTGTATATTCTTTATCTTGTGGTTGAATAATAGTAATGAAAGGTTGACTAGTGGTTTAACGTATTCGTGTACAATAGATTATCTCATTTGTAATCTTCACTCAAATGGTATGTACTCGGACAATCTAATTTACATAAATGATTGATTCTATAATATTCCCATCATTAACTGATTTAAATATCAAAATATGGGATGTATGTTCATTAACTTAATAAAAATGAATCAATTAAATCATATCAATTCATTTAACATATACCTTATTGATTCATATACCATATTTATGTAGTCACATTAATTTTGGCATAATTCAAAATATGGAATAAAATGAAATTATATGGCGGGGATCAATTGACTCATATTTATGTAGTCACATTAATTTTAACGGATTTCAGAATCTGGAATCAAAGGAAATCTTAGTATAATTTTGAAATCAAAGGAAACCTAATCAGTTAAGCTATGAAAAAACCAAGGTATAAAGTGCAAATTATAAAAAATGAAGATAAAAATTTTGGGTTGCATGAATTGGGTTACAAATTTTATTAATACTACATGTTGCATAGTAAATTTTTTAATATTGCAACTAAGACCTTTTACCTTTTATTATTTTAATTAAACCTCATTTTTCCATAAGCCTATGGAAAGACGATATTTCCTAAGACTTTGTCATAGAAAAATATTAAATGTTATATAAAAATAAGTTACGATATAAAAAATATAGTGATAAAAATATGAATATATGTTGAAAATGAATCATTAATTTTTAAATTGAAGTTATTAAATTATGGGTAGATTAAAAGCAGTCTCAGGAGTGATGGCATTTTCATAAGTTTATGGACAATCCACATGGACTTTTATCTTAAATATTGTATTTTTTTGTAAAATTTAAATATTGTATTTTATAAGTTAAATATTGTATAAATTGTAAATATATTAATTTATTTTGAATGCATGGTATGTAATTTTATATAGAGTCTGTCTCTTGAAAGACGGTCTTTTCATAAGTCATGAAAATGCTAAGGTTCAAAGTGTAAACTAGAATAAATGAAGATAAAATTTTTGGGTTGCATGAATCGGGTAATAAACTTTATTACTACTACATGTTGTATAATAAAATTTTACTATTACAACTTAGACATTTTTCCTTTTATTATTCTAATTAAGTCTCATCTTTCTATAAGGTTATGAAAATGTCATCCTTCCCAAGACTTTGCCTTTTATATAGGAATAAAACTTTTTATTACTACTTATTCAAATCATAATTATATTACATTTATAATTCTCTTTCATAAATCAGTGCATCGGCATAGGTATTTTCTAGATATAACTAAAAGAGCAACCATTTTGACAAGTGGCATCTCCAATGCTTGCCACATAAGTTTAGAAAATAAAAAATTTAAAAATGATATTCTCCTATTTAATATAGTCTGTCTCTTGAAAGACGATATTTCCATAAGTCCAAGTTTAAAGTGAAAATTAGAAGAAATGAAGATAACATTTTTTGATTTTATAGATCGGGTTATAAACTTTATAACTATTACACGTTGCATAATAAATTTTTAATATTGCAATTAAAACATTTTACCTTTTATTATTCTAACTAGTCTTTCCATAAGCCTATGGAAAGATGATCTTTTCCAAGACTTTGCATATTTAATAAGCTCCTACACAATGTATTTGTAGTTCAATTCAATGCAGCATCCATTTCTAGGTAACTTAAATCTGCCTTAATTAATGGATATCTCTTCCTTAATGATTATATTCCATGTATACTCCCGTCTCAAGATTATTGGCTCATTTACTTTTTGAAAGTCAAACTTGGTAGACTTTGACCTTAAATATAAATTAATATATGTATAATAAAAATATCATGTTATGTTAGATATTGTTAGATTCATCTTAACATATATTTTCTAAATATCAATTTTATATGCAAAAATATTAACGTAGCTAGAGATATTAATGAGATCACTGAAAACCGTAAAAAGTAAATATGTCAATAATTATGGGACATTGTGAGTATATAACTTCTTCCAACTCCAAATTAAGCTCTCTCAAAGATTTATGCTTCTATATCCGCTACTTTTATTTAAATATATTTAATTTTTTATTATATCAACCAACATTGAGAATATTTCTTTTTAAATAAAGATAGATTTATAAAAAGAGTCTGTCTCCTGAGACGGTATTTCCATAAGACATGGAAAGACCGAGATTTAAAGTACAAATTAGAAGAAATGAAGATAAAATTTTCGGATTGCATAAAGAGTTCGTCTCTTGAAAGACGGTCTTTCCATAAGTCATGGAAAGACCAAGGTTTAAAGTGTAAATTCGAAGAACTGAAGATAAAATTTTTAGGTTGCATGAACCGGGTTGTAAATTTTATAACTATTACAGGTTGCCTACTAAATTTTTAATATTGCAACTAAGAGCTTTTACCTTCTATTATTCTAATTAAACCCAGTCTTCTTTCCCAAGACTTTGCCTTAAAAAAAATTATGATATGTTATAGATTTTTCGTCATAAATCCGAGCATCGTGACAAGTATTACCCAGTTTCATATTATTTAGAAAGGCCAGGTCACCAAAATAAGAACCCCACGTAAATTTCGCAAATTCAATTCTCTACCATTCACAAACTTCTCCTTCTTCCCTGTTTCTTTCGACAAATTCCTAAACAACAATTCCTGTAACAAAATTCTGTCTTCTTCTTTCTCTTTTTTGTCATGCTTTTGTTTGTTTACGAAGGTATAACCTTAAATCTATAAACCCTCTCAATTTTGCTGTCTGATCTAGCAATAAAGCTCCAGGATTCAATTTCAATGGTGAAAAAATTGATGGGTTTTCAATGAAAATGGCGAGAAATGTTTGACAACGATACGAAACCGTTACAAAAGCCGCCGGCGTTCAGAGATGCCGGCCTCCCTCCGCCGCCGCAGCTCCGGAAGCCTGACCACCCGCCGCCGTACTTCCGCCCCCAGAAGCCGTCGCACAGCGGCGGCCGGAGCTGCTGCTGCCAGATATGTCTATGCCTCCTGATTTCCATCCTCCTCATCACCCTCTTCCTCGTATCTTTCGGCGGCTTCCTCTTCCTCCTCTATGAGCCGAAGCTCCCAACCGTGCAGGTCAAGTCTCTATCGGTGGAGAAACTCGACGTCTCATCTGCCCTGGAATTGGATTCCAGGGCGGATGTCAGAATTGGGTTCAACAACCCTAATAAGAAGATCAAGTTTGCGTACGAGAAAATTGCCGTGTTTCTGAAGGGAGGGGGCATTAATGGCGATTACGTGATGGGGGAGGGGAGGGGCCCGGGGTTCACACAAGGGCCAAAGAACACGACGGTGGTGAAGGCCGCCGTGAAGGGGGGAGAGAAGGTGAAGAGCGAGAAGGAGGCGAAGAAGTTGAGGGAGCAATTTAGGGCTAAGAGTTTGGTGATGAATTTGGAGGTGAGGAGTGGAATTAGGGTTGATGTTGGTGGATTTAAAAGTGGGAGGGTTGGGGTCAAAATTGTTTGTGGAGGGTTGACTTTGAAGGTGGTTCAGAATGGTGCCACGATTGATTGCAAAGTGTTTTTGTCTTTCTGATGTATCGGGCGAAATTATGTATGTTCTTGCATTTTCATTTTCTTCTATGAATTCTTATTTTGCCCTAATCTATTACATTAATATCATGAGTTAGTTTTATAATGATGTTGCGCTCTTTTTATAATTGGTGTTTGTGCTCGTTTGATACTAGGTTTAGATCCATCGACATTAGAATCAATGAATGCATATCTCATTTCATATGTTATATAGGTTGGAGCAATCAAAATAGCACAAATTTTATTTGATTAGCTATGATATGATTTAGATATATTTGCGTTATTTGTAATAGGGTCTAAGGATTCTATTTCTCTGTTGTTTAAATAGTGTTACATTTTCTTCTACGACAACTTCGCATATTCTCAATTGCATAAAAAGTTAATTTAACTGATAGGTCGTCACTATTAGACAAATAGAGAGTATTTTATTGAGAAGAGATGTCACTTAATTAGATATATAATGTATCATGGG
Source organism: Rubia yunnanensis (assembly GCA_037428765.1). Taxonomy (NCBI): domain Eukaryota; kingdom Viridiplantae; phylum Streptophyta; class Magnoliopsida; order Gentianales; family Rubiaceae; genus Rubia; species Rubia yunnanensis. The sequence goes on along the minus strand of CM075063.1, from coordinate 877,545 downwards.
GATTATGTATTGCTTTAAACCTTGACTTTATATTGATACTTTGCTACATATAACACACCATACTTGAGTTTAATAGAGAGAAGTAAATGTTTAAATGTCGATTTTTATGAAGAACTCGAGTCTTAATTGTTTAAATGTTGTATGATAATATCACATGACATTCACAACATAGTCATTCTGTAAATAAGAATTACAATTGCAATGTAATCACTCGAATTGAGATGCGACGATATGACACAATCTCTATAAAAACAATGTTGCTTAAAGATTTGCCACGAAAACACTTTTATGGACAATCTGCATGATGATTACACACAATCAACCAAATTAACAACTATTAAACCTTTACGGATAATTGACAGGCCCACGTGGTCTCATGAAATCGGGTAATCTCTATTAAGAAATTATTCTAAAATTCATCACGATTGGACCTTTACGGACCATCAACAGGCCAACATGGTCCCACCATATATACCGGATAATATCTATTAAGAAATTTATCTAAAATTCATCACATTCGCATCTTTATGGAACACCTATATGCTGAGAAATCACATAAACTTGAACTTCTGTGAGGTGTTTCTCCCTGCTAAAGTTTTTTGTGGAGGATTTACTTTGAAGGCGGTTCAGATTGGCGCCACGCCTGCTTGCAAAGTGTTTTTGTCTCTCTGATGTATTATGTATGTTCTTGCACTTTCACTTTCTTCTACGAAATAACACCTTGTTCTAATATATTGCATTGTTATCATGAGCCGGTTCTACGATGCTATTGTGCTCATTTTATACTAGGTGTTCATGCTCGTTTGATACTGAGTTATGATCTACCAGCATTAGATGTTATGGATGTATGTCTCGTATCATTTGTTATTTAGGTTGGAGCAATCAAAATAGCACAAATTTTATTTGATTAGCTATGATATGATTTAGATGTGGTGATATTTTTATTATTTGTAATAGGGTCTTGGGGGTTATGTTTCTATGTTGTTTTAGCAGTGTTGCATTTTGTTTTACGACAACACAGCATACTATCACTAGCGTAAAAAGTCGATTCAACTAATAAATCCTCATAGACATTCTATAAGCAAGAATGACAATTGCAATGTAATCGCTCAAATTGCGATGAAATCCCACAATACCGGATTACAAAAGGTAAACAAATTGCTTTAAAGCTCATCATGAAAGTACTTTTTATGGACAGTCTGCAGGTTTATTACACACGATCGACCAAATTCACTACTATTGTACCTTTATGGACTATCGGTAGGTCGACGTGGTCTTATAATGTTGGGTAATCCCTATTAAGAAACTGTTCTAAAATTCATCACGATCGCACCTTTATTGAACACTAGCGGGCCGATACGGTCCAACAATGTTGCGTAATCACTATTAAGAAGTTTTCTGAAATTCACCACGATCGCACCTTTATGGACCACTAGTAGACCGATGCGGTCTCGCAATGCCGAGTAATCTCTATTAAGATATTTATCTAAAATTTATCACAAATGCATCTTTATGGATCATCTACGTGCTGAGAATTTACATATAGTACATGATTTTAACCTTGGACCTCTCTGAGGTGTTTCTCTCTGCTATACAAATATAATTTTTGAGGAAATCAAGTTAATATTCACGATCAATAAATTTTTATTTGATATTTAATTTGTATTAGTGTACATGCAACCTTTAGATTGACATATAATTTCATATAATTTAGTTATCCTTATATTAAAATAGTTATGTTGAATATCAATTTCACTCATTATAATTGCAACCAAAAAAATTTCTCACTTTTTCGTATTCTCTCAGTCCCAGCTCAAACTGCACACTTCACTTTATATCACTATTCATTGTCTAACTTTGACCAAGTGTTTGAATAGATATAAACAATAAAACTACCATATGTTATATGGTTGGAATTGTCGTAACAACTAGTTTATAAATGTCAAAAAATTTATTTTCATTATTATACATAGTTAAACATATTAACGATCAAATAAGTTTCTTGATAACCGACGAAAGGAAGGAGTATGAAATATATATATATAAAAAAAGTATTAGTATATACTCGTATGATTCTTAAAAGTAGTTATAATATGAGTTGCATAATCATATAATAAGTAATTGCCCTTTCACTAAATTTTGCCATGAACCAAGTGTTGAAACACACTCAACCAACTTTTTTTACCCAATTCAAACCTAATGATTCCCACTCATCATTTGTTTAACAATAATGATAGTAAAACGATCCATTTTCATTGGAGTATCTCTTCATTAATATTTTAACATTTTCTTGATGGTGATTTACCAACTAATTTCCAAATAACAATAAGATGCATGAATTTAATAAATAAATGATGGACCCCACGAGGAATCCATCCCACCAATAAGAGCTTGCCTAGAAGGTCCCACCTCGTATCACATCCATTAAATTTCCATTTTAAAAACTTTTATTATAAAAAAATGAATTAAAAAATAGTTCGTCATGCCAAGATTAATGTTTAAAGTGTAAATTAGAAGAAATGAAAATAAAATTTTCGGGTTGTATGAATTGGATTGTAAACTTTATAACTACTACACGTTGCATAATAAATTTTTTATCTTACAACCAAGACCTTTTATCTTTTATTATTCTAATTAAACTCGTAAGGAAAAGACGATTTTTCCCAAAAGTTTCCCATTAAAAAATACAGAAAATGGTGGCAATAATGTTCTCATCCTTCAAAAATCAGCAGCCAGGACTAATTCCATCTTTCCACTCAAATCGCATCTCCCAATCATACCCAGGTATGATAAAGCGCCAATCTTTATGCCAAGAATTTGTTGATAAAATCCCATGTTTTTGTTCTTGTTTCTTGTTTCTTGTTTCTTGTTTATTGATCTTTGTTCTTGTTGTTTCAGATCTGTAGGTTGGTGGGATTGAAGAATAATCTGTGAAAAAATGGCTTCCAAGCGGATCTTGAAGGAGCTCAAGGATCTCCAGAAAGATCCTCCTACATCTTGCAGTGCAGGTGCCCTTTTGTTCTGCCTCTCAGATTTCCTTAAGTTTTGGTTTTTATTGGATGTTGATTTGCAGTTTGATGGGTTATTTTGTGCAGAAATTATGAGAAATTTATGTTTTTGTGTTTTTCCATCTGTTCTTGAAGCTCTGTGTTGCATATTTTGGTAGAGTTGTAAAGCTATAGCCTTGTTAGCTTCTCCACCTGATTCTTTATGTTTGACATATTTTGTTTAAGAACATTTGTAATCACTTGGTGAGAAATAGAACTCCAAGCATTGGTAACAATTCTATGAAAGTGGACAATTTCTTTGGTACAAAAAGTATACTGTATAGAAGAAGATGATGGTTTATTTGAAGGTGAAATGCCGTTGTCGATTCTTAATTCTCTGAGTTTTAGTGACCATAAGGAAGCTAGGATTGTGGGAGTCTTATGGAAGGTTGTGTTTTTAACATCTTTTATTGAACCCTTCGAGTTTTCTTTATGTGTTTGTAATCTTGGGAACAGTAGAACATTACTTGAGAAGTCTGAAAAAGTAATAGAAGAGAGTTGTTTCTTATCCCATTTGTGGTTTGTATGCTTTTAGGCCCTGTTGCTGAGGACATGTTCCATTGGCAAGCAACGATCATGGGGCCACCAGATAGTCCTTATGCCGGGGGAGTGTTTTTGGTCACTATCCATTTTCCTCCCGACTATCCATTCAAGCCACCAAAGGTATGCTTGAAGTATGAATGTTTAGGGAGTTCCTGATACCCGTACGTGTTTTCTTGGACTAACTTGTTAAGTTTTATGCATTTAGCTATGGACGTCTTCTTGAGTGAAGCTACTTTTGTGAATTACCATATTCTCATTTCTTGTAATGCTGATATGGTCGTTATTTACTGAAGGTTGCATTCAGGACTAAAGTCTTCCATCCCAACATAAACAGCAACGGGAGTATATGCCTTGATATCTTGAAGGAGCAATGGAGTCCTGCCTTGACTATTTCTAAGGTTCGGTTTCTTTCTCCACATTGCATAAAAAAAAAGTGTCTTGTTTCAGCAATTGTGGAGTGATTTGAGCCATAAATCCATAAACGTTAATGCAAAAAACTCATGTAGAATCGGGTTGATTAATGGAGCATAAAACAATCTTGAAGAAATACAACTCTTCTTATGACATGAAGGAAGTTTCTTTCTTAAGATGGAAGTTTCTTTCTTAAGATGGAAACATTGCATTGAAAAAAATGTCTTGTTTTCTTCGACTAACTTTCAAGAAATACCACTTTCTTGAAATACGGCTCTTCTTATTACATGGAGGAATGCTAGTTTCATTTGCATTGTACTTATACGTGGAAACGGCAATTCAATATGTGAATTGATGAATGTTTCCTTCCATCATCCCTGGAAATTGTTCCGAAAATCACTTCTGTTTGGAAACATCAAAGTCCCGAAGAATCTTTCCATCAAAAGCAAGAAATGCTGAAAGATTTTTCTCGTGCTGTGTTACTTTTCAGGTGTTGCTCTCCATCTGTTCGCTCCTAACGGATCCAAACCCGGACGACCCTTTGGTTCCCGAGATTGCTCACATGTACAAGACAGACAGGTCCAAGTACGAGGGAACCGCGAGAAGCTGGACGCAGAAGTACGCAATGGGATAGTCCTAGTCCTGTTGTAGCATCGATTGCTCGCCTTGTATCATGTAAAGAAGAAAAAAGATTGCCATTCAGAGTGTTGAGTTGTTCTGATTGTAATGGACAAATGTAGAGCCTTAAAATCTTGAATTTGGTTGTCAAGAGCAAGTGTTTAGCTGTAACAATGCTACTGCTACTGCTACTGCTTCAGATCTTTCATCAAGAAGTTCTTTGCAATTGTTCACATTTTTTGTGTGTTTCTGCTAGTTTGATGACTTTACATGCTCTCTTCAAACTTTTCACAAGGCTCTCTTCTTTAGGGCTGATTTTTTTTCCACATTTCAGTTGGGATTTGGCTGGAACGGGGTGGTGGGAAGTGGTGGAAAGGAGGGGAGACAATAACTCAATATTAGATAGTACGGATAAGTGTCAATATAACCCTATCTACTCGAGTAAGTGCCAATATAATTCCATGATAATTTTTAGTGCAAATATAACCCTAACTAGTTAATGAAAGTGTCAATATAACCCTCAGACCCCATTTCCGGCATTGACCTCAATTTTCAGCGTTGACTCTGTATAAATTGACCAAAATACCCTTTGGGCTAACTCTGAAATTGAGTGGACAATTTTACCCTCATAGTTAGCCTGAACGTCATAGTTCGTTCAAATTATGTAGGGTTATATTAGCACATTATGCAATTATCGAGTTATATCAGCACATTCCTAATGCTTTTAGGGTTATATTAGTACATTTCTAATATTTGTTGGGTTATATCAGCACATCCTTAAAACTTATAGGGTTATATTGACACTTTCACTATGTAGGATTATATTGGCACTTTCGAATATTGAAAGGTTATATTGACACTTATGTCAATTAGTTAGGATTATAAAAACACTTTTTTCTAGATAGTAAATTAGTAAAATTCATGGCGTAATTTAACAATTCGCGATAAAAATGTGAGGAGAGCGGTTTTGGGCCTCAAAAAGGGCTTGAGAACTGAATTTGATGAGCCCATGTGGCACCAGGTCCGCTGCACTTTAGATGGACAATCAAATGCGAGTGCTAAGGGCGTCCGTTTCCAAATACTAGAGCAAATTTACTCTCTTCTTTCTCTTTATTTTTTGAGTCCGTCTCTTGAAATACAGTATTTTCATAAGTTATGGAAATACAAAACTTTAAGTTGCAAATTATAAGAAATGGAGATAAAAATTTTGGGTTGTATAAATTGGGTTACAAACTTTATAACTACTTTACGTTGCATAATAAAATTTTAATATTGCAACTAAATCCTTTTACCTTTTATTATTTTAATTAAATCTCGTATTTCCATAAATCTATGGAAAGACGGTATTTCCTAAGAATTTGTCTTTGTTTTTCGATGTAACTAATGGAATGATGTGATGTTTGTTTATATTTTTCGAAACAACTTTATATAACCTTTTAAAAACTTTTAAAATATATTCCAGTGTATAAATAATTATAATTTGACCTAAAAAGTAATTGAGACGATATTTTTTATGATTGGTCTAACCGTTAGAAATGACGATTTAACCCCTAGAATAATAAAAAGGGAAAAGACATTTCACCTGCATTTTTTTTTCTTCACCCATGTCCTCTTCTTTTCTTCACTTGCGTCCACCGCATGTATTTGTTTCTTCTTTTTTTCCGTTCGAAGTTGCGATGTATTCATTGGCTAGATTTACGGTGGATTCATCGGCCGATTCGCAGGAGAGAAGAAGGGGTATTGGCAGAGAGAATAAGGGGGGTGGTGGGTGGTGGGGGTGGGCGGTGGCCAGTGGCGGAACCAGGAGTGTATATTAGGGGGGGCGAAAAAGAGCTTAAAATTTTTTTTGCGACGCTAAATGAAATATTTTTTAACAAACAACGCTTACATAATAATATGAATACATAATAATTAGATTTTTACAACAAAAAACTATCACTGCATAAAAAACTACGTTCCAATACTTGGGTTGCTAGAACTAGAACCACTAACCGCAGGAGACAACTGTATCCTACGATGTTGCATACGCTGATAACGTTGCAAAATTGGTTCATTATCGATCCCAACAAAAATCGCCTTCTCAATATGCACTGTCATAACATCATTCATCCATTCATCTCCCATTCTGTTGCGTAAATCAGTCTTGATTCTCTTCATGGCTGAAAAAACGCGTTCAACAGAAGCAGTTGCAACTGGTAGAACTAAGGTTAACTCAATAAGACGATATACCAGTGGAAAACATGTATGGCTAGTTGTTTGAACCATCTTTTGAGCAAGACTTCCAAAGTCCTCAATAGCCAAAAACTCATTATCAAGTTGCACATTATGAATGAAAGTACTAAGTTGTTGATGAAGGCAGTAACGATCTTCTACGGAGAAGTCACTTGGATATAATTCAGCAAGTCGAACTAACTTACCAATATCAAACTTAGAAAATGAATCTCTTGGATAAAGGCAAGCCATACAAGTGAGTAACTCCGTATTTGCTTCCGGAAATCGATTGTTCATTTCATGAATCATCCTATCAACAACCTAGTATTCAAAAAATAAAAGGTTAGCATGTAGCATTGAAAAAAATTACAAATCAAATCAAATAAGGTATGTAAATTACAAAAGTAGTACCTGGAGAAAAGTATCAACGCGAAAGAAATCACCATGGGTCTGCATTTGAGTAAATCGTTTCCTACGACCTCGAATTGCTCGTTCATCTTCCATATTAACTACCGAGATGTCATGATTAACACAAAATGCGTTGACTTCATTTAACAACTCATCCCAACCAGTCTCTCTGTATTGTTGCAACTCAAACTTCATTGTATTCATCAAACTCACAGCCAACACAATATTTTGATTCTTTTGTTGCAAAGCATGTGACAAAGCATCTACAACTCCCAACAAATGCTTCATCATAAACATCACAAAAACAAATTCATAACTCTCCATTTGCTCAAGCAAACCGCTCGCTGAAGATTTTCTCACATTTGCATCACCATCATCGTGGACATTTTCAATCAATTGCAAAATAGATTCCCACATAGTAATGAAACGAATAATAGTAGTGTAATGTGACCCCCAACGAGTATCCCCCGGCCTTTTCAAACTAGTCTCTTGATTTTTGCCTCTTCTACTCACAATATCTCCATTCTCCAATCCCTCTACAATTCTAGCATGTTCTAAATCAAGAAGCATGTCTTTTCTTCTACATGAAGCTCCAGCTAAATTCACAATCATACCAAGATAAACGAAAAATTGACACACATTTCGATTATCATTAGCAACAGCAAGAACAACCAATTGAAGCTGGTGAGAAAAACAATGGACGTACCTTGCAGATGAGTTTTCTTTCAATATCAAAGCTTTCAGTCCATTATACTCTCCTCGCATATTTGAGGCTCCATCATATCCCTGACCTCTCAACTTTGACATTGATAATTTATGCTTTGCAAACAATTCATCAATAGCACTCTTCAAACTAATAGCAGAAGTATTACGCACATGCACAACACTAAGAAAACGTTCAAGAACGCATCCTTGTTTGTTGACATATCTTAAAACAACCCCCATTTGCTCCTTTATTGATGCATCTCTAGCCTCATCAACCAATATAGAAAAATAACTATCTCCAATATCATTAACAATAACATTTGTTACCTCACTTGCACAAGCACTTGATAGTTCCTTCTGTACTTTGGGAGATGTGAGCTTGCAATTTCCAGGGCCATTTTCATTCATGGTCTTAGAAACAACATCATTTCGCTTGCAATACCAGTCAATCATTTCGAGATAATTGCCCTTATTCAAAGAATCCAGCCCTTCATCATGGCCACGAAAAGCCATACCTTGATTTAGCAAGAACCGTGTCACATCCAAAGCAGCTGTCAAACGCGTGCGATATGCAATCTCTGATTCCCGCCCATGTGCCTGATAAGAATGAAGGATACTCTGTCTTTGACGCTTAAATGCATACAATTGTTGAGCTGCATCATTATGAGAGCTACCCGCTACGCCAACATGTTTCTTATAGATATCAAGCGCTTTCTTCCAATTGTTCACCCCACTCGCAGTAAATGCATCCTCTCCATCTCGACATCCCTTATGTGAATTCCTGAAGAGATAGCAACAAAAGCAAAATGTTGCATCCTTTGACGCGCTATACTCCAACCAATCAAAATTTTCATACCACGAAGGTTGAAAACATCTATAGTCATTTCCCTGCTTTGTCCTTGGAAAATAATGACCCTTAGGTTGGCAAGGACCTCTTAACACATATTCTCTCATCACTTGATCTCTAATAGAAACATCAAAATCCTTAATAGGTTTACGTTTCCCAGGATCATTTATAACATCATCCGAATTGAACTCAACACGAGAATGCTTTTGACTACTACCCTCTTCATTAATCCTTTCTTCATTTGGTTCACTCGGTCTCTTAAAAATAGATGATCCACTATTTCGAATTAAGAATTTATCCATATCCTATTTGACATAAAATAAGAAAAATATGTCAACTTAAATATCTATATGCTATTCAATATTCACAATTTCTCAAAAATATGTCTAGTTAAATATTTGTCAAAAATATGTCTAATTAAATATGTCTAATTAAATATGTCGAATTAAATATGTCTAATTAAATATGCCTCAAAAATATGTCTAATTAAATATGTCTAATTAAATATGTCTAATGAAATATGTCTAATTAAATATGTCTAATTGAATATGTCTACTTAAATATGTCAAATTAAATATGTCTAATTAAATATGTCTAATTAAATATGTCTAATTAAATATGTCTAATTAAATATGTCTAATTAAATATGTCAAATTAAATATGTCTAATTACATACGTTAAATTAAATATATCTAATTAAATATGTCAAAATTATGTCAAATTATTCAAATCTATATTTAGCACAATTCACAATTTCAACACAATCACTAAATTATTCATAATTTCATATCTATATTCAATATTCACAATTTCATACAAATTCAAGTTATTCAACATAAATTACATAACAAAAATATATTGGCCCTTTGATACCTTGCCCTTGGTTGCTGGTAGTGGCTGTAGTAGGGATGGCGGCGGCAGGGAACGCCGGAACGGCGGCGGGCGGCGGCAGGCGGTGGAGGCTGGAGCTGCTGGAGCCTGGAGCTGCTGGAGAATTCCCTCTCTGGAAAATGGAGGCAATGTGGTACACACGCCGTGCATTGGTCTCTTAATTAGGTTATATGTTTGGGCCAATTGGGCTTCAGCCCAATTGGCCTTGTTTTTTTTCGGACCAGCAACTCAAAACGACGTCGTTCAGCTAAGCCAAAACGACGTCGTTTTGTATACTTATACCAAAAAAAAAAAAGGAAAAATGTCGTCTTCTTCAGCCGCTTGCCCAGTTGCCCGTCGTCTTCTTCGGCCTCACTCACTGCCGCGCTCGCGCCTCCGGCGCCGACGATGCCTCAAGGGGGGGCGGAATCCGGTGGCTTCCGGTGGCTCTAGGCCTACATACCGGGCCACCGGATCTTAGGGGAGGCGCCAGCCCACCCTCGCCCCCCCCTAGTTCCGCCGGTGGCGGTGGCATGGCGGTAGCGGGCTGTGGTTGGGTAAGGGTGAATTTTGAAGGAGGAAAAAAAGGGGTAAAATGGAAATTGATCTTATGAGGTAAGGGCGTCCGTTTCCAAATAGACCAAGTTTACTCTTTTCTTTCCTTTTATTTTTATCGTTTGACTATTTAAAATTTGAATTTACACAAGGACTTGTTTTAACCTAATATCTGACGAGATCATTTTATAGTTGATGTAACTAATGGAATATTTTGATATTTGTTTATATTTTTTGTAAAAAACTTCATGTAACTTCAAAAAACTTTTAGCCAAGTCTTGGTAAATACCGTCTTTCCATAGGCTTATGGAAAGATGGAGTTTAATCATAATAATAAAAAGGTAAAAGGTCTTAGTTGTAATATTAATAATATAATATGCAACATGTAGTAGTTATAAAGTTTATAACCCGTTTCATGCAACCCGAAAATTTTATCTTTATTTCTTCTAATTTACGCTTTAAACCTTGGTCTTTCCATAACTTATGTAAAGACCGTCTTTCAAGAGACGGACTCAAACTTTTAAATGTATTACAATGTATAAAATAATTATATTTTGACCTCAAAGTTATTGCGATGATATTTTTCATGATTGGTCTAAGCATTAGAAATAACGATTTAACCCCGGGAATAAAAAAAAGGGAAACGACATTTCATATGCGTCTTCTTCTTCTTCATTTATGTCTTCAAAGTTCATTTCTTCCCTTGCATCTTCTTCTTTTCTTCACCTGCGTCCACCGCATGTATTTGCTTCTTTTTTTCCAAATCAAAGTTGCGACATAATCATTGGCTGGATTTACGGTGGATTTGTCGGCCGATTCACAGGATTCAGCGGTGAATCGACGGTGGATCTCGGTGGTGGAACAGGCTGCTGGATTTTGTGGGTGGCGGGAGAGGAGAAAAGGTAGTGGCAGAAGAGAAAAAGGGTAGACGCAGAGAGAATGAGGGGCGGTGACAGGTGGTGGTTGGCGGTAGTGGGTGGTGGTTGCCTGGTTGGGGTAAGGGTTGATTTTGGAGAAGAGGAAGAATAAAGGGGTAAAATGGGAATTCAACTTATGGGGTAATTAACGGTATTTTTTTCATTTCAGATTTTGTCGACCAATTCCTTCAGTAAACGCCATAATATGGCCAAATAGTTATAACTGCACATTTTGTCATATAGTTAGGTTTATTTTGTTACTTTCTCATTTTACAAGGTAACAATAACACTTTCAGCCTAAAATATAGGTTAGAAGTATAAAAAAAAATCTAAAATATACTCCCCCGTCCCACTCTAAGTTGTTTATTTGTTTTTTGAGAGTCAAAGTTTGTAAATTTTGATCCTAAATATAATAATAAATATATCATGTAAGATATTGTTAGATTTGTCACAACATCTATTTTCAAAAGACTAAATTATTTTTTTGTCCCCTACAAAGTATCTTTTACTATCTTTTGGTCCCCAGTTGCAAAACAACCCTTAGATGGTACCCTACAAATTCAAAACATTGTTTTTGGTCCCCAAACCCAATTTTCGGCAAGATTTCTGGTTTTCAGGCCCACGTGCCATTTTTTTCGGTATGGTAAAGGATAATTTGGTAATTTCAGAAATTAAAAACATTTACTCTGTGCGTTAAGGTGGTTGAATACGGCGCTGGAGCTGGAGACTGGCCGCAGAGCGCGATTCCAGTCAAGGAGCTAGGGTTCACCGACGGCGGAGGGTTTGGAAAGAGCTGGAGCTCCGGGGGTGGCGGAGATTTCGCCGATCGGAGAAAGATCGGAGCGTATTACGAGGAAATGGTGAAGGCAAACCCTAGCAATCCCCTGTTTCTCAGAAGCTACGAGAAGTATCTTCACGAGGTACAATAAATCAATAATCACTGAAATATCCCCAATGTTTTCTCTCCTTTATATAGTTTCTAAAAATTTGAGCTGAAATTGTTGCTTTAATTGATCTGAAGGTCGAGGGAAACATGGACAGGGCGGCGGAATACTACGACAGGGCAATTCTGGAGAGCCCCGACGACGGCGAGGTGCTGTCGTTGTACGGGAACTCGATATGGGAGAGCGAAAGAGATGGAACGAGGCTTCACCGGACGACTCTACGGTACTGGGATCGTATGCGCGATTTATGTGGGAAGCTGTCGAGGAAGATGACGATGATGATGGTGATAAATATGAAATTACCAAATTACCCCTTACCATATCGGAAAAAATGGCACGTGACCGGCACGTGGGCCTGAAAACCAGAAATCTTGCCAGAAACTGGGTTTGGGGACCAAAAATAATGTTTTGAATTTGTAGGGTACCATCTAAGGGTTGTTTTGCAACTGAGGACCAAAAGATAGTAAAAGATACTTTGTAGGGGACCAAAAAAATAATTTAGTCTTTTCAAAATATCATTTTTTATGCAAACTTATTATATGTAGTTAGAGATATTTGCGGTCAAACGCGCTCATTGAAGATCGTGAAAAAGTAATTTAGCAATTTAGAGTGGAGGAAGGGAGTATTGTACAGAAGAACTCATCTCTTGAAAGACGGTTTTTTCATAAAACATGGAAAGATCAAGGTTTACAATGCTAAGTTGAAGAAATGAAGACAAAATTTTTTGGTTGCATGAATCGGGTTATAAACTTTATAACCACTATACGTTACATAATAAAATTTTAATATTGCAACTAAGACCTTTTATCTTTTATTATTCTATTTAAACCCATCTATACTTAAGCATATGGAAAGATCGTATTTCCCAAAAATTTGCATATATAGAATATAAGCTAATTATGATGCAACAGTTAATGCAAAAACATACTACTCAAATCAAAGGTCACCTATTAATTTTATTATTTTGGGTAGAATAATATTTTCTAACATTAATCTAAAATTATAAAGTTTGAAACTCAAAGTTGTAATAAATTAATATGGTCTAGAAGATAAATAAATTAGAACATATTGGTTGTCTCTTTCATTTTGTGGTTGTTGATTGAACAGTAAATCATTTACCAAATAATAACTTCAAATTATATTAGATTTATAAATATTTTATATATTTATAATGTAACAGAATTATAGTAGTATATAATTTTTATTGTTTTAATATAATCATAAATAATAATTTAAATGTTAAAGTGAAATTCGAGTTCGGAATAATTCGAAATGACAATTTATTTAAATGGAATGAAAATTTAGTATGATGTATAAAATTTTAATATTGCTAGTGTGGTATAAAATAATTTTTTCATCCCCTCAACATTAGGACAAAATCATATTTGATAATCAATTTGCAAACACGTTCCTAAAATCAAATCATGTACATGGAAGCACATATACAACCGTGAATCAAACGGTTGAATTTTATCATTTTTAATTTAATTTAATTAGGGAGGATTTGAAACTCAAAATTTTCATTTAGAAAACTGTTACACATCGGTAATAGTCGTTAATTCATCTGCCCATTGACTAATTGCGATAAATGAATGCGTTTATAGAAAACCATTATCAATTTATTAGTCATTAGTGCGATTACAGAAAACCATTATCAATTTATTAGTCATTGTTTATTGGTCGTGAAATAGGTTTATGAAAACAGATAAATTAATTGTGGTAAATGAATCATACACGGGGAGATAAACAGATTAAATTCATCGAATCGGTAGATGTTCATTTACGGAAAACAGATAAATTAGATGTGGTAAACGAATCAGTCAATGGAACACCACACACTGGAACAAAATTTTACAACAAAAATTTACTGTTCATTAAATAGTAGTTGGACTAAAATATTGACTGACTCCATCCCACTTGGAACAAAAGACGATGTTATTGGTTTTACATCCCTCTTTGATGATTGTGAAAAAGAAAAACATTTTTTTAAAATAGAAGGAACACATTCAAATATTTAGGATGAAGTATTTGCGAAGGAAAGGAGACTCTAATAACTTAATCAACATAACCAGATTTGTTAATCAACCTAACCAGATTTGGGCCAGAGGTGGATGACGTCGTTTTGTTAAAGTTTGGGTCAAAAATATAAGGCCGCGATGCCTTTTTCTCCGGCACTAATCGTCGGGAAACAGAATCCCCGTTAGCGGGGAAGTGCAAATCGCCGGGAAGCACTACTCACCACTATTACCATGGTATGCCCGAATTTCAGGTAAGGCGGGAGCTCTACTTTGCGGCATGGTAATTCCACCCATGTCAATGGTATATATCCATTTCAATCCCTAAACATTTATACTAGCTAATTTATAGTAGCTAAAAACAATAATAAATTTTCTCACATCCCTTTTATTGAAACAGAAATTTCATTAAATATTGAAGAGGTTTGTGTAAAGGCAAAGTCTTGGAAAAGAAGGTCTTTTCATATGCTTATGGAAAGACGGGGTTTAATTCGAATAATAAAAGGTAAAAGGTCTCAGTTGCAACATTAAAAATTTAGTATGCAACATGTAGTAGTTATAAAATTTATAACCCGGTTCATGCAACCCAAAAATTTTATCTTAATTTCTTCTAATTTACACTAAACATTGGTCTTTCCATGACTTATGGAAAACCGTCTTTCAAGAGATGCACTCTTGTGTAAAAATATAGAGGAAAAGAATAAGTCTGGTTTTAAATAGCCAAATTGTTAGACAAATTTATTCTATAATTAATATCACTCAAAAAATAATTTGTTTTTTTAAATAGAGAAAGTCACATGTTAGACCAATCATGAAAAAACATTGGTTCAATAATTTTTAACGTTAAATTATAATTATTTATAGTTTTTACCATACATTTTTTAAAAATTTAAAATTTGTACAGGAATCTGGTTACAAAAAAACAAAAGCATTAAATCACCGATTAGTTTCATCAATATAAAATAACTCAATCTAACTACTAGCCGGTGTAATATTTTGTGATGTAAACACGGTTTCCATAATTTTAAAATAATTTGAAATATAAGTAATTATAGTCTAACCTTTAAAATGATAAAATTAAATTTTATTATGATTGATATAAATGTTAAACAATTTCTCATATTTGTTTGGTTTGTATTTATATACTCTGAAGATTATTGAGATAATTAGATTTGATTTGGGAAGGTTTCAAGTTTTGAACGCATGCACTGAAGATATTTTTGGGCATGGGAACCAACCAATGAGGTTGAAATGCTTGATCCCCAAGTTTTGACTACTGTTTTTAATGTACTAGTAGGTACTCTATATGGGTGACCCCACACAGACCACTAATGTACTCTAATGTTAATATCTTAAACAAATTTTAATTTCCATATTTAATGAAGAGTCCGTATCTCCATAAGTTATGGAAAGATTAAGGTTTAAAATGTAAATTAGAAGAAATTAAGATGAAATTTTTGTGTTGCATGAACCGGGTTATAAATTTTATAAATACAACATGTTGCATACTGAAATTTTAATATTATAAGTAAGACCTTTTACCTTTTATAATTTTATCTTTTAAATAGAATAATGAAAGGTAAAATGTCTTAGTTATAATATTAAAATTTTATTATGCAAACGTATAGTAGTTATAAAGTTTGTAACTCGATTAATGCAACCCAAAAATGTGATCTTTATTTCTTCTAATTTACACTTTAAACCTTGATTTTCCATGGTAAAAGACAGACACTATGAAAAATTAATCAATAATTAATATTTACACCAGCATGTCTCAATTTACTTGTTACATGACTATTTTTATGGTGAAAGTTTGACTTTTGATTATGAAATCTTAAATAAGTCAAATTTTAATCACGGGGTATCTTATAAATTAATTAAAAATCATATTTCATGATAATTATTTGTTATATTTTTCGTACATCCATCCCAATTAAAGTTGTATAGCTTGAATCAAAATTAAACTGATTCAATTTTTACTATCAAATTATAGATTATAAATAATGCTGTGTCTTTTTGGATTTCATTCCATATATTATAAAATTGTAATTTTTAAAAATATTTTAAAGCATACAAAGATATTAGTAGGTAAATATTAATACAAGCGACTCTAAAAGTTATACTCCGTACTATAAATTTTGGAGGGAAAGGAAATAGTAATTAAAAATGATAGGTTGTGATATAAAAATAAGTAAATAAATAAAGGATAGATAGTTTTTTAATATTAATACGGCCTGTATTCTGTGCTCTAGAACTGATTAAACATAATAAAAGTAGTACTCCTATAAATTGGAAAGAGTATCTCGGTCCTTCCACAAGTCATGAAAATATCAAAGTTTAAAGTGAAATGAAAATAAAATTTTTGAGTTGAATGAATCGGTTTATAAGCTTTATAACTACAACATGTTGCCTAATAAATTATTAATATTGCAACTAAGACCTTTTATATTTTATTATTCAAATAAAACCTCATCTTTCTTTCTATAAGGTTATGGAAGGACAGTCATTCTCAAAACTTTGTCAATTTTAAAAATATATCAAACTAATCTAAATAATCTAAATAAATTAAGGCAGAGCCTTGGAAAATACCGTCTTTCCACTAGATTATGGGAAGATGAGTTTAATTAGAATAATAAAAGGTAGAAGGTCTAAGTTGCAATGTTAATAATTTATTATATAGTAGTAATAAAATTTATAACCCGATTCATGCCACCTGAAAATTTTAACATTTGAATGTGCGTGATCATCAAGCAATCAGAATGGAGTATATATATGAATGTGATTTTGTGTCTAATCAACGTCAGCTAATTTGCATGAGAGAACTAGCAACTTTCTTGCTGCCCAAGTCATGATTCCAAGTTAGGTGTGTGTTATCACAGAATTCACGCTTATTTAATTTCTTCCCATTTTTAAAGATAATTTGACAACTCTAACAAATATTACCAAAAGATTATAAATTCAAATATTCAATATAAATCCGGATTGGATTGAATCAGTTTCTATTTTCCTACCCTCCCTCTCTATCTGCCCAATATATTGTTTCAAAAAAACGAAATAAATAAAGGCAAATTATTGGAATAATAGAAAGGTAAAATGTGTTAGTTGTAATATTAAAAATTTACTATACAACGTGTAGTAGTTATAAAGTTTATAACCCGGTTCATGCAATTCAAAATTTTTATCTTAATTTATTTTAATTTACACTTTATATCTTTGTCTTTCCATGACTTATGGAAAGACGGTCTTTCAATAGACGGACTCATAAATAAAACTTTGTGCTATTATAATTGTTTTAAAGCAAAATATTTATTATGTTTTGATTTCACAGTTGGAAAAATTATTGATCTCTCATTCCAAGTCGTGTGTTGACCTCATAACAAGTCATTTACTAAACCATATTTTTCCAATTTATTGTGTTTGACCAATAATTCGACAATATTAATATTTTTTATACCATCATTATAAGAAAATGAAAAGTATACATGATCACATATCATCATTTAAAGCAAATGACGGAATTATTTTTTAAGAGTAGGTAAGACCACTTATCTCTTATCTTATATACTACATTTGTTAAATTACATAAAAAAATTTAAAAATTTAAAAATATTTTTTATATCATATATTTTTATATTTTCACCTTCAAATACATATTATTACTTATTGTAACTTATAAAATATAATATTTAAATTTTATAAAAAATTAAAATATTTAAAATAAATTCTCATGTAAACTGTCTACAAGCTTATGAAAATGCCGTCATTCTTGAGACTTTCCCATTTTTTAAAGTAGAGTTTAAGAAAGAAGGAGCATTAATAATACAAGTGAAGTCAAATTAGTGGTGCAGAATAGTAGTAATCTCAATATAGAAAATATTGTACTATTACATAGTAAGAATAATTATATATAGTTGATAGTTTAACATATACAAACGATTCTCTATAATGAATTGCTATAAAAATAATTTGGCTCCAAAAAGAGTACTTTTCCTCCTGGCAAAATTTGATTATATTTTAAAATAAATATATAAATATAAATATTATTATATATGATATTATAATAATTTATTATAATAATTTTTTTAAAATATTATTTTTTATGCATGCATAGTCAGATCGTCAAATTCAAAAGTCGGTATATTAAAAGTCATGAAAATTTTGGGATTGAAGGAGCATCAACAAATCAACAAACATTATTTCCTCCATTTTATTATGTTTGGTACATTAATTTTAGGTGTTGTTTTTTACAAGTTCATATCATGGAGAGAATTGAGTGAAGAGAGTAAAAACATTAATAATGAGTTGAGAATAATTAATTTAATTTGTGCGGTTGGAAAAAATGTACTCCCTCTGAAGTCTTTGGTCTGGCACATTTTACCATTTTGTATGCTTTGTTAAGATTGACATATTCCTTTTTGGCAAAGTTTTGAAAAGTACCGTCTTTCCATAGACTTATGGAAAGATGAAGTTTCATTAGATTAATAAAATGTAAAAGGTTTTAGTTGCAATATTAAAAATTTATTATGCAACATGTACTAGTTTTGAAGTTTATAACTCGATTTATGCAACCCAAAAATTTTATCTTCATTTCTTCTAATTTACACTTTAAAATTTAGTCTTTTCATAACTTATTGAAAGATCGTCTTTCAAGAGACGGACTCCTTCTCTTTATGCCAAAAATAACACCAACTATGGTGCCAAACATTGAAAAAAAAGAAAGGGAGTGACAATCTTAAAAGGTATAGAAAATGTAAAGTGTGTCAAATTTAGTAATTCATCCATCCTTGCGTAAGTATCTACCATCAATTTTGCCTGGCTCAACCAAAAGTTTATATACTCCCTCCGTTTCACTAATAGTGGCATCATAGGTTTAGGTGTTTGGACTTAGGTGGAGGAAATGAATGGATGAAATTGAATGTAGAAAGTAAAATGTAGAATGAGTGGATGAAATTGAAGAAATCTTGCCAAAAATGAAAAGTGTGCCAATATAAAAGAAATAACCGAAAAAAAGAAAAGTGTGTCACTAATAAAGAAATGGAGAGAGTATTTTTATTTGGACTGGAATTTATGGTTTAAATTTAATCAAATCATTCTAATTATCACTTTACGTGTCACATCATCACATATAAATGTCTATACAAAAAGTTATAAAAACCTTACACGAGATTATATGGAGTAGTGAGTATTGATATTCTCACTGAAAAAATTTCACATTAAATTTTTAATGAGAACATCATTACTGTGGACTCCATATAATTCTCCATTAGTCCCAACCAACTTAAATTACACAACGATCATTATCACG
Organism: Rubia yunnanensis; assembly: GCA_037428765.1. NCBI lineage: Eukaryota > Viridiplantae > Streptophyta > Magnoliopsida > Gentianales > Rubiaceae > Rubia > Rubia yunnanensis. Next base: position 858,149 of record CM075063.1, on the reverse strand, counting down.
TTATTCAATAAATATGTTTGATCGTTAATATATATTTAACTACGTATAATAATGACAAATAAAAAATTGATATTTAAAATTAATTGTTACACATATATTCAAAGGTAAAGTGTCAGGAAATACGGCATTTCCATAAACTTATTGACAATCCACATGGGCATTTACCATAAATGTTGTACTCCCTCCGTTTACTATGTTTGACACCATAGGTTTAACTTCTTTTTTTTTAAAGTTGAAATGTGTGGAGAGAGTAAAAAGTTTAATGAGTGGTTGAAAATGATGTACTACTTTTTGGCATAAAAGGAAATGTGACAAACTTAGAAAAACATACAAATAAGGTAAGTGTGTCAAAAATTTAAAAACAGACGAAGTATTTTTTTTATAAAATTTAATTATTGCATTTTAAAAGTTTAGTGCGTCTCTTGAAATACGGTCTTTCCATAAGTCATGGAAATACCAAGGTTTAAAGTGTAAATTAGAAGAAATTAAGATAAAATTTTCGGGTTGCATGAACCGGGTTATAAATTTTATAACTACTACATGTTGCATACTAAAATTTTAATGCTGCAACTAAGACCTTTTACCTTTTATTATTCGAATTAAACCCGTCTTTCCATAAGCCTATGGAAAGACCGTCTTTCCCAAGACTTTGCCTTAAAAGTTAAAACAAATAATAATATGTATTTGAAAGTGAAAATATAAAAAATATATAATAAAAAATATTATCAAAAATTATAATTTTGGTATGTAATTTAACAAAGGTGAGAAATAAGTGGTCTGTCCATAAGCTTATGGACAGACAGGAGACCTACTTTTATTCGAATATGCTATCAAACTTTAAAAGATGGATAGGTCTCCTGACATGATGTATGTCCATAACCTTATTGACATGCCATTTATTTTTTTACCTTATATAATGCATTTGTTAAATTACATACAAACTTTAGAATTCGTGAAAATATTATTTAGATAATATATTTTTATATTTTTACCTCCAAATACATATTATTACTTATTTTAACTTACAAAATATAATATTTAAATTTTATAAAAAATTATAATATTTAATATAAAAGCTTCTTTGAACTGTCCACAAACTTATGAAAAAATCATTTTTCACGAGACTTTCTCTTAAAAAATAATAAGCGTGTAATTTAATCTGATACGAATGGAGTGCCGAGGCAGTGTGTTTGTGATACTACTAGAAAGAAAAAAAAGATTGTGTTTAACAGGTCCACACATTCCACGTGGAAAGCAGGATGCGGCGGGTCGCATGAGAGAGAATGAATCTCAATTTGGACTTCAAACTCCTCTATCTTCTCTGATTCCTCGACTTCTTCTAACTCTCCAATTAACCTTAATCACTTCTAATTACCAATAATTAGAATTTAACCAAAACACAAGCATTTTTCACTTTCATCGATCAAATAAATAAAAATAAAAAAACTTAATTGCCACCCAAGAATAGGATCTCTCACCTTTTATATAAACGCATCGCTCAGAATAATTCCACCAAGAATCCCATTTTTTCTCTCCATAAATCTCACTCCAAAAGCTCACTTCTTTACCAGTTTTCATTCCAAAAAAAAAAAATGAAGCTTAACCTTTGCACGGCGTCTCCGGCGATGATTCCGACGCCGGCGAGCTGTTCAGAGCCGAAGACGACGATCAGAAAGAGTGTTTTTCACAAGAAGATGACGACGGCCCAGGATTCCGGCAGCGAGTTCAAATTGCCCCGGGTGGTGAGAATCGAGTTTACTGATTTGGACGCCACGGATTCCTCCGGCGACGAGGAGGAGGACGCCGGAAATGGCGTTTTCCGGCCAGCCCGGGTGAGGAAGCAGGTGAATGAGATCGTGATTCACCGCGTTTTCCCGGAGGAGAAGCCGAAGAGGGTAAGGAAGAGTGAGAAGAAGAAACAGACTGTGGAGAAAGCGCTAATGCCGGCGTCGGAAAAGGTAAATACGGCCGTTAAGAAGTACCGCGGAGTGCGGCAGCGGCCGTGGGGGAAATGGGCGGCGGAGATTCGGAATCCGGTCCAGAAAGCTCGGATTTGGTTGGGGACTTACGACACGGCGGAGGACGCCGCCAGGGCGTACGATGCAGCGGCGTTTAAATACCGCGGCCCGGATGCTCAGACCAATTTCGCCAAGCCACCGGAGAAAAACATTGGCGGCGCGTCAACTTCCGGCGGCTCCGGTTATAATTCCGGCTTCTGTTCTCCCACCTCTGTTTTGCACAATAAGGAAGAAGCCACAACCGCTCAAAGTAAACAAAAGGGGAAAAACGACGCCGTTTTCCGGGGTAAGTCCAATTTGCAGAATCGTGACTTGAGACCGGGAGAGCCGGTGGCGGGGGATAACGGGTTCGGGTGTGGGTCGGATGAATATGGGCTGTTTTCGGATCCATGTTTCTTGGAGAATTTCTTCAAGAGTGAGACACCGAGTCCTATGATTTATGATGAAGTTGCTTACAATGTGGAGTCAATCCCAGAATTACCAGACGAATGTTTTGATTTAGAATTTGATATTGATGGGATTTCTCCGGATTTCTGGAACTCCGATAACAACGTTGCGAGTTCGAGTTCTTCGCTTTCTTGGGACGTTAATGATTTCTTGGTAGATCAACAAGTATGTAATTGAGGTTCAATTTTGGGATGAAAATCAAGTTCGAGCTCTTCGCTTTCTTGGAATGTTAATGATTTCTTGGTAGATCAACAAGGTTCAATTTTGGGATAAAAATCAAGAAATGGGTTTTGGTGTTTGTGGAAAGGAACAAACAATTGATTTCGAATAAAATGTTTCCTGATTAGATCTTATTTGTGAATTTACATTTGATACTTTTGGTCATTATATGACTGAGTTCTGAGATTTGGTGGTGGAAGCATGGTGTGGGCCTTAAAAGCTACACAAAGCTGTTTTCTTGCTATTGATTGCAACATTTTAAGGGAGCACGGTTTCTCAAAGCGCTCCCAATTCCCACGAGAACCTTTTTGAGGTTTTGTATTTTTCTAACAATACATGTCCCACGTTGAGGTGCAATGGATCCGTAAATTATTTGTTAAGTCATGTAATTGAAGTAATTTAAACAATAATATCAGCACTATTTAACGTGACTAAGTAGTCAGATGGTTTTGCGATTGTGGCTGAATGGAGTAAGTTTCATTTGACTTGCTGTCGTGGTATCTGACTGATTCATTGCGGTTGTGGTTGAATGAAGTTAATGTGCCGTTTGACTGGCTGGTTGTGATACGCAACCGTTTCATTCGTAATTGGTAGTTTTTAACACCGTTTCATTTGTGGTTGATTGCAATTAACTTCATTTGGTAGTCTTTGACGGATTGATTGTGGCATCTAGTTGTTTCGGATTGATTTGGTAGTATTCGACGGTTGACTGTGGCATCCAGCTGCTTCATATTGAGTGAGTACAATCAGCTTTATTTGGTAGCTGATAGTGGTGTCTAGCTGTTTCATTTGATTGTTGATTAACTTGCTGGTTGTGGTAGCTGGCGGTAAACGATTTCTTTTGACTGATTTGACTCGGTAACAACTTGTTTCAATTTGGATGATTTAGTTCATTAGCTGGTTGTAGGTTGTTTTGTTTGTTTGAGATATATACAAATATGACCATATATACTTTAACAGGTGCACATATAACCTTGAGATAATTCGAAATACAAAAACAAATCTAACTAATTTACATAAGTGTAAATATAACCCCAAAGACTATATTCCGGCATTGATTGGCCATTTCCGGCCATTGACCCACAAGAAATGACCAAAATTCCCTTTCAGCCTAATACAAAAATTTGAAAGGCAAAAATGTCATTTGCCTTGTCGTTGTCCTACCACCATCGCCACTGCTCCACCGCCTTCACCACCACATCACCGATGAAGGGGTTTTTGTGTCCCAGCTCGGTGCGCCATCACCAACCTCGCTTACAACGTCAAGAGACATGTCACAAACACTAGCGAGAGGGGTTTCTGTGGGCAAAACGCCTTGCTGGAGCTCATACAGGAGATCACCGCTGAACTCGAAGCCGTTGGAAGATACAAATGAGGCTGCCTTGAGGCACAGTTGCTGCCCAGCGCCGCAACCCGCCACCCAGCCCCACAGCCGGTCCACCACCGCCACACCTCCTCTATTCACCCAAACCCCACCACTTAGTCCTGCCACCAGCCCCACCACCAGCTACCTCTCCACCGGTCCACCACCATCACACCTCCTTCATTCAGCCCCGCCCCGCCACCTAAGCCCACTATCACATTCCCTCCTCCGCCACTTAAACCCACTATCACATTCCCTCCTCCGCAACTTAAACCCAATAGCTCCCCCTTGTCGAAACCCTAGCCCACCCGATACCCAACCCTCGTCCGCATCTCGTACCGCCGCCGCCTCCCCCTGGCCACCACCCCACACACAATCCCTCTAGGCCACCTCTTGCGATGCCACTTCCGGTTAGAGAAATAATTCAAATCGGCGAAGAAAGGAAAAGAAGAAGGAAGAAGAAGGGATCGACGAAGAGGAAAGAAAGAGAAGGAGAAGAGTAAGGAAAATTAGGATTTAAGGGCATTATAGACATTTCATATTTTTATTTTTTCAGACGGGTAAAATTATCGTTTAAAAAAATCCGGCTTCAAACTTCCAGAAAGGATAAATTTGCACATACACTGACTATCTAAAATTATATTTGTAGTTTCAATCATCAAAATGTTATATTGCATTTATGTGAATTATAAACCGTTTCGTTTGACTGACTACCAATATATTTCATTTGTATGATTTGGTTAACTAGCTGGTTGTTAGGTGTTTTATTTGTTTAGCTATTATCATTCAATTTCATTTGGACGATTTGATTAGCTGAATTTTTAGCTAATCAGGAAGTTATTGGTTAAACATTATTTTTACTTGTTAGATTGAGATGATGAGTTTTTTAAACCATTTACACGATTATTTCTTAATTTATATATCATCTAAATTTAATGATCAAAATTTAATGGTCAAGATTTATTTTAAATTTGACTAAAATGAATATAGTTGTACATTTTCTTTGAATGGGTTAGGAGGAGATAGCATTTTTATATTTTGACCCAATGCAAAAAAGAGTAGAAATATTTGTCTGGCTGGCCTCCTTGCATTTCTCCATTAGTTCGAACATTTTGCATTTTCCTCATTACAAATCTATTCCAACAGTTGCTAATTGATTCTAATTTTTGATAGAATATAAGCAAGGAATGTAGTAGATAATTATGTAAGGAAGAATAAAACAGGGTAAAAACGACAGACAATATTTTATATTTAAAACAGGTGAGAAAACTAGAAAATAGGCAAAATGTCGACAATAAAGTTTTGGGTAAAGTGTGAAAATAATGTTATTAAATTGTGAAAGTGCAGATATAGCTCTATAAAATTTGAAAGTGCGAAATTGATCCTAAGTTTTGGTAAAATTGTGCAGATATGCCTAATTTGTTTAATTTCGGCGTTGACTCAATGAAGTCAGGCGTTGACCAAATATAAAAAGACGTAAATACTTTTGGATTCAAAACAAAAATTTTGAAGAGCATTCCACCTCTACTGCGCCGACCACCGACCACCACCCACCGGCGGCGCTTCTCACCTCATCTTCGACCCACCACCCAAAACCCCTCCCAAACTCAACCCCCGGTCGCGCACCACCAGTGACCACCACTCCCCTTCGACCACCACACACTCACGATGTGCACAACCGTCGGCAGTCACTCGTTAACCACCACCACCGCCTGTAGCCACTCGTTGACCACCACCACCCAGCCCTCAACACCACCACCAGCCTTCAACCTTAGCCCCACCATCAACACCACCACCCACAGGAACTCGCCGACCACCACTACCCAGCCCTCAACACGACCACCAACCCTCAATCCTAACCCCCGCCCTCAACACCACCAATTGCTACCTCTTCATCTGTAGCCACTTGCCAACCACCGCATCCAATTGCCAACCACCACTTCCCCACCCTCAACACCATCACCAGCCCACCCACTTTGCTCAATTTAACCCTGGACTTCATTGAATCACTTTCCCGCCGTCAATGGGAGGGCTGATGGTGGTGTTGAGGGCGATTGATGAGGGCGGGTGGTGGTGTTGAGGGTGCTGGGGAAGATCACGGGTGGGAGGGTGTTGGGGAAGACGATAGAAATGGAGGGTTGGGGAAGTCGATAGAGATATAATGTTATTTTCTTATTTTATTTTTGATTTTTTTTTAACTCAGGGGTGTAGTGACCATTTCACCGATTTCCAGCCAATCTGACCGTAGACAATTTGGTCAACGAAGTGCAGGGTTAGATTTGCACTTTCAGATTTTAAAAGATTATATTTGCACTTTCAAACAAAACGTAGGATTAAAAACACATATCGCCAAAAATCGATTCCTACTACCTACAATCGGCGATAAATGTATAGCAAAGCATTTTCGCTATGGCAATGGATAGTGGATTGACCCTAGCTACCTAGAAAACAATATGGTCCCCCGGGAAAAAAAATTCAAGCACCACTAAGAGAGGTAAGCTGTGAGTAAAGGAAGAAAGGGCCAGGAGAGTCACGAGCCTATTTCCACAATACAAAACAATGCTATTATTTGGAAATTTGAGAGTAAGCTCCAATTCCACTTTTCAGTTTGCAGGCTTAGACTTTCCATAGCAAGAAGGTCAAAAGAATACTGAACTGTGTCATTTTGTAAATGACCGACCAAGATTCAGAGAATCATCTGGTTCAAGTAATCCCCCAGCCACAAGTTGTTTTGCAACATTTATGAAGTTTTGCTTGGTTAAAAGTGTCATGGTCTCAATTTTGACAAGTGATTGAAATGTTTTTGAATTTGCTATTGATATCAGAGTCGTCTCTGGAACGAAGATTTTTCCATAAGCCATGGAAAGACTAAGGTTTAAAGTGTAAATTAGAATAAATGAAGATAAAATTTTTGGGTTGCATGAATCGGGTTATAAACTTTATTACTACTACATGTTGCATAATAAATTCTTAATATTGCAGTTTAGACCTTTTACCTTTTATTATTCTAATTAAACCATTTCTTTGCGTAAGCATATGGAAGACTATCTTTCCCCAAACTTTGCCTTGATATCGTATCATTTTAACTCTTTACCATGGAAAATACTCTCTAGAACATCATTGCAAATGATGATAAGACGCAATCGTTATTTTAAATGTGATGAGTAAGTAATGGTTTGTGAGATCCCAAAATAAGGATACGGCACACCCGCGAGTGTATCCAGTGGTTGGGAGTTGGGTGGCCTTTCACGAGCTCAGTGGTTCGACGCTCGGCAGCCACCGTGTGGGAATGTCCTGAGTTAACTTGGCCTTTGGGCCAAGGGCTGCTTGGGCTTCCTGGTGGGCACCAAGTATGACTGCCCCCAATGGTCCTGGTGTTGGGCTACCGTGACTTACCTCCCACATGATGGCTGTGGTGTCGGCTGCTGTGGGCCGCTTAGGGCGAGCAGTGATCGCCAAAATAAGGATACGGCCATAAAATCCAAAAGAAAGTTTCTTAGGTAGTTGGCGATGTGACATATTTCCCTTGTCCCAAATTAAATGGCACAGAATCATTTTCACGCTCATCAAGAAATTTATCTAACCATTAATATATTTAAGTACGTATAATAATGACAAATAAAAAGTTACTTTTCGGAAACTACTTGTTACGACGAATCCAACCATACAACACATGATAATATTATTATTTATATATCTATTCAAATATGTGGTCAAAGTTGAACAGTGAATAGTAACATAAAGTGAAGTGTGCAATTTGAGGTAGGACGGAGGGATTATGAGGTCAAGTCGCATACGGCCATACAAAGGTTCTCTCATCTTACGAAATAAATTGATTGCTGACTGCTATAACGATCCCCTCACGAACTCCAAAGGCTTAATTTAAACATCAGAACAGCATCTGGCATCCTGTTGTGATGGTTGCTTCATCCTTCGTAGGAACATGAGTACTCCCCAAATACATCCATACGATCGGCCCAGTGGTTAGCCCTTTGGATCTTACTCCCATGTATCTCGCGTTCGACTCTCGCCAGCCGCAGTGTGGGGATTTCTCCAGTGGAGGGATCCCTTGTGGGCAGCGAGTACAGTCGAGGGTCCAGGGGCTTGGCCGGGTGTCTGCTGTGATTTACCTCTCCGGTTATGGCTGTGGTGTCGGTGCGGCTGAGAGCGAACCGTTTGATCGCGTTTTGATGAGTACTCCCCAAATTGAACTTCAATTCAATTCAATTCAATTCAACTCTTCAGATCGTATCTCGGATACAAAGCAACACCATTCAAGTTGACCACTAAAATGACCACTAAATCACAATCATCTCTCACTACTCACTAGTACTCCAATGGCTCGAGTCACGTTAAGTTTTAAAAGCAACAGTAAAAATACATCATTCATAATTACTGCAGGGTAGACAAATAAGGCAGAAAAAACAGCTACACAGCACTAAACATATTTAGGTTGGAGTCCAGGTAACAAAAATGTGTTGGTCTTTGTCCGCATGGCTAAACTGCTTCATGTTGGGGCAGCCCATAATAAGGTCAGAAACTCAGAGGATCCATGTGATGTAGGTCATGCTGCATTTCATCAACAAGAAAGAAGGAATGATTTGATTTTATATTACCAACCATGATTTTGCTTCTCAACTCATAACAATGGAATGGTGCTACTTGTAAGACCAAGTGCGGTGGTAGAAACGGCTACCGATTTCTTACCAATTAAATATATTATTTCTATTATTCTTTTTTTCCCACCTAATCTTAATAAATCACTTAAGAAACCACCATTTTTTATCCCAACAAAACCACTTTTGACTATTTATTGACCTCACTTGATATTCTCTATCATACTCATTAATTTTACCATTAACATTTAATTTAGTTTAATTTGTTCACCCAAAATAAGTTGAATGTGAAATTTAATAATACATTATAATTTTTATTAATAGAATTTCATTTTATTAATAAACATCTGAAATTTAATTTTTTAAAACAAAATTTGCAAATTTTTTAAAAATAGCCGTTGGGACATGTGTCACCATACGCTTGGGACACGCGTCCCATTTAAAAATGGAAATCAGATATAACCGTTGAGATGGGACACGTGTTGCCATATAAGTGGGACACGCGTCCCACTCATTTTTGTTAACCCGACACCAGATTTTTTTAATCTGTTGGACACGTGGCCCAACCAGAAGGCACCACGTGTCAACGACTTTAAAACAAAAAAAGATAATCCTGTATGTGGGACACGTGGGCCAATGCATGGGTGACATGTGTCCCACTTATAGAAAGAAAAATTGGGCCGCTGCAGGTGGCCCCCTTTGCCATGTGCGGCCTGACACGACGGTTTCTTAACCGGTTCCCTACTTGGCAACCAAGAGCTGGTTTCTTAACAAGAAATCAGCCTATAAACCACTACTGTGGGTGTTTTTGATTTTTAGAGCAATTTTAAAATTTAAGAAACCCCCACTGCACTTGCTCAACTCTCAACAATGTGCCCCCTTTTTATTTTTTTTTTGAATTTTTTTACGGTTTGACTGTTATACATGTTTATCATATGGATTTGGTGGAGAAAAGAAAAGAAAAGAAAAGAAAAAGGAAAGCTCGATTGATAATTTGATACATGGTGGTAAATGGGTGGACTAGTCGGATACAGGCAGGTTATATGGAGTAAGTATGATTCAATCCGATTAGTTTTACGACGGGTTAAAAATGGTCGGGTTGAAACCCCAACAATCCGTGAGTAAAAAATCACTCAATCTACAGGTCATAAATGAGTAAACTCGCATGTTTCAACCCATATATTGACTCATATAAGTTTATTTACCAATCCAAGTGGGTAAATTCGCACGTTTGAATTCATATTAACCCATGTGAGTTTATATACCAATTCATATAGATAAACTCACGAGTTTCAATCCATATACCCATGTGGTTATATACCAACCCATATGGTAAATTCGCAACTCCAACTCGCAAACTGTGCATTTTACCAACTCACGGTCAACCGCCCAATACATATTTTTCAATTAACCATTTAGCCCATTAACTATTTGTCTCATACCCACTTGATCCACACCCTCTCAAGTTTAAAAATAAGCAACTCACTTAACCTGCAAGCTACTAACCCCATTTCCCCCCTACATGAAAGAATATGATTAAAGGGTTTTGATCAAATGCTATTTCCTTATCCACTTAGCTTGAAAGTTCTGATTATGAATAGCTTTGATTAGTTAAAAAGTTTTGGGTTAGAACATTTTTGTCTCATTGACTAACATACTTTATTGTTTTTTTTAATACATATATGGGGTGCTCTAGACACTCAAAAGGTATGGACCAAATGAGCATCATTTTTGTGTTTGGTGAAATTGGCAACCTCCTGCATTTCAAAATGCACAATTTGGCAAAAGGGATTTCTGATTGCATTCCCAGACTGAACTTGTTGGACCAGAAAAGGACCCTTAAATTCAAATTACCCAACCAGCAGCTTATTCATGCCTTCATAGCATATGTTTACTGATGAGACAGCAAATACTCTTTAAATTTCACTTTTTTATTATAAAAAAAATTTAAAAATCGTTTGGACGGGAGTGTTAGGAAACTCAATCGTTTTCAGTTAATCATCGAGTTTGAAATAACTTAACTGCTACCTGATCCAAACTGATGAGTGAACGCGAATGGACTGATTCGACTTAGAAAAACAACAAACACAAGGGAAGCACTCGAGTTTTATACTTTGAGAAAGAAAAGAAAAGTTACACCCTATATCAGGTTTAGTAAATTTGAAGGAGTGTTACTTGAAATAGTAGTATTTCTTTTTGATGATTGTCCAATGATTACCAAAGATTTGCTATTTTTGACTGCTTCCTTCTTTTCAATTTATTTTTGCCCTTTTTTTCCCACTTTGCTATTGAATACTCCCTCCGGTTTTTTTTCATTGGCTATTACACCTAAATCAGATGGTTATATTTCTCAATTTGTCTGACTCGCCTTGCTTCTACCAAATGAAGGTTGAAAAATTCGAAAACTCAAGCATTCACAATTATTAATGAAAAAATCCTTGAAAGGCAACATAGACATGCAAAGGTTTTCTCGGATCGGACAAAGATTGACCCTCGAGAGTAAAGACAATAGGGAGTTTGACCGCAAGATCGGGGACAAAAGTCAACCTCAGTGATCCGAGGATGCTATGCTACCAAGATGCAAGAAAGCCACAGTAGTATGATCAGTCTATGCTATGGGACATTTGTGGTGGGAAGTGGGAACAAATTTGTCCCACTAAAGCTAGCATAGGATGCATTAGTTATTACATGTGGTAGAACTGAGACTGTGGGGGCATCTCTCACCATCTCTCCCTTTTCCTTTTCCATTTCCACTTCCAAATACAGCTTCTTTTTGAAGCAATACCACAACAAATTTTATCATCGGTTCTCTTAAAACTGACATATTATTAATAATTAGGATAACTTATTCATATTACAAATAGATGATAATATAGTTTCAAAAGTACTAAATTATACTAGAATACTACTTTAGTGCATCTTTATATTTTATATAAGATGATACCCTCTCTGTCACATATTAACATGCTCACTTACTGTTTGACGGTCAATACTGTCAAACTTTGACCACATATATAAATAGATACTATCATCGTATGCGATATTGTTGGATTCGTTATAGTAAATAGTTTTTAAATATCAAACTTTTATTTGCCGTTATTATACGTAGTCAAACATATTAACGGTCGAACATGTTTCTTGACGACCACAACAAAAATTCTGTGGAGTTTAGTTTGGGACTGAGGGAGTAATATAATTTGGGACAATTCTTTATACAACTATTTTTTAAAGAGATTTGAGTGAAAAGATTAATGATTAGATGACAACGACTGGAATGAAAGAGTGTGACGATGTTAGAAAAACATAATAAAATGAAAAGTGTGTCGGTTTTAGAAGAACCGGAGTGAAGTGGTATGGTGCCTTTAAAAACCAAATTAAGTCCAATAAATCAAAGATGAGATCTCAAACTTGATGATTGATGTGCAGCTGATTAAAAGGCCAGATTGCCCTTAAATGCCAAAATCCAATAAATCACAGGTTAGATTTCAAATTCGGTTTTTCTAACGAGTGCCCATGGGCACTCGTTAACAACTTCAGATTCCATCGAAAACTGTGTTTATTAAATGCAAATCCATCGAAAACTGTGTAATAGTACATAGGGAGTGTAAGTTTTTTAGGGATGTCATTAATCATTAACTCTATTTGCATTTAATAACACAGTTTTCGATGGAATCTGAAGTTGTTAACGAGTGCCCATGGGCACTCGTTAGAAAAACCGTTTCAAATTTGATGATTGAATAAAAAGGCTGAAATCTGATTCAGAGAACATGAAGAATTGATCCTCATGATTATGAGAGTGCCAGTTTCTGTAAGCATCGTGGGATTTTTGCAGAGACACTCATTCCCATTAGGGATTCAATCGCTCACAGAGTCTTTCTACCTTCTATGCTGTTCGGGGAAATGTCTGTGTACATCTTAACCTACTTTTACGTGGCAGAGTCGGGAATTTTTTCTGACGGGACTAATTAATTAATTTTTAATAAAATAATATTCAATAAAAGTAATTTTATTTAATCTGATGAAAATGAAGGGTAATATTAAAAAAAAATAGTAGCATTAGAAAATTTCTAATGGGGGTTGAAGGGTAATTTTTTAAAAATTGGTAGCAACGGAAAGTTTATGGCGGGGGCTGACGGGTAATTTTAAGAATTAATACCCCTGAAAAAATTGATGGCGTCCCCCATTGTCTCCGCCCCTGCTTACTTTCGAGTGAGATATACTGAATACGTTTAGATTACACAAATAAACAAATGCATAAATACACCTTTACTCGGAAGCGCAGATGAGTTGGAATGAGCAAGTTAAATTGAGACATTGATCAATAAATACTCATTTCAATGTTGCGTGAGATTTGTTACTTTCCATCTTTGTCTGTTCCAATTAAAGGTTCATTTGCCCAAAATTTAGCCCGATCATTTCAACTTTCCTATTTTTCCTGTCATATTAGCACACATGTCCTCTTATATCTATACACAAACGTTGTTTATCAAAAATACACAAAAAACACTTTAAATTGTCATGAATCATCAGAGATGGCTTAGAACAAATAATTCATGATCTAATGGATCTCTTTATCCTAATCCTCTACCCAAGAGTTATCAGTACGGATCAAATCTGTTCCTATTTAACGGACGTCAGCCCGCGCAAAAATATTATAGGAACCTAACGATGAGATGGAAAGAATTTAGGGTTACTCACCTTCACCCCAACTCGGGGATGTAGCTCAAATGGTAGAGCGCTCGCTTTGCATGCGAGAGGCACGGGGTTCGATCCCCCGCATCTCCAATTCTTTTCGTTTTTGGAAAACCAAAAGAATATTTAAAAGTACGAATCTTCGTCCAGCAAATTGCCACGTGTCCTCCATTTTTTTCCCGGTCTTATTTGACGCCACGAATCAGATTTCCTTCTCAATTTTCACGCAATCAACTATTGTTTTCTTAGGAAAATAAATATTATTCATTTTGTCTGAATATTGCAATCCCCTCATTTTGCTCTCAATTTCCTGCAAATAAATACGAATTGATGCTTCCGGCCGGCTGTATTACATCATGGCTGGGATAACGGCGGCGAGTGGCGGCGGAGAATTCGATCGAATGTCGGAAGAAGGGAACCGGGTTCGGAGCAGGGCGGCGGCGGTGTCCGTTGCGGACATCCAATTGAGCTTCGTGGAAAGGGCGGTTTCAGCCGGCGGCGCCGCCTTTATCTCAGCGATTATTGTGAATCCGCTTGATGTTGTTAAGGTATTCTGAACTGGGTTTTTGTTCTTTTTGCGTAAAAATTCAATCTTGGAGCGATTTATTCAGGTTACTATAAGGGGGTAGTTTTTGATTGAAGTGTTTTGTGTTGAATTTGGCAGACTAGGTTGCAAGCTCAGGCTGCTGGAGTGCCCTATGATAAAATTTTCACTTCGAAATACTTCGAAACACGAAGAGTAAGTCTTGTCATGGCTTTTGTTTACGTTCTATTATCATAAACTGATGTAACCCGGAAGCTGTCACGAACAAGAATCCCGGAAAATCGTAGGCTTATGGTATCGTAGACACGAAGAGTCGTGTGTATGGCATTATTTTGATACATTGCTACTTTTGCTAGAGTTGTGTTTTTGATACATTGATACATTGCTAGAGTTGTGTTTTGGCATATTTAAGATACATTGCTACTTTGATTTATTTTCAGTTTGGCATTCTGTGGTGTGTGTGTGTGTGTGTTTTATTAGATAAATTGAAGCTTCCGATAGCAGACACATTGATACATTGACAATTGCTGGTGGTTTAAACAATGTGATTAGGTGTTTTAGGGGTATACATGTTAATACACAATGAGTACCGGGTAAAGTTTAGTTTCCATGCTTGGAGGATCCATTTGAGTGGAACTTCATAAAGACTTTTCCTTTTCAACTTGTTCAGATACTAGATGAAGTTATCGACTTTGGAAGACTTAATTGCTTTCTTCTTTCAAACTTCCAGTCAGTAGTTTATTAATTGGTTTAACATTTGATGCGTTAGTCGTTATATGTTTTAGCTTGCTAATGTAATGACTTTTGTACTTGAATTGTGGGTAGATGTTTCCAGATAGAAAGCATAGTCCATCATCTAATCGTGTGACCACGGGTGGTGCACTGACGAGCTATAAAGGAACCGGAGATGTCTTTTGCAAAGTTATACGTCAGGTTCGTTATTCTTGATTGATTAGAATTCTATACAGAATGCAGATTGCAGAATCTGCAGGTCAGATGAATTAAGTGTTTGGCGGTTATGGTCATTTGGGCTTGTGCAGGAAGGATTCGGTCGACTGTGGAGAGGCACTGGTGCAAGTCTAACGCTAGCAGTCCCTCAAGTAGGTTTCATTATTTCTTGCAGTTATCGTCTTATTCTGGTGGAAGTTTTTAGAAGTAATGTGTCAAAAAAACTTGCATTACAGGTGGGCATCTATATGCCTCTTTATGATATTTTCCGAAATTACATGGAGATACAAACGGCGGAGAAATTTCCAGCTATGACGCCGTACGTACCATTGGTTGCAGGATCCTTGGCACGGACAATAGCTTGCATAACATGTTATCCCGTTGATCTCGCCAGAACACGTATGCAGGTTGTTAACTTGATGTTTTTTTGAATACTTATATTGGCCTTTAACTACTGAAAGTCTGAAACTTTCTCGGTTCATCAGGCTTTTAAGGTTCATCACACAGGCACGAAGCCTCCGGGGGTTTTTAAGACATTGCTTGGGGTTATTTCTTCAGCTGAGAGCCCCAGTGGTATACAAACATGTATGTTCATCCTGTTATTTACTCTGCAAATTCCCATAAAAATTTTCCCTACAATTATATAGAGTTTGATCGTGTTGTGAGTTTGTCATGCAGTCCAAAATTACCGTGTCTTGTGGACTGGACTCAGTGCACAGCTTGCTCGCGATGTTCCTTTCTCTGCCATCTGCTGGTCTACTCTTGAACCAGTGAGCTTCTTGATTTGTTTGCAGTCTGTAAAACAAAGTATCAGATTTTATGGTAATGTGGTAAGAGTAACATTCATGTCACATTGTCACAGATTCGGAGAAAATTTCTTGCCCTAACCAATGATGAAACAAGTGCTGGTGCGGTTCTAATGGCAAACTTCAGCGCTGGAGTTGCAGCTGGAAGTCTTGCAGCTGCCGCCACATGTCCTCTAGATGTTGCAAGAACTCGGCGACAGATAGAGGTAGTTTTATTTTGTGTGCATTTGTCCGAGACATTTTGAATTATAATTTGCATATATTCGCAGAATGATCCTGCGCGAGCATTGAGGATGACGACAATACAAACGCTTCGTGAGATCTGGAGGTAGGATCCCGAATTTGCAGTTTCTGAGTTCTCTCTTATTCTCTCCTGGTTTTAACTCGTTATCATCACATTCTTCAACAGGGATGGAAGATTGAAGGGACTTTTTATGGGAGTCGGGCCTCGAGTTGGCCGTGCAGGGCCATCAGTCGGGATCGTGGTATCGTGCTACGAAGTGGTCAAATACGCGCTGCAGAATCGACACTTGGATCAATGACAAGGTAGTTTAGACACGAATGGCGCTTGAGCGACATAATTTTTTTGCCAGAACAATAGAAATAGATTGTTTTTATGAAAATTGACTGAGTTCATAGGACCTTAGGCAACATTAATAAGCAGTTTGGGATGGTAAGAAAGAAATAGTGCATAGAAATGTGTCTGAAACTTGGCTGTTCTTTTCATCTCTGCCTCTTGAGATGGTATGATCCAAGCTTTATCATTCTTTTATCAAATAAGCATAATTTATTAACCGTCTATGTACTTTTTTTTACTTCTTGAAGATAGACTCGTAGATAAGGGTTTCTTGTTTCGATAATCGAAACTCCCCCGTGGTACCATATGTTTAGATGTTTGGATTTAGGCGAAGAAAATGAGTGGATGAAATTGAATGTAGAAAGTAAAAAGTAAAATGACCTGACGAAATTGAAGGAATATTTCCAAAAATGGAAAGTGTGCAATTATAAAAGAAACAATCTAAAAATGAAGAGTCCGTCTCTTGAAAGACGGTCTTTCCATAAGTTATGGAAAGACCAAGGTTTAAAGTGTAAATTAAATTTTCGCATTGCATGAACTGGGTTATAAATTTTATAACTACCACGTGTTTCATACTAAAACTTTAATATTGCAACTAAGACCTTTTACCTTTTCTTATTCTAATCAAATCCCGTCTTTCCATAAGCCTATGGAAAGACCGTCTTTCCCAAGACTTTGCCAAAAATGAAAGTGTACCAGCATCAATTTGTAAAGGTTGATAAATATATCATTTTGATAGACTTTCAATTTCGAAACATATCTCAAAATTAAAGTCTTAACCATGTACTTATTGAAGTGACATATCGATAATATTGGAATGAAAATCTAATAAACACTGCCAGTTAGTTAGTAGAATTCTAATCTAAATCTGCCACGTGAAATTTAAAAATTCGAAACACCGATGTTTTATTTGCTTGTTTCTTATAGAATTCTAATTAAATGCTGTCACGTGAAGCCTAAATTTTTTAAAGACGGTCATATTAAAATACTCCATTTTGTTTGACACACTTTCTAGGTATTTTTTTATATTGACACATTCTATTTATGGCAAGTTTAAGGTTAGTACATCCACTTATTTTACTTTTTCTTCTTTCAATTCAATTTCATCCACTCATTTAGCATCTTCTAAATTCTAACCCCAAAACGTGATGTGCCGAGGGAGTACGAAACATCCCATATTATTAGAAATGCTCTTGTAGACAGCAGTAGGGAATTTCAGAGGGTACCCCTTTCACTGCAATGGCCTAAAAATGCTTAAATAGTGCAATACAATTATCCAATTATCCATTTTAGTCACATTATCTAAATTTAATTCACACAAATTTTAAATTCGAATCAAAACTCGTGCAAACTCATATAACAAGTCATTGATACGGAAAAACATGAACAAAAACCACTCAGATAGCGTTATTGAATGAAAAAGAGATCTACATATAAGATTAACATAAACCGCTAATAAGTTATATATGATAACGATGGTGAATGATGATGATAGCTGATCAGTCAGTATTGCCACAGGAATGCTCCCATGGCAAACTTCCTCTTCTGATGAACATCCCCGGCGGCCGGAAGCCCGTATTCCGCCAGAAGGCAGTCCAGTTTCCACTCCGGCATGGTCTCGTACTCCGCCTTGGTGTACCGGGGGTAGTGCAACGGCATTTGGAACCCGCAACGATGCTCGATTTGGCCGGAATTCTGCCTTGGGGCAGAGTACTCTGTTCCTACCTTGCTCATGTTTTTGGTGGAGAAAATGTGAGTGTTAGAAAAAGAAAGAAAAGAAAGGAAGGAATAGGTTGATGAATTGTTTGTTATGTGATTATGGGGTGGTATTTATAGGTGAGAGTTTGTGAAAATTAATGTAATGGATTGTTTGCGTTTGTCTTTCTTGGTTGGTGTGACATTAATTTCGAACTTCTCTATGCAATTTTTTAAAAAATCAAATTTATCCGTAAGAAAATCAAATTTATCCGTAAGAAAGGGGTTTTTCATAGGGTAAATTAGAGTCCGTCTCTTTAAAGACGGTATTTTCATAAACTTTATAACTACTAATGTTGCATGATAAATTTTTAATATTACAACTAAAATCTCTTACCAATAATATTACAACTAAAATCTTTTACCTTTTATTATTCTAATTAAATCCGTTTTTCTACAACCTTATGAAAAGACGATCTTTCTAAAGATTTTCCCGATAAATTATGCAGTATATAGGGATACCTTCTACGTTGCGTCTCAAGTACTCCGGTACTATTAGAAGTGTTACTGCAGTTAACTTCCTTTAATCATGGATACTAGTAGATTTGTATTTATCTTTTTTATTTTTAAAAATGCATAACTCTCGTTTAGTTACCATTTAATTTTTGAGAGTACGATTAACATTATAATTGCCTCTAATGTACTATATAATAATTGTTCTCAAAAGGAGATCAACGGCTCGCACTCATCAGCCTCGGCCACTCGACACGCCAGGCCTCATCGAAGAGGTAAATCACAGCACTCCTACATGACCCTTGAATGTGTTCGATGAATCATAGCACTCCTGCATGACCCTTGAATGTGTTCGGTGCACACAAGGAGCCCTGAATGTGTTCGGTGCGCACAAGGAGCCCTTCCACTGGAAGAACTCTCATACTGTCGCTGCCGAGATTCAAACCCATGCTCCCAAGGACATAGGCCATGCACCCAACCAGTTGGACGATTATGTGGGTATATAATAATTGTTCTCACAGTATGTTGTTGGTTGTTAATTTAAAACATTTTTAATATTTTTAATGAGTTTGAGATAATTCATCTTGATCCCTCGGTTAGTTCCATTTCAGTATACGCGACAACATCCAATCCAACTAAATTAAGCGTTGGAAATTAATTTCGATAGTAATCTTAACTAAGTTTTTGATAATTTCTCAGTCTTTGCAAACTGTTCCAATCATAAAAAGTAAGCTATCTGAAGAGGTCTCAACCAGCCCTTTATCACATGAAAAATGAAATAACAATGGCAAATTATTGTTTACTATCAGTTAAAAAAAATTAAATGGTTCGTTATATAAGTGTTGTTTTTTTTGCTGTCCAAAGTCCAAACCATTCTATTTCCTGGAAATGTGGATATAATTTAAAAAAAAACAAGTTTATGCTTTGCTGTTTTCTGTGGAATTGAAATCTCAGAAAAGTGTTGTTCGTTAGGATCCAAGAATTCCAGTGATTGTCAATTTGGAGGATATAGGAACATTCTGGTACAAGGGAGCAAATATTTTCTTGACAGTAACTTGAGTCCGTCTATTGAAAGACGGTGTTTTCACAAGTCATGGAAATACCAATGTTTAAAGTATAAATTAGAATAAATGAAGATAAAATTATCGGATTGCATGATTCTGGTTATAAACTTTATAACTACTACACCTTGCATAGTACAATTTTAATATTGCAGCTAACACCTTTTACCTTTTATTATTCTAACTAAACACCGTCTTTCCATAAGGTTAAGGAAAGACGGTCTTTCCCAAGATTTTGCCCAGTAACTTTTGTTTAATTATAATTTTCATGTTATTATTCATTTACTGCTTTGCCATTATCAGATCTTTCTTGTTTAATGTTTATCAATATTTTTAAGCCCTGGTACCCCTCCCTTAGGTTAGGTGTCCAATAGAGATTGTATGATCACATAGGCTAAGCATGATATAAGACGTGTTTAAAGGTAAAAATATGAGAAATATGGTATATTAGTTGAAAAATACTGTTTTTGAGTTAAAAAGTACGTTGTTTAAATTTATAAATACAATGATTGTTCCACAGTTTAAAATATCCACCTTTTACCGGATGTATTTGACCTGAAATTATGAAACTGATTTAAACTTTTATTGGTAATAAGATACTTCATATTATTGTCATCTAGTGTAAGGTTAAAAATATAGAGTAAGACTGAATTCGTTAATAATGGAATGAACCACAAAATACAAAAGCACTAGCTAGTATTTATAATTTTTAGAATTTCAATCTGAATCTTACAATCCTACAAATATAAATTCAATTTAGTATTAACATTTCTTCAACCCGATCCAATAATTTTGTTTCGAAAATTTATTCTTTACAAAAATGTTTGTAAAAATAGGTTTGATTTTTTTTGAGGTCCACAAGCAAGAAATTCGATGCACCAAAAAAAAACAAGAAGAAATCCTCATTGAGAGGCTAAGAATATGATCCACAAAATTTTAACTATGCATTCAATGCAAACTTGAATGTATTTATTTTTGGTGCCCATTTTATGATTTTGCAGGTTGAATAATCAGACATACAACTAACAGGCAACCTAAAAATCTGGTCATTTGGGAATTTGGAAACTGGGAGATCAATCTAACAGAAATTTCTGTCCACAAATGGCAATGGTTGATGAGCTTTGATGTCATTTCAACCCTTTCAACTAATATGGGACCTTACCTTAACCTTGTCCCAGGGGTGTCTTATGTGTCCACGCAGTGTAAGGAGGTAAATCACGGTAGTCCAAAATTAGCAATCTTGATTATTCAGTTACGCAGCACACCAGAATGAACCCAGTCATGAATTCATTCAGTTTAATTTCTGACGGAATTCAACCTTAAAACCTTACATCAAGAATGACTGGTGCTCACGTG
The DNA here is from genome assembly GCA_037428765.1 of Rubia yunnanensis. Taxonomy (NCBI): domain Eukaryota; kingdom Viridiplantae; phylum Streptophyta; class Magnoliopsida; order Gentianales; family Rubiaceae; genus Rubia; species Rubia yunnanensis. Next base: position 837,294 of record CM075063.1, on the reverse strand, counting down.
TCCATATTGGGATAGAGAAAATTTGAGCACTACGCAGCCAACTAACGGTTTCATGGTATCAAAAGATGATTTCGTTTGTCTGTAACGGCCCATTTTTTATATCACATGATAGTGGAAAGAAGTAAGTTACCTTAAATGTTTGTCTAACCAGTACACACTAGAAAGAATCTTGACGGAGTTCGAACCTTTATCTTATTTCAAGAATAGCTCGTACTCAAAGATATGTATCCGGAAAAAGTTCAAGCATTACGGCCCGGTTCTTTTTGTTTGATATTGACAATATATAAAGTATGTTATTGTTTTAAACTCAACCGAACTAAATTTCAATGGACTGAATTATATTGTACTCAAACTAAAGAAACTGAACGGAACTGAACTCAAATGCAGGAAAATTTTCATCTCTATCTCACTCACACTCAATTGTTGGCAGCAAATGTATGTTTCATTTTGCCCTTGCCCTTGGAAATAGGGTAGGCATTTCATGCAGCCAACATGGCAATGCAAGTTCTCTGTCTCAACTAATGTATCATTCATGAACAGTAACACTAAACTGAAGTGTTCAACTAATGGAAATAGACAAATAAATGCAATAATTCCTCTATTCAAGGTAAAACATAGGTGGAAATAACACACTACATTTGCACTATGTTAGAAAGGAACAGTTACCTAAATTCATTTGTTTCTGTCCAACTCTTTGTTGCTATACAATCATACACCTATCATGCCTTGCATTGCAGCAAGCGAAAAAAAGCTCGCAAAAGACGCAACTCCCCCAAAAGCTTAACATAATATGAAACTGTGATGTTGCACGGCAAAAAACAGACGATACATCATGAATCTGTTCTTCGATCCACAGAATCTTCAGTTTTGTCCTTGAGATCATCCTTAACGGATATAGGCAGATCCAGATGCTCGGGTGGAGGGGAATAATACAAATACAATGACACCGTACATATAATGATACCTAAGAAAAGCTGCACATACAAAGAGAACATGATTTAGCTTCTGGAACATGATTTAGATCGAATAACTAGCTTCTAGTTACTCGCTATAACGTGTACTAAGAGGCATATATGTTGAAAACAATGAATACTACAAGTAGCAATGCAAGTTATTGCATCCACGAGGGAAAAATCTGCAATCAGAAGTCTACGAGATTGTAGTAGAATTGACAATTGCTATGGCATGAGAAATATCTGACCGAAAACCAAGGAAAACATGGAGAGCTTACCTGTAGTGTTGGCTTAAAATTGAACAGGAAGACGGACAGAACCATCGTTAGCAGCATAGCCATGGAGGTGGAATACACCTTCAAGGTAAAAAACCCCGAAAAGAACGATCATGATAATGCACAATGAAGAGAGCAACTATAAATATGTACACAAAACTTGTAGTATTCTAACAATACTCGAAGGAGGAAAACATAGATTAAATACCTTTACGATATTGTCAGCATATTTCATTAACCACGACACTAGAAGTCCAGTGGAACCAAGATTCAACACGACCAACCAAGTTGTCACGGTGTACCCACTAAAAAGGCGTTGCCACCATGGTCCATTCTCAAATCCACTTCTAAAATCATCCACAACGAGACGTGCTAAATTGAATATTGCACCAAACCTTCAAGTTGGAGTGCTCTGAGTCAGTTGATTAGTCACAACGGTACTGACAAAAACGAAGAACATATAGTAACAGAAAATTTATGTCTTGATTATCAAGGCACAATGTATGTTAGCAAACAGCATATACAAACTCACGTATATAATTGGATGTTTTGCCAGTATAAGCTGTCATTGTTTTTCTTCATCAAGAACTCAGTGTAGACACCGGCCAGAGCTGACAGGCATGCTGATAATACTCCCAGCATGTACCCTTGAATGGGTGATGAAAAGAAAGAATCACAAGAAGATGATTCGCAGACTTTAATCTACACAAACAAACAAATAGGTAATGAGTCACAACACATGCATAGCTCAGATGTTTCTCCAACTTCAGCCTTATGTGCAGAAAATATATAAAAAATATCGTCATAGGTACTTGAATGAAAGAAAACGAAAAACATAGCTATTAACAATTTTAATATAATGCGAACTTTCCGATTTAGGTACTCACATACAAATTGGAGAGTAAGAATATTTTGTTACAGATTTCTGATCTATAAAAGAGTCATATAAACACATGACCGGCTTAACAGGGTCAATTTACCACTGATCAGCTGTTTACTAGACAGCAACATCTCATAGACTAGAATGAGATTGAAATCTGTACACTTGCAGATACGATGCAATCTGTTTAAGTCCTTTACCATAAAACTACTGTAATAAGTTAGTATTATTGAACATCCATTAAATAAAAAAGTTGGTATTATCAAACAAAACTTTACTGGATTACAACACATATAAGTCTATGATTTAGCAGCCGTGCAAAGAAAGAAGGAAGACTGACATAATAAACATATGGAAGCACAAAGCTAGTAGGTTCAACAATAGAGGCGGCACCTGGCTTGTGGTTGTTCCAACAGCCAACAATACAATAGCTATCCACTTCAATTCAGAAAGACCCCTCTTCAAAAACAGCCTAAAACACGAAAAAGAAACACCTCCTAACTCGTAAGAAGTCAAGATCAAACTCAAAACAATGAACTTCATAAAAGGACAATACCAACAAAATGATACTTGACGTTAGCAAGTTACCAGAACAGAATTGCCGTGGTAACAATCTTCAAGTTTCCCAAAATTTGATAGGTCGATGTGTCAACATAAGTCAATGTAGCAAACTGTACATTGTTATGGATCAGGTATATAATAGATGGAATCGGATACAGCCTAACAGTTCTCCACTCTGTAGTCATTCTCAGAGGAGGAGGACCTCCTATGCTTTCTCTCCATAGAAGTAAACTAGATACAGCAAGCTGCACTTCAACACAAACATGCCAACAATAAATAACCTAAAAGAGACATATCAAGAAAACACTAGCTCATTCTTGTTCTGTTTTTCGAGATTCAGATGCATTTCAGCCAAAAGATCTCAATCAAACATGGCCTTTATAAGTCATTTCCACATCAAAATTCATGCTTTAAAATGGCAACTCCTAAATTCTTAATAATCCCAAATGCTTTCCATAAAAAATGCATCTTTTTTACATTTAGACAACCTTGGTCCCTTTCAGCATTTGAAAAACTACAAAATTACAATTATAAAACACCTTGAAAACTTCAGCAAAATTCTTGCTTTAAAATGGCAATTCCTAAATTCTTAAAAATCCCAAATGCTTTCCATCAAGAATGCATCTTTCTAACATTCAGACAACCTCAGTCACTTTCTGCATTTGAAAAACTACAAAATTACAACAAGAAGAAGAAGAAAAGCACCTTGAAAACTTCAGCAAGAAAAGGTACAGTTGCATAGTCATACTTGTATCCCCCATTACTCTGAGATAATGTCGTCAAGATTCCCTGCATTTCAGCAGAAACCCTTTAATTCTACACACACTAACACACACTAACACACACTAACAGTGTCACTGAATTGCAGAGGGTGATTTGTTGTTGTACCTGGGAGCTGGTGAGAACAGTGAGAAGCGAAGCGACGACGTACCACTGCATTGTAAGAGATGATATGGTCCTTTGGCGGCGGCGGCGGCCAGTTCCCTCCTCCCTCTGCGGCGGAGCTTGTGATGGTAATGGTGATCTATGGAAGATTCCGTCCGATCTCCAGATGAAATTAGGAAGTTTATGGTGTTACCCCTTTTGTTTGTTATATTTGTATTACTGACCCCATAATTTTGTATTCATCATTTAATATAGTGTTGAAAAGTTTTCACAATAAGGGCGGAGCCAGGATATAAATGTGTGGTAGGGGCTAAAAAAAATGAAGGGGTTGATAATTTTTTTTTGCAAATTTACTCTTTATATTTTTTTACGCAGTTGGAATAATAAAAAAAATATCCGCAAGCACGAATCCTAAGATTTGGTTCTTAAATCTACAAATAATTCTCAAAAATATTATTATGAAAAGATAAAGTGTCTGAAAAATGCAAGAGCTCATTAAATTCTAAAATGAATTTGGAAAAAAATAGAAAAGGAAATTCTGAATTAAAACGAAAATAAAAAAACACTCAAACATAGTAAATTGCCGTTTTGATGCCTTAAACGACCTTAAATGGCGAAACGAACCCCATTCCCGCTTTTGGGACCATTTTAGATCTACTCATCGAGACGGTTCTAACACCACCTGAATCGCCTGATTCCGACTCCGAACACGAAAGTTATGTTTAAAACCACACCAAACCTTTACGACGATCCATCGCTTCTTCAATTTTCGCTGTCATTCGCCCTGCATCAATTTTTCATTATTTCCTTCTTGGTGGGGCTGGAGCCCCCTCAAGCCCCATGTGGCTCCGCCACTGTTTCACATTATTATTCAGCATGTACATGGTAAGCAGCATATTTATTTTAGATAAGATATTACACAAACATGGAAATAGTTCGTTCTCATCTCTTGCGAATTACACACAAGTAATTCCATATTTATTACACGGTTTGGCGACTTCCACGCAATCCATACGCGTTTCAGACAATCTAGAGAAAAATTAATCTGGACAATTTCTGTCCATTTTTCCTCTTTACTTTAAGCGTTCATATCTCTTTCACCCTTGATCATTTTGAGAGTTTAAATAGTCAATTTTGTAGTAATTGTGGAAGAGAACAAAAAAATGACATCCATCGACCTATATTCGTCTAGGTCCCACTCAAGACGATGCCCAAAAATTGACGAATTTTAATCTTTTAGCCATAATTTTCCAACACGAATAATGTATATTGATGTAGGAATCAAAACAATCACGTCAGGCACGGAGTTTGACTTGATGATAGATTCTTTTCGACGACATGGTTGCTCCATAGGATAAGTAAGTGTCATCATTTGAACTTTCCCTTGAGAGAGTACACTTAGCCCACTGGTTAGGAAGTAGATGCGACATCCTTGAACTTTCCCTTCCGCTTGTGTGAACAACAATGCACTTCCCACATGCATTTTTCCTAGTCCTTGCGCTTTCCTTAGTTTTGCTAAATTATTTAGGTATGAAGGATAGATAGTTGTATCCCAATTACAAGAAGAAAGACATGGTTATGTCTTATGGAGATGTTTAATATGAAAGGTGTTGGTTCGTGGAGCGACACTAACATGAATAAGTTGCTTAAGTTTTTGAATGAGAAACTTTCGGCCTGTAATGGGTTACTGGAAAAATTCTATGATGCCAAGAGAACTTTGTGTTCGATGGGAATGGAGTATTAAAAAAATGCATACTTGTCCCAACGATTGTGTTTTGCATAGGGCAAATCAGGTTGTTCGGTCCCTGCCAAATGCATGTGGTACCTTCCAATTGTTGTGAGACTGGAGAGGTTGTTTAAGAGCGCTAAGGATGCAAAGAACATGACATGGTACTTAGGAAGGGGTTGTCATGATGATAATATGATTAGTCATTCGTCTGATGCAGATCAGTAGAAGAAATTTGACAAGCTGTATCCGAACTTTGTAAATGAACCAAGGAATTTGAATGACTTTGTATACTGATGGTATGAACTGGCCCTTTGGCAACACGTCGTCAATACCGACAATACACAGTTCGATTATGTTGGTCATATACTATCTTCCTCCCTATTTTTGCATAAAGAGGAAATATGTGTTTATACCTTTCATGTTAATTTCAGAATATGAGGTGTAAATGGGAAATTGATTTTATGGAAAGAAACCCATTTTTTAATGGCAAAGTCTTGGAAAATACCGTCTTTCCACAGACTTATGAAAAGACGGGGTTTAATTAAAATAATGAAAGGTAAAAGATTTTAGTTGCAATATTAAAAAATTACTATAAAATTTATAACCTGATTCATGCAACCCAAATTTTTTATTTTCATTTCTTTTAATTTGCACATTAAACCTTGGTATTTCCATGCTTTATGGAAAGACCGTCTTTCAAGATAAACTCTTTTTTAATTGAAATTAGTTAATAATATTATTTTTTGAAGGAGAAATTAGTTAATGGTTGTTCGTTTTAAACTTATTTAAGAGGTGTAATTGCTCAATCAAAGATTTCTCATGTTACACTTCATGGATGTGATTTCCTTAACTATATATTTGGTTTCCATTAATCACAAATATTAAGAAATATTACATTTTCCTCATTCTGAATCGATTAAAGATAATGATAGCAATCCATTCTTCTAAAATGGGTCAAAATAGTTTTGATCAAAACAGATACTTTTGAAGCAAACAGAGCAGCTGGATTTCAATTTGCTTGGCTCGGTGCTCGAAAACTGTGAGTATATTTTGGATTTTGAATTTCGTGTTAAATAGTACTTCATTTAATTTTGTTTTGGTGATAATTTGGGCTGAGATTTGATAAGCTAATGATATTTACATTGATGTGTTTGTATCTAGAGTTATTGTGAAAAGGTGTAATTGTAATCTGTTTAAAATATGCTCGATTATAAATTAGATCTTATTTATTTGTGAAATTTACGAGTTATTAAACGTCGATTTACTTAACTATATGCTTTACTCAAGAGTCCGTCTCTTGAAAGACGGTCTTATGGAAAGACCAAGGTTTAAAGTGTAAATTAGAAGAAATTAAGATAAAATTTTTGGGTTGTATGAACTGGGTTATAAATTTTATAACTACTACATGTTCATATTAAAACTTTAATATTGCAACTAAGACCTTTTACCTTTTATTATTCTAATCAAACCACGTCTTTCCATAAGCCTATGGAAAGACCGTCTTTCCTAAGACTTTTCCTTACTATACACTATGATTTATGTGTGATAATTGTTTGTAATCCACAATTTGTTTACTTATTTATTTGATGAAACCGTATTATGCTATTTTACTTAGTTTTGGTCTAATGATCTTTTATTATTATTATTATAATTTATTTCAGTTTAGTAAAACTTTATCTCGACTGAACATGGTCTTAGTTATTCTGTTAAATTGTTTTTTTAAACATCTTTTAAAATGTTAATATGGTATTATAGTTATCCAATTTTGATGTTGATTCCTAAATCAAATTGTTGGATCAATGAATCTTGTCACATCTATGTTGTACTAACGTACTACTCCGTTCGTCCCAGGCGAATATGTATACTTTTTTGTCAACGTTCTCATGACACATTTTTGACCATAAATTCGAGTTAGTATATAGGCGTCAATATTATCATATAAAATATTATTAGATTCTATGCATCATGTAGTTTCTAAATATCAAACTTTAATACACTAGTAATATACGTAATCAAAGTTATTGATGATCAATCATGACTTGGAAAAGTTGATCGAAAAATGTGCACATGCGAATGAGAGACGGAGGGAGTAATAATTTGTCACACCAATGATTGCATTGCTTAATCAAAGCTAACCATTTGGCACAAACAAATTGATGAAATTATTATTAATTCTAAATTAGAAGCCTGCAATTTGGTGAATAGAATCATGAAACTCCAAAGTCAAAATGTCCAAAACGTGTAGCCCATGATATTAGGAAGAAAGAACATTGGCAGAATCGAAACTGAAAGGTATCTCAATATAAATGATATAAATTGCCAAGTGTTGGGATCTATTTCCTCGAACTCAGAAAATAAAAAAGAAGAAAAAAGCCCTTCAATCTTGCCAGAAATTGTGTTTTTTCCCCTTTTTTGCTCACTGATCTTCTTCTTTTTTGTCTGAAAAGAGAAAGGGGTAAAGAAAAAAGTATTCCTGATTTCAGTTTTTGACCCAATTTGCCAGCTTTCACGGCCCTGTAAAAACCTGTTTTTTTTTTACCTTCATGGATTCTTGATTCTGATTTTCATGGCTCCGTAAAAACCCAATCTTTTTCTTGATTTTGACTATCTAGGATTCTTGATTCTCATTCAAGAATCTGTAAAAATCCAATCTTTGATCTTAAGTGTAGGGATTCTTGATTTTTCTTCAAGAATTTGTGATTCATCTTCATCAAGAAAGGGGTTCTCCAACTGATTTCTAGGCCATATTGTTATCTTCATTTCTGGTGAGTTTCACTTTTGGTTACATTTCATTAAGCACTAGTGTGTAGGAAAGAATAATGTTTAAATTTTCCGGTTAGTAGGAATTGCGCGAAAGAGTTACTAATTTAGGAACTGACTATGCTAGTTCGACACTATATACTTGGCTGGGTTAAGGCTCGTGGAAGTCGCCAGTAAGAGCAATTAAGTTGTAATGATTTGACTCGTTGAACACTATCTCACGTGTTTGTGGAAGTCGTTCATAAGAGCAACTAACTTAGGAGTTAAGTGCGTCAGATTTATAATGATTTGACATACTAAACGCTATTTTATCATATGATAGAATAACGTTAATTCATGGTTCTGGTCGTCTAGAAGCATGCTCCACATTGTCCTATCATGATAGAATAATGCTGATTATATTCATTTCTTTTGCAATTTCAGGTACTCCTTTCAAGAAATGGAGCAATTTAGGCACATTGGAGAGGTTGTAGGAGGCCTCAATGCCCTAATGGTGTTCCAAGAAGAAATCCAAATCAACCAAAGACAATGCTCTTTACTGGTAGACATGATCAATCAAGCATTCACAACAATTTCACAAGAAATGAAGCAAAATCTCAGATTTGAAGAGAAAAACACCAAATGGAAAAACCTTGAAAGCCCTTTAAGAGAGCTTTTTAGGGTTATGAAAGAAGCTGAACATTTCATCAGACAATGCTTAGAGCCAAGGGACTGGTTTGCTAAGGCCATCAGCCTCTACCAAAACACGGATTGCATCGAATTCCATATCCATAGCCTGCTTTCTTGCATCCCAATTGTGATCGAAGCAATTGAAACAGCCGGTGAAATATCAGGTTTTGATCAGGATGATCTTCAGAGGAAGAGAGTTTTGCACTCTTTAAAGTACCATAAAGATTGCAAGGATTTGAAGACGTTTCAATGGAGGTTCGCGAATCAGTACCTTGTCGTGGATGATTTCCTCAACCGGCTGCAATCCGCGTGGGACGAGGATAGATGGATGCTGAGGAGGCATTTGCAAAACAAGAAAGGCACAAAACAAGAAAATCGCCTTTCTGATATTCTTCTCAAGAACTTGGATGAGAATGCAAGAATGGAGGATAAGATCTTGCCTTCATCGACGCTCATTGGCACGAAGGATTATCAGGTAAGGCGGCGCTTGGGGAACGGAAGCCAGTACAAGGAGATTCAATGGTTAGGGGAGAGTTTTGCAATCAGGCATTTCTTCGGAGACATTGAGCCATTGTTTTCAGCCATTTCTGAAGAACTCTCACTTTCTCATCCAAATATCATGCACATCTTTTGTGCCTTTTCTGATGAGGAGAGAAAAGAGTGTTTTCTAGTCATGGAGCTGATGAATAGAGACCTTTCTTCCTACATTAAGGAAATCGCGGGGCCAAAAAAGCGCGTGCCATTCTCATTACCCGTTGCTGTTGACATCATGCTTCAGATCGCGCGAGGGATGGAGTATCTCCACGCGAAAAACATCTTCCACGGAGACCTGAATCCCTCCAACATCTTTGTCAAGTCGAGAGGCCTCAGCACGGAAGGCTACATCCGCGTGAAGGTGTGCAAATTCGGGCCTGGATTAGCCAATGCCGCAAAGAAAACTCAACCTGAGGAGAAAATCAGGCAGATGAACACGATATGGTACGCGCCTGAAATCTTGTCTGACGAGGAAAAGACAGGAAACTGCGAGAATTCGCGATCCAAGTACACTGAGAAGGCCGATGTTTACAGCTTCGCGATGATTTGCTTCGAGCTTTTGACAGGAAAAGTGCCATTTGAGGATAGCCATCTCCAGGGGGACAAAATGAGCAGAAACATTAGGGCTGGAGAAAGGCCACTGTTCCCATTCTACTCTCCTAAGTACCTAACATCCTTAACCAAGAAATGCTGGCAGAATGACCCGAATCAACGCCCGAGTTTCACTTCCATCTGTCGAATCCTGAGATGCATCAAGAAGTTCTTGATCCTGAACGCGGAGAATGGGCAGCCCGAGACACCAATGCCACTCGTGGATTACTCGGATATGGAAACCGCGATGCTGAAAAGCTACCCTTCTTGGGGGAACATAAGAAGCCCTCAGCCGATTACGCGAATTCCATTCCAAATGTTCTTATTCAGAATGGCAGAGAAAGAGAGGCTAAGTTCAGGCCAGAGGGAGAATTCAGAATCAGGAAGCGACGCTTCTGCATCAGCCTGTGGTGAAGACATTGTCATCGTGGATGATCCGTTACCATTACCACCCCCATCGCCTTCTGAAACCACGCCACGAAGAACTTCATCAGCCAAGAAACTGTCAGAACTCAAACCAACAAAACAACCAGGTAAGGTTTTTGTCTGAGACAGACAGATTCATAACTTTCAGCCTCAAGGACTCATATTCTTCCCTTCCTTTCCTATTTCAGGCAAGCCAAAAGGGCGCGTGAGGCCCCCGCAGATGATGTCTCCACGCGGAAGAACATTGAGGATGAACTCAGAAAGCCAGCTGATGATCATGAGCCCGAGAAGAAGGCAATCGGGGCATGTCTCCGATTCAGAGCTCTCCTAGACACATTACACAATTTTCCGATGCAGGGTAGAAAAACATCTTATATATGACACAACAAATTTCTACTTTTTCGCGAAAAAACATCAGTCTTAAACATGCAAACACACAAACATGCCATAACAACAGAGAGTTTCCTGAGTTTAGTTATATATTACATGATCTCAGCTTTATTTCACCTCCTCATCTGAATCCAAGAAAGTGACAGAAACCAACAGTTTGGTTTGGACCAGAGATTTATTCAAATTTACATGAAAAAGAAGCGGCCTCACGCCAGACGAAGAACCTTGATGCTGCCACTCGAGTTTCCTGCAAAAAGCAGGCCCGATTTCTGCCCCCAGCAAACACTTGTAACGCGGTGATTGTTAGGCTCATCAGTCAACTGCCCTGATATCGGCTCCGCGGCTCCAAAAACATGGGTAGCAACCGGGACTGGGAAAGATCGATGATACGCATACACCTGAAAAAGATCATATCAGTCCTAGTTAGCTACAAAAAGAAAGACAAAATCACTAGTAGTTTCACTAGTAGATCCTATTCCTACCTCATTAGTTTCAGAACCACAAGCTATGTATCCATCATAATTCGCTAGTCCCGCGAAAGTCTGCAACAGTGTCAAGTGAGGTAGAACTCGAGCTAACAAAGATCGAGCTAAATCAACCAATACTTCAACCTAAGGAAAAAAAAGCTAACCGTTTCATTAGTGTGCCCGATTAAGGTCATGTAGCAATTATTCGGGCCATTTCCATCGTAGCTGCTTCTCTTAAGGTCCCATATCTTCAGCGTGCTATCGATGGCAGCAGAAACAAGAGTATGAGCGTCTAGAAACCTTAGATAGGTCACATGTTTCTTGTGGCCGCGTAGGATGCACCACGGGTATCTTAGGTGTCGAAGATCATAGGCAATGATTTCGCCATTAGAAGAACCATACGCCAACAGATGTGATGAATGGCTCGAGAACTGAATGCTGCAGATATTCAACCTGTTTTGTATGGTAGCTGTGGAGGTTGCCTGTTAGCAAAGACATTTTTTTGTCGGATTTCCACATTCTATGATCAGTTGTGAATCGCAGTGTTACCATTAGATCAGGAAAAATATCAGTTAACACAAACATTTTTGTGTCCGATTTCCACCTTCTATGATCATTTGTTAATCACACTAGACATGTTACCATTAGATCAAGAAAAACGATCAGTTAACAAAAACATTTTTGTGTCGGATTTCCACATTCTATGATCATTTGTTAATCATACTAGCCATGTTACCATTAGATCGGGAAAAACTCAGCTAACAAAAACTTTTTTGTGTCGGATTTCCGCATTCTATGACCATTTGTAAATCAAACTAGACGTGTTACTAATGTAACAGAACGAGAAAACCTACTTGATTCATGCTCCACAGTTTCACAGTAGCGTCGTCACCTGTACTTCCAAGAACATTTGGATTCAAACTAGAAACGTCAACTGACCAAGCCCTCTTCTTGTGCTCAGTGTAATGATTGATTACTTTGCCATTATTTGAATCCCATACCTGAAATCCAACCAAAAAAATAAGTCGTGAAATTTACAGATATGAAACAAGAACATACTTACCTTTACATGACCATTCTGATCAGCTGATGCCAAGAAGTTTGTGACATACGGATTCCAGCAAACGCAGCCAATCTTGTAAGGATTGTTCAGCTCCATAACAACATATGGAGCGTCGAGAGAGTCATCAATAAGTGACTTAATCTCGATTATTTTGACCTTATTCGCTACTCTAGCTGAAGCAATGTAGCTCTCCTCCGCATCAATACTCAAAGAGCAGATACCATTTGGCACATACATAAGGCTATTGTTCCACGCTGTGCCAACAACCTCAAACTTACTGTACCTCGCGATCTTACAAACTCCCTGAAAGAAGTGTGAAACTCGATCCATATCCTTACCAGTTTCAGCTCTAGTTTGAGCCTGATCAATCAACTTACTGCGGTTGATCAGTATCTGACAAAATGTAAAAAGGTTTATTTGATATGGACGTTATGAAAATGAACAGGAATGTAACATAATATCCCAATAGTACCACCTCAGTATCAGCCCTCTGTGGCACAGGTGTGCCATCCTGAGATTTCAGGAAGAAATACGCTCTCTCGAGCAGATTGATGTTCTTCAACACATTCGAGGTTTTCTCCGTGCTGACATGATCCTCTGACATAGGATCCTTGAGTGATGGATCATTGCTCTTCTCAAAAAGCTCAATGTCTGTGTCTAAGAACTTTAACTCTTCGACTATACGTGCCATGCGCTTCTCCTTTCGCTCTTTCAGCTCAGCTAGGAAATCGAGAAGTACCTCAGAATCTATCTCTTCTTCATCCACCTGCTCCTCCTCTAAAGTATAGTTCGCTAGTGCCACTAAGATTTCCCTTCATTACAAAAGTAGAAAAAGTCGAAAAGTGTTGAGAATATATCTGTATACAGTAGAATACGGACTGCATATAGTAATCTACCTCGTTGATGGACGGGATGAAGGATCTTGATTCAGTAAGGTAAGGCAAAAACCGGCTTCATCCGGCTCTTGAGCAAGAAGCTCTTCAGGGAGAATCAGCTTGCTCAAACCCGACATTGTAGAGATATGCTTATCCCATGACTCGAAATGCCAAAGCAACTGAAACAGAGGAAGAATCGCTCGATTTATAGCGGAAATAGGACGAGAACACTAGGATATGATATGAAACAAAGGTACTCATTTTGAATCCTATAGCTAAAACGATTCACATTGCATGAAAACAAACATTTGATAGCGCGAATACTACCTCAAACAAGAGAGCTCCGAGGCTGTAGATGTTGCAATGAAGGAGATCATCCCCACAGCGATTGTCGACACAAGCATACCACTTCTTCTCGAGCTCAACAAAGTCATCAAGATCATGAAACCGCTTCTGAACATCTTTGCAACAATAGTTTAGAGCGAATTGCGAGTGATAACCAGCCGTTTCCATGTCCTCGCGTCGCTTCTTCAGCTCCTTTTCCATCTCCTCCCCCACTTTCTGCGACTTTATCCCCCCGCATCCCCTCTGCACCTCCCTCTCCATCACCCTCTTCCTGGTGATAATGTGGTTCGCAAGGCTCCTCGATTCTGCAAGCACGAGTGTCCCGGTGTACTTGATAGTGTTTTCTGGCGCCACGAAGATGAACTTTGATGGCCTCATGTCCGTGAGGACGATCCCTTCGGCATGTGCTGCATCCACTAATTGTGTTACATGTGTGAAGATTCGCAGTCTCCCGACTTTTTGCTCCAGAATCTCGTCTTTGCCTAGCCCCACGGGGTCGCTCGAGCTTAGGTATTCCCTCAAACTCGTGCTGGATCGCAGCTCAGATAACGCCTGTGCCGATGCAGATGGTCCTGAGTGAGGATTGGGATCGACAGTTACATGAGAATCTTTGTAAGAAGACAGGACTTTTAGATGAATGCTTGCAGATGATGATCCTCCGCATTCGCCTACTTTGTTCTTCTGCTTTGAGCTCGAGGGATTGAGCTCGAGTGCAGACTTCTGCTTCATTTCCTCCTCCTTCGAGTTTTGCCTCTCATTCGGTACTGTTACGCCACTTTGCTTCTCAGCCGCGCCAGAAGTTTGTACCACTCCATCATTTCCACCATTGCCTCCAACAGATGGCGTAGTATCAATTCCGGGCAATGTTCCACCGTTTCCTCCAGTAGGTGGCACTTGAGATGAGGTTTCAGCTCCCGGCATTGCTCCTTCAGCAGGTGGCGCTCGCGACGAAGTTTCAGTGCCCGGCATTAGTGCTCCAGCAGGTGGCACAGCAAATAAAGTTTCCTCAGTTCCCGGCATTATTCCCCTCATTCCTCCAGCTGGTGGCACTGCAGCGGTTGGAACAGCATTTCCTCCAGCGGTTGGCACAGCAAATAAATCTTCAAGTCCGGGCATTAGTCCACCGTTTCCTCCAGCATGTGGCACTGCAGATGAAGTTCGAGTTCCCAGCATTAGTCCTCCAAAAGGCGGAACAGAAAATAAAGTTTCAGTTCCGGGCATTGTCGTACCATTTCCTCCAGCAGGTGGCGCAGCAAAATAAGTAAGAGTGGCGGGCATCATTCCACCAGCAGGTGGCACGGGCATTAGTCCTCCAGAAGGTGGAGAAGCAAACAAAGTTTGATCCCCGGGCATTATTCCCCCATTTACTCCAGCAGGTGGCACTCGAGTTCCCGGCATCATTACTCCAGCAGGTGGCACAGCAAATAAAGTTCCAGCTCCGGGCATTAGTCCTCCGGCAGGTGGAACAGCAAATAAAGTTTGGTTTCCGTGTATTACTCCAGCAGGTGGCACAGCAAATAAAGTTCCAGGCACTATCCCAACATTTGGACCACCATTCCCCCCAGCAGACGGCACAGCAAATGAAGTTCCAATTCCGGGCACTGCTCCACCATTCCCTCCCGCAGGTGGCACAGCAAATGAAGTTCCAATTCCGGGCACTGCTCCACCATTCCCTCCCGCAGGTGGCACAGCAAATGAAGTTCCGATTCCGGGCACTGCTCCACCATTCCCTCCAGCAGGTGGCACAGCAAATGAAGTTCCAATTCCGGGCACTGCTCCACCATTCCCTCCAGCAGGTGGCACAGCAAATGAAGTTCCAATTCCGGGCATTGTTCCACCATTCAAAACATTTTCTCCAGCAGGTGGCACAGCAAAAGAAGTTCCAATTCCGGGCATTGTTCCACCATTCAAAACATTTCCTCCAGCAGGTGGCACAGGAAATAGAGTTCCAATTCCGGGCATTGTTCCACCATTCAAAACATTTCCTCCAGCAGGTGGCCCAGCAAATGAAGTTCCAATTCCGGGCATTGTTCCACCATTCAAAACATTTCCTCCAGCAGGTGGCTCAGCAAATGAAGTTCCGATTCCAGGCATTGTTCCTCCATTCAAAACATTTTCTCCAGCAGGTGGCACAGGAAATACAGTTCCAATTCCGGGCATTGCTCCACCATTCTCACCATTTACTCCAGCAGGTGGCACAGCGTTTCCTCCGGGAGGTGTCACCCCACCATTTACCTGAGCCGGGAGGCCGGAACCCGCCTCCTGGGCAGGAGTAGGAGCATACGGCATCAATGCCACCACCTCAGGACCATACGTAATCGTCCTCATCACCGTCATCTGACCCTGCATCATCACCGTCTCAAAATGGCGGGCAACGAGAGTAAGGTAGTCCAACCCTCCATTATTCACAGGGTCAGGTTGAGGTGGAGGTACGGCGTTAGGATCAACCCCGAGCGAATCGATCAACTCTCCGACAGAAATGTAAGGATCATCAGGCGTTGCAGTGTTTTCATCGGGGTTGGAAGGATGATCGGAAGCGGAACTGGCTTCATGGTCTGCCGCGGCGGCGTGGTTCTGTGAGTCCACTTCTTGGTCTCCGGCTAAGGCATCATCGGAGGTGTTGACGTAATCCGTCCAATCCAGGGCGTAGTCTAGGAATTCGGTGTGGTCGGTGGAGTAATCTGTTTCGTTTTCTTGTTCGTTGGTGCTTTCGTTGGTGGAACTGTTGTGGTGGTTGTTGTCGGGATCCATATCTGTGAAGATTGACATGAACGAAAGGAGTGAAAATGGAGGGAGTGGAACAATAACAATGCATGCAGAAAAATGTTTTTACGTAATCGGTTCTGGTTCAGTTTGGATCGGTGTAAATGAACCGATGAAGAACCCTATTTTACGTTATTTCAACAAACACAAATTTAAGTAAAACACATGTCCTCAAATTACAGTCTTCTTTCAAATTACAAGTCATCCTGAATACTCCTTAATCGATTTTGGATCAAAATTTTTATCACTCCAGTTCTCGACCTAACCCGTTCTAGTTCAGCTCAATCTGCCATTGAACCGATGAATAAACATTATTTTAAATTATTTCAACAAATACAAATTAAGTAAAATACAAGCCCTCAAATTACCATAAGTACTCAAATTTCTTCCAAACATACTTTTTAAAAAACTTTTGTGTATTCATATCTACATGATTGCCATAGATAAAAAGATAATTACAGAGGCACCCAAAAGTAAAAGAAAATCAAGATGAAAGAGGCACCTAAAAGTATAAGAAAGTCAAGATTAAAAAGGCACTTACAAGTAAAAGGTTGTGTTAGGGGGTTAAAACAAACTTGTTTAATGTCACATATCCTTCCCAAATTCTGTAAAATTCATACAAATACATGCCTTTAAAAGGTTTGAGTATTTATATTTTGGTTATTGAAAAAAAAAAATACCGAGTTTAAGAGAACGAAAGAATCACGAAAGAATGGAAGGCTTTGCTCAAGGATTGATTGGACTTTTTTTTCTTTAAAATGGATGGGATTTAAAACTATCTTGCTTCAAATCACTCGTCCTTAAATAAAATACATATTTTTATTTCAAATCACAAGTTCATCATCTTTGCTTTTAAATAAAATACATATTTTTATTTCAAACTTGCTTTTAGAGCTTTTGAGTTTTTTTAAACTTCGAGTTGAAGGTTGAGGAGCCAAAAGAAATCCTCCTTTAATAAAATTAACAAAATATTAAATAAATTATAGATAACATCCCATATAACCTTCAACTGTTAACTTTAACAGGGAGGGGAGCAACAAAAACTCACATATTAGTATAAGCACTAACAAGTGGTTTAGTACTCGAGTTTAAATGGATGAATAAAAGAACATATTTGTTTGAATGTATAAGTATGTGAACTAAGAAAGAAACTGAAACCAACAAATATTAAAAGTTATGTACTCAAATACCAACCAATACTCGAAACTATGTACTCAGAACTGAATACATATTAACAAACAGCAACTTCCCATCGGTTAACAGCAAACTGATGCAACTACAAGAATCTTTTACACTAGAATTGTAACTTATGCATAAAGAAAACCAATACCTGTACAAGTTCACTGTTTCGAGAGACACTCAATCAAAACTAATCTGTTTCATTCACACTTTTTTTAGATGGAGTTCATATGGGAGACTGCCTTCTACTTTCGTTTTGAATGGCATTTATAGTGTAATTTTTTGGTATTATCAGAATATGAGATACCGACTTTTATGACCTTGGAATTGCTGCAACATGGTCAGGGTGCTCTGTTGCTGTTGCTATATTTGACTTTAGTCAATAACTATTCAACAACATTTTGTTATCCTAAATACTTTTTAAAGTTTTATTTGATGTTTTTATACTTATTAATCTTGGATTTGGAGGGGTAAAGCTAAAGCAGGTGAGATTGAAAAATAGAGAGAAAAATAGTTAATAGAATATAACTTTTATTTGAAAAATAGAGAGAAAAATAGTTAATAGAATATAACTTTTATTCAAACTATCAAATTAATAGTTAACCCACTAATTGAACATATTAATATTCAAATATATTTATTAAAAATACTAAAATTATTAAAAATATATTTAAAGATAACATATTTTAAAATTTTCTCAATTATTTTTAAATTTTTATATAAGTGGTTGAATGGGATGACTAATACAATTTATTATAGCGTTTAGTATCGTGACAAAACTTAATCAATCTCTCTTATTATCATCTGGTGATCACACCAATTCACTTCAAGATAAAAGCACAAAAATATGAACAATAATATCGCCTGGAAATCAGAGTGACCGGTCGTAGTTATGGAGAGATTTTTCTATTGAGCGGTGCCTATGTATGTAGTCAGACATTACACAAACCAAAGAAGAAGGCGGGTCTTCTGTGAATTGAAGTAGTTTGGTAACCTTTCTATGTGTTGACCTATTTACTATATGCGTAGTGGATCCTGTAACAGAGATACGGAGTCATCCGTATGGATAATATTGACAAGAGACAAGCACATGATGCTCGAGTCCACGTGAAAGGGTGGTGCCTGTGGTGCCTGTCCTATTAATCAATTAACCTAGGAATTTGCCATAGAAAATTCTAGTATATAATTGTTTATAAGAGTTTGTTAGCAGAAGAACATACTACTTTTATCCTAGAATTTTTTTAAAAATATTTCCCATCATTATTGGTTGGCACTATACTTACCTTGTTAATGGTGAAACCTTGATTTAGTTAACTTTCGTCAATTTCCAGAAGGAGGAAGTACATAAACAAAAGAAATATAGAAATTATAAGTGAATTGAAGCAATTACTAGAATCAATAAGAGATGTACGAGCATAAGGCGAAAGAATCTTTTTACTTGAATAAGTGTCAATATAATTCTCAGATAACTAAAACTATGAAAATATTGCTAACTAGTTGAAGAAAGTGCCATATAACCATCAGGTGGACAATCTGGCATTAACCGATCATTTCCAGTTGTTGACCCCCCTGAAATGACAAAATTGCCCTTCAGCCCAAATGTTAAACTTGAGTGGACAATTATGGTGCTCCTCCGCACGCCACCGCCTGCTACTGGTTGTCCATCTCCTCCGTCAAAACCCAAATGTCTTCATCGCCGCCCGCCTCCGTCAGTCTCCATCAAAATGCCAAATGTTAGTGCCATCACCCCCTCCGTCGAAAACCTAATTGCCAGGGCCACCGTTCATCAATCTCCTCTGTCAAAACCTAAATGACATCCTCGTTCGCTCCACTGGGCCACCACTGGACCGCCACACACCACCATCAACCCACCATTGTCCCATTAAAACCCTAAACCCCCAAACCCCAAAAACCCTAAAATGTCACGCCCTTCCCGTCAAAACTTCCCATCCCAACCCATCGAATCGGCGAGCGAGCCATCGCTAACACAAGGAACCAGCAGCCCACCTCCGTCAAAAGCCAAATCACTTCATGTTGCCGCCAATGACCATTGATGATGAGAGATATAAAGAAACTAGCAGCTGGTGAGGAACTCGCGGTCGCTGCAGTCTCTGAATCGACACCTAAGATGGTGTTTTATTCGATTAACTCAACAACGGAGGTGGTGTTCTCTTCTTCTTCTCCAACTTTAGACCAGGTTCTGGTGTCGACGAGATGGTGAGGTCGAGGTGATGAGCAGGGGTATCGACGGGAAGGGTGGGACGGTTGAAATGAAGGAGTGATGAAGGAGTGCTTAGGTTTTAGGATTATAATAATAAATTTATCTTTTTAGTGTTATTTTCTTTTTTCAGAGGGGGTAAAAATGACTTTTTACCAAATTCCGGTATAAATTTGCATAACGTTTGAGTGCTTACCTTTTTCTTAATGATGAAACATCAAACTAAAATAGAACGAGAGGCAAAGCTAAAACACTACAATCTGCAAACAAAATTATGCTCGTAAACAATGATCATGATTGTCAAAAAACCACCAATTTTCAGCATTTTTGGTCCATACAATCCCAAGTTTGGAGAATTGAAAATTAGTGACCAATAAATGACAATTGCAGAATCTTTTTCATAATTTACTTGCCATTACATGATAACCCATGTATTCATTTAGCTGTTGTTATTTTTTTATTTTTTTAATTAGAAACCACCTACCTGGTAGGTGGGGGTATGTATTGGCCACCCCTATCCCTGTAACCAAAAACATTACAGCTGTTTAGTTTAAGAATTCTCCTATTATAATGGTGTGACCGCGCTTCTAAGACAAAAGCGGTGCTACGTATATTGTTTTGAAAGGATTGTGTCTCTAACAAAATGCCTCCAACCCAAATGTTAACATTTTCTAGCCAAGACAATCCTTTGAAAACATTTCCAAGAAACCAATGCTATATATAACTCCTTGGATGAGCCTAATAGAGATGGACGTCGTTCTTTTAGTGGTGAACTCTAATGTTCGGCAGTCTCATCTGATCTGCCATAATTGCTTCCTTGACTCTTTGGTTGAAGTCATGTGCTTGTATGGTAGTGATCAGTTGAGTATCCAGGCCGAGTGCCATATGTGCAAGTTCATGCGCACCCTGATTCTGTTGCCTGAAAATGTGGTGAAACGCGGCACTTATGTGTGCTGCATCATCGTTAATCTCCCAACATAACTTCCTGATCTTCCAGGGTGAGATTTTCCTTCCTTGTAGTATTTCTGCAACCTGCATAGAGTCAGTTTCAATTATCAAAGGCTGGAAGTTATTTAGAATGCATAAGTGAAGGCCTAATCTGATGGCCAAGAGTTCAGCCTCTAATGGCGAGTCGGCTGATGGTATGCTATCTATTGCTACCATTTTGACTATGCATTCTAAATTTCTGACAATTATTCCAGCTTTAAAGTAAGATAAATGGGAGTGTGTGGTATCTGTGTTCAGTTTATACCCTATGTCCGGTGGTTCCCATTTATAGGCTCTAATGATTTTAGTTTTTGGTTGCTTCTGCACTGGGATTAGTTCTTTTAAAACCAAGGAATCACAATCTCTATATATAACCTGAGGATGTATAGTAAAAATATCAGCCAACATTCTGTCTAATTCAAAAATCATACTGTCAGCCCTCACTTTTTTTTGCTATCATACACTGTCGAGCATCTATTTGTCCACACTATCCAACAAATTAAAGATGGTAAGATCTGAAAATTTTTGTTTTTTGTTTTTGAAAAGGCTGTGTTCGACCAATACCAAGATAATTTGTCAAATATATGATCACAAGTATGGTCATTTATTTCTAGCAAGTGAGCAGTATGTTTACATAGTTTCTCAGTGACTTGACATTTATTAAAAATATGATTAAGAGTTTCCTCATGGTTGAAACAGAGAGAGCATCTAGAAGCAACATTAATCATCATAGTTTGCAATATATCATCCACTGGGAGCAGTTTATTAATCACTTTCCTGATAAATATTGCAATCTTTTGGGGTAAGATTGAGCTCCATACCTTTTCCAGTCCTGACACTTGTTGTTTCTTATTCCTAAGCAGTTGATAAGTAGCCTGTATAGAGAACTTACATGTAGTAGATGGTGTCCACACCATGTGATCTTGTTTGTCAAAGATCATAATAGAGTGTTCCAACTTTGACATAATCAGTGAACTGAAACCTATGCTAAGGGACTGCATCATGTGGTTCATGTTTTCTGAGAAATCCTTAACTGTTTTATAAGGGCTGGGGGGTTCAGAGTTATGGTTCCAATTATCAATTAGTAGTCCTAGTCCAGACCAATTAGCCGTCCAAAAATTACAAAGACCCCTACCTATGATGACTCTAGAGTTCTCTACTGCTTTAGGACTTACTGTTAGGATTCTTTTCCATGGATAAGATGTTCTGCTAGATTTTGGCAGTGACCATATAAGTTGTGCCCAAATACTTGACCCTTCCTGTAGTTTCCACCATAGTTTCATTGAGAATGAATCTATGATTGTATGGAAATCCCTAAAATTGAGCTCATTTTCTAGCCTAGGGTAGCACAGTCTAAGCCAGGATCTCCAATGTCTTTAGGAGGTGTCAGTTTCATTTTTCCCCCATAGGAATTCTGAAAAAATGGCCTCCATTCCAGAGATTATGTGACTTTTTGGGGCTGAGACACACTAAGTATGTTGTGAAATTGTTGTAAGGACATGTCTAATGAGTATTGTCCTCCCTGCCTGATTTAGTAACTTAGAATTCCAGTTTGAGACTATTTTGTTAGTTTCTCTGTTAGATACTGGTAGTAAACATTTAGTTTTCTACCTTTATAGCATGAGACTCCCAAGTATGTGAATGGGAATGTTCCCTGGCTCATCTTTGTGATGTGTTTCACCCTCTGAAATGTGATCGTGCTAGCCCATTTGCCTATGTAAAAAGCACTTTTCTGGTAGTTTACAACTTGTCCAATTGCTTTTTCATAATGGTGTAGGAATTTCACCAGATTTAGGACAGATTTTTTGGTGGCTTTTAAGAAAATCATTGTATCATCCGCATATGATAGATGTGTTAGTTTAAATTCTCCTGGTATTTGGAAGTAATCCATCAGTTCAGAATTGAACATGATCTGCAGGCCTCTGTTAAGTACCTCAGTTATGAGGTTGAAAAGTATAGGGGGTATGGGATCCCCTTGTTTTAATCCCCTGTTGGCCTGGAAAAAACCATTGGGTTTACCATTAAGTAGATCTGAGAACCATGCGTTTGATATATTTTGTAAGATCAGTTTCACAAAGTGGCCATGGAACCCAAGTTTCAATAGCAATGAATTCAACATTGGCCAGGAGACTCTATCAAAGGCCTTGGACATGTCTGTTTTTGCTATTAGATTTAAGGTCTGGTTTTTCTTATCTAAAAATCTGACCATCTCCTGGATGGTAAGCACTTTATCACTTATTTCCCTCCCCTTAATGAAGGCAGATTGTTCTTTAGATATATATTTATCCACAACTAATGACATCCTATCTACCAGGACCTATGAGCATATTTTATTAACAAAGTTGGATAGAGAAATAGGCCTAAAGTCAGATAATGTGTTTGATGTCTCAATTTTTGGGATAAGGCAAATTAGTGTACTACTGATACTCCTATGTATAGCAATACATGAACTCCTGCACACATGAAAGTAGATCTACATTTATAATTTCCCATGCATACCTGTAGAAACTACCAGCAAACCATCTGGCCCTGCAGAACTGTTAGGGTCAAGTTGAAAAACAATGTTTTTCAGCTCCTGCATTTGAATTAGCTTGATCATTTCACCATTTTCCTATTCTGTCACAATTGTGGGTATTAATTCTAAATATCTAAACATGAAATTTTCTAATTTGTCATTATTAGTATCAGTTAGCATGTTTTTTAAGAAGTTTGTATCATGATCCCCCAATTCTTTCTGATCTGTAATCCAACTTCCATTGTCATCCTTAATCTTGTTAATTCTGAGTCTGTTATGCTTTTCTTTTACATAGTTATGAAATAATTTAGTGTTGAGGTCTCCCCTTTTTAGCCAGTTGAGTTTCACCTTTTGTTTTCAGAAAAGATGTTCTTCTTTTAATTATTTAGTTAACTTTGCATTGGCTTCTAAAAGGAGGTTTATATCATTGGGGTCTTGATTAGTGTCATATTTAGCTTCCAATTCTTGAACCCTTTTTTCTGCAATTTTTCAGATTTTCAAAAACATTACCAAATATGTTTTTGTTCCATGTTTTTAACTCCAATTTTAATCTTTTTAACTTATGTGAAAAATCAAACATCCCCATGTGTGGGCATGGTTGGTTCCACACCCACACGATTGCCCAAGTGGTTGGGTGCGTGGCCTAATTCCCTTGGGAACGCGGGTTCGACTCTCGGCAGTGGCAGCGTGGGAGTTTCTCTAGTGGAGGGACTCCTTGTGTGCACCGAACACAGTCGAGGGCCATGTGCTTGACCCGGGAGTGCTGTGATTTACCTCTCTGGTTATGGTTGTGGTGTCGGTGCGGCCGGGGCGGCTGAGGGCGAGCTGAGTTGATCGCCTTTTGGGCATGGTTGGTTCCAGTTAGCCTGTATTAGTTGCATTAATTCAGGTCTAAGTGTCCACATATTTTGAAATCTAAAGGCCTTTTGGAGATGTATTTTCCTATATGTCAGTGTCTAAGATTAGAGGTGAGTGATCAGAGGGCATCCTGGCTAAAGCAGGAACTGATGTGTTTGGATATTTATTAAACCACTGTGAGTTTCCTAATATCCTATCAATTCTTTTACATATTTTTTTAATCTCCTGCTACAATACATGGGATGTTGGTTTGTTCTATGGTATCTTCTATATCTGTAAACATGTTCTGTCTTAGTGCTCTTGAGTGTTTTCCATAAGCAGTTATTATATGAGACTCATTTAGTGTCTATATGTTTTTCATGTTAATACTCAGAAAATGTTCATTTAGAGTTGTGACAGTTCCCACATATCCATTTCTAGCCATTATCCATATCTTAGAGTCTTTTGTAGCATAGCATTCCTCAAACCCCAGTGTTTGTTTAAATCCATTAAGTCTTTCTATGTTCTGTTTAGGCTCAATAACTATGAGTACAGGTATATTATGAACATGTAAAAAATGTCTAAGTCTGATCAGTGATCCAGCTATACCTCTCAGGTTCCAAGTTAGGATTTTAACATTCATTGGAACTCTTTGATTTTGATTTCAAACGAGTACTTATAGTGTTAAGAGATCTGAAGAAATTTCTACTTCTTTCCTTATCAGGTGGTTTGATGTTACCTTGGGTGTGATTACCTTGTACAGAGCTTTCTGGTTGTTCTTTGTGTTGAAGACTCTTCCCATTATTGTTGTCCCGGTCTTGAATTTGAATAGCACTGGTGGGGGTTTGTTGGTGTGCATCCATTTTTTGTTCCTCATTCCCCTCGTTATGTTCACATTGCTTGTCTTCAGCATCCTGTACCTGAGATGAAATTTTTTCGGTCAGTTTTGCCTTAGAGTTTATAAGATCCTAAAAAATAAGCAATTTATTTGAGGGTTGAAGGATATGTTTTTTGGCATTGATCTGAATGTCATCAAGGGATTGTTGTGACATCTTTTGGTTGTATCCTTTAGCTCGGCACTATGAAAAATCCTTGTGCTTTCTTGCTTTTTATGCGCCATTTGCTTAGTCGGGATGTCCTCCACGTTTTCATCTTTTTTCTCTGTCGTTTCCTGTAATATGTTGTCAACAGCATCCTGAACTACTTCATCCTCCTCCTTGTGTGTTTCGTTTATTTTTCTCCAATGTTGTTGTGTGTGTCCCCTTGAACCGTGTTCAAGGTCAGGGATTGGGTGCCATTGTTCTTTCGCCTCTTTTGAGGCTTTTCTAACCCCACAATTGGTTGTTTTGTGCCCAATCTTTAGACATTTGGTGCAGTAGAAATGATGGTCTTCATATCGGATATCGTACCACTTGCTATCTTTTGTAGAGCCCAACCTTATTCTCTCCGGGAAATCGCCAGTGAGATCCA
This sequence comes from Rubia yunnanensis, assembly GCA_037428765.1. Classification (NCBI taxonomy): domain Eukaryota; kingdom Viridiplantae; phylum Streptophyta; class Magnoliopsida; order Gentianales; family Rubiaceae; genus Rubia; species Rubia yunnanensis. The sequence continues at coordinate 811,922 of CM075063.1, read as the reverse complement.
TCTCTACACAAATGCGGATTGTTGAAGGTCTTGTATGATTGATCGTTAGCTGGTCTTCAATTATGAGCTCTCCTAGGCGGCTGGCTATAAGGGGTATGTAATCTTTGTGCAGATAGTATGCCGACGGGAACTCGATTGATAGCCAGATTGGTATCACCGGTGGTTCCTCCTTTACATCGAAGTTCTTTGTCCACTTAAGGACCTTTATGATTGTGCCTCCTAGGTTCCAATTTCTCTTGATCCAGCAACGTTGAATGTCTTCCTCAAGATCGAATTTGATGAACACATGCCTTCTGTCCAGAGCTGTAATGTTTGCTTTGCTTTTGAATCCGATCTTTTTGAATTGTTGGCGAATAAACTCTTGAGATGGCCTCCCCTTGGCGAACTTGCCGATTAAATTGCGCTTGAATGGTTCTGAGAGGTGATCTATTTCATCTTCTTGAAAAAGCACCGCTATCTCTCCTTTGAATTCGGTTAAGGGGTTAAGTTTCAGAGGTAGATTCTTGTAGAGATGAGATGGTGATTGGTTTAGCTGCTGTTTTTGGATCAAAATGGATAGATATGATGGTGGCGGAGCCACCATGGTGGAGTGTTTCTTGGTTTAGAATATGGACGTTATTGGTAATGATGAGTTAGGTGGGGAGAAGATGTTTGTTGGTTTCTGTGTTCTTTATTAAAGAGAGAGAATTCTAGTGAGTAGCGAGAGAAAGGAGATGATTTAGCTGTTGTTATGCCAGAACTTAACATAATGAACAACGGAGGAGGAGACGGTGAGATTTTGCAGAAAAAACAAGTTGAGGAAGAATGCTGATGAATATCACATCATCCTTCCTTGGAGAACTAAATATCGCCATAATCCTTTCATCCCTTTCATTACCACCTGAAGATTCATCGAATTTCCGAGATTCCGATAACAAGAAGATGAACGCCAGCCCCAAAGATGCTAGCCCGAATAACCGGACCCCACGCAGGATGGTCTCACATGTTACAAAACTGAATGAGTACAGATCATCTCCTCCTCAATCTCCCAGATTTCAGACCAAGATTCAGGATTACTGGTATGTATATCTCGATAACATGCTTTATGAGTGCAGGTACTCATCCATTTTCTCGGAATTCCACAGTCACTGCAGAAGAATGTAATGGAATAGATCGCGAAGCGAAGGCAACGCCACACATTTCTAAATGTATATGTTAGGGTAGACGATAGAATGCAAGTGTTACAGATGATCTGGTTTCAAAACTAAGCATGTACTAGACTACAATACTGCCACAAAATGCAACCTTAGTGTTCCTTACTTGTTGCTCTAAATATCAAATTGGTTTCAAACCTCAAAACAATTTCACACTATAAAATCTGGGATTCAAAGCAAATGATTCATGTGAATCATCAGTACTCAGAAGGCATTATTGACACATCACGTGAATCAGCAAATGAGCACTAGAGCATCTAATGGGAAATGATACAAAAAACAAACTAAAAAGAGAAGGGGCAAACAGGTCTCTAACTCTCTCTTGGGTTGAGAGGACATGACTGCCATGGGGCGGTCACTCTTATCCTTGGCCTACAAAAATCTCACGTGTGCGTCGTGATTGATTTTTCTTTGGAAGAGGAAAAAGAAAAATACTATTCGAGGCTTCTCTAAGTTAGTCTGATATTCTGATCTCAACGCCTAGTAAGTCCTTAACTTGCTCGTATGTCACGAAGGCAAGTGCTATTGATGGAACCACCTGAAGAAACAGTGGATGACGGAAATCAGGAATGTTTTCATCGAAAGAACTGAATTTCCAACCAGTATAAATAACCTTTAAAACCAGTAAATCACAAATATAAATAAGTATTTTTCTTTTTAGGTAATGAACATACTACACAACTTATTAGATACATGTTTACAAAAACTAGATGTTATGGGACACACAAAACATCTGAAAAGAAGGAAATTTTGTTGAAACTAACCTTTACGGAGTTGGGAACCAAACCCTTGTACAAAGCTCTAAATCCCTCAAGTCTCACAGTTTTCCTGAAGGCATCAACCATGCCTGTATACTCGAGTTGAGCATTGCTCTTTCCAGCACCGGTGACAACAGAGGCAGCATCCTTCCAACCTACCATCTGCATTCTTCTCCGAATAACATCAAGTGGATAAGCCACAGTCTGACCAACTGTTCCTGCAGCAGCCCCACATGCAAGCCTTGTTGTGACACCCAACTCTTGATCTTCAACAAGACCAAACGGCCGAGACTTAATCAACCAATCTTTCAATGATTCGTACACAGCAAAATTGAGGCCCACATATGGAACCTGCAGTCACCACAGAATTATCACCTTCACAGAAAGACAAAGACCAAATATATTGATGTTGGCCCAGTCCACCGCATCCCCAGTGTATTTAAAACAGGACTAAATGTGTTGCAGTTCAGAGCAGATCTTACCACTCCAATCACTGAAGGAAGCCAACCCTTGTAGAGAGCCCGAGGACCTTCCTCACGAAGAACAGTAGATAAAGCGTGGATCATTCCCCTGTACTGATGTGGAGACTTCTCAGTCTGCAAACAAGAGGGACACACATTGGAATGCAGAAGGGTTGTGTAAAGCAAGTGTGAAGATAAATTAGATGAGAGATCAAAAGCTACCTGGACAGTCAGTCTTCCTCGTACCATGTCCATTGGATAAGTTGCAGACATGGCAATTATTCCAGCACAAGCTCCCGCCCCCAGCCGCAATACAGGAGTTAGTTCAGCATTCTCTGAAAAATTAGAGTATGAGTTTATCAGTGAAATCCTTAAAAATCATACTATGTCTATGTTCTGCAATCAATATGATAAGGTAAGCGCTTCAATATATATTGAGCATCAACTAGGACACTAGAGGTAACTGATCTCATTGATAACCATTAACCACTGAAAGCGTGTCTTTTAAGTACTCTAATAATAAAGCTGGTAAATGGCTCACGAAAATTTAAATTATAAACCATTCAATAGTATGTAAACCAGAATGAACAATTTAGAGCCAATAAAGCAGTGTATCTACCTCAGTAAAGGTCATATAATTAGCATCATAGACACTGGACTTGTTATTTATTCATCATAATGAGGCAAGCCCAAATTTGGTATCCTTGACAATATACATTTTCGACAAATTTGTGCAGTCCAAAGTCATACTATATCAATTTAATATATGTGCTTATAACAGTAAAACCAAGCTCAGATCATCAACAATTGCTATGACATCATACATGGAAGATTGATGAAAAATTGAGCATTACAATGTCAAATATTACACTGTAAAGGCATGGCTAAAAGCTGGTTAGACATAACTAATACAAAGATAGGACCAGGCAAATAACATCGGCAGGAAATTTCAGCATTACCATTCAAAAGAATGCAATATAGGTGTGAAACTTCAATCTAGTATCTTGAGTCTACGAAGAATCAAAAGAGAATTATAATTCATACCAAGTACAGTACTTAATATCCAAGAATAATTAGGATTAGGCAATTCAAAAAGTATCGCCTATCAAGCTAAAGTTGCAAAAAAAAGTGTTCACCGCAGGTAGTATGCAAAAAGAAACACCTCAGAGCTGTGTGTTAAATAATCAAACATTTGATATTTAGCCTCGAAAAGGTCAAATGCAGAGCAAGAATAAACATACCATTTCCAGTCTGGTCCCGATATAGCCAGAGTATGCCCCTGATCCAATGGTAAAAGAAGAAGTCAATGGAACTGGAAGTGTAAAGACAACAAACAAAAATACCCTGGATGCTACTTCCAATTTGAACGTACAACATACAATACCACATCAGGCCACATGATACTTATAAAATGTTATTTCAAAGCAAATGACGTCAATTCCTCATCAAACAAGACGAGAACTAATAAATAAGACGAGAACTATTATATATATACACACACACATATATATTCTAAAATGTTATTTCAAAGCAAATGACGCCAATTCCTCATCAAATAAGATGAGAACTATTATATATATGTATGTATGTATGTATATGTATGTATGTATATAGTACCTATACATTCTACATCAATCAAGGTTATATGTTTATATAAGGACTCACTTGGAAGCTTGCTCGTAGCTGAAGAATTTTACTGCTGAATTTGGGACTATGCGAGCACAATTTGTTCCATTTCCTTTGAACAGTCCTCTGAAACCCTCAGTTCTCCAAATATATTTCAGCCCTTGTATAGTACCATTGTACTTTATGTTATGGGGATTCTGAACCTGCAGATTTTATGGAGAAAGCACTAAGGATGAGTCAGATGACTACTAATCCAGTAAATTTTCTCCAGAAACATTTTAAATCAGGACATGATCCATCCGGTAAAAAATCGTCTAGTGAGTGCAAGAATGACAGTGTGTAGCAAAACAAAAGCAAGTGCAGTCAAAAGTGGAATCAACCAGTACCAAATGTTCAACAGATAATAGTATACGGGAGGAATGGCTTAGAAACTCCAACTTTATTAACAACATTAACTATAACTAGTACAATAAAACTTGACCTGCAGTAATATCTTTAGACGTTCCAATGGAGCAACAGCAGTACGCGATCTGTAAAAACAAAAATGTTTTAAAACAGGCTATAAACAATGGCAAGATGTAATATCGCATGCTTAACATCCCAGATTTTCAATATCTTCTACTGTAGCAAGCCAGAGCAAGGGTCAACTCTGAACTATGTGCATGCCGAATACTGAATCTAGGCGTTCTCAACATCAATCAACTAGTCTTTTCATAACAGTCCATACATTATAAGCTAAGATCGTGAGCCTCTAACTTTAAAAGTTAATCTCTATAAGTGTCAACTGCTTCCTTTCACACAAATCAATGACGGTGAAAAGAGTACATTCAGCTCTTTCAATCATCCAATCCTAGTGTCAAACTTCTAAATCAATAATTTCCGGGGGGAATTTTTCAAAAAAGAAAAACAGAGAAACGACTTTCCATCTCACTGACATAACATGTAAATAAAGCATATGAGGAATTGCGCAGCTCAACAGGACACAAGTATTTGCATGTATGAACACGGAAATGATGAACTTACACGCCGCCGGCGACGCCGCCGGCAACGAGAGACTTGCAGATGCTGAGAACAGCGTGGCTGGACGGCTTGATTTCCTCTCTCGCCAGCTTCGCCTCCTCGGCTAGGTTCACGATCTTCCTCACCGCCGACTCGCTCGTCTTCACATCCTCCGACGCCATCTCAGCAAATCGGTTAACCGCAACAGAACAGAGGCGAATCCGTTATTTCGTCCGCGATCTGATCGTACTGCGGTCAGCACACGAGCATTCGCTTTCCAGCGATCCGAAATGAGGGCGTGTGCGAGTGGCGGCGGTGATCAGAGGGAGAGTGCGTGAGTGTTTCTGTGTGTGTGCGTTGCTTTCAAGTACCCGATCCGGATAGAAAGCCCGCCTCACCAACCTTAGTCCACTGTGTGAGTGTGTGTGAGTGTGTGTGAATTTCCATAAATACCACGATGGTGGTGGTGACACGTGGACCAGTAATTATTTCTTTTTACCACGGATAACTTTAATTTCGTACCATATAAAATTTAATCTTCCCCTGTTTCTTTATTAATGGCACACTTCCCATTTTAGGTTATTAGTGGCACACTTTCCTTTCTAGGTTGTTTATTTTATATGAGTCCGTCTCTTGAAAGACGGTCTTTCCATAAGTTATGGAAAGACCAAGGTTTAAAGTGTAAATTAGAAGAAATTAAGATAAAATTTTCGGGTTGCATGAACCGGGTTATAAATTTTATAACTACTACATGTTTCATACTAAAACTTTAATATTGCAACTAAGACCTTATACCTTTTATTATTCTAATCAAACCCCGTCTTTCCATAAGCCTATGGAAAGACCGTCTTTCCCAAGACTTTGCCATTTTATATTGCCACACTTTCCATTTTTAGCAAGATTCCTTCAATTTTATCCACTCATTCTACTTTTTACTTTTTACATTTAATTTCATCCACCCATTTTCTTTACCTAAATCCAAGCATCTAAACATATGGTGCCACTATTAGTGGAACGGAGGGAGTATTTCATTACGAAAACTTTAACCAATTCTTACTTCACAAGTTCTTGACCGTTAGGCGTAATTAATATTAAGTTGATTTGATATTTATTTTTATTTATGGTAATGATATTTTTATAATATTGAAAATTTTCTAAGAGTCCGTCTTTTGAGAGGCGGTATTTTCATAAGTCATGGAAAGACCAAGGTTTAAAGTGTAAATTAGAAGAAATGAAGATAAAATCATCGGGTTGCATGGATCGGATTATAAACTTTATAACTACAACAAGTTGCATACTAAATTTTTTATATTGCGATTAAAATATTTTACATTTTATTATTTTAAATAAACCTCGTATTTCCATAAGCCTATGGAAAGACGGTCTTTCCCGAGACTTTGCTATTTTCTAAAATGTACAATGCATAAACAATAATAATTTAACTCTAAAAATTATTAAAATAGTTAATCAGTTTAATATATGATTTTCTCTTTAGTTGAACAGTTTTTACAAAAATGGTCACTTCATAATTAGATTGTTTATTTGGATCCCTACTATTTGATTGCCGAACTTTTAAGAATTTATAGTGATTATTTAACATTCTTTGACTAATTCCATCAACTAAATCGTTAGAGGAGTTAAATGTAGGGGTAAATTGTAATTTTACTTTTATATATCATACCATTTTATATTATAATTTCTATTTTTCTAATTGTTTCAAAAGCATACTACTCCCTCCGTCCCAGAGAAATTTGCATACTTTCATTTTTTAGATGACGCTGGCAAATCTGCACACTTTTCCCTCTTAGTAAAATTCAGCTTTCTAAAAGACAATATTAAAATTCAGCTTTCTAAAAGATAATATTACCCTTACAAATATAAAATTTTACATAACCCCATACCCATTATCCCAAATCCTTACTCCTGCACCCTAAATTTCATATCTAGAGTTCTCTCCACTCACTGCCTCCTCTCCTCCACCGCTTTCCGCCACCGACCCTCCCTCCGCCTCGTCCCCTCATCCACCTCCTCTTCGCCACTATCCATATTCGCCTCCTCCGCCTCCCCTTCTTCAAGATCCAATGCCTCCGTCGCCAACAATTCACTCTCCGCCTCTCAAGCCACAAACTCTCCGACCCTCCGACCCTCCTCCACCACGGTCCTTAATGATTATCACGGCCCTCAGCTCATTTTCATCACTCATTTCCTTCACCCCTTCAATCCTCCTCCCTCCGTCTTCAGTGATAGACTATAGTTACAAACTGAGGTCCCTAAGACCGATCTTGACTTCTGGAAAGCCTTTTTTCCGGTAAGTAATACTTGCTCTTTTGCTAGGGTTGTGTTTTTGTTGGTGTTTCTGGATGTTTTTTGTGATTGGTTGGGTTAAAGAGAGGTTTTTTTTTTACATGGGATTGCTTTATTAGGTGTAACTAGTGATAATTTTCTTAAATTTTGGAAATCACTAAGTCGATTGTTGTTGGTCAGTTTGTCAGCTGGGGGAGTGATGGGTGCGCTGCTGAGGGAGAAAGAGATTGAGTCGGAGGAGCAGCGACGAGAGCAGAGTCAGAGGACGAAGAAAATAGTTGAAAGAGGTAGGGTTTTTTTTTGTCTTTTCACCATGGGAAAATTTGCAGAGAGATTTTCTCTCTCTGTAGATTTCCCTGGGACAAAGGGAGTAATACATTTAGGATGTGTTCAATGGAGTCGTAAATATAAGTAAAATTGAGTTATTTTTTAAAGTTGAGAGAGATCAAATTGTGGTTTTTATCTTAAATAGTCTATTATATTTAATATAAACACTTCTTAGCTATTTATCAAAGAGTCCGTCTCTTGAAATATGATATTTCTGTAAGTCATAGAAAGATCAATGTTTAAAGTGCAACTTTGAAGAAATGAAAGATGAAATTTTCAAGCTGCATGAATCGGGTTATAAACTTTATAACTACTATATGTTACATAATAGATTTTTAGTATTACAACTATGACATTTTACATTTTATTGTTCTAGCTAAATCTCATCTTTCCATAAGACTATAGAAAGACGATCTTTCTCAAAATTTTACCTTTTTATCAAATAATAAAAACTATTACTCCGTCCCAGTCGAATGTGCACACTTTTTGGTCAACTTTCTCAGGTCATGTTTGACCAACGATAACTTTAGTTATGTATATTAACGGTGTGTTAAAATTTGATATTTAGAAAATACAGCATGCAGAGAATCCAACAATATCTCACATGATGATATTGGTATCTATATACTAGTTGAAATTTATGGTCAAACGTGTCTTGAGAAAGTTGACCAAAAAGTGTACAGATTCGGCTGGAACGGAGGGAGTACTTAATTTATACAGTTAATTAAACACTTATACGTCCGGACACCATACCCTTATACTCCTAATAGTAATATTTAAGCATTTTATTTTATTTCAGTTGTCTTTAAAGACCTATCAAAAGGCAACATGGTGACACGAACAAAAGGCAAATACTCCATCTGTCTCACCTATTTTTACACCTTTTATTCTTTGGGATGTTTCATTTATTTTTACACTCTTCACTTTATTTTTACTTTTAACTACTTTTTATTTATATTTTATGTTGGGCTAGTCCTACTTATTTGAAGCACTATTTGCAAATTAAATTGAAAAAAGGGAAAAGAAAAATAAATTTAGAAAACTCACCTAAAAAGTATATAGTAATACATTTTAAAAATATATATATTATTTTTCTCTCCGTAAAAATAAGGAGGACTTTTAGTTGGGAGAATATATTGTATTCTGTCGTACACTTTAATAGACTTTCCCTTTCTTCTTTATTTCATGGCCTTTTCCATAATTGGAGCCTAGTACTCTTTCTTGCCCTAGTAGGTTAAATTGAGGTTATACAAAGCACTGTATAACGGAAATGGGTCAGCGTCTAGTGATCAATTTATTAGGGTCAACAACATAAGTTATGGATTAAAATGTTTACATTGAAATATGACACGATTGACAAAACTAGCATGCAATTTAGTGTTGTTAATATTGATCCGACTTGACTAATTTAGTAATTATTTTAAAATTACTATAAGGGCAGAATATAAATTATTTTCTGAAAGTGTCGATCTAATCATGTAAAATTTGAAAGTGCGATTTTTAGTATTTTAGCAAATGTGTCAATATAACATTGTTGCACCATTCCGACATTGACTTGATATTTTTCAGCACCGACCAAAAGCTAAGAAGACTAAAGCATCCATAGTCTTAAAAGTAAAAACTTAATGACAAGATGCCCCTGACGCTCTTCTTTTTCTTCATCTCCAAAACTAGGGCCGCCACCACCCATTTTATTTCCCTCGAGTAATAGGGTTGCATATCTTCATCCTTAAGCTGGCCATTCTCTTCCCTTGGAGGCCTAATCACAAGAACAATTCTCAAACTCTCCTTCATCCAACTCTCCATCAACGCCAGCCTCATCTCTACCCTAAGCCCCTCGTCGCCGCTGCCTACAACAACTAGGTTGCATCACCTTCGAATGCGAAGGCGAGGCGACCATTTGAGGAGACGACCATGCCATGCCATTATTATAAGTAGTGTGTTTTGTGAGTGGGTGATTTTTGAACAACGTTATTATAATTAGTTTTTGTCGTTTTTACAAGTAGTTAAACATTTAATAGTCAAACACGTTTCCTGAACGTTAGAAATATGGTAAACATATTAGGCAAAGTCTTGAAAAAGATGGTATTTTCATAAATTTATGGAAAAATAGGATTTAATAAAAATAATAAAAGGTAAAATGTCTTAGTTGCAATATTGAAAATTTATTATGCAACATATAGTACCTATAGAGTTATAACCCGATTTAGGCAAATAAAAAATTCATGCACTTTCGTCAATTATATAAGATTATATATGCACTTTACTCTAAAAGAAAATATCCATTTGTATTAAGTGTGCCATAAACCGTAAATATTTAATCCATCAAATTAGATTTTGACACGTGTCAATTACAAGTCTCCTAAATTGAGGAGACCTAAAATCCTCAGCTTCGTCTCTATGCGTTGGTTTAAGCTACTTTCAATCGCCGCCGCCGCCGCCGCCTCCATCCGCCGTTCTCCTCCGTCTCGCCGCCGGCCGCCGCTCCACACGAGATCCCTCTCCATCACCGCCTCGTAATCCCCTTCCTCCTTCGCTCATTCATTTCCGCCGCAATTTTATTCTGACGTTGTTTTGCTCCCAGTGTAGGGATGTTGGACATCAACCTCTTCCGGGAAGACAAGGGCAACAACCCCGAGATTATCCGGGAGTCCCAACGGCGTCGTTTTGCCGATGTCAAGATCGTCGATGAAGTCATCCAGCTCGACAAAGAATGGCGTCAGAGTGAGCGCGATTCGATTCTTTACTGTTTTCGTTTCTCATTTTTTGTTCAGTTTTTTGAGTAGTTTGTTTGCTTTAGAGCAATTCGAGCTGGATAATTTGCGCAAAGATTTCAACAAGATTAACAAGGAGATTGCTCGACTGAAAATTGTGAGTGCAACTGAAATCAGTTGATGTATTTTTTCGTTTTATGTGTAGTGTGAACTCAGTATATGCTCTTTTTTTTTCCGTTTGAGAAGGTCTGATTCAGTTCATGTTTTTTTTTTCCGATTGAGAAAGTCTGGTGGAGATGCGACTGAAATGATTAAGAGTACTGACGACAACAAACAATTGACGGAAGCAAAAGCTGCTGAGGTTAAGGATGCTCTTGCAGCACTAAATGCGAGACTGGAGATCATTGGAAACCTGGTGCACGATTCCGTTCCAATTAGTGATGACGAGGTGCCGTTCTTGAACTTGTTGTTTGGATTGAAGTAATTGTAAAAATTGTTTTTTTTTAGCTTTCTTAACGATTTGGATGTATCAATAGGCAAACAATCAAGTTATTCGAACTTGGGGAGAGAGGAGGACTGAGCCAAACCTGAAAAATCATGTTGACCTGGTTGAACTTCTCGGGATTGCAAATATGGAAAAAGGTACTTTTCGGTGGTTTCATTTGTGTGTGAGTGAAAGCATCTAGTCAAGATAGTATTACTATGATATTGTTATTTTCTCGTTGATTGTCTTCTAATCTTAATAGACTATAGAATTCTCAGGGAACTACTCTCCTTTTAAGTTTCCTATCTGTTTTCTGTGGAGTTATAGTAATGTACAGTTGATCTAAGAATATTTGACATGTTTCTGAAAAGCAGCTATGTCACAATCCCGCTGTGGATGATTATTTGTTGAGATTAGGTTTTCCCCTTGGCTATGGTGAAATATTTTTGCTTTTCGAATGGGTATTACCTTCTGATGAATTCTCTTTCTTTTCATCTCGACTCATGCTGATTTGTGCTGTTTAATTAGGTTCAACTGTAGCTGGAGGCAGAGGCTACTACTTGGAGGAAGCTGGTGTGCTTCTTAATCAAGCTCTCATCAGCTTTGGCCTTTCCTTCTTGTATGAAAAAGGGTACAAACCAAAGCAACCTCCATATTTCATGAGGAAAGAAATCATGGCAAAGTGCGCCCAATTGGCTCAATTTGATGAAGAACTCTACAAGGTAACTGACTGGTTTTAGTGCCATCGAGCTCATTCTAATGTTAATTCCTCTGTGTATAATATCAATGCTTCAAGTTTTTGTTGCCGAAGTTATGGAGAGTGATATGAGAACAATATTCATACTCCAAGTAATCATATCTTCCTATTATTTGTTTCTGTTCATATGTTCACTTTGACTTGATACGATTAAGTCCATGCTCTACTCCGTGTTCTGAATAGAACCCACCTTTTCCCAACTGTTAACCTCTATATCCTGGTTTCTTTTAGCATTCATTGGGTTTCTGCAGTTGTGGTCTTTAATTTCTGGATGAACCCACAAAGTATTTTCTGTTTTTTCCTTTGGTAGAGGCATAAAATCTGATTTGCTTGATAGGTAACTGGTGAGGGAGATGATAAATATCTGATCGCAACAGCCGAGCAGCCATTGTGTGCTTATCACGCGGATGAATGGATTCATCCATCTGAACTTCCAATAAGGTTCTATCTATTGGACTTCAACCATCTGAACTGCAACTGGCTTGCTGTTCAACTTTTTTGTCACAAAAAGGAAAACCTTCACTTTTGTTTTCCTTCTACATTTTCCATCTTGCAGATATTCTGGATATTCGTCATGCTTCCGCAAAGAAGCTGGATCTCATGGTCGGGATACTCTTGGAATCTTTAGAGTTCATCAGTTTGAGAAAGTGGAGCAGTTCTGTTTAACTAGCCCAAATGGCAACGCGTCCTGGGATATGCACGAGGAAATGCTCCGTAACTCTGAGGAGTTCTACCAGAAGGTATGTAGTCATATAAGGGTGTTTTTCATTACTGAACTACTTTGTAGCTAGTGACTTTTATCTCACATCCCTTTTATCTGATTCAGCTCAAACTTCCCTATCAAGTTGTGGCTATTGTTTCTGGTGCCTTAAATGATGCAGCTGCTAAAAAGTTAGATTTGGAAGCATGGTTCCCTGCGTCTGCTACGTACCGAGAACTCGTGTCATGCTCGAACTGCACAGATTATCAGTCAAGAAAATTAGAAATTCGCTACGGGCAGAAAAAGGTAAAACAAGTTCTTCATATAGACTTTCATTTTCTTTCGAATTTACAGCATTTTTCTGAGTTGGATGGAACCATTTTATTCGTGTAGAGTAATGAACACGTGAAGCAGTACGCGCATTTGTTGAACTCTACTCTCACAGCAACGGAGAGGACAATGTGCTGCATTCTCGAGAACTACCAGAGAGAAGATGGCGTTGACATACCAGAAGTCTTGCAACCATACATGTGTGGCATAAAATTCTTGCCTTTTAAGAAGAAACCCGCCAAAGAAGGGCAAGGCAAAAAGTCCAAGGCGGCAACAAAATGAGAGCGACGAAAAGTAGGTTTTGAATCGAAAACTGCATTCCTTTGTGTTCGTTATCGCTAGAATTTGACGTCCCAATTATGTGCTGCATACTGATTAACTGATCTACGGATTCCTTTACTCTCGAGTGGCAAGGTTTAGCTGAGAAGAATATTGAGAAATGGTACTAAGTTGAAATCTGAAGTTGAGCCAAAAAGGTTGGATTTTTTGTGTCAGTTTGGGCAAAACTTATGAACTCTTTTATTTTAAGGTGCTCTATACCAATATTCAACAAAATCCAAGGAGGAGGATTTTGTTATGCAATATGATGCAAAAATTTTCTCTTCACATTATTACGCTGCCAATAAAAACGAAAGTTTCTCCCAATCAATGTAACTCACAGAATAACTCAGTAAAGGTGCATTAGATTTCCTTAAATTAGAAAAAACTGCATAACATTAGATGAACCAAAAATCCTAATTTGTACAAACTCAGATTGCAGCATTGTAGATTATTGTTCAATTCTCCAAAAGCAAAAAGATTAACATAATCAATATAACAACTGCGGAAGAAGAGTTATGGCAAGTGGTAAGACCATGGAAATCATGGCAATTGATATCCAACAAATTATATGGTATCTTTGGGTACTATGAACACCGTATCCTCAAAGATTTTATGTGTTCCATATTATATGAGTGTGCATTCTTCTCCGTGTTATTGTGCATTGTTGTAATTTAATTGTGATTACTGTATAAATATTATAATGCACAAATAGTAATATTAAAATACACATATGTTATACATACAATGCCATATGCGGTATATCAGAGATACAACATAACAAATGCATCAACACTACCTAACAAGGAAATTGAAAACTCTATTTTAGCCCAAAATTGAGTTTTATTTCAAATCTTGTCCACCAAATGGGAAACACTCTCCTCCCTTTTAATTTTCTTCCTAGCTATAGGAAAAGAAAAATATTTCTGAACCGAAAAAGGAAAGAGTTTCCTTAATAAGAATCCTGTTTACAAATGGATTCTGTTACCCAAGTCTATATAAACATAAACAAACCATTCTATCAAACTCATAAAACCATCAATCCCTCCGGCAATGGGGTACGATTCTGATGTCGAGGAATCTTACGGCACCGATGCCGATGACCGAGATTTTTCCGACACTAACGATTCAGAAATAGGATACTATGAGGAAGAAGATGAGGAAGATGATAGTTTGAGTGTTGATTTAGACAGTGACGATGTTCAATTCAGCGCATTGTCCGCCGGAGATATCCGCGGCCGCATCGATGAAGTCACGGTCTAGATTTCGAGCCAGCTTTCGGTTTCTTCGCATGAAGCGCTGGTTCTTCTGTGCAAGTTCGGGTGGAACGCGAGTGCAATCCACGAGGAATGGTTTTCCGACGAAGCGAAAACCAGGTTGAGTTGTGGCCTTTGGGTGCCGGAATCGAGCGATGGTCAGAAAAAGGTAACCTCGGATTCCGATCAGTTCTTCTGTGGCATTTGCTTGGAATGCTACGATGGCGGTGTCGAAGATCATCGAGCGGTTATGTCTTCTTGCGGACATGTTTTTTGTAAGACGTGTTGGGGGACGTACATTAGTACTTCGGTCAAGGATGGGCCAGGATGCCTGTCCTTACAGTGCCCTCAGCTGTCGTGCCGCGCCTCGATCGGGGATATGATCGATAGCTTGTTGATGGATGAAGACATCGTAAGGTACGTATTTTAATAGAAGGTAAAACTCACATTAATTGTGTTAGTATTAGTGTATGCTTTGATATATAGGTGGAGAAAATATGAAGAATGATACACGTTACAATCGAAATTCAGAGTTTGGTACTATGTTTTTGTATCTGTCCCGTGAAGTACCCCTTTTCATTTATGTCCCAAAAATTGAGCTACATTTGATATCAAAATGGTACTTGAAAAACACATTTTTGGTGCCTTTCAAGGACAAATTTAAAAACAGGTACTAGAGTGAATTTCAATTGAAAGCAGGTGTCATTCTGGATATTTACTCGAAATCCAAAGTTGGCCGTACTTGTACTTTTAGTCGATTACGATCATAGATTCTAACTTTCCTTATCTTTATCTATTCCATTAGGTATGAGAATCACATCTTGCGATCGTACGTCGAGAGCAGGAAGAACATCAAGTGGTGTCCCTTTCCTGGATGCGAGTTCGTGGTCGAACTCGCATCCAAGCAGATGGGTCAGACAAACTCCAACGTGGATGTCACATGCAACTGTTCACATGGATTTTGTTTCAACTGCTCCGAGGAAAACCACACCCCAGCTGATTGCAGCCTCGTATCAGAATGGACACTGAAGAACAATTCCGAATCAGAAAACAAAAACTGGATCATTACAAACACAAAGCCCTGTCCAAAATGCAAGAGATTGATCGAGAAGAACGAGGGATGCATGCATATGAGCTGCGCCGCGCCGTGCGAGTACGAGTTATGCTGGCTATGTTTAGGCTCGTGGTCCGAACATGGCGACCACTCAGGAGGGTACTACAGCTGCAACGGGTACGAGGTTGCGCGAAAAGCCGGAGAACTGTCCGAACAACAGGAGATCGTTGAGAATGCTAAGAATGCACTAAAGAAATACACACATTACTTCAACAGATGAATGGAGAATCACAGGTCACGAATGAAGGCTAAGGAGAGCATCAAAGAGCTGTCTTCGAAGCATCTCGAGAAATTGAGCGATGATCTTATGTTGACGATGAATCAGCTTCAGTTCATTAAGGATGCTTGGATTCAGATTGTGGAATGCAGGAGGGTTTTGAAATGGAGTTATGCATACGGCTACTATCTCCCCGAAGAAGAGACCGCGAAAAAAGCGCTATTCGAGTACTTGCAAGGGGAGGCTGAGGCTAACTTGGAAAAGCTTCATGATTTAGCAGAGAATCAGGTTGCTAAAATGTCCGAAGGAGGGGTTCCAATGGATGAATTCGAAAGTTTTCGTGCAAAAATTATCGATCTCACAAGGATTACCCAGAATTACTTCGATAACTTGGTTGCCGCCCTAGCCAATGGTCTATCTGATGTCCGGACATAGGCTCATAGTAGTATGATGTTTTTTGTGTTGAGAGACAAGTTTATATGAATGAAATGTGTGTATTGAGTTTGACTATAAGTATAAATAAGGTTTTTTCTTAAGGACATTCCTTATTCAAGCAAATTCCGTCGCAATATATGTTAGACAATGTCTTGTATAAGACGTTCTTACCGTGAGACTGGGGATCAAAATGTAATACATAAAAATATAATTGGAGGTGGGGTATTATTTATAATTTAAAGTTTTAACCGGGATGTTTATGCAATAACAAAACATGAATGTGTAAACCGTTTCCCAACTTTTGGTTTCTGGTTTCAAATCTCTTCTACTGACTTTTCTCTCCTGATCGTGATACAGATCCGCGACTCTGTTGAGTAGCAACAGCTCTGCTTTGGCGACACTACCGGTTGGGATGGAACAAGGAAGGTCCAATGTAGGGAGATTCGATCGAAGTTTGATTTGCGATTGAAGATTCAATCAAGGACTACATTTACCGGCAATTTGAACCTCTCTGTTGAGGTAGGTTTTTGTGCTTCTGTTTCCTTTGAGCTCGTATTTGATTCTAATCACTATCTAGAGATCAAATGTAAGAACGAGCAGTCTGATCGATTTCTAGGGTTAAGTTTAAGTTAGGTTAATGAGTGTGGTTCATACTTCATATAGAATCTTATTATGCAATAACAGAGTGGTTATGTGACAATCTTTCGTTACTAATTACTCTTGAGGTATTTTTCGCGAAAAAAAATGATTATTTAGTTTACAAATGATTGGTGTTTTGAATCTTTTGATGCCTAGGAAAACGAAGTTATTTGTATCAGTTTGTAATAATTGTTTGTGAGAATAGTTATAGGTAGAAATGGTGGTTATTGCATTGTTTTGGTGTTTCAGTAGCTTGGTTGCTTTGCTAGTTTAAGTGATACTATTGCTGGTTCTTCAAATTTGTTGAGTTTTCTACTGCATGTGTGATTGTTTCCAATCAACTTTTTGCTACCAGAGTTTTAAGATTTCTTGTGGTGGGGTGAATGATGTGATCTTTGAACATCTCATAGCTTGTAGAGAAGAACTGTCTAAGCAGATCATTGTCACTTATAAGGGAATGCTTGAACCATTGGAAAGTGAACTACGGTTTCCTTTCCATGTTTGAAAATTGACAAGTTTGTTATTTGATAATTAGGCAACTGATATAATGTCTGGATCAGGAGTAGTTCATCATACACAACTCTATCTATATTAATTCTTATCTCCTGTGCACCTCATAATAACAATTCGTGGAGGTTAGAAGTGATCTGGAAGATATACTTTGTGACTTTCTCTTTCAACTATAATTTTGGAGTATGTTCCGCCATAGTCTAAAGTGATGTTTTCCCACTTTTGTTTGATGCTTCAGCTTTTTTGCTTGGATGTTTAGTGATTTGTATTTTAGGTTCTGATTACTTTTGAACTATAATTTCTTTGCATGGAATAAAGATGAAGTTTTAGTGTTTTTCTTTGCTTTTATGAAGTTTTAATTTGATGGTTTTTTGTTTGACAAAGTCTTGTATAAGACCGTCTCATTGTGAGACTAGGGATTTAATTGCAAATGGGGTTTCTAATTGAAGCTATAAAAATCTAAGAGCTGAATGTGAAATTTCACTATTTTAGTCCATGTATAAATATTAACCTAACCTCATTATTCTCTCATATTTTCTAAAACTTTCTCTCTCCTCTCATTTCCTCTTTCCTATTCTCGGCCGAGTATCCTCCTTCTTCTTATTCTCTCTCCAACTTAAATCTCCTCCTTCTCTCTCTTCTCCATTTCTCTTCCATCTTCTTCAATTCTAGCTCATTTTCTTTGATTCAACCGCTCATTATCTTTGTTTTTCTTCCTCTTTTTTGCGCACAGTTATTCGTTGCGATTTTTGGAGTTTTTCGACAATTTTTCCGGCGAACGAACATAATAGAGCTTCGTTTTGCGTTTATCTTCGGAGGTAATATTTTTTCTCAGAGTTTTTATTCATATTTTGTTGTTTTTTCTATTTTTGTTTACTTTTGTGTGTGTGTGATTTTCTAGGGTTTACGTTGTTCAATGTGTTAATATTAAGGAATTTCTCTATTTGTTTTTGTGTCTTGTGGGTTGTTCTTATGGATTTGAGCTAATATTTGTGTTGTTGCTGATGTTTGTTAGGTTTGTAAGGAGATTTGCATCACTGCTGCTTCAATCGAGAAGGAAGAATCGTTTGCAAGTTTTTTGAATTTTCGACTGTGATGTTTCAGTTACGGTTGATAATGTTTCTCGTTTTCAGTGTGATGTTTCATGTTTTAGGTTTTAGGCTTTAAGTACTGTTATTGGTGTTGCTGTGATGTTTTAATTTCAGCGCTTGATACTTGTGGTGTTTTCATGCTTAAATGTGCAATTAATGTTCAGTTTTTTATTATGTGTGATATCTTGGGGTTTTGTTATGATTTGTGCTATTTTATTTTGTTGTTGATGTTCCTTAGATGTCTAAGAATGCTTTTGCCATCGTTGCTGCAATCGAGAAGGAAAGATGATCTATAAATTTTGTTATTTTACAGATGTGATGTTTTAAATACTGTTGTTGATGTTTTGGGTTTTCTGTGTGATGTTTCATGTTTAGGGTTCAAGTACCGTTATCTGTGCTGGTGTGATGATTTAATTTCATTATTTGATGCCTGTAGTATTTTAAGTGTGCTATTGATGTTTAGTTTTGTTGTTTTGATTGTGTGTGTGATATCTTAAGATTTTGTTTCGATTTGTGCTAATATTTGTGTTGCTGCTGCTATTTGTTAGATGACTTCGAAGATTTGCATCGATATTGCTGCAATTGAGAAGGAAGATGGATTTGTATGTTTTCTTAGTTTTCAGCAGTGATGTTTCAGGTACAGGTAATGGTGTTTCTCATTTTCAGTTTGATGTTTCAGGTTTTAGCCTTTTAAGTACTATTATCAGTGTTGGTGTGATGTTTTAATCTTAGCGCTTGATGCTTGTGTTGTTTTCATGCTTAAATGTGCAATTGATGTTCAGTTTTGATTGTTTGTGATATCTTAGGGTTTTGTTACGATTTGTGCAAACTTTTGTGTTGTTGCTGTTTCTTAGGTGTCTAAGAACACTTGCCCACTGTTTTTGCAATCGAGAAGGAAGTATGATCTGTAATTTTTTTCCAGATGTGATGTTTTACTTACTGTTGTTGATGTTTCTGGGTTTTTTGTGATGTTTCATTGTTTAGGTTTTAAGTACTTTTATCTGTGTTGGTGTGATGTTTTAAATTCAGTATTTGACGCTCGTGGTGTTTCTTATTAAAATATGCAACTGATGTTCAGTTTCATTTTTTTGATATTTTTGTGTGATGTTTTAAAATTTTGGTATTGATGTTTTAAATATTATATCGGATGTTTCACAATATACTTGTCAGTCATGTTATGTGTGCTATTGTGATGTTTTAATTTCAGACATTGAAGTTTTTATTATTGTATGTAAAATTTATACACCTTGTGGGTAAAATTTATATTTACACACTAAATTCAAGTTTACTATTTCATTTTCTCTACTTGTTTACGACTAATGCGAAACATTTCATAATTTCAAGGTACATGTATTATATGTACAATCAAAAGAAGGAGTGGGTCGGATACATGTGCCCGGTGATAACTCAAGAGATTGGATGTACAAACCAAGAGAGAACCGACTACATTCGCAAAAACCTTGGGAGAAAGGATAAGAAATTATTCATTAGGCCCTACATTTAAAGGTTATATTTAGAATTTTCATTATGTTCGACCACATCATTTACACACTTTAATGAAATTACACTATATTTTTTTTACAGGGATCATTAGAGATTGATCATCATTGTTCCAGAAAAAAACGTGTGTATTGGATGAATCCATTGCACTTCCAACCATCAGACTCATTTGTCAAGATTTTGGAGTCCACTATAGAGGACAATAGCGAAGATGCTGAAAATAAATTTCAAGTGGTCGAAATCAAGGTATAATATGCATAAATTGCTTCACTTTTTTCCAACAAGATAACCTTATGTTTTTCTATACATTACCAATTCATGTTGTTTAAAACAGTACAAGAAACAAACGCAAACATGGAAGTGCGGCCTCTATGCAATAAAGTGCATAGAGGCCGTGAACTTGGATTTACCTGAGATTGACAAGGTTATTTTACATTTGGTTCTAATAGACATTAGTAGTGTCTAATTGTCAATAATAATATTTCCAACTAACTCGCTTTGCAAATAGGTTTCCCAAGGTCCTATTCAAAACAAGATATCAACACTGCTGCTGTTTTCTATGCATCTCATTCTCAACCGCTCGCATCTTCTTGTGAACCCAACGCAATTTAGGTAATTAGCTGTGATGTAAAACTTTGGAAAATAAAAAGTTCTCTGATTCACTCCGGGCGATTTACACCACCAATATGTATACTTTCCGATCTAAATTCTTGCCTGATTGGTAAGTTCACCTGAGCTGCGCCTCCGATGGGGAAGCCGGGAAAGAAGAGAGGATTGAGAAAGGCACCTGTCAAGCAAACAGAGGAGGTTGTACAGTCTAAAGGGAAGGAGAAAATGGAGGAGAAAAGAGGATATACGAACTAAAGTGGGAGTTTTTATTAGATTGGTTATATGAACTAAAGTTCCCCAGCCAAGTTATTGAATGGATTAAAAGTACTATGGAGTTTGATATTTTTTTGAAACAAGAAGAAGGGGAAGAAAGCAAGTAGAGCAGGAGCTACTAGGAGCACAAACAGTTTTGCAGATTTAGACTACTATGAGGTTGTAATAGATTGGGAGTGAGAGATTTAAAATTAGTAAGTTTTTGTGGTCCAAAAGTAATGTACAAAAAGGTTCACAAAAAAAGAGAGTAAAGCTTTGGAATAGAATTTGATTGATTTCTATTCATATCTATAGATTATTGATTAGTTAGCATTTTCTATAGATTTTTGTTAGCTCGTAAAACAATTGTGTGTATTGAGTTACATTTGTGGCTGTTAAAAGAGACCTATTTTGCGCCGGAAAATTCAATGAAAACTATTTTTTTGCCATTGTAGCCGATTTTAGTTCTGAACTCGTAAGTACAATCCGCCCTGTTAAAATCATAGGGCCGATTCGGAATATGAACTCGAAAATGGAAAATTACCCACAAAAAATGCCACAAAAATTACAAAGGCGGCCCAAAAATTTGACCCAAACAAGGAACCAAACATGTAAATGAAACCGATTATTGCTTCCGACAGAGGAACCAATTAAAGGCAATTCTATTCCGAACTCAGAACGACTCACCCAGTTCAATTGAATTGACCCAGTTTCAAGTGAGGAACATCAAAGGTGGTTTCAAATGAAAATCCAAGGCGGTTATAAACCGCCTTTAATTAGGGTTCCGGGTTCGGAACGAGTGCCAAGGCCAAGGGAGAGGATGTAGGTTCCGAGCTCGGAACACACCGCCTTTAATTGCTTTATTTTAAGGCGGTTCTCAGAACCGCATTTAATCAATAGTGATTAACGACACTACCAGAGAAAGCAGTTTAAAAGTGTTTTCAATGGTCCGATAGAATCACCGTTAATTGTCCCTCCCTCCACTAGTGAAACCTATTTTTAATAGTTTCAATACTGAAATTTGTCACCAATTATCATCTTTGGTATAATGTGAATTATAAATTAGATATGAGTGCCAACAATAAAAACAAAATTACACTAACACCGTCACTCTTTGTTTTATTCCCGTGATAAAATGATTCAACCGTTACTTCTCAGTCTTCATATGTCATGACAGATGAAAACTTGTATTTTTATTTGACCCAAAAGAAACCTTTGACCGTGATTTCATAGATTGGACCTTAATTGGATTCATGCATGCATATGAAATTTGATTTGAACAATTTTGTGCATACGTCATATATGCAGCCGGCCCGTGACAAGTGATTACCCATAGCAGACAGAGTGGTCTCCTAACAGGCGGCCTGTCCATAAGCTTATGGACAGGTCACTTATTTCTTACCTTATATACTGTATTTTTTAAATTACATATAAAATTTAAAATTTTTGGAAATATTTTTTATATTATATATTTTTATATTTTCACCTTCAAATTCATATTATTACTTGTTTTAACTTATAAAATGTAATATTTAAATTTTATAAAAAAATTACAACATTTAAAACAAATGCCCCTGAGGACTGTCCATAAGCTTATGGAAAGGCCGCCTTTCCTAAGACTTTCTCTAACAGAAAATATACTCCATCTGTTTCTTTAATATTGACACACTTTTCTTTTTGGGTTGTTTCATTTTATATTGGCACACTTTCCATTTTTTGCAAGATTCCTTCAATTTCATCCACTCATTCTACTTTTTACTTTCTACATTCAATTTCATCCACTCATTTTCTCGACCTAAATCCAAAAACCTATACCTATGGTGTCATTATTAGTGAAACGGAGGGAGTACATGCTGATTGTTTTTAGTTAGGAAATAACTTCTTTACTCTATTTTCACTGTAATCATTGTAATACTGTTCAAAAAACATGTTTGTTATTGATATGTTTACTTACACGTAATATCTGTAAATAAAAAATTAATATTTAGAAACTATTTGTTACCATGAATTGAACAATATTCATGAACTTATTCAAATATGTGGTCAAACTTTGATAGAGAATAGTATAAAAAAAGTAAAAGTGCAAATAGAGTTGGGACAGAGCAAGCATTTATATTTTATTCAAAAAAATTGTATTCATATTTACTTTATAATATAATCCCTCCATCCCCGCATAAATTGCAAAAAAAAATTCACAGTCTTCAAGAAAATATATATTTGATCGTTAATATGTTTAACTACGTATAATAACGGCGAATAAAATGTCGATATTTAGAAACTGCTTGTTACGGCGAATCAAACAGTTTCACATATGATAATATTAATACTTATATATTTATTTAAGAGTGGGTCTCATGATAGGCGATCTATCCATAAGCTTATGGATAGACCACTTATTTTTTACCTTATGCAATGCATTTGTTAAATTACATACTTCCTCCGTCTCAGCCTATTCTGCACAAAATCTTTGTTTGGTCAAAGATGCCAAACTTTGACCACATATTTGAATAGGTATATGAACAATAATTTTATCGTATGAGATATAGTTAGATATTTCGCAACATGTAGTTCTAAATATCAATTTTTTGTGTCATTATTGTCCGTAGCTACACATATTTGTAGTCAAACGTGTTTATTGGAGACCGTGAAAAGATTCTGTGCAGAATATGCTAAGACAGAGGGAGTACAAAATTTAGAATTTTTGAAAATATTTTTTTATTTCATATATTTTTATATTTTCACCTTCAAATACATATTATTACTTGCTTTAACTTATAAAATACAATATTTAAATTTTATAAAAAAAATTACTATATTTAAGGAAAAGTCCTTGAGAACTGTACAAAGGCAAAGTCTTGGGAAAGACCATTTTTCCATAGGCTTATAGAGACAGGGTTTAACTAGAATAATAAAAGGTAAAAGTCTTAGTTGCAATATCAAAAATTTATATGCAACGTGCAGTAGTTATAAAGTTCATAATCCTATTCATACAACCCAAAATTTTATCTTTATTTTTTATAATTTACACTTTAAATATTGATTTTTTCATAACTTATGAAAAAACTATTTTACAAGATACGAGCTTTTATGGAAAAGCAAATAATGTCAAATAACAAATAGACAACTTATGATAAGATAGAGGGAGTACAATATTCACCGAAGAAGATTGCCTTTTCAAAAACTCATCGTTTTAAAAATTCGTTCTTGATAAGAATTAAGTTGGTTCATTGAAGAATTTCTTGTAAAGAATGACTCTGTCTTTTTCCCACCGAAATTAAGAATGACTTGATGAAATGGATCTTTTTAGTTTAGGATCATATATGCGAGTTAAAAGAGTTTGGAGAAAATATGCTGCAAAGGTTGATTGTATTATATTCAAAGTGTTCTATTTATACATAGAATAGGCTAACTAACCTCCTAAGCTGACTCCCGTATATTACTGCAACTGCTGCAACAGAGTTGCTATAGACTAGGAAACAAAAATATTCTAATTACAACAACCTGGACTAAGTCTAAAAGAAGGAAAGACTATATTTAGTTTAATACCCTCCCGCAAGCTCATGTTCGAGCACGAACAAGAAGCTTGGAACGCAAGTCTTTGAACCGGGCAGAACCAATGGCTTTAGTAAATATGTCCGCAACCTGAGCATCGGAGCCAACGTGCCTGACAAAGAGAGAGCCCTCCTGCACTTGCTCCCGAACGAAGTGAAAGTCCAGCTTAATGTGCTTCGAACGATGATGGAGGACAGGATTAGCCGTGAGGAATGTTGCACTCAGATTGTCACATAAGACCGTGGGAGGACCATGATGAGGGACGTTCATTTCTTTTAGAAGTTGCTGTAGCCAAATGAGTTCGGCAGCAGCGAAGGCAATGGCACGGTATTCAGCCTCCGTGCTGGAGCGAGCCACAGCACCCTGCTTCTTCGAGGACCAACTGATCAAGTTTCCACCAAAATAGATGCAGAAACCGTGTTGAGAACGACAGTCGTCCGGGTCAGAGATCCAGCCGGCATCAATGTAGCACCGGAGGTGAGCACCCCGAGAAGGACGAAAATAGAGGCCAGCAGCAATGGTGCCTTTGAGGTAGCGAAGGATGCGTTTTACCGCTAGCCAGTGAGCCTCAGTCGGGCGATGCATAAACTGACAGACCCGGTTTACAGCATAAGAGATCTCCGGCCGGGTGATCGTTGCATATTGAAGGGCACCTACAATACTCTGGTACAAGTGTTGATCAGCAAACGGAGCACCAACAGCCGTGAGCCTGGAACCGGGAGTGGCTGGCGAGGAGATCGGCTTGGCTCCGGTCATGTGGCTACGGTCCAAGAGGTCCAAAATATATTTCTTTTGAGACAGAAGAAGACCGGAAGGAAGGTGCTGCACTTCAATGCCAAGGAAGAAGTTAAGGCGACCCAGATCCTTAAGAGAGAAAACCGAGTTCAGATACTGAACAAACTCATCAACGAACTTGGAATTGGAGTACGTTGATGAACAAACTCGTCACATGAACCTTTTGATTTAATATATTATGATGTTTGGGGTCCTGCTTATGTTCCTTCTTTGCATGGAATCGCTACTTTGTGTTATTCATTGATGATTGCACTAAATTTGCCTGGATCTATTTCTTACAAACCAAATCTCAAGTGTCTCACAATTCCTCCATAACCTAGGTCCGCTCCAGACAAGGGCAATGGACCTCTGCCCTCCATAAAACAAGGGCAATTGACCTCTTCTTCTCTATATCCTCCATAATCGACAGAGATTCCTTCCCAAGTGTCTGCAGCTGCTGCTTAAGATGCATCTGTCGAGCCCTTGTTTGCGACTGAAACATCTGCTGTAACGTGGACCATGTCTCGGCGGTGGTGTATGCGCGAGCCACATGGCCTAGCATCGGAGTGGTCAGCGTCGAACGAAGCCAAAGAAGGACCAGTTTGTCCTTGCGCTTCCAGGCCGTGAAGGCTGGATTCGGACGACGCTCAGTGGAGCCTTCTTCCGGAGCTAGGGTTTCGTCGGGTACATTGCCGGTGATGAGAAACCCCTCGAGCTCGTACGCCTCTAGTGCAGATCGCACTGTGCTGCTCCATAGTGATTAATTGGTGCGATCAAGACGGACGGCGAACGCGGGAAATTGCAGGTTGGCTGCAGCGCCGCCAGAGGCCGTGAAGAGGATCGCAGATGCGGAAGGTGTAATCTGATTATTTTCGGAAGCCATGGTACGGCTCTGATACCATAAAAGAGTTTGGAGAAAATATGCTGCAAAGGTTGATTGTATTATATTCAAAGTGTTCTATTTATACACAGAATATGCTAACCTACCTCCTAAGCTGACTCCCGTATATTACTGCAACTGCTGCAACAGAGTTGCTATAGACTAGGAAACAAAAATATTCTAACTACAACAACCTGGACTAAGTCTAAAAGAAGGAAAGACTATATTTAGTTTAATACGAGTGAAGCTAACAAATTATATATTTTTCATCTTGTATTCTTGAATTTATTTTTTATATTGGTCAAGCTAATTAGAACAATAATAAAATTTAGAGCTATACAGTAATCATCGTACTTTTAAACTCAAATGCTGTATTTTAAAAATTTTAATGATATATTTTTAAAATCAAATATTATAACTTTCATAATATCTTTTTTTTTTAAATTTACACCTCCATATTTGTATTTCAACATTTTTATATAAAATCATGGTCATAATATTTACACCTCCAAATACGTCTTTTAATATTTAATTATAATATTTGACCCAATTAAAATCGTGAATATCAGCTTTCTTATTAATAAATATAACGTTTATGTAAAAAGTAAAATTAAGGTTCCAAACATATATCATTTATTTTTTTT
Organism: Rubia yunnanensis; assembly: GCA_037428765.1. Classification (NCBI taxonomy): domain Eukaryota; kingdom Viridiplantae; phylum Streptophyta; class Magnoliopsida; order Gentianales; family Rubiaceae; genus Rubia; species Rubia yunnanensis. Next base: position 785,478 of record CM075063.1, on the reverse strand, counting down.
CTTTGTGTATATATTGAATTTAGACATTTGAAATCTACCTTTTATTTTACATGTAAATTAATTAGTGCTTTCGTTTCTCTTGGGACCATTAGTGATGCAATAATTGTTTTCAAAATTTTACCTAAAATTTATAATCTGTAAATACAAATAAAAATATAAGTTCAAGTCTAAGTTTGGAGGCAACAATTTTGTAATCATAGTATATACACGTATACATAATAGAGTACAAGCAAATATGAAAGTTGATAGAGATGGAAATCGTTATTTATGGATTTGGTAGTGTAATTATTCATTGTTAATTTTTCTGTACTAAATTAATATTGGTTTTTGCTAATATGAAATTCATGAAAAATAAAGATTCAGCAATATAAAGTATATGGTGGAATCCTGGTCGCCATGGGAAGGGAGAAGAATTCCGAGTTCGACCCAATTTTAATGAGAAGGTGAAGAAGAAAGTGAGGGCGAAGTTATCAATTAGGAGAAGAAGAAGAAGTAGGGCAATGATGTCATTTCCTCTTTTACATTTTTTTATCCTTATTTTAGAGGGGTAAAATAGATTTTTCACTTAATACCGATAAAAATTTGGCAGAATGATTAGTTTTACAATTTTACTGAATATTTAGCGTTATATTAGCACTTTCGAATATCATAAAGTTATATCGACACTTATATCATTTATGTAGGGTTAAATTAGCCTTATACTCTTCTAAAAATCAGTAAGCATCCTGGTATATAACAGTACCAGCATATCTCATTCATATCTTACTTACAAATTTGTGGGGAAAATGTAAAGAACAATTGCTGATGTTATTTATTTTATTTCTCCTTATCTAGGGAGTAATATATTTTCCTTTGGGTGTATGCTGTTTTTTAAAAATTAAAATATCCTGGTGAGGAGGGCACTAGTGGGGGAGCCTTGATTAAAGACAACAATCAAAGACGGGTCCATTCATTTCCTCTCTAACCGCACCCCACCTTCATCATATCTGAGTTTTGCCACCTTTAATCAACCGAGCCGATTTCGTCGCACCACTCCCTCTCCCTTCCCCTCCCTTCACCAACAACGTTGTCTCCTCCCTCGATCGAGCCAATTCCGTCGTCCACTTTGACTCCTCCGCCGCGTCAGTTTCTCCTCCGCCGAATCGATTCCGTGTCCGCTGTGACTCCTCTGCCGCGTGAGCCACGTCGCCTCTGGTGTGGGCCACTTCGCCTCCGCCGTGGGCCGCTTCACTCCTCCATATCTGGTTTGAATATATATTGTTTATTAATGGTTGATTAAACTGCAATTGTTGTGTTTATGGTTTGTAATGTTTTTGGGTTGCAATTGATGTGTTTATGGGTTGTAATGTGTATGGATTATTATGGTTTGTATAATGTTGTGTCAGATTTGTCTTTGCAATTGTTGTGTTTCTTGTCTGAGGCTGTCAGAAAATAATTCCAGGATTTATGTTTCGAGCTCACAAATATTTGGGGTGCGATTGAAGGCGCTTTTTGAAACCGCCTTTGATCGATGGCGATCAAAGATAGGAACAGAGAAGTCACCTCCAAAATTACTTTTCTTGTCTGAAATAACTGCATTTAATCGCCACACCCTCCACTAGTGGGGGTGGTTTATTGGGGATCACATACCCTTAATAAAAATAGAGTTGCGATAATAGTAGTTACAAGATTAGTGATTAAGACCCCTCTAAAACTATACAAAAACAATGGTGTTCCTACTAATAGTCTTCGCCCCTTATGTGAACTATTGTAGGCCGGACCTTTGATTGAATTGAGAGTATAAAAATGTAATTATGAACTAATATTATCGTATTAAACAAATTGTTAAGTATGATAATAACTACTCCCTCCGTCCCAGCTATTTTTACACTCTTTCCCGTTTTGGACGTCCCAGCTGTTTTTGCACTACCTCATTTTTTGCCATAAATGGATTGCTTTTATTATTTGTTTACTCAATTTGGGCCCAATTTCTAATTTTTTAACCCAATAATATTAGAATACCCCACTTCAATTTCAAGATACCCCATTTCAAACACATAAAATAATATATTCTTAAAAATACTTCCAATTTCTCTCTCTGCAGAAAGAGTTGGGACGGAGGGAGTATGTTACAAAAGGATTAACTATGCTGTTCTTCATTTAATACCATATCATAGGAAAAAATAAATGAGTATTATGATAGTTCCTTATCAAATAATTCCACCTAATATTGCCTAGGTCTACGCGAATAATTTGAGGTCATTGTCATATGTATTTTCCTTTTCCCATCAAATCATTCATAGAACGAAATTGGAAATATAATTAATATATTTCGTCGCAGAAGATAGCAAAATGTATTTGGAGACTTGGAGCTGGCTGATAAACAAGGTTGTACAACCCTCCGCGGGCCAAATTTCCCAACTTCTTTTGTAATATTTCAAAGAAAAAGGTGTTTTTATAACCCTACATTTGATATAAGAGCTAATATAATTTTTCAGTTTTTGAAAGTACCAATATAACCCTACTCAGTTGACATAAGTGCAAGAGTGGGTCTCCTGACAGGCGGTCTGTCCATAAGCTTATGGACAGACCACTTATTTCTTACCTTATACACTGCATTTCTTAAATTACATACAAAATTTAAAATTTTTAGAAATATTTTTTTATATCATATATTTTTATATTTTCACATTCAAATACATATTATTACTTGTTTTAACTTATAAAATGCAATATTTAAATTTTATAAAAAATTACAACATTTAACGCAAATGCCCCTGAGGACTGTCCATAAGGTTATGGAAAGGCCGCATTTCCTGAGACTTTCCCTAAGTGCAAAACTACTCATTCTGATCAATTTTAGTCTGAATTCTGTGCAATTACTATTTTACCCCTCTGAAAATTTTGATGTTTTATAAAAAATGTGAAATGACTTTCATGCCCTTAACCCGAAATTCTCCAACCATTTTTACATTATTTTATTATAGGGCTTAGTTTATTCTGCCAAAGAGATAAAGTCCCACTTTTCACGATGGGGCGGCGCTCCGATTCGCCTCATCACATCGACCAGCTCTGATCGGTCCTGCGAAAGAAGTGAAGTCCGGCGTTGGCACTGACAACGAGGCGGAGCAACGACAAATGAGTCAAGATTTCCGGTCTGAGGTCGATGTCGATGTCGTCGCTGCAGATCATGGCTCTGGTGTCGCGAGCGTGGATCCTCAAGAATTGGTCCAAGGGGATCAGAGATTTTATGGTAGGGGTGTTTTTTGGCAGGTGTGGCGCTAGGAATCGGGAGGCGTGGCGCTGTCGTGGTGGTGCCGCCGTAGTGGTGTTGGGAATCGGGAGCGCATGGGTGTTTTCGAGGGGCAGAGGTTTTCGAGGTAGGGGCTCCGATCTTTTTTCAGGGGCAGGGTTTTCGAGGTAGGGGTAGGGCATTTTCGAGGGGAGGGGTTTTCTAGTAGGGGTGGCGCCACCGTGGTGGGGCTGGGAATCGGGAGGGGCTCAGATTGTTTTCGGAGGGCAGGGTTTTCAGGTAGGGGTGGCGCCACAATGATGGGACTGGGAATTACGAGGGGCAGGGTGGAACTCCAGATCCCGACAAAGGTCCCAATTTCGGCGCCGGTGGTGGCGTTGTGGTGGTGGCGAATCGGAGGGAGTGGTGGTGGCGGAGGAAAACTAGTGGTGTTGGTGGTCTGAGGGCAAAATTGTCTCAACACTTTAAGATTTTATGTCAAAGGGCAGTTTAGTCATTTTAAGTGAGGTCAACGCAAAAATGGTATCTTAGGGTTATATTGACACTTAGATCAACTAGTTAGGGTTGCACTAAAAATTATCTGAGAGTTATATTGTCACTTACTCAAGTAGATAGGGTTGTATTGACATATATCCCTATTTCAAATCAATCGCTGAAAGGTGTTGAGGAAAATGCCAACAATAAATAAGTTCAATAATATTGAGTCTAACTAGGTTCTATCAAGTTAACTTATTGCAAACAATTTTAAATTACATGTCAATTATACCGGCCATTTATAGTATTACATATTAGAGACTTTGTTGATAAAATTAGTGATGATGAAAGAATGTATGGTTATGTCTTTAGATAGTCTGTTTTCCAAAACAAACAGTATGCAACACCTTCTTATCATAAAAATGAACCTATAAGAGGAATTTTGTTTTAAAATGAAAATTGTGGACGTGATAAATCACTGACATTGAAATGAAATTCATCCATCCCATAGCGCAAGATTTCGTTCCCCTAAACACCACACAACCTTATTTGCTCGTGCACTAAAAAAAATACCGCTCTCATAAATATTAACTCGCTCCCCATAAAAATCATAACCCGCAACGAGAGAAATGCAAATTCTAATCCACATGATTTTGACGTCAATTTGATTTTGAGTGGAAAGCGAAATGCCCCCACAGAAGCCACAAACGAGAAGGGATGCAATTAAAATATGGGTAAGTGACAATAACTTCTCAGAAGACAGTGACTTAAAATTAATGGAACTCACTTAAAATGTATTCTTTTTTCCTTTTCCATTAGTGGAACTTTGACTACTATTTTCCCTTTTTTGGTGCCACACCCCCTAACAGTATATGTCCATCCTTTTATTTTTGTTATAAATTAATAAAATTAAGATAAATGAATGGGATTATATTAATGGCAGCAAAAATGATTAAGTGATGGAAAGTAGTGTTAATGTGTGTCATATTGTTTAAATTATATAAAAAAATATAGATATATAAATATGAATATTTTCGTGTGGAATATTATTACATTCGTAATGCATAATTTTAGCTATCACTTCTTTTATATTTTTTATGATGCGTGTTGTGCGGAATGGAGAAAGAACAGAAAATATGAACGAAAATAACAAGACACAAGATTTACGTGGTTCACTAATTTGGCTACATCCACGGGAGACGGATTCCACTATATAAGAATTAGAGTTTACAGAGAGAAGAGAGACACTTTATATGCTGTCTCCACTAAACCGTAACAAACTGGGCCAAAACACAATTCGGCCAAAATCAACAGCAGTCCAATAAAGAGACAAGCTATACCGTCGGACCGGGGGCGACTCCGCCCCCCGGGACCCCCAGGCCAGGGTGCGCTCCGCCCCCCTGGACCCCCCGACTCGCTGACCGAGCAGCGAGATCCCCGTACTAACCTGTCGAAGCGGCTAATACATATTCAAGGCATACCAACAAATCTCCACCCTGACTTGAATCCTCAAAGCAGAAACTCCAGACGCACCATTACAGTGCCAGATGAGTAGACTTCGCCCTCCACTCCCGGGACTGCCCATAGAGAACCTAATCAGCTCTGATGTTCAGCAAGTCCAAACAATGTTGAAACTTGCTATGTGGAACAGATTTGGTGAACATATCAGCGGGGTTATCTGCAGTTCCCACTTTCTTCACCCTGATTCTCCTCTCACTCCTCAAGAAATGATATCTGACATCAATATGCTTGGTCCTCTCATGATGGACCTGATCCTTGGCTAGGCAGATTGCACTCAAGCTGTCACAGTACACAGTAGCCTGATCATGATGTAGACCAAGATCACTAACTAGCCCTTTCAGCCATATTCCCTCTTTTGCAGCCTCTGTCAGAGCCATGTACTCTGCTTCTGTAGTAGACAACGTCACTGTAGGTTGCAAAGTCGCCTTCCAGCTAACCACAGAACCTCCCAAAGTGAATACATAACCAGTCATCGATCTCCTCGTGTCAACATCACCAGCATAATCAGAATCAGAGTAGCCTGTAACTAAGCACTCGGTATCACCTCCATAAATGAGACCCACATCAGACGTACCTCTAAGATACCTGAAGATCCTCTTCACAGCTTGCCAATGTTCCTTTCCCGGTTGCCCCATGAACCTGCTCACAACACTGACTGCCTGTGCTAAATCTGGTCTCGTGCAAACCATAGCATACATCAAGCTCCCCACCGCGCTGGCATAAGGAACCCGAGACATATACTCCTTCTCCTCGTCTGACTGAGGAGCAAACATAGTGGTGAGATGAATATTTGCAGCACTAGGAGTGTCTATAGGCTTGGCTGTAGACATGCCAAACCTAGCCAACACTTTCTGAATGTAGCCTTTCTGTGACAAGAAAAGCTTCCGCTGACTTCGATCCCTAAGAATCTCCATTCCTAGTATCTTCCGAGCTGCACCCAAATCTTTCATCTCAAACTCAGCACTAAGAAGTCCTTTCAACTTCTGAACCTCGTGCTTACTCTTTGCGGCTACCAGCATTTCATCTACATAAAGCACCAGATAGATGAATGACCCATCTCTCAACCTGCTGTAGTAGACACAACAGTCATAAGCACACCTCGTATATCCCAGCTGAAGCATGTAACTGTCAAACTTCTTGTACCACTGCCTCGGAGACTGCTTAAGTCCATACAAAGACTTCTTCAACTTGCAAACATACTTTTCCTTGCCAGGAACCTGGAAACCATCTGGCTGAGTCATGTACAACTCTTCCTCCAACTCTCCATGTAGAAAAGCGGTCTTCACATCAAGTTGCTCGAGCTCCAAATCCTGATGTGTCACCAAGGCTAGCAACACTCTGATGGAAGTGTGTCTGACCACTGGTGAGAAAATCTCATTATAGTCTACCCCCTCCCTTTGACTGAAACCTCTTGCAACAACTCTTGCCTTGTACTTGACTCCCTCTGCAGTTGATATTCCTTCCTTCTTCTTGAAAACCCATTTGCAACTGATTACCTTTCTCCCTTGAGGCTGTTTGACCAATTCCCATGTCTGATTCTTCTGAAGAGACTCTATCTCATCTCCCATTGCAGCAAGCCATTTATCAGAATCAGTATATGAAGTAGCCTCTCTGAAGGTTGATGGCTCTTGAGTATCCAGTTCCTCGGCAACTGACAGTGCATAACCCACCATATCCTCAAACTCATATCTCTTTGGCGCCCCAACTCCAACCCTCCTGGATCGGTCCTGAGCTAAACTGCGGACTGTAGCTCCTGATGGTTGAGGATCTGGTGATGAAGATTCCGGTATCTCAGATTCTGTCTGTGGCTCTTGATCCACCTCAAATTGTTCCAATCTATTTTCACCTTGAGTGACTTCAAGCTCCACCTGTTTATCAACTCCACTAGTTTCTGGCACAACTGTGGGTATTTTGCACTCTATACCCGTGTGAGGCCCGCGGTTGATTAGGTAACAAGCTGTACTCACCGCCTCTGCCCAGAATCTCGTTTCCAAACCAGCATTAGAGAGCATGCACCTCGCTCTCGCCAGCAATGTCTGATTCATCCGCTCAGCTATGCCATTCTGCTGTGGCGTATTCCTGACTGTATGATGACGAGCAATCCCTTCATCCCTACAAAACTGATCAAACTCAGACGAGCAGAATTCCAGCCCATTATCAGTTCGAAGCCTCTTGATCTTCTTCCCGGTTTGATTCTCCACGAAAGCTTTCCACTCCTTGAACTTCGAGAAAGCTTCACACTTATGTTTCATCATGATAACCCAAGTCATCCTTGAGTAATCATCAATCAGAGAAACAAAGTACCTGTGACCTCCCAGTGACTCAACTCGGGAAGGTCCCCAACAATCAGAATGGATGTAATCCAATGTGCCCTTTGTTCTAAGAATCGCCTTAGGAAACTTGCTGCGGTGATGCTTCCCAAAAACGCAATGCTCACAGAAGTCCAAGCTCTTGATCTTGTGGCCACCAAGAAGATCATACTTCGACAGAATCTGCATCCCTCTTTCACCCATGTGACCAAGCCTCATATGCCATAACTTAGTTATATCATCCTGGTGAACCTCCGAAGATGCAACATTAACAGAATCCATAACCGTGGAACCTTGTAGAAAATACAAAGTACCATGCAGAACACCTTTCAGAACCAGCCTAGAACCTTTGCAGACACACAGAACTCCATCACTCCCTAAGTAGACGAAACCCTTTCTATCCAACGTAGGAAGAGAAATCAGATTCTTTGTCATCGATGGAACATGCCTGACATCGTTCAAAGTACAGAAACTACCATCATGCGTCCTGATCTTGATTGAACCAATCCCAACTACCTTGCACGCAACACCATTTGCCGTAGTAATGATGCCCTCAGCTTGCTCATAAGTTGAGAAATAATCTCTCCTTGGGCATATATGGCAAGATGCCCCAGAATCAAGAAACCACGCATTAGAATGATTATTTTTCCCAGTAACAGCTAGAGCAAAATCATCTTCAGAACTGAAATCCCCTTCAGCCACAACAGCAGTACCAGATGTACCCCCAGATTTACTAGCCTTCTTCGGACACTCCTTTTTCCAATGCCCCTTCTCCTTACAGTAGTTACAAACATCATTAGCCTTGGGACCCTTTGAAGATGACTTCTTGCCCTTGTTCTTATTGCCGGTTTCCTTGCCTTTTGTGTTTCCGTCACTAGCAAACAAGCCAGTGGCCTGACTTTCTGTACCTGTACTGTTTGCCTTATGTCGCAACTCTCTACTATGGAGTGAGGATCTTACTTCCTCCAGAGACACAGAATCTTTACCAACAATAAATGACTGAACAAAATTCTCATACGAAAGTGGTAAAGAAACTAGCAAAATCAAAGCAGCATCTTCATGTTCAATTTTCACATCTATATTTCACAATTCTAATAACAAAGTATTCAATTGCTCTAGATGGTCTCTGAGTTGCGTACCTTCCTGCATTCGGAGACCGAAGAGGCGTTGTTTCAGAAGCAACTTGTTGGTTAGAGATTTTGTCATATACAAACTCTCCAACTTCAGCCACAGTTGTGCAGCAGTCTCCTGATCTGAGATCTCAGTGATGATTTCGTCCGCGAGACACAGCATAATCGTCGAGTGTGCCTTTTCTTCCAGACTCACAACATCGCCAGAACTGCTCGCGAAATCCTTCGTCAGCGGAGTCCACAAACCTTGCTGTTTCAGCAAAGCTCGCATCTTGATCTGCCATAAACTGAAAATGTTTCTCCCAGTAAACTTGTCGATCTTCACGTTCAACCCAGACATCTTTCTCCCCGATCAGCCCCGATCTGATGAGCCCAGAATTCGATATACCCACTACGGATATCGCCGGAAAAAGAAACTGCTCTAATACCAGTTTGTTGTGCGGAGTGGAGAAAGAACAGAAAATATGAACGAAAATAACAAGACACAAGATTTACGTGGTTCACCAATTTGGCTACATCCACGGGAGACGGATTCCACTATATCAGAATTAGAGTTTACAGAGAGAAGAGAGACACTTTATATACTGTGTCCACTAAACCGTAACAAACTGGGCCAAAACACAATTCGGCCAAAATCAACAGCAGTCCAATAAAGAGACAAGCTATACCGTCGGACAGGAGGCGACTCCACCCCCCCGGGACCCCCAGGCCAGGGTGCGCTCCGCCCCCTGGACCCCCCGACTCGCTGACCGAGCAGCGAGATCCCCGTACTAACCTGTCGAAGCGGCTAATACATATTCAAGGCATACCAACAATGCGTAATCTAAACTTTTAAAAATCATACTTAAATAGTAAATGCAAGAGGTGTACATTAAGGTCCCGTTCTCCAGAGTTTATCTGCATGTCAATTCACTTCAGTCCAATCCAATTCAATTCAAATCAATTTAGTTCAGTTCTACAAAAATTTAGTTGGTACAATTTAGTTTAGTTTAGTCATGTTACCACTATTTTTCAATAAACTAATTTTAGTCCGATTCAATTCAGTTCACTTCAATTTAGTTCAGCTCAGTTCAATTCAAATCAGATCAGATAAGCCCGGCCAAAATTAAAATCTTGCACATTGTGGCTTATCTTCATGATCAGACCACGTTTATTTTTTGTTTCCTTTTACAGAGCAATAAAAACACGTGACGGAATTGAATTCTGGCATTGGCGCCGCCGGCCGACTACTGGACGGAATATGTGCTGCGGCCCCGCAGCTACACCTACATTGTGATCGGCCGGCGCCGGAATATTTCTCACCAAACTTTACTTATCGCTATCAGCCAGTCGGATATAGATTCTTCAACTCTATTATTGGATCTGTTTTTGTTTTTTTGCCGGACTTAGATGTTAGAATCTTGAGGATTTTCATCTTGTGGCTTTAATTTATTGATGATTACAAAGGCAAACAGAGACAATTCACTCATTGGCTATTTTCTTACGCTTATCTTTTATGGCAATCTTTTATGGCAGTATATGATATTAGCATGTTGAATTTCTTCTATCATAAAACAAATTGATAATATATTAATGCGATACATGATCTTATATATTAAGCCATGTGCAGTGATGTTATTTATCGAGTAAATGTGGATAGAAGATCACGGATCTATCAGTGAGTATATATGTCCATCGGATCGATAAGATCAAACTTATACTTTGATAACATCAGTGAGTATTCGGGCTTAATACAAACATTTTAAGTTGTTTATTTTATAAATAAGTCTAGTGGGGGGATATAATTGTAAATTTGATAGTGATGTTGACGATATTGGTGTTTAATCACTCTATTTAATGATTGTTTTAATGAAAATACCATTATGGGATTTTGGGTGTTTTTGTTTGTATTTGTTGATTGATGTTTGATGTTAATGAAAGATTTGGGTTCTCTAAACCTAGCCGTCACATCCTTCTTCTTCTTCAATCTTTTTTTCGCATCTTCTCATCATGAGAGATGAGGAATAAAAATTTATTTTAATTTATATTTTTGTTATTTAATAAGTGTGATATTTGTCTCTGCGGATTAGTTCTGTCCTTCAACCCGATCGATTAGATCGTTGTGTCATGATGATAACTCGATTTGGTCGTTCACGTTGATGTGTATTGTTCTCGATCTGTTTGTTCAGATTATGTTTTTGTAATTTTATTTGTGGGTTTCCATTAATTTGGATTCGTCATATCTGTGTTTTTCAAGGTGTTTACAATTTGGATACATAGATTGTGGTTGAATCAACTGGTGTTACAGATGGAGAAGATCCTTGTTTGACGCAGTAATATTAATGCGTAATACTGTCCTCTCTGCTAAATTATCATAATTTTCGTGGGAAGGAGTTAAATCGCAACTTGTTAGCGTGTTCATCAGTGTTGTAACTTGTTAGTTATTGCTATTAAATTGTGTTAGTGGTTGATATTGTCAAATTGTCATCGTCATCAGCATTACTACTTCATGCTTATCACCCAAAAATATTATATATCATCCGTCCCAATTCAATCTACTTATATTCATTAAATGTAAAATCTTCAAAAATACTATTTTTTCATAGGATTGTGGAAAGACAAAGTTTAATTAGAATGATAAAAAATAAAACATGTGAGTTGCAATATTAAAATTTTATTTGCAACGTGTTATAAAGTTTATAACCCGATTCATGCACACAAAATTTTTATTTTCATTTCTTCTAATTTACACTTTAGACCTTACCATTTCTATGACTTATAGAAAGACCGTCTTTCAAGAGACAGACTCATTATTAAATTTTATTGTGTACGTTTAAGTATAATTAAAATTCAGTTAGTACATAGTTAATAGTATTATTATTTAAGATAATGTTAAATTCATTATAATTGTGACTGCAAGATGTTAAAAATGTACATTGAATTGAGACGAATGGAACAGTAGTTATACGTTGAATTAATCACCTTGCCAAATCATGTTTAGACATGAATTAATAATTAATTAGGAACAATCAATTAATACACAAAAGTTATAAAGCCAAGTTGATTAGTCTTTATCTTCTGATCTCACTTTATTGCATCTGTTTTTCCTTTTTCTATTCTTGGGATTTGAATGACAGGTTCAGTTGAGGACACCAATAATCAGTCATAAACTACTGTTTTATTAATATTCATTGGTTAATTACATATTACATATATGGTTGATTAATTTTTTACGTATACTAATATGAATTTATTTATATTATATTTGAATGGGATATGAATTATATTCTTGAAAACATACAATAAAAAGAATAAATGAGTTGAAATAGAATTACATACATTAAAATATGAGTCCGTCTCTTGAAAGACGGTATTTCCATAAGTCATGGAAAAACCATGGTTTAAAGTGTAAATTAGAATAAATGAAGATAAATTTTTTGGGTTGCATGAATAGGGTAATAGACTTTATTTCTACTACATGTATGATAAATTTTTATATTGCAACTAAGACCTTTTACTTTTTATTATTCTAATCAAACCCCGTCTTTCCATAAGCTTATGGAAATGCCGTCTTTCCCAAGACTTTGTCTTAAAATACAATAAATTAGATTTAAATATATTTTTTATAATTTAAAAGAATCAGTCTCTTGAAAGATTGTCTTTCCATAACCTATGGAAATACCCAGGTTTAAACTGCAGATTAAAAGAACTCAAGATAAAATTTCCGAGTTGAATTAATCGGGTCATAAACCTATAACTATTGCACGTTGTATAATAAAATTTTAATATTGCAACTATAACATTTTACCTGTCTATAATTCTAATCCAACTCTATTTTTTTCCCAAGAATTTTGCAATTTAAAATTACTTAAATTGAATTAAATATTTGCATCTTACTAATTTACAATAAACGGGAAATCTCGGTATGTTAAACCAAAACGTCGGCAGTTAGCTAGAGTGAGTTCTCCGTCAATTTCCAAGGCTTGGCGATTTTCTTATCTTTATTTTGTTTAACATGTGTTAAGATTATCTTTTTGCATTTTATAAGTATTAAATGAAGGCAAAGTTGTGGGAAAAGCGGTCTTTTCATAAGATTATAGAAAGGCGAAGTTTAATTGCAGTAATAAAAGGTAAAAGATCTTAGTTGTAATGTTAAAAATTTATTATACAACGTGTAGTAGTATTAAAGTTTATAATATAATTCATGCAACCTGAAAATTTTATTTTTATTTCTTCAAATTTACCCTTTAAATTTTGATCTTTGCATAACTTATAAAAAGATCGTTTTTAAGAGACGGATTCTACATTTAGTGCAAATATTTTAGTTTACAATAAAATATTTTAGGTAATGGCATTTTAGTGGATTTGGTTGAGGGTTTCCGGTGGGTTCAGGAATAAATGAAACGGAGAAAAATGTCGCTCCCGTTGCCCATTCGCCATATGTTTTTGGACCCTCAGCCCCACCTATAATTTTCTCCTACATAATGTATAAAAAAATTTAGATATGTAGTTTAAACATCTTTGCAATTGATCGATGGGCTCATCTCTTGAAAGACGATCTTTTTATAGACCATGGAAAAACTAAGGTTTAAAATGCAAATTGGAAAAAATGAAGATAAAATTTTTGGGTTGCATGAATCGGATTATAAACTTTATAACTAAAACACGCTGAACAATAAACTTTTAATATTGCAACTAACACCTTTAAACTTTTATTATTCTAATTAAACCTCGTCTTTCCATAAGTTTATGAAAAGACGATCTTTTCCAAGACTTTGCCTTGATTGATTTATTACTATATGCTAGTTATGTTAAATGTAAATTTTAGTTATTGCAATCATTGTTGGACATTTTACAATACTTTTGAATTATTAATTTTTACACAAAATGCTCATGTCATTGACACCTCCTAAATTTTAGTGTTGAAAACTTGCCACTAATACAGAAATAGGGGAATAATATAAATAATCCAAAAAAAACTTCCAACTTCAACTTGCCCTTTTCAATTTTTATTTTAAAAAACAAGAAAAGAAACCATTTTAATATCATTTGAAGCATAAAAATGAACATTCCACCGAAATTGATTCATACAAATCCACAAGGAAATTACGCACAGAAGTTCGGATTAAACAGCAGAAGGTCAAATTCATTAAGTTTTTTTTTTTTAAATTGGGTAATAACTCAAATGAGCCCCCAATAAAATCTCTCCCCTCCCCTTGCCCTGATGGGAATTGATTCAACCGCTAGGCTAATATTCAATTCCCAAAATTCATTAAGTCTGGGTACGCTTTTAGAATTTATACAATGGGTCTATATTTGTTCTCATAATTTGAGGTTTGAGGTAGGAATAAATACTTATTTGAACAAACTAGTAGAGTAACATAGTGTTGCTGTGCCATATTATTAATTAAAATATTAGCATTAAGTTTTATGTAAATATCGTGTTTTACATTTAAAATTTTAGATTTTAGTCATCTAAGGAAAATCATATGAGATAGTTAGAAATCGTTAAATATTGAATACAATAAAATTTGATTATTTTTTTAATATTTTATTGAAATTATTTAAAAAGTAATTATTTATATGTTGAGATTCATTTTTGAAAGATTATCATATAAATAGTTATATGTATCTCATTGCAATAAATAAAAGTAATGATCAAATAACCTTATTAGTCTCAGTTGTAAAATGTCCCCATTTAACAGTTAGTCGGTATGAAATAAGACTTTGTCATATATAAATAAATAGATAGATAGATATGTGTACATGTTTCTATCAAAAGTACTCTATTAATGTACTAAAAAATCTGAGCATTTAACAGTCAGTCGGTCTGAAACAAAACTTTGTCATAAATAAATAAATAATATGTATACATATTTCTACCAAAAGTACTATATCAATGTATAAAAAAATATGAACATTTAACAGTTAGTCAATCTAAAACAAGGGACAAAGGGAGTATACATGTTCCTTTTCCAGTACCATTTTCACTGTTCCTTTTTGCTCCCAAAAATTCTCTTTCTGCAAATTAACTTGGGACAGAGGGAATATATATATGAGATATTTATGATTTATTTATGTCTTAAGAAGTTATATATTTTAACGAGTTATGATTGATTATTATATGAGTCCGTTTCTTAAAAGTCAGTCTTTTCATAAGACATGGAAATACCAATGTTTAAAGTGCAAATTAGAAAAAAAAAAGATAAAATTTTGGATGGCATGAATCGGGTTATAAACTTTATAACTACTACACATTGCATAATAAATTTTAATATTGCAACTAAGACCTTTTACCTTTTATTATTTTAATTGAACTCCATCTTTCCATAAGCCTATGGAAAGATGGTCTTTCCCAAGACTTTACCTTATTATATAATAAAAAATTAGTTTCAGTAACATATTACATAATACCAGTGTATTACTTTTAGACAATTTAAATTTATGTTCACTAAAATAACTTCAATATACTCGATTGACAGCACCATCCGAAAGTAAATACTACGGCGATTGGGAGGAAGAAAAAACAAACTTCCACCAAAAACAAACTTTCACCATCAATCTTTCTTTTCCTATTTAGTGTACGTGCGTGTGTGTCACACTCCATGTTTAGTTTCTATTGCTATCCAAAAATTCAACGAAGCTATTACGAAAATAGAGACTTATTATTATCCAATGGTACAGAAAAAAAGTGCAATATCCGTTCTAAAATCTGTTATTCCAAATCTCTGTTAATTTTTAATCACATAAATTCTTTATCAATATTTCTATGCTCTACAACGAACAATACATAAATTATATTTACATGCAGTTTCATATACACGTGTAATAACCAACTATTTGGCTGTCGATCTAGAATATAATATTGCTGTTAACGAACTAAAGCATGTTTAAGAGATAATCTACCTTAATTGAAACAGCAAATTCTGTCTGTTTTACACCGCCATAGATGTGATATCCAGTTTCTATGATAGTATCAAACAATTAGCGTGGGGAGCTCTTGCTTTGCAAGGCTCACTTGTGCGCACCGAGTCCATACCAAGTCCATTGGTCCTGGTGCTGGACTACCGTGATTTACCTCTCATACGTTGACAGGGGTATCGGTTGGTATGGGCCGCTGAGGGCGAGCGGATCTTCGCCTTTAGCCAATCAAACAATTAGCTGACCTTATTAGGATATTTACACGTCATGCATACGATATATCTTACTATACATTATACAAACGGAAATAAGTTTAGAATATATTCTAACATGATTCCTCCGTCCCATAATTATTGGCCTATTTATTTTTTCACGATCTTACATGATTATGTTTGACCGTTAATATCTCTGGCTACGTATAATATTTTCACATATAAAATTGATATTTAGAAAATAGTTGTTAAGATGAAGGCAAAGTCTTGGGAAAGACGGTCTTTCCATAGGCTTATGGAAATACGAGGTTTGATTAGAATAATAAAAGATAAAAGGTCTTAGTTGCAATATTGAACTTTTAGTATGCAACATGTAGTAGTTATAAAATTTATAACCCGATTCATGCAACCCGAAAATTTTATCTTCATTTCTTCTAATTTACACTTTAAACATTGGTCTTTCCATAACTTATGGAAAGACCGTCTTTCAAGAGACGGACTCTAAGATGAATCTAACAATATCTCATATGATATTTTTATTATGCATATGTTAATTTATATTTAAGGTCAAAGTTTACTAAGTTTGACTTTGAAAAAGTAAATATGTCAATAATCTTGGGACGGAGGGAGTATGTTATACACGTGGGACGTTAGGTATCAACATTAAAGAGCATATCTGCATATGCAATCACTACTGGAAATCGGCATATTAAAGGCGGTTTTATCTGCCCTTAGAAGTTACTTTGGAGGTCGATCAAAGTCACATTGAGGAACTGTCTTCTATCGACGTCCGAACCAGTTACGAAATCGGAACTTGTTTCCGATGTCCCAAAGAAAAGGCTAGTTTCAACAAAGTCAGGGATACGAATGCAGTGACCAAAAACATACAAATCTGCAGACAAACAACCAAAAAAGAAGACATATGCACACAAACAACAATTACAAAAACAACAGAAAAATCTGAATCAGTATAACAAAGAAACGGGAAAAAAGAAACATATCTTAAAACCCTAACGGATGGCAGCGTCTCGTCTCAACAGATCGGAGGGCCGCACTCAGCAGATGGAAGCGTCTCAACAGGTAGAGGAGTGGATGACGGAGGAGTGGCGCTCAGAGGGTGGAGGCGGACTTGATGGGCGGATGGTGGAGGATCTAGCGGCATGCGCAGTGGGAGAGAAATTCGCGACCGGGGGGTGCTCGGCGGGCTGAGCGGTAGAGAGTGGTGTAGGGTGGTAGAGGCAGAGTGCGGCGAAGGGTGGTGTAGGTTGGTGAAATCGGGGTTACGGCGGCGGCGTGTTGTATGAGTTGGAGAAGATGATGGCAAATACGATGGTGTGTTGGAGGAGACGAGGAGTCATGGTAGATTTAGGGGAAAATAACTAAGGAAAGAGAGAGTAAAAGGGAGAGAGGAGAGTTTATCTCTGAATGACTAAGGGGAGAAAGCCTAAATGGAAAGACACCCAATTAAAGGTGAATCCGCCTTTAAATGATACTCATCAAAGACGGTTCTTGAATAATCGCATTTGATCGATGAAAACATGACTTTGAAGCTTCTGCGAGGGAGTTACGAACTCGGAACCTCCTCTTGGATCCACTTAGAAGGCGGTTCTTCAAAAATTGGACGGAACCACCTTCTAAGTGGTGTCTTTAATGAGCCATCTTCCACTAGTGAATTTTCAGATATGAAAAGGACTCACATGAGACCGTTTTACCTAGAGGTGGCAGATTAAACTCGAAACCCAAGGATTAAGCGGATTTTTTTATTTTTAAATTTGGGTGGGCATGAGATAAATGGGTTATAGGTCAAATGAGTAATTGAAGATATGGGTTGAGCGGGTTGAGTTTTGCGGGTACCCATTTGGGTTGAAATTCGCGAGTTTACCCATATGAGTTGGCATATAAACCTATATGGGGTCAATATATGGTTTGTAACTCACGGCTTTATCCATATGAGTTGGTATATAAATCCATATGGGTCAATATATGGGTTGAAACCAACTGGTAAAAACCCATATAGGTTGGTATATGTAAGGTTATATGGGTTTATATAAGGGTTGAAACCCGCGGATTTACCCATTTTTTACCCCTGTGTTAAATAATTTTTGACCCGCAGGTTGGGTAGGTTTCAAGCCGACCCATTTTTTACCCATTATGAAATGTGTCGAAATGGGTCGTACTCATATTTTTTAATTACCCATACTACCCAACTCATATTCAACCCGTCCGCTCATTTACCACCCCCGTCTTACCATAACTTAAGGAGACAAGAGATTGAGTGAAATTTTAAAAACACAAACTATTTCATGCAATCTCTTATCTTTAAATAGTTGTATCTAAACATTTGTCTCATCATAATATTAGGTGAAACCGTCTCACATACGTCATTGTATTTAGATATTAAGGTCATGTTCTCTGAGTTAATTTTTATGAATTGAACTGAACTAAAAATGAGCTATTGAAAAATAGTAAAATTATGACTAAATTTCACTAAATTAAATTTCTACAAATCTAAATTAAAGTGCAGATAACTCGGGAAGACATAAATGTTTGATTATGCTTTATGAAACTGAAATGAATATTTTATATAATTTGCCACATAAGACTGTACAACTAGAACCAGAGGCGAATCTACTATAAAGCGTAGTAGGGATCCAGCCCTATCTGAGTTGCCTGCGCAAAGGTATTAGTAGTGAAAGCTCATCGGCGCCGCCTCTATTCCACTTCCCCGTCGGCGCTGTATTTGTTCCTCCTCATCACCACCCATGGAAGCTCGGAGAAAAATGCCAATTGGGCCTTTATTTTTTTGGCCCAGTAAGTACTAAATAGACATCGTTTTAGTACTTAATCAAGTGAAACGATGTCGTTTCACTTGCTCTGAAGAGAAAAAAAACAAAAAATTGAATGTTAAGGAGGGTTTGGATATTTTATATTGGGCCATTTTCCCAATCCAAAGTCAGAAAATGGGAAGGGAAAAGAGTTGTGCAATCCATGACCATTGACCATACATTTTCCTCCTCACTCGACAATCATCGACGATTGACCGGACTGCTGCCGACACCTAACCGCCATCCCGCCACCGTCCCGCTGACGCATGACCGCCCACCCATCTCTATTAATCAGCCTCCCCTATCAAATATTTTTGGTTCCGCCACTGACTAGAAACAACTTATAAAATGACATTATGTAAAAAAGGGTTTCAAAATTCAAATAAGAAATAAAACCATATACTCTTCTAAATGAGAATAACAACAATGGTTTAATAAATAGAGAAAAGTGCTTATATAACCCTATATAATTGAAGAAATTGCAGATATTACCCTGCGCTATTCGAAAGTGCAAATATAACCATATCTATTTAGGTTATGTGAAAATATAACTTTTTTAGCCGGTTTGAGGCTGGAATACAGTGAAATGACTTATTTGCCCCTGATGGTTTTTTAAAAAACTGAAAAACCCCATTTCTTAAATGATAATATTACCCCCATTGGCATTAATACCCCATTTTCTCTTTCCTTTTCTCTTTCCTTTCGCTCCATTCTCTTTCCCTCTCTGCTGTTTCTTCTTCCTTCCGTGTCGTTCTTCCCCTGCGCCGCCGCTATTCTTCTAATTCTTCCTCCTGATTCCGATCTGCAGATGGTAGTGGCGGAGAGCTCGCGGCTAGGGATTCACCGGTGGTGTTGTAGATTTGGGGCTAGGGCATGGCAATGGTGGTGTTGTGGATTCGGTGCTTGGCGATGGTGGAGGCGGGGATAGGGCAGAGGAGGATGCGGCGATGGCGAGGAGTTTGGGGTTAGTTGCGAGAAGTTTGGGGCTGTTTCGAGGAAGTGGCGCTATGGTGGGGTGACACAAGGTGGCGCTAGGGTTCAGGGCAGGTGGTGGAGCGAGGTGGCGCTAGGGTTCGGAGCAGGTGGTGGCGCTAGGGTTTGCGGCAGGTGGTGTCGAGCGGCGGCGGAGTTTGGTGACCGGTCAGAGGTGCGGGATTGAGGCAGTGGCGAGACGGAGATCTGAGCGGGGTTAGGGGATCATATGGTGGCGAGCAGGGCTCAGGTGGTGGCGGCGGCAGGGATCAGGTGGTGGTGGCAGGGATGGGCTCAGGTGGTGGCAGGCGGATTGGTGGTGGCGGCGGATTGGTGGTGGTGGTGGATTGGTGGGGGGTATTTTTGTCTTTTAAAATTTTGTATTAGGTTAGAAGGGCATTTTGATCATTTATGGTCGATCAATGACCGGAAATGGCCAGTCAATGCCGGAATAGTGGATTTAGGGTTATATTTACACTTATGTATAATAGATAGAGTTATATTTGCACTAAAAAATAACTTAAAATTATATTTACACTTTCCCTCAATATATAGGGTTATATCTGCCTATTATTCTAATAAATATCATATGAACGCTTTTAAACGTGTAACGGCATATATCACAAAACAGTAGACAAATATCATGGGCTACTTTCAAGTATAAAAATATTGTTTGTTGAGCATTATATCATCATAGGCAAAGTTTTGGGAAAAATCAACTTTCCATAATCCTATGAAAAAACGAAGTTTAAATAAAATAATAAAAGGTAAAAGGTGTTAGTTACAATATTAAGAATTTATTATGCAATGTGTAACAATTATAAAGTTTATAACCCGATTAATGCAACCTGGAAATTTTATCTTCATTTCTTCTAATTTGTACAATAAATCCTGGTGTTTCAATGACTTATGGAAAGATCGTATTTTAAGAGACAGACTCATCATCATTACGCATAAACCCGTATAAATAAAAAACAAATTAGAATTAAATACATGAAAAATACTTTAAAATAGGTGTCTGTCTCTCGAAAGACTATCTTTCCTTAAGTCACGAAAAGATCAAGGTTTAAAGTGTAAATTAGAAGAAATGACGATAAAATTTTCGTAACCGTTTGCCTTAAAATAGAAGTACAAATACCATGGGCTACATTCAAGTATTTTTGGTTAAAAAACAAAAAATGTTTGTTGAGCACTATATCGTCATGACACTTGAAACCGTAAAAATAAAAATAAAATAAAATAAATATCATAATATAAAATGAGTCAGTCTCTTGAAATACGGCATTTTCATAAGTTATGGAAATACCAAGGTTTAAAGAGCAAATTAGAAGAAATGAAGATTAATTTTTGCGTTGCTTGAATCGGGTTATAAACTTTATAACTACAACACAGTGCATAATAAATTTTTAATATTGCAACTAAAACCTTTTACCTTTTATTATTCTAATTAAACATCATTTTTCCATAAACTTATGAAAATACGATCTTTACCAAAACTTTGCCATATAAAATACTGTAATATAGAAATATAAACAATTATAGATACGAGTAATAATTTAGAGAAAACGTAAACAAAGGACAGGAACATTACGTAATTCGATATTTTAAAATAAGGATAAACTCACAATGTAAAACTATAATTGACGTGAAATCAAATCTTGGATGAAATCAAATCAGCTATCTTTGAATTATCCCCATCTTCAGCCCCTGGCCCATATGGCTTTTCAGGGCTCTTTTACAGAAAGGCTTGAGAGATAATTAAGAATGATGTTTTAACTGCAATGCTGGAATACCAAGCTGGTATTCCCATCCCAAAATCAGTGGCAAGCACACTGATTGCATTAATACCAAAAACAAAAACCCCTAAAAACTTTAGTGAATTTAGACCCATAAATCTCTCCAATTTCATTAATAAACTGATGTCTAAAATCATGGTAGAAAGAATTAAACCATTCATGAGCTCCCTAATCTCAGAGGAACAGTCAGCATTTTTAAAGGGTAGGGATATTGTGGATAATATTCTTATGATGAAGGAGGCAGTTAGGATGCTTGATAAGAAAAACGAATCCTTAAATCTAATTCTTAAATTAGACATGATGAAGGCTTTTGATCGTGTTTCATGGTCAACCATCAACACTCTTCTACTGCATCTGGGATTTCATGGTCATATAGTAAAAATCATAATGAACAACATAAATTCAACCTGGTTTTCTATTCTGATAAATGGATCACCTTGTGGTTTCTTTAAACCTACTAGAGGTTTAAAACAAGGTGATCCACTATCACCCTTCCTCTTTAACATCTTGACAGAACTTCTAACTAGAAACCTTAGGATTCAATTCTTAAATGGGAACATTAAACAATTCAAAACTCCAGGATTAGCAAACACAATAAACCAGCTATCCTTCGCTGATGACACTGTGGTGTTTCTAAAGGGGACAAAAAAATCCCTACAAAACATAATGATCTTTCTGGAAATCTATCAAAAAGCCACAGGACAGAAAATAAACTTTCAGAAAAGTGCATACTACTCAGGGAAGCTAAGTGGTAATAAGAAGAAAGAGATTAAAGACTTAACCAACATGACCCAAGGAACATTACCTTTCTCTTACTTAGGTGTCACGGTCTTCAAAGGAAGAAAACTAAATCTGCACTTCAAAACATTAATAGACTCAGTTAACAGTAAAATATCTAACTGGAAAAACCAATGGTTGACAGGAGGGGGTAAAATAATCTTGATAAACCATGTTTTAACATGTATACCTCAACACACATGGGCTGTCACTACACCAACTAAGTACACAATCCACAAGCTTAAATCCATCTTTAGTAATTTCTTATGGGGTAAAACAGAATATGGACTAAATAAGCACTGGATATCTTGGAATAGAATTTCATATCCACAGAAAGAACAAGGTCTAGGTATAAGGCATATTCAATCAATAATTAATTCATTCTCAACTAAAATCTGGTGGAAACTTCAAATAGGACAGTCAAATTGGTCTAAATTTATGTGGTCATTACCCCCCCCCCCCATGCCAGAAAATCAGAAACCTGGGCTAGGTACAGAAAAGTAAATAGCAGGATAGGTAAAGGATCTTCTAATTTTTGGATAGCTAATTGGCTAGGCTCAGGACCTCTCATTAACCAGGTGGAAGCCCAGGTACAAGTTCCTTTTCCATTTCTTACAGTAGCTGATTTTCAGCTGAACAAAGGTATTTATATCCCTCAACTCTCATATTTATTTAACTCTTCCATAAACCTGGAGCTGTTGAAGTACATGCCTCTCACAGAACAGCAGGATTACATTATTTGGAAACCTGATACTTATGGTTCTTTTACTATTAAATCAGCTTATCAAGTTTTCAGACCCATCAAACCTGAACTGAAAATTTTCACAAACGTTTGGAATCAGGTTTTGCCAAAAAAAGTCAGTTTCTTTATGTGGAAAATGCTATTGTGTACGTTACCTTTTGCTGATATCCTCATGAAAATCGGTCTTCACTTACCTTCCAAATGTACAGCTTGTGAAAACATAGATTCTCTTTCTCATTACTTCAACTCATGTGCCTCAGCTATGTTTCTTTGGAATAAATTTCATGAAGCACTGAATTTGCCAGCTAGATCTTTTAATAATATCTGGGAAAGAGTGGAATACTACTGGTCTTTAAAACCTGCTTCACCAGATCACTCCTCCATAATTATTGTTCTTCCTTGTTTAATATGTTGGGAATTATGGAAAACTAGAAACAAAATGATTCATGATAACATGAGAAGCTGTGTTCATGCTCAATGGAAAAACATTTCTAATCTGTGCTTTATGACCTTCTCAGTTCATCCTAAAGCTAGATGCCATACACAATGTAGCCTGGTATCCAAGGGATTAGTTCCTCCCTATAAAAGGAAAAGGATAAGAATACTGAACCTAAAAAAATGGGAACCTCCAGATTTTGGACTAAAAGTTAACTGTGATGCAGCCTTAGAAGGGAATAATCTAGGGTTAGGATGTGTTCTTAGGGATACTAATAAAAGGGTCTTACATGCTGAATCAAGCTATATGGAAATAGATAACACCCTTCTAATGCCTCATCTAATAGTTCTAAAGGCTGAAATGTTGGCTATCTTCACAGGATTGGAAGCTGCAAAGGCAAGGACTGATCTTGTTCACATCGAATCGGATTGTGCTGCGGCGATACAAATCTTCCATGGTCAGATCTGTCTGTGGCCTCTGTTGCAGCTTCGGGACCGGATCAAATTAGCTGCCTCAATGTTTCAAACGGCCATCTTCAGCCACATTCATAGAGAAGGAAACCAAACACTTGACTTCCTGGCAAAACTTGCAATTAGAAGAGGATACACCACTCAGTTCGTCGATATTCAAACATCACAGAGGTTCTTGTTTCTCAACCGCAGGGAAACCTTATTCCCTCAATTCAGATGGAAACAATACTACACTAGCTTGGCGATTCATTGTATACTCCTTGGACTGAAATCTCTTGATTGTCTGGCCTTCATAAGCTTCACACAGGGGTGGAGAGCTTATAGAAGGAAACACTGTCAAGAGATTTCATTCAATTATTAGGAGCTTCACGTATTGACATAGGAACTTGATTCACCTGTTTTGTAAATTAAACTTTTGGGCTATTTCAAAGAGTGTGGGATCCCTTAATACGAAAACCCCTGCTCATTGATGATGAGTGTTTTGAGTTTTAAAAAAAAAAAGACGTGAAAACCATCATATACAGCTTAATTACAATAACTCACAGTGTAATTTTTTAAAGTTAAATTTAACAAGGAAATTTAATTAGCTTATCATAAGAGAAATAACATAATCATGTGTTATAATGTACATGTATAAATGAGGGCAAAGTCTTGGGAAAGACGGTCTTTCCATATCCTTATGAAAAGACGAAGTTTAATTCTAATAATAAAAGGTAAAAGGTTTTAGTTGCTACATTAAAATTTTAGTATGCAACATGGAGTAGTTATAAAATTTATAACCCGGTTCATGCAACCCGAAAATTTTATCTTCATTTTTTCTAATTTACACTTTAAACCTTGGTCTTTCCATGACTTATGGAAAGACTGTCTTTCAAGAGACGCACTCATAAATGAAATAGAATTGATAATTTAACTAAAAACGCTTTAAATTAACTTACAAGTATAAAAAAATTCTAAAAAGATAACACAGCAGAAGGATAAGAATATCATGCAATCTGATAGACTGATACTTCTAAATAAGGATAAAAATAATGTAAAAACGTTTTTAAAGGTGTAGTGTAAATTTGTAATATGTGCGGAGTTGAAATGTTAAATATCACACAATTATCATGTGTTGACACTAATTTTATTTTCATATTATAATATTAACAAGTTACCTAAAAGAGAGAGGCAACCTAAACCTTAGGTACGGACCTTTTTACAATTTTATCAATATTCTAGCTTCATTAACCTATTTTTAATAATTTTACAGGGATATATCTCTAATTATTTTACAGGAACCTGCCGCTAATAACTTTTCAGGGTTTTTTTTGTTCCAATTTTTTTCTATTGTTTTCCTACCACCTGCGATCTGCAAAATTAAATTCGAAAAATATTTTTAAAATGTTTTAAAAAATGTAAAAAAAATAAATTAAAAACTGCAGCAACATCTGCAAAGAAATAGCAGAACATTAATAAAAAATCATAAAACATCAGTTAAAAAACTGCAGCAAAAAATATATTAAAAAATTAAATAAAACAGCAAAAAACTATATAAAAATTCAAATAAAATTCAATAAAAAATTAAAAAAATATATCGACTACGACTAGCAAAAAATCAACTGGAAATCATAAAAATATCAACAAAGCTAAGTTGTAATTTTTATTTTTTTTTAAAAAAACTACAAATATCAACCTATATCACCCAAGCAATTATTGAAACACTTACAAGCAGTTATTGAAGCACTTACAAGTTGTACTCTAAGCACCGATTTGTTTTCATGACACACAAAAGTTTTAAAATAAGCACCTACAACCTACATTTGAAGAACTAACAAAGAATAAAAATTTCAAACTTAAGGGAAAAAACCCTACAAAAAAATCAACTATATCATCAAAAAAACTACAAACATCAACCCCCATCACCTATAACTCATCCAGAAAATTAAAAAACATCAACAAGAGAGAAAAAAACTAAAAAAATCAACGAAAAAACTACAGCACCTCAAGAGTATAAATTATTAACTCTGAAAATCATAAAATATTAACGATTTTTTAATAAAAAAAACTACAAACAGCAACTCCTAACACCTGAACCTCATCCAGAAAATGAAAAACATCAACATAAGAAAAAAGACACTACAAACATCAACTCATAGTACCAAAACCTCAGCCGGAAAATGAAAAACATCAAAATGAGAAAAAAAACCCCTGCAAATATCAATCCATATTACCAAAAAAAAAACTATAGGACCTCAAGTCATATCAATTAAATCTCACACGAATAATGAAAAACATCAACATAAGAAGAAAAAAAAAATAAAAACATCAACAACAAGCTAAGTACCTCAAGAATAAAAATTCTTTAAAAAAAGAACCTAGTGGGATTTGAACTTAGACCTATAACATCAAAGTGTAGAGCAATAACTACTACACCAAAGATCCTTATTAACCATGCACTAAGTCCAATAATAGTAAAACTCGGCATGTACATCAAGACATAAATTCTTCAAAATAAAGGCCACAGAGAGACTCGAACCCCTGACCTTCAGCTCAACAATAGCAGTTATAACCACTGGACCAAATAAACATTCCTGAAATAAGGTCAATCAACAACATAATATACCCCAGCAAGTATTTGAAAAATGTAAAATACAATATTAAACCTCACCTCATGAGGCAGAACCTCGGTTCACCACCGCCGCCACTAGCTGCACGTGAGGTCACGTGTATCGTCATCGTCGTACGGGCGCGTGCATCTCACACACGTCGTCTTCTTATGATTTTACCATCGGCGTCGTCATCATTTCCTACTTTTTGTTGTCGTTGTTGCTCCCCTCGCAGCTGCTGTCACTGTGCCTCAATCCCCTAGTGTCATCGCCAATTGCTCCTAACCCCTGCCATTGTCGTCGATTGCTCCGCACCGCCGTCACTTTTTGTTCAACTCAATCTCTGTGCGACATAGTCTGTACGCCGGAGCGTAATCGCCGCGAAGAGTCATATCTCTGAACGACTCCGTCTCTGTGCGATCTAGATCTGAATCGCCAGAGCTCAACTACTCCGCGGAGGCTTCCCGGTGTGGAGCTCCGAGTCTCCGACAGAAATCCAGTGAAATTGGGCAGAATTCGACAATGACTATCGGTCGGAACTGGTGTCCGGTGGGTGGAGGTGGTTCTCGAATTGAGGAGGAGAAAAGAAAATTGAAAATTCTGATTTTTTTTAGTGAAATTTTTAGCAGTTTGATAATTGCACAGCAGATCCCTGAATTTTTTAGCATATTTTTTTCAAAAAACCTCATCTCAAATAAAACTATATTATAATTGCACAATGAACCCCTACCTAAAGTTTAACCTGCCTAAAACAAGATTTTGTGTACATAAAATTGTATAAAAACACAAAATAGTAGTAAAATCATAACGTGGAAAACTCCTTTAAATGAGAGTGAGAACGTATGGTCAAAATACTTTTTAAATTGTATCACAAATAAATCAGAGATTACATAAAAATAAGATCATATTATTGAAATTGTTTTCAGAGGTGTAAATTTACTTGAAAATCAATTTTTAAAATCACTAAAATCAAGTAACATTACTCCCTCGATTCCCATTGTAACCATGCTTTTGTAAGAAAAATATTTCAAGACACATTTAACTATAAAATTCAGTTACCTTACCCTTTGAGAAATATAATATGATCAGGTGTTATAACTTACAGATAAAAATAAATAAAAATAATACCATAACAGAAAATATAAAAAATAATAATCTAAAAATATACGAGAACATAACGCAAATATAAGGATACCACGTAATCTGATACTTCTAAATAAAGATGAAAAATAATATAAAATACATTTTAGAACTTGTAACGTAAGTTTTGTCATTTGTGGAGTTAGAATATAAAATATCACAGAGCTGCCGTGTGTTGACTTGAATTTTATTTGTATATTATAATAGGCAAAGTCTTGGGAAAGACGGTATTTTTATAACCTTATAAAAATACGGGATTTAATTATTATAATAAAAGGTAAAAAGGTCATAGTTGCAATATTAAAAATTTATTATGCAACTTGTAGTATTTAAAGTTTATAA
Organism: Rubia yunnanensis; assembly: GCA_037428765.1. Taxonomy (NCBI): domain Eukaryota; kingdom Viridiplantae; phylum Streptophyta; class Magnoliopsida; order Gentianales; family Rubiaceae; genus Rubia; species Rubia yunnanensis. The sequence continues at coordinate 757,612 of CM075063.1, read as the reverse complement.
CTCAATTCATTTAAACCCAAAATTTTTATGTTCATTTCTTCTAATTTACACTTTAAACCTTGGTCTTTCCATAACTTATGAAAATATCGTTTTTCAAGAGACGTACTCATTATAATATCAACCTGTTACATAAAAGGCAAAGTCTTGGGAAATACGGTCTTTCCATAGGCTTATGGAAAGACGGGGTTTGATTAGAATAATAAAAGGTAAAAGGTCTTAGTTGCAATATTAAAGTTTTAGTATGAAACATGTAGTAGTCATAAAATTTATAACCCGGTTCATGCAACCCGAAAATTTTATCTTAATTTCTTCTAATTTATACTTTAAACTTTGATCTTTTCATAACTTATGAAAAGACCGTCTTTCAAGAGACGGACTCTACATAAAATTGTATTGATATTGACAAAATAGCAGTAAATACACAACGTAGAAAACGTCTATAAGTAAAAACGTATGGTCAATACACATTATTATAAATTAGAGATAAAGATAAGATCACATTTGAATAGACGCTTACAAAAGTACAAATTAACTTGTAAGTCAATGATTTTATTTATAAAAGCCGAAAAAATGCAATACTATCCCTCTATTCTCACTGTAACTGACACATTTTTATTATCACCTTTAAAACATGTTTTATCATAAACCTCAACTACCTTATTATATATGGGATATAATATGATCACTCGTTGTAACGTAGATTCTTTAAATAAATACGTCTGACTATAACTATCAATAGTAAATTTGTTTTCCGTTTCTTTGAATATGACACACTTTTCATATTAGTATGCTTCTTAAAGTAAGAAATGAATTGTCTTCATTTATCCTCTTTTTTTTATTTCCCAAATTCAATTTCTGCATACAATTCAACTTAATTAAAAAATATCGATAAAATTACTTTATATATTTTTTTAAAATAAAATAAAGAGAGCATGTCTTAAAATTTATTTATTTTTTAAAAAGATTACAATTAGAAGGGAGGGAGTCCCATACATTTTGGTCGGGGATGGAGAAAAACAAAACTGGATTGCTGAAATTTTCCCGATTCAAGATTAGCACTGCCACATCATCATTGGCCATTTTCTTCATTGAAAAACAAACGAATTTTTTTCTTCAAAGATTTTCTTTTCATAAATTATGGAATGATCAAAGATTTTCCCAAGACTTTGCCCAAAGTTTAAAGTGTAAATTAGAATAAATGAAGATAAAATTTTTGGGTTGCATGAAGAGTCCATCTCTTGAAAGACGGTCTTTCCATGACTCATAGAAAGACTAAGGTTCAAAGTATAAATTAGAAGAAATGAAGATAAAATTTTTGGGTTGCATGAACCGGGTTGTAAATTTTATAACTACTACATGTTGCATACTAAAATTATAATATTGCTACTAACACCCTTTACCTTTTATTATTCTAATTAATCTCCGTCTTTCCATTAGCCTTTGGAAAGATCGTATTTCCCAAGACTTTGCCTTGCATGAATTGGGTTATAAACTATATTATTACTACACGTTACACAATTAATTTTAAATATTGCAACTTAAATATTTTATCTTTTATTATTTTAATTAAATACAGTCTTTTCATAAGTCTATGAAAATACCGTCTTTCCCAAGACTTTGCCAAAACACACAGTCACACAATAAATTCTTGTTCCCTTTAATTTATCTACATTTATTTATTTTAATTCGATAAAATTTTAACTTGAACAAATGTATCTAAAATGATATATCTAATATTAGTTCAGTTTAATACAATTCAATACGATTTAATTTAGTAAAATTTTAATTTGATGTTATTTAGCTTTGTATCGTCTATTATTCTTGTTATATTTAATTTTATTTCAATCCAATTCAGTTTAACAAAAATTCCGCTCAAAAAAACTTAACCAAAATCTATATTCAACTCAACTTATCTACACTTCAATTCAGTTGGATAACAATATTAATTAATACCATTCAATTTAATCACGATCTATTGCTTTTACTTTTTTTTATATTCAATATTAATTCGAATCCGTTCGGTTCAGTTACATAAGAAATCAGCTCACGAGAACAACGAGTCTCAAACTCCCATCCTCGTAACAGACACAAACAGTGTCCTCCAATCAAAATCCAAGGAAACCCAATTCGGACAATCATCTGAATTTAATAATAATAAATTCCTCCTTTTATTACTTGTCTCACTCCATTTTCTCTCTCATCCCTTTCATGGATTACAGCACTATATAATCCCCTCTCTTTCTCCTCCTTTTCCTCACTTCAGCTCAGCTCCAAAAACCGTTACTTACTGCTTCCGCCGCCTGTCGCCGCCGTGTCTGAGTTGGTGAGTGGCCGCCGTGATCGAGATTGGAGCTCAGCTCCCATTTCTGTACTTCTCACAGTTCACCAGAACTGTGTGTTTCTTGTTTTCTATTTGGTTTTCATGCATTGAATTTGCTGGTTTGTGTTTTCCTTTTTTTTATTTGTTGAATTGTACGTTTGGTTCTAACTTCTAAATAGTTTTTCAAACTGCTTTTGTAATTTTGTATCATGTTTGCAAGTTCAATTAGTCTCCCCACCAACCCATTTACAGTTTCAGAAAAACAAGAATCTCCCTTTTTGTATGTTCTTTCAGGTTAAAAAAGGGATTCTTTTTACTGGAGTGGTTTTTCTTTTTCTTGTTCTTGATCTGCTTTTTCTGAGTGGTTGACTTGGTTGACTAGTACTGTCAAAGAACAATCTTTCCGTCCACAGATTTAGGAGGGGGGATAAAATCACTAAAATCAGCATATTTCTGCTTCTGGGCTTCTCTGAAAGTGCTCACTTTTCGCACTAATTGGCTGCTTTGTGTTCTTTCAAAAGTACCCTTTTCTTGGGGTTTTGTATTGATTGATTGACTGATTGATATGCAGTAGAGAATCATGGGGATGATTGAGGAGAAGCCAGCTTCTTTTGATCCAGCTGATGTTATCGACGAATTCGAGGCGATGACAAGGGATGCTGAGAGGGTTCAGAGGGAGACTTTGAAGAGGATTCTTGAGCTGAACAGTGGGACTGAGTATTTGCAGAAATGGAGTCTTGGAGGAAAGACTGATCCTCAGAGCTTCAAGGATTGCGTGCCTCTCGCGACTCATGAGGACTTGGAGCCTTACATTCGGAGGATTGTTGATGGCGATGATTCGCCGATTCTTACTGGAAAGCCCTTCACAACCATCTCTTTGAGGTGTGATTTTGGAAATTGTGTGGTTTTTGTTTGGAAATTCCATTAGTTTGAGTGTGGTTTTGGTTTGTTTGTTGCAGCTCGGGGACTACTCGTGGGATGCCCAAGTTTGTGCCTTTCAATGATGACCTGATGGAGAACACTACGCAGATTTACAAGACTTCTTATTCCTTTAGGAACAGGCAAGATTCTCATTGTTTTTGCAGTTTTTTTAACCTTCAAGTGTCATGTTGAATCTGTGTGGTTTTTCGTGCTGTGAGGATTATGTTACCGGTTTGTGAGATGTATGAGAGTTTCCTGCAAAATGATGACTCTTTCATTGAAGTGTTGTTACTGATCCTGACACTTTGCTGGCTGAATGATGATGAACATGAATTTTATATTCCTTTCTGTTTCGGGCATGGTAAGTTTTCTGCACTTTCTTTGCTTCAAGTTTCATGTTGAAACTGTGTGGTTTTTTGTGGTGTGATGATTTTTGTTACCGGTTTGTGAGATGGATGAGAGTTTTCTGCCAAATCATGACTCTTTTCGTTTAAGTTTTCTTATTGATCCTGCCATTTTGTAGGAAGTATGGTGATGAACATGAATTTTATCTCCTTTTCTATTTCGGGCATTATTTTCAATGAATCTGAGCTTTTTTAGTCATGTGAAGTGAAACTAGCTAGAAGATTTGGTGATGGTATTTTCGTGCATCCTGTGACCGGAGAAAAGCCATGTTTGTTCTTGCAGAGAATTCCCAATTGGCGATGGGAAATGCTTGCAGTTCATCTATGGCAGCAAGCAGTTCAAAACAAAGGGAGGTTTGGCTGCCGGGACAGCTACAACAAACGTCTATCGCAATCCACTCTTCAAGAAGACAATGCAGGCTATGCAAACGCCATGTTGCAGCCCCGATGAGGTGATCTTTGGGCCCGACTTCCAGCAGTCGCTATACTGCCACCTTCTGTGTGGCCTCCTTTTCCGGGAGGACGTTCAAGTGGTCTCCTCCACATTTGCTCACAGCATCGTCCATGCTTTTCGCACGTTTGAGCTAGTGTGGGAAGAGTTATGCGCTGATATCAGATCAGGCGTTTTAAGCAGCCGCATTTCTGTCCCGTCAATCAGGACAGCAATGGCTAGATTGCTCGGTCAGCCCAACCCTGAACTGGCTGACCTCATCCACAGCAAGTGTGTCGGTTTAAGCAACTTCTACGGGTTGATTCCCGAGTTGTTTCCCAATGCCCGATACATATACGGGATCATGACGGGATCCATGGAGCCTTACTTGAACAAACTGAGGCATTATGCAGGGGAGGTGCCTCTACTTAGTGCTGATTACGGGTCTTCTGAAGGGTGGGTGGGAGTTAATGTTAACCCCGGGCTACCCCCTGAGGAGGTCACTTTCGCTGTTCTCCCGAATATCGGCTACTTTGAGTTCATTCCTCTTAATCAAGGCTCATCTCTCTCAGGCGATCCTAAGCCAGTTGGTCTTACTGAAGTCAAAATCGGCGAAGAGTATGAAGTTATCCTCACAAGCTTTGCAGGTACTAAACTTGAACTTAAGCTCCAATTTTTGGCCTAATTGTGTTCATGCTTTTAACAGCATACTAATTAAAGTGTGAAAAGTATATTTTTCAATGTTTCTGCAGTAGCCATGCTATTCTTTATTGAAAAAAAACTAGCATGAAAAGTGGATAAAGGTTGCACTTTTGCTCCATTATCTTCCATGTTCAGACTATTCATGTGCTCCATGTTCTTATTATGGTACAAAAAGGCCTTTTATTTGACTCCGTCGGTGAAGAAGTAGCAGAAAGATTTCTTTTCCTTTCTTGTACAATTAGAAAACACTGTTAACAAACAAGTTGAGTTTACATATTGAATATGCTCTTCTAGATAGGCCAATAATAAGCAAAAGTTTAAGAATGGCTCCATAAATTCAACATCTTCAATCATTGAATATTCTAACATGTGAAATGACCCCAAGACTTTTCCCAAAGGGTTGTTGAAAGCTAATAATATGCAAGAAAGTCTTTGGTTTCATACATTTTGACTCCTAAGGCTCTCTATACTTCCGTTCTGTTGTTAAGGCACATTGTCTTACATTGGATTCTGTTTCTCGTTTCGTCATTGTAATCACTGTTTACATTTTGTCCGTGGTCGCGTGATATCATATGATCGACGTTTTATCAGGCATAACGCGATGCATTTTGCAGGCTTGTACCGCTACAGGCTAGGTGATGTGGTTAAGGTCAAAGGTTTCCACAACTGCACCCCGGAGCTTCAGTTCATCTGCCGGAGGAACCTCCTGCTGACCATAAACATTGACAAGAACACCGAGAAAGACCTGCAGCTGTCAGTGGAGGCAGCAGCCAAGGTTCTGGCAGAGGAGAAGCTCGAAGTGGTTGACTTCACAAGTGGGATTGATTCCTCCTCTGACCCGGCCCACTACGTGATCTTCTGGGAGATAAGTGGTGAAGCAGCCGATGAGACCTTGCAGGAGTGCTGCACCAGTCTGGACAAGGCGTTTAATGATGCCGGGTACCTGAGCTCGCGGAAAGTGAAGTCCATCGGGCCCCTGGAGCTGAGGATCCTGAAGAGGGGCGCGTTTCATAAGATCCTGGACCATTTCGTCGGGCTAGGGGCTGCTGTCAGTCAGTTCAAGACTCCTAGGTGTGTTGGAGCTGCTAATAGCTCAGTGCTTCAGATTCTGCACAACAATGTTGTTAAGAGCTACTTTAGTACTGCTTATTAGTGTTAATTTGTGGGGATTGATGGATTTAAGGAGGGGAGGAGGGGAAGTTCAGCTGTAGTTTGTTACTGGAGTTTGGTGTAGTTAAGGTGTCATATGTCTGATGTCTGCTCTAAAAAGACCTGAAAGAAAGTATAAAATAACTGTTGGAAATGGAAGCTCTCATTCTCTTGCATTTCTCTTTTACTTCTTGGTGGAAGCATGATCTCATTGTCCTATGTAGGTAGGGGTGTGCATGATCCGGTCCGGATCGGTAAAATGGATTGGACCCGGAAATGTAAAGATCGGAGTTGTATAAATGAGATTCCGGTCCGGTCCTCGGTTCATGTTTTTTTGGATTTTGGGTTCCGGTCCAGTCCGGTCCAAATTGGATTTTTTTCGGTCCAGATCGGATGGACCGGTATTTTACTTCTATATATATTTTTTAAATGATAATGAATTTGTTTAAAATACTAGTTTAGATTTATTCGTGACAATTAGTATTCTTCTATTATTTTGAGGTGAATTTTTCTAATAACTTATATTTTACTATGTTCTCTTTTACTATGTTTTAAAGGGGAAAAAAATTGATTTAGCATTTTTTATAGCAAAATGTAAAGTAAAAAAAAAGAATAATAGAATCCAGTCCAACCGGTCCGGACCGGTCTAAAATCGAAATTATTCCGGTCCGGTCTCGATCCAAAATACCCACTAACCGGTCCGATCTTCGGTCCAAGATTTTTTGTGATTCTGGTTCCGGTCCAGTCTTGGACGGTCTATATATGACCGTCATATATGTAGGCCAATGTTTATAGGATCGGGATTATGTGCAGCATCGTTTTTTAGAGGGCAAGATCGTTTTTTGAAGGAGGATCGGGAATACAAGATCGTTTTTCAGATGGCAAGATCTCTTTTCGAAGGAGGATCGGGAATCCAAGATCGTTTTCCTGAGGAGGATCGACATCGATATGGTTGGATTGTATGATAGTAGATCTTACCAGAGAAAAAGAAGTCAATTTTATAAAAGTTTAATTAATACTGAACTAAAATAAAATACTCTAAAATGTTTGTAAAACAAGACAACATAAATGTAGGAGATCATTGAAAATACAGTAAATCGATATAAATAGACACAAATGAATGTGTTCTTTAAGGAAATTGTCACATACAAAATCTACACATGCCTAAGTTGTTTCATTCTTCTGGGAGAAATAAAGATACTATGCATTAGGCATCACGTTGATTTTCTAAATTGAGTGAATTAGATGAGGCCTTTCAAAGAAATTTGGTAAAAACTATGTTTTTTCTAGTCCGAACTGAAATGAAATGAGTTTAATTTTTAAAAAAATGTATTAAAAATATTATTCAATTAAATTAAAATTACTTAAACAACTCGACTTAGCAATCTATCCAGTTAAAGTTATAGATAAATTTTTTTCCAGCTAAAATCATCAAATCTTACTGACATATTCCAACAGGTATACAAGTATCTACAATGTCGTATACGATATTATTATGTTCCTAATAACTAGCAATTTTAAAACATCACGGTTACAAATAATTTAAAATATAAACAGTTAAATATATTTATTAGAAATTGTAAAAAAGATTCGGTGCAGTTTTAACGAAACAGGAGAGCATATAACTGTCCCACTACACATTCCAGTGATGAACTCATGATATGGTCGGTAGGCTCCAATTTTTAAACCTTAGTTTGGTTAACAAAGAGACAAAAAAACTAGATCAATGTCACTTTCTTTTTTATCCACTCCCAAATAAAAACCCAAGTAACAAACAAACACTGCCTCTTTCTTTCCCCCCATCAAGATTCAAGAAATCACCACTCACACACTCTTTAGTGTGTGAAAAAACCACGATCTGAAAATCGAACCTTAGAAAAAACACACAAAACTTGTTCATGAAAGGAGGTGGAGAGGAGGAGAGAGTTAGCGTGTGGGATTGTGGGAGCCCTTTGTATGATTCATATGAGTTGGTCTCTCTGATCCATGTGATTGATAGGCATATGATGATTTTTCCATCTCTCGAAAGATCGTCCTCATCGAGCCATGATGGTGAGATTTCACCATCATCTGTGTTTTCGGGTTCTGGTTCGGGTCGAGAAGCAGTGAGCAAGAAGAAGAAGAAGAAGGGGATAAGAGGGAGTTCTTGTGTGTTTTTGAGTGGAATATGGAGTTGGAAGAGGAGAAAAGTATGTGATGAAAAAGAGGCAAAGATCAGTTCTTTGGGGAAGAATAGATCGGTATGATCATTAATTTCTAGATTTGTGCATGTTTTTCTTGTACTTATATTTTTGAAGATGTGTTTTGATTCATAATGTTTTTCTATTTCTTTTTTCAGTTGCTTTTATTTGTTGATTAGTATCAATGTGATGATTCTAGTGATCACACGTTGATTGTGTTTTTCTTTCCTATGTGTTTTTATTATTGAAAAGGGTATTATAAATGAAAAGATTTTTATGGATGGAGGTCTATAAACTGAATGATTGATGCATCATTGTATTTGTTCACCAGGTTCGTGTTATTTTTGTCTGATTCAGATTGAATTGAATTGAAATTAAACAAACTAAATAACAGGGTATCTATAAAGGCAAAGTCTTGGGAAAGACGGTCTTTCCATAAGCTTATGGAAAGACGGGGTTTGATTAGAATAATAAAAGGTAAAAGGTCTTAGTTGCAATATTAAACTTTTAGTATGCAACATGTAGTAGTTGTAAAATTTACAACCCGGTTCATGCAACCCAAAAATTTTATCTTCATTTCTTCTAATTTACACTTTAAACCTTGGTCTTTCCATAACTTATGGAAAGACCGTCTTTCAGGAGACGGACTCATTTATAAATGAGTTAAAGTAAATGAAATTTTATTAAATTAAAGTATATAAAATAAATTGAATTAAATTGGACCGAACTAAATTTGAATAATTAACTGTCAATTCCAAGTGATTCAGAACTCCAGTTCCTTCTATGTTATTATTTTTATTTTATTTTTAAAAAAAGTACTCCATCCGTCCCAGGGAAATTTGCACACTTTTCTTTTTCGGGTGTCCTAAGCAAATCTGCACACTTTCCTTTTAAAGTAAAATTTGACATTTTAAAAGACACTTTTACCCTTAGAGTTTTAAAAATTTACCCAACCCTACCCATTCCCACAAACCCAGATCTGATGATGTACTCCCGCTCATCGTTCTTCTTCACCAGAAAAACCTCTCCCTCTACCCCTGCCACCGCGCCACCGCCCATCCACTACCACTCCCTCCGCCTTCGCTAACTGCCACAACTTTTTGACGCCTCCGAAAGCGCCACCCATCGTCGACGCCTCCGCTAGCACCACCCATCGCCGACGCCTCCCAAATAGATCTGGGTTTTTGGTGGTGATAATGGTGGTGGCCTGCGTAGATACAAGGAGGACGAGCGGAAAAGAGCTTGAGAAGGAGGACGAGCGAAGGAGTGCTTGAGAAGGAGGAAGAGCGAAGGAGTGCTTGAGAAGGAGGATGAGCGGCGGGCTTGAGGAGGACGAGCGCCCGCAGGCTTGAGGAGGATGCGCGGTGGATATGGGTTTGGGGTAAAGGCAAGGGTAGTATGGTATTTTTACCAGGTCAAATTCGCAAAGAAAATTTCTCTCTCTGCAAATTGCTCCATGTTCCAGGGCAATTTGGGTTTTTGGTGGTGATAATGGTGGTGGCCTGCGTGGATACAAGGAGGACGACCGGAAAAGAGCTTGAGAAGGAGGACGAGCGAAGGAGTGCTTGAGAAGGAGGATGAGCGGCGGGCTTGAGGAGGACGAGCGCCCGCAGGCTTGAGGAGGATGCGCGGTGGATCCGGGTTTGGGGTAAAGGCAAGGGTAGTATGGTATTTTTACCAGGTCAAATTCGCAAAGAAAATTTCTCTCTCTGCAAATTGCCCTGGAACAGAGGGAATAATAGAATATCATTAAAAACGATTATAGGATACCCCACCATTCCAGACTTAGAGTTCCTTTTATGTTATGCACACTAAACTTGTGTGGGAATTGGGACAGTGGGAAACAGTGCATGAATAGTGGAGTAATGTCATTTATTTCTTTTTGTTAGCTTCTACTATAGAGTCCGTCTCTTGAAAGACGGTCTTTCCATAAGTTATGGAAAGACCAAGGTTTAAAGTGTAAATTAGAAGAAATTAAGATAAAATTTTCGGGTTGCATGAACCGGGTTATACATTTTATAACTACTACATGTTTCATACTAAAACTTTAATATTGCAACTAAGACCTTTTACCTTTTATTATTCTAATCAAACCCCGTCTTTCCATAAGCCTATGGAAAGACCGTCTTTCCCAAGACTTTGCCTCTACTATATTGTTGTGCGTTTTTATTTTTATTTTTTTGAATTTACTGTTTTACGTTTTTTATAAAGGAAAATGAGTACTTATGCTCATGCATTACAACATCTACCGAATAAAGTACTGCATTGACAATTTTTTCACCTTGCGAAATACGTGGACTATAATTATCCCTTTGAGTGGGTTATATTTTGCAATTATTTCTCTGATAAGAAAAATATTTTAAATAGAAATGCATTCCATTGGCATTAAGATGATCCGCAACCTGCAGAACTCGTGAACCATCTCTAGTATTTTATTTCCTTACACTTTAATGCGTAAAGCTATGCATAAACTAATAGACTGTTATAATGGTGATGGATTGGCGTTCGGTTGGAGACGGACACTAGTGAACTGCTCGACCACAGTTTGCTCGTACACAACATCTTCCCGATATCCAGCGCACCGCAATTTGGATACATCTTTCCCTTATCGACACTAGTACATACTATTCGTCTGCAGAGCTAGAACACTGCAGTCGAATACATCCCTTCCTTAATGACACTAGCACATGCTATCCGCCTGCAGTGCTAGTGTACCGCCGCGAGCATGTAATTGTTATGTTGTGGCCTTGACATATCATCCCGGACTTGCGATGGCTGTGCTTTCAACTTGTGGTGCTCCCACCATCTTTCTTCCTCATTGGTCAAAAATTTTCATCGTTGTAGAATTTTTACTATTAGATTAAAATTTCAATCTGATATGTATCTAGTTTCAATTTGATAATATAAAAATTATCAAATGTATTATATATCTTGAAAATATTCAATTTTACTAAACATGTTATATGCCTAGTTTCAATTTGATAATATTAAAAGGATAAAATAAGAGTAGTCTCTTGAAACGCGGTCTTTCCATAAGCTATAGAAATATCAAAGTTTAAAGTGTAAATTAAAAGAAATGAAGATAAAATTTTTGGATTGAATGAATCGGGTTATAAACTTTATAACTACTACATATTGCATAATAAATTTTTAATATTGCAACTAAAATCTTTTACCTTTTATTATTCTAATTAAACTCGTATTTCTATAACACTATGGAAAATCGGTCTTTCTCAAAATTTTACTATAAAATAATGGTAAATACATGGCGTAAGTAATTCACGTAATGTTATTTAACAAATAACTTTAAACTAATTGGGCTGACTATTCTATTGGGCCCCTGCCTCAAGTGGCCTTGGCAAGTGGTCCATGTTTCACTGGCCTACATTCGGCCTTGTCGAAGCCCTTTAACAGATATAGATAGGCCCAACTCTACTGTTTCATTAGTTCAGTTCATTCGGATTTTTTTTTTTAAGTATTTGATCATTAATGTGTTTAACAATCTATATTCTATAGTTAAAACATTATAGTAGTAGAAATTTGCTATTTAGCACAAAAAAAATACTATGCATGTAATATAATTTTACGTAATAAAATTATTTGATAGGAGTCCATCTTTTAAATGACGGCCTTTCCATAAGTTATGAAAAGACCAAGGTTTAAAGTGCTAACATAAGAATTGAAGATAAAATTTTCGGGTTGTATGAATCAGGTTATAAACTTTATAACTACTACAGTTTGCATAATAAATTTTTAATATTGCAATCAAGACATTTTACCTTTTATTATTCTAATTAAATCTCATATTTCCATAAACCTATGGAAAGACGGTCTTTCCCAGAAATTTACCATTAAATATACATCAATAAAATGTTTATGGTTAAAATGCATCAATTTTAGCTCTTAAAATGAAACGAAAACAATATTATCGTATCGAAAAATGGAAATCTTATATTGGGACGAAGGAAGTAGTTATCGACAATATTATCAAATGAGACATGAAAAAACAAAGATTTGAATCTCGAGTTTTATGAGTTGAGTTTGGTAAATCCAATGACATCACATTTATATTAAAAAACAATACACATATGACTAGTTTATTTACTTAATAATAGAAGTGTATTAAATATGTATATTTTAATTACGATTTTTAGCAAGTAAAATATATAATAAACGTCATTTTCATAATAAAATATAGAAATCTCACATTAGAAGATCGAGGAATATGTAAAATTACAATTACTTGTAAATAGATAAATGGATTTAAAACTACATGTTCACAAATCAATATAATTCCCAAAGGAAAATATTTCTTAGAAAATGTAAACTTGGCTCTAACTATGTAAGTTTTTTCACACCTAACCTTTACCTTAAATTATAGCGATAAGAGGTCTAGCATGCGATGTGATTAGTCATTTTAATCGACTCTTTGTGTGTATTTTACTTTAAAGCGACCAGATAAAATATACAAAAACTTTTGAAAAACATGAAAAAAAAAGTTCCATTGGCATTAGCGTCTTTGTTTAAAAAAAACATGACGTTAATGATTGAGGGAGAAGGTTTATAATTTAGTTTTTAATGAATACATTATCAAAAATAAAGCAAAATGTCTTCAGTCAACGTTGACAAAGTCAAAGACGGAATACGCGATTGTTTTCTTTTCGTTTTCAATTAAACAGAAAAGGCCAATTACTTACTCTGGGCTATGGCCCACTGGCCAGCCTGTTAATTTTCACAAGAAACCTACAAAATTAATTAATTCACTCATGAAAGTTTCTTCACATAACTAAAATGAACATTATTTACTATTCTCCAACCATTTCTGCAATTTAACTATTTATTTGGTTGAAATTACTTAACTTTAACCTCAAATTTGAATCGATAAATAAGGTAGGATATTGTCATATTTGATATTGTTAGATTCGTATAAATTATCAACTTTTTATAACATGTATTTACACACAATAAGTCCCAGATGCGACACTAACTGATAATTCCCTAAACTCGGTACAAATGGTTAAAGGTGAAGCTGAAATTTTGTTATCAGTCGAGGAAACAGTTAGAGAGACCTAACAGCTAATTGTCGAACACGGATCGCGCGTCCCTTTCTGGATCCCCATCAAGATATCTTTCTTGCTCATTCTCTATCTAATTATGTCAAATTTAGAGTGTCGTTGTACATTGAATGAGATCATTTCCAACTTTCTTATTATCAAACAATATTAGACATTTTCAAGTACCATGAAATGAAAATCTTTCCACTCAAAAAAGAAAAAAATCAAAGTGAAATTCACTCATTCTTCCTCCTCTTACAACTACTCCGACTCTATTTCAGTATTTTGGATTGAATGGTAATTGCTGTAATAGTGTACTCAAATCGTACTGCACACGTGTCAAACAACTATGAATTCTAACAGATTGACCAAACCAAACACTAGATAGAATATTATTATTGATAAATCAAACATAGAACTGAGAAGTAGTTGATAGTTTTCCTGTATATGATATGGAAGATATTCGAAGTGCCTTTCTTTTATAATCTCCAGAAATTCTCAACTCCAATGTCAATGTCAATGACCCAAACAAAAGTCTAGAAACCAAGAGTAACAACAAGAAGAAGAAGAAGAATAACAAGAAAAAAGTGCATCCCGGTTTCTTGCATTTGTCCTTTTGCTTTCTCTCCCTAAATGTGAGGGAAAAACCCGTTATTGGTGGCTTTTTGATTGGATTTTGGATGAAATTCCACCTTAATTCTCAATTTTACTGCATATCATTGGCGGGTTTTGGTCAAAATCATGTCTGAATTAGGAAAACCTCGTACGGTTCGGTGTTTCAAGTGTGGAAGCTTCATTCCTGAGCCCTCTGGCTCCCCCTTCTACCAGTGTTCTGCTTGTGGCGCTGTCTTGAGTGGTATGAAATCTTTCCTTTTGGTCTTCAAGAAATGAAAGAAAGATTAGATTTTTGCTGAAAAGAGATTGATTTCTGATTGCTATTTGTGTTTGTTTGCTTGTTCTTTGTTCTTTATCTGTTGGATTCTAGTTACCATGAAGCATTTTGTCAATCCATCTGTCCTTTCTCCTGTGTTTATCTGTTGAAAAGTGGTTTTGTGTTGTTATGTTAAGTATAAGTGATATGTGTTTTGACCGGAGATGAATGTGATGACGAGATATGATTCACGTAGCCGATTTGACGTAGTGGTGCTGTCTTGAGTGGTGTGAAATCTTTCTTTTTTTCTCAAGAAGTGGAAGAAAGATTATATTTTTGCTGAAAAGAGACTGCTTTTTCATTGTTATTGAGTTTGTTTGCTTCTTCTGTGTTCTTTATCTGTTGGATTCTAGTTACCATGAATCATTTTGTCAATCCACGTGTCCTTTCTCCTGTATTCATCTGTTGAATAGTGGTTTTGTGCTGTTCTGTTTTGTATAAATGATATCATGTGTTTGACCTAACACAAATGTTGTTATCGTCGTTGTTGTTGTTTGTCTTGTGTTTTATTCGGTTTTCAGCCAAGAACATTGAACAGAATTGAAGGGATGAGAGATTGTTTTTGTGTTAATTCTATGCATACAAGGATGTTGGTAGTCAAACTTCTTGATTGTAATTTGTATGTTGATTCAAATTGACAGCTGATCGAGGAAATCCTGTTATGGATCCATTGTTTGGGAATTCTGATGAAGAAAGGGTTCCAAGGTTCTTGGGGAGAGTTTATGAGAACTCAGAAATGAGTAGAATGAACATAGGTCATGATGATGAGGATGATGTGAGGTCTAATGGCAGTAGTTCTAGCCGAGCTGAGAGAAGGCGATTTATGGACAACAATAAATTTGAGAATCCCCGCGCTGTTACGAGGATTGATGACTATACGAATGGAAGGATGGATAGAGGTTTTGAGGAGACAAGACCCCGAATGGGGAGCGTGAATGGAATGCAATCCGGTAGACATTGGGACAGGAGATTCGTGGACATAGATGAGATGGATGGCTTTTCAAGACCATCGAGAAATGATGGTGTAGGTTCAAGCTATTCCTTGGATTATCAGCGCCGGGGAGGCAATGGCAATGGCTATGGGGAGCCTTTGAGCAGAAGGAATGATATAGAAGATAAAGCTGAGATTTTGAGGAAGTTGGAGGAACTGAAAGTCCAAGTTATTCGATCAGGTGATGTGGTTGATAAGGCTAAGGACAAGATGAGATTTTCGCCGGATCCTTATGGCTATCCCGAGGAATTCTCTCCTGATGGTTATTCAGCAATGAACCGGCGCCATTTTGATTCAAGACCTTCCCATTTAAACCATTATAACGATCCATCTTCGCATATGAACAGGCATGGATTCCAGTCTTTCCCGGGAGGTCCATACCGAGCTCCTTATGATTCTTTCGCGCCTAACGTTAACCATCACCATCCATCATGCTCTTGTTTACAGTGCCACAACCAATACCAGGTCCAAGGTTTCAGAAATGAGCCACATTTCCATCCTCACGGGTATCAGAACAGTGGTCTAGGCTCACTAAATCGTAGAGAAATGTATGATCGTGATCGTGCTACTTCCTTCCAGTCTAGTAATCAGCCTTCCCACCAAAGGTTTCCCAGTGATGTAACTTCAGAAGCTAGCGGTTTTGTCAGAAACAACCCTCCTGAAAGGATTCTAGTCACGCGTGGCACGCGTCTATGCCAGCCGGTAGCTGGTGGTGCTCCATTTCTGGCTTGCAATAACTGTCATCGGTTACTGAAACTCCCAAAGAAGATGATCCTCGTTGTAAATGGGAACCCGAAGCAAATGAGATGTGGCGCATGTTCAGTAGTTATCGAAGTGACTATTGACTCCAAGAGCCTCTATGCTACTGTAAATTCAGATGCAAATGGAACCAATGACATCAGTCGCGGGGATTTCAATGTTAGCAACTCGAACAAGGCAGGGGAAAGTTTTGCATCAGATGATTTTGATGATTCGAGTGTCGATTTCCAATCAAACTCACTTCAGTCACAGGAAAGACCTCCTCCAGGCGCACCCCTTCAAGAACACTTTGATTACTCAAGGAACTACCACAGGCCTAAGGAGCGCGAAAATGGAAAAACAAGCGGGAGATATGAAATGGATAAAACCACGCCATTGGGGCAGAATTCCATACAGGATGGTTCTGCAACGGAAATGGAGATATTGTCGAATGAGTATGGTAATAACACTGGAACCACTCTAGGTTCAGGTGAGCCTACCAGAGAAGGAGAGGATTCGGGCGCGAGAAAGACTGCTGATGCCTTTTTCGCGAGAATGATTAATGATCGCTTTATCGGCTCGAATAAAGCAGCTGATGGTGGTTATGATGATGAGGAGGAGGAGGAAAGGTCTAACGTTACAATTAACGGGAACCTTATATCAAATCGGCTGGTTAAAAAGGCTGAGAAACTCGCTGGACCTATTCGTCCTGGACATTACTGGTAAGCATTTCTTTCGTCTTTTGGCATTTTAGTTTTTCTTTTCCTTTCGTTTCAGCTATGCTCGTAGGTTTGATAAAGTTGTTGTATCGATCCTTTTGATCATTAACTGTCATTAAACATCACTTTTGATCATTGTCATAGAATACTTCATTTGATGCATTTTGTAGAAATGTAATGTACCTTCTGTTACTGTGAATCCTTCGCTAGGTACGATTTTCGAGCTGGATTCTGGGGTGTGATAGGTGGTCCTTGTCTCGGGATAATCCCTGTAAGATCTGGTGCATCTTTTACAAACAATAGCGCGAGCATTCACGATAAAATGTTTGAAATTTTTTTACATGAGGTGCTGTTTTCTTGCAGCCATTCATCGAAGAATTCAACTATCCAATGCCAGATAACTGTGCCGGGGGAAGCACACGTGTTTTCGTGAACGGGAGAGAGCTTCACCCGAAAGACCTAAAGTTGTTGGCTAGTAGAGGGCTGCCTAGTGACCGGGACAGATCCCTCATCCTCGAGATTTCTGGTCGAGTCTTGGATGCAAACACTGGGGAAGAGTTACCAAGCCTTGGCAAACTCGCGCCAACGTAAGCATTCTTGTTGAAATCTGATAATGTCTGCATTTTTGTGTTCTGTTTTCTAGCTGGCTCGACGATTTATGGTTTTCTGTTTTCCCCTTGGTTTCTGTCAGGATTGAGAGGTTTAAGCGCGGTTTTGGCATAAGGGATCCTAACGCGGCAGCTTAGTCGTGCTCTGTTTATGAAATTACATTGATTGTTGAACAGGAAGGAAAGATTTGTGGAAGTGAAAAAAACCTTCTTGCCATACTGAATATTTTGTTCATATATTGTTTGATTGATGGTTGATTTTTAAGTGCTGAGTGAATGGCATATTGTATGTGAATGTGATCCTCTTGTGAGATATGTCAATCTGTAGGTGAAGTTTTGTACGCTTTGTACGCTTTGTACACGTGTTAATTGAAATTTGTATTTTTCATATGAACATCGTTTAATTTTCTTAGTGGATCTGGGGTGACGAGTTGGTTCGCAAGCCATTCCTAGGATCCTCCGCTCAAGGAAGAACCACCACTAACACCACGGGTGAAAGTTGAAGAGGTCCTTAGCGCCACCGTCACTTCTTTTTATATACTAATTTAATTATTTATTCATCTCGCCTTCTTGTTTAAGTAGCGCCATTCTCTTATCCCGCCTTTCTTCCTCGCTCTGCATCCGCCACCATTACTCTCCTTATATCATGATCGGATTCCGCCACTAAATCTACCTCATTCACATATAAAATCCTACATAAAGATGCAATTGCAAAATGGAAAAAACAATAAAATTTAAACTTGTATCATATCATGAAAAACAGCAAATCTACGACAAGATCACTGAGTCATCCATAAACAATACAATCAATTCCCATTTCCCTACTTATTCATCTCCAAAGTTCAAGCTGCCTTTTTCTTTGGGCCTGATTTCGGGGCCGCCTTTGGGCCTGGTAAGGGAACGACCCATTTAAAAGTCCAAGCCGCAAAAATCGCACCAATAAAAGGACAAATCCAGTACACATAAAGCTGCTCCCAAGTGTTATGCTTGTCATTCACATAAGCCCATCCGAACGCATTAGCCGGATTCATCGCCGGCCCAGTAAACTCCGAGCCCACAATCACAAGCCCGACAGTACAGGCCGAAATCAGAAAATTCTTCACAATCATACTTCTCGGCCCTTTAAGAACAATCAGAAGGACCAAAAAGGTAATGACGAAAGTCAAAACGAGCTCGGCCACGGCCCCAACATGAAGGTCCACTTTCAAAGACGGCCCAACAAGCATGTGCTTGAATTGGGCCGGCATAAACTCCTTAATCGCCAAAGCCCCGCCCACGGCCCCAAGCGCCTGGGCCGGGAACCGCAGGCCCACAGCGAAGAGCGAGTTTGCGCCGCCGAGGCCCACGGCGTGGAAGGCGGCGGTCGCCGTCGGGTTGAAGGTGGCGCCGCCGAGTGCGTGGCCGGCGATCCCGAACACGAAGAGCTGGACGGAGATCAAGCAGGTGGTGATGAAGAGGAGAGTCAACGAGGGGGTGGTGGCGACGCCGAGCGCGGCGGCGACGACGGTGGTGAGCGGGCGAATGGAGGAGATGCAGAAGACCCACAGGAAGGTGAGGATCCCGTCGGCGGCGGCGGCTTTGATGGCGGCGGCGACGGCCATCTTTCGGAGTGGTTGGGGATCTGTTCGGAGGGTTTGAGGTTTTTTTCGTGGTGCTTTTTGTAGACTGGAGTGATGAAAGTATAAATAAGTGGAAAAAGAGATGTGATTTGTGCCAATTGGCATTAGTTTAATGGTTGATTTGTTGGTCCAAATCGTCATGGTCAGTTGGGGCGCCTAGCTCATTTGTTTAATGTTTTTGTGACCATTTCCTAGCTCCAACCTCGGGAGGAATTTTAATTTTAAAGTAATATTTTCTTCATTTGTATCTACGTTCAGTTCATTTCAGTTCAGTTCAGTTCAGTTCAGTTCAGTTCGGTTAATTTTGAATTGATACAATTTAATTTAATCTAAGTCCATTGTTTTTATATTTTACTATGTTCAATTTAGTTCAGTAGATAATCATCTCGAGAGTATAAGCTAATGAGTCTTTGAATCGAAGGTTATCATTTTCGTATGAAGAATATTAAGCTCCTATAGCAGCTGTAACTAGACCGAGGGGTGCTAATCCTCTAGAACTCGCTCTGATTTGGTATTGGGTAATATCACTATTTGAGCGGAGTTAATAAAAGTAGCGCGTGTCAGTTGAGAATCAGGACCATCTTACTATAACACATGTAGCGATTTACTGAAAGCTGGAGCTTACCTATCACATTTTCTTTTGTAGTCTTTTTCGACATCGTGAGGAAAATGGATTAGTCGATCGTATTAATGCTTTCATGTTTCATTTTCAAGAAGAGAGATAGAGATTTATTTTTAACTTGGGTTGATATGGATCGAGGCAAACCTACATCAGAAAACCGCACCTTTGAAAGGTTTCAAATGTTTATTTAGATAGGAGATATATTTTAATTTCTTACATGCATAATAGAATAGATATGCTATGTTTATTCTTTGACCAACGTTTCGCAGGGATTTCTGGGGATGCTAATGGATATTTCTTACAAAATCTAGTGATTTGGACTCAGTTGTACAGAACTCTTTTTCGAAGTTTTTAACGATGCTTAAAAGGAGAGAACTCTTTTCCCTTAAAAAAAATTTATGTGCTATTGTCAAAGTTTCACGACAATGCAAAAGTTTTATGACATAACGTTACATTTGAGGTGATTGTCAGAGTATGTGATATATAAAAATGAATATCACTCAAACTATTATTAATCTATAATAACGGAGTCATAACAATACAACCATGCTATATTTTACTCGATCAAAGTAATTTACAAAATCCAACATGTCAGGCTGAGTGATAGCGAGAGAAAATCTCTCTGCAAATTTTTCTCATGGTGAAAAGATTAATATATCCTTGCTTTTTAGAACCCTAAATCTGAGTCTCCTTCTCAATTCCCTCTTCCGCCTTCCTTCAGATGCCGTCCTCCCGACTCATCTCCGCCTCTCTGACTCATCTCCAACACCTGTCGCCTCATCTCCGCCTCCCGCTGACACCTCAAATCCTGAAAACCCCTGCGCCTTCTCCGCCTTCCTCCACCCGTCCCGACTCTCCAATCTGCACCTCATCTCTATGCAACCATGCCACGGTTAAACTAGATTCGATCTACCTCAACCCGATTCGATCTACTTCCCCCTAAACCCAATTCGATCTACCTCAAACCTGATTCGATCTACCTCAGCCCGATTCCATCTACCTCACCCTGAACCCGATTCGATCTACCTCACTGCGGCTTCTCCGCCTATAGCTGCGCGTCTCTGCCTTCGACGCCAGCAAAACCACCTTTGGAGAAGTTTCCGCCTTCGTTTCGATGACTCGGAGGCCACCTTTGGAGAAGTCTCCGTTGTTGGAGTTGATAGCGGAGGCCACCGGAGTTGAAGGTGGCGTCCTCAGGTGGCAAGGTTTTGGGCATAGAGATGTGTTCTAGAGTTTTGGGTTTTTGGGAAGAGGGAAACAGAGAGAAAAGAGAATTATAGTGTTTGGTGGACTTTTATAAATTTGAAGATGTTTAAGGGTGAAGAAGTCTTTTTAGAGGTTAAATGTTTCACTAAAGGAAAAGCGTGCAGATTTACATGGAACACCTATAAAAGAAAAGCGTGCAGATTTTCCTGGGACAGGATCAGTAATTTTCTTCTTTTTGAGAACCCACTACAGAATAGAGGAAAGGTTAGGTAATCAATCACATGAATAATAATGGAGTGCATAGTTTGTAGACAAACTTCAGCTTCCTGCTCACTCTTGATGAAATCAAGCAATTAAAGATACACTTTTAGCTCCTCTTTTTCCCATTCTCTTCTAGAATAAGCTTTAATGCTTGGTTGAGAACTTCATTGTGTTAAAAGTTCAAAAATATTTTTTAAAACAATAATTTTTTCCTAAATTGAATTTATAGCTTTAAGTTGTATACATAAAAAAAATATTAATCTTCGTATTGTTCTCTATTTTAACTTTTCTTAGTTTAAATGGGATGGAGTAGATACTCTCTTCTTTTCATTCTTTATATGTTCAAACAAAACATTCATTCTATCTAATTTTTTCTAAGGTTCTTACACTTATTTATGGAAAAAAATTGGATCATTTTTCACCCCTTACTAAGTTTCCACTTTCTTATCTCAATCCTCTTCACACATTTTAACTTATATAAAATGATATAGTTTCTTTGCATTTGCCGTTAAAGGATACCGCCGTGCTTCTCTAATTAGGGTTAATACACGAGGGGCGTCGTCCCCAAAAGTGGATCATCGATCAAGTGGAGTGGCAATGTTTAGGTGGGTGGGGTGGTGAGGGAAACTAGACGGGGAGATGTGGTGGCACGAGGATTGAGGGTTACGGTATATGGAGGGGAAACTGGTGAAGAAAATAGAGATGATGGCGGTGGTGTTGCAGGTGGGCGGCGAGTGATGGTGAAGGAAAGTGAATGCGAGAGATGTGGTGATGGTGTCGGCCCAAATATTGTAGTTTAGCTCATTTTAGTAGAGAATAATTTGTGTGAAAGTGAAGGTAACTTAATAATTTCCATCATTTCATATCTTGATCGACATTGACCACGATCATACAGACTATCTGCACTTTTAAAAATTGAAGCTCTGATTGGAGTAAATAAGGATACTGAGAGACGTAAATGCACTTCACTCAAAAATCAATTTAATTAATAACGTGTATAGTGTAAAACTTCAAAGAGAATACTACCTCCATTTCATTGGATGCGAGACATTAGACTTAGGTGTTTGGATTTAGGTGAATGAAATGGATGGATGAAATTGAATCCAGAACTAAAAAATATAAAAAGTAGAATAAGTGGATGAAACTAAAAGAATCTTAACAAAAAAAGAAAAGTGTGGTAAAATCACAAAAATAACCAAAAAAAAAAAAGTGTCATATCCAATGAATCAGATGAGATCGTAAATTGAGCAATCATCAAACCTAAACCTCCTTCCTTCCATAAAACAAAAACGAGAAATGTGAAAAAACACTGAATATGCCCACATCACCAAATAACAGGCAACTAACGCCATTAACCTTCTTACCAATTATAGCTCCTTTCCAAAGATAGTATGATTGCTTCACAGAACAAAAACATTATCTAGCTAATTCATTTCCATTTCTCCACAATCTTTGTAGTTGGGGATGTTTTAAATCCCCAACAAAATTCATCCCAAATCGGGGCTGTTCGTTGAAAACAATCCTTCTAGAATTATGAAACATTTGTGTTTCAACAGCATTACCAAAAAGATCCCATATTTATCAGTATTTGCAAAAATTTCAGCTTTTTTCCTACTTTTAAGCCTTGCTTTTCGTCTCTTTTCATCCAGCTTTGTAGAGTTTTCAGTGCCTGCTTTTCTGGTCACTGAATCAGCCGCATTTGTTGATGATGTTATCCACGCGCCGCCGCCGGAGGTGGTGGTGCTGAGGAGTGAGCCGCCGTCTCAGGTGGATGTGAAGAAGAACAGGACCTCTCGGGGAAATGGTGATAATCAGCTGAATTTTGCTGTTCTTTTTATGCATGGATTTTCTCTGTTTTTGGTAAAGAATGGATTTTTTCTGCAAAATTGAGCTTATGGAGAAAAGGGATCAGTTCTTTCAGTGAATTGAGTCTATTGGCAGCTTAAAAGAGGAACCTTTTTCTGTGGAAATCATGCTTTTCTATGTTAATATAGCTATACCATATATGTGTCCAGATGGTCTGAATATATAAGAAAAATGGAGTCTTGCATTTATTCTTTGGAGTTTTATAGGTTAAAAGAGTTGAATTTGGCAATGTGTTTTGTCTCTTTAAGCTATGTTCTTGCATAACTGAGGCTCGTTTGTCATAACTGCATGTTAGAACTTAGAACCAAGTTTACAGAATCGGGATCCTATGTTGGGTTGTTTAGTTGGGTAGGATCAGGATCAGTAGGATAGAATCTTGGAATTGCAAGTTATCTGTCAGCATTTTTGTTAGTATCGATTGATCGCGAGGTAGGATAGCTTTTGCCTATTCAAGTTGTAGAATAGCATTGTAAGACATGGAATTTTCCATTTGTTCTCTGCTTTGAACTATCCTTTCTAGGGTTTTGATGTTATTTGAGTTTCTTGGCAAGGTATATTGTTTGTTTTAACCCATGTTCTTCATTTGTCTGAACTAGAAAACAACTGAATGATGTGTTTGTGATAAGCCCTTCATTAGATATGTTCCCCTTGTCAAGGGTTGATTTCAGGCTATTCTTGAAGCAGGAAAGACGTGCGACTTGTTTGTGGGAGATTGGGTTCCGAATCCCTCAGGTCCGTATTATACCAACAAGACATGTTCTTCGATTCAATCTCATCAGAATTGCATGGCGAATGGGCGCCCTGACACAGATTACATGTATTGGAGGTGGAAACCAAGAGACTGCGATTTAGCTAGATTCGACGCAAGGAAGTTCCTCGATTTGATGAGGGACAAATCATTAGCCTTCATTGGTGACTCGATTATGCGAAATCACGCCCAATCCTTGCTTTGCAGTCTCTCTGAGGTAAGAATTCGAGTCATTATTACGTGTTCTTTTTCTCGAGCTATGATATTTCGTTATCTTGATCTAGTCATCTAGGCTTATGTTGGTGATGAGTTCACTTCCAACTTGGAAACTAGTCAATATCTGAAATGAGTTAAATTTCCACACCAATAAAGCCTTCAGCTTTAATATTCCAGCCTGTTGTTACCTGTCAAGTATGGTACATTTATTATTTTCTTGACCCTTTACCTGTACAAACCACAGTTTCCCAACTCTCCACGTGGCAACGCGATCCATATCCGAAATTGTGATCTTTATCTGTGTTTGACTGCTACTTTCTGTTGCAACTTTCTGTTGCGAAATCGTTTTTGATCGCTTTTCTTGAAATGAATGATTTTCTAATCACATTTTGTCTGATTTTTCCTTGTGAGAGACATGATGATATGGAGTTAATGAAAATGAAGCTGAATTATCTGACATTTGTGTTAAATGCTCGATATATTAGCCCAAGAGTTTAACTTGATAGATCATTTACTGACTATATGCTGAGTAATTTGTGATTTAGTTTAGACAAAACTCATTTCTTGCTCTCCAGTCGTTTCCACTATTTTGAATTCGCTTTTCTTGAAATGAATGATTCTCTAGTCACATTTTGTCTGATTTTTCTTGATGAGATAGGTGATGAAGCTGAATTAACGACATTTGGATCAAGAGCACGATATATTAGGCTAAGACTTTTAACTTGATAGATCATTTATGTATTACACACTGAGTGTTTTGGGATTCTGTTGGATCTTGATATCCATCCTCTATAGGTGGAAGAAGCGATTGATGCGTATCACGATGAGGGATACAAGAACAGGAGATGGACATTCCCTAAACACAACTTCACCCTCTCGGTTGTATGGTCTCCATTCTTGTCCAAAGCAACTGTTTTTGAAGATGACAACGGTGTAACATCAGGTATCACAGAGCTTCACCTCGACGAATTAGACCCTGTCTGGACAGAACAGTTCAACAGCCTCGACTACATACTGACAGCCGGGGGAAAATGGTTCCTCAAATCCGCTGTCTACTACGAGAACAACACAATCGTGGGATGCCACAACTGCCATGGAGGTGGAGTGAACAACATTACAGAAGTAGGGTTCAAGTATGCGTATCAGAAGGTGATCAACTCAACTCTCAAGTTCATAACAAGCTCGAGCCACAATGTGGTCGCGTTCTTGCGAACCACCACGCCCGATCACTTTGAGAACGGAGAGTGGGACACGGGTGGGTACTGCAACCGGACAAGGCCCTTTAAGGAAGGCGAGATCAACGCGACTTCTGTGGATGAAGCGATGCATAAAATCGAGCTCGAGGAATTTGAATCTGCATCATCATTGTTATCATCATCATCAACCTTGAGGCTTTTTGATACTACCAAGCTTTCGATGCTGAGGCCTGATGGGCACCCGGGGCCTTACCGGAATTTTCAGCCGTTTGGCGGGAAAGATGAGAGTGCAAAAGTTCAGAATGATTGCTTGCATTGGTGTTTACCTGGACCAATAGATTCTTGGAATGATTTGATGTTGAAAATGTTGCTCAGTTAGCTGAAGATTGTGATCATATGGTGATTGAAGTATTTTCTTGTTTTGTTCTTGTAAATCCTGGTCTTTTTGTTGGGTGAATGTACAGTATTTCCACACGTTTCAAAGACCTCTAAAATGATTACTTTCATTCTCTTTGTTAGGGTTTATGAAATTACATGTTAAGGGTTTAATACATTGAAGTTAGGGTGGTAAAATAAATTAAATGAATCATTAACTTTTTACATACTTGGTTATGAGGTAAACGGGTTGTGGGTAAAATAAATTGTGGATCAGATCGATAATTTTAAAATATGGGTTAGTGGATTGGGTAATGGGTTTACCGTGTGATCTATAAAGTGATTAAATTCATGGGTGTATCTTTTTTTCTCCCCTCTCAACACGGGGGTTGTGAGCTGCAAAGGTCTGATATGGTTTTGAGCATAACTTTTACGTCTAGACTCAAAATTAGGCGATTTTGGTGGTGTTGGAACTGTCTCAACGAGCACTACAGGGTCCCTATCAACAAGGACAATCGCTCCATTTTTCGATTTGAGGTCATTTAAGGCCTCAAAACAGCAATTTACTGTTTTTGAGTGTTTTTCGATTTTCGTTTAATTTCAGAATTTATTAATTCAGAATTTTCTTTTTAATTTTTTCCCCGTTTTTCTTCCAAATTCAGTATTTAAGGACCTCTTGTATTTTCGGAGATTTCATCTTTCATAATGATATTTTTCGAGAATAATTTTCTCTCTGGTGGATTCTATAACCAAAAACTAGAATTTGTGCTTGCAGCCATTGACTGTTCTTTAAGATTCGTGTTTGTGAATCTTTTTTATTATTCCGACTACATCAATTGGTATCAGAGCAGGCTTTTCCCTGACATTTTCCATTGATTCACGATGAGTGATCAACCAATAACCCAAGCAGAAGGATGAGTGATTACCGAGGCACTTGCTGTTT
Organism: Rubia yunnanensis; assembly: GCA_037428765.1. Taxonomy (NCBI): domain Eukaryota; kingdom Viridiplantae; phylum Streptophyta; class Magnoliopsida; order Gentianales; family Rubiaceae; genus Rubia; species Rubia yunnanensis. The sequence goes on along the minus strand of CM075063.1, from coordinate 731,413 downwards.
TGAGTAAGCAGATGGAGGCGTTGACAACGCGGGTGGAGACTCTGAGCAACGGTGAGCAATCGATCAGGAGGAATCTGAAGGGGGAGAATATCGTCGAATATTAGTTAAGTTCAGATGAGGAAGAAATCGTCACGGAGACTTGGACGAATCGGGGTAATTAACAAAATAATCCTGATTATCGGGTTAAGGCTGATATCCCCTTGTTTTATGGATCCATGGGCGTAGAGGAGTTGCTGGATTGGCAGATCGAAGTAGATCGATTTTTCAATGTCATGAAAATTCCGGAGGACAGGCAAGTGAAGCTGGTCGCAGTGAAGTCGAAGAGTACGACCGCTGTGTGGTGGGACAAGCTGGCTGACTCAAGGCGTAAGCAGAATAAAAATCTAATCAGGTCATGGAGAAGGATGAAGCAGATGATGCTGGATCGATTTCTGCCCGCTGATTACGAGCACATTTTGTACAAATTGTACATTAATTGCTCCCAGGGAAGAAGATCAGTTCAGGAATACACGATTGAATTCATGCGTTATTGTGAACACATTGAACTTGGCGAGTCTAAGAATTAGAGGGTGGTTAGGTATATTAGTGGCCTGAAACCTTTAATTTAGGAGAAAATGGGGTTACAGACCACGTGGACTCTGACTGAGGCTCAAACTTTGGCCATGAAAGCAGAGATGAAATTTCCCTCGTGGTGGAGTTAGTGATTTTTCTTACTTTCGGAAAATTCAGATCCAAAGCAGTTTTGAGTCGTCTGGAAGCAAGGAGAAGATCGTGGTAACCGAGGACTCCAACCTTGGTGCCGGTACTAGTGGTTCAGGGGGGGCGCAAGATAAGAGGGTGTTCAAAGCCAGAGTACTGATGAAAAGACAACTTAACTCGTATACTAAGCCACGTGGTGACCAGTGTTTCCATTGTGGTGGTGTGGGGCACATGTCGAATGTGCCCATCGAGGACCGTGGCTTATCTGGAAGAGGATGGCAAGGATGATGCAACGGATGAGTATGAAGGAGCTGAGTACGCCATAGAGAAGGCAACTGAGAAGGTCAACATTGTGGTGCAACGGATTCTATTGGCATCCAAGGACAAGGGACAACGTAAGAATCTTTTCAGGACCCACTGTTCAACTAATAAGAAGTTATGCAATTTAATTGTGGATAACGGTAGTTCTGAAAATTTTGTGTCTGCGAAGTTAGTTAAATATATGAACTTACCCACTGAACCTCATGAAAAATCGTATACTTTAGGTTGGGTTAGTAAGGGTAATCAAGTTAGGGTGACGTTAACTTGTAGTGTTCTTATTTCAATTGGGAAGCATTACAGGGAAAAGGTTATATGTGATGTATTGGATATGGATGTATGCCATGTGTTGTTGGGGCGGCCTTGGTAGTTTGATAATGACGTTACGCACAAGGGGCGTGACAACATCCTATTGTTTGCATGGGGTGGGCATATGATTGTTGCGGCTCCTTTTCAGCATTTTGACAGCGTCGCAAGAAGTAAGCAGTCGAATGTTCTGGTTATGACACGAGGTGAAGAGGAACTTGATGAGTCTGTTGCTGAAGTTGACTGCTTTTATCCCGTGGTGATGAAGGGGTTGCTGAGTACTGAGAAGGAGGAAGTACCGATTCTAGTGGAAGCGCAAGCGAAGGAGAGTGAGATTTTGGGGGAACAAATTGAAGGCTTGCTGAAGAATGGGTTAATTCGTGAGAGTATGAGTCCTTGTGCGATTCATATTCTTCTTGTTCCGAAGACACGAAATCAGTGGCTAATAATTATGAGTACCATGAGGATGGGGTTCTATATCCTAACGAGAACTTGGGGTCGAGTTCTTCGGAGGAGGAGGAGGCTAATGCAGGGAGAATAGCATAACTTTGAGCATAACTTTTGTGTCCGAACTCGGAATCAGCCGATTCCAGTGGTGTTGGAACCCTCTCGACGAGCACTACAAGGTCTTTATCAAAGACAGTGACAGTCACTCTGTTTTCTGATTTGAGGTCGTTTAAGGTCTCAAAACAGCAATTTAATGTTTTTGAGTGTTTTCCAATTTTCGTTTCATTTCGGAATTTATTAATTCCAATTTTTTTTTCATTTTTCTTCTGAATTCTGTATTTAAGGACTGGAGATTTCATCTTTCATAATAATATTTTTTTAGAATAATTTTCTCTCTGGTGGATTTCAGAACTAAAGCCTAGGGTTTGTGCTTGCATCCCTTGATTGTTCTTTAAGATTCATGCTTGCGAATCTTTTGGATTATTCCGACTGCATCTAGTTGAGATTTTAAAAATAGAGCTTATAAAATAAAATTTATAAAATACAATTGATATTTGTTATATATTTTTTAATGCTTTGGTTTTGAGAAACACCGTCTTTCCATAGGGTTATGAAAAGATGGAGTTTAACTAGAATGATAAAAGGGTAAAAGGTTTTAGTTGCAATATTAAAAACTTATTATGCAACGTGCAGTGGTTATAAAGTTTATTACCCGATCAGCAGTTTAAACCTTGATTTTTCCATGACTTATAAAAATACCGTCTTTCACTAAACAGATTCTTTTTGAATGCTTAGAAAATGGAATTTAAAAACACATGCTTACAAAAACATACGAACAATGTTCAATTTATATCTCAACTCATATGAGTTGACATATAAATCTATATGAGTTGGAAGTCGTGGATTGAATGATTTCGACTAACGGGTTAAGTCGGTTTTAACTGATCTCACCCAACCCTTATTTAATTTGTCAGTTCATTTGCCACATCTAATTAAATCACATGACCACTAATCATAATCCTTAGGACTTGATTCCAATTTTGCCTTTCAATCAATCGATTCAAAACGAAAAATAAACAAGAGTAGAAGTAATTTTCTTTTTCATGATTGATGATGAGTATGCAAGAGGGATACAATACGAGAACTTTCTGTACGTTTTAATCAAACGTAAGACTACAAGAGAACCTTAAAAAGTTGAGACTAAAAAATAACTTGCATATGGAAAATCAATGATATCAAACTTTATTCATCATGATTATTGGGATCTTGAATTGGTTGGGTTGAGAAATAAATAACTTTATCTTCAATTTAAAGGAAAAAGGATGAAGAAGAATTTGGTGATTATTATTTGAAGCACCTAGATTGACTAAGCTAAAAGTATGGTAATCATGGCCTTTCCAGATGTTCTTGTGTTTTATCCCATTTCCCAGTTTTCAATCATTAGAATTCTAGTTTCAAAAATAAATATCATCAGAAAACTGCTGAGGTGATAATATAAGGCATTATTTTTTATTTTAACTGAATTGATTTAAATTAAATTAAATTAAATTAAATTAAATAACAGTATTAATAAAATATAACTAATGTTTTACAATAAAATTAACTAAAACTGAAGTTAGTTTGATATATTTTATTTTATTTTTAATACTATTTTAATGTTTGTTTAATTTTTGCTCAGGTCAATTCAATAATATTATCATATGTGATATTGTTTGATTCGTCGTAATAAGTAGTTTCTAAATATTAACTTTTTATTTGTTGTTATTTTAGCGATATATATATATTAACGATCAAATATATTTCTTGAAGGCCGTGAAAGAAGATTCTATGTATCTTAAGTTGGACCGAGGGAGTACAGTAGTTGAAAATTTGAAGCTCCATCCAATAAACAAAATTTATCGAAAAATTTAAAGGTTAGTTATAATGTCAAGGTTAAGGGGTGTTTAACGTTGATTGCTATCTGGACAAAACAAAATTTTGATGGGTACATGGAATTATGCGTAGTTTTATACTACTCGGCTAATCATTGATTAGTACAAGATCGTCACAAGTTCACAACCTTAGTTAAACACAATTTTAATCTAGATGAAAACTATAAAGAATATGTCCATGGATATTCCCTATGTAAACAAATTGGTTATACTCCGTTTATATATTTAGTGTAGCATTCATGAATACGGTAAACAGTATAAATGCGCTGTTAAAATAGTCGTTCACGTTTGTCACTATACAATTGTTCCATTACAAGCCCCTCTATTATTAGGTGAGTGGCTAAATACCATTCTCATAGTATTTTGGGGCAAATGCAATCAATAAACTAAACTAAAATCTTGTTGTCGGGCAGGAGCACGTGCTCTCATGCCCAACCAAATCTGCTTATATCTCAATGCAGAAGAGACCTGCTAAAAAAGTGTACAACTGAGGCATGGTACTCGACCCTTCCGAATCTGCATCTACCTCAAAGTAAGGGAGTGGGGTCTTCATATATAGTTGTGGTCGATGGTGTATCCTGCACTTTTGAGTGTGGATCTCGTCCTTTGAGTTCAGATATGAATGTAGAACCAAATCGAATGGTTCTCCTGGGCAAGTTAGAAGTAGCTCATACCTGCCCTTTTTCCGCTTTTACCTCGAGAAGGTGGGATCTTTTGTTGATGTTAGACCGAGTTTTGACTCCCAACCCTTCAAGTGTGTTGGTCTTTAATGTTGAGATCTATGATCCAAGATCGATGTAATGTCGACTCTTCACATAGTGTGACTAACCTTGATGCGGTCTTTAACTACAAGTCTAAATGGACAATGTATTCAAGGTGCTCGACAATGATCTTCATGCCTGCTCTTGGTTCTACCCTAGAAAGTTCAAATCAAAACATTCAAAACTGAGGATTTGTCGTCTTTCATAAAAACCACATGTTGTTAATTTGTTTGCGGTAAGAGTGTGCAGCATATTTCGGACGAAACAACTTCTACCATAATCTAATTCGTGATTATTTAGATAATCTAATCGATCTGACCTTACTAATCTGATAAAATCATTTATAATGTAGTAGAATTATAAAGAATATATAAAATAAAATTTATAGTATCCGAACAGTGAATTTGCTAATAAATTAAGGACATCTTACATATTGTGAGACTTCTTCTTACATAAATATATTTAAGACCTAAAATATCATCTAAAAGTCTAAAACAATTGCAGTGAGACATACACATATGAATCAATTCAGATATGGTATCTCTAAGAATTGAGATACTATACTTATCGTGTTCCTATTAATGGATCATTCACAGTATTGAGTAGTTATCTATCATCCATTTTTTAAACAGTTAATTTAGTGAGGTATTTTAGGAACGTGTTTTACGTAAATATGATCGACTCCAGGGGTACCAGGGGTACGATATAATTTACGAATATAAGACAAATAAATAAGTAGGAGTATTGCCAAGTTATGAGCATGATGCAATGTAATAGTCAATATATTTGGACCAGAGAATTTTAATGATGTCATATCTTGTCTCCACATTTTCACATAAACATGCTTCCATTTTGGATTATATGCTAGCCACGGGATTCTTTCGGTTCAAACTTGTTTGAATTGATTTGAAATGAACAAAATTAATTTAAATTAAATTTTAAAAAAGCAAACTTGAGATTAGGAGAACATGACAAAATTCATACTAAATTGAATAGCCAGAGTAAATGATAGAAAAAGGTACTATTAATTAAAATTTATTAAAGTAAAGTAAGTGAATTAAACTAAAATAAAACTTGAGATTAGGACCTTAGGAATTCATTGTTCCATTTTACTATAGTCTCTGTCTTTTCAAGTTAAAACTATTTAAACTCATTTCAATTCAACTAATTTAATTTAGTTTGGTTATTTATGTTATTCTATATTTAATAAAATCTAGCTTAATTATATTAATGCTACTTTAATTTTATTTCAGTTGAATTTAATTAATTTTCAATTCTCCAAGCCTGTAAAAAAGAGCAAACTTCAATAATTATGGACAAAAATTCTGTACTACTAATATTTCCATGTCTATATAATCAATACAAATTTTCAAATATTGTTAGCTATGTCATATTTTTTTTTGCACGTCAATTTAGTTCACTAAAACTTTACATGATATTTATCTTTATTCGAATTTACATTTTAAAAAATATTTTATCTCACTTCATTTCAGTACAATTAAAAACCAGTTCGATCATAGAGAGAGCTCAATTTCTTTATTGCACCCATATAACAAAGATTAAAAATTATGGTACTATAAAGTTAGTTAGTAATTATCAATGAGTATACGAGTACACTTTTTGCAAATCAGATTCCTGGTCCATTATTGTCTCCGATTAAATTATTTACAAGATAATGTGTAATGAGAAAGTGTCGGGAAATGCTGGGGAATGAAATGCAGTCTGTCTATAAGTTTATAGTTTATAGGAAGTTATTGTACTTTTTATTTTAAATGTTATAATTTTTTTATAAAATTTAAATATTATATTTTAAAAGTTAAAATAAATAATAATATGTATTTGAATATGAAAATATATAACATATAATATTAAAAAAAATCTAAATTTAGTGTGTAATTTAACCAATATAGTGTATAAGGTAAAAATACGTGGACTGTCCATAAAAAATAGACCGCCTATCAAAAAACCTCTCATTTTTAATTATCATATTATTGAATGATACGTACGCACTGATGAGATTATCTCATTTGCTACTATTTTGTTTTATTTTTGAAAAACTAGGTGTTCTCCTTCTCATTAATATAAGATTGCTACAACTTACAATGTCGTGTCAGGTTAATGTCGTACAACCTCTAACAAATAATTATAACTAATCTATCCGATCTCTTCTTAAACACCTAGTTGCCTCACACAATGTGGGGTGAGTCTCCCACAATAGACTTTTCAACCCAAAATCTTGGTTGAAGTCCACATGTCATACGGAAGTCTGCTACTTGATCCTTCCAAATTTTATCTTTACCAGGTTGCAATAGCTATGTAGTTTTGAAGAGGCTTGCTAGATTTCTCCAATCTTCGGTGCAGTATTGTAGGGTAGTTTCGAGCGCATGTCCATTTTGTCTTAAAGCAGTCCGGTACTGCGTGCCTCACTGGATTATTCATCATTTGCCAAGTTCCTCCTCACTGGATTGCAATAACTCTGTAGTTCTTATTTTTTAGAACCTTTTTGGAGGTTGTAGATGGATTTCTCCAATCAGTAGTAATGAGTTACTTAAATCTCGTCGGAGTCGCGAAATGACCAACATACTTCTCTATAACCCATTAGTAGGTCTCGTCTTTGGTGCATTGCCCTCCAATTCACCATAGATGTGGTGCTAGGCCGGCATGAGCTCTGTTGTATGCCAGAAGGCTCCGTTCGACGACTACAAACTACTATAGAAAGGTCCATTATCAATGGGCCCGAATATGTAACCTCCACTAACTATACCATATTTTGACTGTTGCCCACAATCTATGTCCACTACTAACAAAGTAAGTCAACCACCTATTCACATTATCTCTCCACCGCGGCCACCATGAGGCTGTCGTGGCTATAACCGGACTAGATGGATATTGTAGGACAATGAGTTAATAAGTGGGTGAGGGAAGATTTTCGAGATGGAATTAAAAGAAAAGTTATGTAGGATGTGCTTTATGCCTGAATTTCAGGAGGGACGAGGTGCGAGGGAATCAAACAACCGTGCTGCTTTCGCTGACCGCCGTTGAACGGTCGCGGGGCCTTTGACACGTAGGTTGCCATTGAACACTATTTACCATCGTGGACCACCTTTGATCACCTTCCCCATTGACCGGTAGGACATTGGCTATCACTGTCGGGAAACCCCTCTCCCCGCTTGGAACCCGTGACCCCTGCCCGGGCCACCTACCACCGCAGTAAAGGCTATGTTACCATACCGAGCATCTCTCCTCTTCCACTCATCGTCGGCCCTTCTCCGGCGACCCAGTTCGGTCGACTCATGGGAACGCCGTCAGCTCAATTGACGCCAGTCAAGCTCCGGTGAAGACTGACCTGAGCTTCTTCTCCGACTGGAAGCAGACCAGATTTGTTGGCCTTCTTCTCCTGGGTCAGCTCAACTAATTGGCATCTTCAGCTCACTGTGGTAGCGTAATGGTGGTGCCAATCGGAGACGGGGATGAGGTGGTGCGATTGCGACGATCAACCTCATATCTACTTAGGCATAAAGAAAGGAAAGCACAAGACGGGGGGGGGGGGGCGCTTCGGAAAATATAATTCTGTTTGGCGGGGCAAAATACATTTCAGCCAGGCAAACTAAATTGAACACTGAAATGTTTAAAGGGTTTTCGAAAGACCTAGTTTTCATGTTAAAGTTAGGTCACATTATCCTTAGGCCATTGTTCTATGAAACTTATCTGATCTTATATGATTTGATTTGAATTGAAATGAAATCAATTACAAATAAATGTGTCGATAAACTTCAGAGAATAAGGTTTAAATTAAGTTAGAAGTTCGTCAAAATAAATTGAATTGAACTGAACTGAACTGATTTGAACTGAATTGAATATAACTAAATTGAACTGAACTGAATTGAAATGAAATGCAGAGAAGCTTTGGAGAACAAGACATTAGATTATTTTCTATGAAATAAACTGAACTAAAAGCAATTATATCTAGATACAGCATCAAGAAAAATGCTCAACTACTACTATAATAAAGTGGAATTAAATTCCAATTAGAAAATTTACAACTATGACAAAACGTTCATACAATTCAGAAGTTTCAATCTTGTGGACAAAACATTAAATTTATGGTTGCAATAGCAATTCTTAATGAGGACTGGTTTGCGTCACACATTCATCTGGTTATTAATTACGTACATGTGATATGTCCTTCCTCAATCCAAACTAAAACCCACAATCCAATTTCTTTTTAAAATGCAGAATGAATTATGAAATTTCCAACCATTTAACAATGAGCCAGTCTCTTGAAAAACGGTCTTTCCATAGGCAATGAAAAGATTAATGTTTAAAATATAAATTCGAAGAAATCAAGATAAAATATTCGGGTTGAATGAATAGGGTTATAAACTTTATAACCATTACACGTTACACAATAATTTTTTAATATTGCAACTAAGACATTTTACCTTTTATTATTCTAATTAAACCTATTCTTCCATATGCTTATGGAAAGATGCTCTTTCCCAAAATTTTGCCTTTATCGATACAGGAGTTGTTAATAAAAGAAGATATTAGGTAAATATTTTTCGAGTCAACTGTCGAAAGACAGAGCGTGTAGCTTGAACTAGGACAGATGGAGGATTAGAATTAGTTTCATCTTTTTGTAATAGGTTACTTCTATTACGGAGGAGAAAGTGTGATTGAATTTGAAGACCATTATTTTTTAAAAAATTGAAGACCATTCAATGTCGTATTTTATTGAAAATTGAAGGGTGCCGTCAACTTAATTATCTGGCCTGTAGTACCTGTAGCATTAAATACACTGATAAATTGGTAGGTTTGAAAAAAGTGCCACCACCTAGCTAGCAACCATTTATATTTCTTGTTTCTTCCAGAAGAACTCCATCAATTCATTTATCACCCACACTATTGATGGACATGACACTACCATGAGCTCTCCATGATGTCACCACTTTTTTTTTCTTGTACAAACAAAATGTTTTTCTAGGGCCGTCTCTAGCAATTTAGAGGTGATCACGAGCAGGGTCGTTATTTTTCCCACTAAAACAAAATATTAAGTTGTACATTTTCTTTAAACGCTGGGTTAACTTTTCGTAAGGTTTACTGGCTATGAGTCAAGAGACGTGGTCGATCGAATTCGATTGGATTTTCATACACGTTCATTCTAAAAATTAACTTTACCGGTCCATGCCACCTTATATGCTGGATCAAAAATCGGGGTCTGGCATTTCCGAGGAGAGGGGGAGGAGGGGTTGAGCTCCTTCCATCTCTAAGAGGGTGAGGAGATCCTGAAGAGATTAGTGTATCCAAACTGGCTCTGGTATTTTATGTTCTCTTAAGACTGTGAGTTTTCAATTTGAATTGATTATTTGTGGATGTCAAAATGTGTAGAGATAGCGTAAATATTTAGCGAGTGGATGATAATGATATATTTTACCTGTATGGTAATTTTATAAATGGTTATGTTAAGACAGTTCCTATTTGAATTAGCTTTTATGCAAATCGAAATGTATGAAGGATGGATTAGTATCTACATTCCTTAATATTCCTCCTCAAGTTGGAGCATGGGGATTAGAAAATGTCCAACTTGCCAAGTAACGAATGAAACTGGTTACGTCTGAGAGCTTTGGTAAACAAGTCTGCAGGTTGATCTGAAGTGCGGATATGATGAGTAGCAATAGTACCAGACTACACAATATTCCAAAAAAAATGACAATCAACTTCAATATGCTTCGTACGTTCATGGAACACCAAATTTGCCACAATAAGAAGAGTCGGTTGACTGTCACAAAATAAACGCATAGGAGTAGTATGCGCAACCCCCAAGTCTTTAAGCAATGACTCAAGGGATAACAATTTACAACAGGTAACAACCATAGCGCGATAATCCGCTTCATCAGACGACTGAGAAACCGTAGGTTGCTTCTTAGTCTTCCAAGAAATTGGCCTATCATCACAAAGTATCCAAAAAGAGAACGTCGGGTAATAGCACATGCAGCCCAATCAAAATCATAATAAGCACTCAACTGTAATGCACTATGTGAAGAGAAAAATAAACCTTGACCAGGATGACTCTTCAAATAGTACAACGCGCGAACCGCAGCTTGCTTGTGAGGAACACAAGGAGACGTCGTGAACTGGACAAGTGTATGAACTGTATAACTGAGCTCATGACGAGTGATGGTGAGGTAGATCAAGCGCCCAACTAGATGCCTGTATTGCTCATGATCATGGTAAAGTGGACCTTCAACACGTGCCAGATCGTGTTGTTGCTCCATCGAAAAGCCAATCGGTTAAAAGGCAGATAAACTTGTGTCAGATAAAATGTCCAGAGCATATTTACGTCGTGAAAGAAACATCTCATCCGATCTTCTAGCAATCTCTATTCCCAAGAAATACTTAGGCATGTCAAGATCTTTCATGTGAAAACAAGAGCTCAAGTATTTCTTGAATTCAGAGATAGGCGACGAAGAACTACCAACAATAACCAAATCATCCACATAAACAAGTACACGCAAAGATACCGAACCACGGGAGAATGAAAACAGAGAGTAATTTACTTTACTCTGAACAAATACAAATGCATGCAAAGCCTGGGCCAATTTAGCAAACTAATTGCGAGGAGCTTGGCGAAGACCATAAAGAGATTTCTGAAGGCGACATACCTGTCCAGGGGGCACTGGATAGCTAGGGGGAGGCCACATGAAGACTTCTTCATGCAGATCACCGTGTAGAAAAGCATTATGCACATCCATTTAATGCAGTTTCCAACCACGAATAACTGAAACAGACAGGAACAGGTGAACCGAACTCATCTTTGCAACGGGAGCAAATGTCTCAATATAGTCAGTCCCTTTAATCTGATTGCCAAAAACCACCAGGAGAGCTTTATGACTCTTGATATTAACATCAGACTTTAACTTGGTACGGTAAACCCATTTGCAGCCAATGACAGTCTTTACCCAAAGGTAGAGGAGTCATCGTCCATGTCTGATTGCGCTCAAGTGCATTAATCTCATCAGCCATAGCATTTCTCCAATGAGCATGCTTTGGCTCCTCAGAATAAGTGGTGAGATTTGCATTAGAAGTTACTGCACCGAAAAATATAGAATGCGTACTAGAAATTTTATCACAATTTACATAATCAGTAAGAGGATAAAGAACACCTGAGAATAGTGATGACGTATAAGTGATCGTAGCAGTGGGGGGAGGGGGGTTTCTTCAGTAGTAACAATATGAACATAATAATCATAGACATAATCATCCAAGTAAGAAAGAGGTCGTCGATTGCAGACACTCTATCGAGAAAGAGGTAGCTCAGAAGCAGAAGGCGGTGCTGGAGTGACCAGCGAAATAGGCGGTCGAGCTGGCAGTAACTGGCGGCAGACGATAGAGTCTGGAGCTGGAGACACCACGTCAGGCGACAGTGCAAGCATCGAGTCCAGAGACAGCGACGCGTGAGGCACGTTACCGGTGGGAGCTGTCGATGCGTGGAGCGCACGCGGCATCGTCGACTCGGGCTGCACATCGTCGGACTAAACCGGAAAAGTAGGTGGCCTGTGGTCGAGGCCAATTGTTGAATCCAGCTACAAAGGCGGAGCAGCGACCAACAGTAATGGTGGGGCAGCGACCAGCATGAATGTTGGGCCAGCGACCGATAGAAATGACTCCGATGGCGGTGAAGGTGATGTCGACGATGAAGTGGTGGCGCTGCCGGGATACACTGACGAGGCCGACGTCGGAGTGACTGCATATGATAACTGGTCTTAAAAAAAATTTGACATCCTAACTATTGAACAAAGTGCGGGATTCCTAGTTATAAAGGCGATAGCTTTTCTTGCCGGCATGATAACCAAGAAGCAAACATCGAAAACTCTTTCGCGCAAACTTATCACGGAATCTGGGAACATAAGCAGCAAAACACAAACATCCAAACACCCTCAAAGGTTTGTAGTTTGGAGCTCATCTATAGAATATCTCAAATGGAGTGCGACCATTGAGATGTTTTGTTGGAGTTCGGTTAATCAAATAAGCAGCATCAAGAATACATTCTCCCCAAAAATCAACTAGCATATTAGCCTGAAAATGCAAGGCACGCGCCACATTCAACAAATGGCGGTGCTTGCATTCAACACATTCATTCTCTTATGGTGTATCAATCATAGATGTTTAAAAAACAATCCCAGATTTAGCAAAGTATGATCTCAAAGGCAAAAATTCAATACCATTATCAGCCTAGACGTGCAGCACTGGACGCCCAAACTGATTCTTGACCAAAGCACAAAATTCCATAAATCTAGAAGCTACATCTAGCTTAGCAACTAATAAATAAACCCAAACAACTTGGGAATCATCATCAATTATTGTTAGAAACTAAAATGCACCACTAGAAGATGGTGTTCTTTAAGGATCTCAAACATCACAATGTATTAATTTAAACAATGAACTAGTATTTGAAGAACTCAAAGAAAAACTATGTCTAGTCTGTTTTGCTATATAGCACACAGATCAAGGAATAAAAGTATTATTTGTGCTAAGATCAATAGAAGAAACAGAAGACAACACCGTAGAGGAAGGATGTCCAAGACGATGATGCCATAAATCAGAAGTAGACACAGAAACAACTGTCGAAAAAAACTACAGGATAGGAGGACGAACACGAGTATCCAACAGACGAAGCCAATAACCCCCCTGCTGTTCACCCATGCCAATCACAGTCTTCGTACTAATTTTCTATAAAATGCAATATTTTTTAGTAAACAAAGCTAGACAATTTAAGGCAGATAATAATCTAGAGCATGATAATAAGTTGCATCGCAGAGTAGGTATGTATAACACATGATTAAGGGTGACATCACCAAAGCAGATAGAGCCATATTGTGTAGTAGATGACATAGATCCATCAGGCAGTATAACATTCACAATATCGATACCAGTATTGATATTAGCAAGAGAACTCTTGTCACCAGTCATGTAATATGAGGCTCCCATATCAAGAATCAAAGGCAAAGTAGACTTACCCGACCCATGGTCAAACAAAAAATTAAATTGATTAAATAAATGCATGGTCGTGCTCCATTGGTCATCAGAAAGAGCAAGGCCAAAATCAGATTGGGTACGGGGGGCTGCCATTGGAGGCTGCCGCCGCAAACCCTAGAGGCGACATGGCCGCACCGGCGAACGACGGCGAAGGTGGAAGGACAGCGACGGCGGGAACCCTGGGGCTGGAAGAGGCGATCGGCCGAGCAGCTGGCGTCGTCTTCTTGGCAGCGTTGGCTTTCTCCCTCTTCTCCGCGTACCATTCTGGATAGTCTGTGACTGGGAACATGAAGCTTTCTCATGACCCTTGCGATGACAATGCGTACAGACAAGATTCTTGCGATCAGTTGAAGTGAGGACAACTGTCGAAGAACCCGTAGGTGGTGGCCATCATACGACATATGCCATGGAGTCAGAGGAAGGCTCGCGAGACTGGATGACAGCTTGGTGATTCTCTTCTTGGGCAACAAGCGCATACACACACATGTCTGGTGGCAGTGGATCAAGACTCATGATATATGATCGCAAGGTGTGATGGCTCTCGTCAAGACCAGATATAAACCGATAGATCAAATTTTTCTCTCTCTTGGAGGACACGATTGTCAAGGTTACAAGTGCACACCGGTTTGCAAGCTTCACAGGGGAAAACTAAAGGAGGACGCAGAGAATTGTAGTCCCAAAACAGCTTCTTCAGATTGCCAAAATAAATGGCGATGGTCTGACCATTCTGTCGACAATTCTGAATATCTTCATGCCTCTATAGAATTTTCATACCATCACCAAGGGTAAAATGCACCTTCAAGTCATACCACAGTTCCTTAAATGTGGCAAAAGTGCTTGTAGAAGATCTCAATGCCATATCCAAGGTCTGTAAGATCCAGCAGACTAGAGAAGCATTAACTCCAGGCCAATCAGCAACATCAGCATGATCATCCGGGGGTTTGGTAATGGATCCATCAATGACCCCAATCTTGTGCTTGGTAAGCATAACACGAAAATTCCATCAGGCCATTCAAGGTAATTCTCTTGACCTTTCAATGTGGTGGATGCGATAACCAAACCAGGACCGTTAGAAGAACAAATATAATAGGGATCGTTGTGTAGGTGACCAACAGGTCCAGGTGACTTAGGGACAGATTGCAACAACAACTGTTTCAGTAAAGTTGAAATTACCTCATAGTCGTTCATGTTCTAAAGCTTAGTGACTTCAGCTTGAGCACCGATGCGAGCCTGTCCATTGGGATTAACTCCAGAGGCAGACATGGTGCGGAATCGGGTACAGATCGACGGCAAATCGGTAGGATCGACGGCGGATTGGATTGTCAAAAACACAACGGCGCATGGCGTGAATATCGGTGGTGCGTGGAGCTCGAAATCGGTGTGTGGGCAATGGCGGACAGACTGATCGAAACTGGGATGTAGGCATCCAAATCACGACAACCAGATGGCAGTGCGGCGGTGGGTGAGCGGTGGAAACGACAAGCGATAGTGGCGGCGGCGCGTGAGGGCAACGCGTGGATGCAGGCGGCTACCGGAGCTCGACAAAGGTAGCGGAAAATTTTCTTTAACATTTCAGGATTATATGCTCTGATACCATATAGAAAAAAAAAGTAATAATGTGTGTTTATATTCATGATCTCAGGGTACATTATATAGTGGTATACAATACCTATACAAGTTAGTCAAATGAAATAAAATCTAATTAGAATTAAAAGTAGTGTCTACTTTCCTTAATGACAATGAATCCTAAAATTTCCAAATTGCAGAACCACGTAGAATTGAGCTCAGGCAAGTGTCCAAACCGATTGAAGTTTCTGGTTTCGCTATAAAACAGTCAAGATATGGTTTGGATTTGTCTTTTTTTATAGAAAAAAAAATGGTTTGGATGGTTTTCTATGACAATATTTGACGGGGCTAATAAATAGTTAACAAAATCTTGGAAAATACCATTTTTTTATAGGTTTATGGAAATATGAGGTTTTATTAGAATAATAGAAAGGTAAAATATCTTTATTGCAATATTAAAATTTTAATATACAACGTAAAACAGTTATAAAGTTTATAACTTGATTTATGCAACCCGAAATTTTTATCTTCATTTATTTTAATTTGTACTTTAAACCTTGATTTTTCCATAACTTATGGAAATACCGTATTTCAATGGACGGACTTCAAATATTTAACTTATCCATAAATAAAATAGCTTTTAGTGTTTGATAAACAATTTTAAAAATATTAAATTGAGAAGCAGAAGTTATATTTGAAGAATCAGTCGTTAATACGGAGTATATCACATTTTTCATGCAAAGTGAAAATTTAAATCTGTAAGAAACCAAAGAACATGCAATCAAAATAAATTATCTTTCCCACACCTTTCATGTGAGGGATTTGTTAGAGACCAAAAAAAAAACCAGAACCTATTAAAATAGATATTAATTTTAAATTATTGGTAAGTGTACATAGAAATTAGAATCTTATGCTACCAATTACATTCGACCATGTAAAATAACACCCAAAAATAATATTTCTCAAAAATAAAAAAAAAAGGAAACTCAATCATGTGAAATTAGCACTCTTTAATATGCATGGTTTTGTTACCAAATATATCGAACGTATTTTCAACTCGGAGAATAAAAAAATACGATGTTCCAATTCCAAACCCCATAATAAGTACTATAAATAGCAACTCCATTTCCCTTCTCCTCCTCCTCCTACTCCACACCTTCCAAAACTTCCACCACAAAAACAGCGCCACCAACGCCGCAGCAACATGGCCCACGCGCCGCCGCACATCGCCGTCCTCCCGTCGCCGGGAATGGGCCACCTCATCCCAATCGCGGAGCTCTCCAAGCGCCTCGTCGCCCAGCACGGCTTCGCCGTCACCATCATCCTCCCGGACGGGCCGCTCTCGAAGGCCCAGCGGGCCTTCCTCGGCTCGCTCCCGGCCCGCATCGACCACGTCGTCCTCCCGCCGGTGAACTTCGACGACGTCCCCGCTGACGCCGGAATCGAGGTGAGGATCACCCTCACCGTCTCCCGCTCGCTCCACCACCTCCGGGAGGCGCTCCGGGAGCTCTCCGCCGCCTCGAAGCTGGCGGCGCTCGTCGTCGACCTCTTCGGCACCGACGCGTTCGACGTCGCGCGTGAATTCGACCTCTCGAACTTCATCTTCTTCCCGACGACGGCGACGGTTCTCTCTCTCTTCCTACACCTACCGAAGCTCCATGAAACCGTTTCCTGTGAGTACCGCGAATTACCCGACCCGGTTCAGATTCCCGGATCGGGCGTGCCCATATTCGGAAAGGACCTTCTCGACCCGGTTCAGGACCGGAAAAACGACGCTTACAAAACAGTCCTTAGTCAGGCGAGAAGATACCAACTCGCGGAGGGTATTTTCGTAAATAGCTTCGAGGATTTGGAGCCCGGTCCGCTGAAATATCTGCAGGAACCCGGATCCGGGAACCCACCCGTTTACCCGGTCGGCCCGCTGATCCAGGCGGATCTATGCAACGGGTCCGGGTCGGGCGAGAAGGAGGAATGTATTACATGGCTGGACGAACAGCCAGTGGGGTCCGTCTTGTATATATCGTTTGGGTCAGGTGGGACCCTCAGCTCCCGCCAGCTGGCGGAATTAGCCTCGGGATTGGAAATGAGTGAACAAAGGTTCTTATGGGTAGTACGCAGCCCAGACGACGCCGTTTCGAATGCCACGTACTTCAGCGTCCACAGCCAAACCGACCCCCTAGCCTTCCTTCCCGAGGGGTTTGTGGAAAGGACGAAAGGGAGGGGGTTTTTAGTCCCGTCATGGGCCCCGCAAGCCAAAGTCTTGGCTCACAGGGCCACTAGCGGGTTTCTCACGCATTGCGGGTGGAACTCCACTCTGGAGGCCGTGGCGGAGGGGGTTCCACTCATAGTGTGGCCGCTCTTTGCCGAGCAGAGGATGAATGCGGTGATGCTTGTTGAGGAACTTAAGGTGGCACTTCGGCCGAAGGAGGAGGAGGAGGATGGAAGCAAAATTGTTGGGAGGTTGGAGGTGGCGAACGTGGTGAAGAGGTTGATGGAAGGGGAGGAAGGGAAGAAGTTGCGCGGTCGAATGAGGGATCTGAAGGAGGCTGCGGTGAAGGTGCTCGGGGATGGTGGCTCCTCCACCACGGCACTAGCGGTGGTGGCGGATAAGTGGAAGAGTAAAGTCGGTGTTGCATGATTGCTGTTTAAGTTGATTATTTTCCATCTTAAAAAAGGTTTGATTAGTGATTAAGAATTTCTCTTTTATGAAAGAATTCAACTTTGTAATTACAGGGGAGCACTTATTCTATTTATGTCAGTAGGTATAGATTTGGTTTCTACGAAAATTTAGATGTACGATTATAAGGTTTTTCAATCATTATGCATAAATCTATTTACATTTTGTTCAATATGTTTATTTGTGGCATAATATCAGTTGTGCAAATATAATATATCCACTGTGTTATTATTGTTGTTACGTTAAGGAATGGAGGATATAATACGATAACTTTTCTGGAGGAGAGGAATAATAGCATGCAACACTAAATTAGTGAATTCTGATAGAATTCAATGTATAGATGATAAATAATGGTGTGATAAATTATAATTTTACGAACCCATTTCTTTTTACTCTCCCATCCCAGTCAAATCTGCACATTTTTTTGTCAACTTTCTCAGGACATGTTTGACTATAAATTTCAACTAGTATATGGACACCAATATTATCACGTGAGATATTGTTAGATTCTCTGCATGATGTATTTTTTAAATATCAAATTTTAACACACCGTTAATACATGTAACTATAGTTGTCGTTGATCAAACATGATTTGAGAAAGTTGATCATAAAGTGTGCACATTCGACAGAGGGTGTACTTTTTTTAAAATATGATCTAATCGATCCACATTCCATATGAATTTGTTCACCAACTCAAACACCCACACGATCGTCCAAGGGGTTAGGGGCATGGTCTACGCTCTTTGAATCGTGAGTTCGACTCTCGGCAGCGACAGTGTGGGAATTTCTCCTATAGGAGAGATCCCTCGTGCGCACCGAGTACAGTTGAGGGATATGTTCATAGTTATGAAAATGCTGTAATTTACCGCTCCAATAATAACTGTAATATCGATGTAGCTGAAGCGAATAAGGACGAGCCGATGATCGCCGTTTGTTCACCAACTCAATTATTGTGTACGTATGTGCTGCTTTTCTTGACATAACTAATTTTCATAAAGGCACCTAGCCTTTATCTAACCGTGCACAAAACATTAAATAAGGGCTCCAATTAATCAACAAAGTCAATCATTGCATTATAGAATATTATCTTCTATGAATCTATGTTATCGTACGCTATCCATTTTTCTAAAGTAAAAGGATTCACATTACTCCTTTCATTCCATATTCAATTGTACACAGATATTTTTTACAACCTATACAATATAAATTTAACCACTCATATATGGCAAGGTCTTGAGATGACGGTCTTTCCATAAATTTATGAAAATACGGAATTTAATTGAAATAGTAAAAGGTAAAAAGTTTTACTTGCAATAAAAATTTATTATGCAATTTTATAACCTAGTTCATGCAATCAAAACAATTTTATCTTCATTTTTTCTATTTACACTTTAAACCTTGGTGTTTCCATGACTTATGGAAAGACCGTCTTTCAAGAGACATGCTCATCTATATTAATCGTCTTAGCATATAAAAAATTAATATTTTAAAACCACTTAGTAAAATGAATCAATTTTTTTTGTATTTATATTATATTTAACAATAAATATGATAATTTAATTTAGAAATGATAGAATAGAACCTAGCCAATTTTCAGTGACTTTTGTGTCTCTGACTATAGTCTTATCAACTTTATTGCATGCTGCACCAATGATAACAAAATGTATGGAGTCCGTTGGCATTTTCGATTTTTATTGTCCATGACGTCATGAAACTTCCAGAATCAGCCGTAAGTGACGTACGGGTGACATCGAATATTCAATGATCATTCCTATTTAATTAAATAATAATTCACTTTGCAATCAAAAATAAATTCTCACTATATTGACACTAAAAAGAACTTCCAGTTGTGACCTTTTTTTGGAGCAATTGTATCACTCAAATGCGTCACAAAAGTTATTGGTGATGTCTTGTGAAGTGCATTAAATCAGCGTGTCACTAAAATATTCAGTGACTCATTGAAGTATCGTTATATTTTTGTGACACTTTAAGATGCAATTCAGTTTAGAAGTATCGTTGAATTCTGTGACATGGGTTGATGTAGTAATTCAGTTTAGTGGCATGTGGACATGTCAAAAATATTTAGTGGCACCTGAAAGTGGAGCAAAAATTATGACATATCTTTACCTGTCACAAAATATACGTCACTACTGGACTCTTTTTTTTTGTTCATGAACGGAATTGAATTGAACTAACTTAAATTAATTCAAATTAAATTAAATTGAACTGAAAATAAGTCTTAAAATAAGTACTCTCCATTCCATCTTAAATTACAGCCTAATCATTGCACACCGTTCGAGAAACATGTTTGACCGTTAATGTGTTTAGCTACGTATAATAATGACAAATAAAAAGTTACTTTTATAAACTACTTGTTACGACAAATTCAACTATATCACATATAATAATATTATATCTTATATATTCATTTTAATATGCCATCAAAATTTAATAAAGAATAGTGTCAAAGTAAGTCGGTAATTTAAGGTGGGACAGAGAGAGTAGTAATTTAGTAATAAGTCGTATTCTCTCCCTGTAATGAGTATGTAGTAATTTAGTAATGAAACGTGGGGACCCGGAAGCCAACAATTTTACTCAGGATATTCTGTTACACTTTTATTTATTATTGTGTTACATCACTAAAATTCTGATATGTGTACCTCTTAAAAAAAAAAACCAAGATAAAAATTATTAAACTAATTTTACCTAATTTTGGAGGGACTCATAAAAGAATTTTAGTGGTGTAACACACATGGTACACAAAAGTGTAACGAAAGATCCGAGCCCAATAATTCACCAATAATGACAAAATATTACTCGTGATTCATGCATGTGTTGTCAACTTATCATCGATCGTTTGTTTTATTCATCTTCGGTTTTTTATTATCATCATCATGTACTTTGATTCTCAGAGTTTCGCAAAACGAAAATTCTATATATGTGTCATATATGTGCGGTCTTATTACATACTTCCTCCGTTCCACTAACAGTGGCACCATAGGTTCAGGTGTTTGGATTTAGGTGAAATCCGTTCCAATAACAGTGGCACCATAGGTTTAGGTGTTTGGATTTAGGTGAAGGAAATGAGTAGATGTAATTGAATGTAGAAAGTAAAATGTAGAATGAGTGGATGAAATTAAAGAAATCTTGCCAAAAATGAAAAGTGTACTAATATAAAAGAAACAGCAAAAAAAAAAAAACATGTCACTAATAAAGATATAAAGGGAGTACCAGAAAGAAGAAGAAGATGTAGGAGTACAAACTTTGTGATGATAATACATGGTAGACGATAAAGATCCTTATTTTTTAAAATTAATACTATATACTCATATGTATGGATTTATAGATAGCGGTTAAATGATAATTATTTATATTTTAAAATTTATTTTACCTTTTAAAAAATGTATGGTAAAATTTTGGGAAAGACCATTTTTTCATTCATTTATGAAAAGATGTGGTTTAATTATAATAATAAAAGGTAAAATGTCTTGGTTGCAATATTAAAAATTTTTTATGCAACGTGTGCATGCAATCTGAAAATTTTATCTTTTTTTCTTCTAATTTGCACTTTAAACTTTGGTATTTTCATGGTTTATAGAAATATCGTCTTTCAAGAGACGAACTCTATGAATATCATCGCAATAAGTGAAAATAACATCAAATCATTCCATAAGTCATACTTACTATAAAATGACTACATTTAACTGTTATACGACATAAAACACGACTTTATGTTATTTATAATGCAAATAAATCATATAAATTAGATTTAATATTTAGATTGAAATTCAGACATTAATGCTTGATCTTTTATTGGATTTTTGTAATTTATAAAATTGGCGAGATCTTGAAAAAAATTGATTTTTCAGAAGTTTATGGAAAGATAAAATTTATTTAGAATAATAAAAAGGTAAAAAGTTTTAATTACAATATTAAAATTTTATTATGCAATGTACAATAGTTATAAGTTTTATGACCCAATTAATGTAATTCAAAAATTTTATTTCTATTTCTTCTAATTTGCAGATTAAACCTTAGTATTTCCCACTAGTGGGGGAGGGCCATTAAAGGCGTTCTATCGAACCAGAGAAGCCATTTTAGAACTGTCTTTTGTAGCTCCGCCTTTGATCGAAATCGATCAAAGGAGGTTCTAATAAATTCCTTTAATAGGTTCCGAACTCGAAACCTATTTCTGCCCTTAAAAAAAAAAGCTGTCGGAACCCTATTGGCTTCCGACAGCAGAGAGCAAAGCCATATCTGAAACAACATTGCAAAATTACATCAAATTAAACAACAACATCAAAAACAATTAGAGACATTGGAAACAACACAGCGACTGAGAGCTTTGAAGCGACAGAGGGCTTTGACATCGGAAACAACATAGCGGTGGAGGACTTTGACATTGCAAACAATCCTAGTAGCGGTGGTGGAGTCGAGGCAGTGGCAGTGGTGGGCTTTGACGCAGAGTCGAGGTAGAGAGAGCAGCAGAGGAACCCTGGCGGCAAGAGCTGGCAAGCGGCATCGGACTCCAGCAATGACGAGCGACAAAGGGTTTGACTGGAGCGGTGGTGGGATGGAGGCAAAGACATGGCAGTGGTGGGTGTTGGGGACTAAAGGGGTGGTCAATGAATAATGGAAGAACTAAAAGAGAAATATGCCTAAGTATTGGTTTCTGCCTTGGTTCGAAAAATAAAAGAGCCCATCAAAGACGATTCTATATTGTGAAAAAGTGATTTGGGAAAGCACTTCAGAATTTGGAAGTGCTTTCGGCCCTTCAAAAAAAGCAATTTTAAAGGCGGAACCGATTTTAATTAATTCGAACCACCTTTAAAATGGCTTAGGAGGGACTTCTGAACTCGGAACACCTTCCTGGCCTTAATTAAAGTGGTTTCGCATTTTTTTAAACTGCCTTCTATCGCCATCTTTAATGGGCTGGTCTCTATTAGTGTCCATAGCTTTTGGAAAGATAGTCATTCAAGAGGCGAACTCCATAAAATTAATGGAAAATTTTTAATAGTAAACTACATGGGATTATATTTTTCCTTACCGAAAAATACCCATTCTCCCAATCATGTTTTTTTTTTCCCGGGAGGTCTACATCGTTCTCTCTAATTCAGGACAATTAGGTAAAACCTCCCAATATAGGAGCAAAATAAAGTGGATTTTCTCCATTACGAATAATGTTATGAGATAAATATAGAAAAATAACGATTGTTTGATGGATGTGATGGTTTGGAAACTACTACTTAGTTAGTTGATTTCCTAATTCTCTATTGTAATTTGTTTACAAATGTTTAGCTAGTTTGGCAAGCAAACGATGCCGTGTGCTTTTGATCTAATGTTTTTTTTAAAATAAATGATCTAATGTAATGCTAGAGATAAATACAACATTTTTTTAGTTTGTGGTTTATTTACATTTTTAATGACCTTGGTCTTTGATTTCATATGTGAGCCAATTATTACTTAAAACTTGAGAAACTCACGCAAATAAAGAAAAAAAAAAAACGAAGGTGTGAAGTTAAACACTAATCAGGAGTGCTTTATTGATTTTTTTAAAAAAAAATCATAAGTGTTTTATCTCAATCACTATATATAGAAATTGTTTGGATAGTGCTGTCAATTGGGATATTAAAGTCATTTTTTTCAAGCACTATATAATAGAAATTGTTTTGATGGTGTTGTCAACCATGGATACTGAAGTCATTTTGACTAAACAAAACCCAAGTTATCTAAAAATAACATACTAATATTATATTATGTTACTGATTTTATCCCAAGCACTATATAATAGAAATTGTTTGGATTGTGCTGCCAATTGGGGATATTAAAGTCATTTTTTCCAAGCACTATATAATAGAAATTATTTGGATGGTGCTGTCAACCGCAGATACTGAAGTCATTTTGACTAAACTAAGCTCAAGTTGTCTAAAAATAACATACTAATATTATAATATGTTACTGATTTTAATTCTTTATTATATACAATCAATTATATCTTGTTAAAATATATAACTTCTTAAGATATAAATTAAACCCATAAATATCCCATTGTAATATATATATATATATATATATATATATATATATATATATATATAACTACTAAGGTTTTTCCATAAGCCTCTTGAAAGACGGTCTTTCCATAAGCCACGGAAAAACTACGGTTTAAAGTGCAAATTAGAAGAAATGAAGATAAAATTTTTGGGTTGCATGAATCAGGTTATAAACTTCATAATTACTACACGTTGCATAATAAAATTTTTAATATTGCAACTAAGACTTTTTACCTTTTATTATTCTAATTAAACCTCGTCTTTTAATAAGCCTGTGGAAAGACGGTCTTTCCCAAAACTTTGCCTATATATCACTAGAGAAAATCCAAAGAAACACATAATCTGAAATAACAAAATGTTCAATTTTTTTAATATACTGATAGAGTATTTTTGATAGAAATACGTATATATATTATTTACTTATTTATTTATATATGAAAAAAATCTTGTTTTAGGACATTTTTTAATCAGCGAGACTAATAAGGTCATTTGATATGTACTTTTATTTATTGCAATTAGATACATATAATTATGATGGCCATTTTAAATGATTCTCAACATATAAATAATTTTTTTTTGGAAAAGTAATAACTTCATTAATCTCCCAAGACTTTGAGCTCAACTTCTTTACGAACACTAATCCCTTCCATCTACATATCTCAACCATTAACTTTGCCCGTTCTACTTTTGGTTTAGGTTTTAACCATGCCATATACACAATACTTTCCAAAATTTTGGCTACCAATTCATTGCTACCCCCTTTGGCTGAGAAAACCTTCTCGTTCCGCCATCTCCACACCCAATAAAAAGTCTCAGCAATAGCAATTTTAAGAAACTGACCTTTCCCTCCTTTCCCTTTGCTATTTGCCAAGATCCAACTTAACTCTTCGTTCCATCCAAACGGTCTTCGAATCCTCTGTTGCCATTGTAGAATGCACTTCCATACCCTCCTCGTCTGCGGACAGGGGCGGAACCAGAAAAATATTTTAGGGGAGGCTGATAAATATTACTTGAATTTAAATTTTAAAATTTTAAATAAAAAATAATGAAAAATGCTACGTAATATAATAAATCGAGTACCATACAATAACGTTTTTACAAGTTCACTAAAATACTAAAATAACTACGTTCTAATGCTCGAATTATTAGAGTTATCCATAACCTATTAAATATTAAATAGGGAAAATATGTAAATCAATTTATTCTTATAAAATCTAAAAGAGTTATGAAACAATAACAAATTGAGATAAAAAATAATTTATAAAATCACGTTCATCTAAATTCAATTTAACAAATATCCCTAATTGATAATTCCATAAATCGATTATAACAATTTCATTTTCACATACAAAATAAATCAAACAATTATAATTTATTATTCATAAATATGCAATTCAACTGAATTTCAACAATCATACAACCATATAACTTCAATTCGACATCCAATCTAAAAATCATGTTCACATAAATTTATGTTTTGAAGGAAAAATTAAAAAAAGAGAATAAACCCTAAAATTAAACTACCTTACCATAAAGAGAAGTAGAGAACACTTGGTTCAGTGCAGGGGGGTGTCCGGCATCAGCTGCGGCAGCGGGACGGCGGCGGCGTCCAGCGTTAAGAGGCGGAGACCTGGCGGGAGAGAGCTGAACTCTTGAGCTTTGGCCACCGGCCACTTCCTCTCTTCCCCTTCTTCCGTATTCGGATTTTGAGAGAAATTGTATTGGATTGGGAATTCGGCCCAATCCAATAGATCTTAAAACCCATATTTCGTTTTTATTTTATTTTTGCACTTATGACAAATGAAACGACGTCATTTCGCTATCGTGAAAACTACGTCGTTTTAGTAATCCAGTTGCAAAAAAAAAAGGCCGCGAAGCGGCCTTCTTTTCCTAGCTTCTCGCCGCCATCGCTGGAAGACGCGGAAGCAGGGGCGGAAGACGTGTATCTCGCCGGAAATCGATTCCTTCTAACTACGGCCGGCAATTTAGGTAGGGCTGGAGCCCTACCTCGCATACCACTGGTTCCGCCCCTGTCTGCGGACATTCGAAGAAGAGATGTTGCACCGACTCTGCTTCATCACAAAACGAGCATTTGCTATTCACCAGTACCCCAAACTTCCAAAGCCTATCCTTCGTTGCCAGCCTTCTGTAACAACACGAGTAAACTTCTTAAATAATTGTTTTTTATACAATGTGAATGAAATATTATAAAAATAATCAAATTTTATTGTATTCAATATTTAACGATTTCTAACTATCTTATACAGTTGTTCTTGGATGACTGAACTTTAAAATTTTGAATACTTTTTTTCCCTTCAATTTAAATGTAAGACATAACATGTATATAAAACTTAATCATAATATTTTAATTACTAATATTGCGCAACGCCCGATGATACCGCTAGTTGGTCTAAAAGTGATTAGTGTACATTATTCGTTCACTTTATTTGACTTTTCATGGATACCAGAATGGTATTATTCATTATCTTCTATAAAAATTCACAGGCAAGATTTAGGAAAAAATCGTTTTTTCACAGATTTATGGAAGATTGAGTTTAATTAAAACAATTAAGAGGTAAAGATTTTAATTGCAGTATTAAAAACTTAATATGAACGTCTAATAGTTATAAAACTTATGACCCGCTTAATGCAATCCTAAAATTTCATCTTCATTTCTTTTATTTTACTGTTTAAGTCTTTTAAGAAAAAAACTCAAAAATGTTTGTCTCGATTTATTTTGAAAAATTTCTGACACATTCTAATTATATATTAAAATTAAATTGGTCTCATATCTTTAGTGAATCTGTAGAAAATAAGGGTAACGATTTGTGTTTTTATTTATGACCTCATGGTACATTATATAGTAGTACAAAATACCTATACAAGCTAGGAAAATGAAATATAATTTAATTACAATTACAAGTAATATTTATATTCCTTAATACCCTCTCAGTTAGAGCATGGGGATCAGAAATGCCTAACTTGCCAAGTAATGAATGAAACTGGTTACGTCCGAGAGCTTTGGTAAACAAGTCTGCAGGTTGATTTGTAGTGCGGATATGATGAGTAAATATAGTACCAGACTGCACAAGATCCCCAAAAAAAGGACAATTAACTTCAATATGTTTTGTACGTTCATGGAACACTAGATTTGCTGCAATAAGAAGAGCAGTTTGACTGTCACAAAACAAAAGCATATAAGCAGTATGCGCAACCCCTAAGTCTTTCAGTAAAGACCTAAGCCATAACAACTCACAACAGGTAACAACCATAGCACGATACTCCGCCGCAGTAGAAGCCCAAGAAACTGTAGGTTGCTTCTTGGTCTTCCAAGAAACCGAAGAATTACCAATCATCACAAAGTAACCGGAAAGAGAAGTCCGAGTAATAGGGCAAGCAGCCCAATCAGAATCACAGTAAGCAGTCAACTGTAACGCACTACGGGAAGAGAGAAATAAACCTTGACCAGGATGACTCTCAAGTAGTGCAACACACGAACTATAGCTTGCCATAGAGAAACACAAGAGGACTTCATGAATTGAGCAAATGTGTGAACCGAATA
The DNA here is from genome assembly GCA_037428765.1 of Rubia yunnanensis. Classification (NCBI taxonomy): domain Eukaryota; kingdom Viridiplantae; phylum Streptophyta; class Magnoliopsida; order Gentianales; family Rubiaceae; genus Rubia; species Rubia yunnanensis. The sequence goes on along the minus strand of CM075063.1, from coordinate 704,057 downwards.
ACTAAGCTCAAGACGTGTGATGGTAAGGTATATCAGGCACCCAACCAGTCACCTGTACTGCTCGGGATCATGGTAAAGCGGGCCATCAACATGTGCCAGATCGTGTTGCTACTCCATCGAAAAGTCAGTCGTTTTAGAGGCAGAAAATCCTGTGTTAGATAAAATGTCCAAGGCATATTTCCTTTGCGAAAGAAAGATCCCCGGTATTTTAGCAATCTCTATGCCCGAGAAATATTTAAGTAAACCAAGATCTTTCATATGGAAACAAGAACTCAAGTATTTCTTGAACTCATAGATGAGCGTAGAAGAGCTACCAACAATGACCAAATTATCCACATAAATCAGAACATGCAAAGAAACCGATCCACGGGAAAAAACAAACAAAGAGTAATCCGCCTTACTCTGAACAAAAACAAATGCTCGTAAAGCCTGAGCCAATTTGGCAAACCAATTTCTAGGAGCATGGCAAAGACCCCCTCAAATTTTAATTTTATAGAGTGATTGTGTTAAAAATTATAAATAAATAAAAAATATATATATATATATATAATTAGTTAAAATTATATTTTGGCCCCCCTTATTATAAAATCTTGGTTCCGCCTCTGACTTAGCATAGACGAGTGTTTCACGCATCAACCAACGTAACACGACTTCATCCAATGCATGATATATGCTGTCCAGACTGTAAATAACTTGTAAAACACAAATCAAAGTAGCCATATAGACATGACTCCTAATTCAAAACACAAATAGAACCATTCGTACAATCATATCGGACATAATACAGCAACATGAACAACTAAATTGAGTGATCATCATGAACCCATTGGTTAAGTCGAAGAACAATATTAATATATAAAAAAAATCGACAATTATTCAATGACATAAATTTTCAAGAATATCAATTACAAAATTATTATTTCCCCATTTTCTTTGTGATGGAAAGATGAAGAAGATAAAACTGGAGAAATAAATGAGAGATTGTCTAAAATGGTACTCACTTTTAATCGAAATTCACAGTTTGGTACCCAAATTTTGAATTTGTTCCTTAAAGGTACCCATTTTTCATTTATGTCTCAAAGAGTACCTTTCAGCAAAAAATGTGTAACAATTAGGATCAAAATCGTGTCAGAATGGCACCCACTTTTAACTAAAAAAAAGCCTTTTTGGGACATTGATGAAAAAATGGGTGCATTTTTAGAGCAAATTTAAAATTTAGGTACTAAACTGAGAATTTCACGGAAAAGCGGTACCATTCCATCATTTTCTTGAAAAAAAAGTATTTTTGACCGAGGGTGTGTGGCAAGAGAGTTAGGCCATGTTCTCCAAAATTTTGCTGCACTTCAATTCAGTTTAATTTAGTTCAGTAGAAAATTAATTTGATAAAATTTAGCTTAATTTAATCATATTATTACTATTTTTAATACACTTATTTTTAGTTCAGTTCAATTCAATTAAGTTAAGAAAAAGAGTGGATCTCCTCCTGACAGGCGGCATGTCCATAAGCTTATAGATATTCTACTTATTTTTTACCTTATACACTGCATTTGTTAAATTACATACAAAATATAAAAATTTTGAAAATATTTTTTTATTATCATATATTTTTATTATTTTAACTTTCAAATACATATTATTACTTGTTTATTTTATAAAATACAATATTTAAATTTTATTAAAAAAATTACAACATTTAAGGTAAAAGCCCCTATGAACTGTACACAAGTTTATGAAAATGCCTCCTTCCAGACACTTTATCAAAGAAAAAATATAATACAAAGAACAAGGCTTACAAGTTGTATTAGGTAATATTTTTAGTTATGTATTATGGTTATATTTTAACAGAATTTATAACAAAGTTTATAATTTTTAACTTTTCAAAATCAACTAGTATATATTCAGTTTATTTATTAATGACACAGTTTCAATTTTTTGAGATTTTTTGTAATTTTTTTTGTTAACTTCCAAATATCATAAAGTTTAAATTATTCATATCCATTTTTTAATACCTTTTCTATCTTTCACTAAGTTTAATCTACTTAATTAGCATCTTTTATGTTAGGGTAAAATGCATTTATGCCCCAAGTTATTTGTTTAGTGCACATATACCTTCGATTTTAAAAGTGCACAAATATCCCTCATATTTTTTAAAAGGGTACATATTCTCCTCCAACTAGATATTAGTGTTGAAAAATTGAGAGGTATATATACACTAAACAAGTAAGTCTGAGACATATATATAGTTTATTTTTTTTATTATATCATAAAGTGACGTGGATGAATAAAATGATTATCAATAATCTAAAGAAATAGAGTGATATATAAAGGGTGGGAAAGTGGATATCCTTTTGATCAAATAACAATGGCATGATTACATACACCAATTGTAAGGTCAAATGTTGCGCTCCAATTCATTATTGTGGTAGGGTTATATACATAGTTGTGCACCTCAGCCAACCGCATATTATGCATATCCAATAAATGTTTTCTACACCCACGGGTGTAGCTCAGCGGTTGGGACATGGGTGAAATTACCATTACCCCAGGTTCGATCCTCGACAGAGCCAGTGTGGGGAGTTCTTGCTTTGGAAGGCTCCCTTGTGCGCACCGAGGCAAGGTCGAGCCCATGGGTCCTGGCGCTGGGCTACCGTGATTTACCTCTCATACGATGGCCTGGGTGTGGGCTGGTATGGGCCCTGAGGGCGAGGGTATCGCCTTTTGCCAATAAATGTTTTCTACACCCACGGGTGTACCTAGTGGTTGGAAGATGGGTGAAATTGCCAATTATTCCTGGTTCGAAACTCGGCAGCGGCAGTGTGGGGAGCTCTTGCTTTGCAAGGCACCGTTGTGCGCACCGAGTCTATGGATCGGCCCATTGGTCCTGGTGCTGGGCTACCGTGATTTACCTTTCATACGATGGCCGGGGCGTCGGCTGGTATGGGACGCTGAGGGCGAGCGGTGATCGCCTTTTTTAAAAAAAGCCAATAAATGTTTTCTTTTGTTTCCAGAATACTATCTTATTGCAACTTTTACTACTCCCCCTGGTCCTCTATTTATGTCTCTTTTTTTCTAAAATTTTGTTAAGTCGTGTTTGACTATTGATAACTTTTGTTACCTGCAATAACATATTATACAATTTTACCTTTTGAAAACTACATGTTACGGAGAATTTAAAGACATCTCACGTAATATCCATTACTGTGTACAACAAAAGTTATTGATAGTCAAACATGACATGAAAAAAAATGTTTGGTCAAAGGGGGTCATAAATAGAGGATCGGAGGGAGGGAGTATGGAAATTGTTGGATAAGAAATTTTTTGAATGACAGTATGAAACTATATAAGTATAATATTTACTCCCTCCGCTCTAGCTGTATTTGCACAAGCACTATTCATTTAGTCAAAATTGATTAATTTGAAAAAGTAAAAATTGAGTAATTTATAAGATAATATACTATAATATTGTGGGATTTTGTTAGAATCGTCGTAACATATATTTTCTAATATCAATTTTTTATTATTTTTAAATGTGCACAGGTAGAGATATTAACGGTCAAAAATAATTTTGGTCAACTTACAAAAGTCAACATGTGCAAATACGGTTGGGACGGAGGGGGTTTTATTCTTGAAAGCAAAATCGAAAGGAATATTCATAATGAAAATTACAATGCAGTTGGGATAGCTGCATTCTAATCTTTTCTTGAGTGAATTTAGATGGAAAATAAAGCGTAATGATATTTATGGTGAAAATTCATAATGAAACTATAGAGTAAATGAAGGCGGTCCCAACCCATTCCGACCATCGCGACTCAAATTTTAACGCCAAAACTCGATTAATTAAATCCACCGAATCCTAAATCGACTGTGTTTGCGAAATCCCACAGTGTCTGTCATCGACAATTTCAGGGCTCAGGATCTTCTGTTACATTTTTGTGTACCACTGTTTGTTACACCATTAAGATTCTGCAATGTGTCTCTCCTGAATTAGCTAAAATTATTTTAATGATTTTCATCTAAGTATAATTTAGTTAGGAGGGACACATGGCAAAATCTAATTGATGTAACACACGATGATATATAATAGTGTAACCGAAGATTTTGAACCCTATTTCAGTGCCACCATCGGTTGTATATGAAAACACAAAAAACGTTGGAGCTGTGGCTTTGAAAATCAGAAACAAAAAAGTGAAAACAAAATCAAAATTGGAGCAGTGGTAGGTCGGGATGAAGATAATAGAAATTGGAGCGAAGAAAATTGGAACAAAATCGAAATTGGAGCTGCGTAAAACAACTTGTAGGTTCGCTAGAAGACAAAGTCTTGTATAAGACCGTTTTACTGTGAGCTCATGGATTAAATTGTAAAGATTTTAAGATGGGATTTCATATTGATGTTTTAAAAGTTCAGAGATTTAATATGTAGTTGTGATAATTTGCAATTTAGTCAAGTTCTATTAGTTTTTGGCCCCCGAATTTAATTTACTCTTTTCTTATTTTGCCCCTAGGCATTAATTTTACCATGAGACGACCTCACAAGAGACGGACCCTCGCTAGAATAGGTGGCGGAGTGAGGAGGTTTGGCCAGGAGTGAGGCGAATATTTCTTTGTTTTTGCCTTTATGTCCCTAAATTTCAAGGCACTTTATAAATTCCATCTCAAATAGGAAATAATTTATAAAATGACCTCCAAATTTAAAAGAAGTGATTTTACATTTATTTTATTTATGATTTATCCTTAACCTTCTTGTAAAATGGGCTTTTAATTATCTTGAACCACACACGACTGTCTATAGCAGGTTTTGAAAGCTTGAATAAGGTACGTCTTGGGCCCATGAAAATGTCAGTCTACTTTGGATTCATACAATTTTATGATCCATTAAATGTAGAATCGGGCCATAGCCTAATTTTTTTGCCCAAAAATGTTTCTTTCTTCTTCTTCAAAACATCATTCTTTTATATATACTATTCAACATGAAGTGTGTCTTTTTTAAAAACTTTAAATTGCAAATTAGAAAAAATGAAGATAAATTTTCATATTGCATTATTCTGATTATAAACTTATAACTATTGCACGCTACATAATAATTTTTTAACATTTCAAATTAAACATTTTACCTTTCTACTATTTTAATTAAACCTCGTCTTTTCATAAGCCTATGGAAAGATAGTTTTCTCAAGACTTTGCCTTAAACATGTTTATAATATTAAAAAAAAGACTAAATTGTTTTTTTAGTCCCCTATAAAGTATCTTATACCATGTTTTGGTCTCCATTTGCAAATTAACCCTTAGACAGTACCCCATAAATTCAAAACGATATGTTTTGGTCCCCAGAGGTGGTTTTCAGGTAAGGCTAAATGATTTTCCGGTATAGTCAGGGGTATAATGGTAATTTTACTAATTAAAATTTTATAATTTAAAAAACTATCTTTAAAATTCCTAATTAAAAACCATTTTCAATTAAATGGTTTTCCTTCCGCCGCCGCCGCCGCCGCTTCCACTACGCAAAGTCTTCTTTGCATGCAGAGTTTTCTTCGCCGGCAAAGATGGAGAGGAGCTGCGAGCTGTGCCGCCGTCTCCGGCGAGGATGTTTTGCGATTCCGACGAGGCGCAGCTGTGTTGGGTCTATGACGAGAAGGGCCACGACGCCAACTTTCTGGCGGCGAAGCATTCGAGAACGCTCCTCTGTAATGCCTGCCAATCTCCGACGCCGTGGAAAGCCTCCGACACCAAGCTCAGCCACACTATCTCCGTCTGCGAGGGCATTTTCGAGAGCTGCAACGATCTAGCATGGATGACGGTGATGATGAGGATGAGGATGAGGATGATGATGATGATACTGATTCATCGTCAGCGAATTACGAGGAGGAGGAGGAGGAGGAAGAAGATGGGGAGAATCAGGTGGTTCCGTGGGCTTCTTGTTGTCCGTCGTCGTCGACTTCCTCGGCGGCTGCGCCTCTCGCCACCTCTTCTTCCAGCGGCGAACATGAATTTTTTTCCCTCTAGATTCCAACAATGGCGGCGGTGGCCAAGAAGACGGTTTTTTAAAATGCAGGGGTATAATGGTTATTTTACACATTTTGACCAATTTTACCGTTGACTTTCCCTGAAAACCACCTTTGGGGACCAAAAAAATCGTTATGAATTTGTGGGGTACTGTCTTAGGGTTGATTTGCAAATGGAGACCAAAACATGGTATAACACTGAAGTTTCTCACTTGATACCAATCAACCCTTAGCTGGGTAATCATCCAAATCAGCCTCCAATAAATCCCCTCCCCTTATCTTGGATGAGAATCAAATCCACAATCTTGTAGTAGCATCACCAGATTTCAATCGATGCGATGACATTCGATCTCATCTTTATTCTAAATTAAGTTGCAAATTGGCGTACCCGCTAATGTATTAACAATGTTGTTCGAGCTAATCGATTAGACTGTTGTCTTTATAATAATCACCCAATTTAACTATTCACGTGATGTACTGTACTACAGATCATGTTTTGCGGTATCATCCATTGTCTTGTGTTAAATGTTCTATTTATTTGGGTGGATCAATTTGTGTTTTTCAACGTTGTTAGAGTGCCACATTAGTTGTTGACGGAGTTACAATTCAATATATAAGATTATGGATTACCAATACATAATACCAATTAATTTTATTATACCAGCCCGTGATTCTAACGTATTTACAATTTGGACAGAGATATTAATGTCTCAGCTGCTCTCCCTCTAAAAATAGAGGTTGTATGGATGTCAAAAGTTCCTTAAACGACATTTCTGACAATGTTATTGTTGGGGGAATGTATGAGTGATAAAGAATAAGTTCAGGTTTGAATTTGGTTTTAGAATTGGGCTGATTAAAGATTAACATTAATTCGTTCACTTTAATTGTAAATGTCCAGAATGATATTCATAATATCATTTTTCTTATTGATGAATATCACACTTTGTCAATTGCTCTCATTAATAATCTTAACCTCTAATAGACTGACTAAGGATTTGTTCTCTATACCTAATCTACATTTCATTTTAATTTGGTTTAATTCAATTCATTTTAGTTCAGTTAAAATTAGGTCAATTCAAATTGGCGTAAATTTAATTTGATGAAATTTATCTTAATTTAGTTATACGTTACTATTTTTTAACACACGTATTATTAGTTCAATTCAATTCAATTTAGTTCGAATCATTTCAATTCAGATCAAATCAAATTAAATAAATTCTAATAAACTCCGTAGATAAGAGCCTAATACTTTATCTTAGACCACTAAACAAATTGACCCTCCTGGAATCCTCGGATGAAGTTTTCAACACTTCGGGGTTGTTTGGTTCATGTGGGAATTCAATTCTGCGGTAATTTGTATTTCATGGGAAGTTGTTTCCGTGATCAAATTTCTAGGATATACACAAATCGTGTTTGGTTGCACATGCGGATTCTATATTTCCTATGAATTAATTTTCTGCATGTTGTTTGGTTGACTTCATTTGTTTCTTTGGAATCTAACGATTTTGTAAAAAATTGCTGCGTGAAGGAGGGAAACCATAACGTTTTACGCGCCATAGTTAGGATAAAAGTGTAATATCACACTAAAACATCGCAGAATTGCATTCGACCAAGGAGGTACTCGGTAACATATTTCCCACGTTATGTGGGAAATTTAATTTCCTCCGAATTACAACTTCCCATGTATTTACTACTTTCCGTCAACCAAACAGTTCTACCAATACTAAAATACGCAGAATTTATAATCACCGTGTATGGTACGCATACCAAACGACCTCTACGAGATTGTATTAAAAAAGCTTATTACAACAAACAATATAAAATAAAGTTGTGATATGTATTTAGAAGTTTTTTATAAAGCTGAAAATTATACTCACCGCCTTGACAAAACAATACCAAGAAAGAAAAACAAAACACTACAAACAACTGAAATCGATGGAACTTTGGAAGAGCCATATTCACAAAGAGACAGTTTTCAAATCTTCCAAAAAAAAAACATCAAAGGAAATAATGTTTATAGTATATACTAAAACATCAAAGGAAATATAATGTTTACAGAGTTTCCACTGAACTTGCTATGACTTTAATGGAAGTTTCCACAACCTGGTCAAAGTTTATAGTATATATTAATCTGAACATTTCTACAATTCAAATGTAATAATAATTATACCTCTTCAATTGCACGTAAATTTGTATTTATTGCCAGTATGTTGTTTGTATTGTTGTTTCTGCGTTTAGTTTTTGTATTGCCGGTCAATACCGTATTATTGAATTTCATAAAAACATATACATATATAATACTCCATCTGTTTCTTTAATATTGACACACTTTTATTTTTTTGTTGTTTCTTTTATATTGACACACTTTTCCTTTTTGGCAAGATTCGTTCAATTTCATCTACTCATTCTACTTTTTACTTTCTACATTCAATTTCATTCACTTATTTTCTCCACCTAAATCCAAACACCTAAACCTATGGTGCCACTATTAGTGAAACGGAGGAAGTATAAGTAAGGGCAAATGACTTGGTAGACCCTCCAACTATTGCGATTTGACCATTTTGGTCTCCCATTTTTTTTCGATCACTTTTGTCTCTCAACTAGCAAAACTGTTGAGTCGTGACCCTTTCATCCGGTCAAATCGTTAAGGTATAGTCAAAGCGTTAATTTTAGGGGCAAAATAGTCAATTTTCTTCTTTTTTTCGTTTTGTTTTCCTCTTTCTTCTCCCTCCGACTTCTTTCATTTTCCAATTTCTTTGCCGACTACGCCGGAATTGGGAGCTCGGACCCAAACCCAGCTGAGTCGGCGCCACTGCTCACTCTGTTCCCCTGCCGTGGAGATGTATGCGACTATCGAATGGAGCGAGGAGGGGGATAACCAGACGGAGGGTGTCAAAGTTTGCTCGGTGAAGAAGAAGACTGATAACCCTCTAGCCCTTTGGAGCGACGCAAGTGAATTCTTCTTCATCATCGTTGAAGACGGAGCAAAGGGAGAGGGATGACGACAACATTTTTGAAGAAGAAGACGAAGACGGAGCAAAGCAGCGTTGTCAAAATCGATCGTTCGATCATTCTGGAAGAGCAGGGGGAGAGGCCGCTGAGCTCCGACTGCGATCGTTCTGGTGGCGTGAATTTAGGGTTCGGGAGGCTGGAGGTGATGGAATGGAATGGGGAAGGGTTGGAGGCGATCGTTCTGGTGTTGTGAGGGTTCAGGGACTAGAGGTGATGGAATGGAGAAGGGGGGAAGTGGCAGCGGCGGAGGCCAACGGAAGCGAAGGTCGCTAGCGGTGATGGTCGACGGAACTAGGATTTCAAGTAGTGGTGGTGGGGCAGTTAGGGTTTTGAGTGTGGGAGAGAGAAGGTAGAAATTTATTTGGGCTGATATGTGGGCTTAAACTAATGGGCTGAAGAGGGATGTGGAATAAACAATAAAGAAAATTTTAAAAAGAAAAAAGAAAATGAAAAATGACTATTTTACCTTTAAATTAACGGTGTTGACCATACTTTAATGGCTCGACCGGACGGAAGGGTCACTACTCAATGATTTTGCTAGTTGAGGGACGACATTGATTGAAAAAAAATGGGGGCCAAAAGGGTCAAATCGCAATAGTTGGAGGTCCTGCCTAGTCATTTGCTTTATAAGTAATACTTTGTATTTTTTTGTCTTTCTTCCATCTTTATAATAGTTAATAGACATATAGTTGATTTAAAATTAGGATAAGAAATGAATACCCTTTCTAATTGGTTTTGTATATATCATGTTCCATATTTGTTTAGGCCATGTATACCCTTTGTACTCACTATATATATATATATATATAAATACACACAACCACAATCATTTGTGAGTTTTACATTCTATCATGGTATCAGGCAGGTCTCTGTAAAATTCTTGTCTTTACTAATTTCGTTTTCCCGAAATTACTCAAAAAAATCACAAAAACTTCTCAATTCCTTTTTCGATCGGCCGCCGCCTTTCACTGTCATCCATCGTTTATGGTATCCTCTTCACTCGTCTTCCCCGATTGGAAATTTCAGCGTAGCGCCACCTTTGGTCTTCTTCTCCGCATAATGGTCCGGCCAGTCTCGAAGAACCTCTTGTGAGATGGCTAAAGGCAAGCGCCTTTCTTTTAGAGATAATTTAAAACGCGCCTATTCCATCGTCTCTCATTCCGAGTACTCTTATTGTGTCATTTTTGTTGATGATTTTTCTTGGTTCACCTGGTTATATCCTTTGCGACGAAAATATGATTTTGTGGAGGCTTATATGCATTTTGAGGATCTTGTTGAGAACCAATTTTCTACCACCATTAAATAATTTCAGAGTGATGGTGGAACCGAGTTTCTGAATCATCGCATGCGATCAAATTTTGCATCTAAGGGCATTCATCATCAACTTTCATGTCCTTACACTCCAGAGCAAAATGGTCGTGCAGAGTGGAAGCATCGTCACATCACTGAGACAGTATTGTTGATGCTCTTTCATTTCAGCCTTCATCATTCATTTTGGAATGATGCTTTCTCTACAACAGCCTACATCGTTAGCATGCTGCCTACTCCAGTTTTATCTGGTCAGTCTCCGCTCTCTGCTTGTTTTGGCACTACTCCTAATTACTCCAACTTTCATCCTTTTCGTTGTCAAGTTTTTCCGTATTTGCACCCTTATGCTCCTTATAAATTGGCTCCTCAGAGTTTTCCATGTATTTTCTTGGGATACAATTCTCAGTACAAGGATTATCGATGTCTTGATCCTCTTATGAAGGAGTACATCACTCGCCATGCTCGGTTTGATGAGTTGTTCTTTTCGGCTACCCGTACTGGCATTGTTACAGATTTATCATCACTGGATGTTTCTTCTTTTTTAGAGCCTTCGTCAGTCCCGTCGGAGGTCCTTGAGCCATCTTTTTCAACACAATCACCCATTATTTTGAAAAGTTTAAAATTTTTAATTGTACCGGAAGCTCAGGGTTCTTCAGAAAAATTCATTTGTCTACCACAAGAAGACCATCGACATGATCAACGTCAGCCAACGCTGTCAGCACAGCCGCCACCGACTCATGCGTCGGCCACCCCGGTCGCACGTGCTCCTCACGCGCCACCCTTCCAACCATCAACTCCTTCTTCGACAGCACTGGCCAACCCAGCTTCTCCATTGATGCCATCAGTCACTCCCATCCGGTCACCGATGTCCACCTCTGGTTCCGTGCTTGATGCCTCAGGGTCCGTGCCTACCTCGGGATCTGCACCTTCCCTGGTTGCGGGTCCTTCTTCTAGGCATCTGATGGCTAATCATTTACGCATTGGTTCTCTACGGTACAATAATTTTTCTAATTATGATATTTCTGTCTTATTGAGTGCTTTATTTTCTAAGATCGAGCCTCGCAATCATTTCTCGACTGTCAAGGATCCTGAATGGGTTGCTGCTATGGACTCAGAAATGAATGCCTTACACACTCAACAGACATGGGAGTTGGTTCCTCGTCCTTCAAATGCCAATGTTGTTGGTTCTAAATGGGTTTATCGATTGAAGTATAAAGCTGATGGCTCCCTTGACCGACACAAAGCAAGGTTAGTTGCTTAGGGTTTTTTTTTGCAATTACCCAGCTTTGATTATGATCATACACTTAGTCCAGTAATGAAGGCGTCTACTGTTCGTACTGTTTTATCTTTTGCCGTCCATCGTAATTGGCCATTGCAACATCTTGATGTCAAGAATGCATATTTAAATAGCAATCTTGATTCTCCAGTTTACATGGAGCAGCCTGCTGAATACAAAGACCCTACGTGTCATGATTATGTTTGTCGTCTACACAATGCCATTTATGGTTTGAGGCAAGCCCCCCGTGCTTGGTTTCACCGGTTCAGTTCCTTTTTTATTGGCTTGGATTTTGTATGCAGCTCATCTAATACCTCCTTTTTTGTTTTCTCACATGGTGCCTCTTTGATTTATTTGTTGGTTTATGTTGACGACATTATTCTTTTCGGGAATGATGGTCATATTATTTGTAAGTTTATTGATCGGGTTAATCACGAATTTAAGATTACTGATCTTGGCACTCTATAGTATTTTTGGGTTTGGAGGTTTTCGTACTTCCGACGGCTTATTCCTTGGTCAGGCTAGATATGCCAAGGACATTTTACTGCAAGCTAGCATGCAAGACTCTGCGCCAGTTGCCATCCCATTTGCTGCTTTCTCGCAACTGTTAAGCTCTTCCAGTAAGCCTTTTGGAAGCCCCACACTTTATCATTCTTTAGTTGGTGTGCTAAAGTATTTGTCGATTACACGTCCCGACTTGTCCTATGATGTGAATACGGTCAGTCAGTATATGCAGGCTCTTACTGATGACTACTATAAAGCTGTTACTCAGATTTTGTGTTATGTGCGTGGTACACTTCACTATGGACTTCATTTTTGCACAATTTCGTCTGCTTTACCAGTTCTAGGTTACTCTGATGCTGATTAGGATCATTGTATAGAGACTCGTAGGTCTACATATGCTTATGCCATTTTCCTTGGTGGCATCCTGGTTTCATGGAGTGTTAAGAAGCAGCCTACAGTTTCTCGTTCTAGTTTAGAATCAGAGTACCATGCTATGGAAAATAATGCTGCAGAGTTAGCTTGGTTGACGAATCTTCTTCAGGACTTACGTGTGACGACGTGCGCACCACCTGTGTTGCTGTGTGATAATAACAGCGCTCTTTTTCTGGCTCAGAATCCAGTTTCTCATACGAGAGCCAAGCACATTGATATTGACTATCATTTTGTCCGTGGGGTGGTGTCTTCTGGCAAGGTCAAAGTTGTTCATGTTCCTACAGACTTGCAGCTTCGCTTGAGGGGGGGGGGGGGGGTAATAGAGATATAGTTGATTTAGAGTCAGGATAAGAAATGAATACCCTTTCTGATTGAATTTGTATACATCATGTTCCATATTTGTTTAGGTTTTGTACACTCTTTGTACTTACTAAACAGTTAAACAGTGTAATGATGAACCATCAATACACACAATCACAATCATTTGTAGATTTTCCATTCTATCAATAGTTAATTTAAAACTTTTTCAGTAACAATATTGGTGGAGAAGTCATCGGTGAACCGTGACAAGGAGCTCAGTCAAAGGAGTAAATGAGTATGGAATTGATATATACAAATACGTTACGTCTCAAAATTATGAAAGTCATATACTTTCCCGTCTCATGTTAAAATGCATATTTTATTATTTGATGCTGTTTGCTAGCAAACTTTGACCATATATTTAAATAGAAATATGAGCAAAAATATTATCGTATATAATATTATTGGATTCGTCGTAATAACTAGTTTCTAAATATCAATTTTTTATTTGCTGTTATTGTGCATAGTTAAACATATTAACATGTAAATATATATTTTTATAATCATAAAAAATATTTTATGCAATTTATCCATGGAGGGATTAAATATTTTAATTGGAAACAAATAAATAAAGCATGCTCGTTCTGACCAATACACACTTATAGTGAAATACTACTCCCCGTTCAATTTACTATGGTACACTTTTCACCAAGATTTGGCATGTTTGACCACTAATAACTTTTGTTACGTACTAATATCATGTAAAATTTAAAGAGTACTTGTTATGAGAAATCTAAAAATATCTCATATGATAATATTGCTAGTTGTTTATTATATGAAATTTATGGTCAAATATGGCTTGAGAAAGTTGACAAAAAAGTGTGCCAATGTTAGCTGAACGGAGGGAGTATCATTTATAGTCTAAAGTATTTAATAATGTTAAAGTCTCACATTGATGATTGACAGAGTTATTACTCAATATATAAGATCATGAATCACTCTTACATGACAATTATGACAAGAGCCCATGATTCTAATATGGTATCAGAACCCAAATTGAATTATTGAGCCGATGTGTGGAGGGGTGTGCTGAAAGTTAGATCCCACATCGGTTTCTTACAAGGATACTGACCACCTCCGCTTAATGTCAATTGGTTTTAAAATTGAAGCCCAAAATACATTAAAATTTAATATGGTATTATAGTTTAAGGTTGGCTCGTAACCCCCTTTTTTGTCCACTTAATATGGCATTGGAGTCCGAGGTTGGTCCATGACCCCTTTCTATCCACGTTTTTGCAGGTGAGAGGGTGTGTCAAAGTCTCACATTTATGATTGGCAGAGTTATTATTCAATATATAAGATCACATATCATCCCCTACAAAACATCAATTAATTTTATGATATGAGTCCATGATTTTAATAAATGATAATTGGTCAAACTATAATTTTCATCAAGTAATTTTCTTTTCGATTCTATTTTAAAAGAAATATTCAGTGTACGATCGGCTCCACACGCGATTCCCGCCTTCTCCGGCATCTTGGGGGTAACATAATAATATGTATTTGTGAGTCTCCTAAACAGTCGGTATATAAGCTTATTAACATGTCACTTATTTGTTAAATTACATATAAAATTTAGAAAATTTTAAAATAAATAGATATTTTTATATTTTCACGTTCAAATACATATTATTATTTATTTTAACTTATAAAATGTAATATTTAAATTTTATAAAAAATTTACAATATTTAAGGTAAAATCCCATAAACTTATAAAAATATCACATTTCCTGCGACTTTCCCAATATTTAAAATTAAATGAATCCACACGACCGGAGCTGTGATGGATACAAAAATGTTAAACCAATGGACGTGAAACACTAGAATTGCACAATGATTCATAAAAAATACATTTGATTAACATTATTTATTCATGTTGTCTCTACGTTGTCAATTTTCTTGTTTCGCATGCGTTCCGGTCTTTCCAAAGACAAACCAAGTCCGCCAGCGCTTTAGTAGACGCGCCGCCGTCCCCGGCGGCCACTTTCGCCGCCTCCATCACCGCCTTCGTCCGCTTCCGCACCTCCTTCCCCTCCTCCCCTTCCATCAGCTTCTTCACACAAAATGCAATCTCATTTCTCCCGACAACTAACCCTTCTTCGCGAGTATCTTCACAAACCCTAACGGCTATTTTCACCTCTTCACTCGTTAGCAACCTCGAAATCATCCTCTGGTCGGATTGCAATGGCCACGCGATCATCGGGACCCCGTTAACCACGCTCTCTTGCACCGAGTTCCACCCACAGTGAGTCACGAACGCGCCCGTGGACGCGTGACCTAGGATTCGGGCTTGGGGAACCCAATGTGAGACAATATGAGCTCTTCCTATGGTTCTCTCGACAAAATTTTCAGGTAGCAACGATGAGATATCGCGGTTTTGATCGCGAATCACCCATATGAATCTTTTCTCGCTCATTTCTAGCCCTAGCGCAAGTTCGTGGATTTGGGATTGGGATAGAGAGCCAAGGCTCCCGAATGACACGAATAGAACCGAGCCATGAGGTTGTTGTTCGAGCCATTTCATCGTCGGGTTCAAACCTTGATCATCTTTGTCAGTTGCGCGAACTAATGGCCCGACAGGGTAAATTGGCGGGAAGTTTTGATTTTGTTGTAATGCATTTAAAGCGCCACTCTCCATTTCATGGAATGTGTTGACTATGATCCCCTCAGCCATCTTGTACCTCTTCCCTTCATTTACCGACCATTTGTAGGGTATGCCATCGCGATCTTTACATGGCTCGAGTAGTTCTTCAGCATGTAGCGCGACGCACCCTGGAATGTGGACTAGGCCGCCGGGGAGGTCTTTGTAGGCCCCGGAAAAGCTCGAGTCTAGTTCAGGTAAATGCAAGAAGAAAGATAGGGTCATGGCATTGGAAGGGAAGAACAAGTAGGGAGGGACATTAACCTCCCGTGCCACGTCGAACACGGCCGAGCCAAACAAATCAACCACTAGGGCAACCAGGTTGGTGGTGTCGATTAGGGTTTTGAGTGCATCGCGAATGAAGTGAAGAGATCGGGGTACCGTGAAGACGATAGTGGGGATGTCATCGCCCCCCAAATCGCTCAAGTCGGGCATTGGGAGGTGAATGATGTCGATATTGTTGGATTCTGTCGTGACAGACTCGAGAAAGGGCTTCTGCTCTGCAGGGTGGAGCCCCGAGTCAGGGATGATTAGGGTTGTGGAGAGGTTGTTTTGGTTGTGGAAGATGAGTTTCTTGGCAAACTCAACCATTGGGATGATATGACCCATACCGGGAGATGGGAGCAAGGCGACATGAGGTGTTTGCTTCATTTTTTGTTACTAATGTGGTTTTGTGCGTGTTTTGTGGTGTGTGTTTGTGTGATAAACTCGTGCTTATTTATAGAAGATTGTCAATAATTGATTTGGATGTAAAACTATTATTCATAATTGAGGGTAATAACTCCACACATGGCCGCCCCTAACTATTTTGGGGATGGAAGCAAATTAGAAATAGAGTGAGTCGATAAGCTTATGGACAGACCACTTATTTCTTACCGTATATACTGCATTTGTTAAATTAGATAGTAAAATTTTTTGATTCTTTTAAAATATTTTAATTATATCATATATTTTTGTATGTTCACCTTCAAATACATATTATTACTTGTTTTAAAATATAAAATAGAATATTTAAATTTTATAAAAAATTACAACATTCAAGGTAAAAACTCCCGTGGACCGTCCATAAGCTTATGAAAAAATCGCATTTCCCGAGACTTTCTCATAGGTCCCACATATAATATTTATGGTGTCTAATGTTTATAAAATGACGACTAATGAAAACATATGATATTTTTTTTCTACATATACAATTAATTTTTTTAAAAATAAGGTCACAAAATAGCTGATGAATGGGGACCTGAAGCAAATTCTTCGTATGCCTCAGAGTGAGGGTCGGCCTGACTCCACAAATAATTGTATTTGATTTCCACTTTGACTATGGCTTTCAAACACTCCATTTAGTCAATCAACTTGAAAGCTGAAATTGATGGGCAACTTTTGTTGCATTATTAGTAGGAGAAAATTCTCACACTATTATTGTTATACTTCCGTTGTTTTTCTAATAGTCGCACATTATTTTTAGTGTTAGAATTTAGGAGATGCTAAATGAGTGGATGAAATTGAATTGAAAGAAGAAAAAGTAAAATGAGTGGATGTAATAACATTAAACTTGCCATAAACAGAAATTGTCAATATAAAAGAAACACCTCAAATTGGAAAGTGTGCCACTGTTAAAGAAACGGAGGGAGTACATTGAATCTTTAATCTTTAAACTAAATTATCAGACATTTAGTCATTTAAACACGCATGTAACTGCTAATACGTAACTTTGTAACATATTATACTGCCAAACCAATTTGATTTTTTGAAGTTGATTGTTTGCCATCTGGTTTCACCGGTCTAAACCGAAAAGTAAAACAGCCAGAAATTCGCCCAAATAATCTTGCAATCAATTACCAACCCATTTGATTAGGGTTTCTAATGTTGTACACTTAATTACTGCCTTTTGCCCTTGCATGTGATTTTATTCACCACATTCCATCATCATATCCATTTACCACTCTATTTTATTTATATAAAAAAAAAGTAAGTGCATTTGCACTCATGAAAAAAAATATATTTCTTATTGGACAAAGTATTGGGAAAGACCGCATTTCCATAAGCAGACGAGATTGAATTAGAATTATAAAAAAGTAAAAGATTTAAGTTGTAATATTGAAAATTTACAAAGACTTTGGTGAGACCGTCTCACCCAAGCATATGGTGAGACCATAAAGTAAATATTTCTAGGGGTCCAGAAGCAATACTATATAATATATATATGTTTTAGGAATTTTCTCATTTCTCATTTTATTGTTCGGGCGATTCTTCTCCCAAATCAAAACCGCTCTCAAAACCCTCTCTCTCAAACCTCTGAAAAGCACTCGCCGTAACTTCGATTCAACCTTCAGAAATCCGTTTAAATTTGCGATTTGCAGCGTCATTGCACCACGCTCTTCAATCCGGCTCCATTGAGGTAAGATTTTCCGATTCTGCTGGATTTTGTGTTTCATATTTGGGGTTTTTTGCTTCTTCTAGTTTTCTGATACTTCCTATTTGATTCCGACAATTATCTCTGTAAATTCGGCCGTGCATGTGTTTTTTTTGCCTTATATTGTGTGTTTCTGATTTTTGTTTCGGTATTTTGTAGACATGATGAAATCAAAGGCAGGAATTGCTAGTAAAGATGACATAGAGGTTGATGACGGTGTTCCTACCTCATCTGTGGTTGATTTGAAAGTTTTTTCCTACCTCCTATGCCTCGTGTTTGTGAAAACCTGTAAAATTTCACGAATAATTTTATTCAGAACAAGTTCATATATAAACATATGATCTAAAACAATATAAACACAAACTAAAGACATAAACATGGAATGAAATTGTTCATGTTTCCCCCCCCCCCCCCAAAAATCAAGTTTTTTTTGGAGAAAGATTACTGAAATTATATATTAAATGTTCTGAACAAACACAAGAACTAATGAACTAAACACTAAAGGTAAGTACAGAAGCATATCAACCCAAAATAGTCCAGATCAATCAATTTTAAGAATGATCACATTTTCGATTGCTTTGGCCATGGTTGGATCTTGGTCTGTAAATATTGTTACTGGCTCTTTACCACCCATTGATTTTCTGAAAACATCAAGGAGCCATTCGAAAGTTGAAGTTTTCTCATCAGCAATGAAAGCACATCCAAACATAACTATATTGCCGTGGTTGTTCATTCCAACTATTGGAGCACAAATAAAGTTGTATTTGTTGGTCATGTTTTTTTACGAATCATTTAACACAGTTAGATCATGTTACTTCATATGTTAATGCACTTACACATTTTAATTAATATGTTACTTCTTACGTTTAAGTAAAATTAAAAATACCAAAATTTTCTCAACAAAATACATATAGGTCCATTTTATACCTTGGTGAATTATCAAGCAGAATATTATCACTTTTATTCATGTTTTCATGCTATTACATTGTGTGTTTAATAAATTACATTATACGTTTTAGCAACTTTAAAAATAGACAATTTTTCTCAAAAAAATGTAATATATAGGGCAAAATACAGATATGACCCTATGTTTTGGTCATATGTGCCAATATGACCCTGCAAGATCAGAAAGTGCTATTATAACCCTATGTTTTGCATCCGAAGTGCCGATATAACCTTTTGGCACTATTTTGGCATTGACTTTGTAATTCCCGGTGTTGACCTAATACAAAAGAACTAAAATACCCCTAGACTTAAAACTAAAAAATAAAGACAAGAATACCCCTCTGCACCACCTCCTTCATCTTCATCTTCAAAACAACCTTTAGCACCACCTCCACCCGTTCCGCCACCACCTCCGCCAGGTCACCACCGCTCAACCACCACCGCAGCTCCATCGCCGCCGGAATCTGAAACCAAAAGGCAGCCAAATACTTTATCACCTTTCCACACCTAATAGAAAAGGGATCTCTAAGATCCAGAAATACGTACACATACGTATAAACATACAATTCACAAAATGTAGATCTAATCGAAACAGAAATGAACTCTGGAGGCAGTCGCAGTCCTTAGCCTCCTTCTGGACAGCATCGAGAACCGAATCAATCTGAATTAGCGATTTGCGATTGAATATAAAATGTTTATTCAAATGGTGAGACGAACTATGAGGCTGGTGGTGTTCTCCATGACCACCATCAATCGCCTCTTGATCATAGCATTTTCCTCCACGTCGAAGCAGTTGCTGCCGCTTGGATGGATGACGACGACATGGCGGTGATCGGTGCGTCAGATCGTGGACACAATCGTCCTGCTTGATGTCACAGCAACGACATGTGTGAACGACGCGCTTAAAAAGCCATCAAGGTTCTGGAGGATCGCCGGGAGAAGAGCTCTGTGGTCTACATCGTCCTCCTATCCAACGCACCGGAGTATCACCGGTCGCACAGTCAAAGGCGGCAGACATCCGCCATGTACACCACGTGCATTACTCATCTTGAAGTCACCGCGCTCGCGGTTGGCTTCAATCCAAGCACCGCATATAGCCACGCGCATGCGGCGGACGACGCCATAGCCAGATGCGTGGGAGAATTTCTGAGCGTGATGGTCCATGAGATGTGTGTCCACCTAGGGTTAATTCAGATTTTGGGCGTGTGGTAATTCAGATTTTGGGGCTAAATATGAGATTTGCGATTGAAATCTGAATTAACAGCTGTTTTGCGTCTGAGAGGCTGGGGAAGATGACCACCCATATCTGGGCTTAGATACGGGCTTCCACCCGGCCCAACTAATTATTGAATAAGGGTATAAACATTTTTCCAGTTTTGTTGAATTTTTAACTTTTTTTAATAAAAGGGTATAATCGCCATTTCAGGTTTTTGGCCAAATTCAGGCATCTAGGGTTATATTAGCACATTTAAACAAATCATAGGGCTATAATAGCACTTTCTGATTTTTCAGGGATCCTATTGGCACATATGACCAAAACATAGGGTCATATGGGCACTTATCTCTAATATTTATTACTTCAATTGTTCATAAAGTTACATCGTGTGTATAACATACTACATTTTATGTTTATGCCGTTAATTCATGCATTTAAATGTATTTCACGAAATCTAAACAATATATGTATGGTGTGTCAAATATCATTAGGTCACCGTACATGGAGTAGCCTTCCTTCATCATTGAGTCCCTCCAAAACAATGTTGTTAGCCTACCATTATCATCCAATTTAACTCTGAAGAAGAAATCTTCATCTTCAGTACTCTTCTGTGAGAGTCTTTCAATTACTTGCTGAGCATCGCCTTCTTCAATCTTCTTCATGCATAACTTGTTCACATAGTTTAGATGATCCTTAATCGTGTGTCCTAGATTCTGAATACTATCAGCTTCAAAAGCCATAAACTTGAATCTATGGCTAAGTTTTAATCCCGCGTCTTCCATTCCTTCTATAGATTTCCCTTTTTCCTCGATAATTCTCCTTTCACTTCTCTGCAAACACTGTCATTCGAATCGAGTGAAAGGATGATTGTGAGATGTCACATGATGCAAAACTTCATAGGATCCAACGATAAATTTAACCCTGAATTCCAGCTTTGCATCCTGTTCTTGTAACCAAATTTTCCTTGTTCTTCTTCTTTTCTTCTTAGAGCGCTCTTCAATGATATTGTTGTTGGAAAGTGTGCCGGGTGTTTCATTCTTCACTTTTGTGTTTCCCTGATTTGAGCAGACAAAATACTTCTCTAGGATGGTTCCGTCATTTTTACCTCTTTGTGTTGAGCATCGCACCCCAAATCCCAATGCACTTGACTATTTTTTTGTATAAATCATGAAACTCTGATAGTGTTTTTGCTCTCAAACCTTTGAAGCAATCTGTGATATCAACTTTTAATAAGTCGCTTAAATTGGTGACAGAATATGGTTTGGAAAAATTGTATCCTTTCAGTAAATCATTACATCAACTACTATATTGGTTTGTTCGTGTATCTTACAATGTAGTTTGACCTTCATAAACAGTTGTTTAGTCACTGATAAATTTGTACAGAGAGGTAGATATCAAAATATTTTGATAACAAATCGTACTAATTGAATTTAAGACATCAAGTATAATAGATTATATATTTATTGAGTTACATTGTGTATTTAACATGTAACTTTTTGCGATAAAGTAAATTTGAAAACATAAACATATTCTTAACAAAAGGCATGTAATTGAATTATTGACGAATCATCTTACAAAGTTCAATTTTTTATTTCATGTGTTCATGCAGTTACATCCAGTGTTCATCATATTGCCTCACATGTTTCAGAAAATTAAAAAAACACGTACATTTTATCAACAATTTGCAAAAACCAAAATTCAGACCTTGGGGAATCGTCCATTAAAATATCATCACGTTACTTCATGTGCTCATGAAGTTACATCCAGTGTTCATCATATTACCTCATTTGTTTTAGAAAATTGTAAAACACATACATTTTATCAACGAATTCAATATAACCAAATTTTAGACCCTGAGGAATTGTCCATCAGAATATCATCACATTATTTCATGTGTTCATGCAGTTACATCCATTGTTCATCGTATTACCTCATATGTTTCAGAAAATTTAAAAGACCTACACTATCCCAACAAATTGCATATAACCAAATTTCAGACTTTGTGGAATTATCTATCAGAATATCATCGCGTTACTTCATGTATTCATGCAGTTACATCCAGTGTTCATCATATTACCTAATATGTTTCAGAAAATTATAAAACGCCAACATTTTCTTCACAACCTGCATATAACTAAATTCCATATCTGGCAAATAAAATTTCACAATATAAGAACATTACTTCACGTGTTCATGCAATTACTTCATGCGTTTAACTGTACATGCAAAATCAAAACCAAACATGGATGTAAACTAGTTCAATTTTCAGATTGAACATAATCGTTGCTTTCTCCTTCATACAAAACAATTCATTGCCTTGAATTGCTTCATCTTCCATAGTTTATAACAGCACCTTAGATCGTAGATTTCAAGCGTTAAAACTAAGATTTTAAACTGTAAAACTAAGATTTTAAACTGTAAAACTAAGATTTTATATCGCAGATCTCACCTTCGCAGATGTAGAAGCTTTCTTTGATGTTTCCGTTGCAAAGTTTCATCGCTTAATTTGATTTCGGCTCAAATTCGAAGCAAATTCGACATAATTCCGTCGCAAAATCCGATTTCTGTCGCAAAATTACAGATATGATTTTGGAGCTTGATCACGAGCTTCAACCAGATATTTGATCGGCGATTGCGGCGCTTGATTCCAGTGACCGTAGATTTGAATTCAGATTGAGTTTGAGGAGTGAGCAAATTCCTTGATTTTTGCGAGGAAAGAAAATCTAGTAGTTATTTTGGGAGGAGAGAGAAATTTGGGTTTGACTCATTTTTGTTATAAACCGTTTTGACCCATTTTTTCAGCCTATTTTCCTATTTTGCAGCCTGGTCCTTATTTTTCAGCTTCCTTCCTATTTATTACAGTCTGGTCCCTGGTCTCACTATTTGCTATGGTGAGACAGTTTCACAGAAGTCTTTCTCTTGAAAATTTATTATGCAACGTGCTCTAGTTATAAGTTTATGACCCGATTAATGCAACCAAATTTTTTATCTTGATTTATTTTAATTTTTAGTTTAAAATTTGGTATTTTCATAACTTATGGAATGACCGTCTTTCAAGAGACATACTCTTCTTATTGAAGGTAAAAAAAAAAAAAACTCTCCTTTCCATTCTAAATCCAGCAGGCTCTATGTTAACAATTATATTTATGGCCGTACCGGCATATAGAGTACTCATGATATTATTTAAACTTAATTTCGGGGTTAACAATTCATTTTGTTTTATTGTTTTGGTCTGTCACCCACTAAGCATTACATACTTTATTGTGTTAGAATCCCAAGTTATCATCGACAAGTGTTGCATAGATGTTATCCTCCGGCTAATCACATGTACTTGAATTTTTCAAAAAGAAAAAATAATAATCAAACAATATATTATTCAAAATCGAGGTTAATTAAATAATTATAAGAATTTTATAAAACTCGACATTACTTTTAATGTGTTTCAGAACACATTGTCTTGCTTTAGAAACTCTATAACACATTAGGTTAATTTCATTTTTCATTCAAAACGCATCTTCCACTCTGTCTCTTCTGTTAAATTATAGTTTTTCAGCCATTCTATTACGAGTGCATGTCGTTTATCAATCATTTGTTAAGCGGTGGGGATGGGCAGGGGTGGAACTATCATGGCGTGTGGTAGGGCTGATTCCGGCGCTATGGTAGTAGTAGTCAATTGCACTTCCCGGCAATTCAGAATTTGTGAGCTGCGCTTTTCCGGCTTAATCTCTGTTTTTCCGGCCACTGGGAGTCGGAGAAGAAGGCCTCTGACGGCCTTTTTTTTGCCCATATTTTATCAAAATAACGTCGTTTTAGTTCAAGTCCAACGATGTCGTTTTGATTAGTACTGAAGAAAAAAATTCAAAATTTAATTCTTTGGATTAGGCCAAAAACGCAGGAGCAGAAATTTTCACTCCCAAAAATGCAGGAGCAGTGCCTCCACTGGCCTCCAGCTCTGCTCCAGGCCTCCAGGTCCAGCCTCCACCTCCGGGAGCCGCCGCCGTCCTGCCACCGGCTGGAGACTCCAGGTTGATCAGCCCCACCTGAAAAATAATCCTGGTTCCGCCACTGGGGATGAGATTTAGGAGCGTTCACGTTAGAATAAGTCAAATAGATGATTGGATTGGATTTAATTTATGTTTGTCCTGATGAATATGTTAGAGTTATTTTAGTTATAGTCTATCTCTTTGTACTCTAGTAATAACAGATTCACCGCGGGAAATCATTCCTTCATGGTATTAGAGCTCAAGGTTGGCCCGTTACCCCCTTTCTGTCCATGTTTGCGCGACGATTCATACCGCTGCACGTGAGGGAGCGTGCTAGAGTTAGAGTCTCACATTGTTAGTTGACAGTCATATAACCCAATATATAAGACCATGGGTTGCCCCTACATAGTATCAATTGCTTTTATGATAGGATCCACGATTCTAATAGTTCACTTATATATTTTTCTAATAAATTAGGGGATACACTTTGTTTTTAATTATTAAACTAATTCAAAATCCTCGCTTTTAATCATTATACTAATATTTTCAAGATTTTACTTGGCAAACTTTCATTTAAAAAAAAACAAATTGATGTTTTCACTTTTCTTTGCACATGCAAACACCATTAGTCCATTAAAAATGTAGAAAATGAGACTGATCCATGTTCTGCCGCTAATCATGAGATTCAATTAGTCACCATATATACATAACAACGATCAAAATGGGTAACGTGCAAGCTACGGTATTGCGTTGACTACATGAAACACGTGTTGTCATAAACTGAAATAAGAAGAGAATATTAATGGCTTCAAGAAACATTTATTGGGGTAGGAATTGTTATTAACAAAAAAATAAAATTGTACGGTAGTTATAATTTTTTTAACCATTGTCTATTTCAAAATTGGAACATATGACGATAGAAGGCTCTGATACTTCGCTAGACGATAGATGGTGAATAATCATCGTCTAATGTAATATGATCACTAACCTGTTGATTAATGGGGGATTTAGGGTGGGGTTTGTGCCACCACTAAGAAAATGGTATCAGAGCCAAGTGCCTTAATTTTTTAATCCCCATTGAGTGTTAGATATATTATAAATTGATCTGTAAACTATACTTGCAGACTTGTGAGTCTAGTCCAGTGCCACTGTGCTTTCAGCTTTTAGTTCATACCTGTAATTCGTTTTGGTTTAGCCCGTTTAAGAGAGGGAGTCTCGTCAAGGGTGGTCCACGTATGGTATGAAACTAGTGGTATTTGGTTAGATAAACGTGATTTGCGTGATATAGCAAACTTATCAATTCATAATAGATTTAACATGGGAGAAAGGATTAAAAGATTTTTGTTCGGAAGCTCCAGTACTATGAGTACAGGATCCATGTCTTCTTCAAATATTTTACAAAGTCATGAAATTCAACAAATTTTACCAAATAAGACATTAAAATCAATATACCAACAAGGAATACTAGAATTTAACAAATCATATTCCATCAAAATTCATGAAGAAATATTACCAATGAACCAAGAAGTACAATCAATTAGATTATTATCATCACAAGCCATTAGAAAATATAAAGAACAAAATTTTAAGTTTTTACATTTTGGTTTAGTTCAAATAGCATTACATCCCTTAGTCAGATTAGGAATTGATACACCAATATTCATGGCATTAAGAGATGATAGACTAATCAGATACAAAGATTCGATATTAGCAATGGTTCAAACTAATATATGTAATGGAACTATAAGATTTGAATGTATTCCAAACTATTCAGTTAGTTTAACCGACCCTCATATAATGGATTCTTTAAAATTAGATATACAATTAATACAAGATAGAATAGTCAACGATACAGAACATTTTGTACTAATCTATAGAGTTTATTTTAAACTGATGCAATCCATGATTCCAACAGCATTAAAATTAATCCCAACTGAAAAAGATGAGTCAGTTTATGTTACAACAAATTCTAATAATATTTCAATAGAAACACCTAAGTTATTAAAATGGAATGAAATAACTATTCCCATAGAAATATTAGCAGAAAGGCCCATAGGAATTCAAAGAAATATAAGAATAACTGAGCCTTCTGAGATAGAAGAGCAAAATGATGGAAAGATATTAATAACATTTAATAAATCTATGTCTGGTAGGTTTCATTCAGGACAATCATCTAGATATGCAAATATGGATAATAATTTAATTCATAGACATAGACATTCAACCTCAGATATTCCAAATCAATTTAGTGACACAAGGGTTAGATATTCTGCCCCCTTACCAGAAATAATTCCTGATACAAATTCATCCCTAGATTCTCCAACATATAGCCAAATGAGACAACCAGAAATTAATATGATGAATAATGTTAGTAAATTTGAAATAAATAAAGCATATTTAAATGAAGATTATTATAGTCAAGAAAATGTTAAGAATAGACTATGGTTTGAAAAATTAAATTTAGAAACCAGAGAACATATTAGACAAGAATTCTATGATGAATTAACAGATAAAAAGATTAGACAAATGAAGTTTTTCATGTGGTTAGGATATTATTTAAAGAAAAAACAAATAATCAAAAAAGATGATTTCACAGAAATTCCAGTAATAAATGTACAGTCCAATAAAAATGGAAATTGCCAAATGATACAGTAGTCAGCTCTATTCATCCACCACTCCAATCAGTTCATATTGTTACAGAAGAAACTACAATAATTGTTTCTCCATTTAAGTCAGGTAGACCAGACAAGGATACATACATAGTAAATCTAGCAGATGTTAAAAAAATTTATCAACAAAATAATTATTCCAATCAGTTATTACATACTGTGGCTAATCAGGTTGATTTTATTTCAACAAAATTAGATAATAAAGCAACTAATAAAAAGGAAGTATTTCAAAATCCATTTTCAAAACCCCATTTTCAAGCATCCCCATTTTCAAAAAAGATGGAAGAATCATTATCTTTAAGACCAAATGATAAACCAAGTAGTTCTTCAACAAAACAAATAGGAGTTATATCAGAAACAAATCCAATAGATATAGAAGATTCGAATAGTTCTTATTCAGGAGATTCTAACACAGAATCAGAAAATGATATTTCAGAAAAAGAAAATGATTTTGAAAACCAAATAAATGCAATAGAACAACATTTTCAAGAACCAATACAAGAAAATCCAGATATGAGAATTAATAAATTAAAATACAATTGGAAAAATAGTAACACAAAACCTTACTATTCAAAACCAACTCCACCAGATCTTCAATATGAAGAACATTTACATTCATTTAAAAGTTATGATGGTGCATCGATATATCAATGGAATATTGATGGATTATCAGAATACCAAATTTTAGGTTTATTACAAGAAATGGGAATGGCAAGAATAGCTTATAAAGCTTCTATGGCTTCAACAGAACAACAAATAGTAATGTTATTAGTTTCAGGATTTACAGGACAATTAAAAGGTTGGTGGGATGAATATCTAATATTAGAACAAAAACAAGCAATTTTAAATCATGAAACGGAAGAAGCACAAGGTGAAGAACCTAATATTCAATATGTTATGGTTCCAGATGGTTCCACATTCTTATTATATACTATATCAATGTATTTTGTAGGAAATCCAGCAGAAGCATTAGAAAGTTCAAAGATATGTTTAACAAATTTAAGATGTCCAACTTTAACTGATTTCAAATGGTATAAAGATGTATTTTTAACTCAAGTTTTTAGAAGATCATATTCAAATGCACCGTTTTGGAAAGAAAAATTCATAACAGGATTACCAAATTTATTTTCACAAAGAATATTAACTAATTTAAGCAAAACATTAGGAACAGAAAAGATAAATTATAATGATTTAACTTTTGGTCAAATATTTGCTTTTGTAAAGAAAGAAGCTTTAGCATTATGTCAAGATTTAAAAATCCAACATAAATATGGTTCAGAGAGAAAGGAAATGGGATCCTTTTGCCAACAATTTGGTATAACAGGACTCAAACCACCTTCTTCTCAAATAAAAAAATATAGAAAACATAAAACTGAACATAGGAAAAAGAAAAATTATAGGTCATATGATAAGAATAAAGATAAACAACCCTTTTATTCAAAAGAGCATAAGAAGCATAGGTCCAAAAAGAAAAAAGATTACAAAAATATTCAATGTTATAAATGTAAGAAGTTCGGTCATACAACAAATGTATGTAAGACAGAAACTAAAATAAATGCATTAGAGGACATAGAATTAAGAAATAAACTGTTAGCTATTTTAATTGATTCAGATAAAGAACAGTCAGAATATGAAACAGATTCAGATTACTCAAGTGATTATAATAGTGAATGTCAATGTAATATTCCATCTATTAATATGTTAAACAATACACATAGTAAGAAAAAAGAATTATTAGAAATAATAGAAAAATTAGGAGATTCTGAAAATAGGACTGAATATATTCAGAAATTAAGGAATTTAGTAACAGAAGAAAATAAACCTAGAATAACAGAAGCATTCAGTTTAGGACAAACTATTAAAAGATTTTCAGAATTAGATAAAAACAAATCAATTATCACTTCAACAGATAACCAAGATCTAAGAAAAGAAATTTCTTTATTAAAAAATGAAATTAGACATATTAAGGCAGAATTAAATGAGTTGAAAGAAAAAGATTTAGAACTAGAACTGAAATTAATAGCATTAGACACACCTAGTAGTTCTGGTGTTATTATTTCAAAGGATACTCCAAATGATCAACAATTTTTTGGTGTTATTAATAAAATTAATATGGAAAAATTGTATTCCTTAGTTACTATAGGAGTTCAAGACTTTAGCATTACTGTAGTAGCATTGATTGACAGTGGAGCAGATCAATCATGCATTAGGTCAGGATTAATTCCAAGTAAATATTTAGTAAAGACTAATGAACAACTAGCAGCAGCAAATGATACTCCTATGATTATTAGAAAAAAATTATCTAATGGGTACATAAGGAATAATGATTATTGTATTAAACATTCATTCTTAATACTAGAAAATGCATCATATGATGCAGTATTAGGAAACCCATTTTTATATCAAATAACCCCTTTTAAGAAAACTCAAAAAGGAATTAGTACCAAGATATTAGGTAAAAAATTATTGTTTTCTTTTATGAATCCACCTAGTCAAATTGAATTAAATCTATTATAGACCAATTCAATATATAAAAAGATATGTATGATAAATAGGAAACAAAAAGATATTTCATTTTTAAAAGAAGAATTAAGTTATTCCCAGATTGAAGAACAATTAGAACATAAAGATGTAAAAGAAAAAAATAAAGGCATTAGAACAAAGATTCCAAAGACAAATTTGCTCAAACCATCCTAATGCATTTTGGGATAGAAAGAAACATATAGTGTCATTACCATACGAAAAAGATTTTAATGAACAAAATATTCCAACCAAGGCAAGGCCTATCCAAATGAATGCAGAACTGTTAGAATTATGTAAACAAGAAATTCAAGATCATTTAGATAAAAAATTAATTAGAAAGAGTAAATCTCCTTGGAGTTGCTCAGCTTTTTATGTTAATAAAAATGCAGAAAAGGAACGAGGTGTTCCTAGATTAGTTATTAATTATAAACCATTAAATAAAGTATTACAATGGATTAGATATCCAATTCCAAATAAAAGAGATTTGATTAATAGATTATCTAATGCAAAAGTATTTTCAAAATTTGATCTAAAGTCAGGATATTGGCAAATTCAAATAGATGAAAAAGATAAGTACAAAACGGCATTTGTTGTTCCATTTGGTCAATATGAATGGAATGTCATGCCATTTGGATTAAAAAATGCTCCATCAGAATTTCAAAAAATAATGAATGATATTTTTAATCCTTATTCCACATTTGTAATAGTTTATATTGATGATGTGCTAGTCTATTCCAATACAATTGATAACCATTTCAAACATTTATATATTTTGTTAAAAGTAATGACAACAAATGGTTTAGTAATTTCTGAACCAAAGATGAAATTATTCCAAACAAAAATTAGATTTCTTGGGTTCAATATACATTTAGGAACAATTAGACCTATCCAGAGGTCTATAGAATTTGCAGACAAATTTCCAGATGAAATAAAAGATAAAAATCAATTACAAAGATTTTTAGGATGTGTTAATTATATATCAGATTTCTTCCCCAACATTAAAATTATATGCAAGCAATTATATGAAAGATTAAAAACAAATCCTCCTATGTGGACAGAAGAACATACAAATTTGGTAAAAGACATTAAGATAAAAGCAAAATCATTACCATGTTTAGGAATTCCCCATCCAGATGCTTCTATGATAATAGAAACTGATGCATCAGATATAGGATATGGAGGAATTCTAAAACAAAAACATTCAGATAAAATATCAATAGTAAGATATCATTCAGGATTTTGGAATAAAACACAAAAGAATTACTCAACAATTAAAAAAGAAGTTTTGAGCATCGTTTTATGCATCTCCAAATTTCAAGATGATTTATACAACAAACAATTTTTATTAAACATTGATTGCAAATTTGCAAAAGATATTTTACAAAAAGATGTTAAAAATTTGGTTTCAAAACAGATTTTTGCCAGATGGCAAGCAATTTTATCAGTTTTTGATTTTGATATTCAATTTATCAAAGGGAAAGATAATTCACTTCTAGATTTTCTGACAAGAGAATTTCTTACAGGACATCATGAGTAATACCTCATCCAGTTCATCTACAGCAAGAAGAAGCTTTGATTATGCAAATCCCAGGCCACTTACTCCAACAGTTACTCCTCAACTCCAAGCCCAGGACTTTCCCACTTTAACCTACTCCAATGTGGCCCAAACACCTCATTCTCGATTAATCCAAGAACCAAATCCTCCAATGACCTCCAACTTTACTCCACTAAAAAGAGCTCATACTCCACTTCCTAATTTACAACCATCCAAACCTGTGACTACATATTTTGATAAGCCAAACCCAGAACATATTCTAACCACTCATTTTACTTCCAAACCAGGTATTCCTCAACTAAAGATTTTTGTGTCCAATTTATTCTTACCATCATCTTTATGGATGACAGCAGAAACTCAAAAAACCCAACAATATTATGAGCTCATATTAGTAGATACCCAGTCCATCGACATCCACCATATACCAAACAGACAGTATTCAGATAGAATAGAATATTCAAAAGTTTATATAAAACAAATCCTCAGTCCTCAACATTTCCCTAATCGCCACTCCATTACTCCTTTCTCAGTAGAATATTTTCCAAATGGCTTCAACTATTTTGATTATATCGAAGCGTGGT
Organism: Rubia yunnanensis; assembly: GCA_037428765.1. Classification (NCBI taxonomy): domain Eukaryota; kingdom Viridiplantae; phylum Streptophyta; class Magnoliopsida; order Gentianales; family Rubiaceae; genus Rubia; species Rubia yunnanensis. The sequence goes on along the minus strand of CM075063.1, from coordinate 672,640 downwards.
ATAAAACTTTCTATCTTAGATCGTTTGACCACTCTTGGTTCATAAATTTTCAGAGTAATTTCAATGGTCACATTCCAGAATGGTTTTATGACTGGTGGTTCAAATTTGGACCATCCTCAGATATCTATCCAAAGCCAATTCTAGATGCTTTCCAAACCTTCCAAAACCTTAGTCAACAAACACAATTAAGCCAGTCCAGACCCTACGAAAGATTAATCCTATTTCACTCCATATTCAGAGTTCCATGGATTTTTGCATGGAGCTTTCAAATAATGCCAGTCTACACTTCCATTCCACTTTTTTCTTTAGTTAGACAATATAGAATCAAATGGTGGGCTACCTATAACCCAGAATTCTGCTCCAACAAAGCCATAACTCATTATTTCGAGACAGGCCATAAACTCAAAATTGCTTTCCAACCAACTACTCCTCAAACCACTATTGCTCCAATTGCTAAACCAACCCCAAGAAAAGCCATATATACTCCAATGGATCCCTTACTATGTCCATCTACCTCCACTGTTCCAAACACTCAAATCCCAAAGAAAGAAATAGATGAAGAAATACAGAAGGCTCTTGAATTCTACAGAACCTTTGCCAGTCAACAACAGGCTATTAAGGAGGAACCAGATGATCAGATTTATCTCCAAGACAGCCAAGATCCTTTTGATATGTAAAATAAAGTCCAATAAATAAAATAAATAGTCCAATATTGAAATTAAATCAGCAAAGAAGAATCCCAGATGTAAGCAATGACGTATTCAAGAGACAAGGTGGATCCCAGCTTCCACCATCCAAAGTCAAAAACAGCCAATGTGACGCAAGCAATGACGATTCCAGTATGCAGCCAAAATTCAAAGCAGAAGACACAAGTTAATGGTAGGATCCACAGGCCATTAATTCAATCGGAAAAGTGACAAAGGAAAATGGGTGGGTCCCAGCTCCCACTCAACAAAGAAAAGAACGAACCAGATTCAATCAAGAAGATCCAACAGCCAAGATGAATGGATTTCAAATTCGGATCCCAACTTTGTAATAGATTAGAACTCAATTCCTTCCTATAAGTACTAGATTTCATTTCATTTGTAAGGCACGCTGAAATCAGCCCCTCTTAAGTACTCTCTCTTGTACGTTCTCTCCAATCTCTTTTGATCGTTCATACATCAGAAGTTTTCCAATAACAAAGCCTAATGCTTATTTCATAACTTGTTCTTATTTATTTTACTGCTTTGATAAATGTTTCTGCAGTTACTATTTGACATTCACTGGTTATCTTAATATAAATATTTTACTATTCATGCTACTATTCATACTATCTATAATTCATACTCCTCATACTTGCAGCTTTTAATATATATATATATATATATATATATAATACAAAGTTTGAGCAATGGCTACTTTCAACATATCAGATTTCCACCCTTTTTTCCTGCAAGTATTGATCAACCAGCTTCTCTCCTTGTCCCATCTTTCCATCCTTCTATCCACCTGCATCCACTCCAGAATTTTCAACCAAACAGCTCCAGTTCTAACACATTCAAAAAATAGGTGTTATACCTTTATCAATCCCAAACTTTTTTAATCCATCCTTGGTGGCTAATCTACTTTGACACCCTAGCCAAAGAGTAAAAGTTGCTCGTGGCCTAGCCAAGTTTCGCCATGTTAAGCAGCCCCCCCACCCCCCACCCCCCCCAACCCAAATCTCTGCATACATTCTCTTCATTCTGAATTTTTCTTCATTATCAGCTTCTTCCATTCATATATGTTCTGCACTTGCTGCCTATTTTTCACAACTTTCTTCATCAACCAAGATAACTTTTGTGGGAATTTAGCTATCATTAAATCCTCCTCCTTTTTGTAATAAGCATGTACCCACCTCACCCATAATCTGTCAGTTTTTTTGCTCAAGTTTCACAGCAATTTCACTATAGTAACCTGATTCCAATCCAGCAAAGCTATAAGATTCTAGCCTCCAGCTATTCTAGGTGTACATATCTTCTTCCAAGCCACCAGAGCTTTCTTTGAGATTTCTTCATTTCCACACCACAAGGAAGACCTGCATAATGCTTCAACATGCTTCAAAACTTTCTTTGGGAGGGGAAAATATTGCATCCAGTAATTAGCTATAGCAAAGATAACACCTTTTATGAGTTGTAATGTCCCTGCATAGCTTAATAACCTGGAGCTCCAATGGTTAATTCTTGAAACCATTCTATCAATCAATGGTTGGCAAGTGTGGATTGTCAATCCCTTGTTGTCCCGTGGCACACCAAGGTATTTAAATGGCGAATTCCCTTCTTGATATCCAGTGACCCTCTGAATTTCCTCTTTCCGTGCCTGCTCTAACCCTCCATAATAAGCTTTGCACTTTCCTGGGTTTACACTCAACCCAGTGGACCTCGTGAACTTCAGAAATGCATCCATCATCACCTGCACATACTCATAATTCCCTTTTGAAAACAGCAACAAGTCACAAGCAAAGATGAGGCCAACTATATTCAGTTTTCCGCACTTTTCATAATGCTGAAACCTTTTGTTGTTCTTCAACTCCTTCTGATATCTATTTAGATATTCTATCACCATCAAAAATAAAAGAGGAGACAACGGGTCACCTTGTCTTAATCCTCTTTTAGCCAAAAGGAAATCAGATACCTCTCCATTAATCAAATATTTGTAAGACACAGATTTAACACATATCATAACCCATTCTACAAATTTCCAAAGGACTCCCAACTCCTTTAAAATGCTCTCCAAAGCTGGCCATTCCACTGTATCATAAGCCTTTTGCGAATCCATTTGTAACATGCATCTCGGTCCCCCTCCCTTTCTGTTATAGCCCCCTACTAATTCATAAGCCAAGAGTATGTGATCATGTATACTCCTTCCCGGAACAAAGGCAGCCTGACCCTCACTAACCACCTCTTGAATTACCTTACAAAGCCTAGTAGTTAGGATCTCAGAGATGATTTTATAAATGGTAGTAGAACACAATATAGGCCTGTAATCTTTAACTTTCCCAGCCTTCTGTCCTTTTGGGATCAAAGTAACCACAATACTGTTTGCAGCCTTATACAACTTTCCTTTCTCAAAAATTTCCTTTACTGCTTTCATTGTTTCATATTTCACCACTCCCCGGAATTTTTTGAAAAACTTCGAGTTAAACCCATCCAATCTAGGGGCTTTGTTATCCCCAATTCCTTTCAAAGCCATTTCTATCTCTTCCTCCTGTATAGGCCTAACCATTGGTTCACAACCAAAATGACTTACTGTTCTTCCTTTCCTCATCACATTTATATTAATTCCCTCTAGTTTATCAGCACTAGTTTCCACCAATCTCCCATAAAACTCCAGGACAACAACAGTCATGCCTTTCTGACCAGAGATCCTTGCTTCATCCTCTAGTTCCAATGTTTTGATTTATGCCTGACTACTTTTTGCCTTTACAGTGGCATGAAAATAGGCATTATTGTTATCTCCCAGCCTCAACCAATCAATCTTAGCCCTCTGTCTTGCCAATTGCTCGTCTATTTCATTCCACTTCATCAGCTCCTGATTAGAATTTAGCATGTCTTGTATTTTCTAGCATTACTTTTATCAGTACTCAGCTCCTGTTGTGCCTCATATAATTTTCTCTTGCAGTTTCTATCTTCTCTTTTATCCTCTCACATGTTTCATGCACTGCTTCAATTATGGCTATAATCTGATGAGTTTCTTCCACAACACATACATTGTTGATCCTTCTAATTTCTGTCCCCAGCTTCTTTCTACATCCATCTTCACTTCCTCACCATGCAGCATAAAATTCATACATTAAAAAGCTTAAAAGCTTGCTCTTCCTCACCTTGTGTTCCTCTAAGCAAATATTGATTAGGGCATGATCAGAGACTCCTGGCATAGTGTTTCCCATTGTCACATTTGGATAGGCCCGAAACCATGCAACATTCCCCAAGAACCTGTCAGTGCTTGAGTAGATTATATTTCCCACCTCATTGTTTAACCAAGTGAAAAATTCACCACTTGTCTCGCATTCAAATAGACCAATTTTGCCCATCATCTCCTCTAAATCACAAAACTCCTTCCTGTGCACTTCATTTCCTCCCATTCTATCTATAATGTCAGTACATTGTTAAATCCCCTAACAACATCCAAGGATCTTTTCCTTTATCAACTTCCCATACGTCACTGATTTTCTTCCATAACTTCTTCCTATCCTAAAGTTGATTTGAAGCATATATGGCAGTAATTTTATATAGAAAATCACCGTTCAAATTAAATACTCCCCCATGAATCATCTGCTCAGAAACCTTTTCCTCCTTTATTTAAACCTTGCTCAGATTCCACATAAGCCAAATTCTCCCATTAGGATGTTCCTTGTAGTTATCCACAAATCTCCAATTACTCCCAAATTTCCTCCTTATGCCCTTATGTTTATCTTTTTTTTTTTAACTCGAGCTTCTAATAGTACAACAACATCCAAATTTAAGCTCATGAGACAAGTGCTAATCTCCCCCTTCTTTGCTATTTTATTGAGCCCCTCACATTCCAACTTGCTGACATGAACCAGGATCTATGTAGGATCACTCCATATCCTCAGAGCCATGCTTACCTATTTCTTCAAAACACTCTCCTGTCTCTGCTTACCCATACTTCCGGTCTGTGTCTCCCCTTTCTGTGTCTCCAATTCCTTGCCTTGTTTCAGATTTTTTCCCTGATCAATTTCACCCATAATCACCTCTTTGCCCTTATTCTTATATGTTGCTTTTTGGCCTTCATTTTCCACATCTTCATTCTTATTTCTATCATCTTTCACCATCCATTTCTGAACCACTTTTTGTATGATTCTCTTCTCCCTGCAGAGATGCCCTCCCACTTGGAATTTATCACAAAAAGCTGGTCTCTATTCATACTCCACGTCCCGCTGAATCTTCTGTCCTTTAATATCATTAATCACCACATTCTCTAATAGTTTCTGTGTAATGTCAACCTCTACAAGGATTCTGGCATAAGACACTCTCAGTCCCGGCGGTGCTACACACTGATGCTCCGATACGCGATGGCGCCAACGGTGGCGCCGCCGCCCGCCGCCATGGCCAACCGGAGTTTCCTCTCCTTCACCGCTGGATCTTCTAGAACCAGTACTTTGTCGTTATCCTTAACGCCCGCCATGTGTAGATATTCGTTGTCTTCTCTTTCCTTTCCTCTGTAGAGCAATCTCTGTTCTTTTGGCTCCAAATTGGTAACCATTGACAGTATCATCTTCAGTTCCCCTGAAAATGAATTTATCAGAAAATCATTTTCAATACACTTTCACGGTAAAAGAAAAACTTTACTCAAATGCGTTACTAAAATTATTAGTGGCACTTTTATCAAATGCGTCACTAAAATATTGTGACGCATTAGATTATTGCGTGACGCTTTTAGATGCGATTCTATTTAGAAATATTATAAAATTTGGTGACGTGAATTGATGTAGTAATTCAGTTCAGTAACACGTAAAAGTGGAGCCTAAATTTTTTTTATCTTTTTTTAGTGTTTTAAACGAGACAGGGAAATTGATTGATTGTTACCAAATGTGGAGGTGGATTGAATGGAGATGGGGTGGCAGTTGGAGACGGTGGAGACTTTAAGGGTGATGATTTCATCGCCGCTGCTCGTGCCGCCGTCGCTGGTGCTGCCGGCGTCTTCGCAGTCCCGCCTCTGCACGAGCATGCCGCCGGGGCGGAGCTCCCATTTGATCTCGCCGCCGCCGATGCTGGCGGTGGGGCTCAGGCTCAGTGGCGGAACCAGGAAAAAATATGAGGGTAGGCTGAAATCGCACTGTACGTAAAAAATTTTTTTGTACAACTAAAAAACAAATGATCGATTAACATAATATAATAAGATAAGTACAATACAATAAGTCCTACAAATTCACTACTAAAAAAACTACATTCTAATGCTAGAAGCAGATTTAGGAAGTGGAGGCAATTTAATCCTACGAGGCTCCGAGCTTTGAAAACGTTGCATGATTGCTTCATTCTCAATCTTAACAAAAACCCCTTTCTCAACATAAACCCTCATAACATCATTCAACCATTCATCTCCTATTCTATTACGTAGATCAGTCTTGATTTTTTTCATAGCAGAAAAAACTCGTTCAACTGAAGCAGTTGCAACGGGTAGAACTAATGCCAACTGAATAAGACGATATAGCAATGGAAAGACGACATGGCTACGTGATTCAACCATATGCTGAGCAAAACGTCCTAGATCATTGATCACTGGCCAAGAAGCATTATTATGCCTCACATCACGAATGAAAGTGTTAAGTTCTTGCTCAAGTTGAAGACAATCAATTCAAGAGAAGTCATTCGGATATAGTTCACCAAGGCGAACCAACTTACCAACATCAAAGCTGGAAAATGAATCTCTCGGATCAAGGCATGCAATACAAGTGAGTAACTCCGAGCTTGCTTCAGAAAATCGATCATTCATTTCAACAATCATATTATCCACGGTCTAGAAAAAAAAAGAAAAAAACATCAACAAGATAAAAAATACATGTAAAATAGTCTAAAAAAATATATTAAAGTATATAAATTTTAAAGTTTACCTGAAGAAAAATGTCAATGCGATAAAAGTCACCATTGGTTTCCATCTGTCCACGACGTCTAGAACGGTGACGAATTTTCCGTTGATCTTCCATCTGGCATACTATGATCTCATGTTTCTTACAAAAGGTCTCGACTTTATTCAACAATACCTCAAAACCCCCAGCTCTAAATTCTGTCAGTTCAAGCTTCATTGTCTTCATCAAATGCACGGCTTGTACAATATTTTGATCTCTTTGTTGCAAGGCAAGAGACAACTGACTTGTAACTCCCAACAAATGTTTCATAAAAAACATACAAAATACAAATTCATAGCTCTCCATTCTATCCATCAAACCCTTTGCTTTAGAGGCATTTTCAGCTGAATTGCCATACTCACATATATTAAGAAGCACTTGATCAATGGAAGACCACATAACCTCGAAACGAAGAATAGTAGTGTAGTGTGATCCCCAACGGGTATCACCAGGCCGTCTCAAACTCATTTCCTGATTTTTGCCTCTTCCACTAACATTATCTCCTTTTTCCAGTGCCTCCGCAAGTCTATCATGTTCTAAACGATTAAGCATATCTTTTCTAACACAAGAACCCCCAACTAGATTCACGATGTCAACAAGATACGAAAAAAATTCACACACTGATAGAGTACTATTTGCAACACTAACAACAACCAATTGAAGTTGGTGAGAAAAGCAATGGATGTACCTTGCCGAAGAGTTTTCTTTCAACATCAAAGCTTTCAACCCATTAAACTCTCCTCGCATGTTTGAAGCCCCATCATATCCTTGCCCCCTACACCTTGACAACGACAATTTCTTATTTCCAATGAGTGTCTTGAGAGCAAGAAACAAAGTGGTAGACTTAGTATCATTCACATGCACAAGACTAAGAAAATGCTCAAGAACACATCCTTGTTTGTTGACATATCGCAAAACAACTCCCATTTGCTCTTTTATTGAACAATCTCTAGCCTCATCAACAAGAATAGAAAATACACCATCTCCAATGTCATCAATGATAGCATCACTTACCTCTTCGGCACAAGCATGTGAGAGTTGTTTTTGAATTAAGGGGGATGTCAACTTGTTATTTCCCGGAGCGTCATGCATTGCCTTAGCAATATCCTCACTTCGATCGCAATACCAATCAACCAATTCAAGAAAATTACCTTTGTTGAGAGAATCAATACTCTCGTCATGACCACGGAAAGCCAAACCTTGCTTTAACAAGAATCTTATCACATTCAAAATCCCACTCAAACGGATGCGGTATGCCTCTTCTACTTCACGCCCATGAACCTCCAAAAAATGTGGGATTCTTTGGTTTGGATTACTAAAGTCCGACAATTTCCCAACGGCAATATGATGCTTACCATTCACATGTTTTTGATGCTTCCTAAAAGAGTTTAGGGCATTCTTCCAAGTTTTCACCCCATCCACACTATAGTCATCATTACTTGTGGGATCCTTAAACAGATAGCAAGGAAAACAATATGCGGCATCATTTGACACACTATACTCCAACCAAGGAAGCATATCAAACCAATTCTTCTGAAACTTTCTATATTCGCTTGAATAAAATGTTTTGGGAAAATTATGGTTCCTAGGTTGACAAGGCCCTCTTTTCACATATTCACACCTCACATTATCTATAATAGAAGCATCGTACTCATTTATAGGTTTTCTTAAGGCGGGATCACTTATAACATCATTGGCACAAAATTGTAAACGAGATTGCTTACTACCACTACCACCCTCCTCATTATGCTTATCTTGGGTACCTTCATCACATTCAAGAACTCTCTTCTTCAAAGGTGGAAATCCTATACTCCGTTGCACTAAATTCTTCATAACCTATTAAACACCAAATTTAACTCATTATAAAATCTACAAGAGTATATGAATATTACAACATGAATACATGATAAAGCCTAAATTATTAATAAATCAAATCAACATGAATACATGATAAACCCTAAATTATTAATTCACAAAATTCCACAAATCACAATTCAAATGAAAATCACAATGAATTGAATAAAAACAAAAATCTCACAATCACAAATTCACAATGAATTTAAATAACCTCACAAATCACAATTCAAACAAAAATTACAATGAATTTAAATAACCTCACAATCACAATTCACAAATTCTTCAAAATCTCACAAATCACAATTCAAACGAAAATTAAAATGAATTGAATAAAAATAATATTGCATAACTAAAATCAAAATTGAAAAGGAATTGAACTAGAAACAATTAAATTCATGTTTTGAATCTTTCAATTTTAGTTCAAGAGTTTGAATTAAATTGAAATTGAAATTTGAATTTTTAAAATACCTAAATGGCGGTGTGGGTGGCCGGTGCACTGCCAGTGGTGGCGGACGGCGGCGGCGGGTGGCGGACGACTGGCGGCGGCGGCGGAGGCGCGGCGGTGGCGGCGAACTGAGAGGAGCCGAGAGGGAGACGGACTGGCTGGAGTGGCTGGGAGAGAGAGGGAGCTGAAGGCGGGAGGATTGGGTTTGGGAAAATTGGGACTTAGGCTTTGCCCTTTGCCTTTGGGTTTGGGCGTTGGGAATGGGCCGTTTGGCCCTTGTTTTTTTTAACTCACCCATATATCTGTAAAATAAAAAAAAACTTTTAATGAAACGACGTCGTTTGACGTCGTGATTTGGAAAAAAAAGGAAGCAGCAGCTTCTTCTTCTCCTGCGGACGGGCGGCGCGCCTACGCCGCCGTAGGCGGAAACCACCGCTCCGTCGGCCGGGAACAGTAGCTCCCGCCTGGCCGACGGAGCTCAGGGCAGGCGCGCGCCTGCCCCCGCCTATAGGTGGTTCCGCCTCTGACTCTCAGCTTACTGGCTGTACGCTCATCAGTAACATTAGGTTTGCAAATTGCACTACCTGTTTTACCCAGACTCTGTGCCCCCGATAAATGCAGAGGTAATTTGGGTAATTTAACCTAAATTGGAAGACTCCTCACCATATCTTTTTTCAGCTCCTTGCTATGTTTTTTCAGCTCCTTCCATTTCTGAAGAAACATGGACATGTTATGAATTGTATACAGCTCCTTGCTCTACACATTCTCCATATCACTCTTCGACTTAAACTTCAGGATGAAATAGCCCTATTTATTGTAAAAAATCTCAGGTAAACTAACAAATCCCCAGAACCCGATCATATAATTCTTAACAGCGTTCATCGAAGATCACCACCAATTACATACATGATTAGAGCATTCTCCTAGAATTTCATTCTGATTTAACATCACCTTCATCAATCTCTATTTCAACTTCACCATTAACGATTTTTGGGGCAATAAATTCGATTTGCATACCATTCTACTGTACTCGATTCCCTCTAATTACATCAACCCGCGCCCTGGAACAAAATTACTACTAACATCCTCAACAAATTCACCAATACTAACCTTCTGTGGTGTCTAAGCTAGGTCCATTATTGGTTCCTCCTCTACCTCCGGTTCGTTTTCAACCTCCATCTCCTCCATTTGACTGCTAGTGTTTTTTATCCATCTCACTCACAACACTTAACCTCTTTATTTGTGGAACCGCCGCCTTTTTTCATGGCCGATCACGCCCCCGAGTCATGGTCGCGATCTACACTCTCAGTACGTGTTTTTCACCCACAGTCAAGAGAGAGAAATCTTGTATTTTTCTAACCATCACTTTTAAGAGTCCGTCTCTTGAAAGACGGTCTTTCCATAAGTTATGGAAAGACCAAGGTTTAAAGTGTAAATTAGAAGAAATTAAGATAAAATTTTCGGGTTGCATGAACCGGGTTATAAATTTTATAACTACTACATGTTTCATACTAAAACTTTAATATTGCAATTAAGACCTTTTACCTTTTATTATTGTAATCAAACCCCGTCTTTCCATAAGCTTATGGAAAGATCGTCTTTCCCAAGACTTTGCCCACTTTTAATGCTTAATATATAGTTATATATATATATATATATATATATATATATATATATATATATATAGATAATTTGGTTGTACACGTGTCCCCAATTTCTATAGGCAAATTTTTCATCAACAACGTTAAGGTTTATTAGTTGTACAACTTTTCACTCTACCCATTTCAATCAACATCATAAATTTAAGACTTGTTAGTTTTTAATATTTATTAAAACCTATAAAAATTTTAATCTTCTTTCTTAATTATATTCTATTACAAGAATTGAATGATTTTATAAAATGTTTATAAATTAATAAAATTTGGAAAGTTATCCTTCCATGATTTCATCATCATATAACAGATTACTCACGTGACAACTTGCCTTAAGAGTCTGTTTACACCCTCTTTATTTTAATCAGATTTTTTTTTTGGATAAATTGCAAGAAAATTATTGATAGGAGGGATCTAGTTATACAATATATACTACTTAATATTGTACTGACCATGTGAATGGAATGAAATATTCATGTGAATGTCTTGTTGCATTCATAAAAAAAATCTTATTCAGTTGCTGGAACTGGAAAGAGTTATCAAACGTTAATAAATTATGAAAATATATTGAGATATATTTAAAAATTATATCAGATTATATTGTTTATAATGAGATTAAAGTTTCATTAATATATTTTTTATCTATATATATTTTTTTTTGTTTATTTCTATACTATTAATTGTTGTTAACATGTCCCCACTAAATAGATTTTCTAAATCCGGCACCGCGGTTGGGCTAGAACTGTCATTGAAAGTGTCATAGGATGGCTCCATTGTTTACTTTATGCACTTCTGAGGGCACTTGAGACATGTGTGTGGAGTTCACTAAAGTAGACAATTCTAGTTGAACCTCCGGATAAAGAACCTTTAAAAAACTTGCACTAAAAGCTACTAATTCAAGGAATTTCTTTGGGCAATTCCGAAGGAGAAACAAACGTCTGAAGGGCACTAAAGTAGACAACGGCAACTGAACCGCCATCTAAGGAACTCTACATAAATATGCACTAAATACTACTATTGTAAGGCACCTACCCGAAGCACCAACTTCGGAAGTACATTTCCAAAAGAGGAACCAACTTTGGAATTGGAGTCTGGTGTGAACTAAAATAAGTAATCGCAACAAAAGATTCCACATTTATAATGGAGTGCAACCGTTTTCCCTTTCATTCTTCCTTCTTTCATTCTTTTATTCTTTTTTCTTTCTTTCTTCCTTCTTCTTTCCCTCCTTCCTCACATCTAGCACTTCCTCATTTTCCTTTAAAATTCAAATCCTCGGCGACTAGAGTGCAAATCCGAAGAATCTGTGGTGATAAATTTTAACTATCATGGTATGCTTTCTTCTCTGTTTTGAATTTGTTATTGGTAAATCCACCTACACATTTATATGTTACTGTTCAAGGTGGATTGATGGTGGTTGTTTGAATGTCTATTATTATGAGTTTGATTGTAGGTAATTTTGATATGAGCATAATAGATGAGGGTGACGGTGGTTGTGTTGAAGATAAATGTCGTTCTGCATACATATGAAGAATAAGCCGATAAGGTCAATCTAAGTTTCTGATTTCAACAGAAGCAAAAAGGCCAATTTTTTTATTAACTTCCGAGTCCAGTTCTAACATTATAGCGATTGACTTTTTTTATTTACTGATAGAGGTTACCTGGTATTGTAGAACTGTGTCGATGGTCCCTGCTATGATTTTCCGACCTGCAGATGATCGATGGAGCTGCGATCATGGTGGTTCTGATTTTAGTGGTGGTGGTTCATTGGTGGTGCAACAGTTAATGTTCTCATAAGCGCATAACTAGATATTCAAATGAATTGAGTTTCATGCTCTATTGGACTTCAATACATTCAGTGATCGTGACTTGTAATTTAGTCTAAAGTAAAATTAATAATTGCTTGCAATTAATTTGGTTGAATGTATCTAATATTTTTTCAGGAAAAAATGTACAAGCTTAATTTTGTTGAGGCCCAACCATGATCCTTTGTCACTGGCTAAGGAAGCCCACACAAAAGCAGGGTTTATATCTTAAAGGCCACTTTTAGGAAAACAAGTCCACTTGTGGTTATTTATTATTCTTATTTATTTCTCCAAATCAATTCAATATTAGATCAACAAATTTAAGCTCAATATAAACATCATTTGACATTTTCTATGAAATTTTATTTAGTTATATTCCAAGCATCCCAATTATAAGTCATGGAAAGACCAATGTTTAAAGTGTAAATTAAAAAAAATGAAGATAAATTTTTTGGGTTGCATGAATCGGGTTATAAACTTTATAACGACTACATGTTTCATAATAAATTTTTAACAGTGCAACTAAGACCTTTTACTTTTATTATTTAATTAAACATCGTCTTCTATAAACCTATGAAAATACGGTCTTTTCCAAGACTTTGCCCCTAATTATAACTGCATGCTTTTATCGATCATAATTTTTAAGATATATTTAACTATTGATTAATTTTAGATACGTATTGTAATATTGTAATATTGTATAGAATATAAGATTTTATAAGTACACCATTTAACGACAATAGAAATATCTAATATTTCATATGATATTTTATAAAATTTACAGTAGATTTAAGTTAATGAAATCAGTGGTTGAAATTAATTTAGAAAGTAAAATGTAGAGTGATCGAAGGAAATTGAAAGAATTTTGTCAAAATAAAAAGTATATTAAATTTTTAAAAACAATAATAATTTTTTTTTTGGTATGCATAGAGAAACAAAGAAAATGCTAAGAAACTAATCTAATTCCTACCGTCGTTGCCAACCAACACATGACCAGATATGAGATATCACCCAATAGCAAGGCATCCATGTTCATGCCCATGTCAATTCTTAATTCTTTTTACTCACTTGTGTAAAAAATAAATGCGTGTTTTCATTGTTGGTACATGTGTACAATATATAAACAGTATTTACAGAGTCAATAAAAGAAAAAGATTCTATCAAGGTACAATAATATTGCAGAAAATATTCACAAAATATCTCTTACACTCCTCAAGTTGGAGCATGTGGATCTCGAATGCCCAACTTGCCAAGCAAAGTCTGAAATGTCTGTCGTCCTAATGCCTTCGTAAATAAATCTGCTGGCGGACTAGCACTACGGATATGATAAGTAACCACAACACCGGAGAGTATCAAATCACAAGCAAAATGACAATCAATCTCAACATGCTTCGTCCTGTCATGAAAAAATGGATTGGCTGCAATATGAACAACAGCCTGACTATTGCAGCACAATCACATTGGAGTAGGATGCGCCATTCCCAACGAATGAAGAAATGACTTGAGCCACAACAATTCACAACACGCGACTGCCATAGCCCGGTATTCTTCTTCAGCCGAAGAATGAGAAACAATGGGTTGTTTCTTCGTCTTCCAAGAAACTGGAGATTCACCAATCATAAAAAAATATCCAGTCAAAGATCTCCAAGTAATTGGGCAAACAGCCCAATCTGAATCACAAAATGTTGTAAGCTGAAGAGAACTCTTAGTCGATAGAAACAAACCTTGACCAGGATGACTCTTTAGGTAATGTAGAAGTCGCAAAGCTGCATGCCAATGCGCCAAACACGGTTTCTCCATGAACTGGGCCAAGGTATGAACTGAATAGCTAAGCTCAGAACGAGTGATGGTGAGATAAATGAGCTTCTCAACAAGTCTACGATACTGCGTCGAATCATCAAACAAAGGACCATCATCTCGCACCAAATTGTGATGTTGTTCCATGGAAAAATCTGTAGGCTTAGCTGCCAATAAACCAGTATCGGACAAAACATCCAAGGCATATTTCCACTGAGACAAAAACATTCCGTTAAGACGACGAGCGATCTCAATGCCTAAGAAATACTTCAGGGCATCAAGATCCTTCATATGAAAACAAGAGCACAAATACCTCTTGAACTCGGACATCAAAGCATGAGAGGAACCGACAATGATAAGATCATCAACGCAAACGAATACATAAAGAGAAACACCATCATTCAAGTAAGAAAACAAAGAGTAATCTGCCTTACTCTTAACAAACCCCAAGAGGCGAAGAGCAGCAGCGAGTTTAGCAAACCAATTCCGCGGAGTCTGGCGAAGATTATAAAGAGATTTGCGAAGCTTGCAAACCAACCTTGGCGCCAAAAGTGTCTAACTAGGAGGCTGACGCATGTACACCTCCTCCATAAGATCAATATGCAAAAATTCATTGTGAACATCCATCTGATGAAGATCCCAACCACGAATAGCAGCAACATCTAAGAAAAGATGAGTTGAACTCATCTTGGCAACAGGAGCAAATGTCTCAGCAAAGTCAGTCCCATCAATATGACGATTACCAAGTACAACCAAACGAGCCTTGTATCGCTCAATAGAACCATCAGACTTAAACTTAGTCCAACAAACCCACTTACAACCAATAGCCTTCTTTGCAGGAGGAAAAGGAGCAAGAACCCATTTATTATTTCGCTCGAGTGCATCAATCTCATCGGGCATAGCCGCACGTCAATGAGCATGGCGATAAGCATCAGAGAATGTAACCGGGCTAGCAACATCTGTCACTGCAGCCAAAAATCTAAAATGTGAAACCAAAAAATTACTACGAGAAACATAATCAGCAATAGGGTAAAACTTACCTGAGGACAGTGAATCAGCTGACGCGGAATCAGCGTAGAGGGGTTTTATGGAGTGAGTAGCAGTGCAGATGTAGTATATAAATTTAGCTAGAGGCTGACGAAGATGAGTGCTGGGAGAACAAATGGCAGATGGAACTGCTGGTGGTAAGACGGGCTCGACAGAAGGTGACCGTGCGGCAGGCTCGGAAGGAGGTGGCCATGCATCGGGCTTAGTAGGAAGCAGACACGCAATGGGCGCGACAAGAGGCAAATGCGCTGGAGGTGCTTCCACAGGCTGGAGCTCATGACGAGCTGGCGCTGGCTGGGCAGCTACGGACGGCCGCAACTGGAGGCGCGTGGTGGAGAGCCGACAACGGGTAGCCGCGGCTGGAGAAGTGCCTGCAATGGAGGGGCGGCCACAGTGGGCCACGGCTAGAACTCAACACGAGCTGGCCATAGAGCGGTCCCGGATGCCTGCAGGCCTTGCGTCATGTCGACCGTAGGTTATGGTCGGACGGCCGCGGCAACGCTGGCGTTGGCCGACGCATCTCAGCAGTAAGCGATTGAAGCTCGGGATGAGCTGGCCTTGGCTGATCAGGACTGGGTAGCTCCACCGGGTCAAACGACTCAGGAATAGAGTCGTCAAATATGACAGGGGACAGAGATGGCAATAGATCAGAAGGTATTGTGTTCGCATGCACGGGTGCAAAAAGGAAGCAGTCTTCATAAAATATCACATCCCGGCTGTCAAACATAGTGCGAGACTCCAAGTCGTAAACACGCCAAGCTTTCTTGTCAATAGGGTAGCCAAGAAAAATACACTTTCGACTTTTGGATGCAAACTTATCATGCGGCCGTGGAAGCTAAGAGGCAAATCACAATGAATCGAACACGCGGAGATGGCCGTAATCTGGTTCATGACCATACAGAAAATGATGAGGCATTCGGACATCTAATACTAGTGTTGGCGTGCGATTGATGAGGTAAGTAGCTGTAAGAATGCATTCTCCCTACAAGTCGATAGGGAGATGAGCTAGAAAACGAAGAATATGAGCAACGTTAAGGATATGTATGTGCTTCCATTCCACACGCCCATCTTACTGTGGTGCGTAGACTGTGGAGGTCTCCAAAAAAACACCTTTCTCCAGAAAAAAATGATCTGAGGGGCAAGAATTTGATACCATTGTCTGCCTGAACCCACTGAATGGGACGGCGAAACTGTGTCTGAACAAACGCAAAGAACTCCTTCATATTCAATGGTACTTGAGACTTGAAAACTAATAAGTAAACCCAAACAGCTCGAGAAATCATCAACTATGGTCAAAAATAAAAATCCTCCACTGAAAGTGGGTGAACCATAAGGCCCCCAAATATCACCATGAATATATTAAAACAAAGTACTAGCCTTAGTAGAACAAACAGGAAAACTATTTCTAGACTATTTTACCCGATGACATACCGAGCAGGGAACCAATTTATTAAAATAACTATTATGTAAAGAAATAGCTAAGATAGAAGACAACACCAAGGAGGACGGATGCCCAAGACGTTGATGCCATAAAGCATACGAACACACTGAAATAGCAACAGACAAGGACGGCTGTGTAGACCTAGAAACTCCCAATCTTTGCAACCAATAAACCCCTTCTCGTTGTTCACTTGCGCAAATCATTGTCTTCGTGTTGATATACTGTAGTACATATAATTTTCTGGTAAGCAAAACTAGATATTTTAAAGCAGTAGTTAACTTGGCAAACGATAGTCAATTGCATCGTAATGCCTGAATAAAGAGAACATGAGTCACGACAATATCTCTAAAACAAAATTTTCCATGTTCAACAGCAGTTGAAATAGAACCATTAGGAAGAACAACATTAACATTTGTTGCATCATCAATATCATAAAGAATATCTCTGTCGCTGATCATATGATACGATGCACCGGCATCGAGAATCCACGGTAAAGCTGACTTACCTGTCATATTGTCAGAGGTATTTAATTTAGAGAACATATTTAAAGCCCTTGCTCCTTTGACAGTGCCGGGCCGAAGGCGGATCGATCGGAGTCCGAAACGATGGCGGTGGCAGCGCCGATAGGTGGAGCGGCGGCGGCCTCGACGAAAGCCTTAGCCTGGACATTAAGATGTTCAATCACAATCTGATTAAAAGGATCCATTGGACACGCGTGGCGACGACGCGTGAAGGCGGGATGAACAAATGTGGCGGCGGGTAGCAGCGGTGGCGCTTGCTGAGCTGGACGGCAGCGGCGGCGTTGGCTTCTCGGTGGCGGTGGACGGAGAAGTGATGGCGGCGGCGACGGTCTTGCGAGTAAGGATTTTTTTTATTTTTTTAGGGTTATGAGGATTTAGACTCTGATACCATGCAAAATATGAACGTGTGTTTTCAATGATGGTACAAGGGTACAATATATAGACAATCTTTACAGAGTCAATAAAGGAAAATAATTCTCTCTAAGATACAATAATATTGTAGAAGATATTCACAATATATCTCCTACAACTTGACACGATTGCTAAATTGCTATAAAAATAGGCAGTTTAAAATTGAATCCAACTTTTTTTTTAAAATCAATCATTCAACGATGCTGAGAAAAACGTCCAGCAATTATAAAGAGTGGAATTGACATTCAAACTAACTAGGCTCCAGCAATAACTGATTTATTGCAAGGAAATCTAAATTACATGTCAATTAGACTAACTGTCGGTACTATTATTATAGAGTAGCGATCCAATAAATTTGTAATATCGCCCTCAGAGATGTTAACTCGCTTCCCGCAAAAATCATGACCACTTGGTAGAGATGAGTGTACCATGCATCAATATCGCTATGCCAGCCAGGGATTTTCAACAACTGTAACACCACTTGATCCAAAACACGATCTATATTGTCCAAACTGGATACACCTTGAAAAACACATATCGAGAACAAGAATCCTTCGTCGGACAAAATACATCGACATGAACGATTAAATTGAGTGATCATGAACACAATAATTTAATCTATCGGGTCGAAGAACAATAACACTATATGGAGATAAATCCATACCTATGCAATAAGATGAACATTAAAAAATATATCAATTAAAAAAATATTGTTTCCTCATCTCTCTATGATCACGGGGAGATGGGAAAAAATTCAAGAAGAAAAAGTTTCCGAGAAAAGAAGAGATCGAGAAGGCGACACAGTAGGATTTGGTCTTAAAATTGAATCCAATTTAGTGAACAAAATTGATTTAAAATATAATAAATATAAGCATGTTATTATTATTTATAAAAATAAATTACTATGAACTAAATTAAAATAATTTTAAGTTAAGAAGATTATCAAAGTTTATCATATAATCTTACATGCATCTAATCAAATGGCCAGACATTATTTGTGTATAGAGAGAAAAAATTTCCTTTGTGTAATCAAAGAAACGTTTAGGGTTTACGATTCCATTTTGAGATTATCAAATAAGCTAAAAAACTAACACAACGATTAAAATGAAAGTATAAGCTAAAATTTTAAAAATTAAAATAATAAAATTTCACAAAGTAGTGTCAAAGAATATAAAGTGTTGAAAGTTTAATAAGTACGGGATTTTACATCAAAATATCTGATTTCAAGTTTAAAATACATGATTTTAGTGAGAAATTTTTTTTTTTTTAAAGTTAGTCGAAAGATCAAGTACTGGAATTAAAAACATAAAGCACTCTAATTTTTTTTATGGAGCAATAAAGTACTCTAATTAAAACATCACAGTTTGGCTAAGGTGAGCATTTAAACCTTCCTTCTCACCATAAGATTGGGTAAAGCCGTCTCACTCAAATTTGTACTCATTTAGAACTCCATCCCTCTGTAATATTTGTAAAAACTTTATTTAATTTTAGTTTCACTATGAGATGATTTGCATACAAAACTTTGTCAAAATATTAGTAACAAATATATTTGGATGCACTAAACTGATACATTACAAGTTTGGCAAAATATAAAGTTTTGGCAAAACTGATACATTACAAGTTTGGATGCACAAAACTGAACAGACTCCCAAACAGCGGTTGACCTGATATTCGGGGCTAAATACAACCACGGGTGTACCCCAGTGGTTGGAACATGGGTGGGAAAGCCAATAAATCCAGATTCGATCCTCGGCAGCGGCAGTGTAGGGAGTTCTTGCTTTGCAAGGCTCCCTTGTGCGCACCGAGGCAATGCCAAGCCCATGGGTCCTGGTGCTGGGCTACCGTAATTTACCTCTCATGTGATGGCGTGGGTGTGGGCTGGTATGGGCCGCTGAGTGCGAGCGGATGATCGCCTTTTGCCGATATTCGGGGCTAAATCTATTACTCCAAATATATGTAATTAAATTAATGATATTATGTTCCTGACGAGTAAGTTCATCTCTATTAAGGTTCTGAAAGTCGGTATGAAATTAATGATATTAGATTTCTTACAAGTAAGTTCATCTCTATTAAGTTCTGAAAGTCGGTATGAAATTAATGATATAAGGTTCCTTACAAGTAAGTTCATCTCTATTAAGGTTCTGAAAGTCGGTCGGCATCTTGTTCACAATGCCCATAATCTAGCATCTTGTATTATGAAATTTCTATCATAAAAGTTTCTATTTTCGATAAGAAAAACTAAGTATGATTTCCTAATTTAAAATTGTGATCTTCGATTCTAAGAGTCCTAAATTCAATTTTCCTTTTTTTTACTTTTAGAGAAACGTATTTTTATAACTTTACCTACTTGAAATAAGTGTTAATATAACCTTTCAATATTTGAAAGTGTCAATATAACCCTATCTAGTAAGTGAAAGTGCTAATATAGCCCTCTCCGGTAACTTTTAGCCGGAATTTTATAAAATTACATTTTTTTCCCTTCTGCAAAAAAAATAAAATACTAAAAAAAAGGAAATGATGTTATTACCCTTAAACTCATTAATACTCCAATATTGCCTGACCGCCACCGGACCATTGTAGGACCGCCTCCGGACCACCGCGAACCGCTGCCAGTCCACTGCTACAGCGCCGCCGTAATAGGTAGGGTTATATCAGCACATTATGAAAACTGGTAGGGTTAAATCAGCACATTCCTAAAATTTATAAGGTTATAACAACACATTAGTTTAAAAATGTAGGGTCATATCAGTACATACTGGAATATAGAGATTTTAATAATATTTCGTTTAGTTGTGTTTAGTCCGGAGTGATGATTGGATGAACTTTGGTGTTGAGTGTGATTGTTATTTTTTCGTGTTCTTCGACATAGGATTTTTAATGTTGATAAGTTTTGATATGAGGCTATAATATGTGATGATGGTGTTTAATATGAATGATGGTGTCATGATGTCAAATTTTATGGTGTATAAGATATTTTTATGATGTGATAATGGTGTATATGATGATGTGGTCGTCCGTTAAGGCCAATCGAGTACCACACACTTAATATTTATAATATGTGCTGATATAAACCTACAAACATTAGGAATGTGTTGATATAACCCTAAAATATTATGAATGTGCTGATATAACCCTACATGTTATGGCAGCGATCCGGTGGCGGTTCGATGGTGGTCCGACAAACTATGAGGGTAAAATTGCCCACCTAATTTCATATTTTGCCCAAAGGGTATTTTGGTCAATTTACATAGTCAACGCCAGAAAATTGATGGCAATGCCAGAAATGGGGTTTGATATTGACACTTTTATTAACTAGTTAGGGCTATTTTTGCACTAAAAATTATCATAGGGTTATATTGGCACTTACTCAAGTAGGTAGGGTTATATTGGCACTTATCCCTTATTTTTAATATTTCCAAAAACAACAATGAAGTAAATATAATGTTTTGAAACTTGGCTTAGTAATTTGAATATATTGTGAAATTTGGTTTTACCAAATTATCCTAATTATTACTACTATATTTCAACATAACCTATCTAACCAAGTATGCAATAAAGTAAAACATAAAGACATGAGACTTGGTTACTCAGTTCGGTGAAATCCACCTATATCTGTGAGGCCTAACCCAGTTCAGAATGAACCCACTAATAATAAAGATATAGTTCAAAGTACACCATACAAATATACTTATCTATCTAATTATGTTGTGTGAATTCTGCAAGCTCTCCTTGCTACCGATCCGCCTTGATCAGATTCCCCCTGACATCAAAACTACCCGATGCTGGATCTCCCCCCCCCCAACCCAAGGAATTAAGGTATGCGATTCTGAATTATAAGCAACAAGTTACGTATGTTGGAACATATATATGTTGGCTCTCGCGTACTCTCGGAAAGATAGAAAATCTCTGTGTGAATTTTTCAATTAAGTTTGTGAGTATAATGCAGTCGTGATGTCCCCTTTATAGTCCATGAGTAGATCGGAACTCTTCATGATTATCTCCATAAAATTCCTATTCCTTATCTGCATCTGAAGCATATCCAAATCCCATAAATAAAGGAATTTTCTTTATCTCAATATCTCCCATATATCTCATAAATCCAATTCTATATTTGTAGGGATTTTTCACAAACCCGCTATGCTTCTAACACCGTCTAAAATAATATTTTTGAATATACAATCTTCCATAAAATAATACCATGCATAAATCCTTTTAGACTGTGACTGCTGTAAGTATGTTCCATGTACCTGGAACGTTTTTCTTTTCCAAATTAATTCACAAACTGCCAATTAAATAATCAATGCAAACCACGTAACTTTACGCATAGTTCGTATCATTTTCTTGCCCTCCCATGTATAGTCGTCCTTCCATATGCAGGCATGCAGCACATGAAGTATATGAGAGAATCTGTCATCTTTGATAATTACATTTAGACTTCCAGTTAGAAAGATAGTTTTCACAAAATTTTATTTCAGCAGAATGGTTTCACTATTATAATTCTGAATCTGTTGTTATAATGAAATATTGAAAGTCTCATGAAAGGCGCTCTTTGCATAAGTTTATTGACAGTCCACAGGGGAATTTATCTTAAATATTGTAATTTTTTTTATAATTTAATAATTACATTTTATAAGTTAAAACAAGTAATAATATGTATTTGAAGGTGAAAATAAAAAAATTTATGATATAAAAAATATTTTAAAATTTTTAAAAAATTTATATATAATTTAACAAATGCAGTATATAATGTAAAAAATAATTAAATTATCTATAATTTTATGGATATACCGCGTATTTGAAGAAGAGCTACTCAATGAAATATATGATGATGGGCAAGGTTCAGGTTCGGTGGCATATGAAGTTCTTGGCTCGGGTCTCCATTTATTAAAAGAAACAAATATTGAAGGCCCTATCTTTATTCATAGTGTATTTAGAAAAATAATAATTCTAATATCCATATATACGCTTTCCGTCCCGGAATAATTGGTATTTTTTTTCGCCCGTCCCACATAAAATGACATATTTTAATCCTTAATCAAAATGGTAAAGATTATATTGTAAAATTCCTACAATATCCTCTTTAACTTCAATAACTCTTTGACTGGGTTCATTGTTTTTTCAAATATCCCTACTATTTCACAATTATTCTCTGTCACATCAGTTTGCATAACATACCCAGCCAAACGTGTAGATGCCAATTATTCTGGGACGGAGGGAGTGTAATTTTTCACAAAATATATAAAAGGATCCCATATTAAAAATACACTTAAAAAGTTAAAATATTTTAATTATGTATAACTCATTTTCTATAATTTATTGCATGATCCAAATATTTAAGACCGGCCCTGATAAGTTTAACTGATCTCAACAATCTAATAGCAAAATAAATAAAAAGTTTACAATAGTGAGTAATAATTTAAATTACAATAGAAAGTACTTTAGAAAAGAAAAGAAAACAAAAAGGTGGAGAACGTAATAATTTAAATTACAATAGTGAGTATCTACTATCTAGTCAACCACTGGGTGTAGTCCAGTGGCCAATGCTTTGGCACGCCACAGAGATATTCCAAGTTTGATTTTGATCTGGGGCAAATTTTTGGGGTTTAATTTTTAATTGCACAATATTAATATAGGAACCTTACTTTGTGTGAGAAATATGTGAGTCTCACCCACCTTTGTGTGAGACACAGGAGAGCCTCATCCCATTTGTGTGGGGCAACACAGTTTAATCTACCAGAGTACGACTATTTGATTCAAAAAAAAAAAACTATCTAGTCATAGTCTGTTTAGAAATGCTTGCATAAATTTATGAAGTAGTTAGAAATGCTCTTCCAGAATTGATGTACCAGCATAACAAATAGACAGAATTACCCGACTTTAATCTGAAACTGTCAATATAATTTGGTAAAATGAGAAACTGTTAAATTAACCCTAACTTCATGATGGATGTGCCAATCTAATTCTGAGCGATGCTGGCTTCAGTTGTCAATGGGAGATTCGGCCGGAATTAAGAAAATGATAATTATACCCCTGGATTAAAGGGATAAAATGAGAATTCAACTTATGGGAATAGGAGTATTTTTGTCATATGGTTAACACTCAAATTGATGAGTAATGACAGAATAGTTACAAAAAGGTTATAACTGCACATTTTATCATAAAGTTTGGTTATTTTGGCACTTTCTCGTTTTACAGGGTTATATTGGCACTTTCAGCCTAGAGTTAGAGTTAGAAGTGTAAAATTTTTACTTTTAATAAAAAAAAATTAGTTTAACATTTAGTTTTATTTATTTTATAAAATGTATCTATTTTTTTCACACGCATATATGTACTTATACATATATATATATATATATATATTATTTTTTTGAAATGTGTTTTTCCAAGTGAAAGTGAGTACTATTTGATGCCATTTTAATTTAAAATGATATACTCACTTTTTTAATGAAATGTACATTTTAAAATCCGGTTAGGTATGATCTTATTCACACTTGATTATTTTTTTTAAATAACACTTGATCCATTTTAATAATTTAAATAGTTAATTTTATAATATTTGCAGAGAAGAATTTAAAGATGATGCTCGCTAATATGATATAGTTTGAATTCCACTAAACTGACGTCCTAAACTTAATGATATTCAGCTTTCCACGAGTCATTTTCGAAGAACCTTCTGGTTACTACAGCTGCCTAATACTATCTTCGTCACAATAAAAATAATGCATTTATTTTTAACTGGCTTTAAGAATAGGTGTGGGCCCAGTCTGAAAGTTGTTCAAATTAAAAGGAATAATATGGAAATTTAACAACATATTATTTATTATTTTAGATAATTTTCAATGTATATCATTTTTATTGGGATGGACTAAAAAATTTTTATGTCATTTTTACTTGAATTGATGGAGCAAATTTAGTTTCTAATAATTTATCTACATAATATAGACAAACAAAACGAACCGGTCATTTGATGTTAATTTTTTAATTTTGATAGGATAATAATTGTACAACAGTCCGATTCTGTTTAGATATTGGATACTTTGACTTAATATTGGAAATTTCGCAAAAAAAATTTATTGGAAATTTGGAAGGAGATAGTGACACAGCTGCTGCGGAGATATGGCCGGTCATTCGTGATATAAATATTTTCAATATTAAATTAAATGTTAAAATTATTTTATACATTCATTAATTGCATTTGTATGTTATAATGATTCAAATAGATGAATGTAATGTATTTCCTCCGTTTCACTAATAGTGACATCATAAATTTAGGTGCTTGGATTTAGGTAAAAAAGACGAGTGAATGAAATTGAACGTAGAAAGTAAAAAGTAGAATGAGTGGATGAAATTGAAGGAATCTTGCCAAAAGTATAACGTGTGACAATATAAAAGAAACAACTCAAAAAAGAAAGTGTACCAATAATAAAGAGACAAACAGACGGAGTACACATTACATAAATCACGTAGTACAATAACATTTAAGCAATCAACGATGAATTTAGGTGGAAATTCAGCCCATCATATCCATATCTATGAGGTTGAAAAAGAAAATAAAGATATCACGCAATTGATGGAGCGACAAAGAAATAAGGATGGCAAAAATGTCATATACTTGGGATACCGTGAAAATGATATCCATAGAAATATCAATAAGCAGAATATTTGATAGTTATCTCCAACTAAGAACTTGAAATTTGGTTTTACCACTTTTTCTAATACTTACTAGTGTGTTTCAATATGATTAATTTAATCAAGTGTAAAATAACGTAAAATGTAAAAGACACACAACTTGGTTACGCAGTTCGGTGTAAATCGCCTACATCTGCGGGGCCTGGCCCAGTTCAGAATGAATCCACTAATTAGAAAAATACAGTACAGAGTACAGTTTACAAAATACTTATCTTTACTAACTATGACGTGTGGACTCTGCTAGCTCCCCTAGCTATCGATCTGCCTTGATCAGACTCCCTCTGACCTCGAACTCAGTCGACGCAAGATCTCCTCCTCCCGAGGAATTAAGGTATACGATTCTGAACTTAGTGCGGCAGGACAGTGTTGGAACACAGTATATTGGCTCTCGCAAGTTTCTTAAGATCTCAAAATCTGGGTGCAGATTTTGCTCCGTAAAATCGTTAGTTTTGCAGCCGTGTTTGTCCCATATTTATATCCACGAATCAGATCCGAATATCCATGATTATCTCCACAATATTCCTATTCCAAATCTGATTGTTGAAGCATATCCAAATCCCATAAATAAAGGGATTTACCTTATCGCAAACTCTCCCATATATTCGAATAAATCTTCTCCATATAAGTAGGGATTTTTCCATAAACCAAATATGTTTCACACGCCCAATATATATAGCCAAATACACAGATACCATAAATTCTAAAACACGTCAATGTTTCGGCTTGAATCCGTTAAACCCTATGGCGTGAAACCTGCTCCAGTTCTGCTCCAGCACCATGTTCCAACATGGTCTGTAGTTCACAAATACTTAACACAAAATTGCCAATTAAATAATTCCTTGACTTTACAATCTCCCCCTTTGGCATTTTTGTGGACCCATAATATTTTGGACTGCAATCACATAATCAACTACATTCAACGAGCAGAATACCAGAAAAATTCAAATAGTGAAAGCCGAAATCCAGAATGCCAGAAATCCAAAAATTATACAACCAAATTGAAAACCAAATATCCAGGATCCAAAATTACCCCCCCTGGGACCACACAGAGGCCAAAGAAACATCATCACAAAATCATAAAAAATGAAACATTGTCTTTAAAACTCCCCCTGAAATAATCAACCTTCCAGACTTGATTTTTCTTCTTCCAACCGTGCTTGCTCTGCTTGTAAGGCTGCAATTTGGATACCCAAAGCTCCTAGTCTGGCATTGACAACCAACAATCGAGCCTTTTGATCTACTGCTGCTGATGAAGAGGTTGAGCTTGAAGCTTTCCACGGAAGGTCATGCACATGTCTGAGTCCGAAAGTTTTCTTGTTCGGCCGCAGGAACTCAGTGTCAACTATCACGTCTGAGGCCTTCCCCTTCACTTTTCCACTTTTGGCTATCGCTGAGATCAGACATGGATATATTACTGCATCATTCACTTTAGGCGCTGTGGCCTGTCGAACCAGATGTTGCTGAATTAATAACCCGAGATTGATTTCCTGCTGTGTTCCAACACAGTAGAGCAGTTTGGCCATTTCCCTGGTCAATGCAGTAGTATTGCTAGATGGTAACCAGCAGTGAACAGCTATCTGATACAGCCCGAAGAATCTGGAGGTCAAGCATGATGCTTGCGAATATCCTACTGCCGGCCACTGTTTCTTATATCCTCCAAAAATCACAGCCAAAATTTCATCATCAATCATCTCCAAATCGTCCGGAAACACTCCCCCTATCTCCGGAGTTTTCAGCCCAAATAACATATTGATTCTAGTAGCAGACAGTTCTACAACCTTTCCCCGAACATATACTCTACCAAACCACGGAGAAGAAATATCTAGATTCTCAAGAATGAGATTAGCATATACCTCAAGAACCACCTGTCGATTGAATTGCCTTTGAATTGTGGCCGCCTTCACCATTCCCATTGCCTTTAGGAAAGTTGTAAACCCACTCTCCTGGTAAGCCTTCAAGTCCAAGGGTCTCTCAGCAATAAACTTCTTCTCAGAGAAGAACTCTTCCATCTCAGCTCCCTTCTCGTCATAATAAACTGCAGAAAAAGCCTGAGAGACAGATGGGGGTGGCAGAGCCTTCCTTGGCTTGCTATCCTGTTTCTTCTTGCTTCTTTTCGCTACACCAGTCTCAATAGCAGGGCCAACCTTTCTTTTCCCTTTTTCCTTCTGGAAAAATTCATCCAGAAGCTCGTCACTAGAGTATGTCAGATCTGGGGCACCCTGTGTTGGAACACTGTCAGCTCTTCCTACCTGTTCTTCTTCTGACTCAACACCTTGATCCTGCAGATCTTCTTCAGCTTCTTCATTCTCCTGATTCCCTTCATCATCAGATTGATCAGGGGCTCCGTCATTCAACTCTTCTGGAACCTCTTCACCCTGTGTACCCCCCAGATCAACATCAGATTCTTCCTCCATATACACAGATTCTTCCTCCTGTGTTGGAACACTGTCATCATCATCAGACAGTTCAATAATCACTGGTTCTCTCAATTTCTCCATCCTCTTTGAATTCTCCTCATCATAAAATCCAACCTGTAGCTTGTCTCCATACCTTACTGTCTTCATCCCAACAGCTTGTTCCTCATTAATTTCTCTTATCCACACATAACTATGAGTAGTCATACGACAGAAAACATGAAATTTGTCTTTCCCTTTACCATTCAGCTGACCGTACATCCCTCTCAGATACTTCACAGTCTTATACTCAATATCCCAGACATCAGTAAAGTGACCAGACACAACCTCCTTAACTTTCACATGCATAACTTCCAACTCTTTATCTATGCTTCTGATTTTGCTAAGATCAACATAAGCTCTATTTGCTTGCAACCATTCAAAAATATCATCGAAAGATCTAAATTTCATACCATTAATTTCTATCAGGGGAGGATCTGGACCGGACACCTTTCCATATGGACCCCTGTTCTCGGCTTCGTGATTTTCCTCGCCGACATTGCCGCCAGATTCCTTCCTTTCTGTGTTTTCTACATCATTGTCTGACGCCTGTGCTTCAAAACTAGGAGTGCTTGTGGTTGCCATTCTTTCTTTGATAATAGGAGGGTTTCGTGAGAGCAAAAGAAAAATTTTGGCAAGATTTTTGGAGAGCAAGAGTTCGGGCCGAGAGGGATAGGATACAAAAGGGGTTTTAGAATTTGAATCAACTTTCAACTCTTCATGAACTTACCTCTTTTCCCGCGAAGTGCCTTTTTAGATTTCCAAAAATTGTCATGATATCCTTTCCTCTTCTTGTCACATCAACGAGTTATTCCTCTTTTAACTTCCAACACTCCTTTCTTAACTACTCCTATTGTGGTAAGTCTTTACTTTCTTCCAAATTTTTGTTTTTCAAATTTTTGAAGTAAATAACAGAAACATAAATTATTTACACGAAAAACTGATCAGGGGTAAAAATTACCTCAGATTTGACAAACACCTTAGTGTTGCCGAAGGCTCTCGAAAGTGGTGGCATCAAGTGGCTTTGTAAATATATCAGCAAACTGCTCGTGTGTTGGAACATAGACCACTTCCACTTCTTTTCTTTCCACCAAATCTCGAATAAAATGATGCCTTATGTCAATATGTTTGGTTCTTGAGTGTTGAACTGGATTCTTTGAAATATCAATGGCACTTGTATTGTCACATAAAATCTTCAAAGGTTCTTCATGAATTCCATAATCCTTCAACATTTGTTTCATCCATAGCAATTGTGCACAACAGCTCCCTGCTGCAAGATACTCTGCTTCCGCAGTAGATAGAGAGATTGAATTCTGTTTTTTGCTATACCAAGACACCAAATTTGTTCCTATAAAGAAACATCCACCTGTAGTACTTTTTCGATCATCAGCATTACCAGCCCAATCGGAATCACTGTACCCAATCAACTCTGAATCTTGATTCTTAGAATACCAGACACCATATTCTGAAGTTCCCCTTACATATCGAATAACCCTTTTCACTGCAGTAAGATGAGATTCCTTAGGATCAGCTTGAAACCTCGCACATATTCCAACACTGAAACATATATCTGGTCTGCTTGCAGTTAAATACAATAAGCTTCCAATCATGCCTCTATATAACTTCTGATCGACTGAAACTCCTTTTTCATCTTTCACTAGTTTATCAGAAACTCCCATAGGAGTTCGAACTGCACGAGCACTACTGAGTCCGAATTTCTTAATCAAGTTCAAGGCATACTTACTTTGATTGATGAATAGACCATTCCGTCCTTGTTTCATTTGTAATCCCAGAAAATAGGTCAA
Source organism: Rubia yunnanensis (assembly GCA_037428765.1). Taxonomy (NCBI): domain Eukaryota; kingdom Viridiplantae; phylum Streptophyta; class Magnoliopsida; order Gentianales; family Rubiaceae; genus Rubia; species Rubia yunnanensis. The sequence continues at coordinate 643,110 of CM075063.1, read as the reverse complement.
TTCTCCAACCATGCTCATTTCAAATTCAGATTGCATTGTGGTGACAAACTCTTGTACCATAGATGGTGAAGTGGAGCCAAATACTATGTCATCAACATATATTTGAGCAATTAGAAACTTTGAGGACTTGTCAAGCACAAATAAAGTGCGATCTACTCCCCCTCGACGATAACCTTTCTGAAGTAGAAAGGTAGTAAGTCGTTCATACCATGCTCGAGGTACCTGCTTTAGTCCGTATAAGGCCTTCTTGAGACGATATACATGATGCGGATAATGGGGATCTTCAAAACCTTTAGGTTGTTCCACATAAACTTCCTCGTTCACCACTACATTTAAAAACGCACTCTTAACATCCATTTGATACAAAGTAAAGTTCAAAGAGCAGGCAATAGCTAGTAGAATACGAATGGATTCTAACCTGGCAACAGGTGCAAAGGTTTCATCAAAGTCAATACCTTCCACTTGAGTATATCCTTGAGCAACAAGTCTGGCTTTGTTTCTGGTGACTAAGCCATCTGCATCGGACTTTTTCTTGAAGATCCATTTCGTACCAATGACATTAATGCCTTTGGGACGGGGAGTAAGATACCAAACATCATTCCTGGTAAACTGACCGAGTTCATCTTGCATTGCAGCAATCCAATATTCATCAAGTAAGGCTTATTTATAGTTCTTGGGCTCAATCAGAGAAACGAAACAGTGTAGACCAGCCAGTCGTCGGTAATCAACTCGAGGCACTGATCGAGTACTTCTCATGATGGATCCAGATTGATCGAGTGTTGGAACATGTTCGTCAGTAGGAGGGGACTGTGTTGGAACATGGTCGTGTGTTGGAACATGGTCAGCTTCAGTAGAGTTAGGGTTCTGGTGATCACTTGGTTCAGTAGAATCGGCTGAAGACTTTGCTTTGTCTGAAGATTGAGACTGTGTTGGAACATGAGTGTTGGCAGATTCTTCCTCTACAACTTCTGGAGGTTGTTCCTTTTCTGAATCATCCACAATAATATTTATGGATTCCATGAGAGTGTTGGTTCGATGATTAAAAACTCTGTAGGCACGGCTATTGATGGAATACCCGAGAAACATTCCTGGATCACTCCGATTATCTAATTTAGCCAACTGTTCTCTATCTCTGAGAATATAGCATGTACTTCCGAACACATGAAAATACGATACGTTTGGTTTCCTGCCCTTCCAGATCTCATAGGCTGTCTTGTTAGTGAATGGTCGAAGATACACTCGGTTGATCGTATAGCACGCTGTATTGATCGCCTCTGCCCACTATTTCTTATGAACATCCTTTTCTGCCAACATAACTCGAGCCATCTCCTGTAAAGTTCTGTTCTTTCTTTCAACAATGCCATTCTGTTGAGGAGTGATAGGAGCCGAAAACTCATGTTGGATTCCTAGCTTATTGCAGAAGGAACTGAATTGTTCATTTTCAAACTCTCTGCCGTGATCACTTCGAATTCAGATTATCTTTCCTACAGGACTTCCCTTTTCAGTTTGTAACTTTACTACAAGGTTTAGAAATACCTCAATCGTATCAGATTTTTCTTTCAAGAAGGCTACCCAAGTAAATCTGGAGAAGTCATCAACACACACAAAAATATATTTCTTTCCTCCTATGCTAGGCGTATTAACTGGCCCCATTAAATCCATATGTAGCAATTCCAGATTTCTAGAAGTAGTAATAAACTGAACTGAAGAATGAGGAGAACGAGTTTGTTTACCTTGCTGACATGGTCCGCACACAATTTCATCCTTGCTAGTCAAGATTGGCATTCCTCGTACAACTCTCATATTAGTGATTTCACCAGTGTTTTATAGTTGATGTGTCCAAGCTTCCTGTGCCAGAGAATTCCTTCATCCTGCTTTGAAAGCATGCATCGAACTTCTTGTTCCAACAAGTAACAATTGTCTGAAGATCGTATTCCAGAAAGAACCTTATTTTCACCATGCTTCACTACACACTTGTCCTTCTGAAATTCCACTATCAGGTTGTCGTCACACAGCTGACTTATGCTAAGCAAGTTTGTTTTTAGATCTTCAACTAATAGTACACTTGTGAGAACTGGAAACCCTTCAATCTTTAATTCGCCTTTGCCAATTACTCTGCTTCTTTTTCCATCACCAAAAGTTACATATCCGCCATCATATGGAGTAATGTTTGTAAGGTATTTTGGAGTCCCAGTCATGTGGCGAGAACAACCACTGTCAAAGTACCAAGAATCACTAGAATATGCTGATAAAGAAGTGTGTGCCACCAGACACTTACTGGACCTTTTAATAACCCATACCTTCCTGATTTTTGCATGAATATCGACGGTGTTGGAACACAGTTGTCTTCCAGTCATTTGATCTCTGATCATTTTTTTACACTGATGTTCAGCATGTCCTTGGTATGTACAGTATCTGCAGATTAGAGGATTTCTTTGATATGGCTTTCCATACTTCCGTTTTACTTCTCGAATCCTAGCTTTGAGAGTAACTGGTTTTTCGAAGACTTCAGTCTTTATTTCTTCCTTGTATTCAATCCCGTGTCTATCACCAATGGTTCTTCCCATATCCAGAATGTCATCAAGCTTTGCTTTCCCGAAATTTAATTTAGAGATAGTTTCTTCAGACATCTCGGCTCTCTTGACTGCTGCTATCAATTTTTGACTCAGTTCTTTATTTTGCTTTTCAAGTTCTGCAATAGTGGATCGTAGCTCCTTTCCACTTTCAATTAGCTTTCCTTTTTCTTCATTCAACTCTTTGTTTTTGTCAGCTACTTGAATCCACATATCATACATTTGTTCGTATGTGCTATAGATCTCTTCATCACTTACAGATAGATCATCTTCATCACTACGAGCATCGTTCAGATTCTTGTTAGAAGATACATCCTTACCTTTGTTCAGTGTGTTGGAACACTGACCTTCTGATGTATCATGTACCTTTGCTCCAAAAGCTACATAATTACTCGTAAGTTCTTCTTCATCCTTTTCATTATCTTCATCATCACTCCAAGAGGTGACATATGATCTTCCTTGTTTCTTGCGGGTGTTAGCACATTCAGCCTGAATATGACCAAATCCTTCACATTCTCTGCATTGAATTCGTCCAGCCTATTTTAGTTCGTTGTTCTGATTCCTCCCGAACTGCATGTTTCCTTGTTCAATCTCATTCCACGATTATTGTTCGAATCTAGTGGCTTTTGTCTGTTTCCACCAAACCTCTCCTGGGATTTCTTATTAACCACCTTCTTCAGCATCTTTGAGAAATTCTTTGTAATAAGTGCCAGTTTTTCAAACTCATCATCGCTATCAGACTCATTACTTGCCTTGACCGGAGAAACTTTGAACGCTAGATCCTTGGAGATTCTTTTTGTAGATTGCTGGAACGTCATCTCATAAGTTTGTAACGAACCCATCAGTTCATCTAGGCTCATGGTGGCTACGTCTCTTGCTTCCTCTATTGCTGCTACTTTCATTGCAAATCTTTTGGGAAGAGATCGCAATGTCTTTTTCACTAGCTTAGTTTCCTTGTAAACCTTTCCCAGTTGATAAGCCATGTTGGATATATCTCTGAGCTTTCCATTGAATGAAGCAATGGTGTCATCCTCCTCCATTTTTAGTTCTTCAAATTTGGTAACCAGCATCTGAAGTTTGGATTCCCGCACCCGACTGGTTCCTTCATGAACAGTTTGTAAAATATCCCATGCTTTCTTTGCCTGGTGACATGTAGATATAAGCTTGAACTGATTTTCATCAACAGCAGTGAAGATTGTATTCAGGGCCTTCGAATTTTCCAGTGATTCTTTAAGATCATCTGGAGTCCACTTAGCTTTGTCTTTGGGTTTTTGACTCGACTCCCCTTCCACAGCCTTAGAACTTGTGTCAGCATCTTCTGTAGGATGATTCCATTCATTCTCAACATAGAACCATGCCAGTTCATCCAGTGAATTGATAAAGACCCTCATACGTGCCTTCCAATAATTGTAGTTGTTTCCTTCCAACAGTGGTGGTCGAGAGACTGAAGCTCCTTCTCTTGTCGTCATGGTAAAACTAGATCTCACTTTCCTTGAAACAACCAAGGGAACAATAAGTGACTCAGCTCTGATACCAATTGAAATTTGGTTTTACCACTTTTTCTAGTACTTACTAGTGTGTTCCAACATGCTTAATTTAACCAAGTGTAAAATAACGTAAAACGTAAAAGACACACAACTTGGTTACGCAGTTCGGTGTAAATCACCTACATCTGCGGGCCTGGCCCAGTTCAGAATGAATTCACTAATTAGAAAGATACAGTACAGAGTACAGTTTATAAAATACTTATCTTTACTAACTATGACGTGTGGACTCTGCTAGCTCCCCTAGCTACCGATCTGCCTTGATCAGACTCCCTTTGACCTCGAACTCAGTCGACGCAAGATCTCCTCCTCCCGAGGAATTAAGATATACGATTCTGAACTTAGTGCGGCAGGGCAGTGTTGGAACACAGTATATTGGCTCTCGCAAGTTTCTTAAGATCTCAAAATCTGGGTGCAGATTTTGCTCCGTAAAATCGTTAGTTTTGCAGCCGTGTTTGTCCCATATTTATATCCACGAATCAGATCCGAATATCCATGATTATCTCCACAATATTCCTATTCCAAATCTGATTGTTGAAGCATATCCAAATCCCATAAATAAAGGGATTTACCTTATCTCAAACTCTCCCATATATTCGAATAAATCTTCTCCATATAAGTAGGGATTTTTCCATAAACCAAATATGCTTCACACGCCCAATATATATAGCCAAATATACAGATACCATAAATTCTAAAACACGTCAATGTTTCGGCTTGAATCCGTTAAACCCTATGGCGTGAAACCTGCTCCAGTTCTGCTCCAGCACCATGTTCCAACATGGTCTGTAGTTCACAAATACTTAACACAAAATTACCAATTAAATAATTCCTTGACTTTACAGAACTGAATTATAAATAATTAGATAATAAACAATTATCACCTTATTTATTTACTTGGAGTGTCGTATGAAGTGTATCCCCAGTGTACTGTATATAAATTGGATGCGAGTAATCTAAACATTGCCCCCAATAAAAAAAGGAGTAAGTCTTTTGAAAGACGGTCTTTCTATAAGTTATGGAAATATCAATGTTTAAAGTGCAAATTAGAAGAAATGATGATAAAATTTTTGGGCTGCATGAATCGAGTTATGAACTTTACAGGTATAACATGTTGTATGATAAATTTTTAATATTGCAACTAAAACATTTTATCTTTTATTATTCTAATTAAATCCCGTCTTTTCAAAAGTGTATGGAAAGATGATCTTTTCCAAAATTTTGCCTACAAAAACCGAAATAAGAATAATTAAAATAAGTCAAACAAAGGGAATACTATACTCCCCCTGTCTCAGCCTATTCTACACAGAATCTTTTTTTGGTCAGAAATGTCAAACTTTGACCACATATTTAAATAGGTATATGAACAATAATTTTATCGTATGAGGTATGGTTACATTCGTCATAACGTGTAGTTTCTAAATATCAAATGTGTGTATCATTATTGTAAATATCTACACATATTTACAGTTAAACATATTTATTGGAGAGCGTAAAAAGATTATGCACAGAATAGGTTGAACAGAGGCAGATGGATTATAAATACACCACCACCTTCATAACATAATAATAACCAACCACAACAGCTGTTCTGATAAACAAAACTAAACAATAATGGATGAGAAGAAGATTTGTGTGACAGGAGGCTCAAGCTATCTGGGTTCATATCTCATCAAACACCTTCTAAACAAAGGCTACACAGTTCATGCCACTCTCAGAGATCTAGGTGCTCTCATTACCTCTACTGTGTGTCTGCGTGTTTCTTGTTTTTTTTTTGTTTTTTTTTTGGTTCTTGAATTTTTATTTATTTTTGGATAAATTGTAGGTGAAGAAGTGAAGGTGGGATTGCTGAAATCTCTTCCATTTGCAGAGTCCAGATTGGTTCTGTTTCAGGCTGACATTTACAACCCGCCGGAATTTTCTCCGGCGGTTCTTGGCTGCCGGACGGTCGTCCACGTCGCCACGCCTTTGCAACACGACTCCCGGAGCTCTAAAGTAAGAAGAAATCCAGTTTGATTATTTTTAGTAGATTTGGAAATCCCGGTTATTGATAGTTATCATGTCAAGTGTTTTGTCCCATTTGAATGGGTCTAATTCCTCTTTTTTTTTGTGTGGATTTATAGTATGATAAAATTTTACGGTATATTTTTTTCAGTCAACTTTTGCTTTTATACTAAAGATCAAATGCCCTAATTTTGTAGCTTTATATTATCGGAACATACTGGAATTGAATTGAATTGAATTGAACTAAAATTAACAAGTGAAAATAGTTGGGTAGGTCATGCTGATCCGTCGATTGAGGTGGGTCAGCTATTCTGGCCCAATTTGACCCAAAGCTTAGGGTCAAGTGGGTTGGGTCGGATCAAAATTCTCATAGTTTTGGGTCGGGTCGGACTAGGTTACAAATCGACCCAAATTAAAGAAAATGGGTCAAAATAGTAAATGGGTCAAAATTGATTGATTTGGATCAAAATTCGACCAATTTTTACCCAAATACGACATTGGCCCGACCTGACCCAAATGAGCCAAGTTAAAATAGGTCGTGTCGGTCCAGCCAATTTGAACACCCCTAGAAAACATTGATTACAGGACTAAATTAGATTACATTTTAACCATTGGGGCTAGCTCAAGTGGTCAGGGATTTGTGCCCGCTCATATGCAACCATGATTCAATTCCCCCTTCCCCTTGAGTTACATTATTATGGGTAATTTTTTTTAAAAAAACTACATTTCGATGAATCAAAATTAGTTGAAGTACATTTAAGTTAAAAAAAACATGACCTAAGGTATTTTTATCAAGACTTATAAATTGATTAACTTATAAATTGATTAACTTATAAATTATGCAGATTTAAGTGTTGATAAATTGTTTACAAAATATTTATTTAAAAAGTGTGTCTCTTGACAGGCAGCCTGTTCATAAGCTTATGGATATATCACTTATTTTTTACCTTATATACTACATTTGTTAAATTACAATACTTACAAAATTTATAATTTTTAAAAATATTTTTTATATCATATATTTTTTATATTTTCTCCTTCAAATACGCATTATTACTTGTTTTAACTTATAAAATACAATATTTAAATTTTATAAAAATTATAACATTTAAGATAAAAGCCCCTATAAATTATGCATAAACTTATGGAAATGTCGCCTTTGCTGAAAATTTCTCTTATTTTAATAAGAGTTAAGGACATTTTGGGATAAAGATATAAATTGCTCTATACTTTCAAAATAACCACGTATCCATTAATATATTTATAGAGTCATGCAAAATCAATGTGTGCTATTAATATTAATAGAGAAATGGAGGGATCATTATTTTATTCCGAAGTGGACATTTTAAAAAATAAAAGTGAATAAAAAAATATTGTTAATACACAACCATAGAGTCCTACCTCTAGCACTGGTTTTAGGGTCCGTTTGACAGAGCTTTTATGTTGTTGTGCTTATAAGCCAAACATTAAATTTTTAGTGTTTGGTAAAACTAAAAAAATCAACTTATTATGAAAGAAGACGCTATTTTTGGGGGAAAACGGAAGCGGGTCTACCCCTGCTTTCAAAATAAGCATGTTTTGGTTATAAGTACATCTCTGCGAAACAAAGCCTTAGGAGGGCCTGGTTCCAACTTTTAGGGTCTTTGTGAATCGATATCTAAGTAGCTAATAAAACAATTATATCGATTCTCAATAACTAGTTCTCATCTTTAAACCAGTTCTTAAAAAATCGATGTTGGTATATCGCCGTTTTTTTCTGTACATCAATTCTCAAAAATTGGTGGTGTTATATAACCTATTTTTTTGTACATGGGCTCTGAAAAACAGACATATATAGCCAGTTTTTTGTGTGTACCAATTTAAATTAAACTGATTTTTTTATAGAACCTGTTGCCTCTCAAGAACTAGTCGGTTCTCAAGAACCAGTGTTGGTATCGATAAGTGTAGAAAAAAACTCTTCCACAAAACTCTCTTTGTCGAGAGAAAGCCTCAAACCCTAAACACAACCAAGGGGGGCTGCTGTCGCTCATTCTTTCCGGCAGCCCCCCACCCCCTCCTTCACCACTAGCTTAGTATATTACCTCTCTTTCTCTTTCACAAAACTCTCTCCGGTGATTCAAAATTATCCGGCGACCAAATATGTAAACCTTCTCTGATCTCACTTTGATCCGGCATCCACTTTCGTTCCCGGACGGTGAAAAGCACCAACGTAGCGATTGGCTACAACTACGGCAGCCACGTAGTGGCCTCTATTGAGGAGACACCTTATCGGAGCTCTTCAAGTCACGACCGGCGGCCTCGGCGGAAGCTTTCAGATCTGGAGTTTTCGACAACACAGATTCGGTCTCTACTGATGATATCGGCCTCTACTGATGATATCGGCCTCTACTGTTCAAATGGGAGTATTCGACTTAGTGATAGAAAGGAATTGCCGAAGATGATGACCACACGCAGTCAGCTAAGGCTACGCGCCGTCACAAGGTCCATCATTTACCACCCACGCCCCGCTTGAAACACTCCACGCCGAAGCAGAGTTTGACTCTTGTTTCTTTCTTCTTTTTTTTTTCTCTTTTCTTGTTGTGTTTTACTTGGTTTTATTTTACTTTCTTTTTTCTTGTCTTGATTCAGTAATTTTATCATTTAATACTAGGGTAGATAAGAAAATGGTTCTTTTTTGTTTAAGTGTTGGATTATGTTTGCCTCTGTCATTGTTAGTTTTTTCGGCGACCTTTTTTCGGTCAAACGGGCTGGTAAAACTTCATTGAATTCAGATCTATTATTGTTATCTAAAGAGGGATAGGAGAACTCCGAGCCATAATCGTTTGAATAACTGATTTTTGGCAATTCCATACATGAGATTTCAAATTAGATTTGTAGATTTCAACTCATTAGGATGTTTTTCGCTAATTAGATCGTTTATTCGGTTTAACAAGCCTTTAGACCATTTTATATCGGTATCCTTTTGAGTGTGGGTTAGGGGCAATTTAGCACTTTGTCAATGATTTCCTATACATTGATTGAAAAACGATTTGGGCAATTAAAATGGCAGGTCGATGTCTCCTAGTTTTAGTGAAAGGTTCTGAACGGGTTAAATTGAGCCCTCCTGACTTTTTAGTTGGGGAGCTTTAATTTGCTTCATTTTTATTGTCTTCATATGGATCATAAGTGTGGATGGATCATTTTCCGGGTGTCCTAATCTAATTCTTATTACTGTGATCAACTAAAGGTGGAATACTATCTCAAGTTGATAATTTTGTTTGGTGACTACGGGTCGATGTACTAAACAACTACACAGTGGAACCTCCATCCTTTGCATACCCTCTATACTATCACTTAGGTTTTTTTTATTATTATTGTAATATTTAGTTTGTGCCTATGTGTAACATCTCTTATTGCCACTAAAGCCTTCGATTAGAACTGTAATATTTGTTTGAAAAAAATGCTTTTATAACCCTGCCTAGTTGACATAAGTGCCAATATAACCTTTCAATATTCAAAAGTGTCAATATAACCCTATATAGTTAGTGAAAGTGCCAATATAACCCTATAAGTTTTAAGGATGTGCTGATATAACCCAACAAACATTAGAAATGTACTGATATAACCCTACAAACATTAGGAATGTACTGATATAACCCTACAAACATTAGGAATGTGCTGATATAACCCAATAAGATTGCATAATGTGCTGATATAACCCTACCTAATTTCAACGAACTATGGCGTTTCGGCTAACTATGAGGGTAAAATTGTCCACCCAATTTCAGAGTTAGCCCAAAGGGTATTTTGGTCAATTTACATAGAGTCAACGTTGAAAAATTGAGGTCAATGCCAGAAATGGGGTTTGAGGATTATATTGGCACTTTCATTAACTAGTTAGGGTTATATTTGCACTAAAAATTATCATAGGGTTATATTGGCAGTTACTCAAGTAAATAGGGTTATATTGGCACTTATCCCTATTTGTTTTAACGCCTTGGGGGGTAAATAGGTTCATCTCATACCTTGATGTAAAGATCACTTGAATGTAGGCTATTTGGCCAATCTGATCAATAATATAAAGGGTTGGATTTTCAAACATCCCCGTTATTGATGGTTTTAACTTTTTTAAAAAAAGGGGATAGATAAGTGTAAATGAAATTACTCAATGTATGATTATTCTACCTACAATCCCCCTGGTAAATAGAATTTTCCATAGGAACACAATTTTTTACACAATTTGTTTGCATATATAGTGAAGAAAGTTAAATTCAATGGGATATACCAAATTCTTACATACTATAAAGTTCCACTGGGATGTTTTCATCCATCTTTTTTCAGTACAAGAACACCACAGAGGCAGCTGTTGCTGGAATGAAGAACATTGTTGATGCCTGCATAAAATCGGGCACGGTGAAGCGCCTCGTCTACACTGCCTCTGTTGTAGCAGCTTCAGCACTGAAAGAAGATGGATCGGGTTACAAGGATTCCATGGATGAAACCTGTTGGACTCCCTTCAATCTCTCCTACCCTTACTCCATCGATGTCCTCGACGTAAGCATTTACCCGTCTGTTGTTTGATTATCGTTTAGTTTCTGAGTTGGTTCCGACACTGAATGAACTCGAACGTACTCAGGCATATGTTTACTCGAAGACCTTGGCCGAAAAGGAGGCTTTGAAATGCAATGATGATGGCGGGAAGCTGGAGGTAGTTAGCCTTGTATTCGGGCTTATTGGAGGGGACACGATTCAGCCATGGCCGGCATCTAGTATGAAAGTGCTGATTTCGCAAGGGATTCCAGATGAAGCGAGCTATAAAGTGTTGCGCTTTTTGGAGGAACTGATTGGGAAAGTCCCAATCCTGCACATTGAAGATGTGAGTTCAGCTTTCATATTCTGCATTGAAACTGAGGGCTTAAAAGGGAGATATCTTTGTGCTTCTGATCTTGTGAAAACGGCTGAGATCGCGAGCATTCTGCAGAGTTCTTTCCCTGAAAACATAATCCCTAATGAGTAAGTGTACCATCACATTCTTGAGTTTGTTTTCGCGGGAAAAGTCTGGTTTTAGTCCTTAAATTCGAGAGAATTTGGCATTTTTTCTTGCAGATTCATTGAAGATACGAAGAGGGAACTTAAATGGGGTTCCTCGAAGCTGGAGGAAACGGGATTCAAGTACAAGTACAATGCAAAGATGATCGTGGAAGAGAGTCTTCAATGTTTCAAGAAATTTGAAGAAAATGTGTAAGAATTAATGATCATTTTAGCAAACTTGATTATATGGATTTTATGAATTCTGTCAATGCTAATGAATTTAAACTCCTCTGTTGCTTCACCTTCTGTAAAAGCCAGAAGGGTACAAGATTATACACTAAGTAAAAGTAGGAAACTAGCTATGACTATAGTCAGCTCGATTACTCGAGCTTCGCTTTCTATCTCTTTCCCACAACAGTACGAGGAGTTTGTTTAAAACCATTAATACCTTTCGCAAGCGACATACATGATCACGATGAGCATAGTTCGTGTAACCCACGGGTTGAGCCATTTAGACCGGTATCGAAAACACCATTGAGAAAAGTATTTTTGACATCCACGTGATGGAAAGGCCATTAGCACATGGCAATAGTAAGGACAATACGAACGGTGAATGTCTTCACCACTAGGTTGAAGGTATGATCGAAGTTGAATCCTGGAATCTGGGAGAAGCCCTAAGCAAACAAAGAAGCCTTGTAGCGGTCAATTCTACTATAACGCCGATAATTAAGATGAAAAACCATGGCCAAAATCCAGCGAGGGTCACGAAGAGCCGCAAGATAGTCCCGTGGCTCAACCTGAGCAATTAGGGCAGCCGGAAAATCAGTGACCACATAATTAGAAAAAGACAGAGAACGTCGAGAACCATCCATCATCCTGATGAATATCCAATGCGTGTGAGCGGGAGCTGACTTAGGAGAGGCATCGGTGATCGTGATGAGGGAATTTGGATTAGGAGTGAAATAAATTTGTAATTACACATTATATCATGTTAATTAATGAAAAAGAATATAAATAAAACCTTAAAAAATAAATTAGTGAAAAAATCACAATCACAAAGCAATTTATACCTAACTGCTATAAATTAACACCTAATTTCAATCAACTTATACTTCAAAAACTTTATTGAAATCAATATATACCTAATGGAATATTTCTAAATTTGAGTTTGAATATTGATTGAGAAACTCCTTGGCTAGAATTGGAAGCCTGGAATTTGGCAGAGCCGGCCAATGGTGCAGCGGGGGAGAAATGGGTGAAAAGAAGGGCGGTAGTGATAAATAAGTAGAGGATTCGTTTGGCCAATTGGGGTTTTCCCCATTTTTTTATTTTAAAAAATACCCTTAGAACTCAAAACAACGTTGTTCCAATAAATTAAAACAACATTGTTTGAGTTTTGAAGGCAACAAGTAAACAAATTTGATACATAAACGACATTGTTTTGAGTACTTGGATTTTTAAAAAAAGAAGAAGAGATTAAGACCATATTCTCCGTGCACCTAGAGGACATCACGAGCGGAAGGGGTGGTGGAACTAGGGAATCTGGTTGCGCCTTAGGTGTGGTGCTGGTGGACCCTCACCCTCTGATTCGATCCTAGCGACAAGGGTTGTAGTCAATAAAAACATATGGAATCGAGCTGGGTGCAAACTTATGGGGCATAATAACATGCAAGCAATGATATACACGACAATCATATGAGTGAAAAAGAGAATAATCCTATGCAGATTAAAAAACAGCCTCGAAGGGAGACTTGCCACCAAGAATGGAACTAGATAGGTGGTTAACTATTTAAACCATGGAATGAAATAACATGGCTAGTCTCCATGACGTGATGATGCTTCAGCTCAACCCGACCATTTTGAGCAGGTGTATAGGGAGATGACATCAGATGATGAATGCCACAAGACACAAAGTGAGCCTGCAGATTAGTGAACTCTGTGACGCCATCAGTCTGCAAGATTTTGACATTGGTAGAAATTTGTGTCTCAATATATCTATGGAACGGGAGAAAAATGTTAAGAAAATCATATTTACGATAACGAGAGAAACCATGTGAATTGTGAAAAATCATCGATGAAAACAACATAATATGAATAACCCTCTACCGATCAAATAGTAATGGTTCGCTTATCTAACAAACTAATGGTTCGCTTGTCACTGGTAGAAAAGGGCATACATTTGCTCTTTGCCATATGACAAGAAGAGCAGCTAACATGTGCAGACAAAATAGAAGTGGCAAAGATACAACTCTGTTTACTCAACAACTGAAGAGTGGCGTAAGACACATGACCAATGTCAGAATGACACTGGTCAAGAGAATCACAGAGTTTCCCAGAGCATAATTCACCTAAGAAGGTGGAATCACATGGCTCAAGGAAATAAAGACCTTATATGTGATGTCCTTTACCCATTATCTTTCCCGTATGCTTGTGCTTAATGGAAAAATACATCGACATAAAAATACTAATATCAGGTAAATCACGAGTAAGTTTACTCACGGACGTTAAACTTCTGGTGATTTGAGGAACCGCAAAAATATCATGAAGAGAAAACCGAGAAAAATTACACTGACCAATATAAGAAACAAATAACAAATCATCATAGTCCACATAAACAGAATAAGAACCACGATTCGAATGTACCTTCTCAAGATTTCAAGAACAGCCGCTCCCGATCCACTGATGGAGGGAATTAAGGTCCAAGATCAGAAAGCCTTTGATACTAAGAAAGGGTGGAATATCTTCTTAAATAATGGTTTAAATTAATTATCCAATAAATAAAGTATATAAACTATAAAAGCAAATATCTAAACACCAATTATCTAATTAGTAGTATCTTCTATTCTAACACATTAAAACAGAATGGAGAAGAAAACAAAATGGATGAGAAGAAGGTTTGTGTGACAGCTACCTGGGTTCATATCTCAGTCTTGAGTTTGTTTTCGCGGGAAAAGTCTGGTTTTAGTCCTTTCATTCGAGAAAACTTGGCCTTTTTTTCCTTCCAGATTCTTTGAAGAATCGAAGAGGGAACTTAAATGGGGTTGTTAGGATAAATCAGATTACTGATAAGATTATGATTAGAGTTATTTCCTTATTACACCTCTATTGTACTGTCTATATATTTCTGTCATCAATAATACAAGTACATTGCAAAGATGATCTTGGAAGCAAGTCTTCGATATTTCAGGAAATTTGAAGAAAATATCTAAGAATTACTGATCATTCAAACAAACTTGATTATACATTATATATAATGAATTCTATCAATGCTACTAAATGTAAACTAGCTATGATCACTCAAAACTCAACTCGATTATTCAAGCTTTCACTTTCTAGCTCTTTCCCAGAAGGATCTCTACACAGGTACAAATGGTCAATTTTGTTGCAGCTTTCACATGAAGATCAGAAGTATGGTAGGGCGTCGAGCGCGAAAGTTGGCTCTTGATCGATGAGGAAATCCAGGTCACAGAACGGCGAATCCATGACTGATGTCGGGGTTGTCTCGCCATACTGCGAGTTGAGCAAAATGTTGCCTAGATCAGAGCTGTAGTAGTAGGAATCGGATGTCGTGGGAGAATCGGGGAACAAGGCATGATGGCTGTCTTGATTCTCGGGCTCGAGTTCTGCGAATGGAGGGAAGGAAAATGAAGGGAAGATCTCTTCCTCCTGAGTGTAATTGATGATAGGTGGATGAATATGCTCAGTTTCAACTTTTAAGGTTTGTGTTTGTGTAAGATTTTGCAACATTTGCAACTGTGGCTGTGTTTGTGTCTGATCTGAGGCTATCATTGAGTTTGCATTGGTGGCTGTTTGGCTGCAGCTGTGGTTTCCCATGTAAGTGATCTCAAGGACCGAGGAATCTGCATCTGCTCTTTGGACTTGCTTGGTTGCCAAACAGCCCCTTGAGTTTCTATGAGTGCATCTATAGTATGCCCTGAAAATCAACAAATCATTCATGACTCATGTTAGGTTCACTTTCTAGGTGGAAAAAATACAAGGATTCTGTATCAGTTGGTATCAGAGCCAATTTATATAAACGTGCTTTTCGCGCGAAATTAGGGTTTAAGCCCTTAACATGCTATCATTGCAACTCCTAGAAGACCATAACACTATTTGGTAGGTGGTGGTCATAAATTGCCACATTTGCTCCCAAAGCATATGCATTCAATTGGGAGAGGGCAAGTTGATGTACTATAAACCCTGATGATTTGCCAAACATTCAATAGACTTAAATACTTCCCATTTTTCTAAAAGCTTCAAACTTGTAAAAAGAAAATAGGACTAGTTGCAATCATTCATCAACTTGTTCACTTTCTGACCAATCATCCCCACACATTTCAACTTCCATAATAAATCTATTCAGACAGTAAGGCGTCAGTTTTAGAAAAAAAACAGACAGATCACACACAAGTAGGTAAGTGGGTTCCCCCTCCTTTGCCTAAACTCAAGCCTTCCCAAGGTTTGGTCAAACTCATGAGATAAATGAACCCACTCAAGTTGCTAGTTTAGTTAATACCATCACCTATCAAGGCTCTTTGACTTTCTACTTCAATAAAATAAGAAAGAAATGGCTGACAAATTTATACCTTTTTGAATCAAGATCAAAAGGAACTACACAAGCTTCAATATGAACATGTGGCAAACAAAAGAAACCAAACCTTTAGAACAAAGTGAGATTCATAAACTTATGAGAAATCCCACCTTGGATAAGTGGCACCAAGAATATCCTTCTGCCCATATTTCCTCCAACTATGTCCATCATCTAGGGAATTACCATCTTGCCCTTTGGAGCAAACTCTAACTTGACGGCTCCACTTAGTAGAAATCTTCCTGCAAAATGATCATTACCTCATCATTACCAAGAACCAAGAACCAAGAACCAAGAACCAAGAAAACATGTTGGAGTAAGTTTTACCTCTTCTTGGAGACAGCCTTGGGGAGGGACAAGGATGTACTTTCACTCAAAGGGCTGCCGGAAAACGCTACGACGCCGGACTCGGGGGAGGCCGCAGCCTCCTCCTTGATGGCCATCTTCCATGAGAGCATTTCCAATGCTTTGTCATAAGTGGAGAGAATGCTCTCAACCAATGCTTCACAAACTTCAGGAGATGAGTTATGGTTTTTGAGCCTTTTTGCCATTTCTCTGCCATTTGTTAGTTGATAGAAAAGTGTTTCTTGATCACTTGTGGTAGCCATTTTTGAGGATGTGGGGGCAAAAGGGGAAAGAAAAGTGGGGTGATTCTTGGATTTGGCTTTGCCAAGAATGAGGTGATGAAGTGGAATAAATTGTTGGAGGTGTGAGAAAATGATGTAAGTTAGTACCATTTATATAAGGGGAGAAAAGTTGGGGGGAATTGACTCATTAAAACAAGCCTTGGAGTTTTTTTCATGTTTTTTCTAATAAAGTAAAACTCAATTTTAGTAGTAGTAGTGTGTAGTTGTGGGGGAGATAAGGGGGGTATCATCGCTGTTTTTATCAGCAAAATTGGCTTTTTTTTTTTTATACTTAGAGATAGTTGAGTTCTGTTTCTTTTTAAAATAACTTATACTTTTAAAACAGGGTGGAATTGTTTAGTTTATTAATAGTACAACATATAAACCATATTAAACACTCTCGAAGTACTCTATAAAGAATAAGATACTATCTTATAAGCACGACAAATCTAACTTTTTATCCATTATATATTAAGCGTTGATGCGTTAGTATTCGCTGTTTCACATATATTACAATAGTTGAAAAATCTGACCAACTCTAATTAAATATATAGAAACAAAAGAAAATAGATATACGAAATTCTCTCGCATAAATAACTTAGTATTTCATTTCAACGGTTTTCTTTTTTGGTTGAAATTTCAACCGTTTTCAAATGCATAGGTGTAGTGAGGTAAGTTCTTTGTTTTCAGTGTGCTTCTATTTTGGTTTTTGTACGGGAAGAGAGTTATGCATTAACTATTGAGTCCCTGATATTTATAATAATTGCACAAACAAGTAGCTATATTTTTTATTATTTTTTATTTTCCTACCTTGAAAAGTACACTAACTAACATATGAACTAACCTAACTAGGGTTTTCCCATTATTGGAAGTTGCAAATATGTCAACCTATGAATTCCAAGTGGTATGAGCTACTTAGTATCTAGTCCTAACTGTATTAATGTAGCTAATAATAATTAGCCAATTTTATACTTGTTTTGAAGAGTAAGGCCAGTTGGCTAATCTTGTTTATGCAACTTGTTTCCAATAAAACCACTCTATTTAGTTTAAGATTAAGAAACAAAGAACATGTGATTAGTTCATAGTGTCATGCATTGGTCAATTGTCATTAGATTATCACCCATCCGAGCCCATTTTCGAAAAAAATGGGTGATAATCAAGAGAGGTGCGCCAGCAGAAGCAAGCTTATCGATTACTTCAAGAAAGTCAGACATGAATTACATGCACAGATATTTTTATATGTGGCTCGTTCGTAATAACATCTCTTGATTCATGTGAACTAGCAGGTCGATTATTGAGTGGACATGTCATAAGTTTCTTACGCGATCTCTTAAATCAAGAGTACATGCTATCCTTGTTTTGTTTTATATACTTTTCAGTAGATTTCAAAAAACCTATATGTCCTTCCTATTCTCCAATCCTAATTCTATAATTTAATAAAGTGTCCCGTTCCTCTATAATTATGAATCAACTATTAATAATTATATGGAAGCGATAATGTTACAATACATTATTATATGGAAAATTATAAAAAAGCAATCTATCATACATTTCACATTAGTGGCGGAGCCACAGCTGTGCAAGGCAAGGCAATTGCCCTACCTTTTTTAAAAAATATATGTTTTAAATTTTTTAGTTAATTAATATATAATTTTTTTATTAACGCCCTACCTTATTTTAAATTTTACACCTACTTTATTCCTCTCAATTTTAATATTTTTCAAAATTCAATACTATTTTCAGAGACAGAATCATCAAAAGAAATTGTGACCCACCAGAGGCGGAGCCAGGATAAATGTGTGGTGGGGGATAAAAAATTTTTTCTATTATATTCCTAAGGGACTGATAAAACTTTTTTTCTGTAAATTTACTTTATATTTTTCATGATTTTCATCTTAGCGGGGACTAAAGCCCTCCGCCACTGTGTCCCACCAATTTTCTTTTTGGAATCCGCCCCCCTGTTTCACATTATGGGGGAAAAAAAGTGAACTCAATGGAACCTATCAAACAAAAGTGCAAGATGTGAAAACAAAAAAGTTGTGAGGATTGAGTATGTAAATATAAAAAACCTATCATTCACACAAAATCATATTCCTTTTTGCATTCATCTTTTCTTAGTGCACCATTCAAAGGCCCCACTTCTCCATGGATCACTTTACTGCCTCTAACCACATGCCACGCCACTTTTTGATAATTTTATTAGGTTATCAAGATTTGTACATATCTAAAAGGCTATTTTGGCTAGCCATGGCCGTCCACACCAGCCGACACCACAGTTAATATGTGAGAGGTAAGTTATGGTAGTCCAACGCCAGGACCCAAGCTGGAGCTCGTACTCACCGCGCACCAGGAGCCCACCCGCCACATGGCCCAGGCCACACGGTCCGTACTCACCCGTACTCACTTGCTTTGAGCAAGGACATCCCACACGGTCGCTTGCGAGCCTCGAACTCGGGGTTCCCCCTGAATCAACTTGTCCCAACCGCTAGGGTACACCCGTGGGTGTAGATTTGTACATATCTAGAACCAATGGTTTGCAAATTAGATCAGTTGGTTCAACAATTATGTTTGATTAAACTAAGATTTAGAAATTACTTGTTACAATAACGAAATTAACTGAGTTCACATGGTTGTTCACGTGTTGTATCAATTTAAATATGTGTATTGAGAGTTTTATACTGGTGGTTCACAAAACAATTGCTTAGTGTACTGTATAAGATCACGGGCTGCCTTCATAAAGCACTAAATGTTTGTATGACTGAAGTTCATGATTCTTACATGGTATTAGAGCTCAAGATCAGCCTGATCGCCTAGTAAATATATATTTTCACTGATAGGCCCGCGACTCATTTCTGTCCATGTTTACGTAGAAATAACTTTGCTGCATGCAAGGGGTGTATTAAAACTCTCACACCAGTGGTTGACAAAACAATCACTTACATAAAAAGTTCTGAATCACATCTACGTAATACCAATTGGATTTATCATTCCGATGAAAATGCATGAGTCTAAGAGGTATATGGAGGCTAAATTGCCGAAAATTTTCTAGAGAAAATTCAAGGAATTAGTGATTAAAATAAAAAGGAGTTGAAAGTCAAAGAAAGGAAAATAATTCAAGATCCAAGAATCTTCCTTACGCTGTTCCGCGTTGTTTCGTCTGTATTGTGGAAAATAATCCAATGAGCCGCGTGACGTCATGCCCATGACGTAAGCGTCCGTCACTCTTAATCTCAACCCTTTGCACAAGCCAAAGCTCCCTAAAGTTTATCAAAATTAAAAAAGCGCACCAACAAAGTGACCGAAAATCGCATTCTATTATTTTAAAAATAATTATGAGCCAAAATAGTGATTTTACTACTAAAGAATTTTTCTGAAGTTGTGAAAAGGTCGTACTATTTTCAAAAGCATATTGTCGGCAAGCACTGTTTTTGCTTCTTTTGCTGTTTTATACAAATTAGCAAAGAGATGAAATAATTATCAAAATCTGATTATTACGCTAAACAAATTAATCCATCATCATAAGTATTCCCCTCGTCATTTTAAATTACTGACTTTCACCAGTTAATTTAAAAAATATATGATCCTTAACATCTTTCATTTCGGATAATTAAAATTTGCGAAAAGTAGATTTGGATTTTTGCTGTGAGGTTGGTGCTGTCTTTGCTCTGATTTGAAATTTTACTGTGAAATTAGTGGTGGTTTTATTATTTGATTCGAAGAGTTCGAATTTTGCTTTCATTTGGGACTAGATCGTTATCGTCGAGTGTTGAGGTTGAAGAATGCTAAGGGTTGAAGATAGAGGTTGAGACAACTAACGAAGATAGAGGTATTTTAGACATTTCATATCACTAAAATTAGAAGTAGAATTATGTCTTTCTGCAGATTCCCTTGGAACGGAGGTGTTAGATCTCATATTAGTGGTTGACGGAGTATATAAGATCACATGTTACCCTTAAACAGTACCAATTGATTTTTTTTATAGGAGTCCATGGTTCTAATATGATATTAGAGCCCAAGGTTAGCCCGTGACCCTCTCTGTCCACGTTTGTGCAATAATTAATATCCTTCTACATAAAGCGTTACAAGATCATAGGTTACATCTACGTGGTACCAATTGATTTTACAATATGAGTTCGTGATTCTAGAAGGGAATACTATTTAAATGGTTGGAAAACTCAAAGACGAGTGACTGATCAATTTCTAAACAATACTACTACTACTCATTTCACTCGAATTAGGCCACTATCGCAATTCCTAATGACGTGTTTGTTGAATTCAAAAGCAGCAATTTTTAATTAATTAACCAAAATCAAGTAATGAATAGAGACAGTGTTGTTACGAGGCTCGTTAATTAACTAACTTAATTAACACGTAGTTTTTTTTTGTAATGTCAATGATAAATGAGAGAGTGAGTTGTCATTATTCTTTCTGACAAACAAACTCTTTTTAGTAGCTACTTCATTTGTTAATGTATCAATTTGGCCTTAAATCGTTATGATAATTATATTACATATATATTTCATTTTAATAGTCCCTTCACCTCATCATCTCGATGAATATGTAAGTGGATGATATTATATTTTCACTGAAAGTTATTCTGATCTGACTCGTCAGTTCATCACCCATGCATACTGATCGCCAAAACGATTTCATTAAAAATTTGGATTCCCTTCAATAACTTCTTGATTTGGAAATGCCCTCTACCACATAATATGTTATAATACAATGTCTAATGGATCGATAAGTTTGAACATATTTACATCAACGTGTATGGATAAATTTCGAACAACTTCACCGAGTGAAAATAAGTAAATTTGAGCCATGCTTGCTTTAGAGCATTTTTTTAGAAAGAGAGACAAGACCAATTTTATTTTATTTTTATATTAATATCCTAAATGAAGGGAAAGT
Source organism: Rubia yunnanensis (assembly GCA_037428765.1). Lineage (NCBI taxonomy): Eukaryota > Viridiplantae > Streptophyta > Magnoliopsida > Gentianales > Rubiaceae > Rubia > Rubia yunnanensis. The sequence continues at coordinate 621,857 of CM075063.1, read as the reverse complement.
AGTGCTAGTTGAAAGGGTAAAAAAATGATTAAATACTCTAAATAACCTCTATCAGCATGTGTTAATTACTTTGATCACGGTAAAATTACAAGATTTCATTCCGAACAAAATTACAAATTTGACCACTCTATAAACGATATTCAAAAATCAATTTATTAACCCATTTGGATATTAAATATTATACGAGATCGTGCATTGTTTTCATCGACATAATGACGATAGAAAGAAATGTTATAGTATTCAAAACTGAACAAGAATATTTTAGATTATCTTAATCTCAATCAAATATTAATTTAAAAGTCAATTAATTAAGCAAACGCAATTAGAATTAAACAAAGGGTGAACGGCCATTGTGTACTTAGAAAGGACAAATTAAGTTATCCATAACAATAAAATCTAGAAGAAAATGGTAATCAGTTGCTACATCCAAACCACATAGAATATCACAAATTTCTTGGAAATTTTCCACTGGTCCATTTTATTATTTTTTTTGTGTAGAAATAGTAACTGAAGGAATATTATTGATCTTGATTATCTTCTTACTGGTTTACGTACGTAACATTATATGTTAATATGGTGTGGTGGGTCTTTGTTGTTTTTTAACGTAAATGAAAGGATTTCGTTTTATGATACTGGAAAATGTTCAGTAACGTTCAATATAAAGTTGGGTGGGGAAGACCACGACTTATATTCCTCATTACAAGACTTCATGTAGCTCCCAATCAAATGAACTATAGAATTTTGTAATCTCGGCACCCAGAAAGGACCATGCGAAATATTTTCTACAATTCTATTGTGTAGCGACTCAACAATCGTTGAACACAACTCCGAGCTGTTAGAATTAGTCCCACGTTGGTGGTTGACAGTCATATAACTCAATATATAAGATCATGGTTCACCTCTACATAGTACCAATTGATTTTATGATAGAAACTCATGATTCTAATATGGTATCAGAGCCCCAAGGTTGACATGTTACCCCCTTTCTGTCCGCGTTTGCGCGATAATTCATATCGCTGCACCGTGAGGGGGAGTGTTAGAGCTAGTCCCACATTGGTGGTTGACAGTCATATAACTCAGTATATAAAAGCATGGATCACCTCTACATAGTACCAATTGATTTTATGATAGAAGCCCTTGTAATATGGGCCACCCAATTCACCTCTTACCATTTGAATGAATATGGTGTGGTGGGTCCTGTTTAAATCATGTTTTTTTCACATGATTTAAACTAAAATAAAAATTAAGAAAACAAGTTATAATAAGAGTCCGCCTCTTGAAACACGATCTCCATAAGTCATAGAAAAATCAAGGTTTAAACTGTAAATTAGAAGGTACGAAGATAACATTTTTGGGTTGTATGAATCGGGTTATAAACTTTATAATTACTACATGTTGCATACTAAAATTTTAGTATTTGTTAAGGAATGTGTATATTACTTATAATTGTAATTATATTCTATTTCATTTTCCTACCTTGTATAGGTATTCTGTACCACTATATAATGTACCATAAGATCATGAATACAGACACATTATTCCCCATATTTTCTACATGGTATCAGGGCCTAAAATCCTGAAACCCTGAGAAAATTTTCGCTGCTTTCCTAAGCCGCCGCCGCCGTCACGTCCAACCAGCGCGTTTGTCATACGGGCCGTTGGTCTCCACTGTCGCTGCTCACCGATCTTCGTCTACCGATCTCCGCACCGAGTCTCCAGGTTTTCACAATCGTCCAACTGCTCGATGATGTCCACCCGTCTGCGTGTCATCCTCTACGCGTGGACACCAATCCATGCACCACCGTGTCATTCTGCTCACTGATCTGTGTCTTCCGACCGCCGCACCGAGTCTCCAGGTTGCCGTGATTATTCAACAGTCTACTACCGTCTGTGTGTTGCCCTCAACGCGCCGACTACGAACTTCACGCGCCGCCATCTAAGCCACACGCTGCCATGCCTTGCCGATCTAATTTACTGTCGCTAATCCGATTCGATCTGCCGCTGCTACTCTCTTTTGATCTGCTTTAATGCCTACCTCTGAATATAAATCTTTTACCCATTGCTGCCCTCAACCGGTGCTCACTAGCGTCGTTAATTCGCTACTAGGATTTGCGGCTGCGGTCCCTACCCGATATGATTTTGGCCCTTCTCTGTCTGATGACCAATGGAGTAAGCCCCTTTATTTATTTAATCAGTTACATTACCCCTCTAACCATGGGTCAGGTAAGTCTGCTTTACCTTGGATTCTTGATTCGGGAGCCTCATATCACATGACCGATGACAAGGGTTCTCTTACTGATATTACTACTGCTATCGGCTCTGTGAATGTTATACTTCTTGATGGATCTGTGTCATCTTCTACACAATATGGTTCTATTTACTTTGGTCATGTCACCCTTACTCATGTGATATGCATACCTACTTTGCGATGTCATTTATTATCATGCCTAGATTGTTATCTGCTTTAAATGTCTAGCTTTGTTTACTAAAAAGTATTGCATTTTACAGAAAATTAGTACTAGGACTGTGATTGGTGTGGGTGAACGGCAGGGGGGTTTACTGGCTTTGTCTGCTGGATACTCATGTTCGTCCTCATATCCTGCTATTTATTCTGACAGTTGCGTCGGTCTCATTATCTGATTTATGACATCAACATATTGGGCATCCATCCTCTACGGTGTTGTCTTCTGTTCCTACTCTTGATCTTAGCACAAATAATACTTCTATTCCTTGCTCTGTGTGTTATAGAACAAAACAGACTAGACATAGCTTTCCTTCGAGTTCTTCAAATGCTAGTTCTTTGTTTGAATTAGTACATTGTGACATTTGGGGGCCTTATAGTTCTCCATCTTCTAGTGGTGCATTTTATTTTTTTAACTATAGTTGATGATTATTCATGAGCTGTTTGAGTTTATTTATTAGTGGCTAAGTCAGAAGCAGCATATAGATTTGTGATATTTGTGCTTTGATCAAGACACGATTTGGGCGCACCATTTGTTGTGTCCGTGCAGATAATGGTATAGAATTTCTGCCCCTGAGATCCTACTTTGTTGAATCTGGTATTATTTTTTTGAGACATCTATGGTTGATACACTAGAGAAGAATGACTGTGCAGAGCACAAGCATCATCATTTGTTGAATGTGGCTCGTGCTTTGCGTTTTCAAGCTAATATGCTTATTGATTTTTGGGGAGAATGTGTTCTCACTGCTGCTTATATGATTAACCGGACACCGACAAAGCAACTCAATGGTCGCACACCATTTGAGATGCTCTATGGATGAGCTCCAAATTACGCACCTTTGAAGGTATTTGGATGCTTGTGCTTTGCTACTTACATTCCCAAATGCCAAGACAAGTTAGCACCAAGAAGTTGGCGTTGTTTGTTTCTTGGTTATCCTGCCGGAAAGAAAGGCTATCGCCTTTATGACTTGGAATCACACACTTTCTTCAACAGTTGGGATGCCAATTTTTTTGAAGATTAATTCCCATCTGCAGTCACTCCGACACCAACCTCAGTGAATCCCGACAGCATCACCACCTCACCGCCGACACCACCGCCGCCTCCACTGGAGCCTTACCCGCCGGTCGTCGTCCTGCTTATACCGCTGGCCGCTGATCCGCCTGCTCAGTCAGACCAGCCATCTGGCCTCGACCACTGGCCCACTACTTTGCAGGTCTGGTCTAACGCCACGCCGTTGGAGTTGACGCCGCCGCACGCACCTCACACGCCATCGGTTCCCGTCGACAACATACCTCACATGCCACCATCTCCTAACCCACCTACTACATCGCCACCTAATGCAGCGTCTCCGGCATCGGACACTGCCATCATCCGCCGCCTGCATCGCTGGTTAGTCCAGCGCCACCTTCAGAAGTCGAGCCACCTCCTTTTCGAAAGAGTACCTGAAATTGCTGACCTCCTCCTTACTTGAAAGAATATGACTGTGATGATGATTATTTGTGTGCTATTACTACTGAAGACCCCCTACTACTGCGTTCACTCATGCGCCTTCACTATCCTCGAGTGTTCTCTATCCTCTTACTGATTATGTAAATTGTGATACTTTTTCTAGTACGCTTTCTAGATTTGTGGGTGCAGTAACTTCTAGTGAAGATCCCACCATTTATTCTGAGGCATCAAAGCATGCTTATTAGCGAGATGCTATGACTGAAGAGCTTACTACGCTTGAGCGCAGTCAGACTTGGACAATGATCTCTCTACCTCTAGACAATACTGCAAATGGTTGCAAATGGGTTTACCGTACAAAGTTTAAATCTGATGGCACCATTGAGCGTCATAAGGCGCGCCTGGTGGTTCTCGGGAATAGCCAAGTTGAAGGGATTGACTATACTGAGACATTTGCTCATATCGCGAAGATGAGTTCAGTTCGTCTATTCTTGTCTGTTGCAGTTATTCGTGGTTGGGAACTACATCAGATGGATGTGCATAACGCTTCTTGCATGGTGATCTGTATGAAGAGGTTTTCATGCGACCTCCACCAGGCTATCCTACTCCCCCTGGACAGGTATGTCGCCTTCAGAATTCTCTTCATGGTCTTCACCAGGCTCCTCGCAATTGGTTTGCGAAACTAGCTAAGGTTTTACGTGCATTTGGCTTTGTTCAGAGTAAAGCAGATTACTCTCTATTTGCTTTTTCCCGTGGTTTGGTATCTTTGCATGAACTGGTTTACGTGGATGACTTGGTTATTGATGGTAGTTCTTCGTCGCTTATCTCTGAATTCAAGAAATATTTGAACTCTTATTTTCACATGAAAGATCTTGGTATGCTTAAGTATTTTTGGGTATAGAGATTGCTAGAAGACCGGATGGGATGTTTCTTTCACAACAGAAATATGCCTTGGACATTTTATCTGGCACAGGTTTATCTGCTCCTAAACCGACTGACTTTCCAATGGAGCAAAAATACGATCTAGCGCGGGTTAAAGGTCCACCTTACCATGATCCTGAGCAATATTGACGTCTGGTTGGATGCCTGATCTACCTCACCATCACTCGTCCTGAGCTAAGTTATTCGGTTCATACTCTTGCACAGTTTATGAAGTCCCCCTATGTTCCTCATTGGCAAACTGTTGTTCGTATTTTACACTGCCTGAAAAGTCATCCTAGTCAAGGTTTATATTTCTCTTCCCGTAGTAATTTGTAATTGACTGCTTACTGTGATTCTGATTGGGCTGCATGTCTATTACCCGACATTCTCTTTCCGGATACTTTGTGATGATTGGTGATTCTCCGGTTTCTTGAAAGACTAAGAAGCAACCTACGGTCTCTCAGTCTTCAGCTGAAGCAGAGTATCGTGCTATGGCCATTACCTGTTGTGAATTATTATGGCTTAAATCTTTACTTAAAGATTTGGGGGTTGCGCATACTTCTCCTATGCGTTTATTTTGTGACAGTCAATCTGCTATTCATATTGCAGAAAATCCATTATTCCATGAACGTACGGAGTAGATTGCCATTTTGTCCGGGTCGTGCAGTCGTGTACTATTGTTACTCATTATATCCGCACTTCTGATCAACCTGCGAACTTGTTTACCAAAGCTCTCGGACGTAACCAATTTCATTCATTACTTGGCAAGTTGGACATTTATGATCTCCATGCTCCAACTTGAGGGAGGGTGTTAAGGAATGTACATATTACTTGTAATTGTAATCAGATTCTATTTCCTTTTCCTAGCTTGTATAGACATTTTGTACCACTATATAATGTACCATGAGATCATGAATACAGACACACTATTACCCTTATTTTTCTACAACTGCAACTAAGACCATTTACATTCTATTATTCCCATTAAACTCCATTTTTCCATACGTTTATAGAAATACGTTATTTCCCAAGTCTTTCCCTTATGATAATATAAAAATTCTACGTATTAGTTAATGCTACCATCTATGAATTAACACCAACACCATCACATATAGTCTCTATCATGCGAAACAGCAGCGAAGAAGTAAATAGAGGGATTCAAACCGGGGGGCGGGGGGAATTATTCAAAAAATATTTAAATAAGGAAGAGTCCGTCTCTTGAAAGACGGTCTTTCTATAAGTTATGGAAAGACCAAAGTTTAAAGTGTAAATTAGAAGAAATTAAGATAAAATTTTTGGGTTGCATGAACCGAGTTATAAATTTTATAACTACTACATGTTTCATACTAAAACATTAATATTGCAACTAAGACCTTTTACCTTTTATTATTCCAATCAAACACCGTCTTTCCATAAACTTATGGAAAGACCGTCTTTCCCAAAATTTTGCCAATAAGGAAACAGAGAAAAAGAAGAAAAGGAGATGAAACAAAATTGGGAGAAAAAAGTGATCAGGAGCTAAAAGTATACATATACGGACAATAAAAAATTAGTGACAAGTAAAAATATAAATTTATCTATCATTAGAATCATACTTTTAGCAGGAACCGATTCATGATCTTACGTCAGAACTACCATTGAGTTTGCCTTTATGGGTTTTTTTAAAAAAAAAATTACGTGAAATTACCTTTTTAATAAGCCAAAGTCTTGAAAAAAAATGGTATCCCCATGGTGGGATCTTCACGGACAGAAAAAGATTGCAGTCAGTTTGATAATGATCGAGTGACGTTGCTCCTTCGGCCCGAACTGAGGATAGGCTTATGGAAAAATGGAGTTTAATTAGAATAATAAAAGATGAAAGGTCAGCTGTAATAATAAAATTTTATTATGCAACATGTAGTAGTAATAAAGTTTATAACCCGATTCATGCAACCCGAAAATTTTATCTTTGCAATGTTACTTGGTTCAACTCTATTTGTGACATTTTTTCGTATGTGGGACTCTCTATCTTCTTGGGTAGATAATCGACCGTCTTTCATTTGGATAGTGAGTAGTTTTTATAATAATAAGTAAAGAATAATAATCGAACTGGAGGGGTCCACAGTGGAAGGCTCGGCACCTGAGCCTCATTAGACTCAGGTGAAGTGTAAGGTGTAAGTGAAGAGAATAGAAGAGATGAAGTCCGTCTCTTAGCCTAGTCTATATCCACAGCTGACGCAACTCCGTACCGACGCCTCACTACTACTTTATTTTTTATTTTATTTTAATTTTTAATTAATTAACGACTAAGCGATTTCGGTTCTGTAGTTTCCCCGCTTGACAAAAAAACCCCATAGTAAACTCCTTCTCGTTGTACCGAAATAGAGGTCTGATTTAAACGACCAGGTACAACATCACATTTGACCTGGGTCAACTATTCAATTCAATCAAATGATATTGAGCATGTTTCCCGTCTCTTCTCGAGAAAGGAAACTTGCAAGTAAAGTTTGGGGGGAGGCGGGCGTCGACCCAACCTTCTAAGTTACACTTTAAACCCTGGTATTTCCATAACTTATGGAAAGATCGTCTTGCAAGAGACAAACTCTTTTAATAAAATAGGGGTTATTAGAAAATTGGATAAAGTAGTATCATTTTTTTCTGACATTGGAAACAATAACATTTATTTCCATTAATTTCTCAATGGTCTATTTTTTCATTAATTTCATAAAGGTAATGTGCTATGTTGTTTGTTAAACTCTTGGGAAATACCGTCTTTCCATAAGGTTATAAAAATATAGGGTTTTATTGGAATAATATAAAAGTAAAATGTTTTGATTGCAGTATTAAAAATTTATTATACAACATGTAGTAGTTATAAAGTTTATAATCCAATTCATGCAACTCAAAATTTTTATCTTTATTTCTTTTAATTTTTACTTTAAACCTTGATATTTCCATGACTTATAAAAGATCGTCTTTTAAGAGACGGACTCATATTCTATGACATAGTTATGGCTTCAGGATTGGCAGTTAAGAAAATTAGGAAGAAAACGCGTATAAGTTTGGTATTTTTGTTCTTATTATCAAAACAATCTGATGGAACAATTTTATATATAAAAGAACTATTTGTGTCATTTTCTCTTTGAGAGAAAGGAAATGGAAAAGACATTTTTCATGCATGGTGAATTGGTAATAAGTAAATAATAGTCAAACTCAAACCTTCTTTCTTTGATTTTATTTATATAGAATTAATTTGTACTAGAAAATTGCACTCGAAAGATAATTTATGATTTGATATTAATTGTAGCATGATGTCATTTTCTCTCAATGGGAAAACAGAAAACATGCATTGAAATAGCGTTCTTCATCTCGTTCAAAACTTATCCTTATAGGTTTTAGTTTTTTTCCCCATAAAAATAATAACACACTAATTGTATCTCTTGTGTTTATTTGAGAAATACTTGAGTACATTAAAAATGGGAATTTTTATACTTCTAACCCTAATTTTAGGGTGAAAGTATCAATATAACCCTGCAAAATGAGAAAGTGTCAAAATAATCCCAACTTTATGATAAAATGTGCAGTTATAACCTTTTAGCCTATTTTCGGCATTCACTGAAGAAATTAAACGTTGACCGAATCTGAAATGATGAAAATATCCCTTACCCTTAAGCTAACCCATTTTCTTCTTCTTCAAACCCCCTCCTTATCCCAGTCACCGCTCGCCAACACCATATCACTACTGTGCCCCCATCACAACCACCACCTCCCGTCATCACAACCACCACCTCCCGGTGATGAGAAACCCCACCTCGGCCACCCTAGAAACCTATCTCCACCACCCATTGCCACCTATCACCATCCCAGGCACCCTAGAAACCCATCGCACACCATCGGTGATGAGAAACCCCACCCCAACCACCCCAAAAACACATCACCACCACCCAACCCCACCCTCGCCACCCCAGAAACCCCACCCCACATCAAATCATCTCCTCTTCTTTGCCTCGCCCTCTTTCCCGCTGCCTTTACTCTATAGATCCATCCTAGCGGTCTTGATAGGGCCTATTGCAACGCCACCACCATTCCCAGCCCCTCTGTCCTTCCCTTGTTCGGCCTCACCCTCACTTTCACCGCCTTCACCTCGAACAGAGTTTCGAGCATCTCCGCCTTGAACAACATCTCCGTCTTCACCCTTGAACGGCCCCTGCTCAAAAACCTACCGTCGACGAGGTGAAGAGCAGTCGGCGTTTCTATCCTTTTCTTTTCTCCTTTTTAATCCAGGGGAAAAATGATCATTTTATTACATTTCGGTATTCCAGTTGACAATCAAAGTCAATGGCTACTAAGGTTAGATTGGCACATACGTCTAAAAGTTATGGTTATTTTGACACTTTCTCATTTTTTTAGGGTTACCATGACACTTTCAACCTACAGTTAGGATTATTTTACCACTTGAATCTTAAAAATATTCTACTATGGGTCAGTATCTCTAATTATTATTCTTGATTTTGATAATCCTTAGAAACGTTTTTGTATCGGAACAAATTGAAACTCACTTGGCTGCCTTGAAAAAAATGTGGTCAAATGTGACTTGGAAAAATTGACAAAAAAATATGCAAGTTACGCAGGGAAAATATGAAGTATGATTGTTGGAGTAAGTTAGCTTAGGCTTCCGATTCTATGATTGAAGAAATCACAATATCACATTTATCCTTTTTCTAAAAAAAAAACCCCAACAAGTTTTTTACCCATTTTGTCATGATTATAGAGCCCACTTTAACTTTAAATCTAATTCCATCATATCAAATATATGTATTAAAAAAATCAGTGTAATATCACTCCAAAAAAAAACCTATAAAAATATTCTACAAACAAATGCATGGAGACAATAAGTCCATAAACATCCAAGAAAACATAAGGCCAGACAATTATCACACCTCTTTTGTCACTTCCCAGAAAAAACCAAACGATTGTGAGGAAATTGAAAGAATTCGTTAAGTGTGAATTTTGGGTGAAAATGTGAACGTAATCTCCACGCCTTTGGAACCCCACATACACCGCTTCTAGACCACCACTTTTAGGAAGGTTGGAAGAAGCCAACCATTGAGCAATGGCCACAATTTCACTACAAGAAGCTCTTGGTTGCTAATTTCACAATTTACCACCACTTTTAGGAAGGTTGGAAGAAGCCAACCATTGAGCAATGGCCACAAATTGAGCCTAAATAGTGAAATAGATTTGCATTTACTCATGGCGATAGATTTTCAAGATAGCTCCGGCTGATTTGCTCTAGCAATTGTAAGTAAGATCATAAAACGGCAAAGATTCTGGGTAGCAACGCTATAAACTCTGTCCACCATATACTGTAACAAAGCTCCTTCCCATTCTTAGCCACTGAGTGGTACATCTGACTTTTATTATTTAAGTGCTTGTTGCTTGCCACTGCAGTTGGTAGGTCAGCTGGTTATCCAAATAAGTTGTGCTTTCCGTAGTTTTCCCACGTTACAACTTATGTACCGGTTCAGAAACTCCAAATACATTTGTGATCATGATGAACTCCAAATGCATCTGTGATATCCCCAACAAAGTTGTTAACTTCCTATAAACCATCTAAAAGAATTACAACTTAGAAAGATGTTAGTTTGGCCCCAAACAATGTAATTAATAGGTTTCTTCCCTATACTAACTTGGAACATCTTTAGTGAAACGGTTTTTCTAACGAGTGAACATGGGCACTCGTTAACAACTTCAGATTCCATCGAAAACTGTGTTATTAAATGCAGATAGAGTTAATGATTAATGACATCCCTAAAAAACTTACACTTCCTACTTATAATCATTAACTCTATCTGCATTTAATAACACAGTTTTCGATGGATTTGCATTTAATAACACAATTTTCGATGGAATCTGAAGTTGTTAAAACCGTTAGTAAAATGCAGCTTTAGAAAACGTAAACAGAAACCAAAAGCTCAGCACATATCAAATACAAGAGAGCGCCACATATACTGAATAATAGTTTACAAATTACACAGTGACATATTAAGTTACAATTAGTGAATTCCCCGGAAGCCGTGAGCAAAATCTCCCGGAGTAATCTGACTCAGACCCATCTTCCGCCACTCCACCACAGACGACGGCGGTGCCATCACGTCGGAGAAATCAACCAGTTCCATCAGAAAGCACGGGATTTTGAGGAACTTCGTACAACCCCGGCTCGACTACGGCGAGGGAATTGCGAGGAGTTTGAGGCGAACGCAGAACAGAGTTGCGAATTAGAGGCGACGGCAAAAGTAAATCTGAAAAAAAGGGAAAGTAATTTTTAAGGTAAAAAATTATTTAAGGAGTAAAATAAATTATAAAATAATGTTAATCAGAGTTAAGTGGTTAGGTTAGAGTTAAGTTAAGAGAGACACGTGGCGTAATCTTGTTGGTGTAACACCTAGTGTTACACATAAGTGTAACAGAAGTTTCGAAGCCAAATTTCACATTAGTAATTAGCAAAATATAACTCAATGTATAATATCATGGATTACATCTATATATTATCAATTGAATAAAAGTCTAATATAGCATCGCCATGGCTTCTAGATTGCTAGTAGGAAAAGTTATACTGTTAAGCGACACATACTGCCAATAAATTAATAATTATGTATTTAGCTTTTAGCTTTTCGCTTTTAGAAGTGTTTTCAAATGAGTAAGTCTCCTGATAAGTCGTCTGTCCATAAACTTATGGACATGTCACTTATTTTTTACCTTATATACTGTATTTGTTAAATTATATATAAAATTTAAAAAAATTTAAAATATTTTTCATATCATATATTTTTATATTTTCACCTTCAAATACACATTATTACTTATTTTAACTTATAAAATACAATATTTGAATTTTATAAAAAAATTACAACATTTAAGGTAAATGTCCAAAATTTACAACATTTAAGGTAAATGTCCCGATGGACTGTCTATGAACTTATGAAAAAGCCGCATTTCCTGAGACTTTCCCTTTTCAAATTGATGTTGCATTTTATAGTTTAGTCGCATTAATGATGATTAGTGGCTACTAATAGCCTAGTTACGCACTTTCAACGATAAATGTTCTTCGAACCTTCTTGTTAGTCACTGTCTCTTTCACAATTCACACCTTAATTAATTACTTTCTTCTGTTTGCTTTTTGCTTTTTGGGTTAAATTGAACTATAATAAATTGCACATATAAAAGAAAATAATAAGACCTAATACTTTTCCTTTCTATTCTATAGTTATATTACATTTTATAATATTAATTAATCTAACATTAAACAAATAAATTCTAGGAATAAGTGTCAATACTATCTACTTGAGTAAGTGTCAATATAACCCTATGATAATTTTTAGTGCAAATATAACCCTAACTAGTTAATGAAAGTGCCAATCCCCATTTCCGGCATTGACTCTATGTGAATTGACCAAAATACCCTTTGAGATAACTCTGAAAATAGGTGGACAATTTTACCCTCGTAATTTATCGGACCGCCGTTGGAACATATAGGGTTATATGAGTACATTATGAAATCTTATTGGGTTATATCAGCACATTCCGAATGTTTATAGGGTTATATCAGCACATTTCTAATGTTTGTAGGGTTATATCAGCACATTCTTAAAATGTATAGGGTTATATCAGCACATATTATAAATATTAAGTGTGTGGTACTCGGCTGACCTTAACGGGCGACCACATCATTGTATACACCATTATAAGAACATAACAATATCTTATAAAACATAAAATTTGACATCATGACACCATCATTAATATTAAATACATATCATAGCCTCATTTCAAAACTTATCAACATTAAAAACCCTAGGTCGAAAAACACGACAAAATAACAATCACACACAACACCAAATGACATCTAATCATCAATCCAGACTAACCACAACAAAATAAACAAAATATCATTAAAACCCCTTTTATATTTATAGTATGTGCTGATATAACCCTACATTTTTTTTACTAATGAGCTTATATAACCCTATAAATTTTAGGAATGTGATGATTTAACCATACCAGTTTTCAGAATGTGCAGATATAACCCTACCTAATCTGGCGGCGGTCCGACGAAGGGTAATAACGCCATTTCCTATTTTTGGTATTTTAATTTTTTTCAGAAGGGCAACACATGTAATTTTATAAAATTCCGGCTAAAAGTTGTCGGAGAGGGTTATATTGGCACTTTTAAATATTGAAAGTTTATATAGACATTTATGTCAAATAGGTAGGGTTATAAAAACACTTTTTCTCTCAATTTTAAATATGAGATTGAATTTTGTTATGAGTACAGATTGGATATTAGGGGAGGTGTCGTTTTCCTTTGTGGATCGCTATATCGCGCCCTGTATTTTACTTGATTACGTCATGTATTTATACTATGTAGTATACAATATGTATTTTAAATTTAATTTAAATTATTAAAATATATTTAAATTAATATTAAATAAAATTTATTATTTACCAGCACCGCTGCCATTGTGGACTCCGCCACCGGCCGACGGCTGCCATTGTCGAGTACCGTGCACCGTGTACAGCCACCGCCGAACCGCCGCCACTCGTTTCTCTTCTCCTCCGCTCTTCGTCGCTCGTCTCTGATCTCATTCTCTGCCGCTCGTCTCCGGTCTCCTTCTTCGCTGGCCGTTCTCGCTCTCTTCTCCCAACTCTCCTCTCCCCGCTTCTTCGGTCTCCTTATCCGGCGAAAGTTCATCTTCTCCGATCTCCTTCTCCGTTGCCCATTCTCTTTTCCTGGCCCGCTCCAGTTCTCCTCTCCCCGTTCTCCTTTCCCGCTCCCCTTCTCTGGTCCGGCTTCTCCTTTTCCCATTTCACCTTCGCCCAGTTCTCCTCACCCGGTTCTCCCGCCCCGGTTCTCCTTTGCTCGGTTCCCTTTCGCCCGGTTCTCCTTCGAATCTCCCGCCTCGGCTCTCGCTCGGATCTCCTGCCCCGGTCTTCGCCCGGATCTCCCTGCCCTCGTTCTTGCCAGAGAAGACGGCGGAGAAGGCTGGGGATGGATGGTTGGGGATGGCGGAGAAGACGAACGGTGGTTGGGGACAAATGGTTGGGGACGGTGGCGGAGAAGACGAACGACGGAGAAAATGGAGAAGAAGGCTGGCGGCGGAGAAGACTAACGACGGAGAAGACGAAGAAGAAGGCTGGCGGCAGAGAAGACGGACGGCGGAGAAGGCCGGGGACGGACGGTGGCGGTGCCGACGAAACCATTATTTTTGTTTTTCTATTTCATGTTTTTTGTTTTTTTAAAAAAAATTAAAATTTGTATCATACATGTATATACGTATTAGGCCATAACCTAGTAAAATACTGAACGCGGTATAGCAACACCCTTTCCTTTTCCCTTTTTTCTAGTTTTTTTCTCCTAGCTAGTTTGTAGGTTTTTTCTCCTTTTCCCCCTCCTTTCATCTCATCTTCTTTCAACTTTTTAGGTGGGAAATTTACTCTTTTTGTAGATTTGAACGCCACACAAAAATCATATGAATTCAGTAAAAATTGATAAAGGAGAAATCTTGTTGCATGCTCTGACAAGAGTCTTCCGGTAACAAAACTCAACTCCTAATCAGAGTGCGAGAAACGAACCGATAAAGTGAAGACACCACTAATTGAATCCCATGGAATTTAGGATACCCTAAAATTTCATCAATTTGAATAGTTGAGCACGTTCTTTTAACACCCGACTGCTATACCACCATTGAAACTGTAACTATCACAATCGCATCTTCAGGAGCCACATGCACCCACTATGACTCCATCTTCACGAACCACCTACAACCTAAAAATTACAGCGAGAATCACCAACATGATCCCATAATGTCGAATTATCCTAATAAAAGGTGCTCTAAGAAAAGGATATATTGAATCTTGATCTTTTTATAATAGAGATGGTGGATAAACCACTCAGTTAATGCCCAATTCACCGACCCTTTGTGTGTACAAATATTTAAAATGATGCTATAAGAAAAGGATATATTGAATCTTAAATCTTTTTATAATAGAGACGGTATATAAACCACTGAAGTAATGCCCAATTCACCGACCTTTTGTGTGTACTAAGATTTAAAGTGGTGCTCTAAGAAAAGGATAGATTGAATCTTAAATCTTTTTGTAATAGAGACGGTGGATAAACCACTGAAGTAATGCCTAATTCACCGACCTTTTGTGTATACTAAGATTTAAAGTAGTGCTCTAAGAAAAGGATAGATTGAATCTTAAATCTTTTTGTAATAGAGACGGTGGATAAACCACTGAAGTAATGCCCAATTCAGAGACTTGTATACTAATTTATCATTAAATAAGATTAAAAAATAGCAATACAAATTATTTTAAAAGGACAAGTTTTAAAAAAAAAACGTGGAATCAGAATGTCTATTTATTATAATCCGAGTAACCAGCAGGGTATTGCATTGTCGTTTTCTGAAGATATGTGTTGAGTAAATGAAACCGCGTTTAGGTGTGCGGAAAATGTAAAGAAATTTTCCAAAAATGACTTGGTCAATTAAAAGCGTTCAATAATTGTAATATATATTCTTTGGAGTCCAAAATCCCATCATTCATAATCTTTTGCCTTTAATCCTCTTTTAAAGCAAAAAGATTCACTAAATTTGTATTCCACAATCCTCAATCACAATATTCACCATGATCCATTTTCATTTGACCAAAATGATAATCACTCTCGACCACAATTGCTTAACTTTAACCTCAAATTTGAATCGATAAATAAGCTAAGATATTGTCATATTTGATCTCGTTAGATTTGTAAAGCATAATTTTTACAATATCAACTTTTTATAACCTGTATTTACACACAATTATAGATATTAATGATCAAATTTCAATTAATGGAGAATTGACTAGAACGGAGGAGGGAGTAGGAATGTTAATGCATTGAATATAGTACCCATCTTTTCTTTTTCTATCTGAAAAAATGGAGAAAAATACACATATAATGATTGGACCTAGTAAAAATAGCAATCAACTCCATTAGTTAGTCAAATGACTAATCTATCATTCTTAACAACTGATTAATGGCTTTCAGTTATGGTGCAGTTTTGTTTTCGGTCGAATATAGTGGTTTTAGAATAGTTAGTCTGGGATAGTTTTAGTCGAATTTAGAATTTCGGGTGAAAATTAACAATGTATGCATATATTTTTGGAATCCATAATGGAATCACATGCTTTCTGATTAATAATGGAGCTTGGGACCCTCCATTAGCTTCTGTATGTTGAGTGATTGTTGTTGGTGGAGTTTGGGACCCTCCCCCTCTTATCGTGATTGATTGCTGGCTGTCGGTGGAGTTTAGGACCCTCCACTTGCTACCGCTTTGTTAATTTTTTTTCTTGAGTGGATGTCGGAGTGGAGTTTGAGACCCTCCATTACTGGCTGTATTTTGAATGCGTCATTGCTGACGTTTTAGAAATTGAATGGGTCTTGACCCATAGGACCTCCAAACGGGTCTTCATCTTGAATGGCTTCTGTCTTGATTTCTTTCTGTTCTTGTTTTCTGAATTGTTTGTAAATGGCTAACATCTTTCTGAAGTCTTCATCATCTTCATCCTTTTGAATTGGCGTTGATGCAAGTTGAATCGGTGTTGGTGCAGGTTGAATCCGCTGGATTGGCTGGATTGGACTCCGAGCTGGTTGAATTTCGAGGGCATGTTGAATCGGAGTTTTGATGGTCCTACCTTTAACCACCAATCATAAAACCATACTGGAAAATATCCATTGAATTGTTGATGGAAATTAATAAACCAGGAATGGTCAAATGACCTAATATAGAAAGTTCTATATCAGGCCTGCATATAATCTGCATAGTTGAATCCACTAGGAATGTAGTTGACTGAAAAGGACCGAGCTGAATTTATATTTTTGAATAGTCTATTCTACTGGGATCATGTTTATTTTGGATATGTTGTATTTCTATGGATTGAGTGTCTACTAGGATGAGTTCATAATAAGTTTGGGTTTTTTGAATATCTTCAGCCAACCAAGGGCATGCTGGCATGAATATACTAGCTACCAAGCTTTTGAGTTGAGGGATTTCAGGTTCTGTATGGTATTGGGTTAAAAGGATATGTTCTGGGTTTGGTTTGTCAAAGTATGACTGACTAGGTGTTGAGGATGATTGAGTAGATGTTGGGCTAGATATTTGACTAGCTGGTCTTTGGGGAGTTAGTAGTGTATAATTTGAGGTAATAATTGGAGTGTGGATTAATTTTGAATATGGGGCTTGAACTGCCGTGGAGTAAGTGAGCGGAGGGAAATCTGGAGTAGGTACTTTAGGTCTCGGGGGCTTTGGAATTGCATAATACTTTGATGATTTTGAATGTGAAGAACTTGATGAACTTGAATGCTTACTCATGCTTTCCTGTAGGGAATTCACGAGTCAAGAAATCTGGAAGGGGGTTATCCTTCCCTTTAATAAATTGAATATCAAAATCAAATACTGATAAAATGGTTTGCCATCTGGCACTGATTTGTTTTGAAACTAAAATTTTAACATCTTTTTGCAAAATCTCTTTTGCTGATTTGCAATCTATCTTTAATAAAAACTTTTTATTGTACAAATCATCTTGAAATTTTGAAATGCATAAGACAATTGATAAAACTTCTTTTTTAACTGTTGAATAATTAATTTGTGCTCCTACCCATAATTTTGAATGATACCTTGTGAAAACCCCAACCGTAATGGTTGAATCTTGTCTACAAAACTAACAATTTATGTTACTGTACAATAGGGAAATAAAATAATTTATTAAATGTAATTAGAAATACAAAAATCAATGATGATTGTGAAAAATAAAAGGTAATAAATGAATCCAATCATTACTGAAGAGTAACAAAATTCTTCCGGCGTAAGATCCCCAGTGAGAATACTAACATGCAGTACCACGATAATTACCGCAATAAAGACTAAAATTAGCCTCGACATGTTATCAAGCAAAAATTTAGAAGGATATAAGATAGAAGAGGAAATGTGGTTTTGAAATGACGATATAAAATATAGCCGTTTATAACTGTTATATTACCATTGGGAATATAGCCGTTTATAGCCGGTATATTACCACTATACATATGTTGACTAATTATAATTAAATGCTAAGAGTTAGTGTTGTCAAAAAAGATATATATATATATATATTGTGTGTATAAATATATATATATACAATAATAATAATAACAAATAAATAAGTAAGTAATAAATAAATAAGTGAATGAATGAACAAGTAAGGAAAAATTAAGGATAAATGGATGGCGAACGTAAGGAAATTTATCCAAAGTAATTTGACAAATAAAATTACTGGGAAAAGAAAATAAACGGGAACGTAAGAATTTAATCCAAAGTAATTTTGGTAAAGACACATTAATGATGATTAGTGGCTACTAATAGCCTAATTAAGAACTTTCCACAATACAAATCCATCATTGTTAAATGTTCTTCGAACCTTCTTGTTAGTCAATGTCTCTTTCACAATTCACACCTTAATTAATTACTTTCTTCTGTTTGCTTTTGGGTTAAATTGAACTAAAATAAATTGCACACATAAAAAATATAATAAGACCTAACACTTTTCCTTTCTATTCTATAGTTATATAGTACATTTTATAATATTAATTAATCTAACATTAAACAAATAAATTCTAGGGATAAGTGTTAATATAACTCTATCTATTTGATTAAGTGCCAATATAATCCTACGATGATACACTATAACCCAAACTAGTTAATGAAAGTGCCAATATAACCCTCAGACCCCATTTCCAGCATTGACCTCAATTTTTCGGCATTGACTCTATGTAAATTGACCAAAATATCCTTTGGGCTAACTCTGAAATTAGGTGGGCAATTTTACCCTCATAGTTCGCCGGACCGCCGCAGGAACATGTAGGGTTATATCAGCACATTATGAAATCTTATTAGTTTATATCAGCACATTCCTAATGTTTATAGGGTTATATCAGCACATTTCTAATGTTTGTAGGGTTATATTAGCACATTCTTAAAACTTATAGGGTTATATCAGCACATTATATAAATATTAAGTGTGTGGTACTTGGCTGGCCTTAACGGACGACCACATCATCGTATACACCATTATAATATCATAACAATATCTTATTAAACATAAAATTTGACATCATGACACAATCATTAATATTAAACACCATTATACATATCATAGCCTCATTTCGAAACTTATCAACATTAAAACCCTAGGTCGAAGAACACAACAAAATAAAAATCACACACAACACCAAATTTCATCTAATCATCAATCCGGTCTAAACACAACAAAATAAATAAAATATCATTAAAACCCCTTTTATTTTATAGTATATGCTGATGTGACCCAACATTTTTAACTAATCAGCTGATATAACCTTATAAATTTTAGGAATGTGATGATTTAATCCTGCCAGTTTTCAGAATGTGCATACATAACCCTACCTAATCCGGCGGCGGTCCGACGGCGGATTTAAGGGTAATAACATCATTTCCTATTTTTTGTATTTTAATTTTTTTCAGAAGGACAACACATGTAATTTTATAAAATTCCAGCTAAAAGTTACCGGAGAGGGTTATATTGGCACTTTTAAATATTGAAAGGTTATATAAACATTTATGTCAAATAGGTAGGGTTATAAAAACATTTTTTTCTAAATTTTAAATATGAGATTGAATTTGTTACGAGTACAGATTGGATATTAGGGGAGGTGTCGTTTTCGTTCGTGGATCGCTATATCGCGCCCTGCATTTTACTTGATTACGCCCTGTATATATACTATTTAGTATACAATATGTATTTTAAATTTTATTTAAATTATTTAAATATATTTAAATTAATATTAAATAAAATTTATTATTTACCACCACCGCCACCGTTGACTCTGCCTCCAGCCGACGGCCGTTGTTGCCCAGCACCGTGCACCACCACCGCCGTGCACCACCGCCGCCGCTCGTTTCACTTCTCCTCCACTCTCCGTCGCTCGTCTCCGGTCTCATTCTCCGCCGCTCGTCTCCGGTCTCTTTCTCCGTTGGCCGTTCTCGCTCTCCTCTCCCCGCTTCTCTGGTCTCCTTATCCGGCGAAAGTTCATCTTCTATGATCTCCTTCTCCGTCGCCCGTTCTCTTTTCTTGGCCCGCTCCAGTTCTCCTCTCCCCGTTCTCCTTTCCCCGCTCTCCTTCTCCCCTCCTCATTCTACTTTCCCGCTCTCCTTCTCTGGTTCGGCTTCTCCTTCGCCCATTTCGCCTTCGCATGGTTCTCCTCACCCTGTTCTCCTCACCCGGTTCTCCCCCTCGGTTCTCCTTCGCCCGGTTCTCTTTCGCCCAGTTCTCGTTCGGATCTCCCACCCCGGTCTTCGCCCGAATCTCCCTGCCCTCGTTCTTGCCGGAGAAGACGGCGGAGAAGGCTGGGGATGGATGGTTGGGGACGGCGGAGAAGACGAACGGCAGTTGAGGACGGATGGTTGGGGACGGCGGAGAAGACGAACGGCAGTTGAGGACGGATGGTTGGGGACGACGGCGGAGAAAATAGAGAAGAAGGCTAGCGGCGGAGAAGACAGAGAAGAAGGCTGACGGCAGAGAAGACGGACGGCGGAGAAGGCTGGGGACGGACAGTGGCGGTGCCAGCGAAACTATTGTTTTTATTTTTTTATTTTCTATTTCTTGTTTTTTGTTTTTTTGAAAAATTAAAATTTATATTATACACATATATACGTGTTAGAGCATAACCTAGTAAAATACAGGAAATGATATAATAACGCCCTTTCCTTTTCCCTTTTTTCTAGTTTTTTCTCCTAGCTAGTTTGTAGGTTTTTTTCTCCTTTTCCCCCTCCTTTCATCTCATTTTCTTTCAACCTTTTAGGTGGGAAATTTACTCTTTTTGTAGATTTGAACGCCACACAAAAATCATATGAATTCAGTAAAAATTGATAAATCCGAGATGAATCGATAGGAGAAATCTTGTTGCATGCTCTGACAAGAGTCTTCCGGTAACAAAACTCAACTCCTAATCAGAGTGCGAGAAACGAAGGGTTTGCAGCCACATACGATAAAGTGAAGACACCACTAATTGAATCCCATGGAATTTAGGATATCCTGAAATTTCATCCATTTGAATAGTTGATCACGTCCTTCAATACCCGACTGCTACACTATCATTGAAACCGTAACTATTACAATCACACCTTCAAGAGCCACCTGCACCCACTATGACTCCATCTTCACGAACCACCTACAACCTAAAAAATTACAGCGAGAATTACCAATACGATCCCATAATGTCGGAGTATCCTAATAAAAGGTGCTCTAAGAAAAGGATACATTGACTCTTAAATCTTTATATAATAGAGATGGTGGATAAACCACTGAATCAATGCCCACTTCACCTGAATTTTAGTTTTACCACTTTTTCTAGTCCTTACTAGTGTGTTCCAACATGACTAAATTAACCAAGTGCATCATAACGTAAAACGTAAAAGACACACGACTTGGTTACGCAGTTCGGTGTAATCCACTTACATCTGCGGGGCCTGGCCCAGTTCAGAATGAATCCACTAATTAGAAAGGTACAGTACATAGTACAGGTTACAAAATACTTATCTTTACTAACTATAATGTGTGAATTATGCTAGCTCTCCTAGCTACCGATCCGCCTTGATCAGACTCCCTCTGATCTCGAACTCCGTCGACGCAGGATCTCCTCCACCCGAGGAATTAAGGTTTACGATTCTGAACTTTGTGCAGCAGGTCAGGTATATTGGAACACATTAATCTGACTCTTTGCAAATCTCGAAAGTCTCAAAAATCTGTATGCAGATTTTTGCTCTGTAAAATCTGTGAGTATGCAGTCGTGTTTGTCCCAATTTATATCCACAAACAGATTGGAATACTCCTTGATTATCTCCACAATATTCCTATTCCAAATCAGCTTCTTGAAGCATATCCAAATCCCATAAATAAAGGGATTTACCTTATATCAATCTATCTCATATATTCGAATATATCACCTCCATATAAGTAGGGATTTTCCATAAATCAACTATGCTTCACACACCTGATATACATAGTCAAATATACGAATTTCATTTATTCCAAACTACTGCAATATTCTGACTTTGATTTCCATAAAACCTTGGCGTAAATATTCTGCATCAGCATGTTCCAACATGGAATGGTTTCCTGTTCAAAATAAGTTCACACAAAATTGCCAATCAAATATTCACTTGCAAATTCCTCGACTTTACAATCCCCGACCCTTTGTGTGCACTAAGATTTAAAATGGCGCTCTAAGAAAAGGATATATTGAATCTTAAATCTTTTTATAATTGAGATGGTGTATAAACCACTGAATTAATGCCCAATTCACCGGCCCTTTGTGTATACTAAGATTTAAGATGGTGCTCTAAGAAAAGGATAGATTGAACCTTAAATATTTTTATAATAGAGACAGTGGATAAACCAATGAAGTAATGCCCAATCCATCGACCTTTTGTGTATACTAAAATTTAAAATGGTGCTCTAAGTAAAGGATAGATTGAATCTTAAATCTTAAATCTTTTTATAATAGAGATGGTTGATAAATCACTGAAGTAATGCCCAATTCACCGACCTTTTGTTTATACTAAGATTTAAAATGGTGCTCTAAGAAAAGGATAGATTGAATCTTAAATATTTTTGTAATAGAGACGGTGGATAAACCACTGAAGTAATGCCCAATTCACTAACCGTTTGTGTATACTAAGATTTAAAATGATGCTCTAAGAAAAGGATAAATTGAATCATAATTTTTTTTTTATAATAGATACGGTGGATAAACCACTGCAGTAATGCCCAATTCACTGACTCTTGGTGTATACTAAATTATCATTAAATAAGATTAAAAAAGGGCAATACAAACTATTTTAAAACAACAAGTTTTTTTTAAAAAAAGAAAGTGGAATCAGAATGTCTATTTGTTATAATCCGAGTAACCAGCAGTGTATTGCATTGCCATTTTCTGAATAAAGTGATAAAGACACAGGGACAAGATGTGGTGAGTAAATGAAACCGCGTTTAGGTGTGCGAAAAATGTAAAGAATTTTCCAAAAATGACTTAGTCAACTAAAAGCGTTCAATAATTATAATGCTCTCCCCGTCTCAGGTTAAATTGCACATTTTCTATTTTGGACTGTCCCTATTTAAATTACACAAAATTATCAAATTTAACCAAGTTGGCTCCTAATAAAAAGACTAAATTGCCCCAAAGCCAATACATATTTACAGCCTAAATGGCTGATTAATTAAGGAGAGATTTTCCATTTACAGGTCTTGGTACTTGGGCTGGAGGCGTGTGAATTATTTTGAAAAAACAAGTCCACGCCTGACATTATCACATGCGTTTGTCTTTCACTCTTCCCGTTGCTCCTTTATTGCTCTCAACCATCAGAAATAAGATTGCTCTCTCCTTTTTCGTTCTCAGCTAACTGAGATCTCTCATTTATTCCACAACGCTCCTCTCATTTCTCTCCCAATCCCTCAAACCCTAGACGCTCCTCTCCCATTTCGTTTCGTTTTTTACCTCATTTCGCCTCTGCTTATATTCATCTTGTTGTTATTCAGCGTGTTCTTCAGTATTCGGTGTTGATCGATTAGGTTTTAATCCTTTTTCGTTGTTGGGTTTCGTAAACCTGAGGAAATATTCAAGATTTATTGTTTTACGTTATGTGAATTGGGTTTCTCGCCTGTTTTTGTGTTGTTCTTCAAAATATTGTGTTTGTTCATAGTTTTGTGTTCATGGATTAGGGTTTCAGTGATTGTCTCTCTTGCTTTTGCTGAATAATTGAAAAGTCATCTCGGATCTGTGGTTTGTGCTTTCAAAAATTAGGTTTAATGTTTTTCAAATTTGGGGTTTTTCAAATTTGACCTGAATCGAACTTTCATTGATGTTGTTTATAAAGCATGAGTAGAGGTTGATTGTTCCATGCATGATTTTGTCTTGTGTTGATGTTTTAAAGTTAGATTGAATTGTAAACTGTACATTTTATGTCAATTTTCTAGCTGTAATCCCAGGTTTGTTAGGGTTTCTGTCTGATTACTGTATTTTCTAGTCAACCAAGTTTTAATCCCCATATTTTTCGTTCTATAGTTGTGCATGTTCATCTATGTTATGGGTCCAGATCTGTTAGTTTCCCCATACATTTCATAGTCTACGTGTGCTCCGTTGTAGATCTACGGTTTTGGCTACATTTCATCACTCCTCTGTTTCATATCTGTGTTTTTGCACAATAATTGCAGTGAAGTTGTTAATATCATGTTCGTTCAATGTAGTTTATGAGTCTCTGTAGTTTTCAATAGCCCATGTTCTCCTCTATTCATTAATTTTTGTCAATAGCATCTGTTCTCCTCTATTGATCATTCGTTGTTTTACAGTGTTCATTAGTTGTTGTGAAGTTGTCATTAGCCTCAACCATCTGTTTGTGCGTTTAAAAATGGCACATAGGGACATGGATTTGGAGGGGTAGGAACTATTAGCCCCCAGCCAACCCTTGAATGATGTTGACTCTAACGCACTAACATATCCCAGTCCTACTCTCATTCCCAGTTTTATTAAATTGCATCCCTTACTGGATCATGTTCAGGAAAACGATCATTTGCCTTGGACCGATTCTGAAACATGTTCGGAGGACTGGTCCATAGCTACACATTTCAGTCCTGTTAATTTATCACATGTGGACTGGACTGAGTCACAGCCCCTATCTGATGAAGAATAAGAATATGTACATGCCTTTTCGGAGTCACAATCCCATCCACACCCAGAATCTAATTCTGAGTTACAAAATGCTGAGTCACAACCCAATTTGGATCCCAGTTCTGCATATGGGAATCCCAACCCTGAGTTACATCCCCTCTCAGGCAGTAACTCAGATTCTAATTATGAGTTTGACCCACACCCCTCTGTGTACTTCAAAGGAAATGAGTTTCCCAAGTGTGGGGAACCAAGATTCTTTGAAACATGTGCAGCCTTATACCCCAATAATTGGCCTAAACGTGAACCACCTAAAACACCGTGGATTAGGAAAGACATTGCAACTTCAGCCGTGCGACGTGAAATGTATGCCATGGTGGAGAGGGCTGAAAAGTATTTGGCTGAAGGTAGGCCTGAGTCCGCAGATAAGGGAAAAAATGATCGTGGGTGTAAACTTTTCTAAAGGGTTGTTGTCTTACCAGTTCCATCATTGCAATCAGGTTGTGTCTCTCCTATTTCGTTTTTTTTGGTTTCATGAAACATTATGCTTACTCCGTGTGTTTTGGTGTGCAGGATGGCGATGTTTGTTGCTGAGGCAGCAATCATGTTTTATACAGAATATCTAAATATGCAGTCTTGCTTATGTGTGTTTATTTTGCACTTGACCTGGCTTGGCATGTTTATGATTTAAATATGCAGCCTTGCTTTTGTGTGTTTAATTTGCACTGAACCTGGCTTGGCATGTTTGTGATTTGGGGCTGTGAATTGAGCAATAACATGTGATTTGAGCAATAACATGTGTATCTACTTTATAAGTCACAGTTTGCATGTGAAATATGTGTTGCGAATGTGATGCTTATCCCTTATTGATATGAAGCTGTGATGAATGAATATTACATGCAGACATGCTTATTAGTCTATAAACAGATTTGAAACTTGACGGGGCATGATTGTGATTACAAATAGCGCTGAAATTATTTGAGTTTGTGATCCTACCTAGTTGACAGCCACCTATGATGACATTAATTATAATTTAAAACTTAGGGTGCAACCATGTTTTGTTAAAAACATTAGGATGGCAGCCAACCTATGATGTTTGTCCCTAGTTTGTCAAAAATGATTATATGTGCCATACCTGTCATTGTCTATTAATTCTGGACATGCTCCATTTATAGCCTCACATCATCCTTAATCTTTTAAATAAAGCTTGCATTCAAAAGGGATTTCAACCATCCAAGCCTTTACAAGGTTTCCCTATAAACACACATTCACAAAATATATTGTATGTTTAGTCTAGAACTAATTCTAGAAGCACAACCCTACAAAAATAAGATGAACCTACCTTCATTGAGATAGTTCCATACTTAGGATCAGATCCCTAACATTCTCGGTCCTTCCAATCCCAATCAGATGTTGTAAACAGCTCCTAACCAGCTCCGAATCTACAATTAGGTTTTCTGGAAGTAATCTCAGCCTCCTTAGACAATCGTTTCCCATATGTGGAAATTTGAATTCATTCTCACCCCTGCACTTCATGATTTCTACCATGATACATTGTAAACTCAGGAATATCTTGTCTATTACTTTAGGGTCCTATCATTCGAAAGCATCATTCACCGCATCTAATAAACCATCTAGGGTTGTACTATGGTTCTGGAATTGGAGGCTTTATATTAAGGGAAAAAATTCTAAGTCCAGAATGTTTAAGTCGGGTGACTTGGTAGGCTGACACACTAATTGGATACGAAACCCGTCTGAGGTGGCTGCAGCTAAAAATTCAGGGTCATTAGCATAAATATGGGATGGGCATTGTCTTGTTGTATGAATATCTGTTTACTTTCCCAAGGTGGCCATTTTGCTTTTATGGCTGGTATGAGTTCATAAATCATTTTATGCCTAATGGTGTCTCTATTGATTGACTGAATGGGTGTTAGAACTAGTGTACCCTTAAGCCTATTCACTATTGTGTACTTTGCTGCTATGTACTCCATATATGGAAAGATCCCTCTTTTACCTTCGAAAAGAACATTATCATGCATATCTATTACTGGTCTACACACAGCACACATAAACATTAGCTTTGGAATGTAATGCTTACTTTGAACAACTCTGTATGATTCTGGTTCATTAGGGGCTAGAATAAACCTGGTTGTTGCCGCTGTGATATAGAACCACTTTTCGTCAATGTGGATGACATTGTGCATGTCCTTGAACATCATGTTGCATTCCAGCTTGGTTAGGCATCATTCCAACCTTGTTTCTTTGCATGCTTATGTCAAATATGGATAAACAGCGTTGGTGTGGCTCCGTATTTCTTTGTTTACTATTGCTCTTTGGATTGTGCTCCAGCTGTGCTCTTGCAGGTTCGCCTATCCCTCAATGGCAGCGCCATTAAGGCATCGAGTTCGATCGACTTCTTGTTTGGGCCACACCGCCTGTGTCTTCTTGAACGGGCGTTCACTAGTTCACCATTAACTAGTTGTTCCTTCACTCGTGACCAAATGGGGCTGATGGTTGTAATTAACACAACCTACCTTTTTGTTGCCTCAACTCGCAAACTGTGTTTTATTTGCCCATTTTTTATGTTTTGGAGAAGAAAATGGGCAACCTCTTTCCTCTGTTCATCTGTCAAATTTATGCCCACCATCACAGCCCCAAACTCAAGGATGAAAAAAATGAAGAAGAGGGTTAGGATCCTGGCCAGTTCTTGAAGAACTAGCCAAAGGTTTTTCTGAGAGCCTTTTTTTGGGTTTATTGAAATGTATGGTGTAATAAATGATGTATTTATAGGAGCTGGTGCGAATTTGGAGCAGTTGTGAGCAGTAGAAAAAAAGTTGTATTTTGGCTCCAAAATTAAAAAATATTTTTTGAACAGGTTTAGACCCCTTCCCACTTTACTGTTCAAACAGTACTTTTTAAAATTTTCAGCTTCCAATTTCAGCTTTTTTTAATCACTTCAATACTATTTTTACCATTCCTTTTTACCCCCAAGATTTCTCTTTCTGCAATAACGTGGGACAGAGGGAGTATATATTCTTTGGAGTCCAAAATCCCATCATTCATAATCTTTTGCATTTAATCCTCGTTTAATACAAAATGATTCACTAAATTCGTATTCCACAAATCCTCAACCACAATATTCACCATGATCCATTTTCATTTGACCAAAATGATACTCCATCTGTGCAATTTAACTATTTATTTAGTTAAAATTGCTTAACTTTGACCTCAAATTTGAATCGATAAATAAGTTAGGATATTGTCATATTTGATCTTGTTAGATTCTTAATGACGTGAATTTTTTACAATATCAACTTTTTATAACCTGTATTTACACATAATTATAGATATTAATGATCAATTTTTTTAAGTCAACTGACGAAAGTCAACTTGTGTAGAATCGACTAGAACGGAGGGAGTAGGAATGTTAATGTATTGAATATAGTACCCATCTTTTCTTTTTCTATATTAAAAAAAGTGAAGAAAAATACACATATAATGATTGGACCTAGTAAAAATGGCAATCAACTCCATTAGTTAGTCAAATGACTAATTTATCATTCTTGACAACTGATTAATGGCTTTCAGTTATGGTGCCGCTTTGTTTTTGGTCGAAGAGTGAGTCTGGCCTATCCATAAGCCACTTAATTTTTACCTTATATACTGTATTTTTTAAATTACATATAAAATTTAAAATTTTTTAAAATATTTTTTTATATCATATTTTTTTATATTTTCACCTTCAAATACATATTATTACCTGTTTTAACTTATAAAATACAATATTTAAATTTTATAAAAAATTACAACATTTAAGACAAATGCCCCTGAACACTGTCCATAAATTTATGAAAATGCCGCCTTTCTTGAGACTTTCTCTTGGTTGAATATAGTGGTTTTAGAATAGTTAGTCTAGGATAGTTTTTGTCGAATCTAGAATTTCCAATGTATGCATATATTCAGTAATGATTACATACAAAATTCTACACATGATAGTTTGTTTGACTGGTTCAACTCTGTTCTGAATCGTCCTCATTGGTACCGCCGTGCAATTTGGTGGTGGTTGTACAACGGACCAAAAACTGTCTTATGAACAAATCTGAGTTTCAACATCGGTTTAATACTTCCGAGGTCACTTCCGACGGTCGGAAGTGGCCTCAGAAGTTGACAATAAAAATATGGGCATTTTGGTTTCGTTGGAATCGGAATATCCAAATCGATCATATCAAGTCATTTTTCATATCAACACATATCGAAATTTATCTTGAACACAACACAACTACTGTTATATTCATCTGTTACCCTCGCATCAAACTCACTTGCAATCAAATCATAATAATAAGCAATAAAAAACAATCATTATCACCCCTTAAACAGTAACATACATCAAAATTTGTAGGTGAGTTTACCAATAACAAAATCAAAACGGAGAAGAAACCATGCCATGATTAGACCTAGCAAATGGGTCATCTACCAATAACAAAATCAAAACGGAGAAGAAACCATACCATGATTACACCTAGCAAATGGGTCTTTTCAGTCGGGTATGGGTGAGACTCGGTTCAAGTATGATTTGGTAGATTATTTTGTGTGCAAGTATCAAGTCCTAATGGGGTGTGTCCGAGTTCGAGTTGAACATAAATAAATATATTAATAGTTGAACATTGACTTAGTTGACTTCCAAAAGTCAAATTGTACAAATTTTGGGAGTAATCTCTTTCATTTCGGGTCCCTTTAGGTCTTTTCACTTACAATTGGCGCGATAGAAGCCCTAATGTAGCTAGTTCAGGTATTTTCAGGTACAATCGGTTATCACATTCGGGTGTTGGTTCGAGTTTGGTTCGGGTATTTATTTTTGGGTATTTGAATTCGATAATATTTTGCTAGGTCTAATGATAATATGAAGTTTATCACCACAAACTCTTCGAATTTGCAGTCGCTTCCACAGAGTAGGAATGGAGGAAGTGTTAGATTTGTGGAAGGAGGGGGAGAAGAAGGAAGATTGTAAGAAGGAATGAAAGCAAGAAGAAAGAAAGTGTTAGACTAAATCAGACTCCTGATTAGATTATGACTAAATCAGACTCCTGATTAGATTATGATTTATTCTGATTAGAGTTCTTTTCTTATTATACCTCTATTGTACTCTCTATATATTCAGATATCAATAATACAATTAATTACGGCAAATCATTCTATCATGGTATCAGAGCAAGTTCTGATCCTAACCTCTAAATTTTAATTCAGCGCCTCCCTCATTCTCTCTTTTCCGGCGAAGCTCCGGTCAAATTTCGTCCTCCTCCGGCGAAGTCCAGCGGCGAAGTTCGACTCCGGCAAAGTCCAGCGGCGAAGTCCGACTCCGGCGAAGTCCAGCGGCGAAGTCCAACTCCGGCGAAGTCCAGCGGCGAAGTCCGACTCCGGCAAAGTCCAGCGGCGAAGTCCGTCTCCGGCGAAGTCCAGCGGTGGCCTCCTCCTCCAGCGGTGAAGTCCAGCGGCGGAGTCCAAGTCCGATCGCGAAGCCGGCGGCGAAGTTCGACTCCGGCAAAGTCCAGCGGCGAAGTCCGTCTCCGGCGAAGTCCAGCGGCGGCCTCCTCCTCCGGTCCGATCGCGACGTCCAGCGGCGAAGTCCGATCGCGTCAAGAAGAAGAACGGAAGCCATCGGAAGAAGAACGGCCGATCGCGTCAAGGAGAAGAAGGAAATCTCGCCCGCGCGTGAAGCCACGCGCGAGTCATCTCGCGCGGCAGAAGGAATTTTCGCGCGTGAAGCCACGCGCGAGTCATCTCGCGCGGCAGAAGGAATTTTCGCGCGTGAAAACCACTCGCGAGTCATCTCGCGCCAGAAGGAAGATCTCGCGAGTTGATTCAAATTCTCGCGATATAATCAATTAATCGTGAGCTGAATTAAATTCTCGCGAGTTGAAGCTGTTTCTCGCGAGTTGCTCACATTCCGACGAGTTTCTCAAATTCTCATCAGTATTCAGTCAATTTCTGTGCCATTTTTTGGTCTTCCGCTATGGTTAATTTGGGCCCTATATCTCGGGAAGATTGCTCCACTAATTGGATTGCGGACAAGGTGCTGTTTCAGGCCAGTTTGAATGGTCCCAATTGTCATTCTTCGTCAAAACAGTGGATTGTTGATTCAGGTGCTACATCTCATATCACTGCTCACACCAGTCATCTTGATCAGGTACAACGTTATCGTGGTTCTGATTCTATTCTTGTTGGAAATGGTGAATCATTATCTATTTCTCACATCGGCCAATGTCATTTATCTGGTTTCTCTGTTAATGATGTCCTTGTGGTCCCTAAGATTACTAGAAGTTTATTGTCCATTAGTAAGCTTACTCGTGATCTACCTGTTCGTGTTATATTTGATGCCGATGCATTTTCCATTGAGCACAAGCTTACAGGGGCGATGATTGGTAAAGGTCGTCATAGGTCTGGTCTCTATTTTCTTGAGACTGGTGATTCCAGTTTTTTAGGCGAACTACGCTCTACAAAGCTTCATGCTTCTTTTGAGCAGTGGCACTCTCGCCTCGGTCATGTGTCTCATGATACTATTCAGTTATTGAATCGACGGGGCCTTATTTCTGTCACTTCTGCTATGCCTGCATCTGTCAGTTGCTCTCCTTGTCAGATGGCCAAGAGTAGCCGCTTGCCCTTTTCCACTAGTGACAAGCGTGCTACTGGTTTATTGGATAAAGTACATTGTGATTTATGGGGACCAGCTCCTGTTTTATCTATCGGTGGTTTCTCTTATTATGCCGTTTTCATTGATGATTTCTCACGATTCACATGGTTTCTTCCAATGCGGCATAAGTCGGATTTCTATGACACTTTTATCCAGTTTCAGAAATTCGTTGAGAATCAGTTTTCTGCTAGGGTTAAAATTTTTCAGACCGATGGTGGCACCGAGTTTACTAATCACCGACTTCAGGCTCATCTCATATCATGCGGCATTCATCATCAGATGTCCTCGCCTTATACACCTGCTCAGAATGGTCGGGCTGAGCGGAAGCATCGTCACATCACAGAGACTGGTCTTGCCATGCTTTTTCACTCTTCTGTGCCGCACTGTTATTGGGTGGAAGCTTTCTCCTCTGCGGTTTACA
Organism: Rubia yunnanensis; assembly: GCA_037428765.1. NCBI lineage: Eukaryota > Viridiplantae > Streptophyta > Magnoliopsida > Gentianales > Rubiaceae > Rubia > Rubia yunnanensis. The sequence continues at coordinate 590,163 of CM075063.1, read as the reverse complement.
TTATTAATCGTCTGCCTAGTTCAGTTATGGGTGGCAAATCGCCTTTTGAGGTTGTTTTTGGTCATGTGCCTGACTATACCCTCTTTCACCCGTTCGGTTGCCGTGCATTTCCATGTCTGCGTGCCACTGCTACTGATAAGTTTGCACCCCGATCCATTCCCTGTGTTTTTATTGGTTATAGCCCTCGTCACAAGGGTTTTCAGTGTCTTGACCAGACGTCTGGACGCATCTATATCTCTCGCCATGTTCGTTTTGATGAAACTTTCTTCCCTTATGTCTCAGCTTCCACGGAGATTCGTTCGGTTTCAGATCTGGAGATTTCATCATTTTTTGATGGAACTGTTACTTCATCGATTGGGGCCACTACGCCTGTGTCTGTGCCTGTTCCAGCTGCCCCTACTTCCCCACCATCTTCCATCTGGACGGCCGACCTGGACCCGGCTCCTCGTCAAACGCCCACCATATCTCAGCCGCTGGCCAGCACTCCTCCGCCACCGTCTCAGCCACTGGCCACCATGTCTCAACCTGTATCGGCTATTCTTTCTCCGGTGACTTCCGACGGCCACTCTCCAGTTAGCACAGCTCGATCTTCCTCCGTGTCATCAGCTGGTTCTACTCCTCCAGATTCGCCGCCCCCGCTTCGTACTCATCGGATGGCCACTCGGTCTTCTACTGGTGCCATTCAACGGCGGGATTATTCGGATGTTATTGCTCATGGTCTCACTGCTGCACTCCTCTCTCAGACAGAGCCCACTGATTATCGCACTGCCCTTCAGGATCCAGCCTGGGTTTCAGCCATGGATGATGAGATGGATGCTCTTCGTGGTCAGCACACTTGGGAGTTGGTGCCTCGACCTTCAAATGTCAACATTGTTGGCTCCAAATGGGTCTATAGGCTCAAGTATCGACCAGATGGCACTATTGAGCGTCACAAAGCTAGACTTGTGGCGCAGGGTTTCTCGCAGATTCCAGGTTTTGATTTTGACCACACTTTCAGTCCTGTGGTCAAAGCCTCCACTGTTAGGACGGTTCTCGCCATAGCCACCATGCGTTCCTGGCCACTTCATCAGTTGGATGTCAAGAACGCTTTCCTTAATGGTGTTCTTGATGTTCCTGTCTACATGAAGCAGCCCGTTGGTTATCAGGATTCTGTCCATCCAGACTATGTTTGTCGTTTGAAAAAGGCCATTTATGGTCTTAAGCAGGCTCCCCGAGCTTGGTTCCAGCGTTTCAGCAGTTATCTGACACAGCTTGGTTTTCGGTGCAGCTTAGCTGATACTTCTTTGTTTGTTCTTTCGAGGGGGTCGTCATTACTGTACCTACTTGTGTATGTGGACGATATCATTCTTACAGGAAATGACTCGACTCTTCTTCGCCAGTTCATTGATCGGACACACAGAGAGTTTGCGATCAAGGATCTTGGTGCTCTTCACTACTTTCTTGGTCTTGAAGTTTCGCCTACCTCCTCAGGATTACTGCTTGGCCAAGCAAAGTATGCTCGGGATATTTTGAATCGGGCCGGTATGTCTGACGCAGCACCGGTTTCTACTCCATTTGTTGCTGGTTCTCAGCTTCACAGCTCTACCAGTCCTCCATTTCGGGATCCTACACTTTATCGTTCTCTTGTTGGTGCCCTTCAGTATCTCACCATCTCTCGCCCTGATTTGGCATTCTCGGTCAACACGGTGAGTCAGTATCTTCAGGATCCTAGAGATGATCATTTTGCTGCTGTGACTCGGATTTTGCGATATGTTCGTGGCACTCTTCATTTTGGTCTCCGGTTTTGCTCTGCTAGTACTTCTGATGTGTTAGGATACTCTGATGCTGATTGGGCTCGCTGTCTGGAAACTCGTCGGTCCACTTATGGTTATGCGATTTTTCTTGGTGGGAATCTGGTTTCTTGGAGTGCCAAGAAACAGCCCACTGTTTCTCGCTCTAGCACTGAGTCTGAATACCGTGCTCTCGCTAACACTGCCTCGGAAGTGGTTTGGCTCACTCATTTGCTTCGTGATCTTCGGGTTCCACTTTCTGGTTCTCCACTGTTGTTATGCGACAATAGTAGTGCTATCTTCTTGGCTCAGAATCCAGTGGCGCACAAGCGGGCGAAGCACATCGACATCGACTATCATTTTGTTCGTGAGTTGGTGACATCTGGAAAGTTGCGCGTTGCTCATGTTCCTACTTCTCTTCAGATTGCGGACATTTTCACCAAGGGGCTCTCTCGTCCGCTGTTCGAGTTTTTCAGGTCCAAGCTGTGCGTCGGCGAGCATCCGACGCTTCGCTTGAGGGGGGGTGTTAGACTAAATCAGACTCCTGATTAGATTATGACTAAATCAGACTCCTGATTAGATTATGATTTATTCTGATTAGAGTTCTTTTCTTATTATACCTCTATTGTACTCTCTATATATTCAGATATCAATAATACAATTAATTACGGTAAATCATTCTATCAGAAAGGAAAGATGGAAGAAAAAAACTAAGGAAGAGAAAAACAATTGTTGATGAGAAGGAGGGTGAAAATATAGGTGGAATCATTTTTAGGATTTCTACTTGCAATCCAAACACATGTTTCGACGTCAGAACTACACTTGGAAGTGAACTTCAAAAACATTTTCCACCTTCGAAAATGCCCTCAAAACTCTCTTAAAATAGATTCTTTTCATGTGTATTTTTTCAGATTTCTTCGACGACAGTTCAACTGTCGTTATCTACTTTAGTCCACTCCAGACACATGTTGTAGCGCCGAAACTGACCTTGGAAGTGCACTAAATTTAGGAACGGAGCCGTCATATGACACTTATAACGGCGGTTCAATCCCAACCGTCATTGATAATACTACGTTAGACGGCAGTTAGCGAATTTTTGAGGGCCGTCTATCGCCAATTTAACTATCGAAATATGTGTTTCAAATTCAAAACTTATAATAAATGGCGATTCTGAAGAAAAAAAGTTCATAATCACCGTGCAATAGATCCATTAATAACAATTTCTTCGATAGAAGCGTAAGATTGTACTTTTCAATCTGAAACGTTCACGAATTTCACTTGGAACTGAAAATTGAAAATTCTGAAGTCATTAAATTGCAAACGAACTTCTTCGAATTTTCTACTTAAACCTTATTTTCAAGATTACGTAATTTCTGCTGGCTTCCAAAACTTTGACAATGATTGGTGTTCCTCATCAACCAAAACCTCTCTATTTCTTCTGCCTTTCGACCTGGAATTCTCCCAGCAATCAATTCCCATCTGCATTTATTAAAACGAATAAATCAAATCTCAACCAAGCAAAAAAGGCCAAAAGAAAAAGACTTGTATGATTTTTAGTGTCACAAACCTATTGCGGAAAATTAACCAGTTCATATAAGAGGCAAAATATTTTAAAATTACAAACTATACGAATTATTCCCTCTTGGGAAAGACCGTCCTTCCATAGGCTTATGGAAAGACGGGGATAATTAGAATAATAAAATGTAAAAGATTTTAGTTGAAATATTAAATATTTATTATGCAACGTATAGTGGCTACAAAGTTTATAACCCAATTCATGCAGCCCAAAATTTTTATCTTCATTTCTTCTGTTTTGCACTTTAAACCTTGGTCTTTTCATGACTTATGGAAAAACCGTCTTTCAAGAGACGCACTCTTTTCTTTTTACTTTACTTTAAAAAAATCTTTAACATTATGGAGAAAGTCCTCTCCTCTTCAAATTGTGGATCTACTATTTTACTTTGTAAGTTAAATAGTGTGTTTTTAACTAAAATATTGTACTTCTAAGACCTAATTAATATTATTAATATTAGAAGTTGGCTTTCCACTAGGGTTTCAATTTTGCATTGCTTCTTTTCCAGAAATAAATTCCTACTTCCTTTTAGTCTGTCGCATAATTAACTTCATATTTATAAAATCTTCATACCGAGTCATTCATTCTACTAAATTTTTCCTCTTTAGACCCCTAAATTCATCATAATTTGCTATTTTTTTAAACATTATTTACGACATCACAGAGGTTTTTACCATACCTATCACCCACAAGCTTGTGCATTCTGTAAACAAGATCTTCTTCTTGTTCACTCATCTTGATGAGTTCCCACTTACTGCTGCTCACCTCTGTTACACATTTAACATATAACATTATATATGCATATAATTAAGAGTATGTCTCCTGACGGGCGGTATGTTCATAAGCTTATCGACAAATCGCTTATTTCTTACCTTATATACTTCATTTGTTGAATTACACGCAAAATTTAAAAATTTTGAAAATATTTTTTTATATCATATATTTTTATATTTTCAACTTCAAATACATACTGTTACTTTTTTTAACTTATAAAATGCAATATTTGAATTTTATAAAAAAAATTACAACATTCAAGGTAAATGCCCCTGCGGACTGTCCGTAAGCTTATGGAAAGACCGTCTTTCTAACTGTCTATAAGCTTATGGAAAGGCCATCTTTCTGACTGTCTATAAGATTATGGAAAGACCGTCTTTAGTTTCCCTGTAACTAATATATATAAACCATAAAACAAAATATAAACGAAGAAAATTGTGGACTTAAATAGTATTCACCTTCATCTGAACGAAACTTACGGGTTTTTTGGTGCTTTGCCTGGCGTTTTTCCATTAGTAATAATTGAGAAGGATATTTAAAAATTAGATAAGGGGAGAAAAGGCAATGTGATGAGAATACTAACAAAAAAAAGGCATGATTTCTCCCTTTATATGTACTATGGAAGTGGAATGAAAGCTGTTGTTCAAACTTTGAGACCATTTATCTCTGCTGACTCAGTTGCAATTTACACATCAGACAGTCCTTACTTACCAAACATACAAATCATGGATAAACATAAAAAAAATAGAAATAACTCTTTTTGCATCATGGTTTGACTTGTGGTTGTTCATTCATGGGAGAAATCATATGAGTTATTGGGATAAGTGTCAATATAACTTTATCTATCTACTTGAGTAAGTGTCAATATAATCCTATGATAATTTTTAGTGCAAATATAATCCTAACTTGTTAATGAAAGTGCCAGTATAACCCTCAGACCTCATTTTCGACATTGACCTCAGTTTTCCAGCGTTGCCTCTATGTAAATTGACCAAAATACCCTTTGGGCTAACTCTGAAATTGGGTGGACAATCTTACCCTCATAGTTCGCCGGACCGGCATAGTTCGCTGAAATTAGGTAGGGTTATATCAGCACATTATGCAATCTTATTGGGCTATATCAGCACATTCCTAATGTTTGTAGGGTTATATCAGCACATTTCTAATGTTTGTTGGGTTGTATCAGCACATCCTTAAAACTTATAGGGCTATATTGGCACTTTCACTAACTATATAGGGTTATATTGGCACTTTCGAAATTGAAAGGTTATATTGGCACTTATGTCAAATTATAAAAAGCACTTTTTTCTAAGTTGTTTTTGGCAGTTGATCAAACACAACCAAAAACGAGTTGTTTTTATAAGTAAAACAACTTATAAATCACGTTAAGCAGAGACAGTTGTTCCATTCATGTTATTCCCTCGATCTCAACGGAAACTTCAGTGACACTGTTCATTTAGTCAAATTCAACTAAGTTTAACCATAAAATTCTGCTATACTATATATGTAAAGATATTACCAGGTGTCATAATGTTAAATTCGCCGTAGTATTTTTTTTCATTATTCGGCTTTTCCTGTAAGCATGCCATACTCCACACTTTTCAAAATACACTGTTTGCATCATATGCTGCCATGTTTAGAATCGAGCGCACGAATGATACTTCACTTTCTGAATATAGTATGTCGGAAGGGCTCACCAAGATTTCAGGCTAAAATTGTTAGCTGGAAAAGGTAAATGCAGCTACATATGTTGTTAGCTCCACAGAACGACTGACAGTTCAATTTTTGTGGGAGACAACAAAACAAACTATCACTGTTGGCAACATAAGAACGAGAGCTTGAAGTTTTTCCGGTTCACAATCTCTTAAATTTCAAGAATAACTCGTCCCATGAATCTGATGTTTAATGTAGGCACCATTACAATCAACAAACAGCTGGAAATTCGTCGAAGAAATCCCCGACGTCTGTACTAGATAATGTCGAGAACTACTACATACTAGTTGTCTGAATTCGAAGGCCTGCTGCCTTCTTTCATTCAGTCGATTAACCTAGGTGATGTTAGAACTAGCTAAAGTAGTGTAATTTAATTACAAATTAATGCTCGCTAGGGCGGATCTACATAGTAACAATACCAAATGCCTCTGATCTAGGAACATATGAGTCCTAAGTTATGACCATCCGATGCACTCATCTTCACCATGGTTGCCCCTTCCCTCCAAGCCGTCGTGCTAGCTGGTAATCCTTTTGCACTGTGGCAAGAGAAGTGGGATGGCAATGTTTAGGGTATATACCAAGTAAACAACATATGGTCAACCATCAACAAGGAAGCGATTTCGTGCAAGAAATGAAAAGGTAAAACTTAAACCTTCGACTAGGTAACTCATGCTAATCTATAACAATGAGAGAATGACAATTCGGGCATAACTGTTTAGGAACAACAAAGGATACTTTAGAGGACAGAGCATAAATTTGTTTTGCAGCAATACTTCAGGCGGAAAAACGCAGTCCCTACGTTTTCACATTCCACTAACTTCTGGACACTCAATTAAGACAAAAGGTAATATAATGAATTCCACTTGCCTCGCATGCTTGTTTATGGCATAGTGGAACATTAAAAGGAATGCAGGGAGTACTATATATGAAAATAGGTGGATGGTAAGTATCTTTACACAAAACGTGGTCAAACAAACTGGTGACATACCAAACCTACTCCATCCTTTGTCCAATCTTCTATTACCTCTGTTTAATAACTAGAGCTCCTTTCGCAATATTGTTTCTAGTATTAGAAATGGAACTCTAATCATAGGCCGGGAGGGAGTGCAATGAATGAATCCGTAGCAAGAGATGAGACTAACTGGACCAAGAAAATAGCAAAGGCAAATGGCAGGAAAATTAATTATAAATTAATACATTTAAGAAAAGCAAAAACTTACTCAGCGTTACACGCTTCGCATGGATAGCACATAGCATTGCATCATTAAACAATGTCACCAGGTATTCCTCTGCCGCCTACATAAATTACAGAGAACTATTCCTCATAAATCTGGAGAAGTTTCTGTTACTCAAAAGTGCCGAAGTATAATCTAGTAAAACAAAGAGCGGGATGTAAGAGCCTTGATACCTCCTGCAGAGCAATAAGCGCTTCAGCTGCCCAACAAGACACCCCAGGTGCCCAAAAGTTGCTGATCTCCTTCACCTGGATTATAAGAAATCATTGAGACGTTTACAGTAGTTGCTTCAGAATTGAACCACACAAATACCTCCTAGGAAATTAACCTAGACCCAGTAAGCAGAAAAAGCAAAGAACCAGGAATGAGTATGCAAAAACCTAAAATAAACTTGGCTCGACAAACACGAAGAATTCCAAAGTAACCGCAACCAACATGACTTAACTACTTCACAGCAGGCTACCATTTCTCTATATTTAGCAGTGATTTCTCTCCGTAATCCCATTCTGTCAACTACCGAGAAAAGCAAGAAGAAAATGCCCTATTCAATTCACAAACACCACACTTCATTACGACCAGATCAAGACGCTGACACACACTATATCAACTATATCCGCATACATATCAAACAAACCACACTTCAGAAAATCTACCAAGTCACACATACACACACACACTGCATAGACAAAGAACAGTGATAAGATAATAGTGAAGGAGGACAATTACAAGTCTGAAAAAAGGAGCATGCGGAATGAGAAGCTTCTGGGACTTCTGAAAATGCCTGATTTCGCGCAGAGCCACCGTCCCGGGCTTTTTCCTGTACTTCCTCTTCGGCCTCGCTGTCCCTCCTTGACCTTTCATCAAACACATAAACTACATTCCTCAACAAACCCACAAAATCCAACAAAAATAGTCGAACCAAAAACCAACAAAAATCCACTCACTTGCAGGTGTAGAAGCAGCAGTAGCAGTAGTAGTTCTCCTACCTCTCTGCAAAATCCCCCAAATAAAACAAAAAAAAATAATTATAATTAAAAAATCAACCCCATCCCACACACACAAACACACACATTACCGTGGGAGTTGATTCAGCATCTGGAATTCAGAGAAAGAAAAATCACCGTACGGGGTTAGGGTTTCGGAAAATTTTGAAATGCAAAACGAATTTTCAAAAAAATGAGCATAAAATGAAAAGGGGAAGAATATGACTGACTCGCGGTTTGGCCGGACCGGCTTCTGACCGCCGATTGTTTGGTTCTCGCCATCTTCTCCGGCGAGTATATTTCTGCAACTGCGTTTTTTTGGTTTTGGTGTTTTTCCCGCCTGGAGAGCGGTTTGGATCCGGATTATATTCAACTGGGCCTAACGTCCACTTTTGGATAAGCGTGCCCATTTTCATAAGTTAGGTTTTAATATTAAAAAATATGATTCGTTGACGTGACGGTGTCTGGTGTTTCAAACAGTGTCCGATAAGATTTCCAATCGATGAGATTCCCGATGATACAACGTTTATAACTATCCGTCTCTGAGTTTTTGGTAGTGTAAAGTAGTGTGTAAAGGTTTTACTGTTCTTGCTGATTATATTTAATTATACCGTTAGTTTGTTGTCGACGTGTTGTACGTGTTTGAGAGATTTTTAATTCTTACCTACCCGAAATTATTATTTTTATTTTAAAAGGGGATTTTGTTTAAATGTTTGATACATTACGAAAGGTGAGTGATGTGCATAGCAACACTGTTATCTCTTTTTTTCAATTGATGTCCAACATCATCCATGATCCCTTTGTTTCGGGATGCAAGTCTCTCGAATGATGTTAGGGTAAATATTGATAGTTAATATTACACGACGATATTATGACACTGTGTTAAAATTTGGGTTTGTTTCATAATTCATTTTAAATGTGTAGAATATGGCGTATTTCATTCCGAAAGATCCAAAATCACAATTTACCCTACAACTACCTTGTTATGATTTCGCCCTAGTTGAAGATTTTACCGTGGTATGTTTTAATAAGACCACCACAAGCCTTTTGTGGCACTAGTAAGTCATGGGTGAATGGTGATCATTGATTCAATGCTTCAGGCGAAACCAATTCCCAGGGTGTGACGGTGATGTAACGAGCTCGAGTTTAATCTTTTCACCTGATTTGAATTAAATTGAACTGATATGACACGCCCTACGAACAGGAACTTTTTATACTTCCCTTAAAAAAATCATCTTTTTGGTTGTGGGAAATCTGTGGTCTAATTATTTCCTACTATAGTTGAAGAACCTGAAAACAGTAAGTACATTTCGTGTGCTTTTGATACAAACACTCACATTTACAGGCTATCTAACTAAATAAACATTTCAGAAAAACTGTTGAGAAGCCATTAAGAACCTAGCTGAAACTTTGGTCAGCAGAAAAACTCTCCGTTTTCCGAGAAATCTATGGCTGTGAAGGCATGGGAGATGAAGGAGGCTTCAAATCTGGATACTGCAAGAACACAGAAACAATGTCATTACATGCAAGTCGACCTAAGCGTTGTACAATGTTGTTGAATCAATATTTACACTAGAATAAGGCGAAAGCGTGGATGAAATGGGTGGTAGTGAATCAGCTTCCGGAACTGAACTGGTTCCGAGGTTTGGTTTTGATGGCATAGGGGATGAGGGGGGCTTCAAATCCGAATACTGCAATGAAATCGTGTCCTTAACGATGTTTTCTGAATCAGACAGGGAATCGATGTTTCTGAGTGGTGGGGTGAAGAGGGCTTACATTAGGATATGGCGAGAGCGATGTAGGAGATGATGCAGGTAGTGGTTCTGATTCGACTGCTTCAGGTTTGGGAATCGAATTGATTTCTGGAGTTGGCTGAGCAACTGCTTCTGGTTCAACCTTCACCTCGGGGCTCGTGGTGACTGATGCCGGTAGAGAGTTGCTAGTCACTGGGAATGGCAGAAGGGCCTTCCCGATTTGCTGAAAACAATTTAGAAGAAAATATTTGTCAGAATCATCCCGACATACATCTTTATCAGGCAACGATTATATAATGACGCGTAAAGTTTTGTTAGGATCATCCAGACAATGGAATTCTGTTGTTTAGAGATTCAGAAAAGGAAGAAATCAGAACTTAAGCACCAGGTTTGATGAATCTGTTACCTTAACATCATCGACGATTTCCTTGGGGGCAATCTGTGTGGTCAAGAATTCATCAACCTGTTGCAGAGTCTTCTTCCTATCCTGTCAAAACAGTGGATCGAAAACATGATTTTAAGGCGTGCGAAAGAACCTCCCATAGGTTTAGCTGGTTGGGATAACAACATAGTTTTTGAGTGTACTAGAAATAAGAAGCAAACCTCTGCAAACAAGAATTTGTTGCTGATGAGCTGAACAAGCGCCGCTGAACCCAAGACTTGGAGTACAGTTTCAACCTAGGATACATGAGTAGGGATTAACAACTGCTTTGAGCTACAAAAAGCTGTAAACATGGTGCCAAAAAATGTCGCAAAGCATGATCTTTCGTGCCCGAGGTTTACCTCTGTGAATGCTAGTAACCCTAAACCAGCAGCACCAGCGGCGATTCCAAGAGCCAAAGGGAACCCTTCTGATCCCTCCTGGAAACACAAGAAGCAGATAATTCATCAGAATTCTCTTACATATGTCTCGTCTTTACAAATCCAAGGATAGTTAAGACAGAACAGGAAAGTGAATCTTACACTGAATACATCTGTCAAGCCGCTAAAATCAAGACTGAATGACTTTGGAGTTATCCAAGGAAGGCCGCTATTCTGCAATTTATGATACCAAACAATCCAAGATAAGTTTCCAAACGTATGAACTGATATGATGACGAGGAAATGAAAAGGGATGTCGGTTCAATCCATTACCGTCCATCCTCGACTTCCTTCAGCTCCATCTTTGATTGCATAAGCAGCTTTGAAGCCATTCGCTGTAACAAGCTCAGCAACCAGTTCCGAGTTTCCATCAAATCTGGCTTCATAAAAAGGTTCACCAAACTAATGATTTGAATTTGTATAAATTACTTTCATCAATGAACATATGCTTATAGTCTACTACACAATGTTAGCTATATGAATCATATCAAACCATCGTGTTGTTGGGGGTAGGTGGCTGTAATACAGCATTCCAATGGAACGTGAAATCACGCTTGGATGATTGTGTTATTAAATCTCTAGGATATCGATATGAGTCGCGTTGAACAAGCTTTCCTTAAAGAGTAATTCGACCATATTACAGTCTTGGATTACATGAATTCCCTTTGAGGATCAAACAATCGAGAATCCCTCATGTTCTATGCTTGAATCAGAAGAATACTTTTGAGTGTCTGTGTTTTTTGTTGCTACGTATGCCTGAGAAATTATGAGAATTTATCTTTTTGTTTTGTGTTTCAGTCTGTTGTGTTTCGTGTACGGTTGTGTATTCTGTGTTTTTCCACTTTTAACAAATGTAGCTATTAGAAATATTACGAACAAATTCTGAAATGACACAACATTTCCTCCTTCTAGGACAAGGTAGTAAGTTAGGCATGCTGCCAATACTGCGTCCTGTACACAATCCTTAATTCATCCCTATCCTTTCAGTCAAGGAATTAGACACTACACACCACCTCTGTCGGAATTCTAAATAAATACGGAGGTATATAGAATGATGCATTTTTTCACACAAGGATAAGACATGTTAGTCTAACTAACACAGACTACCCAGTTCTAGTACTTATCCCAAAAATGTAAGATCCTAGATAGTTTTTACAAGTGTGCATTCCGCACTACCAAACTTGTTTTAACATCCCGAAGTTCACAACTTATCGAATCCAATTATACTTAAATATCCCGTTAACACGTGTTCTGTCTAGAAACATTCAATTACATCTTAATGCATATTCAGACCATCTTATGCATTACACTTGGATCAAAACAGAAATCGCAATAAAGCAATGGAAAGACAGCAAGGAAATGTGTTCCAAGAATCTTACTTGTCCAGGATGAACAATGTAGTGTTCTCAGGTTCCTTAAACTTCGAAGACAGCTTCTTCAAAAACACCAACTTGTCGTCGCCATTGTAAACAACATTAACAGCCTTCTTCTTCAAACCTCGGACATCCGGGCTCCCGGCTTTCCTCAGCTCCGAAGAAGGCCTTATGTCAAGAAGCTGAGCACCTTGTTCCTCACCTAGTTTTGCATAAGCAGCCTTCGCAGTCTGAACTCCCCAAGGCTTCGATTTTCCGAGAACCTGAGATAGAATCAAAGGAACCACCAGAATCGCAACGCCGAGACCTGCAATTACAGGATTATCCACAACAAAACTGGTGATTCCTGTAAGATCCAAGTCAGAAGCAGAGACTCCTGAGACTGATTCTTCAAGAGCCTCTTCATATGTTAGGGCACTTGCTATGCCATTTCCAAGAATGCAATTCAGAAGCACAATCCCACCGCCATAGGCAACATTTCTTGAAGAACCCACTTCAATTCTGGCTGAAGAATTGGCAGAATCTTTGTTCTTGAGGTGAGAAATGGTGGGAAATTGCAGGGATTTTCTGGGTTTGATTCTTTGTTCTGAAAGAACAGAGAGAGGGGTCAAACCAACAGCATTAAGGGCCTCCATAGCATAATTATGCAAGATGGAATCTTTGTCTCTCAGAAAGATGGGATTTTTCCCACACTTTCAGTGGGACTAGAGAGTGATTTGCTGACTGTAGAGCGATGGAGAAAATTGAGCCATTTGTAGAGTGACACGTGGGAAGTGATCATGTTGGCTGAAGATGATGAACTTTTTGCACTTTGGAGGTTTTTGTGGCTGAAAATGTTTCTTGCCAACTTACACTTCGAGGATAACAATGTAGTACTTAGTGGAATGTACTACACTAAATAAATGTACTCCACTAAATAAAATCTCAATGTGATAGCAGATGCAGAAATACAAGATACGTACATATACACGAAGGCAAGATACGATCCACGATGCAGAAAGAATTGAGTCCTCCGCATCATAGCTGTAGATACAGGAAGAGAAGACAGTATAAACAGTAACTACAGAAGGAAGCAGTTCTCCCTAGCATTCGGTAACTGCCTAGTGTAATGTCGCGAGTCTCAGCCCACATTGTGTAATGTACAAAAAGCTATCAGTGAAAGGTTCCGACATAAAACAGAATGTACTACACTAACTATGTGGCGTACCACGATCCTGAAGTACGTACATGTGGTGAGTAAATTACACAAAATTGATCAGAAAATGGAGGAAAGAAGCGATCTTTAACCCCCCGGAGCAAGACAGTTATTTACCTACTTTCAAGTAAGCTGAACACTAAACTCCAGAGCTACAGAATAGTGCTAACAAAATTCACCATACAGAGAATACAGAATCTAAGAGATACGGGGAGTGGGGGAATGGCACCGGTTATAATATATCGAAAAAGAAATCCAGTCCTTGGCCTATCTCCCAGATTGAGATGCCTACACCCCATGATCGAGCTTCCTGAAGGCGCATCGCGATTGACAGGAGTGATGGATAGAATACGACGTGCTTGATATGTCTGTTATCGGCATAGATGAAGAAATGCTCAGCGCTCTTCTTCTCCCACTGGAGTACAGGCCTATGCTGCTCGAGTAAATTCAGATATTCCGTCCCCAGAATTGGTCCTCCACCCTCTGCAAGTTATTGAAATGAGCGCGAAAATATCTAGAATGTAGAAATCACGAGATGATGCAACCTAAATCATACCTCCTGAATCCAGATAATCATTCCCGTAGAAGTTGATACCAAGAAATATTTTTCCAGCCAACCCCTTTCCAGAATCGTCAGTACCAAGTAGAAGCTTCAGGATGGATCGAATCCACTCCAAAGGTGCATTTGGACCTGGACTATTAGGATTTGAGAAATCATATGTCATAAGAGAAAAACCATCCACGAAAGAACTCAAGCTCGATAGATCTTCCGGCCCGAAATCATGTGGCTGCAGTTCATCTGAATATGGAGGTCCTATGACATACACCAGCTGCAGATGCTCCCCGTTTCTTGCTATGCTTACCGAATGCATAGATTCTCCAAGTTGCTTTATAAACTGCAAGGCCTGTACAGAATACAAAATTTTATGGGAAAAAAATCAGCAAATTAAAATTGGTTCGTTGATTTTAAAATAGTGAGTGAGAATGTTACCATCATTCGCATTTGTGTATTTTGCAGGACTCCATAAGCTGCCCATCTCGACCATGACTCAAGTACAATACCATCATAATCGAATTCCCTGAAAGCGAGAAATAAAGAGACGGTAATGTGTCGTAGTTGAGGGAAACCAAAAGAAGTAAAACAGTTTAACATAAGCCACGGTATACACTTACTTGCACTCTTCGAGAATCAGGTTAATCACCCTTTTCCTTTGTTTTTTCTTGGTTAGCAGATCCACAGGCATTGCTTCCAGAACGACTCTAGGTAATACCTAAAACACATCAGGAAAAGCAAAAAAGTTCTTCTTAGTAACTCACAGAATATGTGAATATTGTATTGCAATCAGCCACACTGCTCAGAAGATAAGAACAAGCACAAATTATTAGATTTTCTTTTCATTGAAGATTCAAAACGTTCACCAATTAAAGAAACTTCTAACACCCCATTCCTACAGACTTTAACCTAATGTGATATGTGAACCTCTTTCTTTCCGTGTTGGGGAGTGGGAGGGGAGAAAACAAGTAACTGAGTGATACCTTAGCATTACCCGTCCTTCTAACTTCGGAAATCCATCGAATATCAGCATTATGTCTTCCTTCTAACACAAAGGAGCTTCCTTCACTATCACTACCATCACAAAAATCAAATTGCAAAAAAATGGAATCAGGAAACAGATTGTTTTAAATCTTTATGTAAACCCATTCCCCCTATTTTCCATTCTTTCAATGGATCTTCATCTTTTCTCAAGCCATCAGATATCATAATTCATTCCAAAGTGCAAACAATATCTGATTTGAAAAAAAGAAAAAGAACAACAGGAACAACAGGAACAACAAGAACAACAACAATATCTGATAAACCAATCCAAAGTAAATGATCAAGTCTCCCTTCAGTACAATTTTTTAAACTGCACAGGCACAGAAGCTAACTTACATAAACAACTAATTCTGAGAAGGGCTTCATAGGCATTAGGCAAAATTTTATAAACTAACAAATTATTAGCCAATGGTGAAGTTTAGGTCTAAAGAGAAAATGAACCATTTGTTTGGAAATTAGAGATCATCTTCCTAAATGCTAAAAGAACAGAAATTATATACCAAAATTCACAATATCAAAAACCGAGTACCCTGAACCAGGATGCAGAAATGCAGTACCTCTTGAGGTCATACCACACAGGCGATAGATGAGTCATCTTAGAGTTGAACTTCTTGGCTAAGTCATATCCTTTCGAGTTCCTGCACCATTTAATACCCTTATAAGCACAGATCATATCAAAATACATCATTAAGCCTAGAAGTGGCTGCATTTCCAAACCACAGCTATATACAATTACCAAAGTTAAAAAACGTTCAAGTTTGTTCCGATGGAAGAGAAGTCTGAGAAGATCCACAAGTACTCACTTTTTTTATCGGTTACCACAATCACAAAAAGGAAAAACAATCAAGATATACAACGCAAGAGCCAAAGCAGCAAGCTTTATCTTACAGTTCAACCACGCAGCATTCCTTTCCTTCAATCCTAACCGCTAGACTCTTTGCATCCTACCAAAAATCATAATACAACACCAGACAAAATGTACAAGACTACAGGTCCCAAACTTTATAGAAGAACCCGAATCTTCATCATCCTTTTTCTTCAATCTTGACCACTAGACTCTTTGCATTGTACCAACAAATCCAATATATAACACACATACAATAACATAAATATATAAAGCTATACGAAAACAATTACATTGATAATCAAACATTTTTCAAATCAACAGTGTAAAGTAAGCAATACCATGGAGTAATGTATGCAAGAACAGGATTTTCAAACTGCCGCCGCCTCACATTAGCAGAGACCTTCATATGCTCCTGCATTTCTTAATTTTCTCAACATTATTAAACGCACCAAAAAAAACATTAAAATTAAAATTAATAAAAGCTCAATTTCAACGATCACATATAGGCTATAGCTGAAGCACCATACATTGAGGACTTGGCGGTAGCTGATGTCAGCCCTGACGAGCTCTCTCCGGTGAAAATCCGGTAGGTTTTCAGCTTCTCCGGCCGCCGCCGGTGAGTAGATTCGCCGGTACACGATTAGGGAAATGGCGGGAAATATGATGAGGAGGAGAATGAGTATGGTGGTTTGTTTGCGATTAGAGGACGAGTTCGCCGAGTTGATTTTCCGGCGTTGCTGCGGTGGCTCGTCGGAGTTTGATCGCCGGTCGGAGGAGCTGACTTCAGGTAGCCGGACTTTTTTCTTCCCCATAACCTCTTTCTGTTTTTTTTCCTTCTAAAATTATGGGGTTTTTTTTTCTGTTTTCCCTTTAAGATTTCTAACTTTTAAAAATAAAATCACGTAGAATGGTACTAAAAGAAATGTTTTTTTTAAAATACGATGGAATACTTCTCATTTATGAAATTAAAAATGTGGATCACTATATCTCGCCCTGTATTTTACTATCCTCGCCCTAATACGTATACAGTATATATTTTTAATTTAATTTGAATAACTAAATTAAATTATATTATTTTTTTCAAAATTTAATTTTTAAAAAAACTAAAATCTGGGGGAAAAAAAAAAATTGCGCCGCCGCCGGACCACCGGGCGCCGCCGCCGGACCACCGGGCGCCGCCGCCGGACCACCGGGCGCCGCCGCCGGACCACCGGGCGCCGCCGCCGGACCACCGCGCGCCGGCGCCGGACCCGGTTCGCCACCGCCTGGGCGCGAGGCGCCACCGGTCGGCTCGCCACGGCTTGGGCGCGAGCCGTGGCGGAGAGTCGCCGGCGGTCCGGTCGCCGCGGCATGGCGGCGTGCCGCCGGCCATCCGGTCGCCACCGCGGGACGGCGAGCCGCCGCCGGTCGGCTCGCCACGGACAGGCCGCGTGCCGCCGGCGGACCGCTCGCCGCGGTCCGGGCGCGAGCCGGACCGGCGCCGGTCGCCTTCGCCAGCGCGCGAGCCACCGCTCGCCGTTCGTTCGCCGCGAGCCGGACGCGGTCCGCTCGCCAGGCCGTGGGTGCGAGCCGGACGCGGCTCGGCTCGCCGTGGCTTGGGCGCGAGCCGAGCCAGGCTGTTTTTTTTTTTTTTTTTTTTCAAAAATCTGACTTGTATAAATGTGCTCGGATTCCATTCTTCCAATGGCACTTGAATTGTTTTGCAGTCCTAGTTTGGTGAAAAAAAACTCCAAAAAGGGTGTTACAAATTCCATGTCTTCGGAGGTAATTTTACTAATTAGTTTTCTGTCCGTAAGTAGTTGTTAAATTTAATAATTTTTGCTGTAGAAAGTTGTGCTCGTCTTTGTGTTTTAATTTGTTAACAGTTACGTAGAAATTATTGCACATTTATCTCCTTTGAATTTAGCTCCTATCAGTTGCAGTAACGTTAATTTTGTTGTTAATTTAGCTACATAATGCTGTTTTGAATTTATCTACAGTAATTCATGGCCTATTAATTATTGTAATGTTAATTTTGTTGTTCCGTTAAAATTCTTATGCATTGCTGTAGAAATTTATGCCCGTCTTTGTGTTTTAATTTGTTAACTGTTACGTAGAAATTATTGCACATTTATCTCCTACGAGTATATCTCTCATTAATTGCAGTACCGTTAATTTTGTTCTTAATTGAGCTACGTAATGGAGTTTTGAATTTATGTACAGTAATTTATGTCCTATTAATTATTAGCGTTGCTTTTGTTATTCTGTTAAAATTGTTAATTATTGCCGTAGAAATTTGTGCTACTCTTTGTGTTTTAATTTGTTAACTGTTATGTAGAAATTATTGCGCATTTATCTCCTATGAATTTATCTCCTACTAGTTGCAGTAACGTTAATTTTGTTGTTAATTTAGCTGCGTAATGCTGTTTTGAATTTATCTACAATAATTTATGCCCTATTAATTATTGTAACGTTAATTTTGGTTGTTCCGTTGTAATTCTGGTTGGATGGAAAATACTATGTTAATTTAACTACGTAATGCTGTTTTGAATTTGTGTACAATAATTTATGTTCGATTAATTACTGTAGCGTTGATTTTGTTGTCCTACTAATTACCTGATGTTTATTGCTGTTTCAGGATGACAGTCAGTCATGTGAAGCTGCTGCAGGGCGGAATGGATACTCTCCATTTGCCACCTCAGCTGTGTTCCCAGATGTTGACGAGGCTTATTCGTACCTGCAGCGGATTGCTCTGCAGGTGGGATTTGAACTTGTGACGGGGTCCTACAAACAGAACAGGAATGGTCCGCTGAGGTTATATTGCATTTGCAATCGGGGCCGGAAGGATAAGGCCGTAGATACGAGCGAATCTGATGTAGTCCGACGGAGTAGCAGCTCGACCAGCAGTTGTGGCTGCCCGTTCGCGATTGTCTTGAAACAGAGCATCACGGGGAATGGTTGGAATGTAGTGCCGTGTAAGGATCCTAGACGAGGGACGCACAACCACTCTTTCTCAGTGTACCCCGAGGGTCACAGACAGAGCTCCAAGCTCCATGCGGACGCGAAGCAGATGATCAGAGATTTGACAGATTCAGAAACAGCTCCAAGGCATATCAATGCCAGCCTCAGTAATTCGTTTCCGGACATGCATCACAACATTAGGCAGGTGTACAATGAGAGATCGGCATATGTAACGGAAAGGCGAGGCGGGCGCAACACGGCGGAGAATTGTTTGCATCTGGCCACCGCGAAAGGGTATGTATCTAGTCACCGCTCAGCAGGTGATGGCACTCTGACTGATTTATTCATGGCCAATCCCGATGCTGTTGTGGCATTTCGCACGTTTCCGTGGGTTGTGGCCATCGACTCAACATACAAGACCAATCGGTACGGCATGCCATTCATTGAGATGGTTGGGATGTCCCCTTGCAACACAAACTTCTTGATCGCCTACGCAATTGTTGTTGACGAAACGGCAGACACCTATGAGTGGGTGCTGAACGCTCTGAAGAACTTGCTTGTGGATGGACCGTTCCCTGAGGTTGTGGTCACCGATCGGGAGATGGGACTGATTAGGCCACTTCGGACTGTGTTTCCAGAATCGAAACATCTGCTCTGCACCTGGCATATCAACAAGGATGTGGAGGCACGTGTCACCGTGCTGACGGGGAGTAAGAGGAACGGGTCAGGGTTCAAGAACGGTGCATGGTTCCGGATTTGCAATGCGTCCACCGTTACAGAGTACGAAACCGCCGTGGTTGATATGAGGGCTGCATGGGCTTGGAGCCCATCTGTTATTAGCTACGCTGAGACGACGTGGCTCACACCCCATAAGGAGAAATTTGTGAGGGCATGGACGAACAGATTTCTGCATTTCGGGAACACAACTACGTGCAGGGTCGAGAGTGCACACTCGTCACTGAAAGGGTGGTTACACACGTCGACTGGTTCACTGGACACAGTATGGAGGCGTGTCGACCTGCAGATAGCCCAGCAGATTACTATGATCAAGACCGGCCTCGAGAAGTCAAGAACGCGTATCGGAAGATTGCACCGTATGGCCGTTTTCAGCAACTTGATCAACAATGTGTCCAAATTCTGCCTGGATAAATTGAGGGTCGAGTACCGCAGGATTGATGCACTGGGAGCACAGGTATATGCTTACTGCGGCTGTGTGCTGCGCTCGACATACGGAATACCGTGTGCATGCGTCATGGCCGCGGCAGTTGCTGAAGGAATCCCCTTGTACTTGGACGACATTCATCCGCTGTTTAAGAGCCTGGCATTGGGTGATCACTCGCAGAGCACGGAGAACAGCTCGAGGGCCGAACAGGATCAGTCGCGGTTCGACACTCTGTTGGAGGAGTTGGCACGCAGCGACCCTTCGGTCCGACGACGAGTTGCATCCTACGTAGATGCGCAGTTGCATCCGGAGGAGAGCGGCATTGGCGAGCCGGACATCTGTACCAGTGCACGTGGGAGACCAAGCGAGCAGGTCCCCCGATCAAGATCAACCCGACGTTCACCGAGCTACCACGAGCACGTGAACAGGCGATACGGGAGTAGTTCAAGGTCCCCGGGGCGTGCTTCAGGGAGCGGTCGCCGCCACGGTAAGTACAACATGTTTATCTTATTGTTTATCTAAATGTATGTCGCCGCCTGCAGAAGATATTTATGTTAATGTGTTGTCCTGCAGCGACATTCCCGTTCCTCGACAGTGTCCCCCACATTGTCAGGCGTTACATCCAAGGCTGGAACGATGTCGTGAGTGATGGTAACTGTGGCTTCAGATGCGTTGCTGATGCGTTCCACGTAGACGGTGAAGGTGAATGGTCCACAGCGCGTCGGGCAGTATTTAACGAGATATCAACTCATTGGCCTGACTACGTTCCCATTTACGGTTCGCAAAATGACGTTGAACTCGCCAGAGCCCGTATACACCACACCAGCGGTCCATGTGGTCCAGAGCATTGGTTCACGGTCATTGCGGACATGTTTCCCGTCGCCACCTACTACAACACGGTCGTGGTTTTATATTACATTTTAGAGAACGGGTCGGCGGACCATTGCTGTACAGTCCTTCCACTGAGGGCAGGTGGGGGCGAGGCTGGAACAAGTAGGGAGCTGCACATTGTATACGTTCGCAGTGCAAGCCATTTCGTCCGGGTAAACATGAAGGAAAACTGTCCCATGCCCCCCGTGGTTAATCTGTGGACCACGCTAAGGAAGCCTGATGTCGTAGGTTGGGAGTTACCCTTTCGTAGGAGGCTAAGCGCTTGGAGAAGAGCATACTCCCAGAGTAATTAACTGTTGTTATTAACTCGGCATGTACGCAACCGTTACAGTTATTGCCTACGCGTCGCGTAATTAATTTTGAGAGCGTTGTCGATGCAAAAATGAATGACGCATAAATGTGATATGCAAAAACATAGCTGATTACATAAATGAGCAGAATATGGCACAACTGTAAGCTCACACATAAACAAACATTCGACTAAGGAATGGGTCCATAACCGAGCCTCCGATACTCATTGCGAAGACCGAGCAGAGTCGTCATCAACTCCCTCACGCTGGGGTCGCCGAGTCCATCAACGGTCGCCGAGCCAAACGGATCCAGTGCGCTCATCACGTCACTCAGCATCTGTTACACAGGAAACGGAGTTTACAATAACGAGACAGTAAAATGTAATATAATTACTCGAAGCAAACAGTTAGTGAAAACTTACCGATACCTGATGATGTGTCCTGTCCGGGCCACTCGCGGCAGCATGTTCAGGATTTGCGATCACTGGGTGCGAATGAGTCTCGTACCAGTCCTCGTAATCCATGGTACACTCTGATTGGGGCGTGGCTACCGGGAACGCCGCAAGCCGTTCGTTGTGCCAAGTGTGTGCCATCTCCCATAGGGTCAACTGCAGCCTCCCTGGGTAGGTCACTGAATAGCCGGCTGGATCAGCCGGGCGGAAACAAGGCTCCGGCGTAATAGCAAGACCCCGCGGTATACCCTGTAGGAGACCGAACTGCCGCACAACGCGATCTGGCATGTACGCCTCCATTGCGTCGAGGTATCGGATCACGCCGCGGTAGTGAGTCCTCCCCCCCGCAGCCCTAACCACGTCCACTCCATATGGCAACCAATCCACCTGCAAAAAGTTTCACAGACATGTTACGTTTCTATGGAATCCGATCTATCAACTACTGTCAGAATAAGAGTAAAAGCATGGAATTCATACCTGGTCGGGCTGTAAGGCATCCAACTGTCGCCTGATGGCACCGAGCCTCCCCGTACCCCTCCCCGATCTAACCCCTGTGTGCCACCGACTGGCGCGACCCGGAAGAGCTGGCAACGTACTCGGTCCCGGCCGAAACATCGGAAAGTACTCGTATATCCATGCTTGAAGCAGCGTGCAACATCCGCATAGGCCGCGCGCCTTGGACCGGGACGCAATTCCCAACTGCAGATACAAACTGGCCAACGTCGCCGAGCCCCACGACAACTGCGACAACTGCGAATCAAGCAGGGGTAGAAGGTTGGCTCTAACCTTATTCCCAGTTTTATCCACAAAAAGCGTGGATGAAAACAGGGTCAGCATGTAGCACATGAATTGGAAGTTCTGGCTCTGCCCCCCCGCTACACACCTCGCCATCAAAGATTGGGCATCTATGTTACCCCCGTTCCAGTCTTCCGCGAGAAAGGACTCCACGTCTTTCCCAAACAGTTCGGCGCACGCTTCCTCAATAGTCTCCGCCGAAATGGTACTCGCAACAGCGCCACCATCGATGGGAATGCCGAGAATCATCTCAACGTCATGCATCAAGATGGTCATCTCCCCAAACGGCATGTGAAACGTGTTCGTGTCCGGCTGCCACCTCTCGACAAAAGCGGATATCAGTGCCATGTCAAGGAACTGGAACATAATCGCAGGCAGGTGGCCCAACCCGATCGCATGTATCCGGGCCTGTGCAACATCGCTCAGTTCGGGGAGCGTGTCGACTAGCTGCTTGCATAGCGGCGACCGAGCATGGCATCTCAACACACCTCGCTCTATACCATTCCAAACGTCAAGCGCGACGTGTCCTCCGAAGCTTGGTATGACGAGGTCATCCTGCGGGCCACCAGCCACTGGTCCCCACACTAGCCACGTCTCATCGGCGGCGGGTCGCTTCCTCCTATTCCTCCGTGCCATTCCGGTGCTAGGCTCACCGGCATTGCACGATCCACCGGAAGACTGTGCGAATTGACCAGCTCTGTTCCTCACGGTGTGCCTGGCTCCAGCTTCAGCATAACGTTCGATCCCGGCATCCAATGGAACACTCGAACCAGGTTGGCCCACCGGGGGGACATCTGCGGGCAGGTCATAATTCATCTGCCAATCACTTTCATGACGAATACCACCGGGCGCGAGGATGTTAATCTCCGGACCGTCCCATGTCGGCATGGGATCGAATGCACGAACGCTCGGTGGAGAAGGCTGCTCCGCTCCTACATCAAACTCCCGCAGGCGAGGCGACGGTTCATCCTCGACCACGCGGCCTCTAGCCTGTCTCGCCGAGGCACTAACACATCTTCGTCGTATGGAACGACCATGACCGTCAGGTTGACCACCAGTGCTCATCTACGACACAAGATATGTAATTAGTATAACAACAAGTGAATCAAACTGATATGATAAGATAAATTAACATACATTTCAACAACGTGTGAACTGATTTTCCGAACAGTGCATCAACGAACTGGAACATTTTTTCTAGTTACAAATTGGAGATTACATAACTAAATAATCTTATTTTCTTACCACTATTATTAACATTCAAGGAAACAATAGTTAAAACATATCGTAACAGTTTACTACACAATTGTTTACATCGGATTACTAAAGTTTGTTTACATTGAACTATATTCTATTATGTCACATAACTAAATAATTTCCAAAAAACACAATTCCTAATCATTAATTTCTGAATAATTTCTATTACGTCACATAACTAAATAATTACTAAATTACCCAATTTCTAAAAAATACAATTTCTAAAACAATATGTCCAAATTTAAACTAAGTAATTTCTACGAAACACAATTTCTTCGTTTTAATTCCAATTACGTCACATACCTAAATAATTTCTAAATTGGCGTATTTCTACAAAATACAATTTCTAAACCATTATGTCCACATTGAAACTAAGTAATTTCTACAAAACACAATTTCTTCGTTTCAATTCCAATTACGTCACATAACTAAATAATTTCTAAATAACCCATTATCTAAAAAATACAATTTCTGAAATATTATGTCCGAATTTAAACTAAGTAATTTCTACAAAACACAATTTCTTCGTTTTAATTCCGATTATGTCACATAACTAAATAATTTCTAAATAACCCAATATCTAAAAAATACAATTTCTGAAATATTATGTCCGAATTTAAACTAAGTAATTTCTACAAAACACAATTTCTTCGTTTTAATTCCGATTATGTCACATAACTAAATAATTTCTAAATAACCCAATATCTAAAAAATACAATTTCTGAAATATTATGTCCGAATTTAAACTAAGTAATTTCTACAAAACACAATTTCTTCGTTTTAATTCCGATTATGTCACATAACTAAATAATTTCTAAATAACCCAATATCTAAAAAATACAATTTCTAAATAAATTCTATTAGGTCACATAACTAAATAATTTCTAAATAACCCAATTTCTAAAAAAAACAATTCCTAAAATATTATGTCCAAATTTAAACTAAGTAATTTACACAGAACACAATTTCTTCGTTTTAATTCCAACTATGTCACATACCTAAATAATTTAGAACATCACAAATTCTAAACAAATAATTCCTAAGTAATTTCTATTATGTCACATAACTACATAATTTCTAAAAAATCCAACTTCTAAAAAATACAATTTCTAAAATATTATGGCCAAATTTAAACTAAATAATTACTAAAAAACACAATAAGCTTCCAATTATGTCATCATGTCCAATTATGTCATTAATTCCGACAAGCTCAACAAAATTCTAACAATTCCGACAAGTTCAACAAAATTCGAATAGATCGGGCAACGATTCCCACGAAAAGAAAAAAAAAATTTTCTCAAAAACTTACATTTTCCGGCGAGATTCCGGCGGGATTCCGGCGAAATTCCGGCGAGATTCCGGCGGCGGGCGGCGGCGGGCGGCGGCGCCGGGCAGGGGCTGGAGGCGGAAATGGAAGGGAAGGGGGAGAGGGAAGAGGGAGAGGGAAGGGGGAGAGGGAAGTGGGAGAGGGAAGGAATGGGAGAGGGAAGGAGAGAGGGAGGGGGGAGGGGTATTTATAGATTTTTTTAGGGTTTTTAATATTTTTTATTTCTTTTTTCTGTTTTCTTTAAATTAAAAATTATTTTATTTTAATTCAAAATACGTGTATTTATACGTATTAGGGCGAGAATAGTAAAATACAGGGCGAGATATAGTAATGCCCTTAAAAATTGATTGTGTAATTATGTGTGAGTCGGTAACTAATAATCTATCGACTTTTACTATTGAGGTTCTACTAAAAACTACTCCATGTCTATAGTTTGAATTTTCCTAACCATGAATCATATATTGATTGAAGGGGGTTTTAGGCTGAAATTTTTTTATGTTTAGGATTTTACTGTGTTAAGGGATGGACAAGTAAGAATTTGTTAAGTGTACAAAACTACCATGAACCACCTCGTTGAAATTAGATGTCCATTAAAAACAGCGGCGGAACTAGGGGGGGCGATAGGGTGCTAGCGCCACCCCTAGGATCCGGCGGCCCGGAATTTAGGCCTAGAGCCACCGGAAGCCACCGGATTCCGCCCCCCTTGAGCCACCGGAAGCCACCGGATTTTGCCCCCCTTGAGCCACCGGAAGCCACTGGATTCCGCCCCCCTTGAGCCACCGGAAGCCACCGGATTCCGCCCCCCTTGAGTCACCGGCGGCCGGATCAGGAAGGCTTCAGCTTTGCCGTTGCGCAGCAGCTGAAAATGAAGAAGAAGATGACCATTTTTGTTTTTTCTTTCTTTTCTAACTAAATAAAACAACGTCGTTTTGGCTTAAGTGAAACGACGCCGTTTTGTTAAGATGAAGGAAAAAAATTGACCCTTGTAAAACGGCCAAACCTAACATACTCTTGAGTCTTGACTATTGTCTTTCTCCAAGCTCCAGCCAAAACGCAGCAGCTCCACCACCGGCCACCGCCTGTCGTGCCGCCTACCGTCGTCCCCTTCCTCAACCACAATCAACAACAACGTGATCCGCGTCCAAGCCAAACCAAGGGCAAGGTATCAAGGAGCCAATATATTTTTGTTGTATAATTTATGTTGAATAACTTGAATTGAATTGCTTATTTGTGTGAAATTGTTAATACATTAGAGTTGAAAAAAAAATTAGCATTGGAAAAAATTTTTTGCCAATATATTAGCGTTGGAAAAATAATTTTGCCTCTTTTCAGCCCCCCCTAACCTTACCTTTCCTCCTGGTTCCACCATTGATTAAAAACCTAATAATTTTGTACACTTGGCAACTCATTACTGGTCCCTCACCTTAACATACGAAAATCTCTGACATAAAAAATTTTTCTGGGATTTTAGGAGTCATAGACTCAGAAGTTAAAGAGTTCATCTCTTGAAAGACGGTTTTTCCATAAGTCATGGAAATATCAAGGTTTAAATTGTAAATTAGAATAAATGAATATTAAATTTTTGGGTTAAATGAATCAAGTTATAAACATTATAACTACTACACGTTGTATAACAAATTTTTACTGTTGTAACTAAGATTTTTTATCTTTTATTATTTTAATTAAACTACATCTTTCTAAAAATGTATGAAAAGATGATTTTTCCCAATACTTTGCCGAAGTTAAATGTCATCCACCATCACTCTTTCTTGGATTATCCTTGAGTGTGGTTCGGTGCATGGCCTAATTTCTTTGGGAGCGCGGGTTCGAATCTCGACAGCGACAGTGTGGGGGTTTCTCCAATGGAGAGACTCCTTATGTGCACCTAACATTTTCGAATGTCATGTGCTTGATCTGAGAGTGTTGTAATTTACCTCTCCAATTATGCCCGTGATGTCAGTGCAGCGGAAACGGCTGAGGGCGAGACTAGTTGATCACCTTTTGAATTATCGTTGAGTGTATTTATAAGGTTTTGGATTGCTTGTTTTCTTGCCTTTCTCGTTAGTGATGTCGGTGCCTGGTCAATCATCGCTTTATTTTTCGCACACTAAATTACCCAAAGGTTATTATCTTCTCTTCCTAATGCTATCTTGAATTATTGTCGAAACCACTTTTTAAGGATTAAAGTAGATTTTTATTTTTAGTTTTTTGAAATCGGAATTAAAGTAGATCCTTATTAACAGATAATAGTAAGTACGTTTGATTTGTTACAATTGAATGAAATTATACAAGACAAACAATATTAAGTACTATGAAATTTCAAACAAAAAATTAAATTGATATTGTTTAATTTAATTTGATTCATTGTTTTTATTTTGTTTGATTGTAGTTTAATTCAGTTGGGTAAGGATTTAGATATGCTATTCTCTATCGAGCCTATCTATTGAAAGATGGTCTTTCTATAGATCATGGAAAAACCAAAGTTTAAACTGCAAATTAAAAGAAAAGAAGATAAAAATTTTGGGTTGCATTAATCAGGTTATAAACTTTATAACTAATACACGTTGCATAATAAAAGTTTAATATAGCAACTAAAACATTTTACTTTTTTTTATTATTCTAAGTAAGTCTGTTTTTCCATAATCTTATGGAAAGACGGTATTTTCCAAGCCTTTGCCTTATTTTTCACTCAATAAATAATTGAGCAAAGTGCATGTATAACCCTACATGATTGGCGAAAGTGTAGATATAACTCAGCGGTAATTGAAAGTGCAAATATAACTCTAGATATTTAGGTTATGTGAAAATATTAATCTTTTCCGATGGATTTAGACCGGAATTGGGGAAAAAATCAATTTTATCCCTTTGAAAAAATAATGTTTTTTTTTTACTATTTTGACCCCAAAACTTCTAACCTAATTGCTTCTTCATCACCATCGCCTGTCGCCTTTCTTCAACAAGCTTTCTCCAACTCTCACAGCTTCATACACTCGTTCGCGCAAATTTCAACATCCTCAATCACTCACCGTAGCGGAATCAGCTCCAATGTCGTGTACGGCGAGTAATTGCAACTGCCTGAGCTAGCTAGGGTTTAGGTTGAAGCTACGCTAGCAGAGTAAGAGGCTGAGAGAGTAATTTTGAGGAAGATGTGAAATGAGACGAAACGGAAGTGGGGGATCTTGTCTTGTGCACGTCGCAAATCTAAAAGCGAGAGGAGTGTGTTGTGTCTCAATTTTTCGGCGCTTGGATGAGCGGCACCGGAAATGGTATCATATAGTGACATGGGATTGTGGGGGACTGGCTGGTGGTGGTGGCGTGAGCCGAGGGGTGATTGACGCGAGCATGCGAGTGAGCCGGGAGGTGTGGCGTGGCTGGAGGTGGTTCTCGCCGGTGACGTAAGTGAACCCAGATTTGAGCGGACAGCCTTGATTCGTGGGAGCTCGCGGATGGATATTGTTTGGGTGGTTGAGCGGTGGTGGGATGGTGACGTGGGTTTGGGCTAGTGGGGCTCAGGTGGTGGCAAGTTTGGTGCCCCACGCAAGGTGGTGTTCGTGGTAGTGCTGGAGGGGTGGAGTTTTGGTTGGCAGCGGGAGGCGGGGGATGATGGTAACGGTGGCGGGGGATGGTGGTAGTGGTGGCACTGGGGTGGTGGACTGGTGGCTGGCGGAAGCCATGGAGGTGGTGACCTGGGGGTGGAGGTGGAGCGGTGGTGGTGGAGCGGTGGTAGGCAGAAGCTATTTTAGTCTTTTAGATTTTTGTATTTGGCCCAAAGCAAATTCCATTTCCGGTAGGTCAATGGTCGGAAATGGCTAGTCAATGCCGGAATATAGCATCTTTTAAGGTTATATTTGCACTTATGTAAAGCAGTTAAGGTTATATTTGCACTTGTGTAAAATAGTTAAAGTTATATTTGCACTAAAAATTATATCAGTGTTATATCTACACTTTCTCAATTATATAGAGTTATATCTGCATATTTCCCTAAATAATTAAATATACATAGATATCTTGTATGGACATTTTTACCCCTGGCTGATTTTCCAATAGAGTATGCATTTCAGCTTTCCTTTTACTCTCAACGAAGATAAACTGAACAAACAGAAATATCTGAACAAACTGAGCTGAGGGGTTTAGCTGATAAACCCTAGCTGAAAAAACCCAAATTTCTTCTGTTGTTTAATTCAATCCCTTCAAAAGGTCAGTGTAATCTGCTCTCCTGTGTTAAATTCTACTATGGTTGTAGTTCTTCGGTTCTGTTATTAGTATTCTGGGTTGTAGAAGTAATACTGAAAAATGGAGCCCAGTTTCTTGATTTCTGCACACCATGTTAAACCATCAGTAGGCGTGTTTCCATTCTGTATCTCGTACAAATCGAATTTTCTCCAGAAACCCATCTCAGTAAGTGTTGGGAATGTGGAAAAGACTGTGTTTTGGGGGGGAAGATTGAATCTTGTGGGGAAGGATGAATTTTCGGGGAGATTAAGGAATAGGTTGCTGGTGATGGCGGGTGTTGTGAAGAGGAGGAAAGAGCTCCCTTTTGACAATGTTATTCAGAAGGATAAGAAGTTGAAGTTGGTGCTGAAAATTAGGAGGATTTTGATGAGTCAGCCTGATAGGGTAATGCAGCTTAGGGATTTGGGTAGGTTTAGGAGGACTCTAGGTTTGGAGAAGCGGAGGCGGTTTATCGCGCTCTTGAAGAAGTTTCCCGCGGTATTTGAGATTGTTGAAGAAGGGGTTTATTCGCTGAAGTTTAAGCTGACCCCTGAGGCGGAGAGGCTGTATTTTGAGGAAATGAAGATCAAGAATGAGATGGAGGAGCTGTTGGTTGTGAAGCTGAGGAAAATGCTGATGATGTCGATTGAGAGGCGGATTCTGTTGAAGAAGCTGGCTCATTTGAAGACTGATTTCGGGCTCCCTTTGGATTTCGAGAACACGATTTGCAGGCGGTATCCTCAGTATTTCGTGGTTGTTAGTACTCCGAGTGGGCCAGCGTTAGAGCTGACTCATTATGATCAAGAACTTGCTGTGTCTGCTGCAGAGCTTGCTGAAGAGGAAAGCCGGCGGAGAGAAGTGGAAGAGAGGGATTTGATCATTGACCGGCCTTTGAAGTTCAACAGAGTGAAGATGCCAAAGGGGCTTAGTCTTTCGCGGGGGGAAATGAGGAGGATTTCTCAGTTCAGAGACATTCCATTCATTTCGCCTTATTCTGACTTCTCTCATTTGAGACAAGGGACGATAGAGAAGGAAAAGCACGCCTGTGCCGTTGTTCATGAGATCTTGAGCCTCACTCTTGAGAAGAGAACGCTTGTGGACCATTTGACTCATTTTCGCGATGAATTCAGGTTTTCTCAGCAACTTCGTGGGATGCTGATTAGGCATCCGGACATGTTTTATGTTTCCCTCAAAGGGGAAAGGGACTCAGTTTTCTTGCGTGATGCTTATCGCGATTCTCAGCTGATTGAAAAAGATAGACTTTTGCTCATCAAGGAGAAGCTTCGTTCACTTGTTAATGTCCCACGGTTTCGGGGGAGATCTGGAGGAAGGGATGCATCGAAGACTGATTCTGCCGGGGAAGAAAGAAACGAGGCTGAAGGAGGAGTCAGAGATACAGAGGAGAACGATGAAGATGGATGGTCTGACTTTGATAACATTGCCAGTGATGAATTTGATGATAGTGAGGATGATGAGGATGATGAATGGAGCAACGAGGATGATGATTCACCCCCGGACTTCAATGATGATGATGGGATAGTGAGCCTTGATGAACACAAACCAAGCAAAAAAACTAAAGATTCAGAGAAGGAGGATAAGAGAGTTCTTGATCCAGTCTTCCCCGATGGCCGGGCAAGAGAACGCTGGTAGAAATACTCGTGGTAGCGCTTTTCGGGTAGCTGAGGTTCATTGACCATGGAGAAGATCAGAAGAATGCAACACATTGTTAGAAGGCTCAAGATATTGTTACAGATGAAAGTTCATTACGTATTTTCGGCATATATTTCTTCTAGGAAACAAATTTGGATCATCCAAAGCTCCAAATTTTTGGATTCCTGATGCAACATTGTAATTCTCTCACATTCTTCTATACTATGATAATCCCAGTTACTATAGTACAGATCTTTTGTATATGTGGAAACTTCAATTTTGAATCTATTCAATTGTCTTTTCATCACCATACTCACATTCTACATCATATGATAACCACCACTTAGGTATATGACAAGAACTACATCATATGTAACACCTTTTTGGTTTTTGGCTAGTACCATCCTTTGTAGATGCTTGGTACTTTCTTGCATAGTTTATTGTTTGTTTCAAACGAGTGTTTTGTTGGGATACAACCTATGCTTTTCTCACAACATCCGATGTGCGGAAATGGTTCAGTGTATGAAACCAAGAATAAGGAAAACTGTTGTTTATGTCCAGGAAGATGGCTCACTGGAGGCTTACAAAAGCAAAGGTAAGATGGTTTTCTTAGGTCCTACATTGTTTGAGCCACGAGAAACTGGCATTAGTATTATATTAGTACTTCTTAATGCTTTCTGTTTGTGTTAGTGGACAGTTTGATTAGAAAACTATATCTGTAGGAATCAAGATGCATACTTTTTTGGTATTATATACTCTGTAAGTAATACTGACCCCTTTTGCATCTATTTTTTAGTTTTAACCTTACTATGCTGAGGGAGACATGTCAACAGAGGCCATGGGGTGGCTGAGATGCGGCGAAAGCTCAAGTTCTTAAGGGCTCATTTGGGCGTTGATTTCGTGCCAGCTACCAGCCACAGCTCATCGAGTAAGTAAGCTAACTTCTTCCATACATTGTGTGCTTTTTCCTTGCTATTTCAACAATAACAATGCCAGATTCGAGGCATAGAAATGATCCCTCCGTGTTAATTTCCATGCATTTCAAGAATCATTCTTGCTTATCATATAGCGCGAGACTATGAGCAGTGCATGTGTTTCTAGTCGATGCGAATATTGGCAGTGCACTCTATTTCAAGGGTAAAAAGTTGAAGGGAAACAAGAATATTGACACTTAACATATCATATAGCCACTGAAATCCCTAGATGCATGCCTTGAGATGCTTTTATTCTTTTGTTCTGAGTGGTTGACTTCTGTGCTTCAAGTTTTCAACTTCAAGAGGGCCAAATCTTTTGATACTCAACTCTAGGTGGACTTGATCTGGAAGTTGTTGTTCTTTGCAAAAGCCAAATATAAGTCGGTCCTACATCGGTCACATCTCTGTCCTGCATAACAATAATGCTCATTGTTCTTTTTCCCTTGTTGTTTATTATAAATACACTCCTTAACTAGTGCAGTAATGTATTTCAACGAAGATTCGTAAAAACATCCAACGCTCCAATAGTTAAATCTCCCTCTAGGTCTGGTATTTCTTTCTTTTGATGGTCACATATATAGAGATTTAGGGTTATGATTCCTATGAATGCAAAGCATTTGTTCTTTGATGGAGTCGAGATCTCGAGTTCTGAGTTCATCTTCACCGATCCAATCCATGGCAGCGTTTGCTCGCTCTCCTTCAAAGACTTCCAGCATTTGCACACACCTGATATATTAACTATGTATACATCCATCGTGCGAAAGCTGGGGGTACTGTCGGAGAGTCAGCGAATCCTGTCATGTTATTATGTTTCATGGACTATCCTGCTATAGATCTTCCCCTTGTTACTATGGTTCTATATCCTGAAAACCATACTTTGAGGTTAGTTTGACTCCATGTTGTTTGTACTTGTATTTTCCTCCATGTGGTTTACACCTATGCTCAAGATCTACTGAAATGTATGTTCTTGAGGAAAAAAAGTGAAGGAAAGAAAGCTTCATCTTTGTTAGGGTTTGAATAATTGCAGTCATATATAATGGTGTTTAAAAGAAACTACAATATGTATTGAAGATATGATGTTGAAAGTTTTGTTCATCTCCTCTGGTTGTGTATTTCCATGGAATTTTATATTGTAATATTTGAGATCGAGTTTAGTTGCCGAAGAACCTTTCTTAGGGCTTGCAAGACGTTCTAAAGAAAAGACGAAAGTCGCGTTCATAAAGAGGTGTCAGCCATTGAAAAGAGTGATCGAATGCATTTAGCCTCTAGCAGGTGTAATTACCTAATTATTGTAGTACTAATGTTGTTGTCCATGTAATCAATAATACTAATGTTGTTTTCCATGTAATTTCTTTACTATTGAAGAGTCTATGACTCTTTTATGCAATAGAAATAGTGTTGTAATATTGTGCAATGTATTTTTCTATAATTGATGATTATGTAATTTCTTAGAAATAGTGGAGTAAGCGCAATAAATGAAAGTAAAGATTTTTTAGTTTCATAGTTTCAAATTAAGGTATATGTGTATTATTCTTGACATTATTCAGTTTTGAAAATCTTAAATGATGCAAATTTAAGTACAGTTAGTAACAAATTTAGCAGTATATAAGCAGATGTACTGACTACTATCTTCTTCTTTGGATAAAAAAAATATTTTTTTTTTAGTATTTTTCAACTATTTTAGTATGGGTAATATGCAGATATAATCATATATGCTGAGCAAAGTGCAAATATAACGCTTAATTATTTTTTAGTGCAAATATAACGCTTAATTATTTTTTAGTGAAAATATAATCATATCTATTACACATAAGTGTAAATATAACCCTAAAGCCATTATTTTGACATTGACTGGTCATTTCCGGCCATTGACCGACCAAAAATGACTAAATTACCCTTCTAACCTAATACAAAATTAAAAGGATAAAATTGTCCCCTGTCACCACCACCAGCACCGCCCCCGACAAAATTCCTCCCAGTGAAAATTACAAAAAGCCAGAAGCAAATCAGGCTGCGATTTTTGGAACTTCTTTGTTCTTGAGAATCTTCTTCTCCAGTTCATCCTTCTTCGCTCCGACCACCCGATCGATTTCCTTGCCTTGCTTCAAAAGCAAGAAGGTGGGCATTGCCCGCACCTCAAACTGCTGGGCCACATCCTAAACCCCAACCCAAGTTAATCACGGGTTCCATATATTCAAATATTTTGAGGAATTCTATAAGCATTAGCACAGTAATAATAAGGAAAACTAACCGAGAGCTCGTTGACATCGATCTTAACGAACTCGACGTCGGTGAATTTGTCAGCCATGTCCTTGAAGGCAGGTGCCATAAACTTGCGGGCCCACACCAAGTCGTCGTAAAATCGACCACCATCTAGTATTCATTACAGATCCAGAACGATAAATAGGGGAATTCGTCAATAAATAATCATAGGAACTGGAACTCAGCTCACCAGTTTGTTGTGCTGCTTGGACTCGTTAAAGTGGAGTTGTCAGATGTGGGATAAATGGAAAGCGGTGACTGTGACGGCTCTCCTGAGTCACCTAATTATGCGGCGGCATCTCCGCCCATCAACCCCGACAAAATTCCTCCCATGACTTTACTAAACAAGACCTAATTTGATAAATTGGGGGAAATCGAGGGTGTATTTATAGCGGTTATGGAGGAGTTGAAGAACAAAATGGATAGTGGCGGAGGGAGTGATTGTGGTGGCCGGAGAGAGGGTGGCAGAGTGGAAGAAAGAAAAGGGGTAGCGGCGGGAAGAAAAATTGAGCGGGAAGAATAATGAAGAAGACAAGAGTTGGTAGGAGACGAAGGGCAATATGGTCATTACATCATTTGGAATTTTCAATTTTTTTAAACATAAACCGACCAGGGTAAAATTGTCTTTTCACCTAATTCCAGCATCAAATTGCCAGAAAAGGCTATATTTACACATAACATGAATAGAGAGGGTTATATTTGCACTTTCAATTAGCGAAGAGTTATATCTGCACTTTCGTCAATTATATGGGGTTATCTCTGCACGTTTCTCTTAGTTTATTATATTTAGTGGCCAAATTCTAACTCAAAAAATAACTGGATCTCATACTTTGGATAGTTTTATTCTTCAAACCTTTTATTTATTCTTAAAAGTTATACTAATGCAAAAAATCTGCCTTTCTTTTCCATCCTATGGCTTCAAATGCAGATAGCGTACCTTATCCATGAAAAAATCTAGCTAGGTAGCGTGCAAAAAATCTGGCTTCAAATGGAGTAGAATGGTTTTTCGTGGGATTTTTCCGTACATTCTTAGGTAAATGTTAATGAATCAATGAAAGTTTGAAACTTGAAGCTCCATTTCCATGGAGGCAGTCACTTTCTTGCAGCACTTCAAACCATCCTCATTTCTTCAACCTCCTCCTCCACCACCACCAGCAGCTCCGCCGCAGACGGCGGCGAGGAGAAAATGGTGCATACACTACTCAACCACAACCCATTTCAGTGTTGCTGAGGTTGCTCAAGAAATCTCATCCCTTGCTCCAGTTCTTGAATCTTCCTCTTCTTCTTCTCTTTACAGTGATTTAGCAGTAAAAGCAAGGCATGCCCAGATGATTAAAATGTCCAAAGAGCTGATGACAGATGACAAAATTCAATCTTTGATGTCATCTTACCTGGAGTTGGGAAACTTTGAGTCTGCTTCTGGGCTGTTTTTGATGGATTATGCTGATAGTTATCTCTGTTGGAAATCTTTTCTTGATGAATTTAAGGGATATGGTGGGGACCCTTTTGAGATTCTGAGAGTTTTTTGTGATTTTTATGGCAAAGGAGTAGTCTTTGACAGTAAAATTCTTACTTTGATTCTCAAGATTTGTGGGAATTACATGGATTCTTTGTTGGGTTCTGAAATCCATGGGAATGTGATCAAAAGGGGCCTTGATTTCAATGTTCATGTAAAATGTGCCCTGATGAACTTCTATGGCAGATGTTATGGTGCAGAGATGGCTAATCAGGCCTTCTCTGAAACCCTAGAACCTGAATCTTTGCTGTGGAATGAAGCCATTTTAGTGAACATGAGAAATGAGGAATGGGTTCAGAGTTTGATGATTTTTCGCGAAATGCAGCTTTTGTCGCTGAAGACTAACAATGCCTTTGTGATGGCAAGATTGCTGCATGCGTGTGCCAAACTTGAAGCTGTTCATGAAGGGAAGCAGATTCATGGATATGTTATTCGAAACACGTGGGAATCGAACGCATTGGTTAGCAATGCTTTGATTGCTATGTATGTGAAGTGTAGCGAACTCGAGCTAGCTCGTATATTGTTTGATTCTAAGAAGGAGAATCGCGATTTGTCTTCTTGGAACTCGATTATATCAGGGTATTGCGCAGTTGGGAATCTGAATGAAGCATGGAGATTGTTTTATGATATGGAGGAAGATCCAAATATCAGTCCAGATATAATAACATGGAATTGCCTTCTGTCAGGGCACTATGCTTCTGGATTTCATCAAGAAGTGTTGAGGATGCTTCAGAAAATGCAGATTTCGGGTTTCAAACCGAACACGGGCTCTCTAACCAGTGCCCTTCAGGCAGTTTCTGAGCTGGGATTCTTGAATCATGGTAAGGAAATCCACTGCTTTGTTTTAAGAAATGGTCTGGACTATGATCTTCATGTAGGAACTTCATTGCTAGATATGTATGTGAAGAATGATAAGTTGATAAACGCGCGAACTGTGTTTAACAACATGGGGAAGAACAGAAACATTTTTGCCTGGAATTGCATGATTTCTGGCTACATTTCCAGGGGTGTTCTTGAGGAAGCGTTGGATTTTCTCGATCAGATGGCGAAAGAAGGACAAAAACCTGATTTAGTTACTTACAATGCACTGGTTTCTGGATATGCAACTTCAGGTCATATTGAGGAGGCTTTAAAAACCATTTACCAAATGAAACTTTCTGGTTTTTCTCCCAATGTTGTTTCCTGGACTGCTCTTATATCGGGTTGCGCAAAAAGCGGATGCAATGAAGATGCACTGTTCTATTCCATTGAGATGCAAAAGGAAGGCCTGAAACCGAACCCGGCCACCCTAGCAAGCTTGCTGAGAGCTTGCTCAGGCTTATCCTTACTGCAGAAAGGGAAAGAGGTCCATGGCTATTGTATCAGAAACGCGATTTCCGACGATGTTTATGTTTCCACAGCCCTGATTGACATGTACTGTAAATGTGGCAGTTTATGGAGTGGCCATGAAGTTTTCAAGAAGATTGAGAACAAAAAGATTACTTCTTGGAACTCCATGATTGGAGGGATGGCAATGTTCAGTTGTGGCAAAGAGGCGATTTCGCTGTTTCATCAGATGCAGGAAGAGGATGTGAGCCCTGATGCTAGGACATTCACTGCGCTTCTCTCTGGATGCAAGAACTCGGGTTTGATGAACGAGGGATGGGGATTCTTTGACAGTATGAACACAAGGTATAATGTAAGCCCGACGATTGAGCATTACTCTTGCATGGTTGATCTCCTTGGAAGGGCTGGATATCTTGATGAGGCATGTGATCTGATTCACAAGATGCCGATGCAGCCTGATGCAACTACATGGGGAGCGTTTCTCGCGTCGTGTAAAACATACAAGAATCTGGAGTTTGGAGATATGGCAGCTAAGAAACTCTTCAAACTAGAGCCACACAATGCAGCAAACTATATACTTCTGATGAATCTGTACTCTGATCTGAATCTATGGGATGAGGTAGATCGCGTGAAAGAACTGATGGAAATCAGAGGAATCAAAGCTGGACCTGTGTGGAGCTGGATCAGAATCAAGAAAACTGTTCACAAGTTCTATTCTCAGGGAAAGGCTCATCCTGATGAAGGGGTGATTCTCTTCGAGTTATACCAGATGGTTTCTGAGATGAAGAAATTGGGATATGTTCCTGCTGTTGAATGCGTGCCTCAGAACATCGACGAGGAGGAGAAGGAGAAGATCCTGCTCAGACACACTGAGAAACTCGCGATCACATATGGGTTCATCCATTCAAGAAGTGGTGATAGCTCGCCAATACGCGTGATGAAGAACTCGAGAACTTGCTCAGATTGTCACACAATGGCGAAATTTATGTCCAGGTTGAGAGGGAGGGATATCATCCTTAGAGATGGTCTTCGTTTCCATCATTTTTCTGATGGTAAATGTTCATGCAATGATTTTTGGTGATACATAGGTTAGTTTTTTGCCATTTTTTCTGATCAGTGATAAGTTATAGTATAACACACAATTGAAAAGAAGAAGGCAGATAATGTATAATTCTGATTCTCTGAATTGCATCTTTGCTAGATAATGTATTAACCAAATGGCATTGATGAACACCAGCAGCCCTAATTAGGGTTGAGTTTGCATCTGCCTCGTACTGACACCTCTCAACTCGTGATGAGGTACGCGTTACCTCATTCCCTTAAAATTGCTCAAACACCTCTCGACAAACAATGAATTGAACTGAATTGAAGCATCACCTTAAAAATTCAACAAAATAACCCTAAGGGGCATATTAAGTTCCCAAAAGAGAAACCGGCGAGGGTTATGATCCACTGTTAACCTTAAGAGACACTTACCAAAACCCCTTCTCCTCAGAAGCACATTCATATGAAGGATTTGGACATCGACAAAGACCTCATTACCAAGCGATGAGGGATGTACGTGGGGTGCATTTTCGCCAAAAATATAATGAACCAAGAAACGCATTTTCATCAAGACTCTTTAGCGAAGTATAAGGTGGCAAGGAAGATCTCAGATGACGCTTTATAACAACGATCAGACTCAACAAGTATGTGTCATCTCACACACTATCACTTTCATCAAGGGTTTTAACAGACCAGTGACAAAATGGATCAATGGATGTCAATTCCAGAAACCTACTTTATGCTCTCTTCACTGTTCCTCAAAGTGGGAAACTAGAATGAAACCATCAAAAAAGGGAAAGGAGCATAAAAGACAAGAGCAACCAAAAGCAAAGCATATATGGAGCACATAGCAACATCTCCCATCAACAACATGAGAGAATATTTATCAAGCCCCATTACATTGTACTTATTCTTGCACTACTAAAGCAGAAACTGAAAATCTTAGCTTCCATCATAGCATTACAAAGCTTCTCCAATGGATACTACCAATTTACAATATTCACACCACATAGACACACCAAAATTCCAAGGAGGTAGCACACAAGCAGATCAGATTAGGTTACTACTAATGCTGCCAAAGCTTACATCCTAGAAGAAGCACATGATAATACTGGACACACAAGGGGCAAAATGAACCGAGGTTTTCATGGTCTGTTGCTGATGGGCTCTGTTGGGTTGTCCTGGGTAGCCATCCTTTCCGAAATGTCTGCCAGAGACTTGAGGTTGCAGCTGATGAGGGCCTTCACGAAGTAGCACGTCTCATCTTCTGTGTTGCCTTCTGGCACATCCACCACAAATGTTTCAGTCACCACTGTCCCCAGTCTGCCATCGATCATCTCTTGTCGCACGGTGAGGATTGAGGAGTAGTTCTACAAGATCAACACAACAATGTAAGGTGCTAAAAAATCCTGTTTATAATACTAATGTGTTCCACTCAAAGAGTCGTGTTTGTAATACTGATATGCTATAGACCACACAATTAACACTCAGTTCAATTAGAAGTATCGTGTTTCAAGATTAAAGGGCTCACCTTGAGCCTGTGGTCACCACCAACAATCTTGATGCCGAGAATGTGCTGCTCATCATCGAGAACTTCGAGCATTTCGGTGCTGGTAGTGGCAGGAAGGCCAGATCTCACATTCACTTCTCTAACACTCCCAATCTTAAAATCCCCCTTCACAATGCACTTGCAAACAAAGGGCTTGTAGTTCTGTGGTTCATCAAACCTCCTCACCAGTGACCAAACCTGGAAAAAACAGTAAGAAACATCAACACCTCATCCAAAACTAACATAATCAGAACCACAAGAAAAATGAACCATTCATTGAAACACACACACACACAAGGTGTGTGAATGAGAGACAGACACTCACATAAATCAATCAAAAACTATTCTCAGTTTCATATGAAACACACACACACACACACACACGAGGTATGTAAATGAGATACAGACACTCACATAAATCAATCAAAAACTACTCTCAGTTTCATATGAAACACACACACACACACACAAAACCTGTCTATAACAGAGGAAAACAGAACAGAGAAGCAAAAAATCAAAGTTGAATCATCAAGAAACCAACTTAAACACCCAAACAAGAATCTTTCAGCCACTAAACACAAAACCCACATCCCAAAAATCAATCTTAGAACAAAAAAAATCACATTTACAAAAAAAAAAAATCATGAGCCCAACTAACCAAACACACACACACACACACAAGAATCTTCAACAAAACAATTCAATCTTAAAAACCCCATTAAATTAAGAAGGAGAAATTACGATATCAAGAGGGGCCTTGATGTTTTTGACCACAGATGAAGAGCATTGGCGCCCTGTGAGCTGCTGAGGAGTAGTGTTCATAGCATCCATGGATTCCTGCTCAACAGACACCATAAAAACCCAATCTTTTCCCCCTTTTTTCCTCTTTCACCAACAAAAACAGGATCAAATCAGACACTGAAACCAGATTTGAGATGGGTTTTTCTTGCTCTTGAGGGAATTGGATATGGAATGAGGAAAGGGAGAGGAGTTGGTTTTTATTGTTATCTTTCTTGACTTGCAAGTGGCTCCAATGTATGGTGAATGCACTACATGGGGGGAGTATAAAAAAAGGATCTTTATCTACTTGTAGTAGTACAAGTTGCTCTAATTGGTCAAATTGTTGTTTCTTTATTGTTTAGCTTTTAAAAAAAAATACTCCCTCCGTTTTTTTTTCATTGGTACACTTACTAAATGTGGTATTTTTTTTAATTGACACTTGCTATTTTGGGCAAGTTTAAGGTTTTTACATCCACTCATTTTACTTTCTCTTCTTTCAATTCAATTTCATCCACTCATTTAGCATCTCCTCAATTCTAACACCAAAAGAGATGTGCCAATGAAAAAAAAACGGAGGGAGTAGAAATGATTTTGATTTCAGCTAATATGAGACAAAAATCATGGAGATCATGACTGGCTTGGAAGGGTTGATACCTCCTCCATTTTCTTTCAAAATCCATTCAAATTTTGATCATATAAATTAAAATGGGAGAGTAAATAATGGAGTGCATTTAAGTTATTTGCTTATCAATGATATTCAAAGAAGAAGAAAGAAGGCTTTAAACAAGAATATTTGAATAAGGTATGAATGAACTTTAAAAAATAACCAAGAGGATTTTTTTAAGTATATTTTCTGCTGTTTATTCAGTTTTACCTTCTTAAACAAATTCAGATTGTATGAGATTTTAGATGTGCGTGCTGTTAATTATATATCTGGGAGATGGTTTTAGATTGACAGATGTATATAGTATGTTACAATGCTTATCTTCAATCAGTATCATAAATCTTTAGATGTAATATACATTAAAAAGCTATTTTTGACGTACGTTAGGTTGGCTCTAAGTTCGAAAATGACAGATTACTGTAACTGAAACTTGTCTGAATTCATATTTAATATATATTAAGAAATAAATTTAGATCTGATCAACAAATGCATACAGTGCATCACAATTCTTATCTCCAATCAGTATCATGACTATTCAGATATACGATACAACAAAAAAAAATAGACATACGTTTTGTTGGCTCTATTAGTGTAACTGAAATCTGTTAGTATTGTGTCAAATTGCTAATTCTGCTGACTGTAAGATTGAAATGAAAATATTACCGATTGATAGAGTTGCATACTCACAATTTTGACTTTTAAAAAATGTACTAAGAAGGGGGAAAATAGAGAGGAGTTGATTTTTATTGTGTTCTTCCTTGACTTGCAAGTGGCGTGAATGCGCTAAACAAGGGGACATTGAGGATTATGGAAGTTATCACTAAAGGGGTATCTTTGTCCACTAATACTATTATGAGTAAATAGCAGGTATAACCCTATATAATTGATGAAAGTGCAGATATAATTTTATAATAATTAAAAGTGTAAATATAACCTTAGATATTTAGGTTATGTGCAAATATAACTTTTTCTAGTAGTTTGAGCCGGAATTAGGTGGAAAGACCAATTTACCCCTCTATACAAAATATAGAGATTACTGCAATTACTTGTCTACCCACCCTAATCTCTTCTTTCGTTGGTCTGAGCGGGCAATTCTTTTGAGCATTCTCAAATCGAATTGCTCCGCCATATCTTCTTCTTCATCTCTGCTCCGGCAGCTCCAGATAGACCTCAGTTGCGCCAAATCTGAGCTCTCCAAGTACCCAAAACCTAGGCCTCACCGACCACGGCCAAATCGTTGTTGATGTTGCTTCCATCCAGAATCTAGGGCTCAACTTCATCGGTGGTGATGGTGAGGTTCGGGAACAATTCTACCACAACCAGGGCGGAGATGGCGAAAGCGCGGTGGAGGGAGGCGAACGGAGATGGCGGTGGAGAATGAAGGGGCGTGCGTGTGAGATTCACGCGCCTAGTTTGTGCTCGGGCGTGCGAATCATGCGTCATCTTCTTCGTTGATTGAATGGAATTGGCGGAGGTGTTGGCGATGAAGGAATGTAGGGTGGGGGGAATGAGTGATTGTTGAGATTGGTTGATAAATTGGTTTGGGCGGGCGAATGTTCAAAAGAATGGTTGATATTGGTCACCGGTAATTGGTCTGCAGTTCGTCTGCTGAGTGCGGCGAATGTTCAAAAGAATGGTGACGAATGGTTCAGAAACTCTGGCGCTTGGCTGATCGGCGCTGGGGTATGAGCGGGTAGCTGGTGGTGGTGGCAGGGGGTGGAAAGTGATGGATAAACGTGATTGGCTGGGTGGTGGGCGGCGACAAGCTAGTGGTTGAACAGTGGCTGT
This sequence comes from Rubia yunnanensis, assembly GCA_037428765.1. NCBI lineage: Eukaryota > Viridiplantae > Streptophyta > Magnoliopsida > Gentianales > Rubiaceae > Rubia > Rubia yunnanensis. Next base: position 547,610 of record CM075063.1, on the reverse strand, counting down.
GGTGGCAGCAAAGGGCACTTTTGTGTTTTAATTTTTGTATTAAGTTAGAAGGGCAATTTGGTCATTTTCAGTCGGTCAATAGCCGGAAATGGCCAGCCAATGCCGGAATAATAATTTTAGGGTTATATTTACAAATATGTATAATAGTGAGGGTTACATTTACACTACAAAATAAGTGAGTATTATATCTATATTTCCTCCAACATATATTGTTATATTTGTATATTACCCTCTATTATCAACAACTTGCTCCAATTGGTCGAATGCTTTTTGCTTTTCAATTCAATTTCGCTTAATGATTTTGTTTTTTAAGAAACGTGAGAAAAAATCAAGAAGATGATGGCTAACTTGAAAGAATTGACACCTCCTCTATTTACCCTTAAAATTCACTCAAATTTTGATCATATAAACAAACACGAGAGAGTAAAAAATTAAGTTCACTGAAATTATTTGCCTTTTTAATTCAGTTTTTCAAAAGAATCAAAAGTATATAGTACTTAAATATTGGTTTTAAGTTCAAAAGGAAAGATTAATTTAACTAAAATCTTTCAGTTTTACGTGTTCGATTAGATCTAAGTTCGAAAGATAATAACTACTTCAACTGTTATCTGTAATATTGCGTGTTCAAAGAAAAGATATTTTGAGAAAATATCTGCTTGTATTGCTCGTACTGTTGGCGTTAGCACGTAGTTTTAAAAGAAAAATATTATTTTTAGCTGATATTTTAGTATTGACTCACAGAGTTAATCTATAAAAATTTATTAAATTACAACATTAGAATAATTTATTTAAAATAAATATAAATCGTATACAATGATAAATATACTTAAAACTATAATTATTTGAATTTAGCAAGTAAAACCTCCAAAAATTCATATTTTTTATTTTCTACACTAATTTTAAATAGTTAAGGTGAGCTTTCACGCTTCTTTTCTCATTCTCACTGATTTAATTCTTTCATACATAAAAACAATATTCATCCAAGTAGTTGTAAGTGACTCTATCGCGTAGGAGTCAACTAATATGTCCCAACCCAAATTACATCACAATCATTGCACACAATTCAACACATATATTTTACTATTAGTATATTTAGCTACGTATAATAACTTTAAACAAAAAATTACTTTTTATAAACCACTTGTTACGACGAATTCAAAAATATCACATAAGATAATATTATTTCTCATATATCTATTTGAATATGCGGTCAAACATTAATAAAGAATAGTGTTATAAAGTAGGTGGGTAATTTGGGCTGGGACAAAGGGAGTACCTCAATTACTGTTGAAATATGCTATTAATTTTTAGAGAAAATTGTGTTTTAAACCTTATATTGTTCGAAACTGTAGATATAACCTTATAAAATCTGAAAGTGCAAATCCAACCCTGGGCTTTGTCGACCAAAATGTCAATGGTTAATTTGGTGGAAATCAGTAAAATGACCATTATACCCTGATTATTTTTTTAAAAAATAGGAAAAGACCATAATACTCTTCCTTGTTTTTAACTAGACATTTCCTTCGAAAACTCTCCCCTTTGAAAATCTTTTTCTCGATTCGAGAAGAGGTCCTCCATCACCTCCTCGTCGCAGGCAGTGGGCGACAGCTAAGAGGGGATTGGCGACCGATTTTTCTTGTTCTGATTGAGAAAGTTTATGATCTTTGGCGAAAGGGCTGGATTGCAAGGGTTTATATGGGTGGCAGGAAAGGGGAGGATCGGAGGGTTAGGGTTGAGATGGGTGGTGGGGGAGAGGAGAAGCGGTGGGCTATGGTTGAGATGGGTGGCGGAGCAGCGAGCTAGGGTTGAGATAGGTGGGAGGGGGGAAAGGAGGAGCAGCGGGCTGGATGGCGGGCTAAGGTTATATGCGTATGCTTTTGCTTCATGTTTATGCTTTTCGTTTGAGTTGAATGATGAGTTTCATGTTGCGGGAAGGGTGAAGAGGAGGGGGAGTGGCAACGGCGGGCTATGGGCGGTGGACGGTGCGGCGGTGTGTTTGAAGATGAAGAAGAAGTTTAGGGGTAGAATAGTCATTAAATTTTCAGTTTTAAACCTAAGGGTATTTGTGTATTTTTAGTTTTGGTCAACACCTGACTGCATTGAGTCAACGTTTAAATAAAAAAAAATTGGTACAATTGCACAATTTTACAAAAACTTGGAATTATTTTCGCACACATTTAAAATTTACAAGATCATACATGCTCTTATGTTAGTTTTGCACTTTACGCTAATTTTAAAAAATATGTCTTGTTTGTTTGTAATACTTATCAGCATACATATTTTTAACTAGTAATGATCAAGATCATATTAACAAATGAAATTTTGATCCATTTATAAACCCATCAATTTATGTTCGTAAGCAGCTACTCTCTTTGTCCAACCCTATTTTACCCATAATCTTTTCACGGTCTCCAATAAACATGTTTGACTATAAATATATGTAGCTATGGATAATAATGACATACGAAAATTTGATATTTAGAAATTGTATGTTACGACGAATCTAATCATATCTCATACGACAAAATTATTATTAATATACATATTCAAATACGCGATCAAAGTTTGGGATCTTTGACAAAAAAAATTCTGTGCAGAATAGGTTGAGACGGAGTGGCGTATCATTATGTTACTCCATGGGATTGATTAAATTAGTTATGTTTAATACAAGTGGTGATTTTTTAAATTTTCATGAGGCTCTACTAGAAGTCTCCTCACCGACCGTCCAACCAATAAGAACACAAAAAGCCAAACCTAACCCTACCCCCATTGGCTCGTTTGGTCCCTACAAATTTTATTTTCTTTATTTTTAAAAATTATTCTATTAAATAAACAAACTTATCTTTTCATTTAATTTGTGTGACAATCTGACCTTTTCATACATCTTTCTTGGCATTATCATATTGTCTATAGTTATGTACTTTGTATTTATACTCTCTTGTGGCATAGTTAACATCACAATTTCCCTTTTAAAAAGGGCATACTCTCTTCTAAGTCTTATCTCGATGCACCTAGCTATATGTAGAACAATCTAAAACCCAAGGGAAAAAATTCAAAAATTTCAGAAAATATGGGTGCTAATAATGACAGGAGTGGCAAATGGGTGAACTGGTCGAATACGGGTTGAGCAATATGGGCAATTTAAAAAATATGGGTATGCATATTTTGACCCATTTGATGACGGATCAAAAAATGGGTTGAGTTAAAATGAGCCGGATTGAAACCTGCTCAACCTGCGGGCAAAAATCATTCAATTCATAGGTGAAAAATGGGTTAGTCCATGGGTTTCAACCTATATATGAACTCATATTTGATCATATTGAAAATTGTGAAAAAATAAATATGCCAAAACTGGTGGAGCAGGGGAGTAGCTAATGTGCATTTCAAACATAGAGAAGATTAACCTATTGTGGCCAATAATACACTAATAGACTCAATTGAACCGTCATTTTTGCTTATTAATTAGGGTTTGCAAATAGAACGTTTCATATGCGATTGAAAGAGTTTTATTTTGATTTTGTTTTTAGCATGTAAATGATAATCTATAATTAGAAAGAATGGAAGGTTTTTGGTTAGGCATATGACTTTGATGAAGTGACTTTTATACCTACATATTCTCTAGTCAAAAGTACATAAAGAAAATTAAGCATGTTTAACAAATCAATTAAACCTACCGTTTTGTTTTTCCCATCAATCAATCGGTGGAAAGATTCAAGACCAGTTACATTCCTGTTATGCTAAACTTCTTTTAATTAATTCACTAATTATGCATTGTTTACTTGATAGTTATTTTTCTTAATTAATCAAACATCACATATTTTGTCTCATGCGAGAAGTCGGCCAAAATAAGGTCAACAAAGCCATAAATACAAGTTTTGATTTTACCATGTAGGAACAAATTAATGAAAAGGCCCGGTGGAACACCACAATGCATAAATTGGTTGAGACTTAAAAGAGTGTTCCGACTAGCAAATGTTGTATGTGTAGGTGTGAGACAAATCAGACACTATCACGTGTTCTATATATAGTAAAGTAAGAGAATTTTTAGGAGGAAATGAGTGGCGGATACTCTTAAAATAGTGTATCCGCTCTTCATGGGTTGGATAGGAGATCGGTGCATTAACCTCCATCTCAATCCGCTCTCAAAGTTGAAGGTTGATTGTGTTCCCCCGAAGACATTTGGAAACCAAATTTAGTTTTTGGAATTTTTTTAAGGCATCGGATTCAAGATTCGAATTCATGACTGAATTTGGATCCCAATTAAAGACGATTTTTGAACTGCTATAATCAAAAGCGGAACCAGAGAACTCACCCAAAATATAACCGACTTTAGCATACCTGTTCTCTACCAGTGTTGTATACTCTCATTTTGTAAGAATTGTGGACTTCTATTGTAAAATCATTTGGTACTATTTAAATGTGACTCATGATCTTACCTACTAAACATATACTTTCTCACCCACCTACGTGGGACTCTCAAACACATTTTACTACAAGATTTTTATTTAGGTTTCAATCTTTATTGCTTCACCTAAATAAAGTTATCCCATCTCATATAAATATTTGAACAATCTAATTTGTTTTATAAAAGAAGAGTGAACTTTCCAAAGACTCTGCTATTCATAATTTAAAATTATTCTTATTCAAAATTTTAAATTATTCTTATCTTATAAGGCAAAGTCTTGGGAAAGACGGTTTTTCCATAACCTTATGAAAAGGCGGGGTTTAATTCAAATAATAAAAGGTAAAAGGTCTTAGTTGCAACATTAAAATTTTAGTATGCAACGTGTAGTAGTTATAAAATTTATAATCCGGTTCATGCAATATGAGAATTTTATCTCATTTTTTTTAATTTACACTTTAAATTAGACGGCCTTTCCATAAATTATGAAAATATCGTCTTTCAAGAGACGCACTCAGTTTAGAAAGGGGCAGAGTAGCATGGAGTAATGTTGCCAAAATTCACGTGGTTGGGAGGATTGTTCCAGATGCTCCACGATACCACGTGAATGCACGGTGCACTAAGCATTTACTTACAACTTCCTCTCGGTTCACTAAACTTATCCACTCGTACTATTCCATTTAGATTAAATTATTTTTTTATCTCCGATCATCTTATACTATGTTAAGTGGGGAAATCAAGATTTCTTTTCAGGTGGGGCTGGAGGAGGGCAGTGGTGAGCAGTGTCCTGAGTCTCCGGCCCATGGTGGGACATCGGCGGCGGCGCCCGGAGCTGGAGGCTGGAGCGTAGCTAAGGCAGAGGAGATGCGTTTTTGGCAAAATTTGGGTCTTTCATTTTTAGCCCAATACAAACACTCAAATTTTTGAATTTCGATATTTTTTTTTCTTCTGTACTAATCAAAACGACGTCGTTCGACTTGAGCCAAAACGACGTTGTTTTGTTGAATTATGGGCCAAAAAAAAGAAGGCCTTCAGCAGGCCTCTTCTCTGATTGCTTCTGGCCAGAAAGACGAAAATCGAAGCCGGATAAGCGGAGCTCTTACCGGGAAGCACAATTGACCACTATTACCATGACGCTGGAATTTCAGGTAGGGCTGGAGCCCTACCACGCTTCATAGTAGTTCTGCCCCTGACTATGTTGTAGTCTTCGATTACAAAATGGCTCTCGTTCACTACCCCACAAATTTAGAACGATTTATTTGGTCTTCAAAATTATTTCCAAGGTGGTTTTTAGGTGGGTTTGAGAACCAAAAGATGGTTCAAAATCATATGTTAGAAACCAAAAAAAAAATTTAGTCTACTTGAAAACCACACGAGATCTGGTTTGGGAATCAAACAAATCGTTATGAATTTGTGGGGTACTGAGCGAGGGTTCTTTTGCAATCGGGGACCAAAATATGGTATAAAATGCTATGTTGGGGACCAAAAAAATTTAGTCATTTATGAATCTACATTTTAAAATATTCTTTGTAAAATATCGAACAAATAATCTTGTTTCAGGTAGGAGGATATTTATGCAATTCTTTCTAACTCCCTTCGGATTTCTCTCCCTGTGAAAGATTCCCACAGAATATTTGGAGAAGAATGAAAAACAATTGCAAAAATAATCGATCTGCCTAAAGTGTAGTATGTCTCACAGGGGATCATCTCAATATCGAAGAGATAATTCTGTATGCGAGATTTTGTATCCCAAGGTAATATTCCAATATATATATATGTGTGAGAAAGTATTATGTTAAACTGACTAACGATTAGATTAACAATAAAATATAAATATATAATTTTATAGTTTTTAATATTGATTTATAATTATTTATACGTTAAGATTCATTTCAATGATTTTCATAATTATAGGTAGTCTATAACAATAAATATTAAATTATCATATTAGTCGTACTAATTATAATGATCTCGTTTAACGGTTAATTGGTCTAAAACAAGACTGCTTATATGATTAAAAGTATTCACTATTTAAAAGTATTTTAACATAAACACTTTTTTAAAATAACATAAAACATTTTTAGTGAATGTAAGAAGTATATTTTAATAGAAGAGTCTGTATCTTGAAAGACGGTGTTTCTATAACTCATGGAAATGCCAAGGTTTAAATGCAAATTAGAATAAATAAAGATAAAATTTTTGGGTTGCATAAATCAGATTATAAACTTTATCGCTACTACACGTTGCATTGTAAATTTTTATTACTACAACTGATACCTTTTACTTTTTATTATTCTAATTAAACGGCGTCTATCCATAAGCATATAAAAAGACGATATTTCCCAAAAAAATTCCTTAATAGAATACGTAAAAATCATTCATGAAAAATATTTTATCAGAATTTGAGTAGAAATGGGGAACATATTTATCTACCAACTATAAAGTAAATAAATTGCAATAGCATTATTGTTCCCACTATAACATATGCTCCACAATACTCCACACAATGTGTTTTGCAGGAATGCAAAGCAAACAGCACCTTTCTTTTTAAAAAATAATTATTGTATTATATTTTTTTTCTATTTTAAGATCCTTTTCCTTGAAGGATATCCTCCACTTTTTTCTTAATTTAGAATCTTTCTTTGATTTTTTTATAGCTTGGCACATATCTATCACCTTTGAAGCTTTTCTTTTCTGCCACTACTATCTCTCTCTCTTTTTACAAGACATACTTTATATTTTGATTTGATTTTTAAATATTATTCATTATTCAAATAATGTAGAGTCTAAATTATTTTCAGCAACTAATTGTAGTACTGTTTTAAAAAAATGAGTCCGTCTCTTGAAAGACGGTCTTTCCATAAGTTATGGAAAGACCAAGGTTTAAAGTGTAAATTAGAAGAAATTAAGATAAAATTTTCGGGTTGCATGAACCGGGTTATAAATTTTATAACTACTACATGTTTCATACTAAAACTTTAATATTGCAACTAAGACCTTTTACCTTTTATTATTCTAATCAAACCCCGTCTTTCCATAAGCATATGGAAAAACCGTCTTTCCCAAGACTTTGCCTAAAAAAAATCCTTCACTTATTTTTCATATTATACATTTGGGAGCCTAAATCAAGTGTGTCATATTTAAAAAAGTTAAGTGCCTATATAACCATATGTTTTGGTTGAAAGTGTCAGTATAACTATGTAAAATTTGAAAGTGCGATTATAACCCTATTATTTGATTGAAAGTGCCAATATAACCCTATAAGCCTGAATTTGGTCTGAATTATATGAATTGACTATTATACCCCTATTAAAAAAATAAAATCCAGAAAATTAGAAAAGACGATCCTAACCTAACCCTTCTCTCATCTCCCTCGGAAAACCAAACTATTAGTATCACCAGCCGCCCATCCACAATGGCTTGGCTTCCAAGCCCTGACTGCAGAGGTTTACAGCGAGGTCCTCCGCCACCTCAAGGAGAGCCGCCGCCCCGGAGATGCTTTCCCCCAATCTCGATTGCGAGCTCTGGTCGCACTTCAACCGCCTCCCTACCATGTTAATTGGTTTCTGATTGAGTGAATTTTTCGCATTGTTGTTATCACCTCAATGATCGTAGAAGATTGCTTGGATTTGGTGATAGGCTAGTTTGTCGGCTCTGAGAGTATGGTACTAAGTGTGTGATGGCCCTAACCATTAAGATTGAAGGAGACTCGTCACCAAATCCAGATTCCGGCAACGGGGTGGCGCTGGGAATCGAGATTGAGGCTGGGAATCGGGAGGGGCAGGGGTGGCGCTCCAGATGCCGACAAAAGTCCAGATTCCAGCGTCAGCGGTGATAGTGGTGGTGGTTGTGCTTCTAGAGATGAAGAGGAAGAAGAAACCGGGGGTATTTTAGTCAATAAATTTGTAATTTGATGTTATTTTAGTCTTTTTGTAGTTGGTCAATGCCGGAAAATACAAAGTCAACATTGGAATAGTGTTAAAAGGTTATATTGGCACATTTGATGCAAAAGTTAGGATTATAATCGCACTTTCAGACTTTGCAGGGTCATATTGACACTTTCAACCAAAACATATGGTCATATTTGTATTTTATCCTATTTAAAATGAAGGGAGCTCAACATTTGGCTATATAATGCATACATCATAGTCTAAATTTTCAATATTTATAATAACTAACTTCAAAAAATATTATAAATTTCTTTTTACCATGAATGTGGTAAATAATATATATATATATATATGTTTAGATTTCTAAAGGGAATGGGTTGCTAAAATATTCATCCACCCTTACAAACCTCTATACATTTGGGTGAGAGGTTAAATGCGGATCCCATAATGTTATGGGGCAAATGCAATTAGTAACCTGAAACTAAAGTTCTGTTGGGGGCAGGGAAATATGCTCTCGTGCCTAACCCAATTCACTTTTAGCTCAAAGAGAAGAGACCTTCTAAAAAGATGTACAATAAAGTCATGGTACTCGGTTCTTCTGAATTTGCCTCTACCTCAAAGTAAGGGGAAAAACCTTCAAATAAAGATGTGGTTGGTGATGCATCCGACACTTCTGAGTGTGTACCTCATCCTCTGAGTTAATGTCTGAATTCAGAACCAAGTTAAATGGTTACTGAGCCGGTAAGAAGTAGAGTTCATCTACATGCCCTTTGTCCGCTACCTCGAGCAGTTGAGGCATTCTATTGATGTCAACCGAGATTTGGCACCAGTCTCCTCAAGTATGATGGTCTTCAATGCCGAGATTTATGATCCAACACCGATGTAGCATCGGCTCCTCTCCGAATGTGACAAACCTTGATGGGAGTCCAACACCTTCAGCTACAGTAAAAGTCCTCCTTTATAATCTATATGGAAATGGCCATTTCCACTTATTGAAACCATTCTCTGTACTCTGTTCAACTTTTTTGTTTGGGCAAGAATATATGCTTTTCAATACAAAGATAAATTTATATGAAATGTTTCTGTTTCCTCAAAACATCAAATGGATTCATTACATTACACTCCCTGTGGGGGAGCACATGCTTGCATGACAAGATTCTTTGTTATCAACTCATTATTGTGGTATAGATCATGCCTAAAATTAGTGGGATTATTAATTCCTTGATGAAATTAATAGTGCCCAATTATGGATTGGATTAACTTTCTTTCATTTTCACTCACAAAAGTTGTACAAGCACTTGCTTTAAGTGCAAATGTTGATGTGTGGATTGGATTAGGTGTGAGAAAATCTGAATATGATTTAAATGTTCAGATTAGTTTTTAACTCTTTCCAATATCACAAAACCTTGGATTAAGGTTGATGGATGATTTGTGTACATGTGTGATCTAATTTGTATTTCATATTTATGTTATGAAAAACGAGTCCGTCTCTTGAAAGACAGTCTTTTCATATTTATGTTACGAGGAATCAAGATAAAATTTTTGGGTTGCATTAATCGGATCATAAACATATAACTACTGCAGGTTGCATAGTAAAATTTAATATTTCAACTAAATTCTTTTACTTTTTTATAATTTTAATTCAACTCCGTCTTTCCATATGCCTATGGAAAGACGGTCTTTCCCAAAACTTTATCTATAAAAAAAGAGTTAGGTGTTAAAATTACCTGATTTTAGGCTGAAAGTGCGAATATAACTCCCAATCTTAAAAGGTGCCAAAATAACCTCTGACCATGTTGACTTCATAGTCAACCGGTTTACTGCTGATTTTTTTTAAAATACCATTTTGTCCTTGTTATAAAAAAGAAAAATACAAAAATGTGAAAAGACGACCTTGCCCTTTAGCTTTCTTCTCTTACCTCCTTCATATCTTCCTCTCTTTTTCTGCGCCGCCCAGATTTCTTTCATTGTGCAATTTTTCGCTCCGCCGTTTCTCCTTCCTTCCGCCGTGGTGGAGCAAATCTGGGCGGCGGATCCTGAGAAAATCTGAGCAAAAGGAAGAACGGAATGTGAATTGAGCAGAGCTTGGAGCTGGGCTCCGGCGCCGGACTTCGAGGGAGGAAAAGCGGCGGCAAGAAGAAGAAAGGGAGGAAGGGAAAACGTGGGCCGGAGAAAAGATTAGATTCTGACGGGCTAACGCCGTCGCCGGAGGAATGTGAGAGAGCCGGCTGGATTTTGGCGGGGTTAAGAGCCGGCTAGCAGATTTGCTTCCGTCAGAGACGGAGGAAGTGCGGGAGGAGCCAACTAGCAGTGGGGGGACTCGCGCGGTGGCGGGTGGTGGTAGGGGTATTATGGGGATAAAGTTTTCAGCTTCTACCTTAAGGGTATTTTGGTAATTTTACTATTTTATTATTGTCGAAACTGAGAGAGTCAATACTGAAAATAGAGACTTTGGATATGTTGGCACAAATTTTACAAAAGTTAGGATTAGGCTGACACATATAATAAATAGTTAAAGTTAAATTTGCACTTTCTGATATTGCAGGGCTATATAACCCTAAAACCGATTGACTTTATGTAAAATTATCCCAAATTTTATCATTAAGTTATAACTTCTTAGACATTATGATTAGTTGATAATTTTTAGTTTATAATTAATGTTCTCACATGTTCCTTTACCTAACAAAGTATAGGCTGTAATGCATAGCTAAAAAAACGCCAGTCACTATCTGAATGACTAAACAAAGACCAGCTAACGAACCGAACTCAGTCCCCATCATCCTATCAGTCATGGTAACGGATTGAGTCTTTATCTTTCGGTAGCTGGTTTGACTCTTTGTGATCGAACAAAACAAGAACAAGATTTATCGTAGTAAAAGTAGAGCTAGACTGCATGATTGGCTTGTAGAAGAAAGAAAAGATTGGAAGGCCCTCAAGGGGCAGCCTAGGGAAAAGGGAGGAGGCTTAGATAGATAAATTAGGCCGATTCTTCAATAAAAAAATAAAATCAGTACTTTAGCCGAGCTCTTATACTCAAGGAAGAAGAAGATGGTTCTAACGTGGTCGTTTAACGAATGGCTATACCCCACGATCAAAGTATACCACCAGTCGTCTAGGTGAAATAGCTCATTGTAGAGGGTGCAGAACATGGCAGGGTTAGGGGTTTTTTATTTGCTACTAGGAATGAGCTTTTTTCCATATTTATCAGTTGGCCCAAAGCAGATTCGTACCGATAAGTTAATTAGATTCTTCAAAGAAGGCCGTATAGCACGAGTAAAGATCACCACATATCTTCGGCGAATGTCAGCAAGGGTAATTCTTTCAAGCATCAATTATGGTACATCAAGAACCACCAGTCGTCTAGGTGAAATAGCTCATTGTAGAGGGTGCAGAACATGGCAGGGTTAGGGGTTTTTTATTTGCTATTAGGAATGAGCTTTTTTCCATATTTATCAGTTGGCCCAAAGCAGATTCATACCGATAAGTTAATTAGATTCTTCAAAGAAGGCCGTATAGCACGAGTAAAGATCACCACATATCTTCGGCGAATGTCAGCAAGGGTAATTCTTTCAAGCATCAATTATGGTACATCAAGAACCAGGGATCAGCAGAATTCTAAAACTACGAAACCAACTGCTTTCACACCGGGAGAATAAGATCCAGAGCAAGGACCCCAAGAGTTTGGAAGATATATTAAGAAAAGTGACTTTTTAAATTTGTTGAAAAATATATTTTATATTGGTTTTTTTTATGGGGATAATAACTACTTCCTCTGTTCTATAATTATTGGCACAATTATTTTTTACGGTGTTCAATAATTATGTTTGACCGTTAATATCTCTAATTACATATAATAATTATGCAAATAAAATTGATATTTAGAAAATAGACATTAAGATGAATCTAACAAGATCCCAAGTTATACTTTTATTGTGTGTATATATATATATATATATATTTTAAATCAATCATTCAAAGATGCTGGGAAAAATGCCCAACGACGATTACAATGAGTGGAATCGACATCAAACCTAACTAGCATCTAGCAATAACTAATATATTGCAAAGATATTTAAATTACATGCCAACCAGACTTACCGTATGTACTATTACAGAATAAAGATCCAATGAAACTGAAACATTGCCCTCGGGGATATTAATTTGCTTCTGCGAAAATCATGACCACTTGGCAAAGAGGAGCGTATCACGCATCAATGTCCCTATGTCAAACAGGGATCTTCAACAACTATAACACCACTTGATAAAAAATGAGATCTATGTTGTCCAAACTGGAAACACCTTGAAAAACACAGATCGAGAACATGACTCCTCCTATAGAAACACACGATCTGTAAAATCATATCGAACAAAATACATCGACATGAACAAAAAAATGGGTGATCGCCATGAATACAATAATCTAATATATCAGATCGAAGAATAATACAAATGTATGGAGATAAATGCATACTTTTTCAATAACATAAACATCAAAAGAGCATCAATTATAGAATTACTGTTTCCCCGGGAGATGGGGAAAAGAATATTGAAGAAAGAGACATTTGAGAGAGGAGAGTTATGAGTGCGGCGCTTAGGGTTTATATATTAATTTTTATTTAAGTTAAAAGTTTTTAAACTTTGACTTGAAAAAAGTAATTGTACCATTAATTATGGGACGGAGAGAGTAATATATAAGATCTTGTGCCACCTTCACTTAGTACCAATTGATTTTAAGATGAAATCCCAAGATACATTGAAATTTAACATGGTATCAAAGCCAAATATTTAGGACCTGCAGTGAGTTGTGTTTATTGGGCCGATGTGTAGATCTCTTTTAGTTTTAGCCTATATGGGTTGTGAAGTGTTTCCACGTTGGTACGTGAGGGGTGTGTTGAAAGATTTATCTTACATCGGTATCTTACAAGGATAATAAATGATACTATATAAGATGTTGAGTCACCTTCACTTAGTACCAATTTGTTTTAAAATGGAAACCCAAGATATTTTGAAATTTAACAACCTTACAAGTTCCCTTGCATGTAGCTGCAATATTCATCGTGCAAACGTGGAGACAAGAGATCATATGCCAATACATTAACCGAGTTGGGTCGGACTCTGATATCTACTAGTAGGGATGGCAATGGGATATGGTGAAGATGTGGTGAGTGTGAATTAATATCCATGTCTGGCGCATTACTATTAGCGGGTATCATTTTCACATTCATACATGTCTCACCTCCATCAAAACTACCTCCATGCCAGTCTCATTGGAGTGGATACAAGGCAGATTTCCACCAAAACCCGCTTCACTATTATTCCTACCCACGAGAGTCGCGTATTTCTATCATAAAATCAATCGACAATTTATAAAAGTGATTCATAACCTTTTATTGAGATATAACTTAGTCCACGACCAAGGTAAAACCGCCCAAATAAATTTCAAGCCAAAAAGTCACTGACCCTAGCCACTAGGAAAGAATAAAAGCACAAAAAGTGGTAAATTTTGGTGGATGAAGGTGACATCCTCTACTCCACCCAATTTTACTTTATCCACCCAATTTTACTTTGGCAAGATGGTCCATTTTTACTATTTACAGTTCCACTAGTACTCCAAAAATAACAATGATGACCAGAACTTGGCCCTAAAACGTTGCTTTCTACATGCGTGCTCAATGCAACTCTCTCCGTCCCGGTTTAAATTATAGTATAATTATTAAATATTGTTCGATAAATATGTTTGATCATTAATATATTTAGTTACGTATAATAGCAATAAATAAAAAGTTACTTTCTAGAAACTAGTTGTTACAATGAATTCAATAATATCACATACAATAATATTATGTATCACTTACCTGTTTAAATATATATTAAACTTTAATAAAGATTAATATCATAAAATAAGTGAATAATTTAATCTGGGACGGAGCTCTTTTCATCAGGTTTTTGGCACAAGTGACAAGATGTTTTCATCCTTTAAATTGTACAGTGAAAATACTCTTTTTTTGGGATTAGCTATCCAATAAGCTATAAGCATGCAGATAACTATCCGTTTGGTTTTGCAAGTTATTGAAGCCTAGGGACCATTTAATTCTAACCCCATTTGTTAATTTCTTTCATTATATCTTGTCTTGTAAATTTGTTGTTAATTTCTTTCTTTATACTGTCCGTGGTCTCATTATATTGGCACTATATTAATGGGCACATTTTTAAAAAAAAATAAAATATGTGAAAAAGATTGTGTTGTGATAGTAAAATGTTATTTCAATAGATGAAAATAGTTTAAGATTTACTTAAAAAGGAAGTTATCAATATGAAAGATCATCCCAGAAAGGAAAGTGCATTAATATAAAAAAAACCGAAGGGGATTATCTTGTCTTGTAGGTTTGTGGTCACGTGTAGTTTGGTAATGAATAATGATCTATGTCCCTTGGGTTCCATTTTTAAGATAAGATCAAGTGCAGTGGTAGAAATTGTTATTGATTTTTTATCAATTAAATATATTTTTTCACCTAACCTTAAGAAATCACTTAAGAAACCATAATTTTTTCTCCACAATGGTAAGAAACTACTCTTTACTATTCTGTGCAGAATAGGTTGGGACGGAGGAAGTATAAGTTTTCTTGTTATTTGAGGCGACATCTAAATTTATTTAACCTCACCCATAATAGAAGGTGAGTAAAGTACATATATAACCCTATATAATTGACGAAAGTGCAGATATAACCCTACGATAATTTAAATTGCAAATATAACCCTAGATGTTGAGGTTATGTGCAAATATAACCTTCTCCGTCAGATTCATATCGGAATTTGGTCACAGTACTATTTTGCCCCTTTGTAAAAAAATTGAAAAAACATTAAAATTGGTTTGCCCCTACCTCTTTTCTTCTTCATTTATCTTCTTCGTTTTCTTATCTTCCGTTTTCTGTACTTTTGCCAAACTTTCTCATCTTCTGTTTTCTGTACAATCGCCAAACTTCAATCATGCTCTGCACTTTCGTCGATTTTCCAGCGCTTGGCTGAGCGGCGTCGGAAATGGTGACTGATGGGGGCAGAGGTAGGTTTAGGTTGCGGGGGAGGGAAGAATCGAGGGAGATGAAGAGGCATTTGTCGTCTCGATTTCTTCAATCTAGGTTTTTTTAGGTGGCGGGAGGCTGAACAGAGGTGTGGTGGTGGCAGGGCTCGGGTTCTATAGTGGCAGGGCTCGAGTTCAACAGCGACGAGCGGAAGGGGCTTGCCGGAGAGTGGTGGCACACGGCTTCCCTGCACCAGTGCTCGGCTGCTCGGAGATGGAGCGGTGCTGGGCCTGGAGTTATGATGGTTGTGCACGGGTTGAGCGGGTCTGGTGTTTCAGACCTCCGGTGGGGTGCACGGCTGAGCGAGCGGCGCTGCTCAGTTGCTCGACGTCTGGACTCGTCGGATCTGTTGCGGACGGAGGCAAGCTTCGGGTTGAGACGAGTGGAACTCCGGTGGATGGTGGCAAGCTTCAGGCGGAGACGAGTGGAACTCCGGCTGGTGGTGTGTGCTGTCGTTAAGACCTGGTGGGGCTCAGGTTCTATAGTGGTAGGGCTCCGATTCTATGGTGGCGGAGGAGGGAAGAATGGTGGTGGGTTTGGTGGCGGACCAGGGAAGAATGGTGGTGGTGGCTTTTTTTCGGCGTTAATAAGGGCATAATTTTCCTTCTCATTTAAGATTTGGGGCAGAAGGATATTTTAGTCTTTTCAAGCGGGTCAATTGACGGAATTCGTTAGTCAATGCCGGAATCATCGTCAGGGGGTTATATTTGCACTTTCATTCAGTAGTCATGATTATATTTGCACTAAAAATAAGTGAGGATTACATCTACATTTTCCTCAATATATATATATGATTATATTTGCACGTTACCCTGAAATGATATATAGACACATGCTAATACGAACAATTATAAGAGTGTCACAAAAGATATTGTGGCTCGTGAAAGTAGTATTGTCTTTATTTCATTTGATTTAATCTTTCTACACGCTTTTGTGTCCAAATAACCAATTACTATTGCATGGGTCACGAGTAAATAAAGAAATGTGGTTGAGAAATTGGAGTCGTTTTCCTCACGGGGTCAACCTGACGGTTGCATGACGTCATAATGAATTTTGGGAATTAGAGGCCCAATAAATATGAGATGTATTAGTAGTCCCTGTTTTATTATGTGGGTAATTTTTTTATAAGTTGAAATGGGTGAAGAAATTGAGTAGAAGGAATAAAATGTTTAATTGGTGATTAAAAATTATGCACTTTCTGTTATAAAAGAAAATGTGACGATCTCACAAAAATATACAGAAATGGTGAGTCTGCCAAAATTAAGAAGATAATAAAAGTATATGAAAATGGTATTTGAATGACAACCTTATATATATTATAGGACAGCTATGGTATTTTCTAATTTACGTGATGTAATTTTTAACTATAGTTTAAATTTAAATATTCCAGGTTAAGATGCACGCTTATTATTTGGCAGTTAACACTCTCAAACTTTGACCACGTATTTGAATAAATATATAAACAATAATATCATCGTATGTGATATTGTTGCATTCGTCGTAGTAAGCAGTTTTAAACTATCAACTTTTTATTTGACGGTGTTATACGTAGTTAAATATATTAACGGTCAAACACGTTTCTTGAAAATCGTGCAAAAGATTATGTGCATCGTAAAGGTGGGATGGAGGGAGTCTTATATTTATAGCATATTTATACATAAGAGAGGGTGTTTTAGGAGATTTAAAATTTTTAAAGGGTAAACTTTTTTAATAAAAAATATCAAAGTTAAGGTACGCGAAATTTAGAAATGAAATTATAATATTTTAAACTTCTCCATTATAGGTTAAAGGAAAATAAAAAAGGAATAGAGAGCCTTTTAACATTGCAACTGATCCTTGTGTGGTCTCTAGCCCAAAAAATATGGACTACTTTGATAAACAGAAATCAGTGTTCAATAGAGAATCAGCCTAGGTCCTAGGAGAAAGTTTGTATTTAATTGGAAGGATCTCAAGTTCTTGAAGAGTAGGGCCAAACAATAATTTGGTTAACAAGCAATTTGGTGTATAAGTTTATGATCCTCCGTACCATTGTAAGATGCACACTTTCAAATTCAGAAATACTACAAGCGATGAGAAAAAACTAGTGTTCTCGGTGGATGGCATGACAAACATGTCGTACTCGGACGATGAACGTCAGCATCTTCAACGAACGTTGCCTTCAGCATCATGAACTTTCTCAGCAAAGTCGGGTAAAATGGATTTTTTAGGTTGAATTTGTTCGTGAATTTTAGTTAGAAATTGTAAAATTAAAGTATCGATATGTTGGCTGTGGTGAGTGGTGAGTGGTGTTTATGAATTAGTTTTTGTTTGCTGGTTGATGGTAGCCAATGGTCGGGAATGATGGTGGGTGGAGGCGGGTTGAAGGTATATGGCAGAGGGTAAAATAGTAATTTCACATATTTTAAAATTTTGAGCCCGCTCATTCTTTGCAACTTATGCTCGGATAGAGGAATTAGAGCAACTTAACATAATTCTTTGTTTTATATTGTATGATCTTCTACTTAGATGAAGAAATAAATAGAGTGGGGTTTGGCTTTTCTTGACTTAATTATATCCAAACAGAACTATTGTGCCTTCTATTTTATGCAAATAGGTGAAAAAAATTCTGTTCAAATAGATATTGAATGAATATATACGTCAAACGTTCATGACATATAATTATTGAAAATTTGTAGGTTAGAATTCTCAACATTGTAACCTCCACTACGTTATCCTGACATGCGGCATGTTCATAAGGTTATGGGCGGACCACTTATTTTTTACTCTATATACTGTATTTGTAAAATTATATACAAAATTTAGAATTTTTAAAAATGTTTTTTTATCATATATTTTTATATTTTCACATTTAAATACATATTATTACTTGTTTTAACTTATAAAATACAATACTTAAGGTAAAAGCCCATGTGAACTGTTCATAAGCTTATGGAAAGACCGTTTTTCCTGAGACTTTAAACTGCAAATAAGAATAAATCAAGATAAAATTTTTGGGTTGCATCAATCGGGTCATAAACGTATATATACTGCACGTTGCATAATAAATTTTCAATATTACAATTAAAATTCTTTATCTTTCTATAATTCTAAATAAACCAGTCTTTCCATAAGTCTATGGAAAGATGGTGTTTCACCGGAGTTTGCCTCGCATTAATGTCGTCATTAAAAAAAATTAAATCGTCATTAAAACTTTAGGAGTTAGCTAAATTTCAGTTAAAATACAACATTTTATTAAATATTTTTTAAATTTTAAAATGGCTTTTGGTGCGTAGTTTTTGGTACATAAGTAAATTATAGTCACTTTGAAATATATCTATCTTACCTACTTTTATTTCACTATGTTTAATCAATAAGTAATTAAATCTTTTACCAAAATATTACTATAGCATCTTTTAAATTTGTAATAACACAATTCACCAAATATGAAAATTGATTAGCGCCAATCCTTTTTCAAATCCTGGACTCACACATTGACATATATAGAACATTAAATATTTGTCTTGAAAAACATTTTGTCTTTCACAATCAAGAACTGTATGTTAATTTTTATATTTTTAACATAAAGGAACTCATTTAATTTTATGTTTGCAGACGTAAGTAAAAATATTAGTAACAATAAACAAAATAAAATAACATACTAGTATCCATCAATTTTCTATTGTACTTCACCTCTCATCAAATGTGAAATTTAGGAGCAGACTCTTATTATTATTATTATTCATTATTCAATGTAGGAATCGAATAAGATAATTTGTTGTTCATACTATACTTTTCGATAAGAACCTTATTATCTCGGCTTGGGTGTCTGCTGTGATTTACCTCCTCCGTGATGGTCGTGGTGTCGGCTGGCGGGGGCGCTGAGGGCGAACGCATCGCCTTTTGCGATAAGAACCTTATTAGTTTTTCTTGATAAAAGTCGGTTTAAACTCAATTCATAAATAATTGTGATTAATAAGGGGTGTTTATTAGGAGAGTTGTAAAATTAAAACAATTAATTGTGACGGTTATAACATAAATAATTAAATTAGGTGTTAATTATATTGTTTTGACTATTCACTTTAAATAGTAGAGCTATATTGATTGGGACTGGAGTTTGGCCGTGGTTCCGTGTTATTCATCCATTGTATTGTTCGGACTTCTCTTTAAAGGTAAAACAAAGTTTAACAAAAAAAATCAATATTTTGTATAACATTTACATATTAAGTGCTCTGAAATAAAAGATATTATATTATATTTTAAAAGACAATTTTACATCCATCTATTATATTACTGTTCTTTACCAATAGTTTTCTTTGATGGCATAAAAAGACATTTAGCAACGAGATATTAATTTCACTACCTATTTAATTAAATCTTCATTATGAGGAAAAATTAAAAGAAGGGCTAAGATATTACTGTTTGAATAATAATCAACATGTGCAAAATTGCGACGTTGTTCCCCTCAATAAAATGTGAGACTTAGTTCGAAAAACATTAAGTTTGTTATATTTTTAGCACTAGTTTACTAACCTATGATTTGTGAGATTTTGTGTAAAATAAACCTTGTTTGTTTGTTGAGTACATAATTGACATGTTGAAAAACTATTAAATTTATGTTAGGAGAGAAAATTGAATATAAATTATTTGATTCTTTACTAGTAAGAGGGGTAATTAAGAAATCTGAAATATAATCACTTGGGCTACCTCAATTGGCCAGGGCTTTGTGCCTGCCCAGGTGCAACCGCGGTTCAATCCATCATTCACTCCTGAGTTGCATTATTGTGGGTAGTTTTAAAAAAAAGCAAAATATATTTTATTATTTATAAAATTTTGTGATAAAACACATTGCCTCTATTAATATGTTTAATAAAGTTACGCCCTTTTTATTAATATTAAATGTTTCATTACTCTAATCAATTTTTTGCCAAAATAAAAGGAGTTAGTGGAGTCTTCTACTCTCTGAGTCCCCGGTGCCCGTGGGTGATGGCCTGCACAATTAGGTCATTCTGGTTCGCTCGCGGCACTTGCAACCTCCTCTCCAAACCCTCTATGCGCTCTCTAGCAGTGCAAATGCGCTCATCTATATCGGCAGAATCTAGTGTTCTAACATTCCTCAAAAAGAGGTTTAACATTCTATGATGCTCTTGATTTGATTTTATAGTTGCCTCATTTCGATACCATTTGCATAAAGCTTGTTCGCACCGTCCATAGCCGAAAGTGATGATACTCAATGTATTTTTTCATTCGATGCATTGAAAACAATTATCTATCTAGTCTCCATTTATATATAGGTAGACAAATCTCACCATATCTCTCTTTCTCCTCTAATGGAGAGTTTTAATCAGAGGACATCAAGCAAAATGTTTTATAAAATATTTATATTTTAATTTCCTCCGATTAGTTTCCTCCTATTAAAATATTTATATTTTATAAAACATTTTGCTTGATGTCCTCTGATTAAAACTCTCCATTAGAGGAGAAAGAGAGATATGGTGAGATTTGTCTACCTATTTATAAATGGAGACTAGATTGATAATTGTTTTCAATGCATCAAATGAAAATAAAATACACTGAGTATCATCACGTTCGGCTATGGATGGTGCGAACAAGCTTTATGCAACTGGTATCAAAATGAGGCAACTACAAAATCAAATTCAAGAGCATCATAGAACGTTAAACCTCCTTTTGAGGAAGGTTAGAACACTAGATCCTGCCGATAAAGATGAGCGCATTTGCACTGCTAGAGAGCGCATAGAGGATTTGGAGAGGAGGTTGCAAGTGCCGCGAGCGAACCAGAATGACCTAATTGTGCAGGCCATCACCCACAGGCACCGGGGACTCGGAGAGAGTAGAAGACTCCACTAACTCCTTTTATTTTGGCAAAAAATTGATTAGAGTAATGAAACATTTGATGTTAATAAAAGGGCATAACTTTATTAAACATATTATAATAGAAGCAATGCATTTTATCACAAAATTTTCTAAATAATAAAATATATGTCAACTGCCTTAATTACCCTTACTAGAAAAAAAATCAAATAATCTATATTCAATTTCCTCTCATAAGTTTGGAGACAAATTTAGTTGTTTATCAACATGTCAATTATATACCCAACAAATAAACCAGATTTATTACACGCAAAATATCATAAATCATGGGTTAGTAAATAGTGCCTAAAAATATAGTAAACTTAATGTCTTTCGAACTAGGCCTCACATTTTATCGAGGGAAAAACGTAGCAATTTTACACATGTTGATTATTCTTCAAGCAGTAGTATATTAGCTCTTCACTTATGTTATCCTCATAATGAAGATAATTAAATAGGTAGTGCAATATCTCGTTGCTAAAAAATTTTTTATGTCATTAATTTTTTTTAAGGTTGTGAAAACTTTTGGTAAAAGAATACAAAGAGCGGGTATCCTGACAGGTGGCATGTCCATAAATTTATGGACATGCCGCTTATTTTACCTTATACATTGCATTTGTTAAATTACATACAAAATTTAGAATTTTTAAAAATATTTTTATATCATATGTTTTTATATTTTCACGTTCAAACACATATTATTACTTGTAAAATGCAATATATAAATTTTATAAAAAAAAATTACAACATTTAAGGTAAAAGTCCCCCGTAGATTATCCATAAGCTTATGAAAATATCGTTTTTCCCGAAACTTTCTCAAAGACCATAAACGATGGATGTAAAATTGTCTTTCAAAATATAATATAATAAATTTTATTTTTAGAGTACTTAATATATAAATGTTATTCTTTCCAAATAGAAGGGTCATTTTATGATAATTCCAATTTCATAGTTCCAACAATACATGAAATATTTTTTTTCAATGCATCTTATGCATGTGGAAAATGAGGGGAATATTAAAAAATAAAATTTTAAAAAATATACCTTTAAAGAGAAGTCCGAACAATACATGTTGAATTGTTAAACTCCAATCCCAATCAGTATGATGATCATATAAAAGTTCTACTATTTAAAGTGAATAGCCAACACACTGTAATTTAATTATTTACATTATAATTGCCACAATTAATTGCTTTAACTTTATAACTCTCCTAATAAACACCCCTTATTAGTCTGTGAAATACGATAAAAAAACTGACATTAATAGGATTTGAAACATCACATTTCTTTATTATATTTACAGTTAATATGTGACTGTGTGTCCGTTGAAATACAATATTTTTTTTAAACGAATATTTCGTTCATGCATCATTCATGTTATTGATGATTTTGTTTATCAAATACTACCTCAATATTATTATGATTTCAAATGATTTTTTTTTTCTAGGGAAATGCCATTTTCAGTGTTATTTAATATAATTTGAAACATGTTTTTTAGCGTGCTAGTAATGCTACCACTTTATTAATAGAGGCTTTATAAGTATCTTCTGTTCTACCTTATGTTCGAAAGAAGACATTAAGGAATATGAATGCGCAATTATTCTAAAGGACATGTGGGAGATTGTTGGGACAGTGTCCTTTAGTCAACGTGCATTTTCCTAGTATAGATGGAGTATTAATTACGGAGATATTAATTCAGTTTTTTTAGTGATAGGAATGTTTAGTTGGATACCGCTTTCGATCCACTAGCATCCATTATATTAGGGTCTCACAAAAAGTATGAAATTGAATTTAAAAATAACTATTGGGCTGGAAGTCCATGAGTAATCAAATGAGAATTGAGTTTAGATCTCATGAAGTCGGATTGGAATAGGCACAGATTGATTCGAATTAGTGTTTCTTGGAATTCGGTTCATTATGTACAAACAGGCATTGTTGCCGGACTAATCAATACGATAATTACTATAACCCTAGAAGTCTGGAACGACAGAAATCAAAATGTCTACCAATCTCATAAAACCAACCTTATCGTAAAAGAAAAGGAGAGAGACACTAGGTTGTCTTTGCTTGCCGATCTGTTATAAACTAACAACGGTGTTGGCAGTCCATTCGTGTTGTGTGGATACGTATAGGGAGACCACATCTGGAATTTTCGTCTCCGTAATCGAATGATAGCATCAGCAGATTTTAGCCCCTCTAGTTCCTTCTCAGCATCCACTAGCTCCTTTCTTGAAGCTTCCAAGTCTCCTGCAAATATATCCTTTTGGCTCAAACTCTCAAGATATATGGCGCATTTCGTTCAAATCCTTGTTTAGACGAGAATATAAGCACTAACTATACTTAAATGATATAAGGATACTGTAAAATTAAATTCAAAAGCATCGTACAGTGCTAAGCCTCCTTTTAAATAGTCTTAAAACACTGAATCCAAACAGTAAAAAAGTGTGCATTCGCACAATGAATATGATCTTCATAGATGATGAATTTCGTTCAAATCTTTGTTTAGACAAGAATATGAGCCCTCCCATAACTTTGTTTAGAACATGCATGAAACTTGATAAGGAATTTGAGAAATAAATTTGAATTTGATAGGGATAACATGTTGTTTCACTTTATGTTCAAAAGAAGACATAAAGTGATAAAGGAATATGAATGCACACTTGTCCTTTAGAACAAGTGGGAAATTGATGGAATAATGTTCTTTAGTCAACGTGCATTTTCCTTATATAGTTGGAGTGTTAATTGTGGAGAAATCAGAATTCCTATCAATCCCATAAAACCAACCTCATCGTAAAAGAAAAGAAGGGAGACACCATGTCGTCTTTGCTAGCTTATCTGTCCTAAGATGACAGTTGTGTGGACAGTCTAATCGTGATGTGTGGATATGCATAGGGGGGCCACATATGAGATTCTCGTCTTCGAAGTTGAACGATTATGCCTGGAAAGCCCGCTTCATAGGTAATCTAAACCCTTATGTGGATTTGAATTAAGTACATCTATCGGATCTTTGATTAGGTTGCTTGTTGATCTGTCTTAAGCTGACAAGGAAGACACCGGGTTGCTTGCCGATCTGCCCTAGGTTGACAACGGTGTAGACAGTTTATTCATGTTGTGTGGATACGTATAAGGAGATTACATCTGAGATTTTTGTCTCTGTGATTGAATGATAGCGTCGGCAGATTTCAGCCACTCCAGTTCCTTCTCAACATCCACGAGCTCCCTTCTTGAAGCTTCCAAGTCTCCTGCATATATATCTAGACCTTTTGGCTCAAATCCTCAAGATTTATGGTGCATTTCGTTCAAATCCTTGTTTAGACAAGATTGTGAGCACTCATATACACATGACAGGCACATAATATGCACACAATAGGCACACTACATGCACACAATAGGCAAGCGCACACGCAACAAGCACACAAAATGGATGCAAAATGCACACTACACGCACACACACTAACTATACTTACATGGTTTACTTTTGTTATGGTTGCAGAATATGTTGTGTAGGCTAAATTTTCATCCCCTTGCCTTATGAGGATTCATCCCCTAGAGAAGAGTAGGACTATCAAACGGGTGATTCGGATTAACCCACTACCTAACCCAATTATCTTGTTTATCCAATTAAATTCATTTACCAATGGATTACTGTAGGTTAGATCACAAAAGGGTTGAGTTATTAACAACTTAACTTTTGATACGCAGTGGATTAAAATTTATTAATATGATGAATCATTATCTAATAAGTCACTATTTAATTAATCCAACAAGTCACCGTTCTGCCTCCTTTTTTCTCCCTCTATTCTTCTTCTACTAACCCGAGTTAGTTGGGTCTGGTTTTGGGATTGGGTCGGTCATACTTTGGATTGTTGACCCATGTTATTGAGTTGGGTTTCAAGCCCAAGTTGTTGAGTTGAATTTCAAACCCGCTTAGTCGGGTTTTAGGTATGTTTGTCGGGTTAAGTTTTGAGCCCAAGTTGTTGAGTCAAGTTACAGACTTGGGTTAGTCAAGTTGGGTTTCAGGTCCAGGTTGTCAGGTCGAGTTTTGGGCCTATGTTAGTCAGGTCGGGTTTCAGACCTTGATCGGTCGGGTCAGGTTTCTGATTCGGGCTAGTAGGGCAAATTTTAGACCCAGGTTGATCGGGTCAAGTTTCTAACCCGGGTTTTTGGGTTTCGTGCCCAATTTGTTAGGTCAGGTTTGGGATCAAGTTTTTGAGCCGTGTTTCAAGGCTAGGATATTCAGGTCATGTTTCAGGTCCGGGTCAGCAAGACTTTGGGCTTTAGGCCTGGGTTGTCGGATTGGATTTTGGGTCCTGGTTGTCGAGTCGAGTTTTAGGCCAGAGTTAGTCGGGTCGGGTTTTGGGCCCATGTTGTCGGCCCATGTTAATGGGGCCAGATTTCGAGTCTAGGTTGGTCGGGTTAAATTTCCAACCTGGGTTGTCGGAACTTGTTTCGGGCATAGGTTGTCAGATCGGATTTTGAGCCTGGTTTGTTGGGTCAGGACTATGCCCTAGTTTTTGAGTCGGGTTTCAAGCCCAAGTAAATCGAGTCGCATTTCAGGTATGGGTTGGCTAGACTTTGGATTTTTAGGCACAAGTTCTTAGGTCGGTTTTGGATCTGGGTTGTCGCGTCGGGTCTTGGACTCGAGTTTGTCAAGTAGGGTTTCGGGCCCAGGTTGGTCGGGTTAGGATTTTGAGCCTAGGTTGGTCGGGTTAAGGTTCTGACCCGCGTTGTTTGATCCAGTTTGGGGCATAGGTTGTTAGATCGGATTTTGAGCCTGGTTTGTAAAGTCGGGCCCTAGTTTTCGAGTCGGGTTTCAAGCCTGTGGAAATCGAGTCGCATTTTGGGTCTCGGTTGGCTAGACTTTAGATTTTTGGGCCCAAGTTCTTAGATTGGGTTTTGGGTCTTGGTTTTCTCATCGGGTTTTGGACCCGAGTTAGTCGGCTTGAGTTTGGGGTCAGGTTGGTCGAGGCTGTGGTCGAGTCAGAATTCAGCCTGAGTTAGTAGGGTCAAATTTCGGGCCCAGATTGGTCGGGTCAAGTTTCAGACCCTGGTTGTTAGGTCGAGTTTTGAGTCCAGGTTGGTAGGGTTGAGTTTCAATTTTGGGTCGGTCATTATTAATATGATGGTATATGTTGTTGAGAAAAATGAATCTCTCGTGGTTCTCTTCTAAACAAAAAGAAAATTGTTTACCTTATGATAAAAAATGATCTGCAAGCACCCATTATCCATCCCAACCCGATCCAACATTGTCCAATGGCTCATCTATTATCCAACTCAACTCAACCCATTAATTGTTGATCGTTATTGAACCATGATCCAATAAGTTTTATTCAATAAGTTAAAATGTAAATGGGTAGAGTTTATGCATTGGACAACCCACTCACTTGACATAAAGAAAAGTAATGGGAACTAGTCTCACGAAATGTCATTTTCCCATAAACTTATGGACAGTCTACGTTGACTTTTACCTTAAATATTGTAATTTTTTATAAAATTTAAATATTGTATTTGTAAAGTTAAAACAAGTAATAATATGTATTTGAATGTGAAAATATAAAAAATATATAATTTAAAAAATATTTTCAACATTTCTAAATTTAGTGTGTAATTAAACAAATGCAGTGTATAAGGGAAAAAAATAGGTAGCTTGTCCATAAGCTTATGAACAGACCACCTATCAGGAGACCCACTCAAAAAAGAAATATAGCAAAATTTGCTAATCCCCCCATATAAAGAGTCATGTTTTTTCTACGGGTGTTTATGGGTCGGGGCGGGTCAGCTGACCCGACCCAAAATTTAGAGCCAAATGGGTCGGGTCAAAATACCCATAGTTTTGGGACGGATCAGGTCGGGTCGAACTATGTCATGAGTCGACCCAAATCGATCCAAATTGACCAAAATCATAAACATAGTGAACTTATTTATTAAAAAATATAAATATATTTTTAACTTTATAAAAATATTTTTTTCAAGAATGTTAAAATTATTTATGTAGTAAACTAATTCTTTTTTATGAATATTTTTTTCAAGAAAATGGGTCAATTTGAATCAAAATCCGACCCGGCCCATTTTGATCCAACCCACTTGACTCAAATGGGACATTGACCTGACCCGCCCCAAATGGACCAGGTCAAAACAGGTCGGGCATTTTGAACACCCTAATAAAAACACGACTTTTCGTGTGGATCGGAGGGAGCGGTAAAAAGAGTAGAAGAACTTAAACCAAATGAAGGGGGCTCATCGTGAACATGAGTATCACAACATACACAGGCATATACAATCTCAAGATTCAAGAACTTCACAACTATAAAAAGTAAACCCAGTGAGAGCATATTGCCAAAACTACAACTGTGGCAACATCTACCGGAAAGGGAAACGTACATTATGAACATCGTAAACCCGATACAGGACTTCATTTCCCTTCTGCTGCCATTCTCTTGCGTATCTCAAAAGCTGTGTTGAATATCCCCATCGTCGGCTGGTTGCACACGAAGCACTTCTTATTTTTTCCATGATGCTGCCAGCGAGAAGTAATAATAAGCATCCAATCATAAGTCACATTTCCAAGAAAGATGAAACTATACATACTATTGATGAAGGGAGAGAAACAAAAGCAAGTAGCATCCACAAGCATATAACAATCAAAATAGTTCTAAAATTCGAACAATAATGAGAGGATAACTTGCGTTAATTTTGATGCCTAGCACAGCAGCCAGATTTAAACCCTCACGACACAATAGTATCCCAAAGCAATAAGACTTCATAACCAAACCTAATCCTTAAATAGAAATTCTATTTCTTACTGAGACATGCTTCAAGCAAATAACGGTTTGATACATGTGGCATGCATATAGTGATTGAGTGTGTCGATGTCTACTTTATAATTGATAAATAATATACCTTCAGTGCACAATGTTCGCAGAAATAGTGCTTGCACTTGGTAACCACGGGATCCACAAAAGGTTCCCTACAAATGAAGCAAGCAAATGGTAAGGCATCATCTCCCTCTTCATCACTATCATCTGCGGCATCCTCATCCTCGTTGTCAAGTCCCATTGCTAATTTCCTTTTCCTCAACTTCTCTGCTTCATCCCATTCCCTCTCTATCTGCCATCCTGATTTGTAGTCCCCGCGGTCATGCATAAACTTACATGAATCCCCATATCCACAATAACCTGTTTCCTTGTAATCCTTGCAAATATCTGGCTGATAATCGAATCTTGCAGAGACTCTAATGTGAGCAGATGCTCTAAGAGGTCCGTGTGATCCACCAGCTTTCTCGCTGGACACTGTATGCTCCCTTCGAAATCCGGCCTTGTGGTCAGTGTAACCATGTATTCCCTTATATAGTTTTTCACCACCAGTAGTTGAGCTTTTTCCTTTCAAGGCTTCTTCTGATTGCTTGAGAACTCTCTCCCTGATTGCCCGAGCATCTCTCGAGAAATCAGTCTCCGTTTCCAGCGTGGCTGTTGCCTTACTATCATTGTTGACCTGAATTTCCTTCACGGAGTCAAACTGAAAAAGGGGAGTTTTGGTTCCTTCCTCTGTCTCAGAGTCATGCTCGCGTTTGGAGGATCCGGTAGCGAAGTGCAACTTATTGTCAGCTGCAGCTGGTCTCTTCTTGTTATAAACAACCGTGCTGTCATCCCTGGTGTCTTCATCACCATTTTCTTCTTCAAGAGCAGGGCGTTTTCTAATGTTTTTGTTTTTAGACGGCTTCTTGAAGAAACTGCAAACTGCAAGTTATAAAGACATGTACTGATCATGTACAATCTCAAATTGTTGAAATGGCAAATAAACAACAGTGTAAAGAAAACCTAGACATAAAAACTTTGAAATGAAAGAACATAGGGGCCACACAAAATTTCAACCCCTCCAACAAAAGTACAGACACAATAAAAATCACCCTATCTTTGGATTAAGTTTAATGATTCCTTATGTTCTGCATGTTGTCATGGGGCACTAACGCTAAGCTAGCCTAGACACATGTATAAAGTATCTTAAGCGATTAAACTTGACTTAGCTAAGCACGTCACAAGACATTGAATGACAACCAAACTTTCTAAGTGATAAGTTCATTTCAGCTCACTGCATTATTTGCAATGCATTCAATTAGATATATTTGTTCAACACACTTTAATAAAGAATTGAACCCTTTTCAATAGTACATCCTAAGGAACTGTAAAAACAAATCAAAGCCATTCTCACAAAAGTCAGTAGCAATTCACTGACCTATAATAAAAGGCATTTACAGACTCTAAGAACACCGTCATAACTGAAGTGAGTAATTTAATACCTACCCAGAGACAAAGAGCAAAGAAAAAACCTTGAATTCCTCATGAATTTACAAAACACCACTAAACAAATTGTGAAGCTTGAATAGATAAAAGAAACTGAAAAGAGGCATACCTTGTTGCCGCTGCTGCTGCTCTTCTTGTTTTTTAGGCTCGCCTGAGTCAGACATTGAATTTGTGAAAATGAACCGTGACAGAGTCGCTG
Organism: Rubia yunnanensis; assembly: GCA_037428765.1. Classification (NCBI taxonomy): domain Eukaryota; kingdom Viridiplantae; phylum Streptophyta; class Magnoliopsida; order Gentianales; family Rubiaceae; genus Rubia; species Rubia yunnanensis. Next base: position 517,893 of record CM075063.1, on the reverse strand, counting down.
AATCCTGCATAACATCAACAAAACAATCAGATTAAATTAGAAAAAATCAATAAAAGAAAAATAGATGAGTACAGCCAAAGCACTGGAAGGCTTAAGATGATACACAGCAGCTAGTATCAAGAAATTTAGGCACAACTGTCAATTTGTCCTTTAAAGAATTCTCAAACACATAAAAAGCAAGTCTTTTGATATGCCTGGCTTGGACACTGAATCCTTCACTAAACAAATCAGTATCGAGAATCTAATTTGTTTAAAAAGAATCTAATTTGTTTAAAAAGAATCTAATTTCTAAGAAGAACAGCATCACACTCTCATAGAGTAACATCAGTCATCACAGACTAACAGTGAAATAATAAACTTGATCAAAGATGGTACTCAAAAAAACAAGGAATGTGCAACTGCAGTCCTTCTGGAACTGTACTCAAAGAACTCCAACCTCATTCTCGCTGCACTTCAAAAAGGCGTGTATGAACATTTACCTGAAGTTTGCCGTGATGGAACGGTTAGGTCGAACAAAGGAAAGCAAATGCTCATCCTGCTGGTTGATACAAAAATTACAATAGCCTGATTATTATCTATCTAAACTGCACTGAGAATCCAGCGAACCCACGTCAAACAATATATATATGTCTAGCGAATCTTGTTCTTCGCTCTCGTAATCATGCCAAAGATCCCTTCAGCAGTGTATACATAGTACAGAACATGTGTAGCAGACAACAAACAACACTCTTTCTCAATTATCATCCTTAGTTTGTTTCCCATACTCAATCTGATGAATTAATCAGCACCAAACCATGGTATCATCCACCTTGCGGTCCGCCAAACCAACACCAAAGCTATCACAGTTCACAGAGAACACCGGAACAAGAATACAGCACAAATATGCATTTCACAAATTCGCCATATATTTCGATATCCATAGTCAAATTTCTGAAAACTAAATGAAGAATCGTTAGAATTTATGAAAATTACCCTGAACACCGCCGTGAATGTTCTGCTCTCCGCCGCCGATCGACGTGTGAGTAAGCCGCCGGTAGGTTTCCGTCGCCGCCGTCCAAGAATCACGAACTTGGGAATGCGGATTGGATTTGCCCTAATTATAGATTTATGAACTCTTAATTCTTTTACCGATTGGAAATCCAGGTTAACGTTTGTTTGGAAAGTGAAGCAGTTGTTTTTGGTCAACTAATTGAAGTAAAATCCATTGAATTGACTTAATATTATACTTTTACAATTGGAAGGTAAGATTAAAATTAAATTAAATATAATACTCTTCCCGTCCCAATTTAAATAGCACACTTTTAATTTTAGTCCGTCATAAATTAGCTTTTGACTAAATTATTTTTTGGTCCCCTAAAAGTATCTTTTACTATCTTTTGGTCCCCAGTTGCAAAACCACCGTTAGATGGTACCCTACAAATTCAAAATATTGTTTTTGGTCCCCAAACCCACTTTCTGGCCAGATTTCTGGTTTTCAGGTGCACGTGCCGGCCACGTGCCATTTTTTCCGGTATGATGAAGGGTAATTTGGTAATTTCACAATGAAAGGTTTGCCCATAACCATGGTTTCTATGAACAGATGAAAATTTCACAATGATTATTCCACTCTCAGCCATGAACAGAGCTCAATTTCTCCATGCCACAGTTCTGTACAACCATGAACAGAGCTCTGCATGCTACAAAAAAACCATCCCATTTTCAAAGCTTAGAAAAACCGAGCAAAACACACCCGAGAAAACCGAAGCTCATCAATGGCCGCCGGAGATTTGATCGACGACCGGGAAGCGCTAGTCTGCTCAAGAACACAAGCAACTGCATCACTCACAACAACGTTGCCTAGGAAGGGAATCCTTGTAATCGTAGCTTTTAAACTCTCTCAGAAGTCCCACGTCACCGCCGCTCTTCCGCTCCGCCACCACAGCCCAGCCAAACTAATTCCCACAACCCTGCCTCGCCTCGCCCCAACTCCGAGCCCCAACTTCGATCCCCAACTCCGAGCCCCAACTTCGAGCCCCAACTCCGAGCCCCAACTTAAAATTGGTTGAAAAACCACACCCGCCGCCCTGCTCCACCCCCGGCAATCTACCGTTTCGCCTTCCCCCTACCCACCGCTAGGGTTAGCGTCGCCTCATTCCCTCTGCTCGCCTTCCCCCGCCGCCTCATCCCTACGGTGACACTTGCCTTCCCCCACCCAAAACTAGGGTTTCCGCTGCTCACCTTCCCCACGAGGTCTCTGCCACCACCATCTGCAGATCAGAATCGAGAGGCGGAATTGAAAGAAACCTAAGAATAAGTAAAATAGATTTGAGAAAGACGAAGGGGGGTGAAGGCGGAATTGAAAGAAACCCAGGCAGAAAAATAGATTTGAGAAGATGAAGGGGGATGAAAAAAATGAGTAAATATTTTTAATTTGTGAAATTACCAAATTACCCTTCACCATACCGGAAAAAATGGCACGTGACCAGCACGTGCACCTGAAAACCAGAAATCTGGCCAGAAAGTGGGTTTGGGGACCAAAAACAATGTTTTGAATTTGTAGGGTACCATCTAACGGTGGTTTTGTAACTGGGGACCAAAAGATAGTAAAAGATACTTTGTAGGGGACCAAAAAAATAATTTAGTCTTGGTTTTTTAAAGAAAATTACAAGAAATTCTTGTTGTACAACGAAAGCATTATCCTTTGAAACAAATCTCTTTATTAATCTTGGGTTTAGTCGAAATAAGTGGCCTAATTTTATACTAACCCAATTCTACAATCAACTTATCTAATCACTCATACCAAATATCCACCCCGGTTCATGTTTCTTTATCAAACATGTCAAGATATCCACTCCGGTGTTACGATATGAGGGTAGAATGAGAATTTCAACTCAATTGAACTCTGGCTTGATATAGAACTCGGGCAGTAAAACTGGTGGAGAAAGGATGTGTTGACGCATCATGCTTCTGACAGGTTCCCTTTTTATGATTATATAAATATATTAGAGCTAGATTGTGGAAGGATATCCAATTTAGTAGCATCTGAGCGATTATTAAATATGTTCGTCTCAATTCACTCTCCATGTATGTTTCCTCACCTGATTCATATTTAGCGCAGTGATATTGATGCATGATACGCTTATCTCTGCCAAATGATAATGTTTTTCATGGGAAACGGGTTAATATTTTCAAGGGCGATGTTCCTATTTTTATTAGATATCTAATATGTAATAGTACAAACGATCAACCAGCTGGTTGACATGTACGTTACATATCCTTGCAATAGTTAGTTGTAGCTAGTGGTTAATTAGCTTTGATGCCAATTCCATTTATTGCAATCGCTACTGAACATTTTTTTCAGCAACCTCGAATGATTGATAAAAAAGAAAGTATTTTTCCTCATCTAAAATATGAAATATGAATTTGCTCTTGTAAAATTATTCCTTTAATATTTTGTATTATCATAACAGTGGGCTTGAATGAGGAGTGGATTTGGGCCAGCCCTGTAAGATATTGTGATGAATTAGGGCTCAATCAAGAGTGTTTCATAAACACCCGTATTTCATGTGGAGTGTGTCTCTTGAAAGACGGTCTTTCCATAAGTCATGGAAAGATCAAGGTTTAAAGTGTAAATTAGAATAAATGAAGATAAAATTTTCGGGTTGGATGAACCGGGTTATAAATTTTATAACTACTACATGTTGCATACTAAATTTTTAATGTTGCAACTAAGGCCTTTTACCTTTTATTTTTTGAATTAAACCCCGTCTTTCCATAAACCTATGGAAAGACCGTCTTTCCCAAGACTTTGCCTTTCATGTGAGGAGTTATTTTCAAAAAAATTCGCAGCCGATTCAATAGGACAGATAGGGATAGGAATAGGAATTTGCGATAGTATAACATCATTTCACACCAAAAAGTAATGGCTTCCATTCACTTACTTCAGTCCCAAATATTCTTGTTCATTAGTCTCATAAAAAAAAATAGAGTCCGTATCTTGAAAGACAGTCTTTCCATAAGTTATAGAAAGAATAGGGTTTGAAGTGTAAATTAGAAAAACATGAAGATAAAATTTTCGGGTTGCATGAATTGGGTTATAAACTTTATAACTACTATATGTTGCATATACAATTTTTAATATTGCAATTAAGATGTTTTACCTTTTATTATTCTAATCAAAATCCGTCTTTCCATAAGTTTATAAAAATACGGTGTTTCCCGAGACGTTGCCTAAAAACATAACAAAAGCAATACAAAAAATCGAAATAAGAACTGTGGTGTTTCATTCATGTTAACGAAATTGTACAATTCATGCAACCATTACCTTTTACCCTGAGAAAGTTTTACGGTTCCGTCGATTGAACTTCCAGTTAAGAGTACCACGTGATAATATAATAAATATGATTTACTGTTGATTAGATCCAAACATTATAGTGATTATAATTTAATTATGGATCGACAAAATCATAGAATCGTCAACTCTCATCTTATTTCTCGAAAGTTTTACGATTCCGTCGATTAAACTTCCAGTTAAGAGTATCATGTGATAATGTAATAAATATGGTTCACCGTTGATTAGCTCCAAACATTATAATAATTATAATTTAATTTTGAATCGACAAAACTATATAATTGTCCACTCTCATATTCTCTTGGAAGATTTTATGATTATATGGATTGAACTTTCAGTCAACGATACACGTGATAACATAATGAACATGATCTATTGTTGATTAGATCCAACATTATAGTGATTATAATTTAACTCTAGACCATGTAATTGTCCACTCTCATCTTCTTTTGGAAGGCTTTATGATTATGTCAGTTGAACTTTCAATGAACGACAAGCGTGATAACGTAGCGGTTATGATCTATCGCTGATTAGATCCAAACGTTATAATGATTACAATTTAACTCTGAACCGACAAAACCATATAATTGTCCACTCTCATGTTCTTTTGGAAGGTTTTATGATTATGTCGATTGGACTTTCAGTCAGCGACGCACGTGGTAACATAATAAATATGATCTATCGCCGATTAGATCCCAACATTATAATGATTATAACTTAACTTTGGACCGACAGAAGTACAGAAATTTATAGAAACTCTTCTATTATATTTCTCTTTTCGCCCTATTACAATATCGACATGGCAACTGCTTTTATTAAATTATCACCTGTCCACAACCAATTCCAAATACAAAGAACAAAAAAAAACACCCTTCCTTATATAGAATCCATATTCCATTTTTCATTCCAAAGTTTACTCTGAAAAATCTCTTCAAGTCATACCTTTTCTTTTTATTGTCCTTCCCTGAAAAAAAACGTCAAACTATTTTCTTCCTTTTTTGTTTACCCTAAAATCTAATTATGTAAATCTTTTTTCCTCTTTTGATATTCCCCTGTCTCTCTCTCTCTCTTCCTCTATATCTCTATCTATTTTTGCCCCTCAATATTTCCTATTGCCCCAACAACACGAATTCACTCAACAAATTTGCATCCCCTGCCTCTCAATTGACGAACACTTCACAAAATTCTGGAAAAGATTTAATCTTTTTCGTGCCCTTTTCTTTATTTCGGGGAAAATCAGGATCCCTGTACTCTGTTTTGTTCTTCAGTCACATCCCATTGGTTTTTCTTTCTTTTCCCCTATCTTAATTAAAAAGCAAGAACAGGGATTGGGAAAAAAAATCTGGGCTTTCTGTAATCCTTGATTTTGTTTCTGTTGGTATCCAAGTTGTATGTTTGTGTTTGTGGAACCCTTTTCTGGTTTAACCTTGATTTTGTCGACATTGCTTTGATTGGGTTGTTTCTTTAACTTCTCAGAGAATATTGACTTTAGGGTTTTGATTTTTGTGGAATTTCTGATTAGCCCTTTTGGAATTGGGGCTTGTTGTTAAGGGTTTGTGTGTGAGAATAGGTTCGTTTTGATTGTTATTGGAACAATCATAGCCATTGAATTTTAGTTTAAGCTCTCTGGTTGGAGTGCTTTTTAGGGTTGGATGAACATGTATGGTTTGGAGATGAGACTTTGTGGGCAGTTTTGAGGAGAAGTTTGAAGGGATTGATTTTTGGGTTTTGATTGGAAAAGGGTTGGGGAATTGAGTGGTTGGTAAAGGGTTTGGAAAAGCTTAGTGTATGGGAGAACATGAGGAATGGCCGGAGCCGAGTGGCCTATTATCACCGAATGGGTTCTTGCCTGATGCTGGGCCGGTGATTCAATTGATGGACTCCGAGAGATGGTTGATGGCAGAAGAGAGGACTGCAGAGCTTATTGCCTGCATTAAGCCAAACGAACCGTCTGAGGAGCGTAGGAATGCTGTCGCCAATTATGTGCAGAGGCTTATAGTAAAATGCTTCCCTTGCCAGGTTGTTCATTTCTAGCTCAAGGTTCCATTTTGTGCTACTTCATGTCCTTTTGGTTGCCATTTGATTGTTTGTTTGACCTGTGCTATGTTATAGTAACACTTTTTAGCAAGGTGCAACCAGAAAATCGAGTATTTGCTTTGTTAATTACATCTGAAATAGCAAATAAGAATTGGGATAAAGAACTACATAGTTCATCAGTTGCCTCTTTATGCTCATCAGATTTGTGAACTAGTTGCCTCTCTATACTCAATTGCTTACCAGAACTGTGAACTAGTTGCATTTCTTCTGTAACCCATACCCTATAGGGAACTACATTAGTGGCAATAGTCGCTTATATATGCTCATCTGATTTGTGAAGTGGTTTTCTTTTTTCCTGAATCTTATACCCTTGTATACGAAATGGACTGAGTCGTCTTTTTATGTCTTTGTGCTTGTGTGTGATTAATTGATCATCTCTGACAAAATCAATGTGTATTTTTCCCTTGTGGTTATTTGATAATAGGTTTTTACTTTCGGCTCTGTACCGTTGAAGACCTACCTACCTGATGGTGACATTGACTTAACTGCTTTCAGTCATGACCAAAGCTTGAAGGATTCATGGGCCAATCAAGTTCGTGATATGTTAGAGAATGAAGAAAAGAATGACCATGCTGAATTCCGTGTGAAGGAGGTCCAGTATATTCAGGCTGAGGTACTTAATTCATATTCAATAATTTCTTGATTTTCGGCCACTACCCACGCCCCCCACCCCCCCCCCCCCCCCCCCCCCCCCCAACCCCCACCAAAGGTTTAGGTTGAGTGTTTCCGATTCGTTCTAGGTTCGTAATTAGGGTACAATATGGTTAATAGCTTCATGTAACTTGATATGGTGAGCTTTTTCCTGATTCTTGGCTGAAGTAAGGATTGCATTCAAAATTTCAAATAAGCTGTTATCTCTTACTTGCTTGAAGTTGTTGTGTATCGCATCTGACTTGTCCTTGGAACTAGTATGTAGCCTCTTATGGTTAACCTGCCCTTCACTACCTTCTTACGAAAACTGTTGCTGAATAGTGCTGTACATGTCCAGATGCACACGTTAACGTATGGCATTTTTTGTGAGGTTCTTTTTGGAGAATAATAGTGGGATGCCCAGAATGCTAAATCTAGCTGAGATGCGGGACATATAAAGTAGATGATTCTCTGAAAATTATTTGAGCTACCTTGGTTTTCGTCGCACCAATTAAGCTCAGTCTTTAAATTTTTCTTGCTTATGTCAGTTGACTTTGGTTCTCTCTTTTCTTTTTTAATGAACTGCAGGTGAAGATAATTAAATGTCTTGTAGAGAATATTGTTGTAGATATATCCTTCAATCAGCTGGGTGGACTGTGTACCTTATGCTTTCTTGAGGAGGTTTGTGGCAACCTTTGAAGTCTTGTCATTCTTCTACGTTCTTCACCTAGTATTGTCATATTTTGAGGTTGTGATTGGTTTGTAGTGTTGACATCAGGAAAGGTTTATGTTTTAACGATGTTTTTGTGGTGTAGGTTGATAACTTGATAAATCAGAATCACTTATTTAAGCGCAGCATTATATTGATTAAGGCTTGGTGTTATTATGAGAGTCGTATACTTGGTGCTCACCATGGACTAATTTCTACTTATGCCCTGGAGACCCTGGTGCTTTACATATTTCACGTTTTCAACAACACCTTTACCGGGCCACTTGAGGTTAACCCTAATACTATTATGTGTGCAAGCATTTGACTTCTTTTAACTTTGGCCTTAAGGTTTACATCACATTTTCAGGTCCTCTATCGATTCCTGGAGTTCTTCAGTAACTTCGATTGGGATAACTTTTGTGTAAGCTTGTGGGGACCTGTGCCGATCAATTCTCTCCCTGATGTAACTGGTAGATTACAGACCCTTCTCTCGAAAAACCTGTTTATTTTATTGAACCCAAACATAAGTTGTTCTGATTCCTTTTTTTTTCCTTTTTTTTTTTTTGCAGCGGAGCCACCTCGGAAGGACGGTGGTGAATTGCTACTTAGCAAAGTGTTCCTTGATGCGTGTAGTTCTGTGTATGCTGTTTTCCCCGGCGGCCAGGATAATCAGGGTCAACCGTTTGTTTCCAAACATTTTAACGTGATAGATCCTTTACGTGTTAACAACAATCTTGGACGAAGTGTTAGTAAAGGTACAGATTGCTTACTGTCTTAACTGCTGTCCTATTAATACGAGACTATCTGAATAACAGTTCTTTTTTCCTTCTGTTTCTATCCTCTTTAATCAATTATCATTTTAAGCTGGACTCACTTATTTGTAATTGGAAATCTTGCAATAGAAATTTGGTAGTTTATGAGAGCGAAAGGGTAATAATTGAATCTTTTGGTTTGAAATGTAAAAAACGACACAGTTTGAAAGTAGCCAATTATAGAATTAGAGTATACAGCATCTAATCGGTGGAAAAAGTTTCACCTGGATCTTGCATTAAATTATTTATAATATTATTTAATAATGTTCATGAAATTATTGGGAGGCTATTTCATTGGTTAATGTTCTCGACTCTGATTTCTTGGTTCTTTATTTCTGTGACTTGAGATTTTCTGTATGTTTAAAATGTTTGATCCTTGCCTCGACAGGCAATTTCTTTAGAATCCGAAGTGCATTTGCATTTGGCGCCAAAAAGTTGGCGAGATTACTCAATTGCCCGAAGGAGGAGTTAATTTATGAAGTAAATCAGTTCTTTATGAATACATGGGAGAGACATGGCAGTGGACACCGGCCTGATGCTCCAGTTAATGAATTATATAAGCTGAAACTGGCCGCTCCAAATCAACTGCCTGAGCTTAATATACCTAAGCGAAGTACTAAAAGCAAGAAACTGGATGAGAACACCATCCCTGTGGTTGATGTAGAGGAGACTCATACTTCTGTTCCGAAACGCGGTAACTATTCTTCTGGAGGTGTATCAAAAGTGAATGAGTTATCTTCAGCTTCTCAGAGGCAAATGAATCATGGAAATTCAAACAGCTCACGGGTGTCTGATCCGGTCACTAGAGAAACTTATTCTAACCATGTTCAGCACTCTGATAAGGGTCAGAGAAATGTAAAATCCGATCACCTGGTGAATGACATTCAGGAAAGATTTATTTTTGCTAGAACACGTTCTAGTCCTGAGCTGACAGAGACTTATGGTGATGTCTCTTCTCAAGTGAGACGTAATAGGGTGTCTGACAGCGCAAAGGTGCAAGCTACTACTTCTAAGCCAGATATTAGTAACCGGAGAAAGAACTTTGGATCTGAAAGTTTGGCTAGCCATAGTGGTCGATCTTCAAATGAAGATTCCTCACCTGTCAGGCATGCCCATTCTCATCAGACCCTCGATGCGACTGCTGAATCTGTAAGTGGTTCAAATAGCTGTGCTCATGATTCAGGCTTTGATGCCCATGAAGAACTTTCCTCCAACATCGGGAGTCAGGGGATGCAGCAGGAGGAGCAAGATCTCGTGAATATGATGGCTTCGGCTTCACTCCATGGATTCAACGGTCAAGTTCCAATGCCATTCAATTTAGCCTCCTCCCATTTTCCTTTTCCAATTCCCCCATCTCTCCTGGCCTCAATGGGGTATGCTGGAAGAAATATGCCTGGGTATCCTGCTAATATTCCCATGATGGATCCTTCATTCTCGAATATGCAGTTTCATCATGGTCTGGTTTCACCAGCTCTAACACATTATTATCCTGGTGGCATGGGATTGAATCCAAACTCAGAAGATGCAATTGAGGCAAACAATGAGGATTTTGGTTCACAAGCAGATAATGATTACTGGCAGGAGCAGGAAGTCAGTTCTGCTGGTGGCCTTGAGGCTGAAAACGGAAATCTTGAGTTTCTGCATTCAGACGACAAGCAACACCTGGCTTATCCTGGCTTTAACTTTGTTCCTTCCTGGATAAATGGTTCTGGAAGTTCAATGAGAGTTCAGCAGAAACATAACAAGGAAAAACGTGGGCCACTACTTGAAGAACATCTAGACGACTTTAAGCCTCATGATAGAAGGGGGAGTGAAATTTTCTCCGATGACAGATCAACAAGTTCAAAGTTCTCATCTGCTGCTCATAGTAATGCCCTTAGAAGTAGAACCTCTTCAGAGAGCTCCTGGGATGGATCAACGAGTAAGGTGCCAAAATCAACTAGGGAGAGACGAGGAAAGAAAGCTGTTACTGGAGACTCAGCTGCTGGATATGGAAAAGGTAAGCTTATATCTGAAAATGTGACTGTTCAAGTTGAGGACGACGACCAAGAGTGGAATTCCGCACAGCCGGTTATGGGTGCTGAAATGGCTGATAGAAGTCCAAGAGCTCAATCTGTTGCTTCCATGCATCTTCCTAGGCACCTTGTGCCTGGCTACAATACTTCTCAACCAAGTGGATCAGAAGCGATGATGCCCATTGCATCAATGCTCTTGGGTGGTGGGTCACGGCAAAGGATGAATGACAATTCTGGGGTCATATTTTACCCCACAGGTCCTCCTGTTCCATTTCTAACTATGCTTCCCGTTTATAACATGCCACCTGAAACTGGAGCTACCGATACATCTAGTCATTTTGGAGGAGAGGATGGCTTTGAGAACAGTGATTCTAGTCATCATAATTTTGATACAACTGAGGGCGTTGATCAGTCTGTGGATTCAAGTTCTGCATCTTTCAGAATGCCTGCTCCCGTTGACACATCTGAGGAGCACAAGTCCGATATACTAAATAGTGACTTTGCGAGCCATTGGCAAAACTTGCAATTTGGCAGATATTGCCAGAACAATCGACCTGTGGTTTATCCCTCACCTGTTGTGGTTCCTCCCATGTATCTCCAAAGTCGATTCCCATGGGATGGTCCTGGTAGACCTGTTTCGGCAGCCAACAATAACCTCTTCACTCAATTAATGAGTTACAGACCACAGTTGGTACCAGTTGCTCCACTACAGTCTGTTGCAAATAGACCTCCAAATGTTTATCAACGCTTTGTGGAAGACATGCCAAGATATCGCAGTGGGACCGGGACTTATCTACCAAACCCTGTAAGTTCATATATCTCATTAAATTACATTCATCATCTTGAAGATCTCAGTTTAGGTCCTAGTTATTTATTTAGTATGCTAAACACGAGACTAATGGATAGTGTGTACAATCTTCCTCAATGAGAATGATGAACTATAGGTTTAATAGTTGCTAGTGTAGGAGTAATTCTAATGCATATCTTCATGAATAATTTTGCTTTAACGGTCTCTCTATCGTACATGTTGAATTCAGCCTCTTCAGAATCATTTTCCTCTTTTTTTTTTGGAATAGTTGAGAATCCATTTTTGGTTTAGCTAGTAATCACTAGGGTTATTACAAGATTGTAGTACAAGATTGTCAATATTTGTTTGACTATCTTCTTCTTCTAATAAAAGATTGTCAATATTGGTGTGTTTCAGAAAATTTCTCCTAGGGATCGTCACTCTTCTGGTGGGAGAAGAGGAAATTATAACTATGACAGGAATGATAGCCATGGTGATAGAGATAGAGAAGGTAACTGGAATGGGAATTCAAAACCCCGGGGAGGGACTCGCAATCACAATCGCAGCCAAAATGATAAGACGAACTCAAGATTAGATCGCTATTCTTCCAATGATAGTCGAGCAGATAGATCTTCTTGGGGCTCTTACAGACACGATTCATTCTCTTCTTACCAGAATGGTCCTTTGCGCTCTAACTCTAACCAGAATGGCCCGCCTAATGTTGGTTATAGCATGTTTCAGTTACCTCAGATGAATCCAGGTGGAGTGTCTTCAAACGGACCTTCGGGGTCACCAGTTGTGATGCTGTATCCCATTGAACATAATGCCGGCTTTAGTTCACATGGTGAGCAGCTTGAATTTGGATCTCTTGGTCCAGTAGGTTTCCCTGGTGTTAATGAGCAATCGCATTTGGGTGAGGGTACCCAAACAAGGGGAGCGTATGATGAACATAGATTTCATGGTGGCTCTGGTCAAAGATCTTCTCCGGATCAGCCATCTTCCCCACATCATCACAGGTATGCATCTATCACGACTCATGCTTTCTGATTTGATATTCGTTGAACCACTCGTGTTTCTTGAATTTTATTGATTCTTGACTCGCATTCTGATTTGATATTCTTTGAACCATTTTTGTTATCTGAGTTTTATAGATACTACTCACGCATTCTGATTTGATATTCGTTGAACCACTCGTGTTACCTGAATTTTATCGATACTGCTCACTCATTCTGATTTGATATTCTTTGAACCACTTGTGTTTCTTTAATTTGATCGATGCTTCTAGACTTCTAGTCAATCAAGTTATTAATCAGTATCGATCAATCTTAACAGGAGGATTTAATTAGTTTGGCTGGCGACAAAAGAATGGCTTCATAAAGACAAGGGCGGTCCCAGTGCCGGTTTTGGAACTGTGGTCAAGAACGCTGGTCTGAGCTGCTGCGCCAAATCAGAATTGTGGCCTGTTCGCACCATCCATGAAACAGAGTCGATCTTCGCTTGGTTAGTTCGTGTTTGTAAACCATAAAGGTTGTCGTATTCTAGATGCAGGCGTGGCCATCTGCAACGATGTGGGAGCAATTTGCGCTGAGGATCATGAAATTTGACATTCTTTTCCCCACTTTTCTTATGTTAGGGAAGTGACATACTGTAATCTCATCTAAGTTAGAAACTTTTAAGGTAAAAGAAGTTAGAATTTGGGCTTGGTATAAACTTTTTTTAGGGTTTTTAGGGTTTTGGATCATCAAATTATTGTGTACTAGGTACATCATCTTTATGGTGTTTGTTTCTTTCAGTGTACTATGAATGGCAAACCTAGAAAAATTTCAGCAGTTTCTGCCCCCTTTTCTGCCATATTTTCTTCTCCCCCTCATTCAGTTCTGTTCTTCTCCAACCCTTCCACATTTGGTTAGGTTGCTGTTTTTTGAAAAAAGAAATGATTTTGCTGTTGAGGGCTGAGTCTTGTTTTTCACTTCTTTCAATTTATACCGATTGGATAACCGAGTCAAGCATTAGCAACCTTAGTTCATAATTCTTTTATAACTTCCTTGGGATGGGAGGGGAACAACGGCTGGAAACCGCTGCTAATACCCCGTAGGCTGAGAAAAAGAAGGAATCTGTCTAGGGAGGGGCTCACGTTTGATTAGCTAGTTGGTGAGGCAATAGCTTACCAAGGTGATAGCAGTAGTTGGTCCGAGAGGATGATCAGCCACATTGAGATTGAGACACGATCCAGCCTCCTATGGGAGACAGTCGTGGGAGATTTTTTTGCAATGGGCGAAAGCCTAACTGTTTTACACCGATCTAGGCAGATTCTGTGCTAAGAGTATGTGCTAAGCGATTGCCAGATGCATCGATTATATTCAAGATTGAACGTTTTTGCAATTAATCGACCATCTAAGCTTTCTAGTTTTGGCCATTAGACGAACTTCGAATTCATCAGTGTCTTCTTTTTTGCAATTAATCGTTCACCTAAGCAGATCAGACGGTCATCAGGGCGGACATTAAATTTAGAGAACAATGCTTATATAATCCTACGTAATTCACATAAGTTCCAATAGAACCTTTTAATAATTGGAAGTGCTGATGTAACCCTAGATAGTTTGTATAAGTGCTATTCTAGCCATTTTGACAATTTAAAGCAGGATTTTACTGAAAGGACAAATTTGCCCCTCTAAAAAATTTTAAAAGAAAAAGAAAAAGAAAGAAAATACACTTATACCCTCTAAAAACCTAACTTGGTTTTTGGGCAAAGGGCATTTTAGTCATTTTCATTGCTGTCAATGATGGTCAATGCCGGAATTGGTGTCTTAGGGTTATATTGTCACTTTCATCAACTAGGTAAGATTTTTTTTGCCCTAAAAATTATCTGAGAGTTATATTAGCACTCATTCAAGTAGATAAAGTTATTTTAGCACTTTCCCAATTTATTAGTGCTTCTGTGTAAGACTTCGGATGACTTCTCTTGTAAAAGATACTTTTACCATCTGTATATAAAAAAAAATTTACCAACTCAAAATTTATTAAAATGGCTAAATATCCTGAAATACCTCTTATTTACAAAAATAAAAGGGATGAGTGCCGATATAACTCTATCTACTTGAGTAAAATATAACCCTATAATAATTTTTAATGCAAATATAACCCTAACTAGCTAATGAAAGTGCCAATATAACCCTCAAACCCCATTTCCGGCATGACCTCAATTCTTTGGCGTTGACTATGTGTAAATTGACCAAAATACCCTTTGGGCTAACTTTGAAATTAGGTGGACAATTTTACCCTCATAGTTTATCGGACCGCGCGACGGAACATGTAGGGTTATATCAGCACATTATGCAATCTTGTTGATTTATATTAGCACATTCCTAATGTTTGTAGGGTTATAATAGCACATTTCTAATGTTTGTAGGGTTATATCAGCACATTCTTAAAACTTATAGGGTTATATCAACACACATATTATAAATATTAAGTGTGGTACTCGGCTGGCCTTAATGTGCGACCACATCATTATATACAGCATTATAACATCATAGCAATATCTATACAACATAAAATTTGACATCACGACACCATCATTAATATTAAACACCATTACCACATATCGTAGCCTCATTTCAAAATGTATCAACGAAGAACACAACAAAATAACAATCATACACAATACCAAAGGTCATCCAATCACCAATCCGGACTAAACATAACAAAATAAAAAAACATCATTAAAACTCCTATATTCTATAGTATGTGCTTATATGACCCTACATTTTTTACTAACGTGCTGATATAATTCTATAAATTTTAGGAATGCGCTGATTTAATCCTACCAGTTTTCATAATGTGCTGATATAACCCTACCTAATCCGACGGCAGTCTGGCGGCGGAGTATTGATGAATCTAAGGCTAATAACGTCATTTTCTATTTTTTTGTATTTTAATTTTTTCCAGAATGGCAACCATGTAATTTTCTAAAATTCTGGCTAAAAGTTGCCCAAGTGGATTATATTGGTACTTTCACTAACTAGATAGGGATATATTGGCACTTTCGAATATTGAAAGGTTATATTGGTCTTATGTCAATTATGCAGGGCTATAAGGCACTTTTTTTCAAAATAAAATAATGAATGGCTTAAAAATATCAATGCCCAACATCAACAATTTTTGGGTTCAGATATACCTCTCAAAATTGAATTTTTTCTGAAGTGAAATACTGATTATACTGCACAAGATCTGTACTTTTCTTGATGCATACATTCAAGGTACATAAAGCCTTAAGAATTCATACAATCCCTATAAATTGTAAACAAGCAACAAAATTGAAAGATTATACTCAAGAACAAGACCTTAGGGTTTAAATACATTGTGGCACAATGCAATAACCTAAACCAGTGCTACTATCTGGTGCGCAACCCGGGGATGTTCTTCAGGCCCATCTTACCTAAGACGAGTTTGGGAATCGCGGGAGGGTTGTCCAGTCCCATGCTCCGGCTGAAGTCATTCGCGAGCTCCACGAGTTTGTACTTATCTCTACCGACAGTCTTGTTTGAGTTGTAGTAGCCGAGCCATGCCTGATATGCTGCTTCTTTGTTTTTCATCTCCACATTGGATAGCGCTCGTTGAACCTGGCACAAAATTCCTTGTCAGAACCGAAAATGGCTCAAAAATTTCCAGAAAAATGCATTGGTTATAGAGAAGATCCTATGATAACTCAAACTTTACCTTCTTCTTGGTATCAGGATCGACGAGAGGTGGACTGGCCTTGGTTATAGGCAAGTCCTTAATGGTTGACAAGAAGAATTCTTCCCAAGGAGCTAACATCAGTATGCCTTCTCCTTGTTTACCTTTACGACCAGTTCTACCAAGCCGGTGAATATATTGCTGTCTGTCAGACGGAACACCAATCTACAATTTGAAGACGATACATACGCTTAATATGATATGCAAAAGATCAGTTCTACAACATACAGCGTAGTATTTAGTTTACCTGAATAACGAGGGTGACATCAGGATAATCAACCCCACGGGCAGATACATCGGAAGTAACAAGAATTAGACCTTTTGACTTCCTAAATTCGTCTGAAACCCTGGTTCTGTAGCTCTGTGGCTTTCTGGAATGAATTTCTCGAACATTCAGGTTGAGTTCGTTGAGAAGGTCAGCAACAAGCCTTGTGACCATTGCAGTCGTACAAAACACAAGAACCTGCAAAGTCGATAATTCGTAATGGGGATATTCAGATTCATGTGCAATTAATTACTGATCCTATCTGAATTCTGTAGTAAGAAAATTGTACCTTGAAATCAACATCAGCAGCCATGTGCTCTTTAAGTAGTGCATAGAGAAGTGGAAAATGACTGTCAAGAGGTGCAACCATTTGCATCTGTGAGACCTGATATATGAACACAAAAGAAGTGGATGGATTTCAAATGTTAGTACTTTTGATAAAACAAAACGAAATTTACAAATAAAACAGAAATCAATACGCCAGAGCCTACCTGTGCATGAGTTTCTTCACTACCTTCCTCGACTGTATTGACAAATTCATGATCTCTTTTCAATGCAATATGACAGATACTACGAACCTGAAATGAATTTGAAAGAGTATATTAGGGTTTCCCAGTTCATTCTGATCTAATTCCAACCGTGTAACTAGATGATAATAACCTCTGGCGGTATTGTTGCAGAAAAAAGAAGTGTCTGGCGTTGTTTTGGGACAGCAGATATGATTTTCTCAATATCTCTGCGGAACCCCATGTCTAACAAATGATCAGCTTCGTCGAGTACCAAGACTTTAACACCCATCAACCGTGTTGCAAATCCAGCAGTGTTCTCAATATGATCTTTGAGTCTTCCAGGCGTCGCAACAAGAATCTGAGGTTCACGATGAATAAAACAAAAGAATGTTGATGATTCAACCCCACAAAAGAGACTCAAAGATAAGTCTTGATGCGTAAAAAAGTGGCAGCAAAAAACGCATCGTTACTTGGCATGGATTTGCTTGCAATCTTTTTTGTTCCATAGCAAGCCTTGTGCCACCGATTACAACTTGAACTCCAATTGAAGGATGATATTTCAACAATGTATTGGCCTCTTTAGCTGCTTGACTGGCAAGCTCCCTAGTCGGGCAAATGACAAGAACAGTGATTGGTGGTCGCTTCTGATCTCGATCAACAGTAGAAGAATTCACTACTACTTCAATTGAAGGAAGCTGAAATTGAATGTCAACTAAACAAATAAGCAACTCATAGTTTTGATGAAAAAACAAGCAGTTTACCATCACAGTTAAAATTATATAATTAGCAACGCGGATAGAGATACAATTTTCTCACCAAGAATGCAACTGTCTTCCCAGTTCCTGTTCTTGCCTTAGCCAGCACATCCTTACCTGCCATAACAAGTGATTATCAAAAACAATGTCATCATTCTATAATAAACAGGGAGAAATTACAGCAATGTCAAAGAGCAAGCTACAAGGACAGTGGTGCTAAATTGCTAATGCCTAATGGTCAGAGATTACATAGCAGAAGCAATAACATCGGTTTATACAAAACAATCATCTTTCACACTTTACAGCAGCGTAAGCAATAGCACTTTTACAGGATGCTAATTTGGTAGTAAGCCACAACATTTTATCTTTTCAATCCAGTAAGTAAAACACTTGGGATGGATCATGCATCCAGATGTTATATTGCTGTTGACCACCAATTTAATACTTATTATCCAGGTTTTCCTAACTTCAGTAATAACTTGATCGTGATACAAAACCGTCAAGATGGTGGCTTTATATAATAGAAATGCAACATTTTACAAAACCCGAAATTAGGAACACCATTCAGAATCACATTTTAAAATCACCTTTCAGAATCAAAGGAAGAGTGGCCTCCTGTACCATAGTCATCTTCTCATATCCAACATCTTTGAGTGCTCTCAGTGAAAGAGGAGAAACGGAGCACTGTTCAAATCTGTTGAGATTAGACAAGTTAGTAGTGAAAGCAAGATCATCAGTAGTTCTCTTCTCTCTTTCATTTCAAGCACTAAGTTGCAAGAAAATTTACCAATGTTTCCAATCAAACCTAAACCAAGTCATCTTCAACATGAAGTTTCAGTAATAACATGAACAACACAAAAGAGGTTTCAATTCAGACAAAAAGCCTACCTCGTTTCACTAAGATAAGAGTCGCTTCCTTCTTGAGAAGTCGATGGGGAAGCCCTCAATGTTCGAGAAAAGACAGCTTCTTCCTTAAATGCATCATCCACAACCTCATCACCATCCTCATCCTCATCCTCCTCCTCCTCCTCATCATCATCTTCTTCGTCGTCTTCACTAACTTCCTCACTATCAATCAAATCTTTGAACCTCGCATACCCCTTCTCCTTCTCATCCTCTTCTGTCTCCTCCTCCTCATCATCCTCGGACAACATTAATCCACCTCGGGCTACCCCTTTCTTCCTATCATTTCTTCCAAATTCCATTCTAGAATCCTCTCCTCGGTCTGCTCCTCTCGAAAACCTGTCACTTGATACCTTACCTCCCCTGGAAAACCTGTCATTAGAAATCTTACCACCCCTCGAAAACCTATCACTAGAAATCTTACCACCCCTCGAAAATCTGTCACTTGAATCCCTATCTCTATCACCTCTAGAAAATCTGTCACTCGAATCCCTATCCCTATCACCCCTAGAAAACCTGCCATTAGAAACACCACCACCTCTGGAAAACCTGCCACTTGAATCCCCACGGCCTCTCGAAAACCTGTCACTAGAATCCCTGTCACCCCTAGAAAACCTGTCATTAGAATCCCTAGCACCTCTCGAAAACCTGTCATTCGAAACACCACCACCGCCCCTCGAAAACCTGTCATTCGAAACACCACCACCCCTTGAAAACCTGCCACTCGAAGCCCCACCACCCCTCGAAAACCCTCCACCTCTCGAATACCCATCATTTGATCCCCTACCACCCCTAGAAAACCTGTCACCTCCACCATTTCCTCTCCTATCACCACCATCAAACTCCCGGGGTCCACCCCGCCTATCAGAAGCCCTATCATCGGAGGAATCACTGTCCCTCCTCCTCTTCCCACCGCGAAAACCTCCACCACCAGCTGCTCTACTAAACCTATCTTTACTATCATCATCACTATCCTCACTAAAAAGCTTACTCTTACCAAAACCCTTCGAGCTCAATCCGCTCACCCAGTCGCTGAGATCAGCCTCGTCGTCGATCAAGCTCTTCGCCGCCCTAGCTCCGCTCGCCGAAAAGCTCCGAAACTGCTCCTGGCTCTTCTTCCCACCAATTGAAACCGCCGCCGGGAACCTGATCAAAGACTGGTGCTTTATCCTGTGGGGGAAAACACGGGACAAAATGCCGCCGGCCCGTGAGGGCTTCAGCGCCGGGAGAGCTTTCATGGTGGCGAAATGGGATGCCGGAAGAGAGCCGTTGATGAGCTTAGGCCAAATAGGCATAATATGGATGAATGTGGAAACTGGCCGGAACCCAGAACGGAGTTGGGATAGTTCCGGCGAGGGCTTGGATCAAAATCCGATCTTTCGCCGGAAAAGTTTGGGAATTTGGGGATTTTTTTGGAGATGAAGAAGAGAGAGGGTTTAAGAAAACCCCTCTGTGTGAGTTTTTGGTGTGTGTGGTGTTTCAGGGTTTAAAGGTTGGTTGTGGATAGAATGGAAAGGAGAAAGCGTGGGGAGTGAAATGAAAGCGTGGGATGTGGGATGTAATGAAAGTTGGGACCAAATGTTAAAGGGTTTTGAGTCTATGATGCCATTTTTTGGGCCAAAATGGTAATGTGAACTTGAATTGGGGTGTGTTTGTGGCCATGGACGGGGGCTAGATAGTCTAGAGTTTATCGGTGGAATTAAGGGGTGATGAGTTGCTATGCAAGTTCTATGATTAGCTAATTAAGACATTTAGGGCAAGAGTTACACTCCCAATCTCTTCTCTCTTGTTTGAAAACTCAATTGGCACCATTAGAATTTGGTTTTAACATTATTATTAAACTTATCTTATATACGAGTCTGATTTCATTGCTGCTATGATTTAAAAGATAATAGTTAAAAACTTGATGTCTGGGTTAAGGTAAGAATACAACTTCCACTAGGCGCAATGGTCATTATACTACATAGTAGTTTTTTTTTGAACAAATATTCGTACTCTATCTTATTACAAATGTGTTGCCCCACACAAAGGGGGTGAGACTCCCCTGTGTCTCACACAAAGGTGGGGCTCCCTACACCAACACGGTGCAATAGGAGATAAAACCCCAAAAACTTTTACCCCAGGCTGGAATCGAACCTGGGGTATCTCTAGAGCATGCCAAAGCACTGGCCACTGGGCTACTCCCAGTGGTTACGACATAGTAGATGATAGAGAGAAGCTATTTGTGCAATGGACATCATAGTGATTCTCTTTAATAAATGATGCATTTCATATGCTGCTAAGATTTGTGACTCAACATGTGCCCATTAATAGATGCAAAACATGGTTTGTTGTTCAAAATAATGGGTTCAGTTTTAGTCTAGGTTAGAGTTTAGTGTGAGTCTAGACTGATGACAATCGTTCAGATAATTACCACTACCATAACTCAGATAGCTCATTTGTGACTATTGAACACAACCATCACCATTAATGATGGATGTGTTAACTATCACCAATGACCACCACGATCATTGGCGATAATAACTGATAAAGGTTAACCCCAAGAACGTTATTGGGCCAAAGATGTGACAGCCTAGTTAGGAGAATATTTAATACCCTAACATAATTGTCGCATTCGTGGGTAATTAGGGGCGATAACTAAGAAGAACGTTATTTAGGACATGGAGTATAAATACAAGGTACGCATTTACTTATCATTCATTCTGTCTTAACCATATCAGGCACTTGGACTAACTTAGGCATCAGAGTGCTCACACATGGAACCCCCATGGACAGTTTTATTGCAGGTTAGTTCGAGAAAACTCAATCCCACAAACCGATCGGTTGTTAGAGACTCATCAATAACCATCACGATCATTCTTTCTCGACTAAACCAAGCAAGTACTCCCTCCGTTCCACTGATAGTGGTATCATAGGTTTAAGTGCTTGGATTTAGGTGAAGGAAATGAGTGGGTGAAATTGAATGTAGAAAGTAAAAAGTAGAATGAGTGGATGAAGTTGAAGGAATCTTGTCAAAATGGAAAGTGTGTCAATATAAAATAAACAACTCAAAAAGGAAAGTGTGCCACTAATAAAGAAACGGAGAGAGTAAAAAAAATTAAAAAAGCAAATGAAATACATAGAAAAACATAGTTTCCCTTCATAATTTGAACTAAATAAAGTTGCGAATTCAGTTTTCCTTCTTTTCTCTCTTCATTCACTTTGTTGATTCCTTTCCCTTTTCTTATTTAAAAACACACTTTACATACGAGTAAAATAATGTCTTTATACCTGGGATTTAAATGTATTTCACCATCATTCATGAATTTAATTGTGAACACGACCGCAGCAATTATAATTTATCCAAGGTCAAAAGCCACGGCTCCAAGAAGGAAAGACTCAAAAACAAAAAAGAAGCCAATTAAATAGCATGTACAACCGTTCATGCACAACGTACCACTGAAATTTGGACGGTAGCACACTGCAGTAGGTGCTTTTGTGGCAACGTGTGGAGCATGCTAAAAAGTACATACTACCAGACTTAGAAATACTACTCCCCGTACACCGGGTATACCCAAATGGTTGGGAGTTGGGTGACCTTTCACGAGATCAGTGGTTTGACGCTCGGCAGTCACCGTGTGGGAATGTCCTGAGTTAACTTGGCCTTTGGGCCAAGGGCTGCCTGGGCTTCATGGTGGGCACCGAATATGACTGCCCCCAATGGTCCTGGTGCTGGGCTACCGTGACATACCTCCCACATGATGGCTGTGGTGTGGGCCGCCGCTGAGGGCGAGCGGTGATCGCCTAGAAATACTACTCCCTCTATCTCAATTACAATTCTACCAATTATTTACACGTTATTTAAAAAACATGTTAGATTATTATTAATGGGTGTTGCTATATCACGTAATTTATTTTACTAGATTACACTCTAATACATATATACACGTATAATATTAATATTAACTTTTAAAATTAAAACAAAATTAAACTCCATTTCACTTGCCCTAGTTGCGCCAACGCCACCGTCGCCGCCGGAAACATCCAGCCCTTCCAGCCATCCGTTGTAGCCCAGCCATCTTCGTCCCCAACTATCCGCCGTAGCTCGTCGTCCCCTAGCTCAGCCCCACCTTCGTCCCCAGCCATTTGCCGCCCCCTTCCTTAACCACCCGCCATCCCCGTCCCCAACCCCACCTTCATACCTCCCAGTCCAGCCGTTCTCTCGAGCGGTGGTTCTTGGCGTGACTCTCGAGCGACTGGCGTGAGCGAGCCGGGGCAGGGCGACGAGAGTCGGGCTGGGGCAAGGCGACGAGAACTGGGTCGGAGAAGGGCAACAAGAGCGGGCCGGTGGGCTACGAAGGTAGAGTTGGAGAAGGAGAGCCGGGCAGAGAAGAAGAGCCGGCCGGAGTCCGGGAAAGGAGAGCTGGAAAATGAAAACCGGAGAAGGAGAGCCACCTCCATCGCCGACTGACACCCTCCACCACCAGCAAAGTCACCGCCGTCCTCCACCACCGGCAAACACCTCCAATGGCGGTGGTATGAAAATTAGTGTTTAAATATAAATTTTAACCTATTTTAATTCTTTAAATTAAATTTAGAAAAAAATAATTTTATAACCCTACCTACTTGACATAAGTGCCAATATAACCTTTCAATATTCGAAAGTGCCAATACAACCCTATCTAGTTAGTGAAAGTACCAATATAACCCCCTCTGACAACTTTTCACCAAAAATTTATAAAATTACATGTTTGCCCTTCTGGAAAAAAATTAAAATACAAAAAATAGGAAATGACGTTATTACCCTTAGACTAATCAATACTCCACCGTCGGAGGGCCTCCGGAATTAGGTAGGGTTATATCATCACATTATGAAATCGGTAGGGTTAAATCAGCACATTACTAAAATTTATAGGGTTATATCAGGACATTAGTAAAAAATGTAGGGTCATATCAGCACATACTATAGAATATAAGAGTTTTAATGATATTTTGTTGTGTTTAGTCCGGATTGATGATTGGATGACCTTTGGTGTTGTGTGTGATTGCTATTTTGCTGTGTTCTTCGACCTTGGGTTTTTAATGTTGATAAGTTTTGAAATGAAGCTATGATATGTGATAATGGTGTTTAATATTAATGACAGTGGCATGATGTCAAATTTTATGCTGTATAAGATATTGTTATGATGTTATAATAGTGTATATGATGACGTGGTTGCCCGTTATGGTCTGTCGAGTACCACACACTTAATATTTATAATATGTGCTGATATAATCCTACCTGTTCCGGCGGCGGTCTGACAGTGGTCCGGCGAACTATGAGAGTAAAATTGTCCACCTAATTTAGAGTTAGCCCAAGGGTATTTGGTCAATTTGCATAGAGTCAATGTTGGAAATTGAGGTCAATGCCGGAAATGGTGTCTGAGGGATATATTGCCACTTTCATTAACTAGTTAGGGTTATATTTCCACTAAAAATTATCACATGGTTATATTGGCACTTACTCAAGTATATATGATTATATTAGCACTTATTCCTTAAATTTAAAATACACATAGTATATAGTATATTCAATAGTGTAAATACAAGGCGTAATAAAGTAAAACACACGGCGTGATATAGCAATTCACTTAATATATTTACCTACGTACAATAATGACAAATAAAAAATTGATATTTAGAAACTACCTGTTACGACAAATTGAACCAATATCATATACATAATATTGTTGTTTATACATCTATCCAAATATCTAGTTAAACTCTGATAGAAAATAATGTTAAAAAGCAAGAGTGCAATTTTAAATGGGACAGAGGGCGGGGGTAAATGAGTATTTACACAAAAAATTCAAAAAAATTAATAAATGAGTAAAATAAAATTGAATGAATGAATGTTAAACAGATTGAATCTGTGACATGAACTTAGATTTTATCTTATTTTAAAAAAAAAAGTTAATTAAATATAAACTTTTAATAGGATAAACGTGTAATGTTTTTTCCTCATAAAGAGTTAGTGTCAAGATACACTAAATAACAACTTGTTTGACTCCTGTTACTTTACTTGTTATGGTCTTTTGCAAGTCTTCTTGAGGGGGCTTAAAACATTGCACAATCTGATTGCCAAGAAACTTCACAATCTTTAACATATATATTGCTCATGATCACGAGCAAAAAATACATCTGAAATTCTCTGAATTTCCCTGAAATTCCCTGAATTTTCCAAGAATTTGTTTTCCTGAAATTCCTGTCATTTCTTGGCCTATGCTTTCCTGTGCCCTGTGAGCTATGGAGGCCAAGGCAGCTGACAGATATGTAAGGTCAGTGTGTGTGCTTACTTAAGTCCCGTTCTCTCCAGTTTACCTGCACTTCAGTTCGGTAAAATTTTGAATTTGATAATATATGTAGCTCGATCGCTTATTCTTAGTTCAGTTCAATTCAGTAGGAAATCAACTTAAAAATCTTATATATCCTTTTCTTTGCATGTCTTAATGTTAACTGTTTTTTTTTATAGAAAAATAAAAATCCCAGGTGGAAAGTTGGGAGTCTTTTGTAGAAGAATGAGATTTCAACCGCTGAGCCAACATTCTATTCATGTCTCATTATCAGTGATATAAGAATAAAAATCCTTTCTTTGTTTTCTTCTATCTTGATTTCTGTGTATAAAAATCCTTTCTTGGTTTACTTCTATCTTGTTTTTTTTTGGTATAAAAATCCTTTCTTGGTTTACTTCTATCTTGTTTTTGAGCATAAAAAACCTAACTTGGGAGCTGGGATGAAATGGGAGTACATCTACTGTTCTTTGAAGTTATGATCATCATCAGAAAACCAACTTATTTTGGACTGTTGTTAACTGTCTTCAATGGAGGGCTGTTTGGTTTTTTTTTTTTTACTGTCAGTAAGTTTGATAAGAGTAAGCAATACACTGAGAAATCTCACAGAAATGTTGAAATGTATGCTTTAGTTTATGGCATTATGTTGAAATAAAAAACCCTAGAAAGATTGCAAGATTGGAATCCTAAAAAACCCAAGAAAACCCCTGGAAAGATTGAAATCTCACTGAAATGATTCTCTGCAACTGCACTCGATAGTCGATACCAATTGGTTTTGAGATGGAGACCCGTAGTACCTTAGGGTTTCACAAAAGTTTAGGTTTTGATATGTTGAATTTCTATTTGTTGGTGCTCAGGTTTGAGGACCGGAGACCAGTGAGACCAGAATCGCGGTTTTCCGCGACAAATGGACCGATTTCTCCCACTGAGAAAGCTAGTTTGAGTAGCATTCTCAGGAGGGGATTTGAAAAGGGTTCTGAAAGGATGAAAACCTTAAAAAAGTCACTTAATTACTGTCCTACAGCAAGTAGGAGGAAGAAAGTTCTTGATCCTCAGGACTCATTTCTTCAGCTGTGGAACAAGATTTTCGTGGTTTCTTGCATTCTTTCAGTGTCATTGGATCCCTTGTTCTTCTACATCCCTGTAATTGACAACCACAGGAAATGCATCGGTTTGGACAACTCGTTGAAGATCATAGCTTGTGCTCTTCGCACTCTAACTGACTTATTCTACATGTTTCACATATTCCTGCAATTTCGCACTGGATACATCGCGCCATCCTCCCGAGTATTTGGCAGGGGGGAGCTCATCGAGGATTGTTGGGCTATAGCGAAGAGATACTTGTGCTCTTACTTCATTGTTGACATTTTAGCTGTTCTTCCATTTCCTCAGGTTAGTCCATTCTGATCTCTTGAATCTGATTCGCCATTTCGACAGTACTAAAGTTTGAATCTGATGTTTTTTTAGGTTGTGGTCATAATGATAGCCCCTAAACTGCATGCTCCAACTTCATGGATCACGAAAAAACTGCTGGAAATCGCCATTTTCACACAGTTGGTTCCAAGAGTTTTTCGGATATATCCTATGTACAAGGAAGTAACGAGAAATTCTGGGATGTTTACAGAAACTCCGTGGGCTGCTGCTGCTTTCAATCTGTTTCTATACATGCTAGCAAGTCATGTAAGTTTGCAATACCAAGAATCGAGTTGAATTGAACTTAATGCATTCTGCATTGCATGTTAGAGCCTTGAGAAGCCGATAACTTGACCATAAAATGCCTGGAAAACGTGATGAAACTATGTATCTGTTCATGTATTAGGTACTTAAAGCATCTGTAGGTAGAAAACACCAAGAATTGAGTTGAATTGAACTTCATGCATTCTAAATTGCATGCTAGAGCCTTGAAAAGGCGATAATTTGACCATAAAATGCTTGGAAAACTCGATGAAAATATGTATCTGTTCATACATTAGGTTCTTGGAGCATGCTGGTATCTGTTCACGATAGAGCGGGTTGATTCGTGTTGGCATAGAGCCTGTAAGAGTCACGATTGCGAACATCACGCTTTGTACTGTGGGGTAACGCGTACAAAGGACTATTCGTTTCTTAATGCTGCCTGCCCTCTCCTTGAACCCGATAAGATTAAACTGCCAACGGATTTTAACTTTGGCATATTCCTCGAGGCTCTTCAGTCTGAGGTGGTTGTAAAGCGGAAGTTTTGGGAGAAGTTCTTCTACTGCTTCTGGTGGGGATTGCGAAATCTAAGGTATGTCTGTCCTTAGAGTTTGATGATAATAAGAATTGAACGGAAATGAGCTGAAATGCAGTTAAGTCAAAAAGAATTCGACAGCTAAAAGAAAAGGCATTGTGGATTCATTTTTGCTCATACAAATCCATATTCTATCGATTTTCTTGAGCATAAACTATCTTTGTTTCTACTATGAATGCACTTCTAGTCAGTTATTCGCCATTTCATTTCATTTCCTTTTAATATTTTTTGCAGTTCTCTCGGACAAAACCTCAGGACGAGTATGTTTATTGGAGAGAATGTCTTTGCAATCGCCATTTCAATCATTGGCTTGGTCTTGTTTGCATTGCTCATCGGAAACATGCAGGTAAAATCACAATTTCTGATCCAATATTCACTTCCTCAACTTTGTACTATTGAGACATTTTCTTGTTCATATGATAACTTCTGCTTTTCTGAATTATGAACTGAAATGCTTGAAATGCTGCAGAAATATTTGCAGTCTATGCATGTTAGAGTAGAGGAAATGCGGGGAAGAAGGCGCGATGCTGAGCAATGGATGTCCCATCGCATGCTCCCCGAGGGTCTGAAGAAGCGGATCAGGAGGTACGAGCAGTACAAATGGCAGGAAACAAGAGGTGTTCAGGAAGATGCATTGATCAAGAATCTTCCTAAAGATTTGAGGCGGGATATCAACCGCCATCACTGTTGGGCTTTACTGACAAGAGTATGATTCATTTCCGCAACTTTCTTTGTCCGTGTTTAGAACTTTGATATCTTTTCTGAAATGGTACCTTAAATTGGATGCATCATGGCTTACATGTGCCAATGTTCGAGAAAATGGATGATTTCTTTTGGCAGCTTTCTTTGTCTGTGTTTAGTGTTTTGATATGTTTCTCTCAAATGGTACCTTAAAATGGATGCATCATGGCTTACAGGTGCCAATGTTCGAGGAAATGGATGATTCATTTTGGCAACTTTCTTTGTCTGTGTTTAGAATTTTGATATATTTTCTATCAAATGGTACCTTGAAATGGATGCATCATGGCTTACAGGTGCCAATGTTCGAGAAAATGGATGACCGGCTGCTGGATGCGCTGTGTGCCCGCCTTAAACCAGCTTTGTACACTGAGAACAGCTGCATATACCGCGAGGGGGATCCAGTTGATGAAATGCTGTTTCTCATGAGAGGCAATCTGTTAACCACGACGACGAATGGTGGAAGAACTGGTTTCTTCAACTCTGTGAATCTCGAGGCAGGCGATTTTTGTGGAGAGGAGCTTCTTACATGGGCTCTGGATCCCAACTCCAGCTCCAGCCTTCCTACTTCAACAAGAACAGTCTTAGCAGTGAGAGATATGGAAGGTTTTGCTCTAAAAGCCGATGATCTGAGGTTTGTCGCCTCCCAGTTTAGGCGTCTTCACAGCAAAAAGCTACGACACACCTTCAGGTCAGTCATCCCAGATCAAACTCCACACTTTGACTTTCACGTTTCAGCAGTTGGCTCAAAAAACGTCTGATCCTTAATACTTTAACTTAGGACGGTTTAAACTAGTGAAAAGTTTATAGTTTGAATGTATCCGTTATAACGAATCAAACAAGAAAGTAATGCAAGTGTTGAAATGATAAAAAAGATATGAATATGATCAAAAAGAGAGAGTAGTGCATAGCTATAGAGAAGTGTGATCAATAGTCTCAAGTTGTTTGCTTATTACTAGTGTGGATTCTGACCTCTATGCTTAAGAATGTAGCCATTTTGGTTCATTATACTCTCCCGTTCTCCTAAAACTGACATGTTACCCAAAAAGATAAGAGAGTAGTGCAATAACTTGAAATGAGTGTGTTGACATACTAAATCAAATACTCCCTCCGTCCCAGATCAAACTTCACACTCTACCTTATGAAAAGTTGATATTTTGAATGTATCTTTATGTATTGTTCATCTCAGGTTCTACTCTCAACAATGGAGGACATGGGCAGCTTGCTTCATCCAAGCAGCATGGCGGCGCCATTGCAGGAAAAGGCTCGAGAAGTCGTTGTGGGAGGAAGAAGACAGATTGCAGAGTTCCATAGCTGAAGGAGGAAACCTAACCAGCTTTGCTGCTACCATTTATGCATCAAAGTTTGCAGCAAATGCACTTCGCGCATTGCGCCGAAACCACCCTCTTGGTTCTAAAGTGTCTCCCTATAAGCCTCCTTTACTGCCTCAGAAGCCTGCAGAACCTGATTTTTGCACAGAGGATGTGATCATGTAGATATGGAAAATGACCACATCTGTGTGAAGAATCAAGAAAATAACCCTTTAAAAGACCTTCTAAGCTCTAGGGATGTTTAATGGTTACTAAATAGTATAGAGTTTGTATTGTCATTTGACTGATTTATTAGGAAGTGAGTGTAATATAATACCAATAGGCAGTGAGTTGCATAGTTATAGAAGTAGTTTGCTAATGGTTAGGGTGGATTTTGTCCTCTATACATGTTTAAGAATGTGAGTAGTTATTTTGGTTCATTTTACTTCTTCCGTTCTCCTAAAACTGACATCTTATTATTAAAAGCAATCGGTTCAAATAAGGTGAAATGTGTTAAGAGAATTGAACCAAGTCTTTAAAATTTTTAATGATAAATATAATCCACCATTGTTTGAAAGACCAACTATTTAAAACTGCTAATAACTTGGATGTCGATTCAGGTAGTCGAGTCAATGTCATATTATATTACTTTTACATTCTATACATCTATGTAAACCACATACTAGTGCAGTTGACCCCATTCTATTAAATTATACTAAATTCCAATTATTCTATTATAAATTGACTCCTCTTCTATGGGTATATCTAACTCCAAAAATTGATTTTCTAATCCCTAATTCTAACTCTCTACTGCGGGTAGGGTTGTGCAGTAAAACTGTAAAACGGATTGAGGGTCTGGTGAAAAAGTTATTTGGTCAGTTTCAGTAGAGCAAATTTACTTGGAAATTTTGATTTTCATCTCAAAAATGTTGGCCACTCGATTGTTATGACCTGGAAATTTCCCAATGCTGAGTCCTTCCTGTTTTTGGCTGGTTGATTTGGTTGCAATGGATGTGGAGGGTGACATCATCAGGTAAAAATGGTTTCTTTTCTTCCTGAAGCATGGAACATCTCTTCTTTTTTGTTTTTGATTTGATGAACAACCTGTAATCCTGTTCAGTAAATTGAACCTTGAAGTATTTCAGAATCTGGGTAAATTGAACCTTGTTTGGAAAAAGTGATGTAATAACTATAATCATATTGCTCATCTTAGGTTCTACCCTCAACAATGGAGAACACGAGCAGCTTGCTTCATACAAGCTGCCTGGCGCCGCCATTGTGAGAAGAAACTCGAGAAGTCGGAAGAAGATAGATTATAGGGTGCTTTTAGCCGAGAATGCTCTACGAGCATTACTGCCTTAGAAGGCAGCAGAACTTATTTTCAACGCAGAGGATGGGATCATGTGCATAAGGTGGAGGGGGACTACATTTTATGGTAAAGAAGCCTCTACCTTTCTGACTGAGTTGCAAGATTTCCTGTATTTTTTTCGGTTGGAATTGTTATTTTTACCCTGTAATAAGAGAACAACTTAGTGGAAAACAAACATCTCAAATATGAACTGAATTAATTTTGCAGTACTGGTTGATATATGCATGTGTGGCTGTGTTCAAGTTATCTCATAAAAGTCATAAGTTTTGACAAAACAGTTACTAGAAGTTTTGGCCCTTGACCTGTCTTTTCCAGAAAAAGTCTCAGCCTTGTATTACTAGTACTACTAAGAGACTTGTTCCATCTGCAAGGGAAGTTCATTTGGTGGAAATGATGTTCACAATACAAAAGAAAGCATCTTGCTAAGTATTAATTTTGATTCTTTTCCCATTACAAGTCTACAAAAAGTCTTTTGTGCTCCTTGTATGGCACCAGATCAACCGCTTTGTGTCACCTCTCAAAAATGTGGGTCATTCGATTGCGACTACTGGGAGACTTCTCAACACCGAGTAGAAAAAACAGGAAAAAAAGGATTATATTTCCCTTCCTATTTTAGGCTGGTTGATTTGGTTGTCGATGCACTGATTTTATATGGATCTGGAGAGTGGCATCCTCAGGTCAGTACATTGTTTTTTGGAGCAGGAAGATCCGTATATAGTTTGAACTCTTATTTGTTATTTCTTGGTTGTTGTAAATGTGTTTGCGTGTGTGTGCTAGTTGGTTTTCCGACAGTACATTGTTTCTGGGAGCATGAAAGTCAGTAGATAGTCTGAACTCTTATTTGTCATTTCTAGGTTGTAGTAAATGCATGCGAAGTGGTGTCAGAGTTAGCCTGATATGGGATTCCATAGTTCATTTAAATAGGTTATTGGTGCATGAGAAATCAGTTATCCTGCTTTGATGAACAGATCGAGGGGTTTTCTTCATCAGCCCTCAACTCAAACTGATCAGCCAGGAAATAAATCAGGTGGCAGTACGAAGAAAGTTCTTGATCCTAAGAACCCAGTTCTTTGGAAATGGAAAAAAATTATAGCAGGAATTTCTGTAATTTCTCTCCTCCTCGTAGACCCCATGTTCTTGTACATCTTTGCATATGATAACAAGAAGAAGTGCGTTGATATGGATTACAATCTGGCCACCATCCTTTGCGCTTTTCGATCAGTATTAGACATATTCTACTTTTATGATTTAATCTTGCAATTTAAAAGCCACTCGAATTTCCACCGCTTCCTTGCCATCTGGGCTGCTCTTCCCCTCCCCCAGGTAATTGTCCATCACATCATGAAATACTTACCATATGATATGACTCCATGTGCTAATATTGTCCTATACATGTTGCAAATTCCTTCAGGCGGCATTCCTATTTACACGCTCCAAAGGGATCGTGTCACCTTCTTTCTTTATTGGTCCATTGGGGTTTATTTTCTCCCTGTATTACGTAAAATTTTATAAGCTCAGTTTGTATTACATAGAATTAACGAGACATTCCAGGTTGCTCCCAAAAAATCCAGGGCATGGGGCTGCAGTCAATCTACTTCTCTGTATGATAGCAAGTAATGTACGTTCCTCCAAAACATTTAATGTTCATGAATATGTGATTTATTTTTTATGTTTTAACTGCATTTTCAAATATAGATAAGTTCAAAGATACATGTGCTGATGCTTTACGTCCTAATAGATAGTGAATGCAAATGTATATGTTAGGCACTCGGAGCATTCTGGTACTTCTGTTCAATAAGGGATGTGGCTAGTTGCTGGCTTAAATCCTGTGTTGACCATACTTGTGATGATTGGGCTTTGTACTGTGGAGTTAAGCGTAAAGGAGACTATTCATTTCTGGATTCATGTTGCCCCCTCCTTGAACCCAATGAGATAAAGCAGCCATCGGATTTCAACTTTGGCATGTACCTTGAGGCTCTTCAGTCTGGGCTGTTGGAAAAGCAAAATGTTAATCAGAAGATATTTTACGGCTTCTGGTGGGGGTTGCGAAATTTAAGGTTCGACCTCTTAGTTTGATTGATGATCATGCTGTCTGTTCTTCTGTGCCTGTGGTGCTAGGGTGCTTTTGCTTTAGTTTGAACTAAGATACACTTCATCCGTCTTGCATCTTGAGGATATCGTGCAATTATGAGATCTTTACATTTTTGTTGAAATTTCAAATTTGTTTGAGCATGGACTATCTTTGTTTTGCTGACACGGATCTGGATCCTAACTCTACCGTGCATACACTTGTAGTCGGTGACTCACTAACATACTTCTTCGACTGTGAGATTACGGTGATTTCCCTGTCATTTCTTTTTTCAGTTCCCTTGGACAAAACATCAGGACGAGCAATTCTCTCAGTCAGACCACCTTTGCCACTGGCATTTTATTCACCGGCTTGTTTCTGTTTGCCGTGGTTATTCACAGTATTCAGGCAAGAGCTTGGAGATGTTTTAGATCCATGCTGCATTCATATTTTTCATGTTAATACTTCCTCCTATTCTCAGCTATAATGGCATCTCCACTACGTCTTAGTTGTTAACATATCAACTTTTGATTCCGGTGTTGGGAACCAACCTGCTCAAATCCTGTTGTTACAGAATTATGTGACATCTCTCCTTGCAAATGACGAGAAAAGGCAAGCGCTTAGGCAAGAAAGGAAAAAAATTGAGCAATGGATGTCCTCTCGCATGCTGCCTGAGAATCTCAGGCAGCGGATTAGAGAGTATGAACAGCACAAAGTGCAAGAAACCAGATGCGCTGTGGGGGATGCCCTGATCAAGTATCTTCCTAAGGATTTGAGGAGGGATGTAACCCATCACCTCTGTGGGCATATACTCATCACAGTAAGTTCATCTTTACCCCCCTGTTATTAGCATTTTCTTCGTTCGTCTCACGTCTCCACTAAAAATGGATCTATGATTTGCGTAGGTGCTAATGTTTGCGAAAATGGATGATTGGTTGATGGATGCTTTATGCGATCATCTTGAACCAGTACTTTTCACGGAGAACGAGTACATATGTCGGGAGGGTGATCAAGTTGATAAAATGCTCTTTCTCACTCGGGGCCATGTACTGAGCATAAGCACCAATGGTGGAAGAAGAACTTGCCTCTCTGTTGATCTCAGGCTGGGTGATTATTGTGGAAAGGAGCTAATACCGTGGGCTTTGGATCCCAGTTCTGGCTTTCCAGCTTCAACCATAACAGTCCGATCAGTGAAAGATGTGGAAGGTTTTTCTTTGAAGGCTGATGACTTGAGGTTTCTGGCTTCCCAGTTTCGGAATCTCAACATCGAGAAGGTCCAGCACATCTTTCGGTGAGCTGTACTAATAACTGTTACCAATGGTTCGATTCAGTAGCTGAAGTGCTTGATGATTTTGTTTTTGTTTCCTCAAAATGGTTTTGGAGGACTGAATAAATGCAATGGCTATGGAATTTTAATCGCTTTTCAGCTTATAGGATTGGCTATATAGACTATATCTCGCCACTGTGTCTTTCTAGTTTCATTCTGAGTACTTTTAGATCTTCTCTTTCCACGCTTCATTTGTTCTTGTCGTTCTAATTTTCTACATGTCTCACTGGGCATCTAGGGATCTCATACGCAGATCTCCAGCCCGGGCTGTGCTAATTTATGTTCATTTTCCTCATTTTTGAGTCTGACTATATACATATATCTCAGGTTCCACTCCCAGCCATGGAGGACATGGGCAGCTCTCTCTATACAAGTAGCTTGGCGCCATAATCGCTGGAAAAAACTTGAGAAGTCCTTGCGGGAGAATGAAGATAGACAACGGGTTGTCCAGGGCGAAGTTGGAACCTCAACCAATCCTACTGCCACCACTTCTGCATCCAACTTTGCTGCAGGTGCCCCACGTGCATTTCGTCATAAGAAGCCACCAGAACCTGATTTCTGCGCTGAGACTTCAAGGCAGTAGGTATGGAGTTAAGAAGCCTTTGCTAGTGCTTAGTGGCGGCCCCTAGTTTTTCGTTGTGTTTAGAGAAATTCCTAGTAATTAATAGCTGTAGACCGAACAAGATGGTGAGATATGATCCACACATATAGTGGGAAATCACTTACTGATTGTTGTATGTGATAAGTCACGTCACCGGAGATCTTATAGGAGAATCCTGTTTTCAGGAAAGGTGGTGACGTGGGATGATTTCTAATTCAACATGTAGAATCAATGCTTATCTAATCACTCATTTGTGTAGATATTCAGAAGCATAATAGCCTGCGTTCAGATTTCTTGTACTGAATAAATAATGTTTTACATGATCAAAACAAAGTGAACATCTTAGTGGAAAACAAAGATCTGAAGTAATCTAGGGGATGTTTAGCGGTTGCTACAAATTGCCGCTTCTATTTTGTAATTTGACCGATTCTTAGGAGGATGTTAGTTTTAGTGCTGAGTAAAGTTTAGTTTGCATACTAGTAACTAAGTACATCCACTAAACTTTAGTTTGGAGGGTACTTCTGGTTATTACACTTCATTCAAGGTGCTGAGGACAAAAAGAATGAATTCCAGAAACTATGTTCGCACTTGAAGATGAATGATTGCAGGTTTGTCGATGAAGAAAATACACAGGACCTTTTAAAGTTCTGGTTGATATGTACTTGTGTGGCTGTGTTCATTTTATCTCATGAAAGTCAGAAGCTTTAGAAACAAGTTGGAATTTTTGGCATTAAATGAAGTCCAACAGTTGACCTTCCTTTTCCAGCAAAAGTCTCAGCCTTGTATTACTGTTACTAAGAAACTTCTGAAACCTTTTCTCAAAAAGGAAACTTCTCAGTAGTGAACAGGAAAAATAAAGAGAATGAGCACTTTTTCGCTTCCTATTTAAGGCTGATTGATTTGTTTATTCTAAGCACTGAGTTACAATCGACCTTGAAGGAGACATGAACAGGTCAGTTGCTTCTTTTCTTCTCTTCCTTTTGTAAGGTCACTGTATATTTTGATGGAGCATGAAAATGTCTTGAGAATCAAGCTTCATGTATTTATGCTTCAAGATTTTGCTACTGCATTCACCAGAAGAAGTTGCAGGCTTGAGTTTTTTATATGTGCACATTTTTTCCGGCCCTCGATCAGGTCCCCGGACAGGAGCATGGAGAGATGTTTCGATTTGGAGCAGCAATGTTATCCAACTAGGAGAGGTTCTGCGATGAGAAGATCAAAGGAAGGAAAACTAAACAGCGAGAAGAGGAAGAAGATGAAAGTTCTTGATCCTCGGGGTCCATTCCTTCAGATATGGAATAGGTTTTTCGCGCTTTCTTGCATAGCTGTACTGTCCTTGGATCCCTTGTTCTTTTACATTCCTGCAGCTGATAGCAGCAGGAAGTGTCTCGGTTTGGACAACAAGTTGAAGATTGTTGTCTGCGTTCTTCGCTCATTAGCTGACTTATGCTACATGTTTCACATGCTACTGCAATTTGGCACTGGATATAGTGCTCTATCTTCCCAAGAAGAGGGTACACTGACTGAAGATTTGTCGGCTATAGCAAAACGATACGTGTTTTCTTACTTCATTGTTGACATCTTCTCAGCTCTTCCCCTTCCTCAGGTACTTACTTCTTCAGTCAGACTATGATCATTCGTTTTGTTTCGCCGCCAAATTATAATTCCAATGCCCATGTATGGTATGATTTATCTTCTGACAAATTGTGATATATCCAGGTGGTAATCTTGATTATAGCTCCAAGAGTGCATGCGCTGGTCACGAGGAGGCTGTTGATGATTGCCATATTCGCACAGTATTTACCAAGACTGTTCCTGATCTGTTCATTGTACAAGCAAAAAACACGAGATTCTAGGATATTCCCCGACACTCCATGGGCTGGTGCCGCATTCAATCTGTTTCTCTACATGCTAGCAAGTAATGTATGTTTCTCTGGGATATTTCTTGCCCATGAATGGTTCATTTACGGATAATACTCTCAATCCTGATTGTGAATGCGAATTTTTGTGTCAGATTATTGGAGCATTTTGGTACTTGTTCACGATAGAGCGCGTGGATACATGCTGGCATAAATTATGCGCTGTTCATGATTGCGATTACGAGAGTTTGTATTGTGGAGCACCTCAGAAAGGAATCAGTTCGTTTCTGAATTCTTCTTGCCTTTTTCTCGAGCCTAATGAGATGATAACACAGCCTGCATATTTCAATTTTGGCATATTTCTCGAGGCTCTCCAGGCTGATGTGGTGGAAAAGAAATTTATTTGGGGCTTTTGCCAGAAGTACTTTTACTGCTTCTGGTGGGGATTACGCAATTTAAGGTACTACATCTGTCCCAGTTAAAGCTGCACACATTCTTTCTTTCTGAGGGGCTTGTGCTCGGTTTCATTTCTGTGCGATTTTTACTTTTCGCAGTTCCATGGGACAAAACCTCAGCACAAGCAATTTTGTTTGGGAGAATCTCTTCGCCATCTTCATTTCAGTCTCGGGCTTGATTCTGTTTGCATTGCTTATTGGCAACATGCAGGTATTTCATTTCCTCAGTCTATTTAAAAGTACAGTTTTCTTAAGAGTGTGTACTCAGCATGTTTGAACTATCTGTTTCAGAAATATTTGCAGTCAATCAGTGCAAGACTAGGTGAAATGAAAGCCAAAAGGCGCAACAGAAAGAAATTAGATCGGTGGATGTCTCGACGTAAGCTGTCTGAAAGTCTCAGGCACCGGATTCGGTTGCATGAAGAGCTTAATTGGCAGGGAGCCAGAGACATTCAGGAAGATGATGACCTAATGAAGAATCTTCCCATAGAGTTGAAAAGGGATGTAAATCGTCATCACTGCTGGGAGCTTCTGCATAGAGTACGTTACAACTGAACTGAATTGCAGTTAAGTTGAAAAGAAACCTACGGTTTTATCTCTGAAATGGTCCCTTAAAAATGGATTTGTCATATTCCTTATAGGTGCCAATGTTTGAGAATATGGATGATAGGTTGATGGATAATTTGTGTGGCCGTCTTTCACCAGCTCCGTACACTGAGGGCAGCTATATATATCGCGAGGGTGATTCCATTGATGAAATGCTCTTTCTCGTTAGTGGAAACCTATGGTCCTTTAGCACCAATGGCGATTCTAGTCATCTGAAGGCGGGCGATTTTTGTGGAGAAGAGCTTCTTACATGGGCTCTGGATCCCAACCCTAATTCCATCCTTCCTATTTCAACCACAACAGTCCGAGCAGCCAAAGATGTGGAAGCTTTTGCTTTGAAGGCTGAGGATTTGAGGCTCTTTGTCTCACATTGGCGTTTGCACAGCAAGCAGGTGCAGCACATCATCAGGTGAGCTCAGCATGTGGCCCTATATTATTCGAATGAATTGATTTGAACTGAACTGAACTGAAGTCAATACAATTTATTGTAGGTACTACTCTAAACGGGGGAGGACATGGGCAGCTCTCTCCATACAAGGAGCTTGGCGCCGCTACATCAGGAGGAAACACGAGAGGCCATTGCAGGAAAAGGCTCAAGAAGTCGTTGTGGGAGGAAGAAGACAGATTGCAGAGTTCCATAGCTGAAGGAGGAAACCTAACCAGCTTTGCTGCTACCATTTATGCATCAAAGTTTGCAGCAAATGCACTTCGCGCATTGCGCCGAAACCACCCTCTTGGTTCTAAAGTGTCTCCCTATAAGCCTCCTTTACTGCCTCAGAAGCCTGCAGAACCTGATTTTTGCACAGAGGATGTGATCATGTAGATATGGAAAATGACCACATTTGTGTGAAGAATCAAGAAAATAACCCTCTAAAAGACCTTCTAAGCTCTAGGGATGTTTAATGGTTACTAAATAGTATAGAGTTTGTATTGTCATTTGACTGATTTATTAGGAGAGTGTTTGTAATATAATGCCAATAGGCAGTGAGTAGCATAGTTATAGAAGTAGTTTGCTAATGGTTAGGGTGGATTTTGTCCTCTATATATGTTTAAGAATGTGAGTAGTTATTCTGGTTCATTTTACTTCTTCAGTTCTCCTAAAATTGACATCTTATTATTAAAAATGATCGGTTCAAATAAGGTGAAATGTGTTACTCCCCCCGTCCCAAATTAAATTGTACACTTTTCATTTTTGGCTGTCCCCAAATAAATTTCAATGGTCAGAACTTTCCCAATTCAACCAAGTTGACCAGTGGTGAAATGACTAAAATGCCCCTGGAACTTATGAATATTACAAGCATTTGGCTGATTAATTGTGGCATTAGCAACGCTTGGGAAGCGTGTTGCTTTATGGAGCAGTGTGCTGACCCATTTTCAAATGGGTCAGACTTATCACATGCGTTGCCTTTTGCTCTTCCCCATACGCATTATTGCTCTCCTAACGCTCCCTTTCTCTCTTCAAAGTTACTTCTCAACGCTCCATTCACATCTCCATTCATAACTCATTTCTCTCTTCTCCTTTACGAAATCACAGCGATGCTCTGTCCTCCCTCAATGCTTGAAAACCCTAGCCCTTCCATATCCGATCTGTGTTGAAGGGTTTGTGTTTCTGTTGATCCTCATGTGTGAATCGATCCTCGTTTTTTGTTTCAAATCACAGATTTATGTTTTCCAATCTAGGGTTTTCTGTAATCGAGGTTGTCCGCTTTCAAAATGAACTTGAGTTCTAAAATCACAGCTTTATGTTTTCCAATCGTGCGGGTCTGTGTTTGGGTTCTTTTTTGGTTGGGTTTTGTACTGATTTGGATGCTTCTTAAGTTGTGGTTTCTGCTTTCTTAGTTGTTGTGTGTTGAAACCCTTTGAATGTGTACGGGTCTTCAGTTTTCAAGTATAAAATCGGGTGCATGTGAAGTTTTTGTATGGTTTCGTGTCTTTTGAGTTAAGAAACCTAGATTTATTGTGCTCGTCGTTGGATTTTTTCACGCCGTTTGGCAGTTTCGACACATGTATGCCCCAGTTTGTGGTGTTGTTCCCGTTCCGAGTTAATTTCAACCTGGATTCATCGCAATTTGTGCTCTTTGTCAACAAAAGCAGTGTTCAAGTTTGATTATTGGTGTTGCTACTTGTACTTCGTATCCAGATCTGTCACTGCAGTGCCCCTGTTCTAACTATTCTTGCACTTTGGCCTGTTAATGTTATCGATTTGACTCTGTTGGGGCGCATTATGTTTTCACTCCCTGCTATCTAACTAGATGTGACATTGGAAGTGCTTGCATGTGTAGCATATGTGTTATTGCGAAAAATTTCAGTGTTATGTTGTGATTTAGCTCAAAAATGCTGTTTGTTTGCTTATGAATTGTCATTGACATGTTAAGAATTACTCGTACTGTGTTGTTTCAGGCCTGGGCTAGTTTGATTTTCCAACCCTAGTCCCATCCCTGCTCATAGAGAACGACTGTTTTTGCATGCCATTCTTTGTTTCTGTAACCCATTCCCCACTCATTGTGTCTTCCCTTACCTGATGGATCACGGTGACAGGGTCATTGCTGGGCAGGGTGAGTATCCCCCTTGCCAGTCCTTGAGTGACTCCAATCAGTTTCAGGTCAGTATTGATCCAACTTTATTTACTGGCCTTGATGACATTGAGTCACAACCTAAGGGCATTACACTCACCCCACCCCAGTGTCCTGTCCTAGACATGGATTCATGTGAATCTGGGGATACCCCTGTGGCAACACATTTTAGTCCTGTACATGAAGCAATCCTGTATCACTCAGAGTCAGATCCTGATTCTGATACACTACACCTCCTTCATCCACATGAATCACACTCCCCTGATTCAGATGAAACCATGCCCCCTGATTCAGATGAAACCCTGCCCCCTGATTCAGATGAAACCCTGCCCCCTGATTCTGATGAAACCCTGCCCCCTGATTCTGATGTAACACAGCCCCCTGATTCCAATTGTACACAGCCCCCTGACACCGATGATTCTGATTCTGAATCCTGGTGTGATCCACATCCATCAGTGTTCTTTAAGGGTAACGATTCCCTAAGTATGGTGAGCCTGGTTTCTGGGAAACTGGAGCCTGTCTATATCCTGGGAACTGGACTGGATATGTTCGTCATGCAGATTCTGATGCTGGAAAATGAATTTACTGCTCACAGGTAGTAATTTACTCTTGCATTTCTGCACTTTCTTTAAGTGGTAATATTATAGACACTATACTAACATGTTACCTTCACATGCAGGTTTGCTTGGTAGTGCAACTGCTTGTTGTTGCTACTTGTCTGTGACTACTTGTTTGCTACTTGTATGTTATAGCCTGTTAGCAACTGTTTTATGCTGGGTGCTTGACTGTATGTGATGTTAATGATCAAATGTGCAACCACTCAGATTTTGACACAGATTCAGTTGAAACCCGGGTGGGTGTCACCCATTTTTCATCTGAATCCGTTACAGAACCTGAGTATGGCAGGGTATGTTTCATAACTGGGGCAATAATGGAGCAGTGAAAGTTACGCATGTGTATGTGTTTGTGGTTATCGTATGCAGCCATGCAGTAATGTTTCCAAAACTCATTGACCTTGGCTGGGCATATGTTAACTGCATTTTATATGATATATCACAGCTTCTTACATTGTTTGTGATAGCCTCTTTATGTGCTAGTTGAACCCTTGATTAATGATGTAGCTGTGATGAATGATTAAAACATGCAGCCATACCTATCAGCCTCGAAACTGATTTGATCTTGGCGGGGCATAATGTGATTAAACCCAGCTCTGAAATTATTTGCCCAACCCACCCTGTATTATTTGGTAGCCACCAATGATGATATTGTCTGTTCACACTTAGGCAGCAACCGTGTTTTTTTGCAAAACACATGGATGGCAGCCTTGTAGTGTCTTCTGCCACGAAATGGTTGTGTGTGTCTAGTCATCCATTACATTCTGGCCGATGTTTCTTTGCCTCAGTTCTGAAATTTAAATTTACACAAAACATTTTTTACAAATTGCATGCATACCAAATGGAGTTTAGCCCTCCCAGCTTTTACAAGGTTGCCATATAAACTTACCTTTACCAAAAATAACTGGTAAGTTTATCCTAGACCTGAATCTAGATGCACAACCCTACAAAAGTACATATCCAATGCACATCTAAACTATCTCCACACTGATCAGCAGGTCTTGAATGTACCTTGTTCTTCCAATAGTCACCATGTGTTCCAAGCATCCCCTAACCAGCCCTGTGTCAACTATTAAATTGTGGGGCAGCATCCCAAGGCTTCTAAGCCTATCTTTACCCATATGTGGCAGTTTAAAATCGTTCCCTCCTCTGCATTTCATGATTTCCACCATGACACATTGTAAACTCAGGAAAATCTTGTCAATAATTTTTGGATCATATCTCTGAAATGCATCATACACAGCCTGCAGTAACTCATCTAGGTTTTGACTAGGGTTTTGCTGCTGTAAACTTTGAATTGAGGAAAAAAAACCCCAAATCCAGAATGTTTAGGTCGGGCGATTTTGATGGCTGACACACTAACTTGTATATTGAAACCATCTGAGGTGGCTGCAGCTAGAAATTCAGGGTCATTTGCAAATATGTGACAGGGGGCATTATCTTGTTGTATGAAAATGTTTTTGGTTGCCCAAACTGGCCATTTCTGCTTGATTGCTGGTATCAGCTCATGAATCAACTTGTGTCTTATGATGTCTCTAGTTATGGATGATATGGGTTTCAGAATCATGGTTCCTCTAGGTATATTTATAGTGGTGTACTTGGCTGATACATAATCCACGTATGGAAACACACATATTTTCCCATCAAACATTACATTTCCCTCTAAGTCAAGTAAAGGTCTAGACACAGCACATAAAAATATGAGTTTTGGAATATAATGCTTGCTTTGTGTGATTCTGTATGGTTCAGGTTCGTTGGGACCCAAAATATACCTTGTCGTTGCCTCTGTCAGGTAGAACCGCTTTTCATCGATGTGTATCACATTTTCCATAGGCTTGAACTGCATGTCACACTCCAGTTTACTTAGGCACCATTCTAGCCTTGATTCTTTGCATGCCAAACTTAGCTGTGGATGAACTGCATTAGTGTGGCTCCTGATCTCCTTGCTTGCTATAGCTCTATGTATCGTGCTTTTTCCAACATGCAGCCGTGCTGCTGTGCTCCGACAGGTTCGCCGGTACCTAAGTGGCACTGCCATTAAGGCCTCCACATCGATTGGTTTCTTGGTTCTACCACAACGCCCATGCCGTTTTGAACGGCCATTCACAGCTTCTCCATTCTGAAGTTGCTGCTTCACGCGCTCCCATATGGTAGAGATGGTCCGAACTGAACAGGACCATCTCTCTGCTGCCTCCAGTCTTTGTTGCCGCTGAATCTGCCCATTTTTTGAGTTTTGTAGCAGAAAATGGGCTATGTCCTGCCTGTGCTCACCTGTCAGGTTTGCCCCAACCATCACAGCCGTGCTCAGTGATGAATTCAGAATGAGGATGGAGTTTTTTTTTCTGTATATGGCCAGTTCCTGAAGAATTGGCCAAAATTATTATGAGAGCTCTGGATTTTTTTTCTAGATTTGGTTGGTTTGGGAGCTGTAATAAATGCCCCATTTTATAGAGGTTTGGATGAAATATTCAGGCATGTAAACAGTGGACTAATTTGGCTCCAGAATTGAAAATTTTGGAGCCAAAAATTAGAAAACGGAGGGAATGGTTACTGTTCCCGTAGCTTTTTAACACCTGCCAAACAGTACATAAACTCTGCCATCAGAGTACGAATTTCAGCTTTTTCAACTGAAAAGCTGTCATTATTTCACTGTTCAATTTTACAGCCAAAATTCTCTTTCATACAATTTATTTTGGGACGGAGGGAGTAAGAGAATTGAACTAAGTCTTTAAAATTTTTAATGATAAATATAATCCACCATTGTTTGAAAGATCAACTATTTAAAACGGCTAATCACTTAGATGTCGATTCAGGTAGTCGAGTCAATGTCTTATTATATTACTTTTACATTCTATACATCTATATAAACCACATACTAGTGCAGTTTACCCCATTCTATTAAATTATATTACTCCGTCCCAGCCGAATGTGCACACTTTTTGGTCAACTTTCTCAGGTCATTTAGACCAACGATAACTTTAGTTGCGTATATTTACGGTGTGTTAAAATTTGATATTTAGAAAATACAGCATGCAGAGAATCAACAATATCTCACATGATGATATTGGTATCTATATACTAGTTGAAATTTATGGTCAAACGTGTCTTGAGAAAGTTGACCAAAAAGTGTGCAGATTCGGCTGGGACGGAGGGAGTACTAAATTCCAATTATTCTATTATAAATTGACTCCTCTTCTATGGGTATATCTAACTCCAAAAATTGATTTTCTAATCCCTAATTCTAACTCTCTATTGCGGGTCGGGTTGTGCAGTAAAACTGTAAAACGGATTGAGGGTCTGGTGAAAAAGTTATTTGGTCAGTTTCATCTCAAAAATGTTGGCCACTCGATTGTTATGACCTGGAAATTTCCCAATGCTGAGTCCTTCCTGTTTTTGGCTGGTTGATTTGGTTGCAATGGATGTGGAGGGTGACATCATCAGGTAAAAATGGTTTCTTTTCTTCCCGAAGCATGGA
The DNA here is from genome assembly GCA_037428765.1 of Rubia yunnanensis. Lineage (NCBI taxonomy): Eukaryota > Viridiplantae > Streptophyta > Magnoliopsida > Gentianales > Rubiaceae > Rubia > Rubia yunnanensis. The sequence goes on along the minus strand of CM075063.1, from coordinate 473,772 downwards.
AAATCTCTTCTTTTTTTGTTTTTGATTTGATGAACAACCTGTAATCCTGTTCAGTAAATTGAACCTTGAAGTATTTCAGAATCTGGTTAAATTGAACCTTGTTTGGAAAAAGTGATGTAATAACTATAATCATATTGCTCATCTTAGGTTCCACCCTCAACAATGGAGAACACGAGCAGCTTGCTTCATACAAGCTGCCTGGCACCGCCATTGTAAGAAGAACTCGAGAAGTCGTTTTGGGAGGAAGAAGATAGATTATAGGGTGCTTTTAGCCGAGAATGCTCTACGAGCATTTCTGCACCTGTAATAAGTTAACAGCTTAGTGGAAAACAAACATCTGAAGTAATCTAGAAGATGTTTAGCGGCTTCCTAAAAATGTCAAATCTATCTCATAATCTGACCGATTCTTAGGAGGATGTTTGTTCTAGTGCTGAGAAAAGTTTAGTTTGTTGCACAGTTACTTAGTACACCCACTAAAGTTTAGTTTGAAAAGTACTTGTGGTTATTACACCATTCAGGGTGCTTAGGACAAGAAGACTGGCTTCCGGGAAACTATGTTTGCATTCGAATATGAATGATTGCTGGTTTGTATATGAAGAAAATACATACCTTTACAGTTTGATGAAGAAAAAAACACTGTACCCAGCAGTTGGGACAGGTAAATTTAGGGGGAAACTCCGGGATCGAAGCTTACAAACGAGCGTATGGGATGATTCCTTACTCAAAGCATGGGCTTCTGGCCCATGTGGCGGGTGAGCTCTTGGTGCGCGGTGAGTACGGCCCTAGCCTGGATCCTGGCATTGGGCTACCATGACTTACACCCTGACCGGGCCTGTGGTGTCGGGTGGTCGGGGCGACCCAGGCCTAGCCGTAATAGCCTTTTTGATTAATATATACTTGCATGGCCGTGTTGATTTTATACAAGACAGAAGTTTTGTTAAATAAGAAAAAGTCAAAAGTTTCGGCTATAAAATGGATTCCTGAAGTTGACCTGCCTTTTCCAGAAAAAGTCTCAGCTAAGTCTTTTTCTAAGGAACTTCTCAGTGTTTAACAGGAAAAATAAAGAGAATGAGCACTTTTTTGCTTCCTATATAAGGCTGGTTGGTTGGTTGGTTTGTTCTAAGAACAAATTACAATGGGGCTTGCAGGAGACGTGACCAGGTCAGTTGTTTCTTTTCTTGTCTTCTTTTTGTAAGGTCACTATATATTTTGATGGAGCATGAAAATGCCTTGAGAATCAATCTTCATGTCTTTTACTTCAAGATTTGCTGCTGCATTTCCAACAAGAATTTGCAGGCTTGAGTTTTATATGTGTGCACAATTTTCTTGGCCCTCAATCAGGTCACGGGACCGGAGCATGGAGAGATATTTCGATTTGGAGCAGCAATGTTATCCAACTAGGAGAGGATTTGCAATGAAAAGATCGAAGGAAGGAAAACCGAACAGCGAGAAGAGGAAGAAGATGAAAGTTCTTGATCCTCGGGGTCCATTCCTTCAGCTATGGAAAAGGTTTTTCGCGCTTTCTTGCATAGCCGTACTGTCCCTGGATCCCTTGTTTTTTTACATCCCTGCAGCTGATAGCAGCAGGAAGTGTCTCAGTTTGGACAACAAGTTGAAGATCGTTCTTTGCGTTCTTCGCTCATTAGCTGACTTATGCTACTTGTTTCACATACTACTGCAATTTCGGACTGGATACATAGCTCTATCTTCCCAAGTTTTTGAAGAGGGTACACTGATTGAAGATTTGTCGGCGATAGCAAAGCGATATGTGTTTTCTCACTTCATTTTTGACATCTTCTCAGCTCTTCCCCTTCCTCAGGTACTTACTTTTTCAGTCAGATTGTGATCATTCGTTTTTTTCGCCGCCAAATTATAATTCCAACGCCCATGATATTGTATGATTTATCTTCTGACATATCCAGGTGGTAATCTTGATTATAGCTCCAAGAGTGAATGCGCTGTTCACGAGGAGGCTGTTGATGATTGCCATATTCTTACAGTATATACCAAGAATATTCCTGATCATTTCATTGTACAAACAAAAAACCAGAGATTCGAGGATATTCCCCAACACGCCATGGGCTGGTGCTACATTCAATCTGTTTCTGTACATGCTAGCAAGTAATGTATGTTTCACTGAGATATTTCTTGTTAGCAAATGCTTCTTTTAATACTCTCAATCCTGATGGTGCATGCAAATTTTCGTGTCAGATTATCGGAGCATTTTGGTACTTGTTCACGATAGAGCGTGTGGATACATGCTGGCGTAAATTCTGCGCTGATCATGATTGCGATTACGAGACTTTGTATTGTGGAGCACCTCAGAAAGGAATCATTTCATTCATAAATTCTTCTTGCCTTTTTCTCGAGCCTAATGAGATGGAAAAACAGCCCGCAGATTTCAATTTTGGCATATTTCTCGAGGCTCTCCAGGCTGATGTGGTGGAAAAGAAAATGTTATGGGGCTTTTTCCAGAAGTTCTTTTACTGCTTCTGGTGGGGCTTGCGCAATTTAAGGTACTATCTCTGTCCCAGTTAAAGCTGAACATAATATTTCTTTGAGGACTTGTGCTCGGTTTCATTTCATGGGATTTTTACTTTTACAGTTCCATGGGACAAAACCTCACCACAAGCAATTTTGTTTGGGAGAATCTCTTTGCAATCTTCATTTCAGTCATGGGCTTGATTCTGTTTGCATTGCTCATTGGCAATATGCAGGTATTTCAATTCCTCAGTGTATTCAAAAGGTCAGTTTTCATACTCTACAGCGCTCAGCATGTTTGAATTATCTGTTTCAGAAATATTTGCAGTCGATCGGTGCAAGACTAGGTGACATGAAAGCGAAAAGGCGCAACACAAGAAAAATAGATAGGTGGATGTCTCAACGTAAGCTGTCTCAAAGTCTTAGGCACCGTGTTCGAATGCACGAACAGTTTAAATGGCAGGGAACCAGAGGCATTCAGGAAGATGATGACCTGATAAAGAATCTTCCCAAGGAGTTGAGAAGGGATGTAAATCGTCATCACTTCTGGGAACTTCTGCGGAAAGTACGTTACAACTGAACTGAATTGCAGTTAAGTTGAAAAGAGCTTGGGATTTATCTCTGAAATGGTACCTTAAGAATGGATTTGTCATTTCTTACAGGTGCCAATGTTTGAGAAAATGGATGATAGGTTGATGGATATGTTATGTGCCCATCTTACGCAAACACTTTACACTGAGGGCAGCTATATATATCGTGAGGGTGAACCCATTGAAGAAATGCTCTTTCTCGTCCGTGGAAACCTATGGTCCTTTAGCACCAATGGCAATTCTAATCATCTGAAGGCGGGTGATTATTGCGGAGAAGAGCTTCTTGCATGGGTTCTTGATCCCGACCCTTGCTCCATCCTTCCGATTTCAACCACAACAGTCCAAGCAGCCAAAGATGTGGAAGCTTTTGCTTTGAAGGCTGATGATTTGAGGCTCGTTGTCTCATATTGGCACTTGAACAGCAAGCAGATGCAGCACATGATCAGGTGAGCTCAGCATATAATGACCCTATTCTTTTTGACTGAACTGATATGAAATGAAATGAACTCAGTACAATATGTTACAGGTACTACTCTCAACGAGAGCACGGGCAGCTCTCTGCATACAAGGAGCTTGGCACCACTATATCAGGAGGAAACGTGAGAACTCATTGCGCAGGGAAGAAGATCGACTTCAGTCTACCCTGGCTGGTGGAGGCTCAATCAATCTTGCTGTCGCTGCTTAGGCATACTAGTTTCCCTACAAAGCGTGCTATGCGTTGATCATCGACGTGACGGTAAGGCATTTCCCAGGCTTGCCTCCTCGATTGCATCAGATTCCAGCTCAGAGAGTCCTACATAGAGGTGTGGAGTGACTGCATTTTTTTGCAAAAAAAAAATCTTTGCCACTGACTGGAAAAAAGAACAGATTTGTTCACTGCGTAGGCCTGTAGATAGTTTTTTAGTTTTCATTGTGTAAATATTCAGAAGTATGCAAGGCTTTCAAGTAGCATGTGCTGAAAAATTATGTTTTACTTGTTTTAGTTATTCAATGAAGAACGTGAGACCCTAGCCTTAAGCACCAGAGGAAAATCTCCTACTGTATAAAATTGTCACAGTGCAAAATCTGTCTGGGGATTGAGAACAAGATGGTGAGTTATGGTCCACAGAGACGACCCCATATAGTGGGAATACTCACTTATTGATTGTTGTATGTGATAAGTCGAGTGACCCGAGATCTTGTAGGTTTGCCTGTTTACAAGAAAGGTGGTGATGTTGGACGATTTTTATTCAACATGTAGAATGAATGCTTATTTAATCACTCATTTGTGTAGATATTCAGAAGCATAATAGCTTGCTTCCAATTTCTTGTACTGAAAAATATAATGTTTTACATGATCAAAACTAAGTGAGCATCTTAGTGGAAAACAAATAGGGGATGTTTAGCGGTTGCTACAAATTGCTGATTCTATTTTGTAATTTGACCGATTCTTAGGAGGATGTTAGTTTTAGTGCTGAGTAAAGCTTAGTTTGTTTGCATAGTAACTTAGTACTTCCTCCAAACTTTAGTTTGGAGGGTACTTGTGCTTTTCAATTAAGGTGCTCAGGACAAGAAGGCTGACTTCCAGAAACTATGTTCGCACTCCGATATGAATGATTGCAGGTTTGTCGATGAAGAAAATGCATACGGAGTAGTACCTTTTACAGTTCTGGTAGATGCATACTTGTGTGGCTGAGTTCATTTTAGCTCAGAAAAGTCAAAAGTTTTAGGAAAAAGTTAGGAGTTCCAAATCTTGCCCCAACCCTTCCAACTTCAAAAGGAACAATCCGAGCAACGAAAGATGTCGAAGCTTTTGCATTGAAGGCTGACCATTTGAAGTTGGTAGCTTCCCAGTGTATGCGTTTGCACGGCAAGCAGATACAGCGGACCTTCAGGTGAGCTCAACACTTCTCCCTGTAATTCTATTTTGAAAATTTTGTTGTCCAATTAGAAGGCCCTATTATATGTTTCTATAGCTCTTTATGTTTCCTCCCTGAATACGGTTTTGGAAGATAGAGTGAGAGCATCAAATCTGATTGCTTTTTAGCTATCTTCCGATCTGTGATTCTGCATCATAGTTTGACTTTACCTACTTTAATTTATATATTTTTTTTAAGCTGAGTACAAGTTGCCTCAGTTCTGACTTTACTAGTGCATCTTAATTCCAGATTCTACTCTCAACAGTGGAGAACGTGGGCAGCTTGCTACATACAAGAAGCTTGGCACCGCTATATCAGGAGGAAACGCGAGAACTCATTGCGCAGGGAAGAAGATCGATGGCAGGCTATCCTGGCTGGAGGAACTCAACCACTGTCAAGCTTATGCATCCAAGTTTCCTGACAAAGCGCGCCATGCGTTGATCATTGACGTGATGGTAAGGCATTTTCCGGGGGTTGCCTCCTCAACTGCATCAGATTTGTGCGCAGAGAGATATGTAGTTATGGAGAGACTGCATTTTCTTGCAAAGAAAATCTTTGCCACTGACTGGAAAAAAGAGCACTTTTGTTCATCTTGTAGACAAGGTCTATAGGGAGTTTTTTAGTTATGTACTGAAAAATTATGTTTTACATGTCATAGTTATTCAATGAATGCTTTGAAGTAGAAGGCTAAACCCTCGCCTTGGCACCAGAGAGAATTCTCCTTCTGGAGAAAATTCTCATAGTGCGATTGTCAGGTTTTGAATTTGCAGATGCATTGTTCATTGAATTCTTTAGCCCATGGATGGTGTATCCTTGAGCTCCAAGCTCATCCCTCTTTAACAGATGCGGTCCATGGAGACGACCCCATATAGTTGGAGCAATCACTTATTGGTTGTATGTGATAAGTTGAGTGACCCGAGATCTTATAGGTAAGTCAGTTTTCATTAAAGGTGGTGATGTGGGACGATTTCTAATTCAACATGTAGAATGAATGCTTATCTAATCGCTCATTTGTGCAGATATTCAGAAGCATATAACTGAAAAAGCAATGTTTTACATGATCAAATTATTCAATGATTTGAGGTTCTACATTTTGAGTAGAGTTTACAAGATCAAGAAAACTACATCAATAACGAGTTCTTCTGGACAAGAGATGGTCTCTTGGGCTTATCTTGCACATTTATACAATTCTTCGATGATATTCTGCAATTTTGACAGTCATTGAAAGAGTCAAAATTTCTTCTATTTGGATCTGTGTGGTGTTTAAGGAGGATGAAGAAATGGAAATCAAACCTTGTAGCATTTCAGAAACTGGGATCTCTTTTTCTTATATGTAGGCGTAAGAAGATCGCGCTCCATATCGAATGGTACTGCCTCCAGATACACTGCTTTGATGAACTCAAAGCCCTTCAGCTGTCGGGACAATGAATCAGGTTAAAACTACCTTGCAAGGTTGGTACTTGTGTTCCCGTTCAAAGAAATTATGAATGTACCTGTTTCTCTTTTGCTATCTTCTGCAATTCTTGAAGAATGTACGTTTTCGCTGTTGGATTTTCACACAGTGTTTGAAAATCCCCTGTCAGGCCATTCTCCTCTCCCCAGAATTCGAGCAATTCAGCATTAGGGTTCACGACAGCAACAAGAAATGACTCGAAGCTGTTTCCGTATACCCAAATCTGAAATGTAAGAAGGCACATCATTTCTTGATTTTTTAGGTTTGTTAAGCATCTTTGTAACTTATTTACAGTTCAGTTCAATGCATTTTGGTAAATTTTGGCTTGATGACATTTAGCTTAATTTAGTCCTACTGTTACTATGTTTGATGACACGTACCGAATCAATACAAGAAGCAAGGGAATAAATGTTCTCCAGATTCTCCACTGCAACATATTCTCCCTGGGAAAGCTTGAAAATGTTCTTCTTCCTGTCAATGATCTTCATGCTTCCATTCTCCTGCCATTCGCCAATGTCCCCTATAGATCATGCAGAAAAAGATCATAGCCTGATCATCGCTGTCAACGGGATGTGTTAAACTCGTAAAACTCACCAGTGTGGAACCATCCATCGATCATCACTTCTTGAGTGAGATCTTCGCGCTTGTAGTAGCCCGAAAACAGACATTTCCCCCTGATACAAATCTCACCTCTCGGGGTTTCTCCAAGCGCGTCGTATCCCATTTCAGGAACTGATTCAAGGCAGACATCGACGATTGGAAGTGGAGGGCCGACTGAACCTACCATTGCTAGCTCATCTGGCTGAGCAACAAATGATCCGGCACAAGTCTCTGTCAGACCTGCACAAGGTAAGTTCATAGATTAGATTCTTGTTTTACTAGTTCTCATTTCTCGCGAATGTTGGAAAGAAATTTTACCATATCCTTGTAGTACATGAGCACACGTGACAACACGTAGAAAGGTCTCGACAGTGGAGGAAAGAGGGGCAGCGCCGGATAGTATGAGGCGCATATTCCCTCCTAGGCCTTCTTTCACCTTCTTGAAAATGATTTTGTCTAATCTTGGTGCAGCCTCCAAGTGCTTGTACCCTTTACTCATGTTCCTCAATTTGCTGCCGATGAAGAAATGGTAAACATGGAAACTTTCGCTAGAGCACGAAAAATGCATCAATTTGCAACAAAGTTGATTTTGATCTTACTATGAGTAGGCAAGGTTGAACAATGCATACTTGAGAAGTCCCGAGGAAGAAACCTTTTCTGTCAAACCTGATGAAAAGGTACAAATATTAAGCAAGTGTAGAGCTTTTTGTTTTAAGTCGTGTGCACGAATGTAGAGCTCTTTTTACCTGAATATATCCTGTCTAGAACTCTAGGAACAGAACAGAAAATCGTCGGTTTAAGTTCTTTGATGTCATCAATCAGCTGTTTCACATCCTTGTGCCAGAAACCTATGGATGCACCTCTGTTGATCAGCAGTTCCTCGACCACACGATCGAAAATGTGCGCTAAGGGAAGGTATGACAGGTACACATCTTCTTCGCGGAACTGCCATTATTGTTGTGCGTGTAAACAAATGAGTGTACTGCATCTGAAAAGACAAAAAAATCTTGAAATTTTACCTCTTCATTGATGCTTTGCAGATGGTGATCAACGCCGGATATGATGGAAAGTATGGCCTCGTTCGAGATCATTACTCCTTTTGGGTCTCCAGTGGTTCCACTTGTGTACATGATTGTGCAGATATCGGTTTTCTTCTTCTCTGGAAGATCGAATTTCTGACCTAATCCCTGAAAGAATTAATGCATCGAGAAGTTCAAGATTGAATGCGGCGTTTTGTTTGTTTGTCAAAGAAAGTGAAGATTTTCTTACCAGAAGCAAGAACTCATCCCAAGAGAAGATTTGCAAGCCAAAAGTTGCAGAAATGTCCATTTCTTCGCGGGAAACCTTCCCGAGGCTCACAACAGCTGCAACAACAAATCGCGAGAATCAGTTCCGTGGAAATGGTTTCAGGAAAATGGCTGATTAGAGTTCAGAAACTTACTTTTCAGGTACTTTCCTGTTGCTGGAAATGTTTTCAACACCTGAAGGATCAAGTAGGTATCAAACACGATCATTCTCGTGCGATTTTAACTACATTACATCTTAAATGTTACCTCTGAGATTTTAGTTTCTTCCACAAAAGCTATTGAAACTTCTGCATGGCAGATTATATACTTAACTGCACCAGCACCTGAAACCACAATCAGGGCATTAGAAATGGCTGTTTCTTCGCGAAATTGAGTTTCCGGGTTCATCTTTCGCGACAAAAGTCAAAACAACAGCTACCATAGTTACCTAGTGTGTCATATAAAGGGACACACTGAAGTCCATGAGCATTGCAAGCCTTCATGAATCAGAAAAATTCGTCACTATAAAAAGTGTCACTAAAAAAACTCGAAGTTCATTAGGATATGAGTATATATTATGAATGAATGAATGAATGATATTTACCTGCATACTTATAACCCAATTAGTGCAATTGGCACCATAAATCCCACATTTATCACCCTGCACATATTTGCACGGTTAGATGATCTCCAGCGCAATAGTTAGTTTGATAAAAGTCAGTTGGCACGTCATACTGTTACAAGTTATTTGTACGCATTCAAATCCGAGAGAATGAAACTTACAAGTCGAATATTACAGCTTCGAATGGAATTCCCAACCTTCAAAACCAGATCATACACTTCTTGGTAAGTCATCCAGATATATTTACCTGCCTGCAGAAACGTACAATCAATAAGTATTGGTTGGTATTTACCTGCCTGCAGAAACGTACAATCAAAAAGGTACCTTGCCATCAACCATCTCACGCTCTCCCAGCATCAAATTGGTGGGATAGTCCATTGCAGATTTACTGTTGCAAAAGAGAGAAACTTCAGAAAAAACAACAAATTTTCCTTTCCCTTTTGCGATGAAGAAAAGAAAGCTCACAAGAAAATGTCCCAACAGCAGTCAATTCCTTGAGCAAGAGCCCTAAATCCATCTCTTGCCAATGCATTTCTGTAAACTGGTCCCCTTGAAAACACTTTCCCATCTTCTGCAACAAATTCGTTTGCTTCTTGAATCTTCACTGTGAATTTTGCCATTTCTTCTTCTTGTTTCTTGATTCTATTCCACTGCAAATTGATGCTGTGTTCTATTTATTTATATAGATTGTTTATGCAGAAATGTGTTGATATATGATGGATATTGGTATTGTTGGTGGCCAAAATTAAAGTAATGTTAGGGTTTTATGTGATGAGTTGAACTGCCTCACCAATCTTGTTGACTATTGCATGCATGCATGCATGGTTCATGGAATAGTTAGTGACTTGAGGTACAAGAAATCAGAGTTTGAATCCCCTCTCCATCTCCACCCTTGTATTGTAAGTATTGGTTTATCTCACCACCGCATGTGTAGCCCAAGTGGTAGTGCGCAGTGTGGGGATACCCACGGTTCGAAGCTCGCTACGGCCGTGTGGGAGTGTGTTTCCCAAAGCGTGTGTGGCAACGCGCACGTGGCGGTGGGACCCTCCTGGTGACGGGTGAGTATGAATCAGCACTGTGGCCATGATACTGGGTCAGTGTGACTTACCTCTCATGTGATGGCTGTGTGGTCGGCTGGCATGGGCACCCTAAGGCTAGGTGTGATAGCCTTTAAATATTGGTTTATCTCGTGGGAGGTTCAGTTCAGCCCACTTTATGTGAGTCGTCGCGAGATATATATGCACATCAAAGATATTCAGAATGAAAGAAAAACATTATCATTTTGCACAGTGCGAACTGACCGATCTGACACCCCTTTGAGTTCAATATTTAAAAATAAGTTGGCTTCGAATTGGGTCTTGACCCCGAAATTGACATGTTTAATTTGTATGTGAGTCATGAGGTATATAAACACATCAATGGTTATTTCAGAAATGAATAAAAACCTTATCGCTCAGCCAAATTGATCGATCCGACCCATTTGAGTTCTAACATTTAAAAAATCAGTGCCATTCGAGTCTCGGCCTAAATTTAACATGTTTCCATTTCTTAACTGTACATTTGACTTTAAATTGGATCGGATAAAAGATGCAAACCCAACACAAAATTACCCACCGATCGAAAATTTCAAATTTGATTGGACCAAACCAACTAATCCGACCCGTGTATCAAAATGCACACCCCTACTTATTGATTTGATCCAACCACTAAAACTAATGAGTTGTGTACTATATGAAAGTGCAACTATATTGAGTTACTTTCATACTCCCTCCGTTTCTCTAATAGTGGCGCACTTTTGAAGTTGAGGTGTTTCTTTTATATTGGCACTTTCTATTTATGGCAAGTTTAAAATTATTACATCCACTCATTTTACTTTTTCTTACTGGTACAAGGAATTTAACAATTGCAGAGTCGAAAACTGTATATTTACAAAGCTATACGCGCTGCTGCACTCATTCTATGCCTGAGGCGATCCCGAGTCATGATTTGTTGGAAACAGCCGGCTGTCTACTGTACAGAGAACTTGCAGCTGTAGCGTCGGGTTGAGAAGAAGCATTAGCCATAAGCGGCTGGAAATTCGTGTTCCCGACGAACCAGAAGAGAGCCCATTTCAAGTTGCAGAGGGTGTACTTGAGAGCTTTAGTCCAGTTTTCCTGTTTGTTGAAGCTCTGCGTAATCGAGTAGCTTTCCACCTTGTCATTTTCTATCCTGATAAGAATCGCAATACAGGGACTTCAATCATCGATAAGAAAAACAGAGTATGCGCGAGATATAAGTCGATCTTCAGTAAAAGGCGTTTTAATAATAGTAACAAGAGCGTACCTGTAAGGGAGCTCGAATTGCTTTTGAGGAGGAATGTTGTTCTCTTTATCCTTGGCATTTGCAAACTCAGCGAAATCCTTGAGGCATGTCAAGAACAACGTCATTGCCTTGTCATAGCGCGTGCTCCAGAACAAATTTACCGGACCAAAACTGAGACAAACACAAATCAAATGTACTTTTATTATGATCAGAAAACAAAAATGAGTCACGTAGCTCGGGTTAACATGCTTATAAGAAGAAGAATTCACTTATCGGTGGATATCAGAAGAATCCAATGCATTTAAAAAGAGAATTGTGAACTTACAGCTCGTAAGTATTGTTGCTCGTGTCCATGATGCGAGGATAACTACCCATTGGAATTACTTTTATTCGATAACTGATAACACACCCGTTAAGGAGTTTTAACTTAGATAAAGAATGCTGAAATCCGATTGAACATTAAGAAATAATGAAGTCATAAATAAAGGATACTGAAACTTAGGCCGGAAATACTGTGCCATTGTATGAAGGAGAAGGCAAGCTTGACCCCAAGCGGCATTGATTTCATCCCACTCAACCTAAACAATCATTAAAAAACACTTTGCATTCAAATATGCTTCTTTATACCAGAAAACAAAAATATTCCGTGACTCACGTACCGGAACTCTAGGAAGCCTTCCCAACCGGAAGTTGTTGATTGTCCCAAATTCTCCATCATGGCCAATAGGAAAGGCGTCATTGAGCACGTTAGTACGCTTCAATAACTCTATATGAGCTTGCGAAACTTCAATCTTAGCCAGAATCGCATCCCTTTCTTCCTGTTTGCAATCAGAATCCAGCTTTTATTAAAGCAATACGTGTAAAGAAGAAAAGGAGGAGCTTCATATGATCCGACAAGGTACCAACAAGTACAGATAAGGAGAATCAATTTAAACAAATGAGACAATATATTGGAAAAGTTATACTCGCATAATCTTCAGTAACAGTAACGAACCTGATGTGATATCAATTTAAACTGAAAATTATTCAACTCTTGCCAATACCTGTTCAAAAGAGACATTTTGAAATATTAAAAAGCTTTCCCGCAAGCATACTTCTGCATATAATGCAATTACAGAAACATCCACTGCTCATTGGCTCACCGTTCCTCCAACTCCTTGAAGCGGCCAGACTTTATATCCAGTTCTTTTAGTTGAGAAGTAACTTCTGCACATTGTTTCTCTGTCTCGTCAATGGCTGCTTCAAGCTTTCTTTCTTCTTCCTCTATCTGAAATCGAGTAAATTAAAATTGAAAATTATGAACTTCATAGGGACATGAAATAAACCAGAATATAGCAGCCTAGTAATAACAATGAGGCATAGTGAAACATGAACCTTAAGTTTCTCCTTAAGAAAATCAGCTTCACTGAGAGCGTTTTTCGCATCCCCTTCCAATTGTTTCAGACAGGCTTCATACGCTTCTATGTCTCTGTTCACATCCTCGACCTCCTTTTCAAGTTTATCAGAAAGAACCCTCATGCACTCCAAACACAAAGGTTGTTCAACCTGGTAAGAAAAGAGACAAAAAGCCCATGAGCGATCAGGTAGACCACAAAATGATGAATATCCAAAACACAATTTACACGCAAAGTTTATACACCTGAGTCTGCGAAGTAGCAATATCAAATGCACGTTTCAGGACGGTTATAGTGGTATGAAACCCAGAGTTATTATTTTGCAGGGAAGGAATACTACTCAGGCCCCCCTCATGCGACGGCAAATGATTTCCAGCTCCATTGGGTCCAGGTTCAGACTTATAAACAGAAGCAGCTGGTGGAGGCAAGACCACAAATGATTCGTCCATCGCCTTAACTGACTGATTACCAGCCTCGGGCTGACCAGCTCCAGCTCGTAGCCGAGGAGGCACTCCCGCCACCTGATTCTTCTGCTTCGGAAGCACAACATCAACATACGAATGATCCATTCGATTCGAAACTGCTACACTACTACTACTAGCCCCAGGTCCCGAAGAACCCTGCGCACCTGCACATTCACTCTGAAAACTCATCGCATTTCCAAGAATCATTTTTTTCCACTCTCTCTATAAATATTTTAAAATACCTACACTAGTACAATTGGAGAAGGGCTCCTAGCATAAGAATATCTCTAACTACGTATAAACAAATATGATCAAAACTAAAATCATCACACTTCCAAGAATGTTTCAATCGGCGATCATAGCATTAACATCTCTAATTACGTATAATTAAACATTAGCAAGACTAAAATCGTCACACTTCCAAGAATCACTTTTCCCCCACTGTCTCCATTACAATCAGGGAAGGGATCGTAGCATTAATACCTTTAACTACATATAACCAAACATCATCAAAATTAACATCCAGTATGACCTAAACATGAATGAAAATTTCACGGTCTAAGATTAAATTAGCCTGTTTAGAGCTGATTTGAAGAGAAATAACGAAAGGCCAGAAGAGTAGAAACCCTAACCGGCAGCTAAGTACTTGTCGGCGTAGGCGTCGACGCCGACGAAGTGGAGGTAGTTGCGGCAGTTCTGACAGAGGTACCGGGGCAGATTCGGGTCCACCGGCAGAGTCCGACCCTTATCGGCGTTCGCCGCCATCGCGCTGCTATTGTCACCGCCATCACTCCGATTAGCGGTTCCGGCGTTGTTCTTCTTTTTCGCCGCCGCCGTCGTCATCTCTCCGGCGCCGCTCCGATCAGATTAACCCAACGCGGATAAGAATGGGTTTGTATTTCCGGTTCGGGTTACCGAATTGCGCGCGCTAATCTGCCTTGCGTATAGAGATAAAAATACTAAATGCAATTACATTTTAATTGTAAATTCATTAAAGGCAAATATCTTTGATGAGACTTTACTTCTTGTCAATTATTAATTATTTAAGTGTAGTAATCAGTTTCTAATTATGAAAATACTTTCTTGGCTTATCTCGGAGCGATAAGATAACTTATCAAAATAGATTGTAAAAATGCTTTACGATACATAATTAATCACCAGAAATCCCTTATTACAAGATTAATAGTTAGGGAAACTAAACTTTAGTGTTTTCTAGTTTATCATAGTAAAGGTATATAGATTAGTGGTACATGATTCAATCAGTTATAATCTGCAATTCTCGGGTAACGCATTAAAGTTCATACTCCCATTGTTTTAAAGTTCATACTTTTTGCCTATGTTTATTCGTACTCCCTTTGTCTTATACTCCCTCTGCATAAGGGTTATACTTTCTATTTTCGTGTGTTCGAACAAAAGGGATAATTTCTTTTTTTAGACTGAAATTTATGTCTGGAGTTTTGCCAGCTCATTTCAATCTCCCACTTTTCATGCCACATCAGTGTGCATAAATGCCTGTGCATAAAGAAAATAAGAACCTTATGCTAGGACGGAGGGAGTATTAACTTTCTGCATAGGTGTTTCATAATTGTCAACACACGTATTTTATCATTGATATCTTTAAGAGTAAAGTGCATTTTTAATCCTATGTTTTGGGTGAAAGTTTAACCCTATATTTTGGGTGAAAGTGTAGAAATAACCTTATAAAATCTGAAAGTGCAAAAATAACCCCGAAAACATTGACCAAATTGTCAACAACCAATTTGGCTGTAAATTGATAAAAAGACCATAATACCCCCAAATTTAAAATTTTAAAAACAAATAAAAATATGAAAATACATCCTCCCCCCAAACTCCCAACTCTTCTCCGCTCCAATTTCCTCACCTCCGCTCAGACTAACACACCAAATCAGACCGCCAATCTTTCGCCGTCTCAGCCCGAGTGCTAAACCTGTGGCGGAGTGGTGTCGTTCGATGCTGGAGTGCTAAAAATGTGGCAACAAAGGTTGTTCTGTTTTATGTCGTTGTACTAAACGTGTGCCATTTTATGTCGTTGTGCCAAACGTGTGCTGTTTTATGCCGTTGTGCTAAATGTGTGGCGACGGAGGCCGTAGTGCTTAACGATGCCGGAGTGGCACCATTTGATTCCCCTATTTTTCTGATTTACCGTGCTAAACGAGTGGCGACAGAAGCGATGGAGGGATTTGATTGGACGGTGACGAAGGGATTTGAGTTGCGATGCGGTGTTTATCGGTGCCAACTGTAGTAGCGATGGTGGGGGCTGGGGTTTGAGTTGAACGGGGGGAGAAGTGGTGGCGGGGGAGAGATGGTGGCTAGGGTTGAGTGGCTAGGGCTGAGTGGGGGGGAGAGGTGATGGCGGGGGAGAGGCAGTGGCTAGGGTTTGGTGACTGTGGAGAGGAGGTGGCTGGGGAGAGGTGGTGGCTAGGGTTTCTGGGAGGCGAGCTGGCGGTGTGAATGACGGGAATGATGCGAAGATACACGACGGCAACATTGGTGGTGCGTCAGCGGTAGGCGGCGGATATAGTGGTGCGTTAGGTTTGAAAATGAAGAAGAAAGGGGTATTTTTGTCATTCAATTTTTTGTTTTAAGAGTAGGGATATATTTGTCTTTTCATAAATGGTAAATGCCTGAATTTGTTCTATCAATACCGGAATAGTGTAAATTGGGTAAACCTGCACCATTTGATCAAAAGATATGGTCAGTTCTGTACTTTCATATTATAAAAGGTTATCTCTGCACTTTCTCAATTTAAGAAGATCATTTTGCAGATGTCTCTATCTTTAATTATATATGATTGAAAATTATAAAAATTTGATACTCGTGTATTTAATTCACATTAATTTGAATCTAACTGTATTAACTTATATATCAAGTGAAATTGAAGAAAGGCCATGAATGTATCAAATTCTACAAATAGGGCAAGTCCTATTAATCTTCAACCACTCATCTATACATTCAACATGAAAGCAATGCCGGCATTCCGGCAACGACCGGAGCATCTCGCCGGCGACATATTCATCCAAACAAATACAGCACAAAACATCTCTTCCAACATTCCCCAATCTCTCATCAACAACCATCTTCGGGTACGATTCGATCACCCGCTCATCGAGCCCCGGTTTTGCCGTCAGCTGCCGGATCATCTCCGCCACTCTCAGAGCTCGAGATCTTCCGGCGAGATTCCGGCGACCCCGGATGCCTTCGAAACAGAGAAGAACAGTGAGGAAGAACACCGGGAGAATCGCCAATGGAAGAAATATGGAGAAACCCACGATTCTTAAGAACTTCTCCCATCTTTTCCACTGCGCTGAAGCTTCGTTAATGGTGCAGACGGTTTTTCCCGCGAACCTGCAGAAACCGCCGCGTGATGTGCAGTGTAGGCATTCTGGGTCTTTCCAGGAGAGGGAGAGAGTGAAGTCGGCGGCGGCGATGTTGGCGGCGCCGCCGGCTTGGGAGTGTGGTACGGCGACTGTTCCTATGCGGTTGCAGGTGGAGGTTATGTCGGCGGCGATGTCGGAGGAAGAGGAGGCGATGACGAGAACGTCGGAGTAGCTCATGCAGTAGATGATCGGCAAAGGGGATTCCCATGATACTAGGTTTGAATAGTTCCGACATTGGAAGAAAGTGTAGTTGTTGAAGTAATCACCTGAAAGTTAAAATGATACAAAAGAATAATTATAACACTGTTCAAGAAACATGTTTGACCGTTAATATGTTAACTAACATATACTAACGGCGAATAAAAAGTTGATATTAAGAAACTACTTGTTACAATGAATTGAACAATATCATATACGATAATATTGTTGTTCATATAGATATTTAAATATGTGGTCAAACTTTGATAGAGAATAGTGTCAAAAAAGTAAGAGTACAAATTCATCTGAGATGGAGGAAGTACTATATATTTGACAAATTTTGATCATAAAACTTTATTAATGTAGAAGTGAATTCTTTTGTTAAATAGGACCATGTTATATTTTTATCTAGTGTATTTTGATTTTTAATGATTAATAACGTAGTGTAATTATAAAATGTAAGGGCACACGACTTTTGTGGCTATTGAACTTTTGTTATTGTTCATCTTTGGCAACACATATTTTTTTAACACTTTTAGCCGGCCAACAATCTAAACAGCTAAATCGTGACACTTTCATTTAGTCAATCCGTGACAGTTGCCTTATGTTGCCTCGTGTGCAATCCGCAAGAGGTTTTTAGGGGCAATATTATCTTTCTCAATTGAAATCCACACATTTAACCCCTTTTTGAAATTCAGCTGGGAGAACCCTCCGCCCTATTCCTCCCTCCTTCATCGTCCTTGCCACCGCCCCCGTTTTTTCCTCTCTTATTGTTGGGGCTAATCAAGTAGAAGAGGAGGGAGGAAGGTTGCGTTTGCAATTTAAATTATAATTTCATGAAAAAGAATTACAATGATGTAAAAATAGAACTTTTAATTTGTCAAGCGTTTATGAGAAGAAGAAGAAAAAGATGAAAAGTTACTTCTACTTTTAAAATTATCACATATTCAGCAACTAATGGCACAAATTTTAAATATAACAATTTGACCAAACAGAACGATAATAACCTCCCGTTTGGACAGTTTGGTGAGTGGCCAAAGGTTAGCGGCCTAGAAGTCGTTTGCCCTAAATATTAATACCATCATTTTTAGACCGTGTAAAATCAATTAATACACTTTAAAACTTATAACTACCTGAAAATGGTGAAAATGGAGAAGAATTCGATGAATTTGACAACTTCAACAAACGGCCTGGAAGGCAGCCCTGAGGATCCCGGAGCTGGATTCCCTGGTTGTAGTAGTCGATATATTCGACGTAAAACTTGCCGGAGTTGGGAAGATTCAGGCTGATGTCTTCACCGGAATCACAGCCGACATCGAATCCCGGGACCCCGCATTCTTTCTTGGATTGGTTCAGAAATTTGAAAGGGTATCTAACAAAAGTTGGATCGGAGCCACAGGAGAAATTTGAGCAATGTTCATCATTTCCCGAACAAAAAACAGGTGAATGTAGTGTAACAAGAAAGGAGATTAATGATAGTTCGAGAATTCCCATGGATGTGGTTTTTGAAGGGAAATGATTTTCATTTTTGGACATGAATGTTTTGGATTAAAATGATTCTTGTTAGAGTTTCACTTTGTAATGTGTGATGAATGAATACTGGCCTATCTAGCTAACATCAAAATGATTGTATTTTACCATAATTCAAACGTTGATTTGGAGGACAGGGCAGTGATTATAATTTATGGTTCCGTTTAAATCAATCATCTCAATATATATATAAAACATACTCTCTCTCCGTCCCAATCAAATCTGTACATTTTTTTGTTAGTTTTTCTCAGACAATGTTTGACCACTGATAACTTTAGTTGTGTATACCAATGGCGTATTAAAATTTAATATTTAAAAAATACATGATACGTATCTAACAATATCTTACGCAATAAGATTTATGTGTATATACTAACTGAAATTATTGGTCGAACGTGAAAGTTGACCAAAAAGTGAGCAATCCACTAGGACGAAGGGAGTAACATTTTTCAAGTTAGAAAAAAAACAGTACTCCCTCCGTCCCAGTCTATTCTGCACAGAATTTTTTTTTGTCAAAAATGTCAAACTTTGACTACATATTTGAATAGATGTATGAACAATAATTTTATCGTATGAGATATGGTTAGATTCATCGTAACATGTAGTTTCTAACTATCAAAATTTTGTGTGTCATTGTTGTCCACAGCTACACATATTTACAGTCAAACATGTTTATTAGACGCCATGAAAAGATTCTGTGCAGAATAGCCTCGACGTGGAGTTTGATGTATCAAATTCTACAAACGGGGCAGGTCCTATTAACCTTCAACCACTTATCTATACACTCAACATGGAAATAATGCTCACACTCCGGCAACCACCGGACTGTAACTCCGGCGGCGTATTCATCCAAGCAAATGCAACACATCACATCAACCAAAACTCTCCCCAATCTCTCATCAACAACCACTTTCGGGTACGATTCGATCACAGATTCATCCAGCCCAGGTTTCACTTGCACCATCTCAGTCACCGTAGCTTGGTCGCCGGATCGCCGGAGAAGATCCCGGCGCTGCCGCTCTCTCCCGAGAATCCCCCGGCAGCAGAGCACAAACATGAAGAAGAAGGGGAGGATCACTAGCGGGAGGAAAACGGCGAACCCCACGACTCTGGTGAACTTCTGCCATTTATTCCAGGCGGAGTTCAGGTCGTTGTTGTCGGTGCAGGCGGTGTCTCCTGCGGCGGCGCCGCTGCCACAGACGCCGCCTTTCGCCTCGCAGGCTCGGCAGTCGGGGTCTTTCCAGGAGAGGGTGAGGGTTTTGGAGAGGCTGAATACGACGTCGTCTTGGTCGTGAATTTGGCGGGAAACTGGGACAGTTACGGTTGCGATGACGGTGCACATTGCATGTAGCAGCGAGGAGGAGGAGAGGTCGGAGAGAGTGACGGTGGTGATGGAGACGGTGGCGTTGCTCAGGCAGTTGATCATCGGAGAAAAGGGCAATGTCTCAATGAAATTTGTTGGACATTGCAGGAAAGCGTAGTTCTTGAAATATTCACCTGAAAAAGACAAGTGAGGTTTATAAATAAGATGTCTCAATAAATGTTTACATAAAGAATAATTTAATTATTTTTAAAAAGATTAAAAAAATTGAGAGTATCTCCTGCTAGATGGTGATAAAATTCGAATTCGATGTTGATGGCAGTGGTGTTGGGAAATACTTGGTGCAGTTAAATCTATCAGACTCGTTGCGACTGGGGGTGAGTGAGTGACTAGAACGTGGTGGTGTGTTATCGACAACAATTACAAAGGTGGAATGAGACTAGCATTGAAAGCGGGGTGAAGACAAGGTGCAGCGTGGGGGTGGAAGTGATTGCATGATGGATGGTGATGGGATGAGGCGTCCAGGGTGAGTGTGACAGTGTAGGGTGTTGAGATTAGGTGGCGAATCATAGGCAAAAGGCGATCATCCGCTCGCCCTCAGCGGTCCATACCAGCCCACACCCAGGCTATCGTATGAGAGGTAAATCACGGTAGCCCAGCACCAGGACCCATGGGCTTAGCATTGCCTCGGTGCGCACAAGGGAGCCTTGCAAAGCAAGAACTCCCCACACTGCTGCTGCCGAGGATCGAACCCGGGATCATTGGTTACCCACCTATGTTCCAACCAGTGGGGTACACCCGTGGATGTAGGTGGCGAATCATACGATCTGGGTTGGGGTGGTGAAATTGTGACTCAGATGGTGATAAGGGGTGGAGTGGATGGTGAAATTTTGGTTGCGGGTGGTTTAGGAGGTAAAAGCGGCTAATTCAATGAAAGTTAGCATAATAAATAGAGTTTATGTTTGTCGTTTCATTTCTTTCTTAGCCAAAAAGCGGTTAGAGAATTTGTAAGTCATCAATATTTTGTATGGAGTGCAATTTTAAATTGATGGGTTATAGAAAGATTAAATTATTTTTTTGATCCCCACATAGCATCTTATACCATGTTTGGAAAACAGTTCCGGTTTTTTTTGAAAACCACATAGCATCTTATATAATGTTTTGGTCCCCGTTTGCAAATCAACACTCAGACAGTACCTAACAAATTCAGAACGTTTTGTTTGGTCCCCAAAGGTGGTTTTCAGGAAAACTGGAACTGTTTTCCAATATATGGGTATTTTGTAATTTACTTATTAAAAATGATTTTCAATTGAATTCTGGGGTCAATACACAAATATTCTATATTTGTTGATGGGCTAAATTGCAATTAAAATAAAAACAAGATATGTCGCTGCAATTCTGGTGCCCTTTAAATCCACGCTCTGCCATCCGTCTCGAAGCTCCTCGCCTACGTCAACCCTTGAGACCGCCGGAAATCCTCAAGGGTTGGTTGTTTGTGATTGGTGGTTTGTTCATTACAGGGTTGTTTGTTTGTGATTGGTGACAGTCAGTGGGATGGCGGCGCTTCCAGAGGGTTCAACAAAGAAAAAGAGTCTTTTATTTTTATTTTTATTTTTTGAGCAAAGTGCATATATTACCCTATATAATTGATGAAAGTGCAGATATAACCTTGTGATAATTGAAAGTGCAAATATAACCCTAGATATTTAGGTTATGTGCAAATATAACCTTTTCCGGCAGTTTGAGGCCGGTATTAGATAAAATGACCAATTTACCCCTCGATAAAAAAATAAAATCACTGAAATTACTTTTCTACCCTCCATAATCTCCATCTCTTCTTCTTCATTTCTGCTACCCTAATCGGAGTCCCACCGCCCTGAGCTGTTCAACGAACTGCTGCGTCGGAGTCATCTCCCTTCTACACCAAATCCGAGCTCTCCAAGTACCGACCACGGCCAAATCACTGTCGCTGCTGCTTCCATCACCGCCAGCAGAATCTAGAATGAAGGGGTGTGCGCGTGAGATTCTCGCACCTGGTTTGTGCTCGCGTGTGTGAATCACACGCCTTTTTCTTCTTCGATTTTCTTGTCTTCTACGCTATGCTAGACCGGGATCTGAACACACACCTGAGATAATGAAGCATTGCCGGCTGGTTTTTGGCGCGAGCGGCTCAGAAGAAAATGCCGAGAAAATGAACGGAAACCTTGGTGAGAGTCGGCGTTTCTAGAGAAGATCGCCGGAGTCAATCAGAGAAATGACGGTGATTGAAGTTGCTAAGCGGCGACGAATAGAACGGCGTCCTACTTGGAGGTCAGACGGGGAACTGGAGCAGATCGGAGCGGAGTTGTCGGTGATGAAGTTGAACGTTGGCGGCGCCGGCGAGTTGTCAGTGGCGGTGGATGGAGATTAGGGCGGGCAGAAAATTAAGAGGTGTCAGAGGCGGTGATCGGAGGTGTCAGAGGCGAAATGGGCAAAATGAGGTGGTGATCAGAGGTTTTTGTTTTTTTATTTTTGCTAGAGAAATGGGCAAAATTGTCCATTCAGATTTAATATTTAGCCCAGGGACTTTTTTGTCATTTCAGATAAGGTTAACTGCCGGAAACTCAAGTCAACACCGGAAATGTCATCAGAAGATTATATTTGCACTTTCATTTAGTAGTTAGGGTTATATTTGCACTAAAAATTATCTCGGGGTTATATTTGCACTTTCTCAATTATATAGGGTTATATTTGCATATTTCCCTTATGTTTTTTAGAACTCAGGGTTATAATGATCATTTTATATATTTTTTACCAATTTTACCGTTGAAATTCCCTGAAAATCACTTTTGGGTACCAAACAAAACGTTCTGAATTTGTTTGGTACTGTCCGAGGGTTGATTTGCATTCGAGAACCAAAACATGGTATAAGATGCTATGTAGGGGACCAAAAAAATAATTTAGTCCTTTAGAAATTAGCATGCCGAGTTGATGGATCAACATTCTGTAAACCTAACAAGGGGTGGACGTAAGATCGATTTAATCGAATCATAGTTCATTCAATTCGGATTAATCGGGTTAACATTCTAATTCTTATAACCCAAATTTAATTATATATTCAATTTCAGATTAAAATCTAAATGAATTGAATGAGTCTGTCTCTTGAAAGACTATCTTTCCATAAACAATGAAAAAATCAAGGTTTAAAGTGTAAATTAGAAGAAATGAAGATAAAATTTTTGGGTTGTATGAATCGGGTTATAAACTTTATAATTACTACACGTTGCATAATAAATTTTTAATATTACAGCTAAGACCCTTTACTTTTTATTATTCTAATTAAACCCCGTCTTTCCATAGGTCTTTCCCACGACTTTGCCATTGAATAATCCGAACTAAAATGAAATTGGAAGAAAAAAATTACGTAAACCAAAATTAAGTTTTCGTTTCAAAGTTTTATTTTTCTGATTGTATATTCATAAGAATCATAACCCCTATAATAACTAATAAGGAGCATAATTAATCACCTGAAAACGGCAAAAATGGAGAAGAAGTTGATGAATTCGACAACAGCTTCAAAAGGCGGCCTGGAAGGCAATCACCAGGATCCTCAAGCTGTATTTCTTGCGTTCCATAGTCGATACCTCCGACGAAGAACTCGCCGGAATCTGGGAGCCTCAAACTGATGTTTTCGCCGGAGTTGCACCCCAGATCAAATCCGGGGTACCCGCATTCTTCCCGGGTTTCATTACTAAATTTGAAAGGGAATCTAACGTAAGCCTTATGTCCACACATGAAACTCGAGCAGCGATCATTTGCAGAAACGCCGGGAAATGAAAGCAGGGCACTGATGATCAAGAAGAGGATTGAGATTTTCATGTGGCCGGAATTTCAAGAACAGGAATCAGGAATTTTTCCAATTGTTTTCTTGGAAGTTTCATGGGATTTGTTTGGTTAGGCTGTCAATTTGAGCAACAACATTATGAAATGGGAAATAATAAGAGATTGGTTTTTGATTAGGAAGTTCTAACTTCATGTGTTTGGACAGGGGAACCGGATTCAGCCGACTGAGATTAAGAGTGATGCTCATTGGAAGTTACACCTAGTACTATGTGAATACACCAAGAACTATGGTTAAATTTGATGAACTCCTTTTAGGGTTTCGTGTGTTTTTGGTTTTCTCCTTTTCCATTGAATTTCAGTTTGTTTCAAAGGGTTGGAGATTGATTCTTTAATTTTCAATAGGATTATATACCAATATAACTCTACCTACTTGAATAACTACCAACTAGGTAATACTCGAGCCGATGTCCAAACTTAAATTAACTCATAAATTACTACCCTCTGTGTTTTTATTGTAGTTTCAATAAATATTTTGTTAAAACAATTTAGCTAGTTTTGACCAAATATTCTTATTCACGTCAAAATTGTCTGATTTCTCACGTAATTTTTCAAAGATAAAACCAATTAATGAGGGTGAGGGTGATTGTATTAAGGTGTCTGAGACCTAAATGAATGAAGAAAATTACATATAATTGTGTGACATAAGTACAAAGATCTGAATTTTGGAAAAGAAAAACCTAACAAAATGTAATGAAATAGTATGGGAAAAAGGAGAAGAAAAATGGGGAGATGAATGAAACTTTTATATTTTAGGAGAATATTATCAAAGAGACTTGTATGGAGAAATGAAAAGGTGACTTCATATAAGATGGTGTATGGTTAATTAATAATTACATTTTTTTTGTGAAGTTGATGTGGAACTTTATGCAAGCGACATGTGACAAAAAATGACCTCTTTTAATATATATTACAGATATAGCTCTTAGATAACTTTTAGTTAAAAAACAACCCTAACTATTTGACATAAGGGTCAATATAACCCTAAGAACTATTTCCGACGTTGACCATGGATAAAATGACCAAAATGTTCTTTAACCTAAAACCTATAAGTGTTAAGACAATTTTCCCTCAGACCACAACCACCACTTCTACCGCCAGGCCACCACCCCCACCCCCTTGAGCCACCCCCCGACGCGATTGAACGGCGAGTATAGATCTGAAGAAAAAGCGTTGGCGGGGAAGGAGTATCTTTGATGCTTAACATCAGCGGAGAAGAAATTAGCATAGGCGAAAGAATATCAACGACCACCCGTTGTGGTTCCCCGGATCCAAGGTGCTGAAGTATCTCGACGAACCCACACCGGCGACTACGGGTTCAAACCATTCGGTTTGGACAAGCCCGTGAAGTACCTCCAGTTCGATTTGGACTCACTGGATCAAAACCTGGCGAAGAATTTCTCCGGCGACGTTATCAGAACCAGGAAAGAGGAGGCGACTGGATTTGCTTTTAAAAAGGGAATCTAAATGAAAAACACAACCATGTGACCTTTCCAAAATTCGTGACGAATCACTGCGCACAAGAAAGAGGAAGAAAAATGGAGATGATGTGCGGTTGAATGGAAGAAAGCGAGCTTGAATTGAAGCAGATGGAAGAGAAATAGAGATGAGAGAGAAGAAGAGTATTTGAGTTAGAAAGAGAATAAGGAGGAAGAGGGAGAATCAGCCGAGAATAGGAGAGAGGAAATGAGAAAATATTGATATTTATACATGGACTTAAATGTAAAATAGTGAAATACTACATTCAGTCCCTACGCGTTTAAAAGCTTCAATTAAAAACTTCATTTGCAATTAAATCTCCGATGTCACCATGAGACGATCTTATACCAAACTCTGTTTTACTCAACAAAACTCAAGTGTTCGTCAGGAGAGGGGGAAAAAAAGGAAATAATTGGACATGCATCATAGTTGGGCTTTTAGAACTCAACAAAAAGGAAATTTGGGCTTTATGTGCCAACTTATAAACCCCTCTCCAAATTTCCCCTTTCCAATCACGAGAAGAAGAAAACAACACGCACAAACACACAGTAACTGTAAAACATTCAAAAAAAAATCCTATAAAATCCCCAGAAAAAATCCTCCCAATCAATCAATCCATCCATCCAGAACAATGGAGCTGAATCAATCCGGAGAAACAAGAATCCACCAGATCCTGGTAAAGCTCCTCGATGGCACTCACAGATTCCTCAATTTCACATCCCCAATCATCACCATCGAAACCCTAAAGCACAAAGTCGAAACCCTAACCTCCACCCCGGCGCACCACCACCTCCTCCTCCTCAACCGCCGCGCGTTGCCGGAATCCGACCACCAAGCCCTGAACATATCCCCATCCGGGAGTTTTCCGGCGGTGGTGGAACTCTCGGCGCGGCTCCGGGGCGGGAAGGGCGGGTTCGGGTCGCTGCTTCGAGGGTCCGCGACGAAGGCGGGGCAGAAGAAGACGAACAACTTCGACGCGTGTAGGGATATGAACGGGCGGAGGATCCGGCACGTGAATGCGGAGAAGAAGATCGAGGAGTGGAAGGCCGGAGCGGAGGAGCGGCGGCTGGAGAAGGCGGCGGAGGAGTATCTGAAGAAGAAGGCGAAGGAGGCGGCGAAGAAGGGGAGCGGGAAGGGCGCGGAGGTGGATAAGTATGTGCAGAAGTATAATGCGGATTCGAAGAAGTGTAGGGAGGAGCTGGAGAGGTCTGTGAGGGAGTCTATGAAGAGGAAGGTGGGATCATCTTCGGCTAATGGGAGTGAATTGAAGAAGCTGAAGATATGGTAATTTGCTGAAACTTTGTTTGGTGATTGGATGGTTTATGTTTGTTTGACTGATGTTTGTGAATTTGATGGTAGGATGAGCTTTTGCATACATTTACTTTCTTTTGACAACCGTTTTGTGTCGGTGTGTTAGAGAGTACATTTAGGCGGCTCATCAGTTTCTTAGGTGCAAATTTCTCATGTTGAGAGATCGTGAGCAAGTGTGCACCGTACTTGTGGTTCATTAGTTTGTTCATGCGAAATTCATATGATGAAACTTGAAAGATTGTGTGTGCATATAGTGAAACTCTACACGTGGCTCGTTAGTTTTTTATGTGTGTGTGTTTGTGTTTGAGTGAGCGCCCCACTATGTGGAATGCTAGGTTTGTGTGTTGCATTATTGTGTTTTTGTGTGTGTGGGAGCTCCCCGCTATGTGGAATGCTAGGTTTGTGGTTTGCAAGATTGTGTGTTGTGGGGTGGATTTTATTTTTGTCGATTTCAACAGTCGAGAATTTTAGGTGCTTATCGTGATTTGATTTTGTTATCTTTGTTTTGCTCATGTCTTTGCGAATGACAGAGATTTGTTTATGGGTGGAAATTGTAATGTATTCGAATGTTTCAGATCTTATACTGATCATGTGAACTGAATATGCCATGTCAGGTATGGGAAAAGGAAAATGGGAATAAGTGATAGCGAGGACGATAGTGAAGAAGAAGATGAAGAGGAAGAAAACAACAAATCTGTTGTTCTAAACAACGGGGATCATTCGGACTCGAGTGAAGGAGCAAAAGGTAGTTCTGATTCAGTTAAAGAAGCCTGCCATGTTGCAAGTTCATCCGGTAGTGGAGTCTCGGAGACTGCATCTGATGAAGAGAAGGCTGCTGTAGAAGAGATCCCAGAAGCTGATGAAAGCAGGGCTGTACACGAGGAAGCTGCATGTGTTGCCGAACCACAGTTAGGAGTTTCCGACGAACATAAAATGGAATCATCCATTGTGGAAACTGGAGCTGTCGAGGAACCCTCCAGTGAACCTAAACATGCCATTGCGGTCGAAAAAGTCATCGAGGCCTCAGTTTTGTCAAACGTGGACAAGGCTGCCCCTGGAGCCAGTGATTACAATGGAGCTGTGGCTGATGCAGAACCCATGGATCTAGAGAAGCCTCTTAATTTTGATGAGATTAATTCAGCAGCAGATCTAGAGGTACGTAGCTTTCTTTGTGCATTCTTTTTAGCCAAGCGATATTCTTCTGCTTCTTGTATGATTTGTTTTGTGCTGCATTGATTCTTTCAATGCTCTGAGCTAACACGGCCCTATGGAACTGTAGGTCCTCGGCATGGATAGGTTGAAATCAGAGCTTCAAACACGAGGGCTAAAATGTGGAGGTACTTTGCAGGAACGCTCTGCCCGCCTCTTTCTACTCAAAACTACACCCATAGAGAAGCTCCCCAAGAAGTATCTCGCCAAGAAGTGATTTTTTCCTTCCTTTGATACATGCAAGGCGAGGAGGAAAACTGAGGTCTTGTACTTTGTAAATCTAGGTTTATGGCTATAACAACAATACTTGCTTTGGTTTGATTTTCAGTTTTGGAATGTTTGAAAAGAGGAAAACTGTACTTCTCCTAAGTTGTGTAATATTTGGTATTAATGACACGTTTATCTGTGTAATGTTCAGTAACATTGTTGTTGGGAAGATTTTTCACACTTGTTTGAAGCAAATACGCAATCTGATGATTGTAAAGGGGAGAAACTGAGTGACAAATATGTACATATGATGTGAAAGAGTGCAATATCTACATCAATTGGTATCTAAAACTCCTAAATGAAGTATAGAAATTAAATGAATACCCCAAAACTGTAGGCCAAAAGAATTTCTGAGCTACTTTTCATACATCTATGGAGGCAGTTCTTGATGGAGAATACCTGCAAACCGGGCACGTGGCGTTCATTCGCAGCCATTCATCGATGCAATCGGCGTGAAAACAGTGTTGGCAATCAGGCATGCACCTGATTGTTTCTTTCGGATTATAGTCCGTTAAACAGATGGAGCAAGTACGATCATTAGGCCCCGAGAGTCGCAAACTCTCGCCAAGTACCACTTTCTCGTAGGTTTCAATGGTGGAATCATCGAGACCCGGCGCCACCTGGGACGTGGTGGCGGCGGGTTGCAATGCATCTTCCGCAGCAGCAATGGCAGCGGCAATCTGAGCTCTGTTCTGGTGTGCTCTCCGAGTTGCTCCGTATACGATGCACCATACAACCGCTGAAGCAAGTATGGATGGTAGTACGAAAGATGCAATGATAATTCTGAGCACACGCATACGGTTTGAACCTTGTAGAAGAATATCACATAATGAATCATATTTTAGCACCGTAGTTGGAACAAGAATGTTTGTAATAATTCCTAAAATTCTCCATGTTTGCTTGAACATGTAGGCAAGATAGAGTTGACAATTTTTGCAAATTGGCCACAAGCAGTGTAATAATATTATGTAGTGCGGAGTGTACCTCAATGTAACCTTTGGTTTTTAAATGTAATCCTATAGGGATATATTTAAAATATTATTGTCCTTGCTTTGAAGCACATATTGCTATATTTTGAGCTTTTGACCTTTGTAACAACAAAATCTCAAGTTAAATATTGTGACGTTTCACATCATTCTCATCCGAAATTATTTTTTACTCCAAAAAAATGACGAAACAATGAAGACTAAGCAAATTCTCAAGATGCATTATTTGACCCGATTAGTTATATGCATCATATCTCGTCATCACAATGTCGAAATACAATCCATTTGCCGGTGTTTACCTGTTTCGGGAGCTTTGAAACATGCAATCTCAGTATTAGAACTATTTGCAAATCCACACAACTCCATCTTTCTCTCACAATCTGGACATCCAGGAACATTCCATGACAATATAAGATCTCCATACACCTCAGCTGAGAACCATACCTCATTCCGATCAGGCCACGCGACGGGGATCGATTTCTCGAACATTGTAGTACACATGTCCATCGCCCCGGCCACAGACAACGAAGAAGTGGCCAACACGGCGGAGGTGGCGTTGCTCAGGCAATCAATGGCGGTGAATTTGGACACAACAACCTCAGGAGAACAACTCAGGAAAGTGTAGTTTCTGTAATAAGCAGCTGTGAAAGGAGATGAGGATAAGTTCAGACTCAAGAGCCTGTTTGGAAGGCAGGAAAGAGGATCATAGAGGTGGATTTCTTGCGTGAGGTAATCGATATCGCGTATCGAGAAGTCGCCGGAGAAGGGGAGATTGACGGTGGGGATGCGGTGGCCGGAGACGGTGGTGAGATCAAAGCCTGGGTAGCCACAGTTTTTGGGCTGGTTTTGGAGTTTGAAAGGGAACTTTATGGGAAAGGTTGATTGGAAAGTTTGGTCATTTTGGATTAGTCTGAATTCGGAAACTGTGCAATCGTTTCTTGCAGAAATGGGGATGAACAAAGAGATCAGGGCTAGGAGAAGATGGAAAATGGGTCTTGGATTTTCCATAGCTTAAAGATATGTTCTTGTGCCAGAGGTTTATATATACATAAATAAATTAGTGTTGGACTAAGGAAATTTAGAAAATACATGTTTTCTAAAGTCAAAACTATATGGTATGACCGTATCAGACAATGGAAGTGGTGTGGCAGCTTCTGTAAAGTTTGTGTACCCCTTGGATTTATAATATATTTTGGGATAAGGGTCATTTAACTAGTCTCTCGGTCCCAAATTAAACTGCACACTTCATAAAATGTCACTATTCATCGTTCAACTTTGACCACATATTTGAATAGATATATAAGCAATAATATTATCATATGTTATATGGTTTGATTCGTCGTAACATGTAGTTTCTAAAAAATAACTTTTTGTATGTCATAATTATACGTAATTAAACATATTAACGATTAAACAAGTTTCTTGATGAGCGTGAAATTCTCTCTCATACCTTTTAATTTGGGACGGAGAGAGTACCATTAACGCTCTTGATGGTTCAAATGACTAATTTGGCCTTCACAAAATAAGTAACAGCTGACTTTTACTACAACAGAAGTGAGTATTAGATTGATTTGCACTTCTTTGAGCAAGTATCTAGTGTGATGTTAACAGATGGAAATATGCTTATTCTGATTCTTTGATAGGAGAGAAAAGGAGTGACAACTATCTTACACATAATGTGAAATGAAGGGGTTCTGTAATGGAAGAATGCAGTTTCTATAAGCAATGTGTCGCGCTCATATGTCTTAACGTGAAAACTACTGGAATACACCACCGGGTGTACCCCAGTGGGTGGGACATGGGTGGGAACGTCAAAACCCCAGGTTCGATCCTCGGCAGCGGCAGTGTGGAGAGTTCTTGCTTTGCAAGGCTCCATTGTGCGCACCGAGGCAATGCCAAGCCCATGGGTCCTGGTGCTGGGCTACCGTGATTTACCTCTCATACGATGGTCTGGGTGTGGGTTAGTATGGGCCGCTGAGGGCGAGCGGATGATCGCGTGAAAACTACTGGAATAATTTTTAGACTAAATTATTTTTTTATTCCTTATACATTTATCAATACCTTCTTTTGGTCCCCGAGATTAAAATCGCATTTAATCGGCCAGTAACATTCTGAAATTGAATCTTTTGGTTCCCCAAGCAGTTTCATGGCGATTTTCAGGGTCAAAATATGTAAAATGACCATTATATCCCTGAGTTTTTAAAAAATTAAAAAAGGAAAAAGAAAACGAAAACCGTTGTGATAGCTCCAGTGACCTAGACCCTCTCCTACGCCGCCGCTACCTACTACTCTTCGCCGGAAAAATGATGGTAGCGACACAGACCCTCTTCTCACCACTACCAATTCCTCTTCGCAGGAAAAATGATGGTAGCAACCCAGACCCACCGCCGCTACCAATTCCTCTTCGCTAGAAAAATGATGGTAGCAATCCAGACCCTCTTCTCCACCACCTTCGTCCCCGACCGGTGGAATAAGAACGCCATCGAATTCCTCTTCTCCCCGTAATAAGGATCGGCGGAGAATTCCTCTTCTTCATCAGCGACGGAATAAAGGTTTAGGAGGAAACTTCTCCTGCCTCATTCCCTCTGTTCCGGAGCTCCAAATCGAAGCTTGACATCGGTGCGATTTGAGGAGCCCGGGTTGGGAAACCCTAGCTTAACATCGAAGCTTCACAGCAGCGGCGAGCCTGGCGGTAATGATGCTGGTGGCGAACGGTATAACAGGAAACCCTAGCTTGGGTCTGAACAGCTAACTAGATGGTCGACCCGGTTAAACTGGATTTTTAAACCAGGAACCGACCCAGAACCAAAGAAAATTTTAGAAGAAAAATATTTTTTTAATTGAAAATATTTTTTAATCGATAAAATTACTAAAATACCCCTGACTAAATCGGAAAACCATTCCAGTATACCTGAAAACTGTCTCTGGGGACCAAAAGATTCAATTTCAGAATGTTATTGGCTGATTAAATGCAGTCTTGGTCTTGGGGACCAAAAGAATGTATTGGTAAATATGTAAGAGACCAAAAAAATAATTTAGTCTCATTTTTAACCTATCTTATCTACTATTGATTGATTCTAGTGACTGATATCTTATTTAAATAATGAATTATAACTTAAAATCAATCATAATTAAAGAGTTTTGAACCTGTTACAACCTTGTTCAACCATAAAAAGGCTTACTCTAAACGACCGCGATTGTTAACAGATGGATGCATGCTTGTTCTCCTTATATTAAGATTGTTTTCTATACGTTATCAATGCGTGACTTAGTTTAATGCCCTCCACTCAACCCAATAATTACACACGATAACACCCAAAACCAACCAGCTTCCAATGTTGCAGTCGACAAAATTCATAACCCGGATTCATTACAAGAACAGTACGAGAATATACAGCTTAATTTTCAAACACCTACGGTGGCGGTTCTCGTCGGAGAACTTCTGCAAACTGGACACGAAGCATTCATTCGCAACCATTCATCAATGCAATCAACGTGAAAGCAATGCTGACAATCAGGCATACACCTGATTGTTTCTCTCGGATTATAATCTGTTAAACAGATTGAGCAAGTGTGACCGTTAGGCCTTGGAAGGCGAAGGCTCTCGCCAAGAACTACTTTCTTGTAGGTTCCAATGGTGGAATCATCGAGACCTGTTTCCACCGGAGATGTGGTGGTGGTGGGAGGTTGTGGTGCGATTGCTGCCGCACGGAGGGCGGCGGCGGAGTCGTGAGCTCTGTTTTGATGAGCTCTCTTGCGTATACCATATATGACGCATAACATTGCCACAAAAACTAGCAAGGATGGAAACACAGAAAATGCAATGACGAGTCCGGAAACCCATGGAGGGCTGTTACCTAGGGCAAATCACAATCCACTGTCTTTTAATTTGTAACTAAGAATGGTGTGAAGTATGAACAAAATGAAACATATTTTCAAATTATCAAAAAATTTAAAGAAAAAATATTAGTATATTTTTCTGTTTTAGATGATTAAGAAATTAAACATAAATAATTTAAAGAGTTGTAGTATATTTTCTAAGTTAGAAATGTATATTTTTGTCTGACAATTAATATTTCTAAATATACTATAATTTTTTTAAAAAATAAAACATATACAAATCTAATAGAATTTTACTTAATATTATTGGAAAGTTAAATAGAGATGGAGGGAGTAGTAACGGTTAATTTAGAAAAGAAGGAATATTCATTTGTGTTCTACACATACTTCTTCGATCTCTTATTGAATATGTTACTAAATAAAATAAGATGGAAAATTTTGTGAAAATTGATAAGTAATAGGCAAACAAAGGACAAGTGGGAAATGAGAAAGAGTGAGAAGAAGAGGACAAAGTGGGTAAATTATGTTACTCCCAACCTAGTGTGCACAAAAAAATTATTTTGTTAAGTGTCAAACTTTGACCACATGTTTGAATAGGTATATGGATAATAATTTTATTCATTGTAATATATAGTTTCTAAATATTAAATTTTTTAGTGTCATTATTATCTGTAGTTACACATATTTACAATCAAACATGTTCATTGGAAACTGTGAAAAGATTCTGTGCATAATAGACCGGAACAAAGGAGTAAATTTCTTGCTAAAAATGGGGGAAAAGGGGAAGTAAGACGTGAATTTAAAAATAACATACTACTGTAAATAGTTAATCAAGACGTACAATAAGGGATAGAGGGATTTTAAAAAAAAAAATAATAATAAGAGATAGAGGGATTACTACTCCCCTTTTTTTTCATTGGCACACTTACTAAAAGTGGTATTTTTTTTTAATTGACACTTGTTATTTTGGGCAAGTTTAAGGTTTTTACATCCACTCATTTTACTTTCTCTTCTTTCAATTCAATTTCATCCACTCATTTAGCATCTCCTCAATTCTAACACCAAAAGAGAGGTGTCAATGAAAAAAAAACGGAGGGAGTACATAAAGTGCTTGGATTTGTTAAGAAAATACTCCGCTGACAATATTTAATTTCAAACGTAGCAGGATATGTACAGAAACTAGTTAAATAAATATAACTTCAGCTATATGATAAGTGGTTTAATTTTTCCATTTTTGGTATCACCAATGAAATGAACTTTTCCGTCATCTAATGGAGTTGACATTTTATGCAAATTGGTGTTGATTTCTCATCAGTTGAAAACCAAATGCATTTCTTTTAATATCCATAGGCCTAATGCCGGTGTATACTCAAGTTTTTTATTGCATGACACGATAACATGAAAGAGATTTGAGTTTTGACCTTACTTTTAATCTACTCAGGAAAAATGACAAAACGAAGAACAGCGAAATTACCTGTTTTGGGAACATCAAAGCAAGCAATTTCCGAACTTGTACCATTCGCAAAGCCACAGAAATCACCCTTTCCCTCACAATCTGCACATCCAGGAAGGTTCCACGACAACGTGAGATCTCCCATGAGATGGTCCGCGAACCAATCCTCCTCCTGATTAGGCCACGTGACCGGAATCTGTTTTTCGAAGATTATAGAGCAACCATTCATCGCCTTGGCTAAGGCCATGGAAGAAGTGGCTAATATGGTGGCAGAGGAATTGCTCAGGCAATCAATGGCAGTGTATTTAGACACAACAACCTCAGGGGGACATTTTAAGAAAGTGTAGTTTCTGTAATAAGTCGCCGCGAAAGGCAAAGAAGATAGGTTCAGGTTGATCAGCTTGTTTGGAAGGCAGTTGAGAGGGTCAAAGAGCTGGATTTCCTGTTTCAGGTAGTCGATATCGCGAACGGAGAATTCTCCGGCGTTGGGGAGATCAACAGTGGGGATGAGGTCTGGAGTGGTGATGATGAGATCAAAGCCGGGGTAGCCACAGTTTATGGGTTGGTTTGGGAGTTTGAAAGGGAACCTTATGAAGAAGGGTTTTTTGTAAGTTTTGTTTAGTCCGGATTTAGAAAGAAGGCAATCATTTCTTGCAGAAATGGTTATGAACAAAGAGATCAGGGCTAAAAGAAAAGTGAAAATGGGTCTTGAATTTTGATTTGGATTTTCCATGGCTCAAAAGATTTATGCTGGAGTATATTGGAATAGACCATATATAAGCTGTGGACTTGGCAGACAAAAATATGGTTTTATAAAGTCAAAACTTTCTGGATAAAAGCATAGCAATATCATGAACTGTGAGTTTGAAAGGGAACCTTATGAAGAAGGGTTTATTGCAAGTCTTGTTTAGTTCGTATTTAGAAAATAGGCAATCATTTCTTGCAGAAATCGGGATGAACAAAGAGAGGGCTAAAAGAAACGTGAAAATGGCCCTTTGGAAAGATTTATGCCGGCGCCAGAGCTCTATATATATTGGAACAATCCATATATAAGCTGTGGACTTGGCAGATAAAATCATAAAAATATGCTTCAGAGTCAAGACTTTCTGGATAAAGGAATGGATCAAAGCATAGCAATAACAACTGTTCAAACTTAAAGCATTCATGAACTGTGAAGAACATAAGAGCGGTTTTCGCTATCCACATCTTTGTACAGTTTGGCTTAATTCTACTATGTTATGAGCTGTGACCAATTTGGATTACAGGAGCTGGTGAGATATTCTGATTGAAACAATTTTACCATTTTCCCCAGCTCTCATTGCTTGGTATTTGATATGAAGACCTGCTGCATTCGGGAAAGCGAATGATTCGATATTTTGACATCAAATTTCAGGCTCTAGAATCAATCTGAATCAAAGTTTTACCTTCATTTTTTTGTAAGTTGGTGTGAACTGCTACAGCATGATAAGCTATCACAGCTTTTGGTTGCCAGTCACATTGTTTCCCAATCCATGTTTTGGTATCAAATATTCCTGATGTTTTTTGCACATTGAAGCACAAAATTCAGCTTTTATATCATATAATATAGAACCTGAAATGTCGTTACCTGCGTTGCCCTTATCCTTGAGATGCTTGACGTCGAAAATTGCTCCCGAGGCAGAATTTACAGGCTTATTTATGTCATATGTTCCTAATAACTCGTACTCCCAGTTTCCCTCTTGGTAGTCCTTACTCAGAAATAGCTCAATATGCCTTGCATCCAATATCTGCATTGTTCCTGTTGGCAAATTGAAGCCATGATAAATTACTGTCCATCCCTATTCATATATCTTAGAAAAGATGAACTATGATGTGTTTGAATCATTCTACAAAATGGTTTAGGCTTACCATCGCATGCATTGAGATCGCATACAGGACATCGAACCAGCTGCAAATCTGATATATCATCGGAGATAAGAGAATTAAGAACTCAAGCCACTGTCAATTGTGAAATACTTCTTACTGCCAAAAACTGAGCCATTTTGAGAATTACCTGCCAGCCATATCCCGGATTTGACACCCTTCAGAACACAGCGACCACTCAACTGCAACATTTTCTGTACTGTTTCCACATTTGGGACTTTTTGTGAAGTACTTAAACTTTCAGTGAGGAAAGCAGCAGATGAGTCGAACAGAAATGAGCCGAGTCGCATCCAATCTGCGCATTACAAAGAAACCAAACACATTGTAAAAGGTAATGAATCTTGTTGCAATGATCAAATTCACTTTCTGAACTCATTCTTTTGGGTAGCTGAACAAGCTCATATACATATTGCCCTTGACTTCGCAAAGTCTATCTATGATCCAATCAATCAGTGCCAATTTGGCAGGCACAGAACAGATGATAAAAGGTATTCATCTATAATCATGATTTCACAATAAACAGTAACAAACATATTTCTCTTCACTTTTCAATCAATTCAACCTGATCAGAAACTACAATATGTGCTTCAACAGCAACAGTACAGAGCTAGAGAGAGGCTGTCACCTATATGCTTCTCCTTCTGGTGAAACATGAAAGAGTGAGTTCCATCTGCAACATGAGTCAAACTATCAAAACAGTCGAAAAACATCATAAATCGATGAAGAAGCACACGAATCGAGAAGTTATACCAAACGCAGAGGCATAGAGTCTGCTCCATTTGACTCCTACATGGCGATAATCACTCGGAACCTGGAGATCTCGCAAGCAAGCGTGCTTCCAGACGCTTTCCTCCGTCATCAGCTTACGAAACCACCGGCAAGTCAAGGAAAGCTTCAGCACTGATTTTCCGTCCAGAAACTTCGCAATCTCAGTCCAAATATCCTCCTCATAACTTCAAATATCAATACACGAATCAAATTAGCTTTTCATACCAGATAAACTTCGATTTACGTGAATAAGATCCAGATACTATTCAAAAATAGCCTAAATTCAGAATTAATCAAGACAGAGAGATTCAAATTTTCGCGAGCTAAAAAACCGTGATGTCGTCACATGACGTCAGCATTTCCGATTTCAACGATTCCCGCGCAAAAACGAATGATAATATACCGCTTTTCTTTGCATAACTGTTGTGTGCTTATGTGCGCGAGAGATATTGTACGGAAATTATATCGATGCGAATATGAAACGATAGCGAAAACTGAGAAACAGAGAGACGAAGAATTACTAGTTGAAGATGGCGTGAGTAAAGCGAGAAGCGTTCAGAGGAGAAACGCAGCAGGAACACAATCGCATCTTCCGGATTCGTTTCCCCATCTCTCCGGTCGTCGGCGCCGGCGGAGATTCCGATTGAATGTCTCCGAGCTGAATTTCAGTTGAGCGGAGTGAGAGTGGGACCGTTAGAGCGAATGATTTGAAAATAAACAGGCGTTTATATTACCCGCGGCAATGCGTTTAAATTGGCTGGGATTCAATGGTTGCTGGTGCATGGGACTCTTGGGTGGACCCGCGTTCGTTTTCCCTTTGATTTGAGCTTTATATATAGGTAAAACTTGAAATTTATTGATCATCAATATATTTCGTTGAGAAAATTGGAATAATACTTCTTGAAGTAAAATGTATCCAACACTCTATTTTAGTGAAATTATAAGTGAAATTATAAATATATGTCATTATAATTTACAGTATAAATTAATTCTTCATAGAACGGTGTAACAAATATTTAAAAATCAGTTAAAATGATTGCTGCGAAAGATTAAGAAAACAAAGTTATAAAAGTAGATTTCATGTGCTTTAAGAACTCCTGATTATGGGAATGAAGTCTTCATCCGCGATTGGGCATTTAAATTAGGCAACTCGGAGTTCAATCTATAGGTAATGCTTTGCAAGGGATTCGAATTATTAGAGGCGATCTAGATTTTTTTATACTATTAGGTAATGCTTTACAATTGATTCAGATTAGTTTGTGAAATCTTGATTGAAAAATTAGGCCTCAATTATAGAATTGTCATGGGATAGGTCTATTCTGATTTCCAAAAAGAACTTTATCAACACACTCAATTGCAAATTTGCAAAGACTCTTTTGTCGAATGAAAGTAATTTTTTTATTGTATAAATAAATTTAAGAAATTACATGATGGGTGGAAATTGTCTTTAATAGAGTTCTCAAAAATCAAACTTAGAAAACAAATAAAACGGTATCAACCAAACTACTAATACTCTACTTCTAAACAACATTTAACACTAATTGGAAGTCAACGCAAGTCTACTTAACTCATGTCTGAATCTAACTGTTATTAAAAAATAAATTGTAAAACATTCTACTCAATTCAATTTAATTGTGCATAACTCTAGATAGATATCCTTTAATCCTTTTGTACTCTATCAAAAGTATAAAAGTATTTAAAAGACTGGTATAACCTCTCGAAAAGGACTCCTATTGAAAGAGAAAAAATTCTCTGAAATCTAACTCTTTTAGAGAACTAAAATCTAAGCACTATATCTAGATTACAATGTACAAGTAAAAGACTGTAAAAATACATTTAGATTACAAGCAATCAAACTGGTAAATAACATATTTTCCACAGCAACAAATTTCTCTGCATCGGCTCCTATCCTATCTTAGTTGATGTACTTCCTGCATTTCACAGATCTACACAAGCAAGGGACCTTGAGTTCATCACGCTCGTCAGGGTCGAACAGATAGTCATAACTGCGAGTCCATTTCAACGCGATTTTTCATAATCAGAACACAAACACAAACACGGAGAGAAAGAAAGAGAGACAGAGGGAACATACGTTAATTCTGTCCCGGCTGAGACATTGGTTTTGGCAATGAGTACTATGTGGCTCTCATCTTGCCCAAAACTCATTATCCTCGCATAGCAAGTCGGCATGCACTGTAAGTAATACAGTTTCACTTGTCAGTAAATGTGCCAACAAAAGGCTCTAAAGAAGTAAGATCTTTCATTAAGCATTCAACGTAATGGGAATCTAACCCAGGTTTTCCAGAGAATCGCAATATTTACTAGACAAAAACTGTCTTTCTAGTATTTCATTATATCGAGAGAGGAATTGAGAGAGAGAACTCACAGAGTGGTTGATCAGACGAGCCATATTCCCCTTTGTTGTCGCGTCAATTACAATTTCTTCGCTGATCTTGAAAAGCTGAATGGAAAATGCATCAAAATGTGAACATCAGTGACAAATCCGTAATTAACCAATAAAATGGAGTACAATCTGGCAAACAGGGCCACTTACGTAACAATCCTTGCCCTCACGACGATAGCGTGCCTCCCTAAGATCTGCAACACTACGTCTAACCTGTTCACCACGGTACTCGATAACCTGGGAGCAACCATATATAAGATCCCGTTGCCTCAAAAAAAGGAATAATGAGAAAAAGGATTTTTTTTAGCACCATTTCACCCTCTTGAATACTTCTTCGCGCAAAGAGGCCCCATCCGTGAACTCCAGATCTACCGAAGCAGACTCTGTTCTTCTCGGTCCTCTGCAACGTTTTCAAGCAGAAAATTTAAGACTCTTTCAAACAGTTAATTAGAACAAAAGAGCTCATGAAGAAAATATAAACCTGTAAATGTTTCAATCTTTCTTTGAAAGAAGAAAAGGTCATATCTTCAACTCCCTGCAGAGGGAAATAAGCGTTAATAACTTGAATATTACACAGCACATTGAAAAATATCAACGTTAATAACTAATACCTTCAAAGAAGTTAAGCAGTCTATCTCATCTAAAGAGTGATGGCGTAGCCCCATCACTCGGTGAAACACGGGTTCAGGCACAACCTTCTGGCAAACAAAGAAAATATATCAGAGAAGTTAAAAGGAGAGAGAAATCAACATCCAAGCATTTCTCCAACTCTACGTGGAGTCACTTATATAAATCACATCTCACCATTGTGTTAAGCTGAGACAAAGAATACACAAGCAGAAATGCACAGCCGTTTTACCTTATGTTTGGATCTTCTGAAAATACGGCATCTCGCAGCAGAAAGTGGATAGGCCTCATTGTCATCAACATCTGAGTTATCAGAGTGTTCAACGGTTTTTGATGATACAAGCCTAGAACCACGTGAGAACTGATCTTGGTTCTGGCTCAGAAGCATGCTTCTTGTCGAGAAATCACCATTCGGGGTTTTCATGTGTAGCACATTATCTGGATTTGGGGCACTGAACATAATCCAGCAATCATTAATAACGCATAAATCCCAAACAACTATATCAGAGGTCTAGATGAAAAGCACGAAAGAGCATAAACAGGATTTTAGGAAAACCGTGTACCTGTGAAATGCACAATAGGAAACCCATTTTGTTTTCTGCACGCCATCTCTCTCTGAACAATGCAGCTGCAGGTAAAACAAAAATGGTAGGTGATGTCATCACTAAAACAGAAATATCAAGAGGGTGAAAAGTACAGACTGCGTGAACAGCATAACAGGAACTGGAACAAGACAGTATTTCGTGCAACACAGACTCAGATTCCATCAGGAACACGGGTTTAAATAGTTATTAGGGTCCCACAGTACCCCAAAAAAACACAGGAAAGGAAACAAGAGGATTTGGATGTGGAGCCATTAAATTAAATACATCCAGTTTGACCAATGTAAAACTACATATACACTACTATATTTAGGTTGGGCAGCAGCAGTCAGTCACCAAAGGCAGTGGTGATTACTTAATATAGGGTTCCAGGTAAGTAAATACGGGATAAGGTTATGAATATAAATCAAGGGCAGTGCAGTGTGGCAATAGATGTTGAAGGGTATCCACAGTTGAAATGTGTTCAGATGATAGATTCTTATGCCACAGCATAGTTGAAATGTGTATGATGTTGAATAGCACCAAAATATAGCCACGCACAACAACAATAATACAGCTAAGCCTACCCCCCACTATGCAAGATTGGCTAATTGGATCATATTTCGCCAGTATGTTCAATTGCAAGTAGGCAACATGCTGTGGTTCAAGTATACTAAGTATCAGAATCATAAAAATCGTACATGGATGGATATAATAATAATAACTTGGCGTCAAACAGCATACAGCTCAAATAAGCATCAACAAAAATAACTGGGTCTACAAGGGCATATAATGATAAAATCAGGAAACAAGAACTCAAGAAAATAGTGAGCACAAATACAAATAACAGGTACAGTAAAACTCATGGCAAAGATAGCCTGACTACTGGTGAACTTACTTCCATGAGATATCCAGCTCGCAAAGCACACATGGCATGAAAGGAAGTCGAACACTTGCAACATTGCCCACAGGACCCATGAACTTGCTCGCACAAAACACATGCCTACGACGATAGAACATTTAAATCAGCATACTTAATACAAACAATCTACAAGACAAACCTATATTGTAAATCAAAAAATAAAAAACCACACCAAATTTAGTCAAAACTACAAAATTCTTGCAAAACCTTTTCCAGTAAGATACTTCTTACTTTGACAAGCATGGAACTGGAAATAGTCATACTGCATTTCCCTTTTAAAGGTTTTATGAACTATTTCACGATACTCACCTTAGCAAATGAGGTAGGTGGAATCTTAAGAAGCCCAGTTGCGGGCTCCATTGTCTCAACATTTAGGAAACCAACTTCTGGACGAAACCACGCACAAGTGACATGCACCCACAATCCTTCTATATCAGTCGGCTTCAATGCGCCCCCTGCATAATCACACATTTGTTACAATATGATCAAAACCGCTAATTGACTTAAACGCAAAAAAACTCAAGTCATCAGATAGCGACCTTTTACGGGACAGAGGCAACACTTCCTCTCAATTTCAGGAGTTTCACATGCTCTGCAAACCCAAGAAGCAAAGT
Source organism: Rubia yunnanensis (assembly GCA_037428765.1). Classification (NCBI taxonomy): domain Eukaryota; kingdom Viridiplantae; phylum Streptophyta; class Magnoliopsida; order Gentianales; family Rubiaceae; genus Rubia; species Rubia yunnanensis. The sequence goes on along the minus strand of CM075063.1, from coordinate 431,994 downwards.
CGTGAACGTTGCTTGCTCCATAGCACTCTTGGTGTACAGCAATTTGACACCTGTAAGGGAAGAATAATAATATTACAGATAAGATTCAGAAAATAAATTAGAATAAAAAGTGGAAATATGAGGCCACCTGTTGCAAATTATCATTTTGTTGTGGTCCCAATCTTCAACCCATCGGCATACAGCACAGCGCTCTGAGGTATATTTTACAGTAACAGGTTCATAATTATCTGGAAAAACAGTGATGATTAGCACTTCCTAAGGTCCCCAAATATAAACAGAATAACAAAATTATAGTATGCAAAGCATCAAAATCAAGAAGCACTTACTTTGCAACAAAGCAACCAACTGCGGCTTGTCGAATTTTATCAGCTCAGGGGCATTTGGGTTGTGCCCCAAAATCTGCAGCAAAATCATAAATCGTTAGGTTGAAGCAAGAAGGTGGTGGGGGTGCAGACAGCAACATAAATATGCCTAAGAAGACTAAGTATAATAATGATTAATTTCTAACATAAAAAAAGAAATTAAAAGAAGATGTAGTCCACTTTCTCTGAGCATTTCGAGAAGGAAGAAAGAAAGGTCAAAAAGGTTTTTGATCAGTTCGTGCGAACACATTTGTAGAGAACTTTAACTTATTCTTTTGTCATCGTGAAAACTAACTATCAATTAGAAGTATCAGCCCAGCCAAGACATTCAACTCACAACCCCTAGTACAGAAGTAACCAATCCACCTAGTCCTATGAGTGAATTTTCTGTCTCTCTCGCTACCAAAAAGGCCTGTGAACTGTACGAGTCCAGTAGAGCACTCATTCAGAGTTGAGAAAGCATGGGAAAGAAAAGCTCCATGTGAGAGAGGGAGGGGCAAAGAACAAGCCCATAATCAAACATCAGCATTTTCAAAGGCCAAAAATGAAAGCATCTATCCTTGTTTATCCTAGCAAGGTTGCTAACAATGAGTAAGTTCTGGACATGAAGCAAGACACCAGCATAAAATTCATCTTTATAAATACCTAAATGGCATATATAGAGATGAACCAAATGAGTCCTTTTGAAAACAAGCATCAAACAAACTTATTGAAAAGAAGAAGAAAATGCGCGTACCCATTTCTCCAGGGTCAACGTTGTATCCTTAATTTTGACGCTGGATTTCCACTTTTTGGCTCTGCATCCAGTGTGCCGTTCCCATTCAGAAAGAGTAAACTTCTTTGTTCCACAGGAACCACAATTGCATTGAACTCTGAAGGCAATTTAAAAGAGAAAACTTAGATTTCCTCCTTGTACTTCATATACTTTAGCACAGATAATATAAATACCATACTTCTTCATTTAACAGCCAGCTGACAGCCAAAACCCATATTATTTCAGAAGACCTCCAGATCAGTTAAAAGTCACCAATAACATACATGTTTCCAATGAAGCAAAATTGTAACACTAGAAAACTAAACTTAATTTGATTACCTAAGTTGCACACATATCAGCAACAAACCACCACAAATATACCCAATATTACCATAGAATTAAACAGATCACAAAAGAGCTCATAAAGACTTCTAGAAGGAAAACTATACTGCATCCAGCAAAGTTTATTTGTATTTAAAGCTTAATGGGCTTACAGATGCAGAGATGAGAAATAGGTCCCTCCAACACCATAGCAAACAACCTCGGCTGTGCTGGGTAAGGTAGGTGGTTCACTTGCTTCTCCAGGCCTGTCGAGAGAGGAAATTTTTTTAAAAAAATACTATCTCAATCAAACCACACAAAAATGACTGAAATAGCAGCTGCTACAGCACCTGGATTTTGATTGCACCTTCTCTGCAGTGGACGACAGCCCATGATTACACTTACAGTCAGGGCATAAATACTGAATGTTCTTTTTCTCCGTGTTCTGCATAAATGTTATAAAAGTTATAAAACCAGTACCAACAAACAGAAAGAAAAGCAAAATAATAGAAGACTAAAAGTTTTGTGACAACCTTGAGGAGATTAGACGAAATATCTGTGCATTCAGCATGCACCCAGAATTTACAACCATTGCACTGCACCTAAAACCAACATTTTGTTCACATACACAAGGGTCAAAAATATATACATCACTCATCAATCTTGGCTGTTCTTATCATCAATTGTCAATTTGTCACATGTACTCATGATTACAATTATAATGATCATACTCAAATCCAAATAAACTCACATATTTTCCATCTGAGTCATTCCAAATAAGCTTGCATACGCCGCAGTCCTGTTTCCTTAACTGCGAAAACAGTTTCTGCAGAAAATTTGTTATTAACAAAAGAACATGATTATTGAAGCTCAACAAAACATAGCCGTACTGCTCCCTTACCTTTACACAAGGCTCACACCAACATTGAGATCTCAGTTTTGCAAATATCATTATCTTCATCGCCCCATATGGAAAATGCACATCACAGCTATCACACTGTCGTAAATCCTCTCTCAGTCCTTTGCTTCCCTGAAAAGAGGGGAGAATACACAATCATATACTGCTTGGTATAACATGTGGACATGCACAAACATAACATCAGTGACATTTTAGCATTCTATGCTCCAACACTCAATTCATATGCTGAAGTACAAGCTCACAGCTTCAAACAGCAATTCAAACAAGTCATCAAACAGCAATTCAAAATCTAAATAACATTTCAGGCCTTCACGTGGTCAATTTTTAACTACAAGTCATCAAACAGACAATTTACCAACAGTTAAAGATCCTATTTTTCTGAATGCATTTCATCAAAACTCCAAGGTATGAACCTCTACAGTAACATAAACCCACTCCAACTGAGCAACTCACAATTCAAACATCAAAAATGAAAAGGAGCGGAAAAAGGACAATCCTTATTAGTAACAACGGTTAAGTCGAAAAGAAAAGGAGCCTTACTGGAACAACTGAACCGACCTCATCCGGGTTCGATCCCGTAACTTCTTTTGATTTGCCCCGAGTCCGAGCCACAGAAGCCTCCGGTTCAGCGCGTCCGAGACCATTGATAGCATTAACGGCCTCCTCGATGGCTGCACGGAACTGTTCCGGTTTGCTGCCATACAGTTTAGTCTGGCCCTGGAACCTGCGTTACATGAAAACGAAGTTAACGACAGTAAACGACAAAGAACTGCTATAAATAACAATGATTCGGCAGTAGAAAACACGCGCACCTGTCCGCGTACTCTTGATACGGGTATATCATACCCGCTTTAATCCATGCATAATCCTGCGACAAAACAAAACCGACGGTTACGCATGTAATAGAAACGTTCCGTCTACAATTCCAACTAATAACGACCTTAACGGCTCTACAAACATCTAAAATCATGAATTACAAACGAGTTTAACAGGAGCCACGTGTCACTGCTAGGTCTTTGCATGCCGACTGTGTAAAACTTGAAATACTCCACTATCCAGTTTTCAAGAAACATATTTGCTAAAATTCAAAAAGCGTTTACTTATATAACGACTCTTATTTTAAAACCACTAAAATGCATAATTTAATTAACTCTGCCTACTTTCAAAATAAGCTAAACCAGTTTCGCGCTACTTTTTTAAAAAAGCATAAACTGATCCCAATCTATTTTTGAAAATATAAAAACCGGTTTCCTTCTGCTTTTAAATTATACAAAATGCTAGTTTCAATCTACTTTCAGAAGATACATGAACTGATCCGCAAATTATCAACAAAACACTCCACCCTCATGATTCATTCCGCCTACAAGAATTAACCTAGTATGGATGTGACTCTGTTAAAAACTTCAGCAAAAACCAAAACCGTGGAAAAATGGAACAGTCTGCAGTATATGATTATTACCCTCTGAGTTCCTCTTTTCGACCAGCCATAGAACATTACGCAGAGAGTTCCGGGAACACAAGCCTTCAAAACCGCGGGCGGCGCTTCCCAATGTGGATCAATCACGATAGCCGGCCAAGCCGGAAACTTTTTCCCGCATTTCGCCCAAACAATATCGCCCAGCTCGAAATCACTAAGCTTATAGAATGCATCTTCTCCCGCCACATTTGAATTGCCGGTAACCTGTTTGGCGCCAGATTTTCTTTTTTTCGCCTTTTTCGTCCCCGGATTGGCGGATGAAGTCACGGAGCTAGAGGGGCTGGACCACGGCATATGTGTAGCCTCATCTTTCACGTCCGAGTCGCGGATGATCTCCACACTGTTGAACAAGTGGAAGCCTAATCCTTCGCCGGGGGGATTAGTTCTTCCATCGGAACTACTCTTCTTCTTCTTATTAGGCCCGGATTTTTCCTCCGATGAGTCCCTCTCCTTCACCTTCTTCCACGAGTGTAGAACTGAATCCGAATACTTGGAAGGCAAAGCCTGAGAACGCCCTCGGGAGGAAATCAGTAACGGCCGCCTCACCAGCTGCGCTCTTTTGTCACTCCCGTCGTCACCTTCGCTGCCGCTGGAACTCGCATCATCCACGCCGCTGCCGCCGCCGCTCTTCTTCCGTTTTTTGTTAGAATTGGACGGCATTTCGACACAAGCCAGGTTCTGAGCAAAAATTCAATCAATTAAACCTCATTACAACACACAAACACTCGTAAGCAAAACTCACCTCAATCGAGATATTCGAAACCCTACCTGCAATCCCCGCAACTTAATCCAATCGCACCTCCGGAAGAAGCCGACCGAAACGCGCGAACGAACGCCGCGAAATCCTCCTCCGGCGAGTACCGTCCCGCGCCGCCGGTTTCCGCCGCTTCCGAATCCACGTACGAACGAACAGCTGCAAAATCACACCGAAAAAACCGATTCGGAGGGGTTTGATTATGCGGTGAGGATTCGAACAAAGTGCGCGAGTGTGTGTCGGTTCGATTCGGTGGATTGTGCAGGAAGGATTTCGATTCAATCGAAAGGTTTTCGAAGAACGAAAATCGCAGAATCAATTCGGAAAAGCTCTGAAGAAGATGATGAAATCAATTTGAAGGCATTGGCTCCAAAAGTTGGATTTCCGCCCCAAATTTAGAACCGCGAAACCGAAAAACTGTGAGGGGGGCACTTAATATATGGTATTTATATTTTTGTTAATAAATTAAATATAAGTACCGTTTGGAATCGGAACCGGAAAGTTATAAGGAGTTAATCACCTATTAAAAACAAAAAAGTATTCAAAGGTTTTCCATTAATGCTTATCATTAAAGAGTTTTTCTGGGGAAAAAAATGTCTATCTCTTGAAATATGATTTTTCCATAACCGAAGTTTTAAGTGCAAATTAGAAGAAATGAAAATAAAATTCTTGACTTGCATTAATCGGGTTATAAACTTTAGGAAAGTCTTGGGAAAGCTGATCTTTCCATTATCTTATGAAAAGAAGGGGTTTAATTAGAATAACAAAAGGTAAAAGGTCTAAATTGCAATATTAAAATTTTAGTATGCAACATGCAACCCGAAAGTTTTATCTTCATTTCTTCTAATTTACACCTTAAACATTGGTCTTTCCATAACTTATGAAAATACCGTCTTTCATGAGACGGACTCTAGACTTTATTACTACTACATGTTGCATAATAAATATTTAATATTGCAACTATGACTTTTTACCTTTTATTATTCTAACTAAAAATCGTATTTCCATAAGCTTATAGAAATACGATCTTTCCTAATATTTTGCAAAAAAAAATAAATTGAGTATTGACTACTGTTCCTAATTTCCCAGTTACATGAAATTTTGGGTTTATTAATGATATATAGTATACGAACCTGATAAAATAATAGCCGTTGGATGTTCTTTACGTGTGAGCTGACGTGGGTCTAATATTGAGATCATCCAGGTTGGTGTTACTTTGCAATTTGCATGTTTGATAATGTGTTCGGTGTAATGGTACTTAAAATAATTGTTTTTTACATGTATATTGTATGTTTGATTTTAATTTTGCAGTAGAAAAGAGAATGTACAATCTTGAATTAATTTTAAAATTTTCTAAATCACCCTAGATAATTTATGAAAGTGTTAAAACTATTCAATCAAGTGATTTTTTGCCAATGATGGTTTTGTCCATTAAAAAAAGTTGAAAATTTCAAAAAACATGGACCGAAGGTTGCACCTTTCGTGTGAGTAGTACCCTCTTTCATTTCATTCCCCGCCCAACGTACCATATTTTCGTCTTCCACCCCAAAACAACCCCCAAACCGAATGTGATTACCCTTTTCATTTCTTTTCCACCGTGTCAGCGTTGTAGAGCTTCATTTTGTCATATTGGAGGTGCTCCGGCGAGAAAATCGAGGCAACAAACTATCCTTTTTCATTTCTTTTCCACCGCATCAGCGTTGTAGAGCTTCATTCTGACATATTGGAGGTGCTCCACCGAGAAGATCAAGGAAAAATGTTGATCGCAACTCGCAAGGCAGGTGAACATAAAAACCCATGAAAAATTGTATGTTGATCTGAATCCCCCCTCCCAATATGATGTGCTATTGAATATAAATTTTTGCCCTTTTTTTCATCCATTCAACATGTATATGTCGTAGAATAGGTTTAGTTCATTTTTATGTTTGTTGTCGGGATTGATGTTTGAATGAATTATTCATATAAAAATCGATTCTAAATGCTTGGTATAGGATGAATTAGTGATTTTGAGTATTAGCTCTCCAATATGGTTTGTGTTTTCTTCTGTTAGGTGATTGTATATTATAGGATTGGTTGTGTAGTTATAGGTAGCGTAGAAATTAGCAAATGTTGAATGGGAAATGTCTTATTTGTTTCATAAGAAGTTTGGCAGTAAGTATTGATCTAACTTAATATGTCTGGGAAAAAAAATACAGATTTAACATTGTGATTTTCCACTATAACCTTTTTTTTCCAGAATGTACCAATCTAACCTTATGTGTTTTAAAAATGTTCAAATATAATCTTATGTTTTAAAAAAATGTATTGATCTAACCTTTTTTTGGAGAAAGTACTGATCTAACCCTTTTGTTTTTATATGGTATAATCGTCCAATTTTTTTTAAAAGAAAACTGGAAGAAGATTTTGGTCATTGTTTGGATGGTCAGTTAGGAATTTTTCATATACAACGTCGGCAGCATTATTTTAGAACTTTGACAAAATTTAGGGCGATTTTAGTCCTTCTTACACTTGAGAGTTGTATTAACACTTTCAAAATTATAAGAAGTAATTTTGTTATTTCACCGTATTTTTTATTATGCATACGTAGTATATTATAATGTGTCAATTGTGCTTTGACATATTCATATAAAATAATTTGAGTCAGAAGTCGAGACTATCGAGGTTATTGCTATAGATGCATGTTCAACAACGTGTTCGGTGCTACGGTACTGGTATTAATTTTTATATGTATTTTGTATATGTTGTTATATTACGTTTTGTATTTTACTAGGTTATGCCCTAATATATATACGTGTATGATAAAAATTTTAATTTTTTTAAAAAATAAAAAACATAAAAAAACCAAAAACAATGGGTTCATCAGCGCAACCAGCACCACTGCCACCTCTACCGTACCCTGCCACCGCTGTCTCCAGCCTTCTCCGCCGCCATTCCCAACCGCCGCCAACCTTCTTCTCTGTCCTCTGCCGTCCCCACCCTTCTCCGCCGCCAGCCTTCTTCTCCGTCTTCTCCATCGTTCGTCTTCTTTGGCGAGAACAGGACTGGGAAACGAAAATGAGAACCGGAGAGGCAAGAGAACTGGGCGAAAGAGAACTGGATGAAGGAGAATCGGGGCGAAGGAGAACCGGGCAACTGAGAAGCCGGACCGGAGAAGGAGAGTGGGGAAAGGAGAATGAGGAGAGGAGACTAGAGAAGACGAACGGGCCAGTCGCCGGAGAAGACGAAACGAGCGACGGAGAAGTGGGGCCGAGAGCGGAGGAGAAGGAAAACGAACGGCGGAGAAGGGAGGATAGCGGCAGAGAGCGGAGGAGAAGGGAAACGAGTGGCCGGCGGCGGTGGTGCACGACGGCGGTGGTGCACAAGTTCGGTGCACGATGGTCAGCAGCGGCGGTGCTCGGCGGCCAACACCGGTAGTGGTGAATAACAAATTTATTTAATATTAATATAAATATATTTAAATTAAATTAAAAATACATATTATATACTAAATAATATAAATACTTATTTTTTTCATTTACACTGTACTGTCGTCTGTTTACATCATGTGTGTTATGTGTACATGGTATATTAACTGCCAAATATATGTTGTGCCATGACATATTTATATGGAGCAATAGTTTGGAGTATTTTTTAGCGAAATCATATTGAGTCCATCTATTGAAATATGGTATTTTCATAATTATATGGAGTACAATAATTTGGAGTCTTTTCTAGCGAAATCATCTCGAGTCCGTCTATTGAAAGATGATACTTTCATAAGTTATGGAAATACCATATTCCAGGAGACGGACTCGATATGATTTCTTTATGGAAACATCATGGTTTAGGGTGTAAATTAGAATAAATGAAGATAAACTTTTCGGGTTGCATGAATCGGGTTATAAACTTTATTACTACATGTTGTATAATAATTTTTTAATATTGTAACTTAGATTTTTTACATTTTATTATTTTAATTAAATCTCGTCTTCCAATAAGCCTGCAGAAAGACAGTCTTCCCAATCATGAACCCGTATTTTGAAAGACGGTATTTTCATAAGTTATGGAAAAACTAAGGTTTAAAATGCAAATTAGGGTAAATAAAGATAAAATTATTGGATTGCATGAATCAGCTTAAAAACTCTATAACTACTCCACATTGCATAATAATTTTTTAATATTACAACTAAAACTTTTTCTTTTTATTATTTTAATTAAATCTCATCTTTCTATAAACTTATGGAAAGATAGTGTTTTCCAAGACCTTCTCTTAGTTTATATGGTATTAGTTTAGAATTTCATTAAACAAAACTTAATTGAGCGTAATTGAATTGGATTAAAGTAAAACTACATTGAAAAAACTTCATTTCAGATTGGTTCAATTAAATTTAATCCATTTAGATCTGCTCAAATAAGCTCAGGTCAATTTATAAAAATAAGAATGAAAGGACGGGGTTTAAACAAACATACTCCCGCCAATTTTTTTTTAAAGCTGAAATGTGTGGAGTAATTGAGTGAAGAGAGTAAAAAGTTTGATGAGTGGTTGAGAATGATGTACTATTTGCCATATTAAGAAATGTGACAAACTTTAAAAAACATATAAATATGATAAGTGTGTCAAATTTAAGAAAATCGAGGGTGTATGCAGCCCTAGAAATCACATTATATACCAAGTGCCGCTGCCACTGTGCTCTCCATCTTCTTCCATAATCTCACCCGACCCAATCCAACCCGTCCCAGTACAAAAAACGGGATCTCGCCATTTCCCTTTTCTCAGTTTACGCATCCAATCCACCATTCTTCGAATGGCTTTTTTTCTTCTTCTCAAAACCAACTCTTTTGTTTTACTGTTTGGAATGGTTTTTAACTGGGGCATGATGGCATAGTAAAAGGTCTGAGCAGGGGATTTGTTGATAGCAGCAAGAAGGTAAAAAAACGGAAGAACAGAAAAAAGTTTCGGAAAATTTGAAGAGCGCCCTTGTTCTTGTACCGAGTTATTACATTGAACAGTTGCGAATTCTTTTACATCGAATTCGGGGGTTGTAATAAAAGGGGAGGCGTTAATATAATCCTCTCCTGCAACTTGTAGCCAAAATTTTATAAAATTTCATGTTTGTCCTTTTGAAAAAAACATAAAAATACAAAAAAGGAAATTGCGTTATTACCCTTAGACTCATCAATACTCCGCCGCCGGACTAGGTAGGGTTATATCAGCATATTATGAAAATTAGTGGGATTAAATCAGCACATTCCTAAAATTTATAAGGTTATATCAGCACATTGGTAAAAAAAATATAGGGTCACATCACATATTATAGAATATAGGGGTTTTAATGTTTATTTTGTTGTGTTTAGTCCGGATTGATGATTAGATGACCTTTGGTGTTGTGTGTGATTGATATTTTGCTGTGTTTTTCGACCTATGGTTTTTAATGTTGATAAGTTTTGAAATGAGACTATGATATGTGATAATTGTGTTTAATGTTAATGATGGTGTCATGATGCCGAATTTTATGTTGTATAAGATATTGTTATGGCGGTGATGGTCCGGAGGCATTCCGGAGGCGGTTCAGGTGCGGTCCGGCGAACTACGAGGGTAAAATTATCCACCTTATTTCAGAGTTAGCCCAAAGGGTATTTTGATCAATTTACATAGAGCCAACGCCGAAAAATTGAGGTCAATGCCGAAAATTGGGTCCGAGGGTTATATTGACACTTTCATTAACTGGTTAGCGTTATATTTGCGCTAAAAATTATCATAGAGTTATATTGGCACTTACTCAAGTAGATAGGGTTATATTGACACTTATCCTAAAATTTATTATGCAACGTGTATTAGATATAAAGTTTATAATATAATTATGTAACTCAAAATTTTTATCTCTATTTCTTCTAATTTACACTTTAAACGTTAATTTTTTCCATGACTTATGGAAAGACCGTCTCTCGAGAGACGGTCTCTTGAACCAATAGTTTATTGTGAGGATTTTTTATTTGAGGGCTTTTGGCGTTTTGTGTTTTTTTCCCTGTGTGATACTCCCAACTTGTTTTTTTCCCCCAATTTGGAATTAACATTTAGGCAAAATCTTGGGAAATACCGTATTTTCATAGGTTTATAGAAAGATGAGATTTAATTTAAATAATAAAATATAGAAGACCTTAGTTGCAATATTAAAAATGTATTATGCAATATGTAATAGTTGTAAAGTTTATAATCCGATTCATGCAGCCCAAAAATTGTATCTTCATTTCTTCTAATTTGCACTTTAAACATTGATTTTTCCATGACTTATGAAAAGTCGTCTTTCAAGAGACGGACTCTAACATTTTTCTAAAATATTTCCACCTTTTCATATCCCTATCACACCAGTTTGCATAAAAAAAAGAGTAAAAGCAATTCAGTCATTTTATCGGGATTAAAAGATCATTGTTTTTTGTGGTGCATAAGATGTTACTTCGAAATCCTTAATCCTCACTCGAGGCTGGCTCATTTTAAACGGGATTGTGTAATTAGTTTAATAAAACCAATCGTTTCACTGCTAACTGCTCATACTGTTATTTTCATCCGGCGCTGCTAAATTGTATTGTTAAGAGAGATTAGTTAAGGAATAAAACATGGGTTAGTGGAAAAACACTAGAGCCATTTCTTATCAAAACCATGTTTATTTTGGACAACATAGAGTTATACACCGCCCCATTTGTTTAGCTAGTTAGTGGTCTCTACATCACGGTCATACTGTAAATTACAAACACACGAATGCGATCGTGGGTACACCCACGGGTGTACCCTAGTGGTTGGGACATGGGTGGGTAAGCCAATGATCCCGGGTTCGATCCTCGGCAGCGGCAACGTGGGGGAGTTCTTGTTTTGCAAGGCTCCCTTGTGCGCACCGAGGCAATGCCAAGCCCATTGGTCCTGGTGCTGGGCTACCGTGATTTACCTCTCATACGATGGTCTGAGTGTGGGCTGGTTTGGGCCGCTGAGGGCGAGCGGATGATCGCCTTTTGCCAACGAATGCGGTTTAAAAAATATACCCCTCCGTTTTTCTATTTGTGACATCATAGGTTTATGTACTTGAATTTAGGTGAAAAAAGTGAATGAAATTGAATGTCGGGAGTAAAAAGTAGAACGGGTGAATGAAATTGAATGAATCTTGTCATTTATCATAAGTGTCATAGATAATAAAACATAAGGAGTGGATGGTTTTCAGGCAGATAGCCTAATTGCTTGATCATTTATGATAAACATCACTTTTTATAATCTTCAAGGTAGATTAAAATATTAATATTCTGAGATGTATTTAAAAAGTTTTTTAAAGTTTGATGTGTGAGAATGAGTCTGTATCTTTTCGGAGGTTCCGAAACAATCTTGAATTTTTTGAAAGTGCTAAAATGACTGTGTAATTTTTACATTAGTTTTAGCATCAGTTGGACATAATGGTAATATTCAATGAATGTCTGAGGTTGTTTCAGCACATTCGACAAACAGTTGGGGTTGTTTAAACACTTTTAAAGAATTTAGGATTGTTTCAACACATTCATAAAAACATAAGGTAATTTTATGTTTTGCGCTTCTCAAAATTATCGGAATCACATTGTAATAAATTAAACCAAACTAATCACTTCAATAACTATATTAGTTAAAAAAATACTCATTCAACAATTATGCTTTCCAAAACAAAAATTTGTGTGAAGAGTATTAGTACTTAAATTTCAATTTTTTAAAAAGTGTTTCTTAACTCATTGACCACTATTAGCAAAAAAATATATATATAAAAGAGTTTGACTTGAACCCTTAGTTTTAAAATTCCATCTGAAATTCTAAACACGGCTATAACTAAACTGGCCAGACTTTTTCGTTAATTTTAAATCCGACAAAAACCTAACCAGCTGGACCATAATCAATTAATCATACCACTATTTTCAGCCGAAAATCATCTGGCTGAAGTTCAATGATTGATTTTAGAAACTCAAAATATATTTTCAGAAGTTATATATAATTATAAAAGTTATATATAATTACGTTCGGATCATAATGGAAGACGGCATAGTTTAGGTATTATGTGTTACTAGTGGGGTACAATTGCGCAACTATCATTAGTTAAAATATTAAGATTAATTTTTATTTAAAATTTTAAAGTTTAGTCATATAAAAAAATTACATGAGTTGTGAAGTGAAATAATTAATTTAGTTAGAAATCGTTAAATATTGAATACAATTAAAGGCAAAGTCTGGGAAAAGACCGTCTTTAAGATAGACTTGTGGAAAGATGGAGTTTAGTTGAAATAATAAAAAGTAAAAGGTTTTAATTGCAATATTAAAAATTTATTATGCAACATGTAGTAGCTATAAAGTTTAAAACCCGATTAATTGAATATGAAAATTTTATCTTCATTTCTTTTAATTTGCACTTCAAACTTTGGTTTTTCCATGACTTATCTTAAAAGACCGTCTTTCAAAAGACAGACTCTTCTCTTAAAAGACGGTCTCATAAGCCATGGAAATACCAAGATGTCTTTCCACGAGGCTATGAAAAGACGGTCTTTCCCAAGACTTTGCCAATATCGAATACAATTAAATGTATATTTATAAGTTATATATTTTAACAACGTATGATTGATTGTATATAGTAAAGAATTAAAGTCAGTAACACATTATAATATTAGTATGTTAACAAATTATGATTGATTATATATAGTAAAGAATTAAAATTAGTAACTTAACTTATTAAAATATTAGTATATTATTCTAGATAAGTTCATGGATTTATATTAGCCTGAATGACTTCAATAACCCCGGTTAAAGAACTATTCAAAGCAAATAATTTCTAAGAGATAATAAAACCGTCAAGGTCACAATCTAGGTGTTAAATAGTTAATTAATTATGCTAAATTCAGAAAAACAAAATTTAAGATGCGTTTCTCGTTTCTCCAATAAAACAAAATAATGTTTTGCGTCTAAGTTTCCCTTTAGTCCAATTATAGCCATGTTTGGCAAGCAACTTTGGGATTCGGGAAAAAAAGGAAAAATGAAAAAGAGTTGGGTTCAATCACCTCTTCACATAAATGGAAAATTTTATTTTAGAAAATCAAATTTAAATTTTCGGTATTTACACAATAAAAGAAATTTGTGCATGTTTTGTACACCGGATGGAAAAAATACAGAGGTCGTCTCTTGAAAGATGGTATTTTCATAAGCCATGAAAAAATTAAAGTTTAAAGTGTAAATTAGAAGAAATGAAGATAAAATTTTTGGATTGCAAGAATCGAATTATAAACTTTATAACTTATATACGTTGCATAATAAATTTTTAATATTACGACTGAGACACTTTACTTTTTGTTATTCTAATTAAACTTCATCTGGATAATAGTTTGAAAATACATTTTTTCCCAAGAATTTGCCAAAAATAAATTGGGTGATGTGTTTTTTGCTTCTTTGAATATCGATTAACAGTACTTTGCGTCTCTCAATACCAATGAATTAAGTGAGAGTTTTTTCTCCATATGATTAATGAAATATGGTTTAGTTTGATGTGGTTTTAACATCAATTTATATTTTCCTATTCACAAACTTTTAGGAGTCCGTCTCTTGTGAGACTGTCTCATGGTGAGATTAGAGGTAAAATAGGAAAAAAACAAATTAAATTTGGGGCAAAAAATAAATAAAACAAAACTAGATTGTAAATTATCACAATTACACATTAAATCCCCGAACTTTTAAAACATCAATGTGAAACCACATCTTAAAATCTTTACAATTTAATCCCTGATCTCACCGTGAAACGGTCTTATACAAGATTTCATCTACTTTTAGAGAGAGATCTTATTCTCTCATTTTGCCCGTCAATTTTAATTTGAATAAAATGAATTTTGACTCTGGAATTTTGACAATGGTATTAAATCCGATTCATTCCAAATATTAATTGTAATTGTATAGGTCAATTTAAGTTTTTTTGACAGTTATTTTTATGGTAAAATGTTGAAAGATATATCCCACATCGATTTCTTAAAAAATAAATGACCTAGGTCCTGGGTCGCCTTCACCTAGTATCAATTTGGATTATTGGGTCGATGCGTTGATCCCCTTTAATTTGGCCCGATATAGATCGTAGAGTGGTTCCACGCTGGCACTTCACGTGAGGGGCGTGTTAAAAGATATATCCCACGTTGGTCGTCTCCACTCAGTGTCAATTAATTTTAATATAAAATCCCAAAATATCTTAAAATTTAACATAAAATAATATAGTAACATTTATTTCATTTCTGACGTGCTTTTCAAGGTTGGTGTTGGGAAATATGAAAATATGAGTCAAGTTATTTAAAGAACATCCCTCAAGTCGATTTCGTACCCCGTATCGAGGATTCAAAGCAAATTCGTAAATGCGGGCCAATTCGGATGTTTCATGTCGGTCATACCAGATTCCAGACACTTTTACGTATAACCGTCTGATTCAGGATGGAGAGAAGTACGAGCGCGTCTCTTGAAATACGGTTTTTAATAAGTTATAGAAATATCAATATTTAAAGTTTAAATTAAAAGGAATAAAGATAAATTTTTGGATTGCATGAATTGAGCTATAAACTTTATTACAATTATATGTTGCATAATAAATTTTTAATATTGCAACTTATACCTTTTACCTTTTATTATTCTAATTAAATCTCGTCTTTCCATAAATTTATAAAAAGACGGTCTTAATTATACGCATAGATAATGCCCCGCTTACATTGACATAGAAGCATTTTCGGCAGTCGAAATTGTTCAGGTACAGTCCCACAGTTTGGTGACGGGATGGATCGGGCCTATGGTGGTGGATTTTTTCTATACTTATCATTGCCAGTTATATACCTCACCATAGGTTTGAATTTATGCGAAGAAAATGAGTGAATGAAAATAGATGTATAAAGTAAAAAGTAGAATAAGTGGATGAAATTGAAGGAATCTAAAACAGAAACGATGTCAAATAAAAAAACATCTATCGATAATAAGCGTGACATGAATAATCAAATAGAGGGAGTATATTTTTCTAAAAGAAATTTATACAGAAACATTACAAATTGTCAGCATTTGTAACTTTTTCTCGTGAACTACTGAAAGGTCAACAACATTGAAGGCATCGTAGGTTTATGTGCTTTGATTTAGGTGAAGAAAATGAGTTAATGAAATTGAACATATAAAGTAAAAAGTATAATGAGTTGATGAAACTGAAAGAATGTTACCAGAAATGAAAAGTGTGTCAATATAAAAGAAATAAGAAAAAATGTGTCATTTAATTGAGAAATGGAGGACCTGCATTACCATTTGCTTGCAAAACTTTTAATTACTCCTACACAACACTGCAAAGAAAATCTCACGATAACCAATAATTGACCTTAATTTTCACAAATATAGAAAAAATGAAGAAGATAATTCCGGAATTTAATATTTCAAAAATCATGATTGAGGGAATATAATATAACAAGCACTCCACCAAGAAAAAGAAAGGAGGAAGAAGATTACTCTAGATAAATAAATTTGTCGGCCTTATAAATTACATCAACTTGGTTGATGTTCCCCAGTAAACAAACCCAAAACCTGAAAAAAAATATATCCAAAATTAATGGATTTCGTTTGTGCTCGCTGTAAGAACAAGGACCGTGGACAAAACAACGGTAATGGTTCTTCTGTGAATAAAAAAATATATAATTATAAAACTAAGGTAAAATCTTGAGAAAAATCATCTTTCCATAGGTTTATGAAAAGACATGGATTAATTAGAACAATAAAAGGTAAAAATTTTAGTTGCAATCTTAAAGATTTATTATTCAACATATAGTAGTTATAAGGTTTATAACCCAATTCTTACGTTCCGCACTTTAAACTTTGGTCTTTCCATGCCTTGTGGAATAATCGTCTTTCAGGAGACGGACTCTAAAACTAATACATAGTGCTTACTCCGGTTTATTAAATTTGTAGTACTCTTAATTTTTTTTTATTATGATATAACATTTAAATAGTTAATAATTAGTAATATATTAGCGTGAGATACGGTTAGATCACCAGGAGATATAATTAAGCTTATTTTTTCAGCTGGTATTTTAATGAATTAAAATGAACGGCTCAGAACTCAACTAAAACTAAACACAGTGAGAAATGAAATGATATATCAAAATATAAGCTATGTAATATCATGTTAAGGAGGCATATTTTACATATCAATTTGAAATTTTATTGATTTAATTCGAACTGTACTAAACGGTTTAGATTAACTAAAAAAGAACAGTCTTTGGCACAATTAGAGGCAAGAACACTTTCCGGCCAAGTCCCATTAATTGATTCTTCTTATCGATCCATCTGACATCAATAACTCGACCCCTAGCGCCTATAGGTAGTTTTAGAGACGATCGAGCGTCGGCTCTTAGCTGGGCAGGAGTTCCCGGACCACTTTGAGCTGTGAACCGACCGAAGGGACGTTCTTTATCCGAACCAAATGATAATGATAGCGGCTTAAAGAAATGCCTATCACGACCTTAATGGCCTTGATCGGCGGGGAGGAGCATAAAAAAGTTAGCGATTGGCACATAAGGGAGTGGTTGCCCGGGTTTCTCCGCCTGGTATCCTGCACCTCGCGTTTATTATACTGAACTGAATCAATCTGAACTAAAATAATTGTAAAACTGTAATAATATGACTAGATTAAGATAAGTTACGTCAAATGAAAATTCGGTTAAATAAAACTGAGTCACTTAAGATGAAGAGTGTGTCTCTTGAAAGACGGTCTTTCCATAAGTCATGAAAAGACCAAGATTTAAAGTGTAAATTAGAATAAATTAAGATAAAACTTTTCGGGTTGCATGAACCGGGTTATAAATTTTATAACTACTACATGTTGCATACTAAAATTTTAATGTTACAACTAAGACTTTTACCTTTTATTATTTTAATTAAACCCCGTATTTCCATAAGTATATGGAAAGATCGTCCTTCCCAAGACTTTGTCTAAAATGAAATGAATAAATGTAAACTCGAGAGAACGAATCCTAAATACACTAACATGTATATTTAGTTATTAATATTTATACAATCATTACTATTCATGTTGTTACCTTGAAAATCAGTGCAATAAATTTTAAAGAACATTTTAAATGGAGTATAACATACACGAGTCCGTTTCTTGAAAGACGGTTTTTCCATAAATCACGGAAAGATTAAGGTTTAAATTGTAAATTAGTAGAAGTGAAAGTAAAATTTTCATGTTGCATGAATCGGGTTATAAACTTTATTACTACTACAAGTTGCATGATAAATTTTTAATGTTGCAACTTAGACCTTTTACTTGTTATTATATTAATTAAACTCTATATTTCCATAAATTTATGAAAAAATCGTCTTTCTCAAGACTTTGCCAACATACAAATGTAGAAAATAAATAAACTTATATACTAAGTACTCCCTCCGTTTCTTTATTAGTGTCACACTTTTCTTTTTAGGTTATTTCTTTTATATTGGCACACTTTCTATTTTTGGCAAGATTCCTTCAATTTTATCCACTCATTTTATTTTTAACTTTTTACATTCAATTTCATCCACTCTTTTCCTTTACCTAAATTCAAGCAGTTAAATCTATGGTGTCAATATTAGTGGAACGAGAAGGTAGAAAGTTCATTAAAAAGTGGTCCCTCCATATGTATTTTGCCCACTGGGGCCTGAAAGGGCAAGCTGCCCTACTCTCCCATCACAAAAAAAAGACAGTTAATTAATTGTCCTGATTATTATAAACATAAAAACAAATAAATAAACCAAACTCTGTAATTTTGTGCCATTTGTAATTATATTAGCCTAATACCTTAGAGATGTTATTTTCTCAAAAATAAAAAAATAATTAAAAAATAGAATAAGCATTGAGAAGGCAACAAGGTATCAGAAACTGCCATAAAATGCCATAATTTTTCCTGACTCTTAAATCTCAACCCTTCCTACCTTATCACACCATCCCTTCTTCATCTCCTTCATTCTGCTATTCTCATCTTCACTATTTTCTCCAATCCATTTTACAAACCAGAAATCTTATGAACACTTTTGGTTAAAGAATTTTATAGCAACAAGTTCACAAATATAGCATAATTAAGTGCAACAAGTTCTTAAATGTTGCTGCATTAAATTCCTCCATCTCCACCACTCTTTTCTCAATTGGAATTCTATCCCAAAAAATTTCCATTTTGGTGTATTTCTTGTTTTTTTTGAGGTTTCTCTTGGCTAATTGGCTGTGTTGAAGTGCGAAGATGGCGCCGAAGAATGGTAGAGGCAAGAGCAAGGGGGACAAGAAGAAGAAGGAAGAGAAGGGTATGTTGTTTGCTTAGTTTTTGAATCCGAGTTCGAGAAACAGCCGCTCCCGCGTCTGTTTCTCGAACTCGGATTGGTTAATTTCTCTCTTCAAGTGTGTGAGTGTGTGTTTTTCTGTTTGCAGTTCTTCCTGTTGTAATGGACATAAAGGTGAACCTCCCGGATGAGACTCATGTTGTGCTAAAGGTTTGTTCATTCATTCATGGTACTTTATTAGGTTTAATGACTATTGCATGGCAATGAAGTACTACTATGTAGTATTAGTGTATGTATCCACAGCTCAATTTGAGAGTCTTATCGTAAAACTTGAATTGAACTGCTAATACATAGTCGTTCGTTTATCGTTATTTGATGGTGGAAAGTCGTTCAATAACTGAAAGCGGATCTCAGAAGGCACAAATTCTATCTGATTCGAAATCGGTATATTTGTTCACTGCGTGTTATTCGGTGATGGAGAGTCGTTCAACTACTGAAAGTGGATTTTGAAAAACGCAATTTCTATTTGTTTGAAAACGTTTAACTATCGGTTGACGAATTAGCAACACAAGCGTGTTTGATTTGGATTTACTTCTTAAAAAAATAGTTCATTTTGATTGAACATGATTGCAAAGAGCTAAGAAGTGATTAATTTTTTGTAATTGCATTTGTATTATGATGATAATTGTGGTATCTTTCTCACCAACCAAAATCTCCATTTTCTCAAAATTCCTCCTCCATAACCAAACAGTAACCCCACCTAGGAACTTCTATCCACGAGGCAGCGGAAATTCAGAAAAGACACAATTTATTAATTTTAAATGAAAAATATTATAAATATTTCCTAAATTACAATTATAAATTAGTCTTATCACGTGTGGCGCATGCATAACCTTGGAGATTTTATTCTATTGTTTTTAGTTGCTTTTGAGCTAGGAACACTATAATAAAAGTATTTTAATTTTGGTGAATAAATTAAATTTTATACTCCCTCTGGTCCTCTTATATTGGCTTCAACTTTTTGGCACAAATTTTTTCAAAAAGATAAATGAATGGTAGAGATTGTATTGGAAGTGTAAAAAGTAAAATGAGTGGATGAAAACATTCTAGAATTTACCAAAAGGGGAAGGAGACATAAATAAAAAACCATCCCAAAATGGAAAGTAGGCCAATATAAGAGGACCAGAGGGAGTATATTAGTCAAACATCATGAATAGAATTGGAAAACAGGCATTTGACTAATATGCTTTCATTGTATTTGTACTAGAGACAGTGAAATGTTGCGTACTTGTTTAAACTGTTTTTCTAATGTTTTTAATTTCTTATTTTGGAAACGGCAAAGGCATAACATATTACTTGACTTTCCTTCTTAAAAAGGACAAATTTATGTGTACTTTTCACACGGCATCACAGAGAAAAAGAATCACATTTGCACTAAAATCTTATCCTATTACTCCGTCTCAGCCGAATGTGCACACTTTTTGGTCAACTTTCTCAGGTCATGTTTGACCAATGATAACTTTAGTTACGTATATTAACGGTGTGTTAAAATTTAATATTTAGAAAATACAGCATGCAGAGAATCCAACAATATCTCACATAATGATATTGGTATCTATATACTAGTTGAAATTTATGGTCAAACGTGTATTGAGAAAGTTGACCAAAAAGTGTGCAGATTCGGCTGGGACGGAGGGAGTAGTATTGTGTAATTTATACTTTGATTCAAATAAAAAAAAAAGTAATTATAATTACTTTCTATTGATTTGCTAGTTGTTTTCTGTTATTTCTCCACAGGGTATTTCAACGGACAGGATCATAGATGTTCGCAGATTACTCTCCGTCAATACGATGACTTGTCACATTACAAGTTTTTCTCTGTCTCACGAGGTGATTAAATTAAAAACTAAAATTTAGATATAGATTTATATTTATATTCTAGATTCATTTTTGGTAAATTCTTGGGAAATACCGTCCTTCCATAAGCCTATGGAAGGATTATGGAAATACGTGGTTTAATTAAAATAATAAAAAGTAAAAGGTTTTAGTTGCAATATTAAAAATTTATTATGCAATGTGTAGTAGTTATAAAGTTTATAACCTGATTCATGCAACTCGAAAATTTTATCTTCATTATTCTAATTTTTACTTTAAACCTTGGTCTTTCCGTGGTTTATGAAAATACCATTTTTCAAGAGACGGACTCTTCATTTTTTTTTAAAAAAAAGTTTTTTTTATTTTTAAATACTATTGGATTCAGAGGGGGCCCATTCTAAAATGTTTTGATAGGTAAGAGGCCCACAGCTTAAGGACATTGTGGACGTTTCGGCTTTGAAGCCCTGCATTCTCACACTCGTAGAAGGTAAGCCTAAGCCCATTTACTATACGACGTCGTAAAGACGCAGAACTTTGAATATTCTGAACGGCGTCGTATTTGTCCACAGAGGACTACGATGAAGAGCGCGCCACGGCGCACGTGAGGAGGCTGCTCGACGTCGTCGCATGCACGACGTGTTTTGGGCCGTCGTCGGCGACGGCGAAATCCGCCGACAAGAACAGCCGTCCGGAGGTGGAAACCAAAGCCCCTTCTAAGAAGTCAAGCAAGTCTCGCGGCGGCAGTGACAAGTCTTCGCCGCCGCCGGTGCAGGCAGCTTCTCCTACTCCACCGGCGTCGAAGGATTCCGGCACGGTTGACATAGAAGGTGAGACGAATGGCGCGTGCCCTAAGCTCGGAAGCTTCTACGAGTTCTTCTCTCTTTCGCATCTCACGCCGCCAATTCAGTGTAAGTAAGCTGTGAATTAATCACCGGTGTCTGTTAATTTGCAATTTGAGAGCTTAATTTCAACTCAATTGTATCCCGCGTGCTGAATTTTCATGATAATTACAGTTATTAGGAAAGGAACGAGACGATTGGAGGATGATCAGAGCTTAGGAAATGATTGCATTTTCTCTCTTGAAGTAAGTCCGTTGGAAACTTTTCTGTTAACGGGTTTCTACTCGATTTACTTACTCCATGTTAAATTTGATTTGGATCAAGACTATGATTCCCGAATAGATTAGTTGGAGTTGTTGATGTGTAATGTTTTTAATTTTGTGATGAAAACAGGTGAAGCTTTGCAATGGAAAGTTGATCCTCGTGGAAGCTCGAAGAAAAGGATTCACTAGCAATGGGAAGCAGCAGATGTTGTGTCACAATCTTGTTGATTTGTTGAGGCAACTCAGTAGAGCTTTCGATAATGTTAGTCGAGCACTCTTTCTGAATGTGAATATTATGATAAATGGCTGTTTCCGTGTTGTCAAATCCATCAGAAATCACGTATGCACACACACACACACAGAGATTTAATGTAAAGTTTAAGACCTTTTGATCATTCTGTGTGCATTAGAATACGGTTGTTGTGCCTTAATCTTATGTACTTGGAAGTGTTTTCTTTTAATTATTATGATGTTACTGACTAATATTTGTAGTTAAACTACTGGAATAGTTTCCCAAAACATTTTTCGTATGCTATACTTGAATCTGAAGGGTTATTTGGTTCCAATTTGGTTATTCATGAATTACCGAAACCCTTCAGTGGGGATTCTTACGTGCTCTTTTGTTGAATACCTTGCGTGACAATTGAGGAAACAATGTTCCTTTGTACCTCTCTTTTAACAAATGAATGAGATCACTCTTGGTCCATTAGATGCTTCTAGAATCTCTCACTTGTCTGATCGTAGTGTTCTGGAGAGCTTAACATTGTTTATATATGTTTTACAGGCCTATGATGATCTAATAAAAGCTTTCTCAGAGCGAAACAAGGTAAATTATTTGTATATGTTTTATCTTCTTTTTAAGCACGCTGCACGACTTAATTTCTGGGACTCGGCTTAAACATTCCTCCATTCTATGATTAGCTAACCATTTTATACTATCTTATAAAGTTACAACATGCCAATTTTGCAGTTTGGAAATCTTCCTTACGGCTTTAGATCCAATACATGGCTTATCCCCCCTGTAGCTGCACTGTCTCCTATTGTTTTTCCACCTCTTCCCATAGAGGATGAAAAGTGGGGAGGAAATGGTGGAGGCCTAGGTAGAGATGGAAAATGTGATCTGCTACCTTATGCGGATGAGTTTTCATTTCTCGCTTCTATGCCATGCAAGACACCAGAGGAAAGACAGATTCGAGACAGAAAAGCTTTTCTTCTTCACAGTTTGTTTGTGGACATTGCCATTTTTAGAGCAATTTCTGCTATAAAACAAGTAATGCAAAGACCAAACATGGTTCATTCTGGTCCAGAAATTGAAGTTCCATATGCAGAGAGAATAGGGGATTTATGCATATCTGTCACTCGCGATTCTTCCCATGCTAGTTGCAAACTAGATACAAAGATTGATGGAACTCAGGCTACTGATGTATCAGCAACAAAACTAATTGAAAGAAACCTTCTGAAGGGGATAACTGCAGACGAAAATACAGCTGCTCATGTAAGAGAACCATATATAATTTACGATGAATATGACTGAAAATTCGTCTGATTGCTCCTATGCAGTTGTCTAAGTGTATAAATATCTATTTGCAGGACATTGCCACTCTGGGTGTTGTCAATGTAAGGTGTTGTGGCTACATTGCCACAGTGAAAGTACGAGGGATTGAGGCTAAGAAGGATGATCCTCCTGTGCAAAAGATTGAACTTCTTGATCAGCCTGAAGGCGGGGCTAATGCCCTCAACATTAACAGGTATACCCACGGGATCATGTGGAGAATTATTTTCCAAAAATCAGTAACTTATATATTTTGCCTGTTCTTTTATTGATTTGTTTATGAAGAAAATGCATTTCATGAAGCATTGTAAGGTGATTTATTAGGATGATTGATCACTGCTCACAAAGAAATAATGAAGATTGAAACCAAGAACAGAGGAAAAACCCATGTGTAGAAAAATGCTGGCCGAAAATTGACTTATCTTTCTGATTGTATTTTTGATATTTATGATTGAGAGGTACCTTCCAACCTTGGTAACGTTCATCACTTGTTAAAAACATCTCTGTAGTTTCTTAAGTTCGAGGCTTGGTCTGATGTAACGAGTCCTACCTTAGAAAAGCTTCACTTCTCGACATTTTCTGAACTGGTAAATTTTAGGTTTGCGATAATGCTCTAATTTGTTTTGTCATGAGGTAAACGATACGCACACTGCTTCTACTATTTATTTTACTTGTACGGAGTTATTAATATGTGATACAAATTCTTGCAGTTTGAGATTTCTTCTCCATGACAAAGCAGCTCCAGGGCAGAATAAGAATTTATCAAGTTCTCATAGCTCGGAAAATGAAGATCTTAGCTCTTCTCAAGCTTTTGTTGAGAGTCTTTTGGAAGAGAGTCTCACAAAGCTTCAAGAGGAAGAAATGGAAAGAGAAACGTATGTACGATGGGAACTTGGGGCTTGCTGGATACAGCATTTACAGGATCAGAAGAAAGCAGAAAAAGAGAAGAAACCGTCATCCGTTGAGAAGGTGAAGAATGAGATGAAGGTTGAGGGACTTGGAGTATCTCTTAAATCTCTTAAGAAGAAGAAGAGTTCTGATGGAAACAATTTGGGAGCTCAATCTGAAAATCTGAAATTGGATGGAGATAACCTTGTTGTGGGGGCTGAGAAGACTAAATCTTCCATAGGATCACGGTCCGATAAAGATGCTGACGAAAAAGAGCTTATGCTGAAGACCTTATTATCTGACTCTGCTTTTGCTCGGTTAAAAGATTCCGAGACTGGGCTTCATAGCAAGGTAGAAATAATTGATTTTTGCAGATTTTAATATTTATCGAATGACAGAGTACTAACCGTCCCTTGTTATTGACAGTCAGTTGATGAACTGATTGACTTATCACAGAAGTACTATGATGAAGTTGCTCTTCCAAAGCTGGTACTAACTTGCTATTTCCCCCTTTTTGGTGCTTGAATTTCTAAAATAACCATTTTTAATACTTTTGGTATTATATAATACTGTGTAGGTTGCCGATTTTGGTTCTTTAGAGCTCTCACCGGTGGATGGCCGGACTCTTACCGATTTCATGCATACCAGAGGCCTTAGGATGCGTTCTCTTGGACAAGTTGTAAGTATTGTGGATCAACCTAAAGTGTAGTAATTGTTTTCACATTTAATGTGATAGATATTAGCTAATAATCCTCCCCCACCCCACATTTTCATGCATAACAGATTACATTTTTGTGCTGGAAATTGTCTCATGTCTGGTATCGTTGTTAATCTACACTTGTATTTTACTATCTTTGACAGGTCAAGCTTTCAGAAAAACTATCCCATGTGCAGTCACTTTGTATACATGAAATGATTGTAAGGGCCTTCAAGCATATTTTGCAAGCGGTCATTGCTGCCGTTGTTGAGACCAACAACATTTCTGCAGCAATAGCCGCTGCTCTAAATATGATGCTTGGTGTACATGAAAATGACAAATCAAATAAATCTTCTGGAGTGCATGGCCTTGTATGGAGGTGGTTGGGAGTTTTCTTGAAAAAGAGGTATGAGTGGGACCTCACCAGCCCCAACTTTAAAGATGTGAGGAAATTTGCAATTCTTCGTGGTTTGTGCCACAAGGTATTATATTTCAAGATTGTAGAAATTTCTTGCATTCACAATGCCGTGCTGTTGTTGTTTCATGTTTTTTACTTCGTAATTAATTGATACTCCAATGTGGTTGATACTCTCTCCCATGGTGTAATATGTCACTGGACTGTAAGCACATGCCAGGAAATATTATCTGTTGACAACACTAAACTAGGGATTTTCATACAAAGTTTGTAACCATGCTGAGGCAACACAAGAATATTCCACACGGGGTGGTATTGATGATTTCTTTTGGTAGATACAGTTCTCAGGAACATATAGATTATATTTTTATTATATAGATTTTTTTCTATTGAAGAATAGAGTTGGGAAGGTAATATTCATAGATGTTTGCTGATGTCAGATTGAAGTTTCCCATTTCAACGTAGGTATTGCACTATAATTCATCCTTACTTGCGCCCTCAGGTGGGTATCGAGCTGGTTCCAAGAGACTTTGATATGAACTCTCCAAATCCGTTCCGGAAAGCAGATATTGTCAGCCTTGTACCCGTTCACAAGGTGACATAAAGCCTTTCATATCACAGTGTATTACTTCTCATGGCTAGTTTTTGTTCAAATGTGAACAGAATTTTTGCTTGATGTTTCTTTGCAGCAAGCTGCATGCTCTTCTGCAGATGGACGACAGCTTCTGGAATCATCAAAAACGGCTCTGGACAAGGGAAAGCTTGAAGATGCTGTGAGCTATGGGACCAAGGTAGATGTTCAAGATCACTAATTTAGTCCCAGTTGATGCATATCCTTGTTTCATATTGGGGTATCCTAATTATGAAGGCCAACCATTTCATTCCATCATGATAAATCGTTTTGATGAATGATTATAAGTTGTTACTGAAATTGCTTGATATTCTCAGGCTTTGGCAAAGCTGGTGGCGGTATGTGGTCCCTATCATCGAATGACAGCAGGAGCTTACAGCCTTCTTGCAGTAGTTCTGTATCACACTGGAGACTTCAATCAGGTCCCCTCTCTCTCTCTCTCTTTCTGTATAATCAAGGAAATTAAAATTAAATTTGGCCAATCAGATCTTCTGCTAGAAACTTAGAGTTTCCAACGCTGCTGGCTGTTGATTTTCTGTTGCTAGAATTTTTTTTGGGTTCCCAACTAATATTTAATATTTAATCCAAACAGGCTACCATCTATCAGCAAAAGGCCCTTGACATAAATGAACGGGAATTAGGACTTGATCATCCAGATACGATGAAAAGTTATGGAGATCTCGCTGTATTCTATTACAGGCTTCAACACACAGAGTTAGCTCTCAAGTATGTTCTTTTGTCTGGCTTGTCATTGTGTTTTGTGTGCCCAACCCTGTATCTTACTTCATTGCACTTGTACAGCCTGCTGTGTTATGCAGAAATTAAAAACATACATCTAAATCCTTGTGTATGACAAACTTAACACTATTCAAAGTTTGGTTCATCATGAGATTAATAGTTGTAGTTAGAGAGAATTATCCACTGCAGAAACAGAAATCTACTTTGTTGATGGGAAAAAATAGGCGAACGATTCAAAATGAGATTCACAGATCTGGAGAACTGGGCAGTTCTGTACTATTAATTGTGGTAGGATGAAAATGATTGGAGTATGGAAACTGTGAAATGTTAAACAATGTGGAAAGAAACGGTCAATATACAATGTGTGTAGAAAGAATCCTGTTGTTCTTAGAAAGTTGGTGCTGAAGCACCTAGTTGATTAGTAATGTTACACTTCGATTTTTGATCGCTTTGGTACTGCAACTTGCAAATTGTGTTACTGTTTTCCAGATACAGTATAGCTCAGATCATATGCTCCTTTTATTTGTGTACATCTGGTGATAGGAATATGAGTTCTTCATCAGTCGTTAAAGACTTTTATGTTAATTGTGCAGGTATGTCAAGCGAGCTCTATATTTGCTACATCTCACTTGTGGTCCATCACACCCGAATACTGCTGCAACCTACATAAATGTTGCAATGATGGAGGAAGGATTGGGTAATGTCCATGTAGCTCTCAGATACCTCCACAAAGCGCTTAAATGCAACCAAAAGCTGCTTGGTCCCGACCACATTCAGGTGCCTTTTCACTTGCTTGCCTGATAATTATTTGGTCAGCTAATGGTTTTATATTGAAGTATTTATTATGCACTTTTTTTTGTTTAGTTAGCCTAGGAACTAGGATTTTGCATCTGGTTCTTTTTTATCATAATCAATCTTCTATTTTGATGTTAATTAGGCATTCTTAGCATGACTGCTGCCCAGACAAAATGTTGGTCCGAGATTCTGAGTTGATATAGATTTTAAAATTACTTTACATTTCATCTGCTAGTGTATGTAATCTATTCAATTTTGGGTTCCTGTCGTCTAATTTGGAATTTCTTGTGTTTCATAGACAGCAGCAAGCTATCACGCTATTGCCATTGCACTCTCGTTGATGGAAGCATACCCTTTGAGTGTTCAACATGAACAGACAACCTTGCAAATTTTACGTGCAAAGCTGGGTCCTGATGACCTTCGTACACAGGTTTGTACTTTACCTGTAATTTTTTTCGTGTGGGTTCAGTGAATCATTTTGACAGCTGGAATTCCTTCTTTTTTTGTAATAAATATTCTCGGTGCTGCTTGTTGATGTAGATTCCTTTTTTTTCCAAAAAAAATATATTTATTTAAATGCGGAAATTTGAAAATATTCAATTGTTCACGCCATGAGCAAGTATATCTGCTTCCTATGCTTCCATATATGGTTTCTCAGTGCCAGACGTTTAAACTGAATTCTGCAGGATGCTGCAGCATGGCTCGAGTATTTTGAATCTAAGGCTTTTGAACAACAAGAAGCTGCTCGAAATGGTACTCGCAAGCCTGATGCATCTATTGCTAGCAAGGGGCACCTCAGGTATGCAATTGAAATTCTGTGCTTTATATGATATGGTTATGTAAAAGCTTGTAAAACAGCTGAACCTATTGTAGCTATTAATATTACATGTTCTGAATCAGTGCATTTCAATCGCATTGAAAGGGTTTCTTTTAATGCTTTTGACTGAGAGTCTTGGATATTTCCCTTGCTAGTATTTGCTTACCTTTCTTGGCTGCCACAATAGCTGCACATGCTAGAATCTCACGCCTATTTTGTTTGCCATACCTTTTACTGGAATTCAGCGCATTAATTGCATTCATGTTGACAAGTGAGGTATTTTAATGTCACTGGCAATTTCATGCTGGAGTTGTAGTTTTGAGATGAATTGATGAAGTTCATGTGGAGAAACAGTTTACTAATTTAACCATTGCTCCACGCAATCCCCTATCTGTGTTTGTGGAAATCAAGCGGGTTTATGGACTAATTTTACTTTCTCATATTTGTGATTCACAGTGTGTCAGATTTGCTTGACTACATTAATCCAAGCCATGCTAGCAGTGGGGATGCGGCAGCAAAGAAGAAAAAGTTCTTTTCCAAGGTAGACTTTGTTCAGTTTATCCTTCTTATTCTTTGAGTTCGGTAAGCTTTTCTAGCCTTCATTTGCTGCTTGGATTATTTGATGGAAGCAATATGGCTTTATTTCCAGATGAGGGGAAAACCTTCTGAGAGCGATATCGCTTTATCCACATCTGAGGTGCCTGGTAAAGGTGATTTGAAAGGAACATCAGATGAAGACGACAAAGAAATTACTGAAACGGAAAATACTCTGGAAGCAAATTCTGAGTCATCCTCTCAACCACTCGAGTCCAAGCAAAACTTGGAGGATGTAATTATTGAGGGTCCAGGGCTTGAATCAAGAGAATCTGAAGTGGTTCAGAATGAACCTGAAATGTTGATTGCTGCAGTTTCTAATGACGTCCCTCCTGAAATACCTGCTGAAGGAGATGACGGATGGCAGCCAGTTCAAAGGCCTAAATCAGCAGGTTCATATGGGCGGCGGTTAAGACAGCGAAGGCCAGCCAAAGTCTTTAGTTATTCAAGAAAAGATGATATTTCTGAAGCAGAACAGAGTAGACTCGCGAGCAACTTCCAGAGCAGTAGATATTACCTTCTAAAGAGGCGAGCAGCATCACCAGGAAGTTATCCAGATTACTATGTTGCGAAGAATCCTCCTGGCGCTAAATATGGGAGGAGGGTTGTCAGATCTGTTGCATATAGAGTAAAGTCGGTTGCTTCATCTGCCAAGGACACATCTACAGCTAATACGAGGAATGGCTGTGAATCATCGATTTCGCCTCGTGAAAATGACCTGGTTTCTGCACCAGTGGAGGCTGGATCAGTGTCTAGAAAAAGTTCATTAGTAAACCTGGGAAGATCTCCTTCTTACAAGGAAGTAGCCTTGGCTCCACCTGGTAGTATTCCTCTGTTGCAGGTCAGAGTATACCAGAATGATTCTCCCGATACTGATGAAGCTCAGGAAAATGGAGAGAAACCTAACACAGCTCAACAGCAGCTAAAGTCCATAGATGAAGTAAGGATGAAGACAGAGAATACCGAGGATCCCATGGTAGAAGCACACAGTTTGAAGGATGACAGTGTAGCTACGATTACAAAAGATGAGACTCCTTCTAATGACTCTGAAGCTGTGTCTGAAGACATGAAAGCAGACCAATCTGTTGATCAGACGGAACAAGAAAGTTCCCAGATTGATTCTCCTAAAGTAAATCAGTTTGAGAAGGACACACTAGCTTTTGATGTGGGAGACAGTTTAATCACTTCTCTGCAAGGGGCTGATGATCAAAGGGTGCAACCTGCAGTTTCCTATTCCGGCGATGCCCGAGATTTGTCTAAAAAGTTGTCTGCTTCAGCTGCTCCATTCAACCCTGCGCCTGCCGTTGCACGTGTTGCACCATTGCCTATCAATATTAGCCTGCCACCTGGCCCTTGGCCGATGAATATGCCTCTCCATCCAGGACCTGGAGCAGTTCTGCCCAGTCCAATGGGCTCTTCTCCTCACCACCCTTACCCATCACCTCCATCAACCCCTAACCTCATGCATCCAATGCCGTTTATGTACCCTATATATAGTCAGGCGCCATCACTTCCCCCAGCCACTTTTCCCATGACTAGTGGCCCTTTTCATCCCAATCATTTTGCATGGCAGCGCAGCGTGAGCCCAAATGCATCAGAATACATTCATGGTGCAGTTTGGCACGGCCCCCATCCTATAGAATTTACCGTCTCACAACCTATCGTTGAGCCAGTGATTGATCTGGCGGGGGAACACAAGAATGAACCTGATCATTCCGAGGATCTGAGTCTGGCAGAAAGCCTGCTGGTGGATCTTAATACTGGCGATGAGGGTAAAAAGGAAGTAAGTCTACCAGCATCTGAGGCAGTTGAGACCTTCAACGAAAACCCTGTGGTTCAGCCAGACATCGAGAGAGTAACTATTGCATCAAATGTATCAAGCATCCCATTTCCTGGGAAACAGCTGAACAGCAGTAATGTTCTGAATGGAGATTCCATGAAGAATGGTCAACAAGATGATGACGAGAGAACATTCAATATTCTGATTAGAGGTAGAAGGAATAAGAAGCAGACACTGAGAATGCCGATTAGTTTGCTTAAGAAACCTTACAGTTCGCAGTCTTTCAAAGTTATGTATAGTAGAGTAATCCGGGAGCCTGAAGTCCCGAAGTCTGTGAGCATTGGTTCGGATGATACTACAACAGAAAATGCTACTTGATCTTCTACAGTTCTCTAAAGACAAATATCGTGGTCGTGAAGATGAAGTGACAGACAAACAAAGCAGGTAGCTTTAATAGATGAAGCTCGCATCATAAACACTGCAGGTGAGTATGAGATACTGATTATGTACAATTTCCTTTACTAAATGAACTACCCGTCATTTTTTCCTGGTATGAGAATACATCTGGTGCTTTTTTATTGTGATACTATCATTCTCAGCATGCATTCTCTACATTCTCAAATGAATACGCTTTAGAGTAAATAGATATATGAAAAGGGTTTTTGGTTTCTGTCTTTCTTGGCAACATTGTTCATTGGTTTAGTTGGTTAAATGATGTTTGAATAATGGAAGAGGGAAGCACAAACGTATATGCCATGTTATATAGGTGCATTAACTCGTTCAATTACTTTACAAACATTCTGTTAAATGCGTTCCTGATATCTTTATTGTGCTTATATTCTGTGTTCTGATTATATAATCTGCTAATCCATTTTTCTTGTTTATTTCTTTAACTTTTCAGATTTCTTCCGCAGACAATTTTTGGGGGTTTAGATGGTTTCTGTTTGAGCTGATTCTTTCTCGTTAGTTCAGTTTATCCTGGCAATTTTGATCTATTCAAGACCACACATAATGGAATACTAGAGAGTCCTTTCTTTTCAGGTCCAGTTTTTTCCAGATATCAAGAGCATCATCCTTTTTCCCCATTGATATCTTTTCTACTTTCTGCATTCGATTGTATAGGACAATTCATTTGACCCCTTTTTGAGTAAGAACTAACCAAGGATAGTTCGAGATCGAATTCATTATCAGTCTTGTTTTGTATACAAATTAAACAACTAGTCATTAAAATCGATATCAGAACTTCTTTCTTGAACTCTACTTGCCACTGATGCTTACTTCTGTGAATCTTTAACATGAAGTGGAAGATTGAGTACCATTTTGGTAGAAAAATTCACTCATCTGGAAACCCAGTATAGGTTCATCATTCTGACATTCAAAATTTTGAGGCGATCTATAGAACTATATACTAGTTCATCTGAAAGTTCGGAGAAAACTCAGGTTGGTTGGATCTTTTCATTCTAGACAATGCTTCAAGAATTATGCAGGAAAATAAACCAGCTGCAAGAAGGATTCCATAAGCTATCTTCCATGAAGACCCTGCACCAGCAATATGAATTCCTAGAAACACATTTGTGACAGCAAGAAAGATGGCGATCCTTCCCGTCCAATGGTGGTACCAGTTCCAGTACCCCCTCTTCTTGCTGTCCTTGCCCGGCCTCACGAAGAACGCGATAACCTACAAGAAGCGTAATTCCTAGGTCAGTCCTCGAATCCGATTAGCTAGTTGTTGATGCTGATGCTTAGTATACAGTTCAATCTGAACAGATTTTCATTCATGTAGTTTTAGGGGCAAACCTGAAGTATGCTTAGGACAAGAACAAAAACTCCTATAGTTTTATGTCCAACAACATGAGCCTGTAGCTTGTGATCGAGCGAAAGCCCGACAATTGCTGCTGGAACCCCTAGTATGAACCCTAGAAACCCAATCACTACATGAACATAGTACCACAAAGGATCCTTGTGCCTGAGATATCTTGCACAAACTGCTCCCATAGGAAGAAAAAGTCCCCATCCCATGAAGCTCAACACGCCGTGTGCCTTCTTCATTTCTTCAGTTCCGTAGTATGCCGCCCCATCCCCTCTTCCACCACCACCACCACCACCAGAAGAGTCTGAACTTCCTGAAACAGGTAGACAAGACACTTTTAGTTTAAAGTACGTGTCGGAAACCCAAAGCCTAGAACTTACCTGAGTGGAAGTCAAAAAGGATGGCTCTTTTGTCATCATGGACAGTGAGATGGTGGTGCAATGGATACGCACTAGAATAAGCAAGCAGAAGTGGCTGTTTATGAAGGTGAGATGGATACTTCAACTGGAATGCCAAGTGTATTCTTGCTCCGTTGAGTGCCACATATGGCGGCACACTTGTAAGAGGCAGTTCTCCTCTACCTGCCTTCACTTTTGAAGGTGTGAATCCCTCTACATAGTACTGATTGATTCTCGCCATCCCTTCTCTGTTGATCCACCCCACCATACAGCTAGAGTTGAGCATCATCCCGGTTTTCGAAAACCCGATCCCTACCCATCCTGTGGTGTAGGTGGCTGATAGCACTATGGTGATCACATTCCCTTGTGTCTGCGAATACTGCAGCACAAAAACAGCCACATTGAACCATTCAGTCCATGAAAAAATCAGAGCCACTATTACTCTTATCTTATTTACCTTTGAAACTCCACCATAGCGACAGTTTTAGTACTTACTCGGATCACGAACGAGTTCCAGAGCCGCTTGCAGACCATGTTGGGTAGACTTCCATAAGGGAGCGGGAGGAAAGAAGAGAGATCGTTACTGCTGCAGAGCTCTGCAGAATCCCCATCGATTTCTTCAGCGATCGCGCCCAGTTTCTGATGATCTAATGTGATGAGAAGAAGAAGAATGAGCAGTTGTGTTATGGACAGAATATGAGCCATTTTGGTATGTGTGGAGAATGTTGTGTTTGGCAATGGAAATTACAGGTTTTCTTGTTAAAGGCGGTGGTGGTTGAAGGTGGCGGGTGGCCATCATTCCCGCCAAACGCTTCAACCAACGGATTGGAAATGTGAACTTTTGGAAAGCTGGCTTTGAACTTACATTTTCTACTGATCAGTTGTTGCGTATGAATGTGCCAAACTTGAGAGCTTTATGGTCGATTGTCTTTTCTTTCCTGCTACAAACTTAACACTGACCGACATCCGCCCAACAAAGTCGAGTTAATTTATCTGAGTGATTGTCTAGAGCTGTGCGAAGGGTGTTCAAATTACCCGACTCGACCCATCCCAACCCGTTTTAACCTGGTTCGGGTTGGGTCAATGTCCCATATTGGTCAAAACAGGGTGGGTTGGATTTGGACCCAAATCGACCCATTTGCAATTAATCTTTAAAAAATCATAAAAAGAATTAGTTTAATGTAACATATCCTTCATTAATTTACTTCATAAACAAGTTTAATATTTTACTTTAAAATTAATTATTTTATTTAGATAAATTATAAAAATTTACTATTTCTTATATCATTTTGGTCGATTGGGTCGACCCATGCCCTAGTCTGACCTAACCCGACCAGACCTAAAACATTGGAAATTTTGACCTGGCCCGATCTATTTGACCCTAAACTCTGGGTCAATTTGGGCCAGGACAGCTGACCCGCCCCAACCCATGAAGATCCCTAATGCAAAATGTGCAAGACCCGACCAGGACCGTCCATTCAGGCCGGGTCCAAAATTTTGGGTAACATCTAGTTAGGTCTTACCTGAAACTGACATATTGACGTTTTAATTTTTTTAAATTATATTTAACTTTGTATTGGGTAAAAAATACCGATTGACCTAAACTTTTTCTGCAAAGCCCAACTTTTTTTTTAATAGAAACACCATAAGGTGGGGGTTATATATTGGCGCCCCAGGCCATGAAGAGTAGCCATCAGAGGTGGCTTGAGTTTGAACAAAAGGCAAGGGCATTGCCGCCAAATCAGTAAGACTATACAGGGTTGTTGATATATCCATGAGTTGCGATTCCAAAGAAGACGAATCTCCACACCCCATGTTAATTCGCTCTTTGGCCAGGCAACTAAGTGGATATATCAACAAATTCAAGTAGAGATGTAATCTACAGGAACCAAGAAGTAATTAGGTTACAATCAAAAGATGCTAAGTATTCCCAAGGGAAGGAATGGTCATCGTAACCAAAATGAATGGGTAAGGAGTTAGTATATGAAGAAACATCCGGAGAGCAGATTAGTAGTAGAAGTCCAGTAGGAGAGCAGATTAGTTGCATAAATCTAGCGACGCATAGAGCAGGATTAGTTGCGGAAGTCCAGATTAGTTGCAGAAGTGATGGTACAGCAAAAGTCCATTAACCTGCATAACCAACATTTTCATTAGCAGTATCAAGTTCGAATCTGGCCACGATTGTAGGTTCTAATATAAGGAAACTGTTCAGTATCCAAAGAAATGAGACCCTTTATGTGCATTGTCAAGTTACAAAGGTGAAGTGACCGATTGTTGGCTGTATGATATTTGGCAATTGCATTTGCTACAGAGTTACATTCTCTAAAAACATGATGAAGCTCAGCTCCGTTCAGTAGGCTATGGATTTTAAAAGCCAAGTTAAAAAGGTCCCAATTTGCTGAGTAAGGATCCAGAACCATCCTGGTGGCTAGGATAGAATTAGA
Organism: Rubia yunnanensis; assembly: GCA_037428765.1. NCBI lineage: Eukaryota > Viridiplantae > Streptophyta > Magnoliopsida > Gentianales > Rubiaceae > Rubia > Rubia yunnanensis. The sequence continues at coordinate 396,590 of CM075063.1, read as the reverse complement.
TTCAAATATTACAAGAAGATCACGATTCGGAAAAGATTGACATGTTGAGAGAATGGCTAATAATTCGGCATGTATAGGAAAGGCTGCTACTATCGAGGCCGAGTGAATGAACAAAGGAGAGCCAGAGCTATCTCTCGCTATAATCCCAATAGAAGCAGTGTGTGGCAGCCAGGAGGCATCCATATTTATTTTTATAGCATTAGAGCTGGCCTTTCCCAGTGGACAGACCTAATAATTGGTTTCGGTGGTGGTCTAAGAAGCGGTACTAAGTGTCTAAGTGAATTAGGGAAGCCAGATGAAGGATTAAGGTTCACTGGAAAGGAATAGAATGAGAGGTTAACTAGGTCATGAATCTCTCTACAAATGCGATCAGCCGAGAAAGGAATCTGATCATAGAGATATCTGGTCCTAGCTTTCCATAGACCCCAACAAATAAGAGAAGGAAATAGTTTACATATCACTTGGAAACCTTTAGGTAGATCTGAGCAATTCCACATAGCATAAAATCTCTGAGCAATAGTATGATGATCAGGCATATTAAAATTTATCAGAGAAGTCAGATTGTGCCAGATCAGTTTTGCCAGTGTACAAGATATGAAAAAGTGTCCCATTGAATCTGAATTGCAACACACGGGGCATTTAGAAACCAGACTATATCCACACTTTATCAGCACATCATCAAAAGGAAGGAAAGCATGAAGTAGTTTCCATGTAAATATTGATATTTTCTTCTGCAACATCTTATTCCAAACATTCTTGGTAGCCGGGAAATTAATTACCTGGTGAGTTCGTAATAGTACGGCATGCAGATTTATAAGAGAATTTGCCCAATGTATCCGGTTTCCAAATGAGCCTGTCTTCTCTGTTTTCCACCACTTCAGCATCCTGTAAGAAAGCCACAGCATCATTTTCCAGGTAAGGAGATATCAGAGGTAAAACATCTACTTTGTTATTGATGAAGTCAGATATGTAGTATTAGATAGAGTTAGGACAGACCGACCGATCCAACCCAACCTCTTAGTGAAATTGCACATCACTAATTTGCATCCTTATCAATCACAAAATTATTTTATTCGAAGGTCAAAAGTTATCATATTTTACTATAGGGTGTCTTCTATTAAACGTTTAATAGTTAAATCAATTATGATAAAGTTCGTTAGTATAACTTTTTAATATTAAATTATAATATTTATATTTTAAAACATACTTTTAAGTTTTCAACGAGCATATCATTACAATAACTTTAAAAAAAAATCAATTCTTTTATTAAATATGTTAACAACGATTCACTAAAAACAAGAGCTTGTCTTTTTACTATATCATCTACAAAAAGAGATTGAGATATTCATAAAAAAATGTTTTACTACTCCCAGTATCAATCGAATCTCCACACTTCTTGGTAGGCCCGTCAAATAGGTTAATTGGATAAACCCGTTATCCAAACTCAATAGATCATTATCCAATGGGTCATTATCCAATTAACTCATTTATTAAATGGGTCATAATGGGTTGGGTCATAAATGGATAACCCATTGGATAACCCATGAGATATTCATATGACCCAATGGGTTAAAATATATTATCCAATAAGTCATTATCCAATAAATCATTATATAATTAACCCAATAAGTTATCAATAAATATTTTCTATCGATTTGGGTTACAAGTTGTTATTATCCAATGGGATCAGGTATTAAATGCTCATTAGTTTTTGGGATTGAGCGGGATGAAAATAATTGTGTTAATGGAAAATTTTGATCTCCATGAGTCCCATATTATGTTAATTCAATAAGAACGTAACAAATACCCAATAAATATCTAAAATTACCCAATTAAATGCATGTGTAATATTTAACATAAATATTCACTATAATTAACATATTAGACAAATTATAACTCATAAATTATTCAAGCTCAATCTCGTACAATATTCGAGTTCGTACAGTATTCGATCTCGTACAGTATTCGAACTCAATCTCGTACAGTATTCGAGTTCGTACAAAATTCGCACTCAATCTCGTACAGCATTCGAGTTCGTACAATATTCGAGTTCAATCTCGTACAGTATTCGAGTTCGTACAATATTCGAGTTCATACAGTATTCGAGTTCAATCTCGTACGGTATTCGAGTTCGTACAGTATTCGAGCTCAATCTCGTACAGTATTCGAGCTTAATCTCGTACAGTATTCGAGTTCATAGAGTATTCGAGTTCGTACAGTATTCGAGCTCAATCTCGTACAGTATTCGAGTTTATACAGTATTCGAGCTCAATCTCGTACAGTCATCAAGTTCATACAGTATTCAAGCTCAATCTCGTACAGTATTCGAGTTCGTACAGTATTCGAGTTCAATCTCGTACAGTATTCGAGCTCAATCTCGTACAGTATTCGAGCTCAATCTCGTACAGTATTCGAGCTCAATCTCGTACAGTATTCGAGCTCAATCTCGTACAGTATTCGAGCTCAATCTCGTACAGTATTCGAGCTCAATCTCGTACAGTATTCGAGTTCAATCTCGTACAGTATTTGAGTTCGTACAACATTCAAGTTCGTACAGTATTTGAGCTCGAGCTCGATCCCAAGTAATATTGTTCGTTAGTTTCGTCGAGTTTACAAAGCCAACATATTATATATATATTTTATTATTATTATTATTAAATATAATATAATATAATGTACATAATATTATATTACATAATATAATATTATGAACTCGAATATGAACAAAACGCAGACCGATTGATGAACAAAACGCAGACTGATTGATGAACAAAATGCGGACTGATGAAACAAAACGCAGTCTGGAAAGTGAGAACTGAGAAAGAACGCAGACTTGATGGGTAATTCACGTTATAATATTATAAACTCGAATATGAACAAAACGCAGACCGATTGATGAACAAAATGCAGACTGTTTGATGAACAAAACGCGGACTGATTGATGAACAGAACGCGGACTGATGAAACAAAACGCAGTCTGGAAAGTGAGAACTGAGAAAGAATGCGGACTTGATGGGTAATTCACGTTTCACCCAAATAAATGACATATACCCAATTGGTCATTTAGTTTGACCCAATGGATAATTAGTATAGACCCAATGAATAATTAGTATAGATCCAATGGATAATTAGTATATAGGATAATTGGTGTTTTCAACCATTTAAACTTTAAATGGATAAGCCATGTAACATTTTACTTGGAGTGAAAAATTACGATTAACCGTAATCATTGTTTGATGTAGGCTGAATCGTGTACATAACTACAAAAAAAAAGAAATATTTATTCGAGTGGCCAAATGTGGGAATTTCATTTATTATTTTCTTATGTTCAATAAAAGAAAATATTTTTAAAAATTTTCATATTTCGAAATTTTTCAAATTTAGTAAAAGTTTCTTAAATACTACTTCTACTTCTTTCGTCAAGATCATTTATTAAATTTTAATTGGTTCAAATTAAAATTGATTAAAACATGAACCGAAATCGACAAATATGATGAATCGATAATTTGATCGTTTCTAAGTTGATTATATGTGTTAGGGAAAAATTAAATTATTCGTAATCAAATTTGTGAAAATTCTGTTATCTTATTATATGAAATTATCCACGGGTCACCCGTTATCCAACCCAACTCAACCCACCCAAAATTATCCAACGGATAACCAATTATCCAACCCAACTAAACTCAATAACTACAATCCAATTATATCTATTAACCCAATGTGTCATTATCCAATAAGTCTTATCCAATAAGTGAAATTAGTATATGGGTAACGATTATCCAATGGGTGATCCAACCCATTTGACGGGCCTACTTCTTGGTCAACCCTTTCATTCACAAATCATGTTCGATCATCAATAATTCTAATTACTTATATTAATAGTTTATTAAACTTTATTATTATGGAGATGGCCGTATTTTGTTAATTTTGACTTGGTCAATCGTCAACGGACAATAAGACCATATATTAATTAAACAGGATTTGAACCTGCCCCTTTTTCCCGCCATATTCTCCCATTAATTTCTACAATGAAATAGGATTTCAAACATTTTAATCCTTCCCAAAATCGGATTTCCCCAATTCCCTTACTCTCTCCGAATCGGATTTCATTCTCTCTCCTATTTCCCATCTATAAATAACACAAACATTACTCCACTAAAACAAATCATAGAAATTCCGGCAAAATGTGCAGCTCCTCCGTAGAAACCGGCACCTCTTCCAACGCCACCGCCGCCTCCGCCGAGTCGACCGGAGTTTCAAAACGGAGAAATTCCGGCGGAGTGCTTCCGTTACCAGTCGGAGCACGCGCTTCGTGCCGCTGGAGGGACAACAAACATCACCCCGTCAGAGTCCTCGAACGCCGCCGGAAGTCTGATAACTCCGACGAGGAAAGCTACGAGTACTACGTCCACTACACCGAGTTCAACCGGAGGCTCGACGAATGGGTGAAGCTCGAGCAACTCGATCTCGACTCAGTCGAGTACAGCGTGTGCGAGAGTATGACAGGCGATACACTTGGAACCGCGAAACTGAAGCGCGGTCGGAAGAAGCAAAAGACCGATGATAAACCCGATGTCGAGCACGTGGTGGAGCCGGGGCACGAAAACATCGACCCGGAGAGCCTGAAAAGGCACGAGGAGATTACAAAAGTTAAGAACATCGCGACAATCGAACTCGGGAGATACGAGATTGAGACATGGTACTTCTCGCCTTTTCCGCCCGAGTACAACGATTGCTCGAAGCTCTATACCTGCGAATTCTGCTTAAGTTTCATGAAGCGGAAAGAGCAGTTACAGCGGCATACGAAGAAATGCGACCTTAAACATCCTCCGGGGGATGAGATATATCGCAATGGCTCGGTATCAATGTTTGAAGTAGACGGGAGAAAGGATAAAGTATACGCGCAGAATCTATGCTATATCGCGAAGTTGTTTCTAGATCATAAGACGCTTCAGTACGATGTAGACTTCTTTCTGTTCTATGTATTATGCGAGTGTGATGATCGAGGATGTCACATAGTCGGGTATTTTTCGAAGGAGAAACAATCCGAGGAATCGTATAACCTAGCTTGCATCCTCACTCTTCCTCCGTATCAGCGTAAGGGTTACGGGAAATTCTTGATATCGTTCTCTTACGAGCTTTCGAAGAAGGAGAAGAAGGCCGGGACGCCTGAAAAACCGTTGTCTGACCTAGGGGTGGTTAGCTATCGAGGCTATTGGACTCGAGTTCTACTAGGGATTCTCAAGGAGCGAGTTGAGAGCATTTCGATCATGGATCTGAGTGAAATGACCGCCATTAGAGCTGAGGATGTTTATAGCACTCTGAAAGATCTAGGGTTGATCCGATATCATAAGGGAGGGTACTTCATCTGTGGAGATCCAGAGGTGCTCGATCGCCATCTCCAAGCTGCTGGATCTGGTGGGCTGGAGGTTGATGTTAGCAAACTGATATGGACTCAATGGCGGTGTTAGTGGATCAATGTTGGATTCTCTGCTCGAGAAAGTACCCATTGCTCTTTCAGAGTATAAAGCGATGTCGTTTTGAAGTAATGGGTGGATCTGGTCTCATTTATTTGTCATAACTGAAGTAACGGTGGTTTCTTCAACGCTTTTTGTATAAATAGGATTCGGCCTATCCTATTCAAAGTATATAACGATATCATTTTGAGTTCTAAATAGAGTGGACGCCTTTGGTCTCGATAGAGGAACTCAATTATTTGTTATGATTAAAGTGTTGCTTCATCGCATTCTGTATAAATAACATCTTACCCATCATGTTTAGAGTTCAATGTAATGTCTTTTTAAGCTCGGGACATGATGGATAACTCTGGCTTTCTGAGGATTTGGTCTCATATATTTTATTGTAATTAAAGTCAAGATGGTTTCTTCATCGCTTAGTGTATAAACAGGAGAGAGACGCTTGTTAACTCACAGATAATGTTAAGTGCTTTTTCTTCTAAATTTGAATACATTCTTTATTTTTTCTTGCCTAGGTTTGTTTCTATGCTATTTCTTGCCTAGGTTTGTTTCTATGCTATTTCTTACTGCAAATTACTTTTTAATCCTTATCCCTGGACACGAATCATTACATGATCTTGTTCGTAGGCAGTATAACGCCGTTTTGATTCTCTAAGAGAAATATAAATCAATCACCATGAACTCAAATGTTTTGAACCGATATTTTATATCAATCCAGCTAGACGCACCTATGATACACTCAATTAATATTGAAGATCAGACAATCAAAGAGGTGTTTGGATGGAAACCGAAATGAGAGTAGATAAGATAGGATTACATTTAAACTTTCGATCACCAACGAGTTATTCAAAATCTCATTTCGATAATCAACCAAACACCCATACACAGTCAACAAAAACATACAAACACACACATAATAATCATTATAAGGCACGTGCGTAAATGTAGATCATTTCACACGTGCGCCATGAAGGGGTTCTCGCCGATGTAGTTCCCCGGCGGGTCGTACGAACAGACGGCATAGGTGTCGCCGTTGCGGCAGTCGCAGGTGGCGCATCCCAACCTGCGGCTGTCGTGCCACACAACCTGCGTGTAGTGTCCGCACATCCTCCCATCGCTACACGCCATGCTGCCTTTGTCGTAGAACTTGTGCTCCTTGATCCACTTGGACACGATCTCCAGAGGGTCCCACTCGACGCCTCTGCCGCCCCAGAACAGGTTCTCGCCGTAGGGCCCGTCGGAGTGGACGAGCTGGCAGTCGGCGGCGCGCCGCTGGCAGTAGCTCTGCGCGTAGTCGGCGAGCTTTGGGTCCCACTTCAGCATGGGCTCGCGGGCGTGGAGGCGGGCCTTGTTGTGGGCCACGAGGAAGGCCCGCTCCTCCATGGACATCTGGAGGACGCTGGTGATGTTCGCCAGGGTCTGGGCCGCCTGGCCCACGGAGCCCTCGATGATTTTCTTGATTTTATCCTTCAAAGGGATCAGGTCGTCGGGGCGGGTCGGGTGACCCACCCATATGGGCGTGGAGAGGAAGAACAATAGGATTATTGCGGTTCTTCGCTGGGAAGGTAAAATTTCCCAGGAGCCCATTAGGTTTGTTGAGGAATTTTCTTGATCTCGATTAAGAAGATGAAGAAAAGCACTTGATGTGCAAAATGGGATATAGAGGAATTGGCTGGTGTTTTAACAGACAGACAATTAAGAGAAAAAAATGGATGGATTTTGGTGATTTGTGTGCGCTTTTTGGTCTTGTGGATATCCTTCAATTTCGTTGTGATTTGTTTTGGTAATTGATGGATGGATTTTGACTGGTTCGTATGAATTTATCTAAACGAAGGAAATAGAGAAAGGAATGGCTTCGGTTGCTATTTAATGTGCATTTAGAAAGGAGAAATAGTTTGAGTTTGTTATTCATCAACGATCAATAACAGTACTTAGTAGACACTATGAGATATGTGCAGATCTCCAATAATTATGTTTGTCGGTAAACATGTGTAGGTACGAACAATAACAACACATAGAAAATAGATATTTGGAAACTACATGCTGCGGCGAATCTAACCGTATCTCACATGATAAAATTATTGTTCATATATATATTCAAATATGTGGTCAAAGTTCGATATTTTCTACTAAAAAAAATTCTGTGCAGATTTGGGTGGCACGGAGGGAGCAGGAGAATTGTTAGTTTAGAATAGATAATCTTGTTTTTCGACCGACCTTATTTTCTTAAGGATGCTTTTCTGGTAAAACTATGTTCGGATCCTTTCCAATCTAAAACTTTTCATTTGGATCAGATCCTTTCGAGTTTAGCTCAGATGCATGTTTTCGAGTATTTAGGTTTGTTTTGTCATGTCTCCTGAATCACAAAAATAGAATACAATTACATCTACAACTATGGTAAGAATACAATTCTAATTTTAGTTCCTTAACAGAAAAATTTATAAATCGCATCAAACAACTGGTAGAATTAACACAACTCCCTGTGAATGTGTAATTCATGGGATACATATTTTCACACATGATTAAGTACTAAATGCATGGTAATTAAGAAGAAGTTGAAGCAATGGCCATTGCAGAATCCTTAATGAGCTGAAGTGATATTTGAAGGTCATCTAGCAATTGGTGAGGGTCTGGAATCACGCTTTCATCCACCGATAGAACCACCGACATCTTATTCACACAGCTCTGATAATTTATCATCAGACCCTGATTATTAAATTTAACACGTTAATTATTTATTACAAATCAATTAATTATTTAAGATTAATGATAATTTAATTATCTAATAAATATATACTTACATGGGGTTGGCCATAAGAACCAGAAGCAAGAAAAGAAATTGGGTGGCCATAAAACCCTATTTCCTCTTGGGGTCCAGGTAAATTGGAGAAGCACATTGTTGTTTGTGTGATGATTTTGTGGGATAATGCACTTGATGCCTGAAATTTGTTAATAATCATAGTAAAATCTTAGTTCTACAAAATGTTATTCGAAGCAATTTAATGTTTTAAAATGTATCCACGACACACTAACTTGTTTTACACGGTTTAAACTTTGGGCACGAGTTCTTTTTGCAAAGACTTTCACAAAAATTAAACTTGTCTTAGCTATGACTTCATTTTAACTCAGGTTTTAGACTTTTTGTAATGCATGCTACTAAAATTCTATAAACTTTTTGTGACTTTTAATTATAAGTACATGGTCAATTAATTTTTTAGTCAACTGAAGAATCTAGACAATTTATGGTGAGATGGAGAAGTTAGTGAACAATTTCAAATAGTCGGGGATGTGGCATTCAAAATAAAGTTCGGTGCATTTCGGTTCAATTGAGTTTAACTCTGATAAAAAGAACAAGGTCTAATGTTATTCTTTGCACCTTATTTGCACTTCGATTCAGTTCATTAAACTTTCAAATGTATGCTATTTAGTTTAGATTTGGTCTATCATTCCTACATTTCATTATGTTTGATATTAATTCAGTTCACTAAAACATCAGATCGATTAAACATGACCTAAATCTAAGTTTTGGATATAAGTTTGAGGATTCTAACCTTGATCCCCATGAATTTGAGGGCTAATTCGGAAATGGAGAAAGTATAGACTGCCTCAAGGGAAAGCCTTTTCCTATCAATGGTAGCTTTTGCTTCTCTCACATAATCCAATGGATCATCTCTTAATGCTATTTTGAAGGGAAGAAGAACAAACCCTATCCAATTTCCCCATTTGGCTTGAGTGTCTTTCTCCATCATATCAGCCAGAGCCTGAAAAAAGAGTGATACAATGTTACAAATCTCAAACTCAAAACATGTTATTTGTAAAATGTAGTAAAAGAAAAGTATATGCATAAGGTTATATCACAACAACATAACAAAACTAAGGTGATATTATCATTAGGAAGCGGTTGTTATTTGCTAGATGTTAACTGTTTTGAGTGGTTGATCTGACTAGTTATTTACATTGTTTGTTTGACTTTATATCGTGTTTGATGAACGTCTCATAACTCTTATCTATTAAAAAGTTAAAAGTCAGTGAAAAGTTGATGTCGTTAGTTTGACGAGATTAACAAATGCTAAAACAAATTAACTAGCACCTGAATTCCAGCAGAAGGCCTTAAGTTGATGAGAAGGGTTGACCTGAGTCTGATACTCTTTGGCAAATTGTTATTCTTCTGGGTTGCTCCCTTGTCTTCCTTTTCTTCAGCTGAAGTTGTCAATCAGTGTGATATTAAGTTTAACTAAACTTCTTAAATATTTTTTAAAAAGAATTAATATAATTTTAAAAATCATATATATGAGTATGAATGTGACATGAAAAAACAAACACTTACCGTATCTTCTATTGAGATATCGAGACAAGGCCGCTTGTGTAACTCCTAACGCCACATCATTTATTGTCTGTTTTATCAATAAACCAAATAGAAAAATAGCAAATTAGTATTTGGCAGAACATTATAAAACTATATTTAGCGCGACTTATAAACTACTTTAATGTACAGTTGGCATATTCACCAAACCCAACACAGATATATTTTGCACGATTAATTAATAGGTATATAAATAAGCTAATTAAAGAGAGGGAGAGAGAGAGGGAGAGCGACTTGCCATTTTCATAACATTCTTGACTAATTTCATATCATCCAAGCAAAGTATCCGATATACAATCCGCCGGGGCTGCAACTCCGATCCCGGCGGAGCCTTAATCGGCGTCTCCGTGTCCTTCAAGAACAACGTCGTAGCTCCAAACAACACAACATCTATCATAGTGTTCCACATCAATTGTACAAACAACCATATTCTTTTAAAGTACTCCAAAATAATTCCAACAACCAATAACTTCCGCCGTTGTGGCAGCCCTCGTGATGACATGCCCCCATCGTTCTTCTTATCCTGACCCGGGATGGAGGGCAGTTTACTTGGATCCGATATCTGTAGAGACAATCATATTTAGCATTTTCATTTATAAGTGTGAAGTACTCCCCCCGTTTCACTAAGAGTGGCGCACTTGCCTCATTGGAATGTTTTTTTAAAATAACACGCTTTCCATTTTCGGCAAGATCCCCACAATCTCATCCGCTCATTCTACTTTTTACTTTCTACACTCAATTTCAACCTCTCATTTTCTTCACATTAATCCAAGTGTGCCACTCTCAGTGAAACAGATGGAGTGTATTAAACTTTTGATCTTGGACATACTTGACGAGTATTGGCAAGCAAGAGGGACATGAGAGACGTTCCATCACCGAGGGAGTGGTGGACCCGGAAAACGCCGACGCCGCCAACGTTGTCGGATGTCTGGACGTTGAGGAGGTGGAGCTCCCAGAGTGGCTTGGATTTGTCTAGGGTGGATTTAGTGAGGTTGTAAATGTAGTCCTCCACCATCTTGTCCGGGGATATGGATCCCATTCTCGGGTCATGGGTCAGATCGGGTACGAGGACGTGTTTGTCTATGTCTACTTTGGTCCGAACCCATTTCATTTCTCCACTTTCCTTATCCTCTACCTATAACATAGATCAACAGGAACAGTTTTCAGAATAACGTTGTTAGTGTCTCACATCGGTATTTAACAGGGTTATGCCTCAATATATAAAATTATGGGCTGCCTCTACGTAGTATCAATTGATTTTATGATAGGAGATCATGGGTCTAATATGATATCAGGGCTCATAGGCTCGTGACCCCTTTGTATCCACGTTTTCATGATTCTAACAAATGTTTTTTCAAATACTAAAGCAACTACTCTACTGTATTTTCTAACAATACTTAGGGGTATTGGTTAGTTTAATATTTAATTTGAAACTCTTAAATGAAAAATGCTATAGTTTTCCTTAAAGGGAAAGTTTTAAGAAAGGCAGCATTTCCATAAGCTTATGGACAGTTCTCGGGGCATTTGACTTAAATGTTGTAATTTTTTTAAAATTCAAATATTGCATTTTATAAGTTAAAACAAGTAATAATATGTATTTGAAGGTGAAAATATAAAAATATATGATATAAAAAAATATTTTCAAAATTTGTATGTAATTTAACAAATGCAGTGCATAAGGTAAGAAATAAGTGGCCCGTCCATAAACTTATGGACAGACCGTCTGTCAGGAGACCCACTCTTCCTTAAAAATAAAATAAAAAATGGTCGGGAGCTTACTACGTGTCATCTGCATGCATATTTTGGAACTACTCGTGCATCAAAATTCACTCTTTTGCATATAAGCCAACAAACTAAAATCACAAGTGGAGCTTTGGTTTTGGAAAGTTTCACAAGCCTAGAAAGCTATCCTAGTGAGCACTCACCAAAAAATTATATTTCAATTCTCTATCTAAAATAACATAACAATGAAGTTGATTTCAAAGTATAAAATTACAAAAAAAAAACACCTCTTTACGTGAAAATGGAGCACAATGCATTAAAAATGATTTCAACCGACTTTACTTTTTAAAATGAATTATAGAAACAGAACCCGTCGTGTAAAACTTACTCCCTCCGTTTCACTAATATTGGCACCATAGGTTTGATGCTTGGATTTAGGTAGAAAAAATGAGTGGATGAAATTGAAGGAATCTTGCCAAAAATAGAAAGTATGCCAATATAAAAGAAACATCCAATTAAAGTAAGTGTGTCATTAATAAAGAAACGGAGGGAGTACCAGCAGACTCGAGAATCGAGGGTGCTTGAGGAGAGTGTGGATGAGGCTGTCCTTGATAACTTGTGGATTAATGGTGGAAGGACCTCCCAATATACAAGTTACATGAACATTGAAGTTTGGTTCATGGAACATTCTTGCGGATGGGCTCAATGGCTCTTCTTCCACTTCTTGATCTTCAATCATTTTCTTCGTTTCAGTTTGGATTGGAGCTAGCTTTCCCAATCTTCTCCACCTTAATGATGGTGAATCCATTTCTTTGATTTCTTCTCTCTTTTTTCCCTCAGAAAAGGAAGTTTGGGATGGTGGTGATATGTGCTAAATTGGTAGGAGCAAATGCCATATATAGGAATATGGATAGAGAGGAAGAGGAGAGATGGTGATTGTGTTTGATGTTGGTTATGGCGGTATGTAATTTATGACACAACCAACTGGGAATAGCTCAGTGGCCAGGGCTCACGCCCGCCCCATGAGCACCCCAGGTTCGATTCTGGCCTGGAGCAAGTTTCTGGGGTTCAGTCTCCAATGACACTGTGTGAGTTGTGTGAGAGTCTCACCCCACCTTTGTGTGAGACGCCGGGGAGCCTCACCCCCTTTGTGTGGGGCAACCGGTTTGAGAATTCGTTATGCATGCTCCCTCCGGTTCTCTAATCCTGTCATACTTTCCATTAATATTTACGCAGTTTATTAATATTTCCATTAATAATTTATGACAGTTTGAGAATTCGTTAGATTAGATTGGCTTGTTGGATGGTGGGTGTATTAACTAGCATTAATATTTACAGAATCGAATTTTGTTGGCTTTCGAGATGCTGTCAGTAAGTGGTTATTAGATGGGGAGAGAATGGTTCCAAATATCACCTCATTTCATTTATGATTAATTGGACTTATTCTTCAAATCTTTAGATGCAGTGCAGTTCAGTATAATTCAGGTCAAAGAATTTTAGTTTAATTCAAATCAGTTCATTGATAAACTCTAGAAAACATAATATCTTATTTTAAAACGGAGATTATTTGCTTCATAAAAATAAATGTCCCTAACACATGCAGTGTTTTACTAGGATATGGTTGGAAGTGGGGATGATAAAGGATCTGGTTGGATGGAAAATCGTCATATTTATTGCTTTCATCCGCTCATCTATTACTTACAAGCTCTATAATTCATAAATTTTCACTCGTCATTTGTAGTTGGAGTGGGTGAATTGGGTGGCTGACGGGTGGAACTCTCTCAAAATTATATTTAGGCATAAATAAACAAACCAAATGGGTCTAATGGTGGAAAATACACCATCCATGACCCAATTTGCCATTCATTTATTGGGATTTTCATCCTTTTACATGAATCATGTAACGTGGTTCTTTGATGTGTTGCAATTATCGCCAAACTTATCCTTAATTGGAAGGTGAAAATAATATGTGTTCTTTGGGGGTAAAATAAAGTTTAGGGCTAGAATTAGTTTCTTTTATGCACTTGATGACTACTTTTACTTGATTGTTGAAATTATGATATGAATCAAGAATTTTTTAACTGTTTAGCCCTACTTTGATCTTCGTTTTTGTCTCAGTCTTACCAGTTGACCGGTTCTTACTGCTTCTATAGTCAATAATTTCAGGTTAAGCTGTGCCTTACAATATGAGTTTGGAACGTGGCTAACCTCTTTTGAAATCTTTGATTGCATGGCATTACATTTTTATAATAGAGTCCGTTTATTGGAAGACGGGATTTTTATAAGTCATGAAAACACCAAAATTTAAATTGTAAATTAGAATAAATGAATATAAAATTTTCACGTTGTTAATACAGGACTTAAACTTCATAACTACTACACGTTGCATAATAAATTTTTAATGTTGCAACTAAACTTTTTATCTTTTTATTTTTTTAATTAAATTTATGTCTTTTGAAAAAATATAAAATACTTTATTATGGTTCATTGATATCACATCAATGACACATTCTATTCATAATGAGACTTACAATATATAGTGTTACAGCCTAAACTATAATAGAAATAAGATACTCCTTCTGTCTCAGCCTATTCTGCACATTTTCCATTTTTGGGTGACAAGTACTGGTGCACATTTTCCATTTTTGGGAAAAGGCGAAGATCCGCTCGCCCTCAGCGGCCCATACCAACCGACACCCCGGCCAACGTATGAGAGGTAAATCACGGTAGCCCAGCACCAGGACCAATGGGCTTGGTATGGACTCGGTGCGCACAAGGAAGCCTTGCAAAGCAAGAACTCCCTACACTGCCGCTGCCGAGTATCGAACCTAGGATCATTGACTTACCCACCCATCTCCCAACCACTAGGGTACACCCGCGGGTGTACATTTTCCATTTTTGGGTGACAAGTACTGGTGGTGGTGGTGATAGGCGGGGCATGGGAGTGGGAGAGAGGAAGAACAAGGACATTTTAGTATTTTTACATTTCCCAAATTAAAACATCTACTTTCTCTTTTTGCATGTTTGGCTGGGACAGAGGGAATAGTATATATAACTATTTCATAAACTATTTCATATTTTCTTAAACGATATTCACAGAAGATAAGACATAATATTGCGAAGAATGTTATAAAATATCTACTACTCCCTCCATCCCAAGGGAACCTGCAGAGAAAGAAAATATCTCTCCAATTTTTTCCCTGGTGAAAAGACTAAAATTCCCTTGCCTTCAACCATTATTTTCTTCCTCCAGATCTCTGCCTCCTGCCTCCTGCCTCCCGTCTCCCTCCGTCTCACCGCTCCCGCTCCCACCTCTTGCCTCCGCCTCTCCACCTCCTCGATCAGGGTTCCGCCTTTCCCCTCTCTCCGACTAGAGTTCCACCTCCGCCTCTATGCAATTATGGTTCCATCTCCGCCTCTTTGCAATTAGGGTTCTGCTTCCGCCTCTCTGCAACTAGGGTCCCGTCTCCACCTCTGCCTCTCTGTAACTAGGGTCCCATCTCCGCCTTCACCACCGCCTCTCTGTGACTAGGGTTCTGCCTTAGCCTCTTCGCCCCCGCCTCCCACCTCTCTCCGCCTCTCTCTTCGCTCAAATGGGATGCTGTCGTGAGGGATGGGGCATAGCAGAGAAAACGATGGAGTGGCAATGGCTAAGATGGGACGCCGCCTTAGACAAAAAAGGCAAAACCTCGTTTTTTGGCATACAAAAAGCAAAAAAAAAACCTCATTCATGATTCCAGATTAAGAGCTCAGAGGAAAGAAAATGAGGCAAAACAGAGGAAATGAGCAATAGATTTGTCACTGCAATTTTCAATACAGAAAATGAGGAAGAAAGGGGACACCAGAAAACGAGCAAAATTTCTCGCCGCCACCTCTTTCTCTCTCCTATCGCAGATGGAGGGAGGGACGATGACAGAGCAAAGAAAGGAGATGGAGCATAATTGAGAGAGAGGGATTGACAGAGCAAAGAAACGGGAAAAAGAAGATGGATCGGCAGAGCAAAGAAATGAGACAGAGGTTCTAGATCTGGCAGAGGAGAAAAAAATGAGAGAAGAGAGAGATGATTTGTGGAAATGGTGTAGAATGTAAAATTTTAGATCTATAAGGGTAAACATGTCTTTTGAAATATTAAATTTTACTAAAAGAGAAAAATGTGCAGATTAGTTTGAGACATCCATAAAAGAAAAGTGTACAAATTCCCCGAGACTGAGGGAGTACATCTTTCCATTGTCTTTCCAAAAAGTTGCCTTTAAAAAATGGAAAATTTAAAAATCATTTATTTTCAATTTAATTTTCATAATAATCCCCCACGCGCTGACCGACTCTCTCAAAACGACGCGGTATACCATTCAAAACTTGCACACAGACGCTCAGTCTAATTCAAATCTTCATCCACCGAGTTCCAAACTCCGGCGCCGGCGATTCGAATCTCCTCTCTCTGCGCCGTAATATCACCGATCGGAGACGAATACCGAGTTCGGATCCATCTCCGGCGGATCTCTCCACCCGAGTGGACATGGAGAACTTGATAGCACTGGTGAACAGGTTACAGCAGGCGTGCACCGCCTTGGGCGATCACGGCGAGGACAGCGCTCTACCTACACTGTGGGACGCCCTGCCGTCAATTGCCGTCGTCGGCGGTCAGGTGAATTTCGAAATCGATAGCTTATTTATTACGTTGCTTTTGCGTTTGGATATCTAGGGCAATATCTGGAGTATTTTAGCTCGGTAATGTCGCGGAATTGTTTTATTGAACTGCCGTATTGATTCGGTTTCAGATCTATGCTTAGTTTCTTAATCTAGAAGCTGTATTTGATTTCCTTTTGTATTGCTCGTCTGAATTGGTAATTTTATTACTATGTCTATAGTGTTGGGAGTTTTGAACGAAATTAACACGGTTAGCCTACTTGAGCTGAATTTCTGATGAGACGTAGGTCTTGGATGTGAACACTATTATGACATGTTGCTTTTCCTTATGTTTGTGAGTGATTCAAACTGGTGATTATCTGAGATGTGGCTCCTTTTCCAGTTTGATTATGATACTTCTTTCAAAATCTTGTAGTTGGTCGCACATTTCATATATTTCTAAGATATTAGTATGTGTACTGTGTTGTTTGTTGAATCAGATGGTGTTTTCAACCTATTTGATCACATGTGTTGGCTGTTGATTGTTTGTCTTGTTGGTTCTATTGTAATGCTCTGATATTAAGCTCATTGCTTGGTGCTTATTTTCGATCTCTAGTCTTTCTCTTTAGTAGAGTAATGATTTTTTTCTTCTTCTCTTTGGTGTTATAGAGTTCTGGCAAGTCTTCAGTGCTTGAGAGCATCGTAGGAAGGGATTTCTTGCCTCGTGGATCTGGTAAATTTTACTTGTTTCTGTTACTTACATGTTTTGTCTGATCTGAGTCATGATAAGAAAGATGACCTTCTCGTCATTTGCAGGTATTGTAACCCGACGACCGCTGGTCTTACAGCTTACTCGTATTGAGGGGGGCAGGGAATACGCTGAATTCGGACACCTTCCCCGAAAGAGGTTCACTGATTTTGGTACGTGCTTTAGACATCTTAGTGCCACGATTTAAGGTGGACAGAAACATAATTTTGTAATTCTGTAGTTTCTCTTCTAAGAGCTTTTGCTCTTATTTGGACACTTATAGATTTTTTTACCTATTTCACCTCATTATATATCTTGCCAAATGTTCTCCTTTTTAGTCATCAAAGACTTGAAATGTAATAATTCTGCAGTGTGTAAGTACTAAGTAGATATCCAGATATTCTGTACTTGATCCAGGAAGATCAACTTGTTTTGAAAATTGTAAATGATCTGGGAAAGTCACTCATTTTTATGGGAGCGCGCCCATTTCAAGCCTTTTGCAGTTTGGTGTGTTAATAAATTTTTGATGCAAATTGCTCCCCTGAAACTTTTTGCAGCTGCTGTCAGAAAGGAGATTGCTGATGAAACTGATAGAGAGACGGGTCGAAGCAAACAAATTTCTAGTGTGCCAATCTATCTTAGTATATTCTCCCCAAATGGTATGGCAGTCAATTTTTAACAGAACTGAGTTTTGCATGCGTGGGATCTGGAATGTATATTTGTGATACTCTGCTTCTGCATCTACTATTTGTTTAAATTGGAATTTGTTCTATAGAAATTTTGCTAAGTTACTTCAAAAGATTGGGTTGATTACGGTGTCAAGGTCTGTGTTTCGGATATGCATTTCAAAACTTTTGTGCTTACAAATGTAACAAATGCTCTTTGACACGGAAATGGATTACAATAAGTTGCCTATTTGTTTTTTGAATACAGTTTTGGGTATCTTGCATTGCTAGTCATGTTGTCATTGAATCCTCTACTTGATTACAGTATTATTCTGAAGGGAGGTCTCAAGAAAGGTATTAAAGCGTGTTCGAATGTGAAAATATAATAAGTATTATATAAAAAGTACAATAATAACTAAAAAATATTTTATATAAATTTAAATATCTAGTAAAAAATTTAACAAATGCAGTGTATACGTGAATAAATACAGTGGGATTGTCCAACCTTAACTCAAGGACATACCATCTGTCTAGAGATCTCCTCTTATTCTGATTGCGTATATTTGTATATTAGATGTTGGTAATCAATATCTTGATTCTGACTCTTGGTATGTGCTTTTTCTTATAGTGGTGAACTTGACATTGATTGATCTTCCGGGACTTACAAAAGTGGCTGTTGGTGAGTTTCAGTTTTCCTTTTATATTGTTTTGCTAATGGAAATTATAAACTTCTGATTGTTGTGATATATCATTCTCTTAAGATAGAAGTCGTTTTTAAAAGATTACTTCTGTTGAATATTTATAGAGGGTCAGCCTGACAGTATTGTTCAAGACATCGAAAATATGGTGCGGTCATACATTGAGAAGGTAAAATATGCTTTGCTTCTTCTATTTGGTATTTTTGACTTACTCGGTTCTCTTAGGCCAGGCAATTTATTGCATCAGTTTGAGCTAACCAAAATTAATTCCATGTATTCTTTACTATTGCAGCCCAATTGTATTATTCTGGCAATTTCTCCAGCCAACCAGGATCTGGCTACGTCAGATGCCATCAAAATTTCTCGTGAAGTTGATCCAAAAGGTAGGATGATAAGGACATTTCCTTAGCACCCTATGTGCTAGCAATATTTCCTACCATCTGATCGTTCATGCTAAATGAAGTATTCTTTGTTGACCTATTTCAATAAAGCATCTGTATGTAGAGTAACACATTTAAGCGTTTCAGTTGAGTTAGGGTTACTTGCCCTGCAGATATTAAACAAGTTTAATGGTCTTATTTTGGCTATCTTTGATTTTATAGTCATGCTTCTGCACTATTTTAGTCTTTATCTTTTGTGATGTGGATGATAGCTGCTATTACTTGTTACAAGCTATCTCTTTCCTTAATGTTTTTAGCACACTGATCAGTAGTGACGTCGTATCTTCTCATTTCTATTTTCTTTTGTGATAGTGATACACATTGTATCTACACTTTTGAGTCTGTTTCTCCATCTTTGTTGATTATGAACGGGAAGTCCTTTACACTTATTCTCTTTTTTCAGGGGAAAGAACTTTCGGTGTTCTAACAAAAATTGATCTGATGGACAAGGGTACTGATGCTGTTGAGGTAATATGGGGTCTCTAGCTTCTTCTTCTTGGGAACTATCAATGATAGCATTTTAATCGTTTTACTCGAATAGTTTTACCTGGTTGTTAATGTACTCAAGCAGCAGTTTTTGATGACTATATTAATTTGTTATCATTTTGTCCTGTCTTATAGCATAGCTTTCTGGTATTCTGATTGAATTTCATTTTGGTTTCTAATTTTCAAATGGTATACTGATTTTCTTTTTGGGTTATGTTTTGGCCGTGTGATCCAGATTTTGGAAGGCAGATCTTATAAGCTACAGTTTCCATGGATTGGTGTTGTGAACCGTTCCCAGCAAGATATTAATAAAAGTGTTGATATGATTAATTCTAGGCGCAAGGAGAAGGAATATTTTGCTAGTACCCCCGAGTACAAACATCTTGCTTCAAGAATGGGTTCAGAATATCTTGGGAAAGTTCTTTCAAAAGTAAGAATGGTCTTTAATGAACAGATTTTCATTTCTGTTAGGGGGATATCTACTAGAAAAAGTTTTTGTAGCGTACAATTGTTATCGGAGAACTTCTTGATACTTGAGCCATAAAATGAAGCAACATCTTATGCAGTTCTGGAAACATCTATTTGTAGGCCTCTAAAATGCTAATATCCCTTACATTCTCTGAAGACCTACATTTTCATGATTAAGCCACATGCTTGTAACTTGTTAATAAATTTCTGAATCACATTTGGGATTAGACAATTAGAAGAACAATGTTGGGAAACTAACAAGGAAAAGGTTTAGGATGCTTATGTTAGTACTTTTCTCCGTGCTCTGATTGAAAATAATAAGATAGGAACATGACAATACTTAGCTGTGTTTGTGAAAATAAGGAAACCTAATTGGAAGTTTCATTTTTCAGCATTTGGAGTCTGTCATCAAGTCTCGAATTCCCGGTCTTCAATCACTTATTAACAAAACTATCATTGAGCTGGAGTCGGAATTGAGCCGTCTTGGGAAGCCGATTGCCACTGATGCTGGTGTAAGTGTAACTTCATACTGTAAATGTTTTTCTGATAACAATTTGACTTGTCTTGCCTATTTGCATATGTTCCCTGCTATCACCTTCCAATCTGGAAACTTGGTGGCTGGCAGTTTTTACTTGTTTTATCAATTATGATCCATTACTATTCATTCCTGACCTTCAGTCTATTGAGTTACAGGTTTAACCGTTTAAGCAATAGTGTTCTGCATCATCCTAAATTTCATATTTCTTGGAACACTTCTAATGTTATTTCATGCTTGTTAATCCAGGGAAAGCTGTACATGATTATGGAAATCTGCCGTTCTTTTGATGGAAATTTCAAGGAACATCTTGATGGAGTGTATGTATTTAAAATCACATGTTTATCTTCTAAAACCGTTTATGGATAGTAATTCTTATTACTGGTGATCAATTTTCTTGCAGCCGACCTGGTGGTGATAAGGTGTACAACGTGTTTGACAATCAACTCCCTGCAGCCCTGAAAAGGTTGCAATTCGATAAGCATCTTTCAATGGAGAACGTAAGGAAGCTAATTACCGAAGCTGATGGATATCAGCCTCATCTTATAGCTCCTGAACAGGGATACCGCCGGCTCATTGAATCTACACTGGTTACCATTAAAGGCCCTGCTGAGGCAGCTGTTGATGCGGTATCTTCCTTTTAACAATTATGATCTTTAATTGTTTGGTTGTGTGCAATTTGTAGCAATTATTTTCTCTGATTGCTGATATTAGAATAAGTTTGTCTTCCCATGAATACTTGAGTAGCTATCACTGTGTATTATTCTTAGTTGACATCAGGAATGCATCCCATGTATAGCTCATTTTTCAGTTTTTCTAATCATTACAATGATAGATCCTAAATACTAAACCGTTTAAGATGCATTGGAAGTATGAATATACCACTAGTGTGCATGTGTGTTTGTCTATACTAGATGACTGCATGTAAAAAATTAGAACTATGGTTTCATCAAATCTATGATTTCAGGTGCATGGTATCCTGAAGGATCTGGTTCACAAGGCAATGAGTGAAACTCAGGCAAGTCCTATGTTTTTCTCTCCATTCTCTTCCCAGTGTGTCTTTTGGTCATGAATGACTGACTGCTTGTGACTGAAATATGTTCTCCAGGAGTTAAAGCAGTATCCAGCCCTCAGGGTAGAAGTTGGAATTGCAGCTGTTGAATCCTTGGAGCGTATGAGGGATGAAAGCAAGAAAGCGACTCTACAGCTTGTAGAAATGGAGCGCAGTTACCTAACTGTGGATTTCTTCAGGAAACTTCCTCAAGATATTGAAAAGGGTGGAAATCCAACACATTCAATTTTCGACAGATACAATGATTCATACCTTCGAAGAATTGGTTAGTAATGCAAGGTGTTGATGATGTAGTTATTGTAGATTAAGGAACATAGCTAATTGATCATGCATGCGAACTTTTTCAACAGGATCAAATGTCTTGTCTTATGTCAACATGGTTTGCGCTACCTTGAGGAATTCCATTCCGAAATCCATTGTTTATTGTCAAGTCCGGGAGGCGAAACGTAGTTTGCTTGACCATTTCTTTACTGAATTGGGAGGAAAAGAGGTAACATTTTCTCTTACACTTCAATTTACAACAGAAGCAGCGGAAATTTCACTTGGATAGTAACCTCTATTATCTGCTTTTGCAGGGGAGACAGCTGGGCACATTGCTGGATGAGGATCCCGCTGTTATGCAGCGACGGACTTCCATCGCAAAGAGACTCGAGCTGTACAGATCTGCTCAGGCAGAGATCGATACAGTTGCCTGGTCAAAATAGGTTTGTCGATAGATCTCTTGTGTTCCCGCACATATTAGCAGCAACAGGCATTTTAGCTTGTAGGATGCTACCAATTCTTTGATTAACACGCCATTTTTGGTTGCTGCTAGTGCTATTATACCAGAGTGCTCATACATTATATACCGAGTGGTACCCAGTGTATTCGACGAGAAGATTTTTCTGGTTTTGTACCGCCATATATTGTATACTGGTCGACTCTCTTGATGTTAGAATTAAGTGCTGCTGTTTCTCTGAATGTTCTATGTATATGTTTCTATGCCCTCAATTTCTCTGTTAATTGGATTGCTTCTTTTTTGTTGGTATTTTTGAGATGGCTGCTGGGATTTCCAGTCCAAAGTGCGAGGTTTTGGATGACTCCTGATCATATGGTATGACGATAAAACAAGTCGAAAGATGCATGGCAAATCATTGTTTGGCTAGTTGAATATTTTACTTTACAATTAAAAGGAAACTGCTGATGAGAGTAGCTTCTTTAATTGATTTTTGACTTGTAGTATTAATTGCATTATTATTCTGTATAATACCAGAAGAAACGAAAATTACAGATAAAATTTATAAAGTCAAACAATTAGTGAAATTATTCTAAGAAAGTAATTGATTGTAATTTGGTATTACAGTGTCTTTTCAATTTAACTGTAAAGTCGATTAATGTTGATATCGACTATTAAGAATCATAGAAACTCCAATTAACCTTAGTCAATGCGTTGAAAGTAAGAAGAAAAGTTTAGTTAAAACAAAGAATGAAGGTAATAGAGTTCAGCTAAAAAGTGTGTGCATTAGGTGAAAGACGCATTGAAAATAAGAGGAAAGTTAAATTTAAAGACAGTGTGTGCATTAGGTGTGATACTTTCTCTAATACATGAAATCCTTTTAATTACAGTGACAGTTTTCCCAATTAAGTAAGTTTACTCCGTTTCAATTAAAAAGAAAAAAACGTCTCCTAAGATATCCTATCTATAAGGTCAAAGCTGATACTCCATCCCAGGGGTGGTAAAGTTGACTCGCAATCCACGGGTCAGGCAGGTTATCTATATTTAAACTTAGGTCAAAGCTTTTACTCCCTCCTAGGGGTGGTAAAATTGACCCTCAATTCACGGGTCAAGCGAGTTATCTATATTTAAATTCAGGTGGGTATGGGTAATGAGTAAAATGGGTAATTGAAAAATATGAGCCGAATGAGTTGAGTTTACAAATTAACCGCGGGTGAATAAAATGGTCAGACCCACGGGTCGGTTTACCTGTTTCCATCTCCCTAACCCTTTTTCTTCTTCTGCTCTTTTAGCCGTTTCCAAATTTCTGGGTCTATATTACATCCGGCTTTTGGTTATTTAGTTGCAGTTTTGTTTCCTTCCACTGACTAAATGAAGTTGGTGTTAGTACTGCTGCCATGCTACCCCAACTATAAGTGAGCCATTCTTAGAAGATCAGGGGAGTAGTAGTACATCTAATCTTACAATTTTTAAGAATATTTTTTGGATCAAATTTTTAAAACTTAAAAACACGTAAAACCACGATCCAATAAACTATGAGAAAGTTTCAGGAAAGACGGTCTTTCCATAAGTTTATGGATAGTGCACAGGGGTTGTTACCTTAAATGTTGTAAGATTTTATAAAATTTAAATATTGTATGTTATAAGTTAAAATAAGTAATAATATGTATTTGAAGATAAAAATATAAAAGTATATGATATAAAAAAATATTTTCATAAATTTGAATTTTGTACTCCCTGTGTTCCAGCTAAACCTGCAGAGAGAGTTTTTGTTTTAATTCCAGATGTGTGAAAAGTCTATTTTACCCGTATCTTTTTCGTCTCACCACCACCCCTTGTCTTCTTCCTCCGCCAGCACCACCGCTGGCACACCACATTCTTCAACCACTACCCCACCACCACCACCCAACCACCATCACTTACCCTATCCTGCACTGAATCGAGAGACAGAGGTCGACAGAACGGGTGATGGAGACGCCTTCATTGAAGCCGCGGTCGACAGCGTGGTGAGGCCGATGGGGAGGTGGCCCGGATCCATCGTTTTGAGGTTGACGGAGCCGCGGTTGAGGCGTAGGCAATGGAGATGCAACAGAGGGTAAGAAAGATGCCGGAGAGGATGAGAGAAAGACACCGCTGAGAGAGATGCCAGCGAGGATGACAGAGATGCCGGTGAGGATGAGAGGGATAAGAGGCAGAGAGGGTAAGAGAGAAAAGAGGGAGGCGAAGTGTGGTGAGAGAGAAAAGAGGGGTGGATTAGGCTGTGTAATATTTTGTTACTTTAAGGGTATTTTAGTCTTATGGTATAGAGGAACTTTCTAAATATGGAAAATGTGTAGATTTAATTGGGACAACTATAATATGAAAGTGTGTTGATATGACTAGAATATGAGGAGTATTTAATTTAACAAATGCAGTGTATAAGATAAAAAAATAAGTGACATATTCATAAACCAGTACATTCGTTGATGGGTATATTCCTCAACCACTCAATGGCCTCAAAATGGCATCTTTAACCTCAAAAATGTCCCCTTTTCTTCAACTTTCCACATCTACTCATTTTCATCTCCCATTTCAATGCCGCTTGGTGTTCAAGTAAGCAACATTAATGGATTCCCTCCTCACCGCCGCCTTTAGCTTCACTCCCTCCAGCTCCCTGTATTCCCGCCATTCTTTTCCCGCCAGAATTTCACTTACAACTCAACAATGGCGAAATCGAACCTCCAGGATCAGACCCTTTTCGTCTCTGCGTCCAGTCATCAAGAAACTGAAAGAATTCGCGTCCAAAGCCTCCAATTTTTATGGGTTTCGGAATCTTGAAGCTCTGCCAGCTGAATTCGAGGGAAAAGGGAGGTTCTTGGAGAATGGGGCTTTAGGGATGGCGCTTATGAGTGTTACTGCCACAGCGAGGGTTAAGATAAGCCCGTTTGTGGCTACTTTAGCTGCGAACCCGACGTTTGTTTCGGCGGTTTTCGCGTTTGTGATTGCGCAGTCGATTAAGGTTTTCTTGAACTTCTGGGTGGAGAGGAAGTGGGATTTGAGGATGATGTGTTCTTCGGGTGGGATGCCTTCTTCCCACTCTGCATTGTGCACTGCGTTGACTACTTCGGTGGCGATTTGCCATGGCGTGGCTGATTCGCTGTTTCCGGTGTGTTTGGGGTTTAGCATGATTGTTATGTATGATGCTACTGGTGTTAGAAGGCATGCTGGAATGCAGGCTGAGGTACTTGTTTCAGTTTCTTGATTTTCGTGTTTGTAGTTTATCGAGTTTATTATTTACCTCTAGAATATCCTTTGTTAGTGTTTCAGTGTGTGTGTGTGCGTTTCAGTGTGTATGTGTGTGAAGATGGATGTTTTTGTAGACACACACTGTTTGATTGCCTCGGTGTGCATTTAAATGATTTAGCTGAATCGATCTGTTATTGTTAGATTGTGAGTGTATGAGTTATTAAGCTGAGATGAGCTGTTTTTGCACTTGCTTCGTTAGTAAGCTTATATTGTTTGGGATTGCCTTGATGTTCATATGAGTAATTGTACTGATTTGAGCCGTCTTCGCTTCTGTTTCGTTACTTAGTATAGATTGTTAGATTGCCGGTGTGGTTTTTCATAAGCTGAGTTGAGCTGTTTATGCACTTGCTTTGTTAGTAAGTGTGTATTGTTTTAGATTGCCTTAATGTGCATGTCAGTTATTGAGCTGAATTGAGCCGTCCTCACTTCTGCTTTATTACTTGGCTTACATTGTTGGATTGCTTTGATGTGCATTTGAGCTATTAAGCTGAATCTAGCTGTTTTTGCTTCTGCTTCGTTACTCAGCGTAGATTGTTAGGCTGCCTGAATGTGTGCCCGAGTTATTAAAGCTGGATCGGGCTACTTTCGCTTCTTGATTTTTGCTAGTTGATTATGTATGAGGTTACCTTTTGTGTGTATTTCCGGGGGGTTTAGATGGATGTTTTAGTAGTCATCCACTGTTAGTTTGCCTTCATAGCTACGTGTATTTGAGCTATTAAGCTGAACTTATTTTTGCTTCTACTTTATTTCTGTTTGTAAGATTTGCTACCGATAACACTCCCTCCCTTCCATGCAAAGAGTCTAAAATATGAAGCAGGGATAAATGGTTTTAAAAAGGAGTTCTCCATCCACTCAAATGGCAAAAAATTAAACACTGTGCAGTGGTGAAACGGGACTCTTTATGTAGAATGTAAGGAATGTATGAACCAGTATTGGATCAGTACGCTACTCTAGCTTCATAAAGCTCTGTTATTTTAGTTCAATAGCTACTACTTGGTAGTTTGTTTAGGTCTCTTTTTGGTTGGAATGTTTGTTTGCATTATATTGGTAATAACTTGAAACGACTGATGAAGAGTCGCTTTTCGGTAATCAAATTGGATGCTCGAACTAACAATGATCTGCATTTTGGCATCCAGGTGTTGAATGTGATTATTGCAGACTTGTTTCAAGGTCACCCGATTAGTCAAAGAAAGCTCAAGGAGCTTCTCGGGCACACTCCTTCCCAGGTCATCGCCGGAGCTTTGCTTGGGATGCTTGTCGCATGGTACTGTGGCCAAGGTCATGCAATCTCGGTCTGATTCACCTCATCAGGTAGATTGCTGTCTGTAGATGTAGATGAGAAGTCGTTTTTCCTTGCACTTCTGAAGTTTGCGAAATGGAAACACATAAATTGACCGCAATTTTTTGAGGAAGTTGTGCAACCTATGTAGAGCCATTCGAGCGAAATCTTGTACATTGTTAGAATAGCGGTTAGTCCATGGTCATGGACTATCGACTAGTGCAATCAATGCTTGTTATATTTACAGCATGATACTATTGTTGTAGTAAACATCGTATTCTGGTTTTCGAGGATCTCTGGTGGTATGTCTGGTTTTCTGTTCCACCTCTGCAATATAACGTCTAATCGAGTTTTGTGCGGTGTATATCCTCAATGCTACGACGGTTTTCCGTGTATATCATGGACACATGCATTCGAGTAGTGGTGTGCTCGAGATGTGTTCGTGTTCGAGCCTAGAAGATTCATCGAGTTTGAGCTAAAGTCGTTTTAGCCTAGAGGGTGCATTACCAGTTTTTGCATTTTTTTTGATACAGTAGAAAAAGTGAGATTTGAATGATGCGGTAAAATTTCAGGAAAAAAACAACTTTTATCTACGGAGTAGGACAGGTGAAAATGGTAGAAATGTTAACGTTGCCATTAGAGTTAATGGAAGAACCGACAGTACAGAAAGTAGATGCCTTTTGCATTCGAAAATTAGACCAGATTGAATGAATAGAGGGCAGGGCCCCATGCCGAAAGAGAGATGTTTAATCCTTTTACAAGATTATGAGTCATGGAGTACGTATTACACGGTGAGCATTCCCTCCGTCCCACTCATTTACGCACGGAATCTTTTCACAGTTATCGATAAATATGTTTACTGATAAGTATGCATAGCCATGCAGAATAACGATATATAAAAAATTAATATTTAAAAATTACATGTTACGATCATATCTCATACGATAAAATTATTATTATAAATAGTCATAGACATAGTAGACATGTTTTACGCTGACACTAAACTTAGATGGCTTAACAAAAATCCTCAACATGCATAGAATTCGCGTACATCTCCATTAAAACCTCTTTTATATCATTTTACATATTGGATAGTCTTAGCCAACGTTTGATCTCGGGCGGCTATTTTGACACTTTCAAAAATCTCGGGACTATACTAAGGCCCTGTTCTATTAACCTTATTTGAACTGATCTAATCTGATTTAATTTAAATTGAAATGAATTGAAATGATTTTTATCCAAGTATAATTTATTTAGGAGGGACACATGATAGAATCTAACTGGTGTAGCGCACAGTGATACATAATAGGGTAATAGAAGGTCCTGAGCCAAGAAAACGTGACAAACTTAGAAAAATATACAAATATGATAAGTGCCCAACGTAAGAAAACAGATACTCCCCCATTTCTTTATTAGTGACACACTTTCCTTTTTGAGTTTTTTTTTATATTGGCACACTTTCAATTTTTGGCAAGATTCCTTCAATTTCACCCACTCACTCTACTTTTTACTCTCTACATTCAATTTTATCCACTCATTATACTTTTTACTTTCTACATTCAATTTCATCCACTCATTTCCTTCACCTAAATCCAAACACCTAAACCTATGGTGCCACTATTAGTGGAACAGAGGGAGTAGAGTATTGAAATTGAAAAGTAAATAACATCATACTAAATTATTTTTAAAGTTGATGTGACAAGGTTTGAGAGTACCATTTGTCTAAAATTTGTGAATAGTTGAACGTGAAGATGCCACCTAATTAAGAAGTTGATAATTTTTTAACGTAAGTTATAGATTAAAGTCTATAAGTTATGGAATCAAGATTTTTCCATGAAGGGAAAGTCTTAGGAAATGCGGCCTTTCCATAAGCTTATGAACCGTCTTCGGGGGCATTTGACTTAAATGTTGCAATTTTTTATAAAATTTAAATATTATATGATAAAAATATAAAAATTTAAATGTGAAAATATAAAAATATATGATATAAAAAAATATTTTTAAAAGTTATAAATTTTATATGTAATTTAAAAAATACAGTGTATAAGGTAAGAAATAAATGATCTGTCGATAAGCTCGTGGACACGCCGATAAGAAGACCAACTCTTTCACTAATATCTAGAACTTTCTATCGTGAATATGGAGTAATTTAGTGAATTGATGAGCGGAGCCAATAGGAAGAAAGATGTTGTCATCGCCTCTTCAAAAAGTCGGAGTCAGCGAAAAAATCAAAACGCGTTCGTAATCTCTTCCTCAAGAAAACTTCCAATCCATAAAACCCAGAAATCCAACCACTTTGAAAAACTTCGCTGTCAAATCCTCTCCGCCTTCCGCCTTCCGCCGCTGCCGCCGCCGCTTCTCCGCCGCGACAGCTGACTCCACAGGTTTTGAATTCCCCATGCCGAATCCTTCGAATTCATCACCTGGTTTCCGCAATTGATTTCGCGCACGTGTTCGATTAATCATGATTCTCTAACAGATGCTTGTATAGTGTAGAGTTAATGTTGAATAGGTTATGTACATTTTATGATCTGTGGAAACTGAAAAGTGCTCTGTGAATTCTTGTTAGGGCTTTTTTTCGCCTCTTTTCTTTTTGCATTCCTAGGGTTTTAGTTTGGGGAAATGTCGTCTGCGGGTTTGGTTGCTATTTCCCCCCTTAGGGAGGATTCTTTGCTGTTTTACCCGACGTTGCCGGTGGATAGTCATGAGTCGGTGTTTATCTACCTGGCTATGCCGGGGTCGATGGATCCGATGCGTGTTCTCAAATCGGAGTCCATCGAATCGGTGAAGTTTAGGATACAGACGTGCAAAGGATTTGTGGTGAAGAACCAGAAACTGATATGTGGGGGAAGGGAGCTGTCTAGGAGTAATTCTCTGGTTAGGGATTATGGTGTTTGTGAGGGGAATGTGCTGCATTTGGTGCTCCGGTTATCGGAGCTTCAGGCTATTTCTGTTAGGACCTCGTCGGGCGAAGAGTATAGTTTTCAGATTGAGAGGAGTAAGGAGGTTGGGTTTGTTAAGAAGCAGATTGCTGAGAGCAGGGATTGTTCAGAGGATGACGATGACGTTGAGAATGCTGTGGTGTTGTGTGGTGGTGAGAGGGTTGAGGATCAGAAGCTGATTAATGATCTCTGTAAGAAGGCCGGCGATGCTGTCATTCATTTGTTTGTGAGGCAATCTGCCAGGGTTAAGTCTAGGCCTCTTGAGGCAAGTGTGGAGATGACATTTCTCGCTGGTTCTGCGAAGTTGAGTGATGATGAAGAGAGCGAGTATGAAGATGTAGTGTTCGATGATGACTATTGTGAGTATCGAAATGGAGTGCTTGTGGAGGAGGTGGAGGAGGAGATGGAGGAAAGTTTTTTCGTTCCTAGGAAGCCTCCGGATAGAGCTGTTGTGTTGGAGCCTTTCATTGTTAATCCGAAGATTGAATTACCTTTGGCTGTTCTTGACATGGTAGATTCCACTCTTGAAGGATTGGAAATGGGTGGTTGTCCAGTAAGGTCTTCTGAGGGTACTGGTGGAGCATATTTCATGCTAGATGGGTCGCAGAGTAAGTATCTGTCCGTGTTCAAGCCGATGGATGAGGAGCCTTTGGCTGAGAACAATCCTCGAGGGTTGCCTGCGTCACTAGATGGTGAAGGGTTGAAGAAAGGAACGAGAGTTGGGGAAGGCGCCTTGAGGGAATGTGCTGCTTATATTTTGGATCATCCTAGGGCTGGACGTCGATCATATACTAATGATGTTGAAGGTTTTGCTGGTGTGCCGCCTACCTTTCTGGTTAAGTGCCTGCATGAGGGGTTTAATCATCCAGATGGTGTGAAGATGAAGATTGGATCTTTGCAGGCGTTTGTGGAAAATGATGGGAGCTGTGAGGATAGGGGTCCGAATGCTTTCCCAGTGAATGAGGTTCACAAGATTGCGGTGCTGGATATGCGGATGGCAAACGCTGACAGGCATGCTGGAAACATTTTGGTTGGCAAAGGAGATGATGGCCAGACTGTTCTTATCCCAATCGATCATGGATACTGCTTGCCCGAGAGTGTAAGTGTTCATAGTATGGATTATGTGTTCTTGAAGTATAATTACTGAAACTGACATTTACTCATGTTAATTTTGCAGTTTGAAGATTGCACATTTGATTGGCAGTATTGGCCACAAGCACGTCAACCTTTCAGTCCAGAAACCCTAGATTACATCGACAAAATGGATGTTGAATCAGACATCGCTTTGTTGAAGTTTTATGGTTGGGAACTACCACTCGAAGTTGCACGCGTGTTCCGCATATCCACCATGCTTCTGAAGATGGGAGCTCGGAGGGGGCTCACTCCCTTTGCTATCTCTAGCATCATGTGCAGGAAAAACTTGAACAAGCCATCAGCAATCGAGGACATAATCCAGGAAGCTCTGGATATGGTGCTACCCGGTTGCAGTGAAGATGCGTTCCTCGAGTGTGTTGCCTGTGTGATCGAGCGCCACCTTGACAAAATCGTGTGATACGACCAGTGGAAGATGCTTACTGGTACAGTTGTGAGTACAAGGTGCATATGATACTGGTATAACAAGTAGTTGATAGTTTGTGGCCTTTGTTGATAAAAATGATAATCCTTTAGCTTTCTTTTCGGACCTTGAACTTCGATGGGGAAATAATTTCCTCTCTCAGTTTCATATTTCCAGTTGTTTCAGGCTTTCATCAAATAAGTTTAGTATCTCAGTGTGTGGGGTTTGTGGACAGGCTTTAGTGTTTGTTGTTGCAGAAGTGTTGGTATCTTTGTTCACTGGATTTGTTTATTCTTTTTGTCAAGTGCTGTGAAAAAGATTAGGTTATTACTAATTTTGCTTTTCTACTTTGTGAGAATATATGATTCTTGTGGAATAGAGTCAAGATATATGCTGAGTATTTTTTTAAAAAAATCCAAGTAATGAAAGTGTATGTGGGCCATCTTCCATTGATGCTTGATTATGTGAATATGATAGATAGGAATAAATGTTTAAGGATCTTGCACTAAGAAGGATTCTTTTGACTTTTTAGTCTTAAATGAGTTTTAAATCATTTTTGGGGGGTAATAAGCAAATATTACCTTATATTATATGTTGGAGAAAGTGCACATATAATCATGAGTTGTTTTTTAGTGCAAATATAACCCTAAAGTCATTATTCCAGCATTGACTAGTCATTTTCGACCATTGATCGATAAAAATGACCAAAATGCCCTTCTAAACTAATACATAATTTTAAAAGACAAAATGCCCCACCACTAGCCCCACCATCCCACCACCAATTTGTCACCACTCGCCACCCAGATCTGCCACCAGTCCTGCCATCCCACCAATCTGTCACCCACCTTCGGCCACTCCTGTCAACCTCCCCCCACACCACCACCAGCAAACTAGGGCCACTACCCTACCGCTAGCAAACTAATATGAACGTTGTGGCCTAACCCTAGCGCCACTAGGGATTCCGCCACCACCACCCAAATCCATCGGCAAACTAATACGAACGTTGTGGCCCCAACCCTAGCGCCGGTACCACCGATCCCTTCCTGATCTAAGCTAACCACCGCCACCTTTTGAACAAAGCTTCGCCACTCCTGGCCACCACGAACACCACTCCCGTCGCTCAATCGTTCTTTGGATTCTCGGGTCATGTTGGGTTCTTTGGGAATCAAAATACGAAAAAGGAATCTGTGGTTCACATAATCAATGGCTCAGCGCTGTCGTCGATGAAGTTGCGCATCGATGGCATCGGGGTCAGTATGACGGAGACGGAGGGCCTCACAGGTGGGTCTGCGTTTGCGGGTCACGGTGATTGTCGGTGGGATAGAGAAGGTGGTTGTGGATGGAGTGGATGGAAGATTAGGTCTACGTTTGTGGTTGTGGATAGAAGATCGAGTATGCGTTTGTGGTTGTGGATGGAAGACCGGGTCTGCGTTTGTCGTTGTGGATGGAAGACCGGGTCTGCGTTTGTGGTTGTGGATGGAAAACCGGGTCTGCGTTTGTGGTTGTGGATGGAAGATCAGGTTTAGAGAAGAAGAAACAATTATGTTAGAAGGTCAAAATCATAAATTAATTTTTTTAGGTGTAAAATTGACTTTTCACCCAATTTCGATCTAAATCCGTCGGAAAATGTTATATTTGCACATAACCTAAATATGTAGGGTAATATTTTCACTTTCAATTATCGCAGAGTTATATCTGCACTTTCGTCAATTATATAGGATTATATATGCACTTTGCTCTCATTTTTGTTGAATAATTGATAATGTAGCACTTGAGAAATGTAGCATTTGAGAAGTGCTCCTTAAATGCTATTTCATCGTCGTCTATGTTTTAAGATTTTGGGCAAAATATTGATATGACCATATCTTTTTGAGGTTTATGCTAATATAACCCTGTAAGTTTAAAAGTGCTATTGTAGCCCTGTGTTTTACATCAGAAGTGCCGATATAACCTTTTGGCACTATTTCGGCGTTGACTTAGTAATTTTCGGCGGTGACCTAAATTAAAAAGATTAAATTACCCCTAACATTCAAATTACAAAGAGATAGACTAAAATACCCTAGAGTTTTTCTTCCTCTTCATCTCCAGAAGCACCATCAACACCACCATCACCATTGCTACCGCCATCACCACCGAGCTGCCACCACCACGCCGCCGCCGCTCCACCACTACCGCCGCCGACACTCCACCACCACCATTATCGCCGCTCCACCACCACCATTGCCGCTCCACAGCACTGCCACCATTACCACCGCGCTGCCAACACCGGCGCCAGAAACACAAAAAATCACAAATCATCAATCAACATCGCCCCCCGATCAACAAAGAATCACAAATCATAACTCAAATAAACATAGAAAATCGTACAAGAAACACAAATTGAAAAACATAGAAACACAAATTGAAAAACTAAACATCGGACAAAGACACCACTATCGCTCTACCACCACCACCGTCGCTCCACCACCACCACCGCCACCAATTGACGGAAGCCCTAGCCCCACAGCTCTTCCCCAACCACTAATTAAACCCTGGCCCCATCGTAATGGCAAATGAGCCCATCACGCTGCCGCACAACACTCGTCCTCACCGGGCAACGAGCACATGCGGCCAGCCCAACTCAAACCCCGTCGCAAAAATATCCGAGCCAGGCCCAAACCCCGCCAAAGGAATCGAGGACGGAGAAGAAAAGAGAAGAATAAAATGGAGGGAGGAGAAGAAAAAAGGAAACAAATTGTGGTTAATATACAATGAGGGCATAATTGTCCTTTTACATTTTTTGATTTTTATTTTTTAAAAAACAGGTGTATAATAGTCATTTCATGTATTTTCGGCCAAATTCAGGCCTCCAGGGTTATATTAGCACATTCTAACAAAACACAGGGTTACAATAGCACTTTCCACTTCACATGATCATATTAGCACAAACCCTCAAAACATAGGCTCATATGAGCACTTAACTCTAAAATTTTTGAGATTCTTGAAAGCCTTCTTTTATGACGAATTAGTTGAATGGGGTTTTAATATGAGCAACATTCTTTTTTTTTTGTGAGGAACATTCTTTAAGTTTAAGGACCTATGCCTTAACTTCTCCCAATTTTCCTTGAAACGCAATTATCCTAAACGTATCTTTCACTTAAATATATGTCCATTTTATTTAGCTTAAATTGCGGGAATCAACCAAAAAAACTAAACAAACTAATGCGTAAGTAGGGGTGTTCATGGGTCGGGGCGGGTCAGCTGATCCGACTCAAATTGACTCTAAATTTATGGTCAAATGGGTCGGATTGGATCGGGTCAAAATTTTCATAATTTATGATTGGATCGGGTCGGGTCGGACATGGTTATAGGTCAATCCAAATCGATCCACATTTATCAAAATTATATAAAAATGGTTAACTTATTTTTTTAAAATATATTTTTAGCTTTATAAATACACATTTTATTCAAGAATATTAAACTTATTTTTGAAGTAAATTAATGTAGGATAAATTGTATTAAACTAATTATTTTTAAAACAATTCTTTTCTAAGAGAATGATATAAAATTACAAATGAATTCTAATATGACCCGACTCATAATAATTTAACCCATTTTAACATATATGGATCATTGACCCAATCCAACCCAAATAAGCCGAGTCAAAACGGATCGAGTTGGACAATTTGAACACCTTTTGCGTGAGGTTGAGGTATATAGTCAAAAGAAACACAAATCAGAAAACATGCGTCCTTGTCTTCATATGAACGAGTGCCATTTCCTTCTCATCAATCTTAGGTCAAGTGTTTGATATGTTCTCTTCTTGCGCCAAAACTAACACAAAAACTAATCATGCGATATTAAGTATTCCGGCAATAAGATAACTCGTGACACATCAAAATCACTAGTTACAACGGTCCATTTTCAATTATCTTTGAGCAATATAATTGAAAGCGAGCATTTGCTCCTAAACGTTGTCTCGGCGTTTAAGAGTTTGTAAGCTGAAAGCAACTGGACAGAATGTCTTTTGTAATATCGCTGTCCCATCATAAGCTACGTACTTACTATTTAACAGCTGATACTGTCAAACTTTGATCACATATTTGAATGGATACATAAACAACAATATTATCGTACTAAGTAACTTCTAGATATCGACTTTTCATGTACCGTTACTGTATGTAGTTAAACATATTGACGATCAAACATTTTCTTGAAAATCGTAAAAAAAAATTACGTGCATTTTATTCCGGAATGGAGGGAGTATTTCGCCTGTAAACACTATTAAAAGTTTGTGCACTGAAAATCTGAAAGTAATTTCACGTAACGTACGTTACGATGTACTGAGGCGGTGGTCGTTGCAATTTAACACGACTAAACTCATGTAAGCTTGGAAGAGTAGGAAAGAAAGCTAAACCATATAAACACTATCACACTCAATTCATACACACTAGATCCAAAACCCGACAAACATTACTTCCTCCTTTCCTCCTCCTCCGCCTTCCGCCGCGCGCCGCCGTGAAAGTCATCGACAATGTACGAACCACGCGACCACAGATCCAAATCCGGCACCAAAGGCCGCACCAACCTAGCCTCCTGCGCCGTCGCCACCGTCTTCCTCCTCCTCCTCGCCGCCGCCGCCGTGGTGGTCTACTTCCTCCTCTTCAAGCCGAAGCCGCCGAGGATCGCCGTCGACGCCGTCCAGTTCCCGACCTTCTCCACCGCCAACGGCACCATCGATTTCACCTTCTTCCAGCTCGTAACCGTCACGAACCCTAACCGCGACCAGTTCACGCACTACGACTCCTCCCTGCAGCTCCTCTACTCCGGCGATCCGGTCGGGCTCGTCTTCATCCCGGCGGGGAAGATCGGCGGCGGACAGGCGCAGCACATGTCGGCGAAGTTCGACGTCCACTCGTATCCCCTTCCGCCGCCGGTTCCGGCGGCGGCGTTTGCGGCGGGGACGATGGAGATTGAGACGATGATGAAGCTGGAGGGGAGGGTGAGGGTGCTGAAGGTGTTCACTCATAGGGTGAAGAGCGGGGTGAAATGCGGGGTGGTGGTGGAGCTCAGCCGTGGCTCCGTCGTCGGCGTCCATTGCTGACGTCATTTCTGTGTTTGCTGACGTCGTCTTCTTTAGTAACTGAAGCTCCTTCCCGATTATGAAATGTAATTACGGAGAAGTGGTACAAATGATTAGGCCAAGTAATTGTAATTTTTACCGAATGTTATTACTAGTAGTTCATTTTTACCTTCCAACTCACAGAAATTAGGTTCTATTATTTTAATTAGATTTGTTTGCACAAACTGGATTTGATATTATTTAACTTGTTTTTAATATGTATTTTATCTTACAAATATTTTTGTCTAATAGAAAATTAATTTGAGAGAACAATATTTTAAATTTTATTAAATTAAATTTCTAGGTACTACTAAATTTTATCATAAAAATAGAAATGCATGGATTGCGCAATTTTTGATTCGGGACCATTCCCTCTTTTCTTGCCCGAAAATTCTATTAACGTCGATGAAAATTTCATCTACAACTTTTTATAAACGTTGCACATGATTTTTGAATCCATGTAGAATTTTATAAACGAAATTAGGTTCTATTATTTTCATCTGATATTAAA
Source organism: Rubia yunnanensis (assembly GCA_037428765.1). Taxonomy (NCBI): domain Eukaryota; kingdom Viridiplantae; phylum Streptophyta; class Magnoliopsida; order Gentianales; family Rubiaceae; genus Rubia; species Rubia yunnanensis. Next base: position 359,902 of record CM075063.1, on the reverse strand, counting down.
CTAAAATTAATATGGTAACCAAGTATATTTTTATGGAATTAAAATTAACCGATAAAAGTGAAATTAAGCCAAAAAGAATATGCCTTAATTAGATCGATATATTAGAATCTTAGGAAAATACCTTAAACTGGACTGCCCTTTTATCATTTTACAAAGTTTTCTTCTGTTACATAATGCACAAAATTTCTACCCACTTTCACCAATTTGGGGTACAAATAGTTTAACTAACTTAACCCTCAAAACAAACCACCTTCAAAGAACTGCAAAATCCAGGCAGATTCTTCACTGTTAGCCAGTAAATTCTGCAAAAATTCGTAACCTCAATCGATAAACTCTGGTTTCTCGCTGTCTCAGCTACCGCGCAGCATCAAAATGCAGTATCAAGATCTCAAAAGTCGCAAAAATATCAAATGCCTCTCTCAGGTTGCGCCGGTCAGGACTTTGCAGGTTTTTTACCTTTCCTCTTGGACCTCCTCCTGGTACAAAAGACAACAACAACATAAGTAAACTACTAAACCTGGGATCACGAAAACCTGCCTTAGGGATCATTACCTTCGGGTTGGCTTCTTTAGGCCAAATACTCCCTTCATCACTCCACTGATATCCATTGAACGTTCCTTCATGATCGCGTCGTGGTAAACTTTGCTCCCGATTTCTCCAATCACTTCTTCCACTTCCTCGAGCGTTTGGTCCACGTTGAGCTTCACCTCCCCTTTCCTGATAACAGTTACAGCAAAGCCGTTCGCCTTTGCTTCCCTAAAAGCATCCTGCATAAAATTACCAATAGTCTTTACTTTACCACTACTTCACGCGATTCTGTCATTTCACGCGTAACAAAGGAGGGAACTTTGTGTTTACCTTAGGTGGTCGTGCTACTACAAAGGCGCTTCCTTTTCCGAGCATTTCCAAATGAGCCTGGATAATGTAGCACATGTTTTTACAATCTGCAGAATCCTCGAAAGCTATGACATGAAATGGCTTAGGCTCGATTTCAAGATCTTCGGCCATTTCTAGCGAATAGAATCCCACTTTCTGCTCCCCTTCTTCCTCGGTGTACAGTTCAATACACTACAAAAACCATTCAGATAAAGATTCAAATTTCGTATTTTTGAAGAATATAAAGATTCAATTTTGAAGGCCGCAAATAATCTATAACTCGGAAAACTGGTATAAGAAATGCTAAAGGAGTTACCAGAACATATGGAAGATCGAGCCACCAAAAGTAATCCTCTTCCTTTTCATCAGAATATTCGCGGTACTTGCTCGCGACAGCTTGAGGACCGAAGAGCTGCATTTCTCTTTTGACCTTGTTGATTTTCTCGTTGATTAATTCGCGCCCTCTCTCAGGTAGTTTATCCATTAACTCGGCTGCTTCCTTTATTTCTTTCTCGGTGATCCATCTATCCAAATCCTTCCCTATATCCTTCATAACACCTTTGATTTCTGGATCTGATTCTGCATTGTAGGACTCTATAAAACCCTGGGACCATTTCTTCGTGTGTTGCCAGAACTCTTTGCCTGCCCTTTTACCAGCTCTCACAGAGCCATCGCTCCCTTCTATCGCTATCTTTGGAGCTTTGGAGGACTTCCCTTGAAACCCTTTACTCTGAGTGAGAGATGAATCTTTTGGAAGACCATCACTCGATGGAGAATCTTCCCTATTTCGCTTTACAACACCATCTTTCTGTGGAGATGAAGAACTTTTCAAGAACTCCGGAATTGTTCCCACAGGGGGCCCTTTCCAACGAGGAATTACTTTTTCGGGTGAATCGTACACGCTAATCCCATCTATAGGGGGAAATGGAGATACATTATTTCAAGAAAATGTGATGATACTCACGTGAACTGAACTCCACCAAATAAATATAAACCAAGGCATACAGATTCAATAGATGCACCATAAATATATCTCGATCGCACGAGTCATCATGCTTTTGACATCTTGGACTAAAAGGGCATTCATTGTTGAAACTATATGAGGAAGAACCTCTAAAACCTTTGAACAATAACCAGCCATTTACCAAGATAATGAAATTTTCAAAAATATGATGGAGTATGTTACCTGCTCCGTAATCAAGATTCTCAACGTTTGAATGGACCCATTCGTGCAGATTTGCCAACTTAGCATTTACTTTCTCAACTTTCTTCTCAAGGCCACTGAAAAATGCAACTTTATCTTGTTCATCCATTTGATAAAATGGATCTTTTCCAGCTAATTCATTGTCTCGAACTCTGAAGACAATGTCTCTCAGCTTTTCATCCTTCATCCATTCAAGTTCATCATCATCTCCTCCGGGCATAAGTTGACTCAAATCAGTCTGCAAGTTCAAATCTTGATTTATTTTGTCTCTTGCCACCGCATAATTATCTCTAAAGCCAGCTCCCATCTTTTTAACAATGGGTTCTAACTCGTGAAAATTCTTCTCTATCCAGTTCTCCCTGTTGACCGGTGAATCCAGGTCTATTCTGCTCTCTTCTCCGAGATTGACTACTTCTCTTTCCATGTCAATGCCTGTTTCTTTATCTTTAGTCGTCTTTGTAAAAGCTGATTCGGATTTTAGAATCGTGGAAGTCGGATCATCTTTTTCTTCCTCCACTGCATCAGTTTTGGGATCTCTACTGATGGTTGGACATTCTTCTCTCTGCAAGATAGATTCATCAGACACGAGCTTAATATCAGGGTCATTTTGAACAGTAGATTCTACACTATCACAATTCTTGGACAGAAACTCTCTAGCTTCTTGAACAGATCCTATGACCTTAAACTTCTTCTTAACAGAACTTTCATCAGGCATAGCAGACTGATTTTCTTTTTTGACCGGATCAACAGAATGGACATCTTCCACATCAAAAATAGGTCCTTCACTCTCATCAGGAAATTTCATCTCCACGAGTTTACTACTTTGTGCCCGTCCATTTTCAGTTAAACCCTCATATGCTGCTAATCCATTCTCCATCTTTGAATCATCACTAGCAAATCCATTCTCTATCTGAGACCTTTCTTCTGGAACTACTGAGACATCAGTCAGTGTCTTGGGATCTTTAATATCCTCATTATCTATTGAGGAATCCCTTTTCTCGAGTTCCCGTGCCTGCCTTGCCACAATCTGAATTTCTTGAATCTTGTCGTGATCCACAACTATTCCGTCAGACATTATTGCGCTACTTAATTCACCGGCATTCCAAAGAACACTGTTAGTCAGTTCTTGCTTATCAAATTCAGGCCTCTTAATAGATACCGGGACAGGATCCTGAACAACTTCCACAACACCTTTCATTCTCCTCTCTTTCTCCATCCTCGCCTTGTACTTCCTCCTCATCATTTCTTTCTCGTACCTGGTATACTCCCGCTTATTTTCCTCAACTACAAACAGTTTCTTCACCGCCAAAACTAGAAACACGCCACACACAAAAACCATCCCCAAAGTGGACAATCTCGAAGGTAGGACCGTTTTTAACTTCAAATTAACTCCCTCAATCATACTAACCATACCAGATTTCCCTCCAGAAGCAACAAATTTCCCCACTGAACCATTTCGAAGAACTGAATCCTTCCCTTTTTCATCCCTCTCTCCAGCTAACGATTCCACGGTAGAAATCCTTTCACTTACATTCCCTCCAGAAGTAACAAACTTCACCACTGAACTATTTGGAAGAACCGAATCCTTCCCATTCTCCTCCATCTCTCTAGCTATCGATTTCGCGTAAGAAATCCTTTCCCTAACTACATTTTCCTCCCCTAATCTTCCTAAAATTTCATCTTCATTTACAACAACCCTTTCCACTTTCCCCTCAGAATCTCGAAAAACAGTAAAAACGGCCCCATTACCAACCCCCCAAAACTCCACATCCTTCTTATACTGCTCAACCCAGTTCTCTAACCTATCAAAAAGATTGGACTTTGACTCCATTTCACCATCAAGATTGCTCCTTTTTTCACTAAAACTATCATCATCAACGAATTTACGAACTGGGCTCTTCTCAAATTTGGAGTCTAAACTAACCTGCTGTTGGGCGAGCTTCTTCCTGAGATAATTCGGCCGGCCGGTGTGGCGGCGGAAATGGGCTGAAACTCTGAACCGCGGCGGAGGAGTAAGAGCTGGTGGCTTCTTCCTGGGCTTCCATGATTTGAAGGGGAATTCGGGAGAGAAAGAGGTGATTGATGCTAAGGAGAGGGGATGATTAGCTGGAATTATGAACGCCATGGATGAGGAAACTAGTATAAACCCCTCATAAAACCTCCACTAAACTTTGGTTTGGAATTTGGACTTTATGGAATGAACTTATTTTTACCTGGGATTCTACAAAAACAAACATGTACCCCACTCATAAATTGTTGTGCATTTTTTTTTCTTTTAACTTTTACAATACCTAAATCAATTAGGGTGCAACATTTTAATATTACAACTGAGGATTCAAATAATATTGAAACATAACCGTCAGAATAAATTCACGATCAAGCATTCCAACATAAAAACAATCACGAACAATCATTCTATTCGTAATAAACTTGTCGGCAAATTTGGAAACCTGATTGGGTGTCGCCGCCGCCACCACCACCACCACAATCTTCCTCAGGTAGATGTGGCAATGTTTGAAAAATTGACATGACAATCGATCAGTTGCATAAATTGCTATCACGCCAAATACTATGATGGTTGTACAACTGCCAAAAATGATGTGATGGTGGTGGTGGCGGCAGTGGTTATTGAAGAAGGAATATAGCTAGAAAATTAAAGTAGAATGTGAAATATCACACATATTAAACACATATTAGAGTGTGGGAGCATCTTTTCTTCTTGTTGATAGCCTATATGCCGATCAATAAGCAGCAAGGTCAGGCACTAATGAGCACATTAAACTATCCACGTGGCTGAAAGCCCTAGCATTCCAGGCACAACTATGCATTTCTTGACTTCCGAGGTCGAATCCACACAGGTCTCTTGTATTTCCATGAAAACCAGTCTTCATATGGATGAGGAAGTCGAAAGCCTGAGAATCATGGGATTGTGATCTATTATTCACTCGATAGAAATGCTTTGTTACTTGGATAGTTAGACTCTTGAAGCAAAAGGCGGAATCCCTCGCATCATGTGAGAAATATCTAAATTGTCCTAATATTCAGATAATATTGCACCAGGTAAAAATGTCGGAGAAACGTTAGTTACCGATGAAAATAGCATTGCACCAAAATGTACCACCTCAAATCTCACCTAATCTACAATGCAATGATCTACCAACACCACAACAGTTCCAGACAAAGAATCACAGCAAGAAACTGTAGTTAAACATCATAACACAAAAAGGTCAAATGATCTTCTTGAAGGGCACATTCCCAATATTAGGTACAAAGATTTGGAATGCAAACCCCCGATTCGGGGTTCTGTTGTTCCTTCCATATTCGACCCGTGACCCGTAATTTCAGCTCCTTTCGATCCCCACCCGAGAAGAAAAGTGCCATGTTCCTCTGTATTATCAGCCCGTCGTGGCTGTCCCGTACTTTCTTGTGACTGTCCCTTATGCTTCTTGGGGTGCCCTCCCACGTCAGCTTCCTCCCGTTCCCTCCTACCTCCAGGCTGTAGCTGAAGTTCCGCGCTTCCATCTCATCTCCCATGAACCGCAGGAATGCCATGTACACGGGGGCCATCCCGAGCGGGAAGGCCTCGAAATGCAGGCAGAAGTAATGCCCGAAACAATTGAAAACCTGAAATGGAAACATAACGTTCAAGAACAAGATGTATGTCCAGACACGATGAACAAAAGGTTCATTTTTTGTCACGCGTAGATTAATGTTTGTGGTATCGTTGTGTTGATGAATAAGATGGTGAGAATAGCATCGAAGTATAATCCCGATCATAAAGTCATTCAAAAATGGCAGTCCTCTATGTAATCTAACAAAAAGTTCAGTTTTTGTCACGTGTATGTTAATGTTTGTGGTATCATTGTCTCAATGAGTAAGATGGTGAGAATAGCGACAAAGTATAATCCTGATGATGAAGTTATTCAACAATGGCAGTCATCTATGTAACCTAGAGGCACATTTTAAAAAAAGGTTAATGTGTGAAGAGATGGTTACTTACAGTTAGCATCCATGTAGCGTTTTCAACTTCTCGAGGATTGGATTTGACATAGCGGTGATTAAACGTGGATCCCGAGTGCATGTCTACCTTGTGAAAATCGCGCAGATGAGTCACTAGGGAAGGAATATCCCCGACAACTGAGCATTCTGAACCAGCGTATGGGCATGGATAAGGTCTGTAATTACAAAGGTTCTCGTGTTTCAGCTTACTGTAGTACGGAAAGATCCCAGGGCATCCAAGGGAGCAGTATTTGCATGGAAGTTCAAGAGATTCGGCCACTTTTTCCAACGCTAAACATCTTATATCTCCCAGATCCTGTCTGCACGTCGGGCAGCGATTGTGTACCCTCACTTTACAGGTTGAACAGATCGTATGTCCATTATGGCACTGCATCGAGCAACAGAATTAAGAAAAACCTTTGGTTAGTTTTAGATAGCAATTAGAACGTTGATGCAATCATATTCCTCATTTCACAAATCAGATACCTCAAATTAGCAGAAATCTAAGCAGACTGGTGCACTGACCAAAAATTGAAGAAACTATTACTTGAGTATGAAAAGATAGAAGGTTCTAAACTAACAACATTTCAAAGTGAGCTTCTCAAAGACCACTGTTTTTCCAACAAATAACTAATCAAAAGATAGGAGAAAAAATCGGCTCAGGCACAAAGCTTTAGGGTTTAGGAAGGAAATACAAGATATACACAAGAACATAGTACATGAAATTTGAAAAGAAAGCATATAAAACTCATAGCAGGGTGAATATTTAACTAGGTATTTCACTCTCCTGTCTTCTAAACTACGGAGTATGGATTGCCAGTTAGTTGCCAAGGACCCTATAATTGCAACAGGATCAAGGGGCAATAAATCACATGACATGCTAAATCCACTTCTTAATAACTAATTTAATAGCTTGAGACATGTTTCCAAATCTACTGTTGTATAAAAAAGAAGTTTATGCAAACACAGTTAATAAGATAATTTGTTCGATTGGCAATTCAGTAACTAGTAACAGTTGCTAACTTGCAAGTTATTTCCAGCCGCATCAAACGCGAGCATAAATCCAACATCCACCCACTTAAATACTCCGACCTTAACTTTTCTAGACCAAATTAGTAACAAGCAAACACGCCTAGGTCATAAAACATACACGTACAGCCCCACATCAGAACTGCAGGGAGTTGAATTCACGAATAAGCACCAGCTTAATCCACAATTGCACAGTGCAGAATTCGCCAAAAACCTAATCCTCCAGAATGCATCCCAAAATCAACAAACAAAATCGAAGCCTCTTCCCGAAATTCAAACCATTGGATCACAATTGACTATCCATACCAATCAAACCTAATTTTTCCACCCAAAATAAACATTACAGTACACAAGATTAAACAGATACAAAACTGCAACACAAAGTTCACATTCTTAAGACAAAAAACACATCCCAAAAACAAGCAACTAACAGCAGAAGGGCAACAGTGCAGATGAATCTTTCACAAGGAAAAAAATCATTCAAACAGTAGAAAAAACCCCAGAATCCAAAATTGAGAATAAGAGCAAACCTGATGGATCGGAGGGTACATGGAGTTGGTACAAACAGGGCATTCAAGAAGCTCATGAACACTCGTAGAAGGAGGAAAACAGGAGCTCGCCTTACTGCTAACAGGACTGGAATTGTTGATGAACATGTTATTACCATTACTGAATTTCGCAAACTGGGACGGATGGATACTGAAATGGGGCGGATGCGATTGGATCTCATCTTCATCGATTCCAACAGAAGATGTTATGCATTCAATGCTGCTCTCAGAGTCCATTTTTTTCAAATAAACAAACAAAAAGGGCCAACAAAATCGAAATTACTGCACCAGAACCGTAAAGATCCTATCTTTATCAACCCTTTTGATGGGTTATGATCATATCATCAGAGCCCAGAAGATTGAATTCAGAGACATTGACTCCAGCAGGCAGAAAACTGGGAAAGAGATGCTTTTCTTGATGGGTTCCTTTTCTTGTTTTCCCTTTTTCTTTTTTATTTGGGCAATGCTTTAGTTTATATATGTTGAGCCTCGAGAGAGCAGTTGGACTTGGGAATTGGGAGCGTTTGGGAGAGAGTAAATTAGGTTTCAAAAACTAGGGTACATTTCAAGGATCTTGTGTTCAAAATTTGAAGTTTTGAATTGCATTGATTTTGACCTTTCTTTGAGGTACTCTTTCCTCATTCATTGACACTAACATAAAAGTACTCTAGATTATCGAAATCACACCAAAGATTTTCATTTAATGTGATTGTTGCTGAGCGTTTTTAAATACGTGTCAGTTTTCATTCATTGTAATTATTGTTGAGCGTTTTTTCGGTTTTCTTTTCTAGCAACATAATTTGAACAAAGTTGGATGTGGAAATGGATGGGAAATATGGGGGGCACAAATATGGTGTGTGTTTTTAGTGATGGAACTCAAAGGGCGCATTATTTGAACTAAAAAAAATTATCAATAATTAGAACTAGGGGGTTTGCCATCTCAGTACAGGCTAGATTGTGTGAGTTTGTGCTCCACCACTCCTACTAGGCACTACACTTGATAAGTTACCCACTACTCAATGCTTGGTCGATAACATTATCACACTTACTTCTCGCACTAGAAGTTATACGAGCGTATATATGTCAAAAAAATGGAAGAAGAGATTGAAAAACAAAATGAATCGATGAAAATGGTTGGATTCTTTTCATACTTGAAATGTGATTTTGTCGCTGAAACAGACTAAAATAGAGAGTGTATCAGCAACTTTTATTGGGTGCATTTTGCAGCATATAAATGTGGCAAAGGCTGCATCATCATCCTTGACATCTTCTTGTAAGGCTTAATCATTGATGAGGAATGATGACTTGTCATCACCCACTCATGGACACTTGCAGACTTATTCGAGCATATGCTTAAAGGGCAATTTTCCTCCATTATTAACCGCACAAGCATTCTTTTGCTCAAAAAGTTACCTCCTTCAATGCTTTCAAATACACTGGTAGCTTAGCAGTAAGCTGCTGAAAAAACTACTGATCCTTCCATCCTAGTCATATCTACACACTTTTTGATCAACTTTCTCAAGGTATGCTTGACCGTAATTTCCAATTAGTATATAAATATCAATGTCATCACGTGGGATATTGTTAGATTCCCTGCCTCATATATTTTCAGAATATCAGATTTTGATACACCATTAATATATGTAGCTAAAGTTATTGGTGGTAAAATATATCACGAGAAAATTGACTAAAAAGTGTGCAGAAATGATTGAGACAGTACTTATTTTAAAAGTAAAACGCATTTTTGGAGGAAAAAACGGAACCCGGTCTCCATCTGCTTTTTCAATAAGTAGAGCTCTGCCAAACTCACACCAAAAAATATCAAAGGAAATCATTCATCCATCCAACAAACCCTAACTCCTAATTATTCTGAGAGATTCTACAAATCCTAATCTCACTTTACAGGCTGACAAGCAAAATCTCAGCAAGGAAGGATACATATAGTACAGGAAAGAAGGGAAACAGCAAACATAATTTCTAAATAACTTAAACGAAAGAAAGTATGCAACTCCAGACAAATTTACAAGAACTGGAGTAAGTATAGATACAGAACAAGGAAAATTTACTTCATAAGCTACCATTGATTAGGAAATGCTTCCCTGTACTTCAATTCCTCGGCCATGGTCAGCTGCCTAGTGGTAGCATCCCTAGCGCGGGTAGTAAGTAGCTTCTGAGATAGTCTGTCTTTAGCAGTTACTTTCTTCTTCAACATCGACGTGAGAGAGTCTTTCTTGTTCTTCGCAGAGGATCTTGAATCTTCATTGCCAATATGTGAAGATGCTGATGTTGAAGCAACAGCAGCATCGCGTAGAACTGCTGCATTGTGCTCACGAACTTTTGCAAGCTTTGCTCTTTTAGAAGCCTTCTTCTTCGCTACTTCTTTGTCTCTCTCGCGAAGATTGCTTACAGCATGTTTGGCTAACTTCTCCACAATATCAGGAGGAGGGATATCTTCTTCTTCTGAGGAGCCACTGTTCTTCACATCATAAAGAATTTCCTCATCTATGGATGATTGGACATGGATTGGCTTCCCTTCATCGTCTCGAGGGACTATTGGTCCATGAAATGGACAGACTCTCAAGTCTTTTCTTACACACAGGCCCCCCTTTCGCAAAGGAGCACGACACGGCTGTATTTCAACCGGTTCTTCTTTGTAAACAGATGCCTGCATTCTCAGCTCAGCGATTTTTTCAGCGGGAATAACTGCATCGCGGTCAACTCTACCCCAATGACCTTCGATATCTAATCCCCTCTGGTTTGCTGGTACATCCCTCTGTGACGAGTCCCAGTAATCCAAACTAGAACCCCACGGAACAACTGGAGCCTCAGATAAAAGCTTCATCTTCAGGGGGTTAGAATCAGGAGAACGACGTTCATTAACCACTTTCTTCTTCCCTTTTGAAGTGGGATTGCTGCATTCAGTAACTTTGTCTGTCAGCTCACTGTTAGCTATTACTGTCGGAGATTTTCCATTGGACAAGTCCAGTGTACCCTCTTCCCATATATCTTCCTCCTCCTCAACGCTTGTGGTTTTGGGAAGAGAACAACCAGACTCTTCACATTTTTTCTTCACCAATCGGAGGTTATTCCGGATGTCAATGAACTCCTTCAAAGTGCTGTCTCGAAACCTAGTATCAGTAACTTCAACCCTTATCAGAACAGAGATCCACTCTTGGACAGTAACCAGATGCTTCGTGACAATAACCTTGTACAGCTCCCGTATGGCATCAAACACCACCTTATTTTCGCTATTCTCTTCTACCTTTTCCCCTTCCCTCAAGGAATCAAGACGAATCTGCCTGAGTTCAGAGTTGTGGAACAGTTCCATTTCCTGACCGTCTACAGGTTCCAATGGGATATCATCATCATCCTCATTTCTAATGATGTCCATGCACTCATTGACTTCATCAACCGTAGAATGAATATCATCCTTGATCGACGCCAGGTTCACCTTCAAAGTCTCAAACTTGCCCAGCAGAATCTCCCTCGTCTTGATCTCTCTTTCCTTCCTCTCCTGCCGGATACGCTCAGCATTCGCCTGCAGATTAGGGAACTGATACCGGAGAGTGTTCTTCAGGTAGTCATACCCTAACCTAAGCTGTCTGTAATGCACTCCAAACGCCACGTTCCATTTCTCCAAGAATTCAATAGCTTTTGAGCGCAAAACGCTCGCGACTGAAGCAGGGGCAGGGAGGGGCAGATTCCTTCGAAATCCAATGCTTAAAGACAGTAGCAGATCGAGATTCTCAACAAGGATTGTTCTGAAGAGCTTTGACCTCATGAACAACTCGTCGATTATGAGTAGCGAAAGGTACCGTACCTATACATAAGATCAAAACAACAACACTCTGATTTTACGCCATTAACTCAAAAATTGCTCAACTCATTAAACCTACATATAATTACGCATAATTGAATCAAAACCAGGCCAATTTTGCTGATTGAATAGGTGAATTGCAGAGCTCGAGAATATGAAAGGTCGGTTACCTGAGAGTGATCGCGTTTCATGAGGTAGATTAGGGTTCGGGAGGCGTGGCGGAGCTCGGAGTCGGAGTTGCGGACGACGGATTTGATGGCCTTCAGGAGGCGGGGATCGACTTCCGGCATAGTTGAGGTGGTGGCTTTCTCGATGAGCCGCGCCGCCACCGACTCTTCCTCCGCCGCCGGCGTCCGGTTCCTGCCGTCGTCCTCCGTTTCCATTTCGGGGCTTCTCCTTTCGGTATTAAGGAATAATTAAGATTTAAAAAAAATCTATTTTTCTTTATATGAAACTGACCAAAAATAAAATAAAATTACCTAATAGTATAATCTCATAGATTAAGGACTTTTCGATCAATTTTCTTACTATTCTAAACAATTATCTTTTCAACAAGACCAGTGTTAAACAACGTCGTTTTACTTCTGTTTAACTTAGAATAGTTGGTAAAATGACGTGCCAATCATCTCTCAAATTTCAATTCTGTTTACGCAAAGTCTTGGGAAAGACGGTATTTTCATAACCTTATGAAAAGATGGAGTTTAATTAAAATAATAAAAGGTAAAAAGGTCTTATTTGCAATATTAAAATTTTAGCATGCAACGTGTAGTAGTTATAAAACTTATAACCTGGTTCATGCAACCCAAAAATTTTATCTTTATTTCATCTAATTTATACTTAAAACCTTAGTTTTTCCATGACTTATGAAAATACCGTCTTTCAAAAGACGGGCTCTATCCTTACTTATTTTTAAAACTACCAAAATATGATTTAGTTATCCTTTGAAAATTGTCCATGGGAGAGAGGTTTTTTTTATTATAAAGGGATTTGATATTTATGTGCATAGGTAATTTTCTTGTTGGGAAAGACGGGATTTAACTGGCTATAAAGTGTATGATTTTATTAATTCAACTTTAAAATTTTATTTTTATATATTTTAATTTACACTTTAAATATTAATTTTTTTATAACTTATGAAAATAACGTCCTTCAAGAAACGTACTCGTTACTTTTCAAGTTTGCTTATAATTTAAAAGGAGAAGTGTCTTTTTCATCATCGAACTATTATCAAATTCAACTTTTGTTCACCCAACTAAAACATAAAATTTTGTCAACAACCTTAATAAATAAATTTGATCCTCAACACTAAATGACTCTGTCCATGGTTAGACGATAATCGTTGTGTTCTTCTCAGAAACATTATAATAATTTTTAAAAAAAACATACTCCCAATGTATGTTATTTTTTTTAATGATTTCATCATTGATGGGGTGAGATATTTCTTCTTTTTTTTATCTGGAGTAGATAAGATCAAGATCATAACTCATACTTTCACTCACCTCTGATACCGCGGAGTATATAGGATTCAAAAACAAAGGAGAAGGGAGAAGAAGCTCTTCATAACTAATACCTTTGAAGAAAAACTTTATATCTCAGTTAAAAGTTCATACATTTTATTTTTGTATGTTCTAGCCAAAAGTTGCTATTTTGACTAATTTCTTATGAAAAAGGTATTTTTGTAACCCTATATAGTTGATATAAGTGCAATATAATCTTTCAATATTCGAAAGTGTCAATGTAACCCTATATAGTTAGTGAAAGTGACAATATAACCCTATAAGTTTTAAGAATGTGCTGATATAACCCAACAAATATTAGAAATGTACCGATATAACCCTACAAACATTAGGAATGTGCTGATATAACCCAATAAGATTACATAATGTGCTGATATAACCCTGCATAATTTTAACGAACTATGGTGTTCCGGCTAACTACGAGGGTAAAATTGTCCAACAAATTTCAGAGTAAGCCCAAATGGTATTTTGGTCAATTTACATAGAGTCACCGCTGAAAAAATGAGGTCAGTGCCGGAAATGGGGTATGGGGGTTATATCGACACTTTCATTAACTAGTTATGGTTATATTTGCACTAAAAATTATCATAGAGTTATATTGGCACTTACTCGAGTAGATGGGGTTATATTGACACTCATCCCTTTTCTTATTTAGACTTAAATTTGCGATTGAACTTTAGCCAACTCACTCCAGTCCTCCATTTTTTCCAACACTTCAACCTGCATAAATTTTTGGGTAAAAAAGCGTATCACCTCTGTCCCAACCAAATTTGTCAGAAAGCTTTTTCACGATCTCCAACAAATATGTTTGATTGCAAATACGCATAGCTACATACAATAACGGCGCATAAAAAATTTTATATTTATGAACAACATAGTACGACGTACAATAAAAGTATCGTTCACACATATATTCATAAATGTTATCAGTAAAAAATATTTTGTGCAGATTTGAGTGAGACGACGAGAGTTATGGATAAAAGACGATCAATCCGCTCGCCCTCAGCGGCCCATACCAGCCCACACCCAGGCCATCGTATGAGAGGTAAATTACGGTAGCCCAGCACCAGGACCCATGGGCTTGGCATTGCCTCGGTGCGCACAAGGAAGCCTTGCAAAGCAAGAACTCCCCACACTGCCACTGCCGAGGATCGAACCTGGGATTATTGGCTTACCCACCCATGTCCCAACCACTGGGGTACACCCGTGGGTGTGAGTTATGGATAAAAGAGGAGCCACGTAAGACGGTAAGAGTGCGTATATCCATATATCGCTTAATCAGCAAATACAGTTCTTCACGGGTCTTTCATCTGCCTCCACGTTCACAACCAAATCACTGCTCAATTCATATTTTAATTTATTTATACAATGGGCACCCATTGTTTTCACAAAATTACAAATACACGTCTTGAAGTCTTAACCCTCATCTTCCTTCTTTAAGACTTTAACCCACCCACCCACCAACTTATTCCCTTCCTCCCCGCTTTATTTTCTGTTTTGACATCATCACCCTTCCATGGTTTTCTTGATCTAAAGCCAAATAGAGAGAGTACAAGCTAGGGGTTGTGCGACCAAGACATGAGACAGATATGTAACGATCTTGCAGTTAATGAGGATTGCGGATGTTTATGAGTTGGGGCGGGTCAGCTGACCCAGCCTGGATTAACCCTAAATTTATGGTTAAATGGGTCGGATTGGGTCGGACAGGGTCACTAAAATCGATTCAAATTGACCAAAATCATATAAAAATAGTAAACTTTATAAACATATATTTTTTCAAGAATGTTAAACTTATTTATGAAGTAAATTAATGCTAGATATATTGTATTAAATTAATTATAATTTTAAACTCTGTGACTTGTGAATTAGTTCACGAAGATCCGATTACAGTGGTTCTGATTTCGATACTAGTAGGACATCCCAACTACTTCAGAAGGTGGTTCATCAGTACACTGAGATAATTGTATACGATTAACTTAATTGTACTTAATCTTTCTTGAAAAATACAATAATAATTTCATAACATATAAATTTACACTTGCCTAAGCCTATAAATAAATAAAATATGGTGTTTATAATTATATAGTTTGAGGTCCCCGACTATACCTATGAGAATTTTAACAAAGGGCAAGAAGGTGAATAGATCACGTAGGGGACCACTTTGATGTCCAAAGCAAAATGACAAGTCGGGTTGAATATTGGGCCTAATAGTCCAATAGACTTACTCCCTACTTATCACATTTTATCATGATTTTCAAGTCATGTGCGATAATAATAACTTTATTTCAGCTGATGATATTATTTATAGGCAAAGTCTTGGGAAAGACGGTCTTTTCATAGGTTTATGGAAAGACGGGGTTTAATTCGAATAATAAAAGGTAAAAGGTCTTAGTTGTAACATTAAAAATTTAGTATGCAACATGTAGTAGTTATAAAATTTATAACTGGTTCATGCAACCCGAAATTTTTATCTTAATTTCTTCTGATTTACACTTTGAACCTTGGTCTTTCCATGACTTATGGAAAGACCGTCTTTCAAAAGACGCACTCTTATTTATATATTATTTAAGCAACATATTATAATGGTAAAGTCTTGGAAAAAATGGTCTTTCCATATGCTTATGGAAAGACGGAGTTTAATTATAATAATAAAAGGTAAAAGGTTTTAGTTGTAACATTAACAATTTATTATGTAACATGTAGTAGTTATAAAGTTTATTCTTCATTTCTTCCGATTTGCACTTAAAACATTGGTCTTTCTATGAGTTGTGAAAATACCGTCTTTCAAGAGATGGACTCAGTACTTATTAGTTAAATATTAGCTATTACAAAACACCTAAAATATTAGTTAGTAATTTTACGGTGATCACACTATCTCACTAAAAATCCAGTGAAAAAAAATAGTATAGCATTTTCCATGATATCTTCAGTTCGTCGACCGTCTTGAACAATAAATTCAAGATGTCGATGATGACCCATTCTTTAATTCTTATCATTAATCTGATCAATCGAAGCATTTGATATTCGTACCGAATACGAACAGAAAAACCCACACCAAACCAGAAAAAATGATGTGATGACTGAAAGGAACATCACAATTACATAAAAATCAAGCCCCCCACTTCTTAATTCTATGTTCTAGGCTAATGTGCTGATCTTCAAATGGACCCCACTATCAGAATGGATTACTTAAACTAAACTCAACATTGATCATAATTATAAATGGGTGGTGGACTACTTACATAATCTTTTCCACTATTTTAACACATTAGTGGGTGGGTCATGTAATTAAGAGCATTTAGCATCATCATAACAAGAAAAACAAAAGTTCTTTTCTATTTGATTCCTTTCTTGTCTAGATTAATTGAGTTTTGGAAAAATGCAATATCATCTAAATTGATTGGATGATGCTTTACTTTTTTAATTCAAATATTATAAATATAATTAATCAACGATGAAAATAATAACTGTCCAACGATAAACCGTGTGAGTATGAGTACAGTATCGGATGACGTACTCACAAAAAAAAATATAAATAAAATATAAAGAAACAGCTAAAGCTACAAATCTTGCTTGTAGTTGGAGGGGAGTAAATATAGATAAGTTGACACATTCACTTGCTTGAGAATTGATTAGGATGTTCAATGGTTGAAAATTTTGTTCATTTCTTGAATTTTTCTTTGACTTTCCACCCTAAATAGAATATTATAATTAATGACATTTCCCAAGTCGTATGAAGAAATAAATTAAAATGCATGCACCACATTTAAATAATTTTAAAATGGTTGCTTATTATGTGGATCTTCTGCCAAAAAAGCTGCTATACGACACCGTTTTGGGCGCAGTTGGTAATTACAAAACCGACAGCGCTGCTGGGATGCTGATGATGATGATATATAACAAGACAAACAGAAAAATTGGGGTCCCATTTTCAGTTTCTTGCTTTTATGTAATTCTTCACTCTTTTTGGTCAGAGTTAATATGGAAAAATCTTAAAGAAACTGCTCTATGATTACTTTTAAACAAAAGAAGGAAAATTTCAGTCTCATCCATTCATTTGTTCCAGTCTTACAGGTTCACACCTTTTGTTTTTCCTTCTTTTGTGTTTTGAGCAATTTGCATGACCTTTTTCTTGCATAAAAATGGGATCTTGCTGGTTTTTCTGTTGTTTTTTTTTTATGATTATGTAATGTTATGGATTTCTGTTTGCTGGCCTTTTCTGGGATTTGGCTGATTTGTATGTAGAATTTAGAGGATGAAGTTTGATGGGATTTGTTGTGCTATTTGTGTTTATGGATAAGGATGAGTGTTTTTCACTAGTTGCTTCTTTACTGATGGAGTTGATGCTTGGTTTGCTTCATTTCTTTGATTGCAAGGGTAGTTTTGTTTAAGAAAGATGTTTTTTTCCTTCTTGCTTAGTGTGTTTGGGTAATTGCTTGCTTTCTGGAATTAAAGTATGGTGTTTATGTAGCTTTTTTTTTCTAGGTTAATACATGTTGCCAGTTTGGTCAACTTTTTGGTTTAGGTTAGGAGTTTAGAAATACTGTGTTTTGGATCAGTGCTGTTTTGTTCATAGGTTTATAGATAACTGGTAACATTCTGAGATTTCGATGTTTCTGTTTTTCTTGAGATATACTAGCATGATTAAGATAGAGCCTTAGGATTATGTTAAGGTTCTCTGTCTCATAAAACTTCGTTTGTATCTGATGTTACCTTGGTTGTATCGCTGTTGGGATTGTTTTGTATTCTATTTAATAAACCGGTCTTCCTCTGCCGTGTGGAGTTCTTGTTTGTTTTATGTTTTTTGGTGGTTGGCTTATAACAAAATGTTGATGTTGCTTGCACATTTAGATGAGATCAATTGGATCAGTCCAAACAATGTTGTGTTTGATTCACTTGATCCATTCGTAAGTTCACATTTGAGTTGATTACCTAAGATCTCGACATTATTCTGAGAGAATTTTAGCTCAGGTGATGGAAGCAGTTAAGGATGGCTGATGAGTAATGGCAGTTGCAGAGGCTAGGGCTGCTTGGCAGAGAACAGTTCATCGGTGCTTGGTCCAAGAAGACGCGAAAAGAGCTCCCAAATTAGCTTGCGTTCCATCAGCATCACCCTGCTCAAAAGAAGTCGACGTAGCACCACGAAATGATGCTGATGCTCAGGATATCCCGAGTGTAGGTTTACTGCCATTCAATTGGAACCCTTCGTATTATAGCATTTCTCCCAACTCGAGATGGTGGATGCATTCTCAGCCCGGATATAGGCACCCCAGGGGTCTCACGAGTGAACAACCTAATTGTGAAGAGTCGGAAATGAAGATCTCCCAATCCCCCGTGGTGAGGAGTGTAGATGAATCCACGAATTCTGATTCTGCACCCGGTCTGAAGAATGATGTTGGAAGTGAAAATCTAGAGTCTGAACGTTCGCACAAAGATTCTGTTTTCGAAGATGATGGTGCAGTTTCCAAGGAAACCGATGAACTGTTTCCTTGGATTGGAGATGGCAAGACTGAGCCATGGTGGCGCATTACCGATGAAGATGAACTTGCCTTGTTGGTTGCACAGAGATCCTTTGGACTGATCGAAAACTGTGATCTTCCTCACCCTCAGAATTCCTCAACAGCTAAGAGGAAGCCTTTTCTCGATCCCATCTCCATTGATCACAAAAAGACTGGAATTGTGCTCGCAGAACCAAAACATCCCACTATTGGTGTTTCTTCTCAAGTTGAATGTCAAAAACACCCATCGAGGTATACTAGAGAACATGTTTTATACTCGTTGAAGGATTTGTTTGCGATTGCTTGAACCTAAATAGTTTCATTGATGTGTTCAGAAGGACTGTGGCAGAAAGCGATTCGAGCAAGGCTGAATTGCTAGAGGCGCTGCGCCACTCCCAAACACGAGCAAGGGAGGCGGAGAGAGCAGCAAAGGAGGCATACGAGGAGAAAGAGCACGTGGTGAAGCTCGTGTTCAGACAAGCATCTCAGCTCTTCGCTTACAAGCAATGGTTCGAGCTTCTGCAGATCAGGAACGACAAGGAGCATCCAATCACAGGTCTTTTTCCTCTCCCGGTGCCATGGATGCCTCAGAAGCCTAGGAGGGTTCGAAAAAACTGGCAGAAAGGAAAGCGTGGCAAGAAGACGGGGCATTCCAATCGCAACATTTGCAAATATGCCGTCTTTTTTGCCTTGGGACTGAGTCTTGTTGGAGGGCTGTTCTTGGGGTGGAGTATGGGGGGTTGGATGCTGCCAACATTCTGATGAGAGCAAAAGAAGTATAGTTTGTGGTGTTTATTTTTTCAGTGGTTTCTCTGTTTGGCTTAGTATAGGTTTGATTGGTTTAGTTTAGTATTTAAGTAGTAATGTGGGCAAACTAATGCAAGTTTTGTGAGGAAGGAGAATGGATTAGGCATTAGATATCCACTCTTTTCAACCTGGTTGCTTGTGCATCTATTTATCTTTGTGTATATACAAATATGCAATCTTGTTCTAAAAAAAGTGTTCAATCTTACATTGGTGTAACCTAAGGGTAATTTTGACTGTTTTTGTGAATTTTTATTAAGTCAAATGCATGTTTTTTTTACTAAGCCTTGTAAGTGTCATTGTTTACATGTTTAGTGTACATAATGATATCAAAGAGAGAAATGATGGGAGGTTCATTGCAAGATCTTATTAATATGTGAGTGAATGAACATGAAAGAATGAGTGAGGGACAACACATGAGATGAACATCCATGATGAAATGAACCATCACGTGAAATGCGATTAAATATGTGGCGATGGACAACACATGAGATGAATATTTCTCGTGAAATGAAACATCACGTGAAATCAATTAAATATGATAGGATTGGCGATGGACAATACATTAGTTAAGCGGGGCAACACACGAGATGACCGCATGGTTCACATGAATACGACACGATCAACTAATACTATCATAAAGTGCAGTTAAATATGATAGCATTCAGAAGTGATAACACATGTGATGAACTTGTGAAATAGTACAATCAACAAACATCATATCCAAAAAATCTGATTAAAATGGTCAATAGTAGTGTAAATACATTTTTAAATATAAATTACAAACCATCTATAAAACCAAATCTTTATGTCTAATTTCTTAATGAAAAACCCTTGTCCAAAGAATCTAAATTTATAAACCATCAAAATATAAAAATCCTTTTCAGATTAGAACTTTGGGCTCATAGCCCACAAAAGAATAGATGAAAGGGCCCTAAAACAAACAAAATCACCAGAGAAATCCTCCGACGAGCATATAAATTTCAGAGAAAACCAAGAAATCGAAGTCAGTGAAAACGAGCTAAAAGATGCCGGCAATGGAGAAGCTGAAGATGTTCGTGGTGCAAGAGCCCGTCGTCACCGCATCCTGTCTCATAGCTGGTGTTGGTTAGCCCATCTTCTTCCTCTCTTTTCTCCATTATTGTAGTGATTTCTTCACTTAAATCTGTTGTTTTTGGAATTTGGATTGGTGGGTCGATTGTATTTTGCAAAAAGTTTGGATTTTGATTGACCCCAGAACAAGAGGGGCGATTTCTGGTTGTGTTTAGGTGGAGATTAGGGGCATTGGAGGGAATTTTGGGGCAACGTCGGATTTTCCGAGGAAATTTAGGTTAATTAGATGCTCGATGTCTTGAACAATGCCCTCCAATGGTAGAAGAAAATACCTTGAAATTCTTTTTGGATAAGCATTTATCCCACAATTCATGAGGTTTGACATATGTTTTCTGAAATATGTTTTGATTTCCACTAGCTGTCTACCTAATGCAAGCCTCGTACTTTAAGTGGTTTAGGGCAGTTAACTTACAGGTAATCTTTGAGCAAAACTACGTATCGGTTAGCCTTGGAGAAGCTTATTCTTCTCCTGAAGCTCTTTGTGTTTTGCCTTTTGTTCTTTTGACAGCAATAGTTGAGCTAGGTTTAGTAACTGTTGACTCTGCAAACTGTATTTACTGGCATGGCTTCACGTAGAATCTTGCGAGCGTAGTGCTGTTCTCTTTAGCTGATGCCCATCCTTGACTAACTTGGAAGATCCGTGGTTTTCTTTTTGTATTTTATTACTTGAACGTTTGAGCATATGGGTTTATCCGTCTTTCGTCAGATGAAAATTTTAGTACATTATGGTGATTTCAGGTCTATTTCTTCCAGCTGTGGTGAGACCTATTCTGGACTCCTTTGAGACTGCCAAGCCAGCCCCTCCAGTTGCTTTAAATGATGTAAGTGTATTCCTCTACGCAAGCTGATTTCTTCTTGCTTCATACCATAAGTACCTATATTTCTCGTGCTGATCATGGTCTTGTATTGGTTTTTTCTTGTACAGTTGTATTTTAAATTTTGATAACATTGTGATTTAAGTTGTACAAACCCCTTCAAAGTGCTTTGCCCGAAAATAAAGTAGTAGACTAGTAGTGTGATTACACTCTCATGGGTGCTGCTTCTTCGAAACTAGTAATTAATTGGCAAAAAAGTTGGGCTGTGTAGTACATTAATGCGCGGGCACTTTTTTACATTCTGCACTAAGCCTCTGAACTGCTGGCAATGGATCCCTATTTTTTCTAATGGATTGGTTTGGCTTTTTATAATAATAATATAGGCCATTAAAAGTAGTCTTCTAGATATTGTGGATTCGACATGCTGAAGCTCGGTATAATAGTAATGTAATCGCCTCTGATCCAGGACTAAACTGTCACTTTCATGCATATTTGCAGGTTGTGGCTGGTATGACTGGTAATAAGTAGACTTGATTCAACTGATGAGTGAGGATCATTTTCCCTTTGTAATCATCTTACACAAGTGTAACTGTTAAATAATGCAGAGATTCTTTCATATACTCTTGATTATGCACTATTTAGTACCAAACTTGAGCTTAGTTCGTGCTATTTGAGTGTTGCAAGGGCATACTCTGTCTTGCCCCCTTTGCTTCAGATCATTAAAGAAGCTCTTGTTATTACGATCTTTGTCAATTTATTTGCTTTGTTGTATTTTGATTGATGTTCTCATTTCATGGTGATAATATTTTACTTTCCTTGGCGATAAAAGAGGATCATGAAAGGCAGTACATTCTCATAGAATTACAACAGCTGATTAATCAGAACTTAGTGTGTTTTGTTCATAATAGCTTGAGATAAAGTGTCAATGAGACAGGTAAAGTCACCCCGACTGCTTTTTTGAAGTAGCTGCACGAGTTTTCAGTTTTCCGCTAGTTTTAACAGTACTAGCTGGTGTGTTTTGCCATGTCTGAAGTCTTTCGAGGTTACTTGTATCAGTTGACCGAATAGATGAATCAGTGATTGATATTCATTTGCTTCTTAGTGGAAGACTATCACAAAGTGGTGGCACAAAATAGTGTCACCACTTGGTTAGGATTTTTGTAGTTCGGAAACCTAGTACAGTAGCATGATCTACATAGAGCCAATGCATAGTTAACCATAAACACACATTTTGTGGAAGTTTATGATCAATAACATGTGCAGTTTTAGTTACATTTTACAAAACAACACACTCATGATCTATACTAAGGCCATCTGAAGTACTCATAGGTTACACCAGTCCTTTCTTCGGTTTCCTGCTCTTCCATGGCATCACTAGCTTGATGCCTTCATACACCGTAGCCTGCGGAAAAGAACAGTAATGTTGATCAGTTTCGGAAGTCATAAACAGGATCAAATTAGGCCATCTAGGAATCAAGAAACTGGGGAAAAGAGTATGGGATGTAATTCCAGTAGAAGACAACAAATCATGGTGTATGGCTATCATTACTCATAAGCATAGTAGAAGACAACAAAGAAATCATAAGTTTGTCCTGTCAAGAGAGAGGATATGAAGTCACTGGATCTCTAGTGTGTGACACTGTTTTTGGATTTTGGAATCAATTATGCTCTCACCTAACATTTTATTAGGTTTATCTAAGATTGTCGCACTTACTTTTACGATAAAAAACTGATCATTTTCATCAATTCATTAATTTTTTCACTTTCCACCCAATTCTTTCTGTACATTTCAACTTGCATAAAAAATCGATCGAAATAGTAAGGTGGCAGTGCTAAGAGTATATCTAGTCAATTTGCAATAAAGAAGTCCACCACTCCACACTCCTACACAATGAATGCACTCCCAATTTCAACCCTAAAATCTACAAAAGTTAGATTCTGTTTCAGCATGCCTAATTGCCTCCATTCAGGTCTAACTCACCTACACTTTCAATGGAGTGAAATGAAAAACTATTTTCCCAATGTAAAGTTCTACCTAAGCCAGACCCCACCACTATTAATTTCTTTAGCACTGAAATACTACTACTATAAGCCTATATCTATGTGAATGGGATATGACTAAACCTTAGGACTATACAACATACCAATGACCCTCCATGATCTGAATTTGGACTTTTATATGCACCTATAATTACCATTTTTGCTAAGGATTATGGAGCTTTAAATCCCATTTCATGTTCATAGAACAATAACTTGATAACATTCTAGAGTACAAGTGCATTGTTTCGGTGACGACTAAGTCAAGTGCAGTGTTACCGACAACACTGCATCGGACTTGGTCATCACCATGCTGAGGATAGAAATGCTTTTAATCCCATTTCATAGTATCATATGAACAGGAACTTATGATCAAGTGCACTATTCAATGTTACCGCCAACACTGCGCTGTGATGTGGGTACAATTCATGCTAATTTTCTTAATGAAAAAGCTAAAGAAAACAATAAAAAAATAATATTATGATCAAGAACTTACCCAAAAGTGAGACCTTGTTGCTTGAGAAAGACTTGAAGAACTCCCATTTCTTGGCATTGAAACCTTTCTCTTAGAAATGCTCCCCTCATCATCAGCAGAATCCATAGAGAAAACTGAAGATGGATTAATCTCCCTAGTTTTGCCACCCCTACAAACCTTAGGGTTCCTAATACTATACCTCCAAGAACCAAAGATCCCTCCTTTGGTGCCCTTCTGCAGCTTCTTGCACTGCCCTCTCCCAGGGCTGCCCTTGGCACTTTCACTACTGTCAAAGGACACCCTGCCCCGAGGGTACCTTAAAGAAGTGAACTTTG
This sequence comes from Rubia yunnanensis, assembly GCA_037428765.1. NCBI lineage: Eukaryota > Viridiplantae > Streptophyta > Magnoliopsida > Gentianales > Rubiaceae > Rubia > Rubia yunnanensis. The sequence continues at coordinate 335,835 of CM075063.1, read as the reverse complement.
GCTTGGACACCACATAGGGACCCTCAAGAACAGTTGTCGGAGAGGGCTCCGGCAACAACCTAGGAGGCAGTTCCAAGAACCTTGGAGACTCAACAATGGTGGAAAAGGGGATTATGTCCGTACAAGGCCTTGGCTTTCCGGGCTCTTCCTCCCACCTGAAGGGCACTGTGGCTGAGGTGAACAATGGCGGTGTATGAATCCCAGAATGATCAGGTGATGCCATGGAGAAAAGAGGGAGCCTTAGGGTTGAGTCTTCTGCTTCCATGGATGCTGATTTTCTTGATTCTTGGATTTTTATTGCCTTCTTTGGGATGAAGGGTGCTTAATAAGAAGAGGGTTTTTCAAATTAAAGAGAGAAAAGAAGGAAAAAGTGGGATTTGTGATGACAGTCAAGTGTTGGTTTATTAATACACATGTGACAAGGATGGTTCAATTCTTTAATTCTTTAATTCTTCAATTCTTGATTCTGTTTCTAGCTATTTTGCTAGTGGATATTAGGGGTACTATATGCAGGTCACATCTACATAGAAGCAAGTTAAAGTGGTTTTGTCTATATGCTATTTGCCACTCTTTTTTCTTTAGAGGGTTTTAACAATGGTGGCATGTGGTTTTGTCTATATGCTATTTGCCACTCTTTTTTCTTTAGAGGGTTTTAACAATGGTGGCATGGTACAGCTCACATAGCAAACAATGTGAGAGTTTGGACTATGTTAAGGTTTAGAATGGACCAACTGATCTGACCACGATAATTCAAGCAAGTTGTTTGATTGGATGGAGGTCTTGTGCTCGCGTCTGCATTGCGGGATGCAAATTGTGCTCTCTTTTCACTTTTTGATCCGGCAGTTTAAGCAAGTTGTTTAGATCAGTCGGCCACGGCAACTCAAGCAAGTTGTTTGGTTGAACGGAGGTTATGAATTTCATTTCAAAGGATGTAAATTGTATTCTTTTTCCATTATTGTAATAGTTAGAGGTGTTAATGAAATGTAATATGTCTTGATTTTATTAAAAAGGTAGTGTGATAGTATGACTAGGCCTGGAAAAGAAAAGTCAAGGAAAGAAAGTACTCCTATTGAAGTTAACAAAGTCAAGGGGAAATCACAATTAAGCCTCTCCACTAATGTGATTAAGTTTTTCTTTTCTTTTCTTTTTTCCTTTATATCTATGAGTGCGTCTCTTGAAAGACGGTATTTTCATAAGTCATGGAAAGACCAAGGTTTAAAGTGTAAATTAGAAGAAATTAAGATAAAATTTTCGGGTTGCATGAATCGGGTTATAAATTTTATAACTACTACATGTTGCATGCTAAATTTTTAATGTTGCAACTGAGACCTTTTACCTTTTATTATTCGAATTAAACCCCGCCTTTTCATAAGTCTATGGAAAGACCGTCTTTCCCAAGACTTTGCCTGTATCAATTTGTTGAAAATGAAGCAAATAAAGTCATTATCAATGCTACAACAAAAGGTGTCATGTTTTCCAGAATGGTGTTAGGAGTTAGGACCATTACACATTTTGTGGGTATAGAGTCCATACATTATCATGTGGCTACACTACAAGTCGGCAACTAACGAACCTTCCTTCATCATTTATGTAAATCGAGATCAGATATATGAATCATATTTCGTTTATTTTTTTCAGAATTTGGGAAATTGGCCGTATGAATCACATCTCATTCATTTTTTGCACGATCTGTTTCATGAGGAGCCAGTTATATGAATCGTATCTCGTTTATTCTTTGCACGATTTGTTTCACGATTCAACGTAAAACTGATCCAACCCTTCTCTAGATCAGCCATGCCTATGGCAGGTGTATTTACATGAGTGCTGCTTCATGAGAGTGACCTGTGTAAGCTGTATTTGCAAACCTAGGATGAGAGGATACTCCAAAAACATCCATATCTACTCTGTTGAGATCAGACAGTTTTCTGAATTCATTAATCTGTTAATCAAAATTGTGAGAATAATCATGTTTTAATATTTATAATACGTGTAAAAACACACTCTTTATTTGCTTCGGATGCCATTAGTTTGTACTCATGATAAATACCGGAGTACCCATTGTGAGCGTGTGCAATGATGGTTTCTTAATTTCAAGAACCTGCTCTATAAACCAAAAACATTCACACTGGTGGTTTCTAGGGTTTATACTTATTAAGAAACCGCCTGATGGTTTCCACACAAGAAACCGGTTAGCATGTGTTTTGCGTCCTTTTTGCAGACGCTGGGCTGCTTTTTAATAATTTTTTGAAAAAAATGAAATGAAATTTTAAAAGGAAAATGTATTATTAAATTCCACATTCAATTTATTTTGGATCGACAAATTTATTTAAATTAAATGTAACAATTAGTGAGTATGATAGAGAAAATCAAGTGAGATTCATGAATAGTAAAAAGTGGTTCCTTACTCATTGATCGATTTTCATGTAAGTTGATGAAATATGTGTGAAGAATTGAATGAAGACAGTAAAAAAAATCAATAGTTGAATGAGACTTGTGACAATCTAAAAAAACAGACTCAAATGAAAAATGTGTCGTTTTTAGAATTTAGAATGATGGAGTGCTAGTTTCTACCTCCACTCCAAATGGGGCCATGTAATTCAATCCCTCTTAGCTATAGCAACAGCAACACTGCATATATAATTGAATTGTGATGCTTGAATAGAGCAGCAATTTCTGCAATGACAATAGAGAGCACACCAAACATTGGAATTGAATGGGAATAAAACAAGGCATTAGGGTTAGTTGAGCTACCTTGTGAATATGGGGCACTCATTGATTTAGGGTTAGGAATCTCTGTTTATACTTCTTAAAGTTACTTTAATGTCTCAACCTTCTCGTTCTATTACCATAAGTGCTACACAATTTAGATTCTTAATCTTTCAGTAAAACGAGCGCTCATTATAAACCAATTTTATATTAAACCGCGAAATCTCTAATAGATTTTGTCTCCTACTAAATATCTCAATATTGCAATCATTCGACAATTCGAATTCCTGTTTTGTCATGAGAAGGAGATAACATGTGGAACCAACGGCTCAGTAAAACTAGTCTGTCTACAGCTACATTCCCGAGCGACAGTCAAACAGGAGCGTGATACTAACTAAACTTATCGATAGGGATGCTTTCTTGGTTTTAACAGACTTTCCTTTCCTTCCTAGGGCTGTTTCTTCTTCAATCAATTTATCTCGACCTAAGACTGCTACGGTTAACTCTTGCCTTGGATCCTTTCACCCAAGATAAAATTATCTTTCATTCCAAAATTAAATAATGGTGGTAATAATGATAGGGAGTAGAAATTTGGTTTAGGAATCATCTTATGAAGTGCCATTGAATGATTAATGAGGTCACTAATTAAAGTTGATTTGATATGTTTTTTGTCTACTCATAGAACTTCTACTGTTAACAATTAACATCAACAGTTTGATAGAGATTGAACGCTGGTAATGGGTGCAGGTGAAAGTAACTAACTGCCATGATTAATTGCAATGGTAATTGCTCTGTCAATTACTCCAATCGGGCGGCCATTAACAACTAAAAAATCCACCCTTTGGCTTTTAAGTAAACCAACTCTGATTTTCTATTTATCTACAGTTAAACTTATCTGATCTGGACGAACTACTCCCTCCGTCTCAGACTAATCTGCACGGATTTTTCTTTTCAATTAAAGTTGTCAGACTTTAACCGTGCATTTGAATTCTAATAACTAAAGACCCGAAGGAACCAAAACACATCAAAACCTAGCTCAAAGGTTGAGAATTCGAATCACCAACATAACATATACACATCACAAGCCAGACTCATCTTACTCAATCCACAGCTAAGAAAAGGAGTCTTCAGAGTCACCTTATTTGGAATCTTAACACTAAAACCACGAGAATCGGGGCATGAATGTAATGTCACTAACTTACTATCAAATGAAATGGCTTTTGTTGCACTGCATTTCATTCAAGAGAGGCAAAATAAGCATTCTGGCCAATGCTTCCCTATCTACATTTCTCAGCATTCTATACATTGAGAAAGGTATTAGACTATGTCGATGAATTGGGAAAGAATGTCTCCTTGAGGGCGTCAGAGAGGTTCAACACAATCTCTGCATACGCTGAAAACAAAAACAAAAAAAGTGCAGAAATTCAGATGATTATTTCAGTTTTAACAATATCCGGAATTCATGGAAATATAGATGTATGAAGAGATCTACAATTTACCAAGTTTGGAAAAGAACACTTTAAATGTGTCAGCGATATGTAAAGGCAATACCTTCTGGTAAACTCATGGCCTTCAATGCATCCTCGGCATAAGACAACCGTTCTGGAACAGGCTTACCGCCTCCCTTGCTCATTGTCGGGGAATTACAGTGCATTGCCCATGCTAGCACATTAACACTAGTAGGAAGAATAGAGACTAGATCTGCATACCTAAGACTCACTGTCACCTTACTGCAGAAAGAGGCAACGTAGAGTAGTTAGTGGAGAATGCATCAGACAATCTGTATAATCTAATCTAAAACAGCCATTTCAAATCATATGTTTATCACTGAAAGCAAGGATGCGGGTGGGTGGGCTGTTTGCGCAAATATGAGAAGTTCAAAACATACATGTATTCCAATAAACCTACCAATCATAATCATTAATGACAAATTCAACCAAGTGATATGGAAGACTGTGGTAAAGTTCTTTAATTTGATTTCCATAGAGCTCCTGGATGAGGCGAACCTGTAAAGAAACAGAAATACATACCAGTTGATTTCACACTGATGAACTAAATTAAAAGGAAAAGCTCCCTATCATGTTCTGGTGATAACTTACCTGTTCCCGCCTATCAACATAAGACTGCAGCAATTCCCCGACATAATCTATGAATTTCTGGAGACCAACATGGAAAAACCATGTTACAACGGAATCAGACATGGAAATTTAATGTCAATATCACAAGAAGGCCATTACCATAGCATTGGAAGAGAGAAACTCATTTTCAGCTTCACGGATGGGCAGGAAAAAGGGTATTGTGTGCTCAATTACAGTCATTTTCTCAAGAAATGATTTACTTTCAAGCACACAGTGGAACAACTCACAAGGTTCTCCTGCAATAGACAAGAATCAATTTTACTAATAGAATCACACGCAGCATCCTCAAACAACAATGCAAGAGACAAAAAAAGAGTCCTTGCTTGAAGTGTTAAGGAAAAATCAGGCTCCACAACAACAGAAAGAAAATGAAATTAAGCAGTCAATCTCACAAGATGAAAGATTGTTAATTTCTGGAAGCACACACAATTGTTGGAGCCTATCAGAGAGAATTTGAAGTAAATGATCAGAGTTAGTGCCAGACGATGCAAGTCTGATATTACATATTTACTCAGATTGCATGCTGCTTTTTTCCAGTAAGGGTCGTGATACAGTTGAATTTATAAGATAATAGACATCTGAATTTGAACAGTAAAGATGCAATTCACTTAGGTATCTGAATTGCTTTAATTACATGATCAACATACAAGAAAACTTTCCTAGGGAATAATTATTTGAAAGAGAAAAACAACACTTCAGTTTGGAAAAGAAATCAAAATTAAAGGGAAACAATACTTAAAAATTGGCACATAAACATTTTCTCCAATGACCTTACAGCTTACTGGCTACTGCATACCCCTGCTCTCTAGATTTATGGAATAAGATAGGTGATAAATATCCATATCTACCTGCAAATGAAGTCTCGTACTGTATGCCAATTCTTGCTCCCTCCAAACAACATATCACCTGCTCCAAAAGATGGACAGGTTCAATAACTATGTGCTTTTACATCTAAATTATCTTCATCAACAGTTAACAGTTAACAACTGAAAATGACAAGCTTAAGCAATCTGAAGCATTCAATTAGGACAATGACTAGGTATTATATACGTCGAATGGTCAGTAAACAATTGCATAACAAGAAATATAAACCAAAAGGTACATTCTATCCTAAGTAATGAAAGAAAATTTTGAAATTATACAATCAAACTACTACTACACTGAAGCAATATCACACACAATTTCGTTTGACAAAAATACCTTATTAGCAACTTTATAAGTGATTTTCTCAAGAAGAGGAAGACTATGCATCGAGTTCACATCTCCAGGCGATTGCATGGCCTTCCTCTCAGCCTCCATATGAACCTGATGGATCCGAAACCATATTGTAATATAGCATTTATAAAACTGAAGTGAGAACTCAAGTAGACGACAGGGAAAATTTATACCTGCTCTCTAATTGTAGCCAACAATCCATCATTCCACTGCTCGCCATCTAAACTAATTTCTGCAATCGGAAAATTTATTGAGAACAGATCCATTGTGAAAGCTTGTAAAGTAGTTGCCAGGAAAAAAGACCAGAATACTCAAAAAATAGGAGCTTAACGAGTAAGTGTATCCTTAAAAGGATCGGGTAAAAAGCATCACTTCAATACTGCCATGTGTAAGGCAACATACCTTGTGTTTGAGAAGCACGGGCAACCTCAAACTCTCTCTGTAAGCGCTCAAAGATCATCTTATCAGAATCCCTGAGAGACCGAAAAGTTACAAAAACTCACTTTTCACAACTCACAACTACGACATTATTGCACGTGAAACGCAATCCATTTCAAGCTCAACGAACCAAAAATAATACCTGGAAAGCCGCTCAGCCAACGCCCCATACCTCTTAACCACATTTGCAACTGCAAGAGCAGTATTCAGAAGCAACTAGCTTGACATTTCCAAGCCTCATATATGAAATGTGGAAACACTTACATCTAGTTCGGGTCAAATCCAACCGACTATCCTCTTCCTGAAGAAAACTCTACAAGCAACCAAAAGGTAATTGCAAAGCAATTAATCCATGACTGGAGGCAATTTTGTACAACCGAAATCAACAGAAATACCTAAAATCTTAAACAAAAGTGAATGACGGAGAAAACAAAGAAAGAGTTTATCCACCAACATTTTTTCTCATCTTGAAAACTGATTCTACGCAAACATCACTCCCGGCGCGCATTTCTCACCTCTTCCGAAATCCTTGCAAAAAATCACGAGCACATAAAAACAGCAAATCTGAGCCACACTTCGCACCGTAAATTCGTTCCAAAAATTCTAGATCATGCTTCAGAACTAATTCAGACCTAATTCGGTAATTACATACAGAAATTCCAACATTCCACGTTCAAAACCGATGAAATCACGAGAGAGAAACACGCACACGCACACACACAAACACGCAACCGAAACACCGTAAAAAAAATACATGCTTACCGAGGGGGATGAAAAACCTTGCATTAGCTGATGAGCTGAAAATTTTTGTGTTCTTCTGTTGAATTTTACTGAGCTTTTACCACGGAGAGTGAATGAAAGAAGGCCTGTGTAAAGGAAACATAAAAGTGGAACGGAACGGAACGGGAAGCAGAATTATATATCTAAAGTTCGGCCCACTAGTATTGGGCCTTGTAGGAGCCCAATTTTTCATTAGGACTGGGATGGACTGGGATGTTAAGGCCCCAATTTGTCAAATTTAATTTTGTACCTTGTATCATTAATAAAGAGTTTGTCATCTGGAAGACGGAAAAACCAAGGTTTAAATACAAACTAGATTAAATAAAATTAAAATATTTGGGTAGGTTGTAAACTTTATAACTACATAACGTTGTATGATAATTTTTAATACTGCTGCTAAAACATCTTACTTTTTAATTGTTCTAATCAAACCTCATCTTTCTATACACTTATGGAAAGATGGTCTTTCTCAAGACTTTGTAATTAATAAATTATTTTAAGAGCATGCTCGACATATATTAAAAAACAGGGATAAAAATATTTACAACCCTGACTTTAAGTTAAAAGTGTCAATATTACCCTGCAATATCAGATAGTGCTAAAAAAACCCTAACTAATTATTGTATGTGGCAGTCTAACCCTAACTTTCGAAAATTTTGTGTCGATATATCCAAACTCCCTAATTCCGTCATTGACCAAATGAATTCAGACATTACCAGAAAATGAAATGACAAAAATACTTCTTATGACAAACCAATCTTTTTTCTTCAAAACCTAATGTTGTCGTCGTCGTGCTCCATCGCTGTCATCGTCTCCCGCTGTTGCAACCGCCGTTTACATTAATTTATTTTCTCCTTCATCGTTGATTTTTCTTTTCTCCTCCACATATCAAAACATTTATTGATCTCCCCATTCGTTAGTTTATTCACCGCCGCCTCCGCCTCCAATTCCCTTTTCACCGCAGCCTGCAACCCTAGCCACAGCCATGTCGTCGTACTTCACCCCCCCCCCCCCCCCCGGCGCTGCCGTCCTCCACCAACCCTAGCCACAGATCGTTCCCTTGCTTTGTACCCCACCATCCCCCGCCTTGGCCACCCTCCCCCCACTGTTTCCCTCCTCCTTCCGACCTCCGTCACAACCAGAAACCCTAGCCACAGATCTATCCCCTACGTTGAACATCTCACCCTCCCACCATCGTTGCTTCCCCCACCTTCTATTCCCCACCCCCATTGCTCCCCCACCACTAATTCCCCACCCCCGCTCTTTCTTCTTCCCTCACCACCGATTTGGCATCGTTCGTGGTGGTGTAGCTATCATGGTGATAATGGGAAAGAAAGACGGCGGGGGAAAAAGAAAACAGGGGAAGAAAGAAATTGTGGGTTTTCATCTTTTTATTTCTTTTCTTTTATAAATTCGAGGGCAAAATTGCCTTTTTCACAAAATTTGGCCATCGGAAAATTGACTATGAAGTAAGCAAAGTCAAAGATTGTATTAGCACTTTCTGAAATTGCACGGTTATATTGGCACTTTCAACCTAAAGTCAGAACATTTTAAGACTTAACTTTTAAAAATATTTATATCACAATAACTGTAACTTATGCATCCGGTATAGATGTAGGTTTTTTTTTCCCTTCTCGTCTTTTCATTTCAAACTCAAATTCTATTTCTCTAGTTATTTAGAACTAACCAAACGTAATGTGATTGTACATTATACATTTAAGATTGGAGTCCGTCTCAGGTGAGACCGTCTCATGGTGAGACCAAGGATTAGAAGTAAAATAGGAAAAACGCAAACTAAATTCGGGGGCAAAAAACTAATAGAACTAGACTAAATTGCAAATTATTGCAATTACACATTATATCCCTGAACTTTTAAAATATTAATATGAAATCTCATTTTAAAATTTTTGCAATGTAATCCCTGGTCTTACCGTGAGACAGCCTTATACAAGACTTTGTCTTAAGATTGAGCTTAGGGTGAAATTAGGGGTCGAATCAGTGTGCAAGCTTTTCCTATGATACGACAGCTAAAGTAGAATTATTACTCCCTCCGTTTCACAAATAGTGGTACCATAAATTTAGGTGATTGGATTTAGATGAAGAAAATGAGTGGATGAAATTGAATGTAGAAAATAAAAAAGTTGAATGGGTAGATGAAATTGAAGGAATCTTACCAAAAATGGAATGCGGTCAACATAAACGAAACGACTCAAAAATAAAAGTCTGTCAACAATAAAGAAACAAAGGAAGTAGGTAGTGTTACCGCCTTCGATTTTTGCCTCTTGATCCTGATGGTGCCACCCTTATATCTTCCTTTTATATTTTTGTTTCAGAAGTAGTCAAATGAAATCATTTTGCAACAATGTCAAATGAAATCGAATTGCGTTGAACTGGATTGAAATCAACTGAAGTGCAGATAAAGTTTGGACAACAGTGCTAAAGTATATTGTCACATGGAGACATAAAATTTGTGATGTTAATAAAATGCATTTGAACTAATTAATGCATTGATTCCTTCCCATGATTAGAATTTCAAAATCCCATTATTACCCTCATATCTTTTTTCCAATCTCCACAATGGCATCTTGTAGTACTAATGTCTCATCTTTCTTGGAGCTGAAAGTCTAAGTCAAGTACAAAAGGGATTTTGTTTCCTCTTTGGTGCAATTTTATTTTCTCCACTTGTTGGAAGCAAATGGACAGTTCTTCCAACTTGAAACACATTGAATGGAGGGTTTTTGGCATGGTATTATTGAGTGCCAAAATTAAAGACTTTTGCTCAAAGAGAAATTTCCAAATATGTGTAAACCATTTTGTTATTCTAGGACCACTTTATCCAAGCATGTTTTGGATTTGATGCCCTAGTTTTAGCATGGTTGTTAGCCAACTAGGACTCCTTATTGGGGATAGTCTAATATATAAGAAATTTAATGAAATTAGCTAAAAAAGAAAATGATGGCGGTGGTGGTGGCCGGCGAAACACGTCAGCAGCCAGAAGTATTATGTAGAGAAGTTTAATATCGTTGCGAGTTGGGGGAGGAAATTTGGGAAAATTAGAAATAGAATGAAAATGGGAGGTCAGACTTGACACCACGCCACGTGGTTAAGGTGATTTTTCTTTTCGCTTTTATACTGCATGTAGTTAAACAACATCGTTTCAATAGCACAAAACGAAATCGTTTAACTAGTGTTGACATACAAAGACAGCGGTTTTTCAAACCTTAAATGGAATGAAAAACGATTGTGAAGCCCATATAGATGCAAATCACAAATAACAATCTGGGTTTATTTAGCAACTAATAGCAGCAACAGGCTAAACTGTTTGCAGTACATATGTTTATTTAAATTCTTACAACCTTGTCACTGAAAAGTAAACCAAACAAGAAACTATTCACAAGTCTATAGATAGGGGGAGAAAAGAAAAAAAGAAGAAAAAAAAACCCTCTGCTTAAACTTAAAACTTTCTTTCCTACATTACTATAATCCTATCCCAGTGAGATGTTTTCTTCATAACCTCGTACTTACTCCTCCTCAGCTAATCAACTAGCTCCCAAAAAACCATGGCATAAAAAGATCCAAGATACTGAGCAAAAGGTTAGAACTAGGTAACTAAAGAAGCACAGATACATGAAACCATTTCAAGATTCTGAATCTACGCTCACGACTGTCCCTTCACCATCCATGTTTGACAGCGGGAGCTTGCTTCCGATGCTCATTTTCTTCACGTCTTCACTCGGGCATATGAAGATCTTCCGCACCATCTTGCAGAACTCCCTGCAGGACAAAACTCGTAATCATCTCACATTGATTATAACTAAAGACATGGTTTGTGTGTGCAAGTGTGTGTTTATGTTTTTAAAGTTACTCACTGCCATGGATCATCGCCAACAAGCATCATATCGCCCTCATCATCAGTGTAAACGACCTCCAATTTGTTTCGCGGGCTAAGCTCTCCCTTAATCTCAAACAGTTTTTCGAGCTCTCTAACAAGATCATCGTAACTCTCCAAGGTGGTCATATCGACTGCGCGTCCAACAGCCACTCCTTGCATATGCACCTGATCATATCAACAGAGTTAACATTGAGAACACTTTATTAAACTGATAAACGGAAATTGAAAACCATTGGTTAAGACCTTGGTTCGTGTTCTTTTGCTGTGTGCATCCTTGTGTGACACATCTACATTGACCTGTTTTTCCTTAAGGCTGGGCTTCAGAATCCCTTCATTGGATGCATCAATGCCGGTGGAAGGCATTTCTTGATTTTTAGAGTTCTCCCTCAAATCAATGCCAAACAACCTGCAGCTTGAAGAACTCTCTTGCAATTTAGTACGTCCAAGTTGGTCGTGTGCAATGCCATTACTCGCCCTTGATGAGACTGGAGAATTATAATCGCAATGCGCTAATCGTCCATTATTAGCAAGTGCATTAGGCCATGTTCCTCCAAGAGTTTTCGGCCTAGGAGACCAGAATCCCGGGCCATCATTAGTTTGGACTTCAGTAACATTGCTAGCGCAGATAGCTTCAGCATTTGGAGTTGATCCCGGACACCAAAAAGGTGTATTTTCTGCACATACCCCGTCACAAGTTAGCACTAAGATTCAAGTGCTGAAATTGCTGGAACATAAAGTATGAACTGAAATGCTTTATACCAGAAGTTGGCAAATCAAGAGGTCGTGGTCTTTTGTTCTTAGATATTGATTGTGCCACAAGTTCGACTGGGGAAACAGCTGCAAATGGCTCTATATCCCAAGGAGAAACGCGTTCGGGCCTTTTAAGTGTTGCTGGTTCATCCCACTGAACCTATCATCGTAGAAAAATAATTTTATAACAGTGTAAAACAAGAATCTGAGACTAATCAGATAAATGGTTTATAAAACCTTCAACGAGCGCCACCTAGAATTCACCCACTCAGTAGATAGATTGCCAAGGCCTACTATAGTGCCGGTAAACCTGACAAAGAAGACAGTATGATCGAGTTTCAAAGAATGCAACTGATTTCAGAAACATGAGAAAATCCATGAATATAACTGATTTCAGACCTTCTCTCAGGAGAATCTTCGCCTTCAAACTTCATCTTGAAGCGCATGCCAACTGAAAATCCATGACTTACAGACTCGAGATACTTGTTCAGTCCAATGATGAATTGGCTTGTCCTTGGCTTGTAGTAAACAACAAACAAAGTTCGTGTTGTGATCGCGTGAGATGCAGTGGCAAGCACACCGAGATGCATACTTTGGCTAGAAATGACAGATGGAGGCATCGGGCTCTGCTGGCGAGCAAGGCGACGAACACCAACACGCAGTTCTCCACGTGCACTCCTGCAATGTTTTACAAAAACAAGAATGGACAACTTAATCACTCTGCATCTCAGTAACATTATTTGCACACAGCATAGAGGAAAATATCAGTAACCTCAGGAAAACAAAGGCATCCCCAGCGACTAATTTCTTTGAAGTTACGAAAGTGCTCCAACCAGTAGTGAGCAAGTGCCTCCGAGGTTGGCCTGATCATCCATCATCAAATGGAAAGGAGAGAACTTTGAAATCATTTCAGTGAACAACAAACAGATTTAGATCAAATTTAGAACTCTTACCTCTAAATATGTGCTTAAATCGCCACTCGTAGCCGTGCAAATCTATACAAATTAAGTCTTGACTCGGGATTGCTTGAGTCATATCCTGAACCATAAACGAGAAGTGTTCGAAAAACTTATGCTCTAGGATCCAAGAAAGTCCAATGAAACAAACAAAAACGGAGCGAACGGAAGATTAAGATACCAGCGGAGGTAAGCATTCAGTGGCATGTCTCCGGAGCACAGAAAAACCACCATGAGTACTAGTATCCGACGCTGTTAGAATCTTGCAAAAGGAGTATATTTTCCCTATGGGTGGATCAGGAGGACAAGGATCAGGACTAGTAGGTTCTACTTGCTGCAAAATCAGACAAACAAACATCAATCACAAGAAACACAGTTCAAACTTTTGATCATAATCCATACGGAGTACATAAGAATCAATAAACATAAACTCCTTACATCTACTTCAGGGAGTAGAGTAATCTGAGCATAAACTTCATCTGTGTCTGCTTCAGCCTATCGAACACAAAGACAATCAATCAAATCCAAATCCAATGAAATCCATATGAAATCATATCAATAAGTGCAAAAATAAAAGTAAATTTTACCAGCAAGTGCACATTAACCACTTTGCAGAGGATCTTATAAGGCAGTTTGAACATGGTTATCTGCTGATTGAGTTCTTGATTCGTCGAAGCCTCCAACTGAAACACATGATCCCAAATTGAACAACAACATTTCTAGCAAAACAAACTGAAATAGAGAACCTTAAAATTTTCGAATTGGCAAAAAGGGGTAGGCTTTACTTGCTCCATGTGCCCTTGTGGAAAATAGTAAGCCCTTTCCCCAGAACGAGGAACATCAACAAGGGGACCTGCGCAAGCCTTCCACAATTCTGCATACATATCATCTCCTTGCCCTACCAAAAACCAAAAATCAAAAACCAAAAACCAAAAACCAAAAATCAAAAACCAATAACCAAAAATCAAAAACCAAAAACCAAAAACCAATAACCAATAACCAAAAATCAAAAACCAAAAACCAAAAACCAAAAACCAAAAATCAAAAACCAAAAACCAAAAATCAATTTTAAAGGATTATATGGTCTTGATACATTGACAACAAAAGCAAGAAACGAAGTCAAACAAACAAAAGAATACATAAACACAAAGCTACAAAGATTGTCCCTTTTCAGCTCACCTGTATCGTGGGATGCTAGAGCATGAGAGGCCGCTGCAGAGGATGCCATTTTCAGTGAAAAGAAGGAAGAAAAAGCGCCCAGAAAACAATCTCAAAAATCCCAGAAGAAGACCAACCCCAAAACTCAGAACAAGAAAAAGATGAAAGCCTGAACAAGAAAACTCCTAAACTGTACGATGAATCCTGTTTTTTTTTTCTTTTTTTTAGTTGAAGAACACCTCCAAGATTGTGACTTTCCTTAAAAACATCAAAAACCCAGTTCGAAAGTGGTGAGATTAATCAGTAAAAGCAGTGATCAGGGGATCATCTTGTCACTCTCTCTTCATTAAGGACGCTATTTTCGTGTCTCTTTCTTTCTCTCTCTCAGTATATATTATGCATAAATAGACGCAGCACGAAATGCGTGTGTGTGTATGTGTGTGTAAATCGAACAGTAATACTACTGAACTGTTGCTTGAGTGGGTGGAGTTACTACAAAACAAAACGGGTCCATGTATTCATCATCCATTTCCATTGCCCATCACCTTATTTTCTTCCTTGAATTTCCACTACTTTTACTATTTTTATCAATTTTTCCTTAATTTGTGAGATTATTAATGAAAATGTCTGATGTGAAGGTAACAAATGAGATTGGCTATGGATTTTGCGGTTATGGGTCATAGAAGGACAAGTTATTAGTACTCTCCCTCCGACTCGTATCTTAGGTGTGAAATACTTTTAATTTTAATCCATTTTCTGAGTTCAAAATGATTGAATGGTAATGTATAAATCGGACGGGTCTTTTTGTGTTTGTGATTGTGATTGTTTTCCTGGAATCGTTCCAATGCTATCGAACACCATCTGGAGGAATATGTTGTGACTCACTTCTTTGAATCATTCCAGTTTTATCCGACACCGCCGAAAAAAATAGATTGTGACTCTCTTATTAGAATTACGTGAGTCATTCAGTGTGATTGCGAATCTGTTTATGGTGTTGTTACAATGTTGTCGGACACCCTCTAAAGGAACATGCTGTGACTCTCTTCCTTGAATCATTCCAGTTTTATCGGGCGCCGCAAAAAAATAGATTACGAATCTCTCTCATTAAGATTGCGTGAGTAATTTGATGTGACTGCAACCCTGAACATGAAATCGTTCCAATGCTATCAGATGCCCTTTTGAAGGAACGCAATGACTCTCTTCTTTGAATCATTCCAGTTTTCCCGGGCACCGACAAAAAACAGATTACGACTCTCTTGTTAGGATTACATGACTCATTTAGTGTGATTGCGACTTTGTTTCTTGAATCGTTCTAATGTTACCCGGCATTATCTGAACGAACATACGGTGACTCTATTCCTTGAATCATTCCAGTTTTATCGGGCAGCGCTGAAAAACATATTATGATTTTCTTATTAGAACTAATTGAGTCATTTAGTGTGATTGTGACTCAGCTCCTGAAATCATTCCAGTGTTATTTTTACGCTTTCTGAATAAACATATTATAACTCTCTTCCTTGAATCATTCAAGTTTTATCGGCTACCGCCGAAAAACAAACCGTGACTCTCTTATTATAACTACGTGAGTCATTTGGTGTGGTTGTCACTCTGCTCCTGAAATCATTCCAATGTTACCAGACGTCCTCTGAAGTAACATATTGTGACTCTCTTCCTTAAAACATTCCAGTTTTATCGGCGGCCGAAGAAACTGACTTCGTCTCTCATATTAGAATTACGTGAGTCATTTAACCTGATTGCGAATCTGCTCCTGAAATCACTCCAATATTATCGGACGCCCTCTAAATGAACATATTGCGACTCTCTTCCTTGAATCGCTCAAGTTTTATCGGGTAGTGCCGAAAATTAGATTGTGACTCTCTTATTAGAATTGCGGGCGTCATTTAGTTTGATTGAGACTTTTTACCTGAAATCATTCGGAGATCATCGAACGCGCTCTGAAGGAACATATTGTAAATCTGTTTTGTTATTCATTCCAATTTTATCGGGCGCCGCCGAAGAAACAGGTTGCCACTCTCATATGAGTCACTACAAATGTAAATCACTTAGGTTTGCTCCAAATGGAAAGACCATTATGTCTAAGCGGATGTAGATCAGATTCGAATCTCACTCTTAAGTTTAAGTGGGAGTCTCACCCTAATTTGTATGAAATACAGTTACTATAAATGAATGAAATGAAAGAGCTCGTAAAATTTTGGCATGAGATAAATATAAGAAGTTGTTATATGGATTGGAAGAGCTACAATCCTCCAATGGCCTTAAGAATCTTTGCTTTTAAGAAAGTTCAATTGTATAAATTTAGCTTTGGCCATTCTTATGCCCCATGGGTTAGCAAAGGTACCAAATTTAATGCATGTAATAAGCCTTTATTGTACAACATGTTTTGATCTGGCAATTGGTTGGTTACAATTGGGAATCCATAAAATAATAATGACGCAATAGTTGGTTCGCAAAGAGGCTACACTTTTCTAAAAGAAGAAGATTGGGTTGAGTTTTTGGATGTCATACTTCTATAAAAAAATATATTTTAAAAGCCCTAAAATTTGTCACTTTTATTTTTGGCAATCCCTCTGTCAATTCATTCTCACATCTAAAGCGTGTTCTCCATATCTTCTCAATCACATTTTTGGTTGTCTAATTTTCTCCACATTTATCCTAAACTTTAGGTAAAGATAATCACTACTTGTACATGTAATGAAATGCAAATTGCGTGTTATTATTAATGTATCGTTGTATTTTCTGAATTTTTGATGGAAAGAATTATCGACTAACGCAGCCAACTCCACGAGTTAGCTTCTCTTCGGCTTTCTGTCCTTTCTAAGAGTACCTTATAATCTGGAAGAACAGGGGCCCACCAACGTCGTTAACTAGTTGCAAACAGTAACACGAAAGTTTCATGCTACATATTTTGTTTAAACTTTCAAATCTTATTATCATTAGTGTTAAATACTGTAGAAAGTTATAATTGATGAAGAAAATGTTTATAGTTATGAATAATGAGAAGAAGGTTCCGGGCTACATATTTCATTTAAACTTTTAAATTATACCATTATTGGTATCGAATAAAGTAGACTTCAATAGATGGGATAAAAGTTTCCCATCACGTGTTAATGGTAAATATGTGTAGTGTTATGATCAGTATTGAAGACGATAGACAGGTATAATTGATGAGATGAAATCTGCTTATTGCGTGTTCCTAATAAATACGTATAGTTATAAATAATAACTTGAATGTTTCGTGCTACATATTTTATATAAACTTTCAAATCTTATTATTAATAATTTTTATGACTATGTAGATGTTTTTTTTGTAGACACTTTCTGGGTTTTTTTTTAGTATCCAATTCCAGAAACTTCTTGTATCCCAAATAATGATGTTCTTTTTCCATACAAACCTTAAAAGACTCAACTAATATAAAATTTGTGCGCTCCATAAATATGCCAATAAATATCGGTTACTTTTAGATTTTGCCACTAATTAAATGCAGTTATAAAAAGCTGCGAAGCTAATTACTAATTACTGCTATTTATTACTCCTACCGGTGAAGTTGGTAAAAACGAAAAAATAAATCGTCTCAGCCTTTTTCTCTTCGCCTTTAATAGCCACATCCGAAAATGTGTCTGATGATTTTGAATTAAAAAAAACAAAAATAATAAATGGAAAATTGAATTGTTTTTTGTTAATATATATCCAAATCCTCGTCAGCAAAGTAAAGGCCATGCTTACATCTGTTAAATAAAGAATGGGCCCCATTGCACCATTCCCTGACACGTAGGATTTGTCTGGACACGTGTCAGTTCCTCACGAGTTTCTGCATGTTTCTTTGCTCCAAGTTGCGGTGTATGGAATGGGACAATGAGTTTAGTTTTCTTCTGTTTATATTACAATCCACCAAACCCGATCCGATCCTGATCCGATCCAATCCCTATTATTTTTTAATTAACAAAATTTTAAATAATCGATTAATTGAAGAGTTCGTCTTTTGAAAGACGATCTTTTCATAAGTCATGGAAATGCCAGGGTTTAAAATGTAAATTAGAATAAATGAAGATTTTTTTTTTTTGTTGCATGAACCGGATTATAAATTTTATAACTACTACATGTTGCAAACTAAAATTTTAATATTGCAACTGAGATATTTTACCTTTTATTATTTTAATCAAACATCGTCTTTCCATAAGTTAACGGATATTGGTTTGAAAATAAATTGAAAAGTTTGAAAATATTCATATCCGAACGATCTGGGTCGGATTCGGGTCTATTTATATTTTTTAATCGGGTTTGCGTTTTATTAGTCGAAACACATCTACTATTTATCTTTGGCAAAACAGTGTCGATTTAGTTTGTTTACATTATTAAAATTCATATGTTGATTTTAAAATTCTTATTTTAAATATCAGTACATTACATTGTCAAATTTCATTTAATGCACTACCATAAACAAAAAAACTCCATTTGCATTTTCAGTGATTTATATATACATATAAAATACAATTTACCATCAATTTCGATTTTATTCTCATTTTCGTTAATGGCCAATTTTTGTCTGTGTATGTTATATTCATACTACATCGTCATCAATTAAGTAAAAATAATAATTTATTAATAATATATCATCCAAAATACATTAAAATAGATGAGTTACAATCGCACAATAAGAATCTAACTACTGACATTACAAAACAAATTAACTAAAGAGAAATGATAAGGATTGAGATAAGGTGTGCAGGGGAATGCAATGTGGCAGAGGTGTACCATGAGCCTCAAATCCGATGTTTGTGGACGATTGTATTCTCTTCTTTGAGGTCACAGAACAAGGTATGAAGCAGCTAGCAGTTACATTGAATTTATTTGCGGTCTATTCGGGAAAGAGATTGAATTTTGAGAAATCTTCATTGATAAGTCCAAATGCAAAGGACTTCACCATGAACCTGATTCAATTGAGATTCAACATAAAGCCATATTTTCTGCAAGGGAAATACTTAAGCCACGATCAATTTCAAGGGTTCAAAAGTCGCATTATTTAAGGGTTACAGAGGAAGATTATTTCAAAGACGTCAGCGTGGAGAAAGACCGACCTATCAGTAATGGGCAGGATCACATTGTGTAAGCATGTACTTTACTCATTATCTCAGTATACCATGGGGACATTCAGGGTACCAAAAACAATCGCAAAGGAGATTGATAAACAGATGGCAAGGTTTATTTGGGCAGGAAATTCGGAAGGGAGTGGGATACATTGGAAGTCATGGGATAAGTTGTGCGAATCCAAATGGAATGCTGGATTAGGGATGCGATCAACGTCAGAAATGAACCAAACTATGTTGGGAAAGCAAGCGTGGACACTGATAACAAATAAAGACACCTTCTTTTCTTTCTTTCTTTTTTGCAAAATATTGCAGGAAGCAAGACTTTCTACAAACAACACAGAAGCAGGGTGATTCTTACGGATGGAGGAGAATACTCTGAGGCCTGGAACTAATTAAACCTCATCTAAAGTGGACGATTGTGACAAGGGAAACAGTGGATATTCAACAGAATTGAATACCAAATCAGGTTAATCCAATCAAATACGAGGCATCCACCCTCCCATATCTACGGTTTAAAGTCCCTGACCTCATTGACGCAAACAAATCCTGGAGGATCCCGCTACTCATAATCCTTTTCCCACCACTCACAATCATGGAAATACAAAAAAATGCATATTCCAACTCACAGTTTTGGGGATGTAGACTATTTGGCATGGGACAAGGATGCTATAGGGAAATACTCAGTCAAGATGGGTTACCACACAGCAAAGGAAGCTAAGGTTCGGAACAAACCATCATCCTCAACATCGTTAGCACCAGCAAACCAGTCAGAATAAAAAATGTGGAAGATTCTATGGAATGCCAACATCCCAGAAAATATAAAATTTCTTATTTAGAGAATGATTAATGGTGCATGCCCAATAGCTCCTAATCTTCTGAAAAGAGGTATGTTATTGTCCACGAAATGCCAAATGTGCTCGACAGCCTACGAAATAATAGAGCATATGATTTTCGAATGTGACATAGCCACGAAGATATGGAGGCACAACAAATTGGGATTAGACTTCGGCACAAGCACCCCGACTTCATTTAAGGTATGGATACAATATTGGTTTAACATCGCTCCACGGAAGGAAGATCGAGAACTTGCTTGTTTTATAATATGGGGTATTTGGTGTGCGAAATGCACCGTCACGTTAGAACAAGTACCTATTTCTTTTAAGCATATAATGGATGGAATAGATGGATTGCCCAACATAGCTATAATAAGGGATACGATTCGGTCCACGCACAGGTCGGACCCAGATTTGGAACTCTCGGATGCAGGAAAATGATACAGACGACGAGCCATTCAGAGAGACAGGGAAAATGGGAGACATCAACCTCATGTGGTTGAAGAAGGATGGTTGCGTAAACCATCTCTTTCATGATTACACAATCATCACTACTGATGCGGCCTTCTGTATCGGCAATGGAGAAGGAGTGGCGGCTTGGTACGCAAAGCCACCTACCCAGGCAAGGTGGAAAGGAAGATCTACCATCCATGCGTCCTCGGCAGTCCAAGCAGAGCTATTAGCTATTTACCAAGCTATGAAGCAGGTTACTTACAAAAGGAATTGACATATACTCATCAAAACAGACTGCGAAAATGCATTGCATTATATCACCAATTACCCAGAAGTTCCGCCAGATATAAGACACTTAGTTAAGAAAATTATAATTCTAGGGTTGGTGTTCCACCAATTAGCAATAATAAAGGTGGATAGATTAGCAGTCGTCGAGAGCCACATCCTAACACATGTCAATGTAACATGTAAAAACCTTCTTAGCAGTGAATAACAAGTACCGGTAGTTTGCAAAAAAAAAATTATAATAATTTTATCAGATTGATTAATACATATTTAACTCACATCACCCAATTTAAGTGGTAGTTAACATGTTGTTATGATGTAATTATGCCATGTTCTCTGGAGATTATCTGCATTTCATTCCAGTTCAGTGTAAATTTAATTTTGGTGGAATTTAGCTTAATTTAGTTGATGACACTGCTAATTGTTGATGACACTGCTAATTACAAAATATTGGGAAATATTATCTTTCCATAAACATATGGAAAGACAGACTGGATTAAGATTATTAAAATGTAAAATCTTTTAGTTGAAATGTTTAAAATTTATTATGCAACATGTAGTAAATATAAGTTTATGACTCGATTAATGCAACTACTTTTTTCTTTCCAATTTACTATTTAACTGTTGAGGAATGTAGATATTACTTGTAGTTGTAATTAGATTATATTACATTGCTTAACATAAACCTTAATTTTTTCATAATTTATGGAAACCCGCCTTTAAAGAGACGTACTCTCGATATAATTATTAAAATTAATTAAGTAATTAAATGGGCCGGTAAGATATGGATTCTTTTAGAGGCACATAAAACAAATTAAGCGCATTTTAGCGACTAACACGATTGTTGCTTTGTCACATAATTAGCAGCCAATTAACTAATGAAGTTGATGGGAGCCTTTTTTTTGGCACAAAACCAACAAACACAAGTAAACTAATTGAACCTCAATCCCCACCCCCTAATTAATTAATGATTGATTTGGTCACAAATGTTTATCAATTTATCCATTAAATAGTTCAAAACTATAATATCAGTCTGTCTCTTGAAAATGATCTTTCCATGAGTTATGAAAATATCAGAGTTTAAAGTGTGAATTAGAAGAAATGAAGATAAAATTTTTGGATTGCATGAATCAGGTTATAAACTTTATTACTACTACACGTTGCATAATAAATTTTTAATATTACAACTTAGATCTTTTACCTTTTATTATTCTAATTAAACCCCGTCTTTCCATATGACTATGAAAAGACCGTCTTTCCCAAGACTTTGCCCTATAATATTCAATATTATTTAAAAATGATACCAATAATGTTTGGGGCAACAAATTAATTAAGGCTTTTGATTTAGTCCAAAAGTATGGAAATACATACAAATGTTCCTAGTTATTACTTCCCAAGTCATGATTATTATGGAAAGTGGGTTATGAATTTGACCTTAGTGCTATTTATATCTAACTTAAATGTCACTTGTCTTGTGGTTTAATATATTAATAAGGATAATTTTGTATTTCAATTTCAGAGTTTCGTTTTAAGTTTTCTTTAATTGTAAATTATGCGGCTTGGCATCAAATGAACTAAAATGAAATTGGATTAAAAAAAAAACTAAAATGAAAAGTTATTTTTGGAAAGGTTTATAATGATTTTGTTTGATGATGCTTGTAATTAAGTTACTTTGCTTATAAGTGGTGGAGATCTGGGTCATTTCTCCAGAACTTGCATGTATTTCAGTTCAATTCAATTCAATTCAGTTCAATTCAGTTCAATACAACATATATTTAACTTGGTGAATTTTAATTTAATTTAGTCATATATTACTATTTTCAACACATTTTTAGTTCAGTTCAAATCAGTACAATTTTGATCAGATCAAATAAAATGAGTTAAGTTCAAATAAGTTCTAGATAACGAATCCTAAGTGTTTTGTAAAAATGTATCAAGACTTATAAGTTGTTTACTTATTAATGAATCCGGTTTTACAGTAAATTTCTAAAAAAGAACTTTATTCTAAAAAGTAGACTTTTTTTTAGAGAGACTCGTAAACTGATCTCTTTTACTTTAAAAATAAATTAGTATCACTTATAATTACATCTCCACCAAATACAACTTTATACTAGCAGACAAAGAGATTGATTTCATCATACTCTCAACTTTAAAAAAAAATTTAAAAAAATCATTCATAATTGGTGAGAAAAACGTCTAACATAAATTACAACAAGTGGAATTAACATCCAATTCAACTACAATCTATCAATAACTAATCTATTGCAAAGATATCTAAATTACATGTCAACCAGACTGATCGTCTAACTACTACAAATTAAAGATCCAATAAAAACTGTAATATTGCCATCGGAATATTAACTCGCTTCCCGCAAAAACCATGATCACTTGGTAGAGAGAAGCGTATCACACATCAACCTCTTCACCAAACAGGGATCTTCAAGAACTGCAACACCACTTGACCCAAAGCAGATATATGTTGTTCAAACTGTAAACACTTTGAAAAACATAGATATGAAGCATCCAAATTAATGGAAAACCTAATCAAAACACACAAAATTATAAAAACACGATTTGTACAACCAGATCGAGAACAAAACTTCGACGCGAACAACTAAATAGAATAATCATCACAAACACAACAATCTAATCTATCAGGTCGAAAACAATACTAATGTATGAAAACAAATCATTACTTATTCAATAACATAAAACTCAAAGAATATCATACGCCCTCTGCTTCTTTAATATTGGCACACTTTCCTTTTTGGGTTGTTTCTTTTATATTGGCACACTTTCCATGTTTGGCAAGATTCCTTCAATTTCATCCACTCATTCTACTTTTTGCTTTCTACCTTCAATTTCATCCACTCATTTTCTCCACCTAAATCCAAACACCTAAACCTATGGGGCCACTATTAGTGAAACGGAGAGAGTATGAAAAATTATTATTTCACCATCTCCCCATGATGGGAAGATGAGGAAAAGAAAATTGAAGAAAAAGTAAGGTATCAACCCCTGTATTTTATTCGTTTACGTCCTAATACGTATGTGTACATGTATAAATTAATTTAAATTTTTAAAAGATAAAAAATAAATATAGTCTTCTTGGCCATCACCGCCGCCGGGCCTGGTTCTCGTTTACCTCGCCCAGCCAGCTCTCCTTTCTTCTCCTTTCCCTCCCAGCCTGGTTCTCTTTTTCCGGTTCTCCTTTGCCCTTCTCCTTCGCCAATCCGATTCTCCTTTGCTCCGGCTCTCTTTTCCCGGCCCTCCTTTTCCAGCTCCGGCTCTCTTCTCTCCTTCCCTGGTTTTTTTTTTCGGTGAGATTCATAAAAATACAAAACTAATATTTCTAGCTAGATTCCGACGATTCCCGGCGGAAGATGGTTGGCGTCCGGTGGATGAAGGTTGGAGGACACGGGAATGGCTGAGGAAGGAAAGGGTAAAAATCCTTTTTTTATCCTTTAATTTAAATTTAAAATACATATAGTATTTCAATAGTAAATATGCATTATAAAATACATGACGTGATATTGCGATTCACCTTTTGTTTTAAGAGAGAAGAGAAGGAGATACGGCCAATTGTTCAACTTGAGATAGTTTTACTTACAAGTACGTATCCCCAAACACACTCATATACTTTACTTTTAATTAACTATGTTTTGAAGATTTGATAAACAGTTAAAAGTTGAGCATATTTTAAAATCAAAACGTATTTTCAAGGAAAAAAATTGAAGGGGTCCCAAACATTGAAATTGAATAAAGTTTACTCATTTAATGTTTAATTACCAAATAAGATCGAAATATCCCTATTTTGAAGGGGATATACTAATTAAGTGGCCTTAATTATTTTTGGATATGCATAAAAGATAAAGTTTTGGGAAGGAATATTTTTTCATACACTTATGCAAAGATGAGCTTTAATTAAAATAATAAAAGGTATGATGTCTTAGTTACAATATTAATAACTTATTATGCAATGTGTTGTAGTTATAAAGTTTATAACCCGATTCATGCAACCCAAAATTTTTATCCCCATTTTTTTAAATTTATATTTTAAAAATTAATCTTTTCATAACCCGTCTTTCAAGAGACGAAATCAAGCATAAAATTATGCGTGGAAAATTAAGAATAATCTATTTGACGAGACAAAAATGAAACGTAGGTGGTGAATATCTAGGGCCGCACGAGTGGGGAATAATTATTTTTTAAGAGAAAAGAGAAAAGCTAAACCAAAGGCAGTCCCCACTCTATTATATATAAATTATTTATATACGATTGACTAATCATTTGACAATTCTTTGAGTATGTTCCCTACTCTCTAGATATAATTGTTACAAACTAAATTAAAATTAAATTTAATAAAAAATATGAATATTAAATTTAAAGTAAGTACTCCCTCTGATCCACTAATAATGGCTCACTTTCCTTTTCTGAATGGTTTTTTTTATATTGGCTCCTTCCCCTTTTAGTAAATCCTAAATTGTTTTTATCCACACATTTTACTTTTAATACTTTCAATACAATCTCTACCATTCATTTATTTTTTTAAAAAAGTTGGTGCCCAAAAGTTGGAGCCATAATAAAAGAACCAGAGAGAGTATTAATTAAAGTGAAGTACACATAAATTGAAAAAATAGAACCTTCAATTGATTTAGAATAGTTTTTCTTTATTTTTAACCATAAATTTAAGGTGTATTTTACTGTAAATAGCTTTAGCTACACGTTATAAACCACAAATTTAAAAAATATCACATATAATAATATAATAAATATTTATATAATAATTAATTTTTATGAACGAATACATCTTGAAAATCGAGATAAAAATGTGCATAACTTTCTAAATGGAGGAAGCATAAAGTTTTGCTTTTTACCTTTTCGGATTCCACGAGATTATGTTGCTTATGATTCCATGGGCTTTATCATGAAATCATTCATTTGTTAATTAAAATTTGAGTCCGTCTCTTGAAAGACGGTCTTTCCACAAGTTATGGAAATATCAAGGTTTAAAGTGTAAATTAAAAGAAATTAAGATAAAATTTTCGGGTTGCATAAACCGGGTTATAAATTTTATAACTACTACATGTTTCATACTAAAACTTTAATATTACAACTAAGACCATTTACCTTTTATTATTCTAATCAAACCCCGTCTTTCCATAAGCCTATGGAAAGACCGTCTTTCCTAAGACTTTGCCTTAAAATTTATAATATCATATATTGATGGATCACAACATATATTAACAAGCAATTGTATCGTAAAATCCTTGTCTTTTAAATAGCTTTGAAGTAAATGCAGTAATCAATCAATATAATGTTGGTCACACATAACTAATTTTAAAAAAACCAAATAAACCTTTTAATTATAATATCAGATTATGATTAATTAGAACCCTATCGGGTACAAATAGGCTGCCGGCAAGTATTAGTGGCGCAGCTAAGATGCTTTTAACTTTTGCTTATCTCTAAGGGAAAATCTCCTCCGATACCAAATGGTGAGATCAGGGGCTAAACTGTAATAAATAGGAAAGAAAGAAGCAAAAAAATGATATCAGATTACAAATACTAGAAAATATGATCAAATATGGGTCAAAACCGACTTATAATAAAATGGGTCAACCCAATTTTTTCTCTCCTCCCAAATAATTGTCAGATATTTTCCTCCCAAAAATCAAGGAATTTTATTCCTCTTTAAACTCAGCCCGAAATTCAAGCTCTGAGAAGCCGATCAATGCTCTGAAATCTCTGGTTGAAGCTCGCGATCAAGCTGCGAAACTAGATTTACAATTGGTCGACTGATCTGCAATTGCAACGGAAATAGACTTTTTTGACGGAATTGTGTCAGAATTGCTTCATATTTGCGCCAGAATCGGATTTAGCGACGAAACTTTGCGACAGAAACATCAAACAAGCTTCCACATCCGCGAAGGTGAGATATGCGATCTAAGTTCTTAGTTTTACAGTTTAAAATCTTAGTTTTAACGATTGAAATCTACGATCTAAGGTGTTACTGTGATAAACTATGGAAGACGAATCAATTCAAGGCAATGAAATTATTTTGTACGAAGGAGAAAGCAATGATTATGTTCAATCTGAAAATTCAACTAGTTTACATCCATATTAGGTTTTGATTTTGTATATACAGCTAAACACATGAAGTAGTTGCATGAACACATGAAGTAACGTTTATTTATTGTGAATTTTATTTTGACAAATATGAAATTAAGCTATATGCATGTTGTGAAGAAAACGTTGGTGGTTTACAATTTCCTGAAACATATTAAGTAATATGATGAACATTGTATGTAATTGCATGAACACATGAAATAACGCGATAATATTCTGATAGACAATTCCCGAAAGGCTGAAATTTGGTTATATGCAAATTGTTGGGAAAATGTTGGTGTTTTTCAATTTTCTGAAATATATGAGGTAATATGATGAACAAACGATGTAGCTGCATAAATACACGAAGTACCGTGATGATATTCTGATGGACAGTTTTCCAAGGTCTGAAATTTAGTTAGATGCAATTTGTTGAGAAAATGTAGGTGTTTTATAATTTTCTGAAACATATGCGGTAATACGATGAACATTGGATGTAACTGCATGAACACATGAAGTAACGTGATAATTATCTGATGAACAGATCCCCAAGGTCTAAAATTTTGTTATATGCAATTTGTTGAGAAAATGTAGGTGTTTAATTTTTTTTTGAAATATTTGAAGTAACATAGTAAATCAATAATGTGACCGCAATAACACATGAACTAAAATCAGTTACATTCATTTTGTTAAGATTATTTTTATATTTTCAAATTTACTTTATCACAATAAGTAACCATCTCCAGCAACATCCCTATTATTGTTCCCAGATGGCTTCTTCGCAGCAGGCTTCTTCACTGTAGGCTCCATCGCAGCTGACTTGTTCGTTGCGGGCTTCAATGCAGGCTTCTTCATTGCAGGCTTCACAGCCGGCTCCTCCGCAGCAGGCTCGTTCACAGGCAGCTTGTTTGCAGCAGGCTCGTTCACAGCCAGCTCGTTTGCAGCAGGCTTCTTTGCACCCACCTTCTTTGCAGCCGCTTTCTTTGCAACCGGCTCATTTCCTTTCCTTCACAACCCTTTTGTTTGCCCTTTTCATTTGCATCCACCACAACATGAGGCAGATCAATAAAATCATCATCTTCCATAAAATCTTCATCACTAATAATTTGTTTAGTTGTAACCTTCTTCCTAACACCTTTCTTTTGACAAATTTTCTGACCTACAATAAACAAAT
Organism: Rubia yunnanensis; assembly: GCA_037428765.1. NCBI lineage: Eukaryota > Viridiplantae > Streptophyta > Magnoliopsida > Gentianales > Rubiaceae > Rubia > Rubia yunnanensis. Next base: position 307,840 of record CM075063.1, on the reverse strand, counting down.
GAAAAATAAATAAATACTAAATAAAAAACACAAATTAGAAGCGGAGAAATCGTTAAATACCAAAATCAGTTTCACATCTCAAACCTTCAATAACAACTTTTATTCGAGCACTTATGAGAATTGCAGCAACAAAAGTAGAACCTACAAAATTTTAAAATTAACAAATACTAAATAAGCGTAAAGTAATGAAAGATACACAATAACAAATATATTAAAAAGTACCATCAACATTTCTTTCAGCAGAATCCTTATTTCTTTCAGCAGAATCTTCATTTCTTTCAGCAGAAACATTTCTGGGCTCTGATGCAAAAAATACAAAGACTAATGAGTTTAATAGAAAAACTAAACAACAACAAATATGAACTAATAATTCAAATATTAACCACTATGTTTAATGTTTGCAGAAGCATTAGGACAAATAATCACAGGCTTCTCCACAACTGCATAATAAAAAATGTTATGAAGATTATAAAGTGAAATCTCCAATATTAACTAATGAGTAAAATAGCATAACTAACAATTTATAAACGGAAACTAATAAACAAAAAAAAACTAGTTGAAACTCCTAATACTAACCATATTGTTCGATAATAGTTGAAAGTGGAGGACTACTGATCACGGACGTCTCCACAACTACATCATAAAAAGAGATTCAACTAATAAATTTCATACCCGAACTAACAAAATGACAATAAATTATAAAAACATTAATCTAACCTGATTGTGTAAGATTTGTCGAAACTGGATTATTAACAGTAGTTTTAGCATCATCAACAAATACAAAATGCAAACAGATAATGTAAATCACAAAACTAAAGCAATAAAAAAAAGTAGCAAGAAATTAGGATATATTAAATTATAGAGCTTTAATCTAACCTTATTCTGTAAGATTTGTTGAAACTGGAATATTACAAACAACAGTTTCAACCTCAGCAACAACTACAAAATACAAACAAATAATTTAAATCACAAAACTAAATTAACAAACAGTAAAAAAAAAAGGAAAGAGAGAAACCGGAATATATTTAAATTACTAGTGTTATGTTGACCCCCAGTCACAACACATGCATCTACAATAACAAAACAAAAGGCATAAATACCAAAGGTAACACACTAAACAGTAAAACTAAACAAAAAAATAGAATATATTAAATTTACCAGTTTTATCTTGAACCCTAGACAGATTACTTCCATCTACAATAGCAAAACAATATACTTAAATACCAAATGTAAACAACTAAACAGTCGAAGTAAAATAAACAGAGATCAAGATGTATTAAATTTACCAACCTTATCCTGAACCCCAGTTATATCACATACAACTACAAATTTTTAAAAAAACTTAAATACCAAAAGAAAATCACTTAACAGTCAAAGACAAAAAAAAAGAAAGAATTCCACCTAGTACAGATGATCCTGCAACTCTATCCGGCTTATCAACATCAGATTTACTACCACTTTTGCGCAATCTCTTCATAATATCAGCTATAAAAAAAGAAAAGAAATTATCAGCAATACATAAAGCAATCAATTAAAAATCAACAAAAAAATTGAATAAAATTCAATCATATTTAAATACTTGTGGTAGTAGTTTTCTTCTGGTTTTTTTCCTTTTATTCACAGGAGTTTTAGAACCTGAAAATTACACAATAAATTAAAATAAAAACATAAATAAAAAATTAAAAAATTACAAACTAACAATAAACATACCATCTGGCAATTTGGACTGCAATCTACTCGATTTCCTCCAGCAAATTCCATCATCTACATTTGAAAACTAATCATATAAAAACATAAATTTAAAACTGAAACACCTAAATTAAACAAACCAATATAACTGTGTATATACACACAGATAGGCAGTGCAAACAGAAAACACATTAACATGCGAACTAAACACATAAATGGGCTAACTAAAAAACAGTGCAAAAAGAAGACATGCAAACTAAACAAATCATAAACTAAACCACAACAGATCCACAACAAAGCCTGAACTAAATACATGAATAGTCAAACTAAACACGCAAACAGACTAACTAAATACATGAACAACTTAACTGAGAGACAGTGCAAACTAAACAGAGCCTAAATTAAACCACAACAAAAGTCTAAACTAAACACATGAACATGAAAACTAAACACATAAAAATCCTAACTTAAACACAATTCAAACAGAAAACATACAAAGTAAACAGAGCATAAAATAAACCACAACAGAGGCACAACAAAGCCTGAACAAAATGTATGAACAACCTAACTAAACACATGAACAACCTAACTTGTTATACACCGTTTCATACATAAAACAGAGCAAGATCTAAAAAATCAGTAAAACAGAGCAACACAACACAAAAAGACAAAACATATTCAATAACAACGATCAGCACATCAAATCAACAAACAATGAAACATACAAAATCAAAGAAATCGAACAAAAAACTCTAACAATACAAAAAATAGGAGAAAAAAACCTTTAGATTCAAGCGCAGATGAGGCACGGACAACATCATCAACCTCCAGATTATTTGTTTACTAGCAATTTCTTCGTTCAATTTCATCATATCTACAAAATGCTGAAATAAAACTCAGAAGCAAACAATATAAGGTAAAAAAAACATGCATGACCAGATTTACAAAGATAAGCGCTGGAATGATATAGAAATCATCGGAGAGGTAGAAGAAAACAAAAAACCCTAAATATAAACCCAAAATACAGCAAAAATTAGAAATTCTAACCTCTATAGAATCGGGTTGAAGATGGCGATGTAATGCCGCTGAGAAATCGCAAATTTGAAAGGATTTGAGCGGTTGAATCGCGAATTTATGGCAGCGGTTTTGAGAGGTTTGAGAGAGGATTAATGCGTGCATGAGAGAGAAAGAGGTTGGTTGGAGCGGTTGAATTTAAAAATTGAAAATAAAAATTAACTAAAAAACATATATTATATAGTATTGCTTCAAGGCCCCTACAAATATTTAATTTATGGTGAGACCCCTGGTCTCACCATAAACTTGGGTGAGACGGTCTCACCCCAAGTCTTTGTATATCTCTAATAAACATTGTCTTGATTGGGAATTATAAGTTTGAACGAAAATAATCACAAAATTAGTGTTTATTTTTCACTAATTTGTAGTTCAGATCAATTTAATAAAATTTCAGATTGATACCACTTAGTCTAATCTATTCTATTATTTTATTTTAAAATTACTTTTAATTAATTTTAATGTCAGTTCATTCGAGAATGAGTTCAGCGGAATATGGCCTAATTGCCTTGATACATTTGTTTATTCATGAATTGGTTTCTTAGCTTTAGTTATAAGCCAAAAAACATTAGTTATTAGTTTCTTTGATGCGTGCATTTTGGCTTTTGTCTCAACTAACGATCTTGATTTTCAATTTATTTTAATAGCATTTAATATTAAAAAAAGCAAAGTTTTGGGAAAGATCGTATTTCCATAGGCTTATGGAAAGAAATAGTTTAATTAGAATAATAAAAAGTAAAAGGTCATAGGTGCAATATTAAAATTTTATTATGCAACGTGTAGTAGTTATAAAGTTTAAAACCCAATTCATGCAACCAGAAAATTTTATCTTCATTTCTTCTAATTTGGACTTTAAACCATAATTTTTTCATAAGTTATATGTAAAGATCATCTTTGAAGACACGGACTCTTAAAAAAATATTATTTGGTTAAAAATCAACATGACAATTGAAACTAAAGTTCGTTGATCTGATGTGGCCTTGACATTAACTTGGAGAAGGACACACCAGTCCATAGGTATTTACTATGTTTTTATTATGGTGCAAGGAGGCAGGACAATGACCCCAAAATTCATTTCTAATTTAATTTGTCATACAATATATGTAAAGTTTTGGAAAAGATCGTATTTTCATTAACTTATGGAAATATGAGGTTTAATTAGAATAATAGAAATATAAACGGTTTTAGTTGCAATATTAAAAATTTTATTATTTTACGTGCAGTAGTTATAAATTTATGACCCGATTAATGTAACCTGGAAATTTTGATGGAAAAATCATCTTTCAAAAGACAGACTCTTATATATGTGTAAGTAATTTTTTTAAAATTTTAACTCTAAATTTTAACATATATATATATATATACAATAAAAATATTATGTGAGATATTGTTAGATTCATCTTAACACATGTATTTCAAATATCAGTTTTGTAGACAAAATTATTATAAGTATGTAATTAGAGATATTGGCAGTCAAACATGATCATTAAACACTGTGAAAAAATAAATAAGCAATATTTAGTGGGACGGAAGAATAATATTGTAGCATGACTTCCTTGGATGAAAGTAGGGGTTAGGTTGCTTTTCTTTTTTTAATGTTTTTTTGTAGGTTCGATGTTGGTACTCTCGCTACTCGAGGGAGATGTAGGTTTTCTCCGCTAATGATTGGAGAAATCCAGCGACAACCTCTGAAATAGTCTCTTATACTAGAACTAAGGAGTTGTGGCAACCTGGCGGGGATAAACTAGGCCAGCAATAAATAAATATGGAGGCATGCAGTACTGCTATGCTTCAAAACAAAACGGACATGCACTCCAAACTACTCAATAGGCGCATCCCACCGATGAATGGAGAAATCCAACAGCAGCCTCACCAAACGCAGAGCTGGTGCAACCCGGTGAAGATGAGATGCTTAGAGGCACTGATCGAGTAGCAGACTGCCAAATGGCATGTGAACTTCAATCCGCTCCTAAGGATTGCTCGGTTTCACTAATAGGAGACTCACCCCATTTTGTGTGAGTCATGTGTTGGTTTCAAGTTTCATTAGATTAGTTCTAGTTGTTAACTAGGGATTTGCGACCCAATTATGTAACATCCAGAACTTGATTTTAATGAGAATGAGACCCTTTTTTTTCCAAAAAAAAAACAAGAAAGAAAAGAAAGAACAATACTCCTATCTCCCATATTCATGATTTCAATATTCCATTTGGATTACAAGATATCAGATTTTATACCCTTTCCACCACTACTAATTTAATAAACTCATATTCTTTTGTAAGACTTTAAATATTCACAGGTTGAATATTAGGAGTAATTGGTTTCAAAATCAATCCCATAGAAACACCTTGTGGTGACTTGCAATCCAAGATACTCATTATAAAATGTTTTACATGGAAACACACATTGGATCTTTGAATATGTCCTATTCTTTTTTTGATATATCATGCATAATGATATGTTAGACTATGATATCTCCCCCAAAGTATAATAAAAAATGAAAATTTAAAACATTAAAGTTATTCTTATACTCTACAGAATATGCAAACTCTACCGAATCATTTTTGTGGAAATTTGTTTCCTTCTAAATTTGGAGCTCCCAAGTGAAGCATCAATGTCAATTTCAAAGTAATATTATTCTTCATTCCAGCCAAAACTGCAATGAGAAAGTTTATTAGAAAATTTTTAACAGTTTTTTTCAGGAAAAAGGCACCTCACATTTTTCAAATGAAGTTGAAATAATAAGTTCAACGGACCATCTATTAGTGGTGTTCCTCACCCCCACTTAACAACAAAAGCATCTAGCAGGGACGGATTTTTTGTGACATGTAGGAAAGTGTCACAAAATTTAGTTAGTTGTTAGATGTCACTAAATTTAACTTACACGATTATATGTCAATAAAACAAACTATTACATCAGTTAGTGTCACAAAATGTATCGACACTTCTACATATCAACTCATCACAGAAGTATAAAAACACTTTACCGCATCACAATATTTTAGTGACATGCTGAATAGAGACTCTTCTACTGCTACAAAAAAACTTCTAAATGACGCTTTTTTGGAGCATCTGTGACACTCAAAAGTGCCGCTAAAGTCATTAGTAACACCTTGTGAAGTGTCTCAATTGAGAGTATCACTAAAATATTGTGACACATTGAATTATCATTATATTTTTTATGACGCTTAAGATACAGATCAGTTTTGAAGTATCACTAAATTTGTGACATGGATTGATGTAATAATTCAGCTTAGTGATATGTACACGTGTCACAAATATTTAGTGACACCTTAACATGTAGCAAATATTGTGACATTTCTTTACCTATCCCAAAATATGCATCATATATGGGGCTCCTTTTTTTGCAGTGTACAAACGTCACTACTAATTTTTAATGACGCCTTTGAGTGTCACTAGTATTGCAAAAGAAAGATTTTTTATAGTGAATCGTCGAAGATAAATTTATTAAACTGACCTCAGCTGAAACTAAAAATATACAATTAAATTGAAAACATCGTGATATAAGTCATAAAATGATATTTCTGGTCATAAATTAAGTCAATGTAGCATTTATAAATTTTCAACAGAATTGAATATATTCCTTTCAAAAAAGATAGTGCGGATATTCATCCTTTCAAGCAGTTCCCCCTTTGTCCGTACAGACCAGACTCTAGGAACTTATAATAGAGACAAATAAATTCCGAAATAATAAATATAAATTGTGGAATTCCGAGTAATGCTTTTAGGCTCCTTTAATAGTACTAAATATGTTTCCATTAGCTTTTTAAAAGCTAATAATATGTACTTCTACTGTATAATATTTTCCACTAAGGGTATGTACGTGTATATTAAGTTATTAACCAATTAGCTATTATCAAGTAATTTATACTGCCACTTGAGTCTATTAAAACTATTCCCCACTAAAATAAATTACTGAAACAGATACTCCAAATATAGTATACAAGCTATTTTAATCTTTATATTATTACTTGTTATATCAAGAATAAGATATTAACTTCAAAATAATTTAATTCAGCATTATTTTGCAATGTAAACTTTATTGTGTTGATGAAGAAAATGATTATTCCAATAGTATTTTTGAATCCACTCCTATATACTCCATATTTGTAATGGTTTTTTAGATGGCATTCAAAACTATTAAAAATAAAATTTCAACATATTTAATTGATGATTTCTCCCATTCTAATTCGGTGAATAATTTTTACTCTCTTCTCAGGAATATAAAAATACAACAAAATTTTAATTAATTCGATGAGTTGGTAAGGTCAAGTTATGGCTACTTTTTTCAACATTAATGTATTTAGTAATGGATAATGACATTTTTCTCTGCAGGCCAAAATAATAATTTTTATGCAGAAACAGCTTGGTTGTTTTATTCTTCTTCGTTTTAATTAATCAATATAGAATGACTTTCTTCTCCAAGGAGGATAAATAGGATAAGAATAATACTAATTCTCGTCTACACATATATGGTGCCTTCTCAATTAAATTAATGTGTATTTTTCATTGTTGACTTGGCTTCTATTAAATAATGCTCCATTTATTATAATTGTTGCACTCATAGGAACAACAAAATTTTAATAAATAAAACATCATGTAAAACAAGATAAGAGATACATAAAATCTTATGCAATTCCGATGGTGTCCAATTAAGTTTCTTTATTTATTAATAATTATATTTAAATAGGAGGCTTGGTTAGCACTAAGCCATTGTCTCCACAATTTCTTTATGTGAGAAATTGTGTGCTAGTGGAGGCATGTTGCGAAGATTATTAAGTCTTACTTACCCCTAAAATACGGTAATTAATTTAACATTAAAAGTCATCTTGGGAAAGACGGTCTTTCCATATGCTTATGGAAAGACGGGATTTAATTCGAATAATAAAAGGTAAAAGGTCTTAGTTGCAACATTAAAAATTTAGTATGCAACATGTAGTAGTTATAAAATTTATAACCCGGTTCATGCAACCCGAAAATTTTATCTTCATTTCTTCTAATTTACACTTTAAACCTTCTTTCCATGACTTATGGAAAGACCGTCTTTCTTATAAAATTGGTTTATTAAGCATCTTATTCCATTTATGAAAAATTAATTTGCCTCTCACCAGGCAAGCTGTGTTAGAATACATCATTTCAGGTTAAACTGCACACTTCACTTTATGTCACTATTCACTGTTCAACTTTGACCACATATTTGAATAGATATATAAATAATAATATTATCATATGTTATATGGTTGAATTCGTCGTAACAAGTAGTTACTGAAAAGTAATTTTTTGTTTGCCGTTATTATACGTAGTTAAACATATTAACGATTAGACAAGTTTCTTAATGAGCGTGAAAAACATTCTGTGCAATTTAATCTGGGATGGAGGGAGTACCAGCATCTAAAGTGTTGATGGTCCCGAACACAATCACAAATATTTAAATAAATTTATCAGAGCTAATGCTCATTTTCATTATATACCAAAAGATTGTAAGCTATGGCTTATTATTAAACGAAAGTTTAAATTCTCTAAATGGAGAGCTCAAACTCACTAAATAACAGGAAATGATTATAGTGGTCCCCCCTTACCACTAATTAGAGCAATTAAAATAGTTATACAGAAACAGTACTAGCAATAATTTATTTCCTTAATGGGAACGATTTCTTCTATAATCTCCTTAATTTCTTGCTTTATTGTCTAATGGTCTCTTCAAAGTTGCTGATGATTAAAAACTCAGAAGTCTCCCCACATACGCATGCCTTTCATAGGCATTACACAAGCATTCACCAATTACTTTGAATGTTTTTCCAATATAAACTTGAGGTGAGCATTAATAATGTAAATTTGGAGATACTTCTCAGAACACCTTCAGTCCATCACGACGACGAACGAGAAGGTAAATTACAGTCAGTGAGAAGGTAAATCACAACGCCGTTCTTAGAACACCTCTCTCATCCTCAGAAGGGACGACATGACGACGATGAGAAAATACATCACAGCATCTACGAGCCAGCTAGTCTCGTCTTGTACACATTGGTGCAACGGTCTTTGTTCATCTTGTGAGGAATCCAATACTATGTTTTTTTAATACCTCCTTATTCATTGGGAGAGACTAGTAGTAGCTGGTATCACATTGATGCTTCATGCTACCCAGAAGATGAGATTCCGAACACTATTTCTTATTTCTATCAATTCCATCCTTCAATTTTAATTATCTACGTATACTAACCGTGATGGATATAAATGAAAGCGATAAACTAGCAGCAAAAGTACGAGCTAAAAGAAGACTACTTTGCGTGACAGTTATAGCTTATACCGATTGTAGTTGTAGAATGATACACCAGCTCGAATACCTTCAACCTTCCCGACTTAAGACAAGCAATACAGTGTTGCATCCTCTCGACAAAATTTAAGAATAGGCAAAATCATGGATGCAAAAGAAACAACTCCCTCAAGACTTCAAAATAGCCACAACTTGCCAATCACTCAACACAAATAGACAAAATTCACGACATCTAAAAATAGCCCATGATGGTCTTTGATCTTATCGCCGCGCAATTCCAACCAGGTCGACGAAAGTGGGCAGACTCAAGAGAAGACTTTCATTGCTCGCCATAACAGTCAAGTATATGCAATAATAGGCTAGCAACTCCGTGATATGTAATGGGAAAATGGGTACCGTGACACTGCAAAAGTGAAACCAAATAGTTGAAATCAGACCAGCTGACATCAAAGGTCGCGTATTTGATTTTATTGCAACTATATTTCTATATAATAGGTAAGAGCTGTAGGAGCCCATGACAAGTGACATCAGTCAGTCAATATATTGGCACATTCGCTATTCCAAAAGACACAATATATATGTCCATGCATTGAAGGAAGCAAGTGGGAATTGAACTATTTTAGGGTAACAGGATAATATCAACAGAACTCAAGAACAAAACTTGCACGTAGCCCAAGAGCAGGAATACTCTATCGAAGATGTATTACTTGTTTCTTCCTTAAACAAGAGAAATCTAGATACTTTGGCTTCTTAGCATCTTCATCATCAACATACAACTACGGGTTGAAATTTATCTAAATGGTCTTTACTAATTGGTTATCACATTCAGCTGACTGAATGAGCTAGGTCCAGCCATGGAAGAGACCATGAGAATGCCCATCCATCTCATTTATCTGCTTAAGAGCTAATACAAAATCATCTGTTCAAATGTCTGGCCAAGTAATTCAACATTTAACCTAATATGCTGTCTGAACGGAAGGTGGAGGAAAAGGTTATCATACCAGTATAGCTCTGGATCTAACACAAAGATACAGGAGAACTTTAATAGTCCAACTAGACAATAAAGAAAATTGTGAGGGAGGGAAAACATACCACGAGAGAGGTGCAGCTTTTTAGACAAAAGAGACATTATATGCATTGCAAAGTTGAAGTAAGGAAGCCTGATTAGCCTGATCAAGATTGTTGCTAATGATGGGGGCATAAACCCCAGGAGAAGCAGCACAGGTTTTAGCCAAGGCAGCCACTAAAAATTGCTTTGGATCCTTAATTTCCTTCAAAGGATCCTCTTCCTTCTTCCCAACACTGTAAAGACGAGCAAAGCTAGCATGATAGCCTGTTGTCTCTGCAAAATCAGGCACTTCCAGTTCATCCTTCACTCTCTCCTGTTCTGGTCGAGAAAGAAGAGTCACAGTACTATCCAGCATTTTCACCCAAAGCTCAGCATCCAATATATTTGGAGATTCACAGATAAGTTTGGCCGAGGCAACTGAAGTAAGCTTGAGTTCAACAAACCCTGTGATCTGTTTGAGAGTAGGTATCCAGAACTGCTCTAGAATGGTGCGGAATAAGTCAGCCTGAACAGCATTTATTGACTCCACAAGTTTATCAGCACCATATCTAACCAGAAATAGAGACATGAAAATTACGAGGTTCTTAACAAACTTCACTGTTTTGTTTTTGCGCAACCTGGTAAATAGTACTACCCAAATTTCACCAACAAAGGGTTTGATCACATCATAGCTGATGTTTTCGATCACAGTGTTCAGCACGTAGAATCCTTGTTCATCTGAGCTAGGAGATGAAACTAGCCCCGAGAATATCATGAGTATGTTTTTCAGCCTTTCCTGTTGAACCATCATCTCATGAGGCGACTTTCGAAGAAAAGCCTGCAGCAGATACACAAGAGCAGGAACATTTGCAGACTTCTTCCATGAATCAGGCAGTAGAAGGATCTCAAAAATCTGCACATAATTATCAAGTGAAAGAGTTATCTCCACGAGCTGGGCCAAAAGCTGGAATGCATAAGGAAAGAATTCACTGATATCTCCAGCTAAGATGAACTGAAGGCTCGGGAAAAGGCTATTTTCAAATGCAGGTATGACAGACCGGTCCCTTTCAGATGCCCTTCTAACAAGGACAGCGACAGATTCAAAAAGATAGTGGTTGAATATGGGACTTTTAGGATTTGCACAGACTTTGTTGAGTACCGCTGTTAAACCATTTATACAAGGCAAGGCAACATCTGGAGTGATATCAGCCACTGAGAGCACTCGCATGATACACTTCATGATATACTGGTTCTCCTCAGATTCTTGTTTCTGGAAGGCACTAAAAAGGTTGTTCATCAATAACAGCAAAAATGGACCAATATCTCCTCCAGTGTATCTTGGTCTAGTCTCATCATCTTTCACAAGCAAAAGTTTCTCGATGCAGCTTGCTGCATATGAGTGAACAACATTTGATTCTGAGTCAAGAAATCGTACCACATCACGAAGTAAATCAAGCGCTATGGGTTTAGATATCTGGTTTCTAAACATCGTAAAGAACTTTAGCGCACCAGCTTTCAACATTGGAAAAGCATTCACGTCCTGGCTTCGCAACTCAGGCACAATCACTTTCCCAAAAAAGCTCTCAACATCAACCAAATCAGTACTAAATGAAGTTCCACCGGCTTTCCTGATTGCAAGGGACACAACCAAATAAATAGCACAGTCTTTGTGCTTCCAGTTTGCTTCAGGGTTCTGAAAAAATGTTTCCAAAGAACTCTGTATCTGAGAAGAGACCATCTGAGTGACCTTTTCCTTGTAATGAAGGGCAATACCCTTAAGTAGTTCACAAGCAATCCTCCTTCTAGTGTCAAGATCACTCCCTTCCATATCCCTCCTAATGAACTCAACGAAATTCATCTCAAACAGCTCTTCGTCTTCATCTCTCAACATCACATTGGGAATAACTATACTCTGACAAATCTGCTGTAAAATGTCATCACCTGAAAATAGAGAATGGTGCACACTAGTGCTAACCGTGGTGAGAAACTTAATGGCAGTCACAGTCAGCTGCTCCCTGCTCGAAGAAGCAGATGCAGAAAGAAGAAGACTCCAGACTGCCTCCACAAACCCACTCAAATAAACCTGGAATGTATCCTCCTCTTTCTCCATATATAGATTAATATTCTCACAAACAGCAGATCGCAATGAATCCACAAGAACAAGCCCATCGCTACTCGCATCCTCAAGAGCAGAATACTTGACTGTCAAATACTTCTTAAACTCAGCCATCCACTCACTCATATGATCCTCGAAAAACTCAGGCAAATCTACAAAGTTTAGTGAGAAAAAAATCCTACAGCACAGCCTCTGAGACTCAACATACAGCTTCAAAGAAGCGGCATTCGCAACACCCTGACCAGCTGCCTGATCAATCAAGCTAGCAGTTCTCTGAAACAATAACAGCAATGGCTTTGCAAAATTATCCAGACAGTACTTCAAATCCAACATCAAGTCATTAGTCTTATATGCATACCGGAACTTCTTAAACAGAGAATTGAGCGTCGCTAAAACACCATTAACAGAAGCATAATCACCGCCCTGGCTTAATCTATCCAAGCTGGCAACCAGCTCCGGCAACAGAGTGGGCCAGGCTTTCGGAAAATCATGCTTACCGATAACCGAAAGCGCCTCGCTGAGCTGCGCCTGAATCCTAGGGCTCGCGTTCAGCATCAGGGAGACGATCAGCGCCTTTATCTGCTCCTTCTCGGCGTCCGAAATCGGCGCGGCGCCACCTTCCTGCGGCGGGGCCCATCGCGACTTGAGGTGGTTCTTGAAGGTGACGGCGGCGGCCTGCCGGATCTGCTCGTCGACGGAGGGCTCGGCAACGAGGCGGAGGACGGCGAGGGCGTAGTTCGGCTTGTCGGCTGCATCGGCGAGAGCCGACTCGGCGCGGCGGCGCGGCTCCGGAAGGGGGGAGAGCGTGTTGAGGAAGCAATCGGAGAGAGTCTGCAAGGTCTGTGCGTTCCACTCCATGTGATTTTCCGGCGTCTAGGACTTTACAGAGATTTTAAGCAGAATTTTCGATGGAAATGGAGAGGAGAAAAACCCTAAACCCCAAATTCGATGGAAATGGAGATGATTTTGAAAAGGGACGAGGGAGGGAGGGAGGGAGAGAAGGGGGTGGAGTGTGATTGAGTGAATGTGTGAGAGAGAGTTTTGGGCTTTGGGCCCTGAATTTGGGCTGAAATGTGGGCTTTTTTCTCGCTTATTTTGGGCTGGGCTTTAATCTGTTCACTGCAAAGAAAGTATTGTGCGGGTTTGGAATCACGTCATATATTTTACTTGTGTTTTAAGATGCATAATTTGAACATATGTGAAGGATAATCGATGTTGGGTGGTTTTTCAATGTGTTTTTAGATCTTTCTCCAAACTTTTCAAGGCCGTTTATGTATACTTTTAACTTCACTTCTAATATGCCATCGTTAATGCTCTTTTATCTTCGATTCTTACTAAACTGTGGTCAAAATTATAAAAGATTGTTGACTTTAATATTCTAACATTTTATAAGCAGCCGAAGTTAAAGGTCAATTTTACACTAATGCCTCTAACCCTCATATTTTGTCTGTATTTTAAAGTTTTACTACTTTTGATTTAAGAACCTTTTACTACTTTTGATTTAAGAACCATCTTCATTACATTGGTGAAAAAGAAATATTGTCGAAAACCATCTTCATTACATTGGTGAAAGATAAATATAGTCGAAAACTCCAACTACATCTCCCCTGCGAGGTCAATGGATATAATTTCTTCCACAGCCGAATTGAAACTCCGAAAAACAGAACTTCTACGATGACTTATGAAGACACAACCACCATTTCAAAAAACATGATAAGAATTCAAATGTGAAGTTCGAGTATGATTTAAATTATTTTTTTTACTGTTGGATTTGTTTTGCTTCTCGTGATTTTGGAAGTTTGTTCTCAAATTGGTAGTGGTTTATCGATGACGCCACGATGATCATGGGATTTACTCTCAAACGACGATATATTCATTCGTTCGATGATAAACTACACGCTGTTGTTCTCTCTCTCCTCCATTTGTTCTTTGTGTTTTACAAGATGATGATCAACTCTCCTTTTTTTTTGCCTTCCCCACAATCCGATACGCATCGGATTAATCAATTGAGATTGTATCAAACGAACCAGGTCAAATCAATTTATACCATGCTAAAAAAGTTAAAATGTGAAACTTGAATTGAGACGGAGAGAGAAAAATATTTCAAACACACTGGAATAGATTCAAAATTTCAAACCGCTAATAAAAGGATAATCAATCATGATAGTACCATTTGTATAGTAGTAGATTTTTTCTTGAAATTCATTATTATATAGGAATTAGGATAATCAAACTATAGGAACCAATAGAATAAACGTATTACACACAATATGTACAATCACAAGCCGATGACGTAGCATCCCCCTCCGACGAATTCCACCACGAGCATTCCGGCGACACCCATTTCCCGCCGCCGTGTATCAGCTCCGGCAGCTCTATCTCCCGCCAAAAATCATCCCCTCCGCCGTCGACAACCACATCCATATCCTCGCCGCGATCCTCATCGCCGTCGCCGCAGTTCTTCGCCACCGCCATCTTCGCCGCCAGCGCCGCGGCGGCCTGAATGTCCCTCGGCGCCATCGACGCCGGCCGCGGCAGGCTCCCGATGTCGTCCGGGAAGTTGAGCGCCGCTTTCGGGCCCTTGAGGCAGAAAGCGGCGACGTCGTAAGCCTTCGCCGCCATTTCCGGCATCGGGAATGAGCCCAGCCATATGCGGGATTTTTTCTTTGGTTCCCGAATCTCCGACACCCATTTCCCCCACCGCCGCTTCCGGACGCCGTGGTAGTCAGGGTGGCGCGTGCCGGCGGCGCTGGGCTTCGCGGCGGCGGACATGATTTCCCGCCGTTGTTCCATGTGCGAAATGCACTCCATGGAAACTGCATATATACTGTACTACGTTGTGGTCACTACGGGTGTGTCTTTTGTGTCATTCATAAAAATGTGGGTGACTTTGCCCTATCACCCTAAATTCAATAAGGTACTGAGAGAGACTTTTGTCCAAAAGGCGATCACCGCTCGCCCTCAGCGGCCCATACCAACCGACATCACTGCCAACGTATAAGAGGTAAATCACGGTAGCCTAGCACCAGAAACATTGGGCTGATCCATAGAATCTGTGCGCACAAGGGAGCCTTACAAAGCAAGAGCTCCCCACACTGCCGTTGCCGAGTTTCGAACCTGGATTGCATCCAATACCCACCCAACTCCCAACCACTGGAGTACACCTGTGGGTGTATGAGAGAGACTTTTGTACTGTGATGGAGGGAGGATTCATTAAATCTTCTTAATCACTCTAGTTACCGGGAAAATGCTCAGCAGCGATTATAATATGTGAAATCGATATCCAATCTAATTAGCTTTAAGTGATAATTAATTTATTGTAGATACGTCTAAATTACATGTCAACTGTACTGAACGTTTGTATTATTACAGATTAGAGATACAATAAAAACTGTAGTATTATCATGACGATAGTAAATTGCTTCCCTCTAAAATCATAACCATCTGGGAAAGAGGAGTGCAGCACACATCACACATCAATATCATTATGTCGAACGGGCTGTGTTTGGCAGAGCTAATATGTTGTTTTGCTCATAAGCTAAGCACTTTATAGAGTAAGTAGCTTATTTTTGAAAGTATAAGCTATTTCTTGGGGAAAAGCATAAACGGGTTTTCCACTACTTTCAAAATAAACCAACTTTTTTTCTAAGCATAATACTCCCAAACACACCTTAAATCGAGTGATTATCCTGAAAATAAAGATCTAGGTCGAAAAACAATACTAATGTATGGAGACAATATTTCTACATTTCTTAATAACATAAACGTTCAAAAAACATCAATTGAAAAAAAATGTTGTTTTCCATCTCTCCATAATGGGAAGATTGGAAAAGAAAATTGAAGAAAAAAAGTGAGATTTTTGCAAGAGATAAAGAGGTTGCGGTGATAGGATTTAACTTAGATATGAAGAGGAAAAAAAACTACTTTCGTCTGATTTAACGAAATAGATTGAATAATGTTAATAATATAAATAAGTGGGTTGAATTTTATTAAATTGACAGTTAAACGGTACTGTAAAATATGAACGTGTATTTTCATTGATGGTACAAGGGTACAAAATACATAGACATCATTTACAGAATCAAGAAAGGAAAATAATTCTATCTAAGGTACAATAATATTGCAAAAGATATTCACAAAATATCTCCTACACTCCTCCTTCAGTTGGAGCATGTGGATCTCGAATGCCCAACTTGCCAAGCAAAGTCTGAAATTTCTGTCGTCCAAGTGCCTTCGTAAACAAATTTGATGGCTGACTAGCAGTACGAATATGATAAGTAACCATAGCACCAGATTGTATCAAATCACGAATAAAATGACAATCAATCTCAATATGCTTCGTCCTCTCATGAAAAAACTGGATTGGCTGCAATATGAAGAGCAGCCTGACTGTCGCAGTACAAACGCATCGGAGTAGGATGCGCCACTCCCAACGAACGAAGAAATGACTTGAGCCGTAATAATTCACAACATGCGACTGTCATAGCCTGTTATTCTGCTTCAGCCAAAGAACGAGAAACAATGGATTGTTTCTTCATCTTCCAAGAAACTAGAGATTCACCAATCATCACAAAATATACAGTCAAAGATCTCCTAGTGAATGGGCAAGCTGCCCAATTGGAATCACAAAATGTTGTAAGCTGAAGAGAACTCCTAGCAAACAGAAAAAAATCTTGACCAGGATGACTCTTCAAGTAATGCAGAACATGCAAAGCTGCATGCTAATGCACCAAACGCGGTTTTTCTATTAACTGGGTCAAGGTATGAACTGAATAGCTAAGCTCAGGACGAGTGATGGTAAGATAAATGAGCTTCCCAACGAGTCTGCGATACTGCGCAGAATCATCAAACAAATGACCATCATCTTGCGCCAAATTGTGTTGTTGTTCCATGGGAAAATGTGTGGGTTTAGCTGCCAATAAGCCAGTGTTAGACAAAATATCCAAGGCATAAATTCGATGGGACATAAACATCCCATTAGGCCGGCGAGCTATCTCAATGCCTAAGAAATACTTCAGAGCACCAAGATCTTTCATATGAAAACAAGAGCACAAATACTTTTTGAACTTGGTCATCATATCAGGAGAGGAACCAACAATGATAAGATCATCAATATAAACCAATACATGAAGAGAAACACCATCCTTTAAGTAAGAAAACAAGGAGTAATCCGCCTTACTCTGAACAAACCTAAAGAGGCAAAGAGCTACTGCAAGTTTAGCAAACCAATTTCGTGGAGCCTGGCGTAAACCATAAAGAGATTTGTGAAACTTGCAAACCAACCCAGATGCCAGAAGTGTACAACTAGGAGGCGGACGCATGTATACCTCCTCCTCAAGATCACCATGCAAAAATGCATTGAGAACATTCAACCACGAATAACATGAACAACCAAGAAAAGACGAACATAACTCATCTTGGCAACAGGAGAAAATGTCTCAGTAAAATTAGTCCCCTCAATCTGACGTTTACCAAGAACAACCAAACGAGCCTTGTAGTGCTCAATAGAACCATCAGACTTAAAATTAGTCTGATAAACCACTTACAACCAATATCCTTATTGTCAGGAGGAAGAGGAGCAAGAACCCATGTATTATTACGCTCTAGGGAATTAATCTCGTCAGACATAGCCGCATGCCAATGAGCATGATGATAAGCATCAGAAAAAGTAGCCAGATCAGCAACATCTATCACTACAACCAAAATTCTATAATGCAAAACCAAAAAATTACAACAAGAAACATAATCAGCAATAGGGTAATGCGTACCTGAGGACAGTGAATTCGAGGACGTGGGATCATTAGAGGGGGGTTTTATGGAGCGAGTAACAGTGCAGATGTAGTCTTCAAATTTAGCTGGAAGCTGACGAAGACGAGTGTTGAAAGGATGTACAACAGATGGAGCAGCTGGAAGTGAAGCAAGCACCACCTTGGCAGGAGGCGAAACGGACAACAACTGAGTGGCCACGGACGACTGTGGCTGGAGCTCAAGAAGAGCTGGCCACGGTTCTGGGCGACTAGCCTCGGACGGCTCTGGGTGAGTGGCCACAGGCGGCCCCGGGTGAGTGGCCTCGGTTGATCGACCACAAATGAGCTCGACTTTGCTGGGTGCATCGCATCGGGACTAGGCGACTCCTCCGGGTTGAACGGTTCAGGAATGGAGTCGTAAAAAATGGCAGGTGATGGAGATGGCAAGGGACCAGCTGATGACGTATTCGCAGAAACAAGTGCAAACGGGAAACAATTTTCATAAAAGACTACATCTCAGCTGCCAAACACAGTGGGAGACTCCGAGTTGTAAACACGCCATGCTTTTTTGTCAATAGGGTAGCCAAGAAAGACGCACTTCCGCCTTCTAGATGCAAACTTATCACGCGACCCTGGAAGCTGAGAAGCAAAGCACAAAGAACTGAACACATGGAGATGGCTGGTGCGCGACCGTACAGGAAGTGGTGAGGTGTTCGACCATCTAACACAGGTGTTGGCGTGCGATTGATGAGGTAAGCCGCTGTAAGAATGCATTCTCCCCAAAAGTCGATACGTAAATGATCTTGAAAATGAAGAGCACAAGCAACATTAAGGATATGTTTGTGCTTCCGTTCTACACGCCCATTTTGGTGAGGTGTGTAGACTGTAGAGGTCTCAAAACAAACACTTTTCTCCAGAAAAAATGATCTGAGAGGCAAGAATTTGGTTCCGTTGTTTGCCCAAACCCATTGAATGGAACGGCGGAACCGTGTCTGAACAAATGCAAAGAACTTCTTCATCTTTAATGGT
This sequence comes from Rubia yunnanensis, assembly GCA_037428765.1. Taxonomy (NCBI): domain Eukaryota; kingdom Viridiplantae; phylum Streptophyta; class Magnoliopsida; order Gentianales; family Rubiaceae; genus Rubia; species Rubia yunnanensis. The sequence goes on along the minus strand of CM075063.1, from coordinate 288,848 downwards.
ACTTAAGACTTAGAAACTAATGAATAAACCCAAACAGCTCAGGAATAGTCATCAACTATGGACAAAAATAAAAATGCTCCACTAGAAGAAGGTGAACCATAAGGCCTCCAAACATCACAATGAATAAGTTCAAACAAATGACTAGCTTTAGCAGAACTAACAAAAAACTATGTATAGACTATTTTGCACGATGACATACTGAGCAGGGAACTGATTTATTAAAATCACTATCATGTAAAGAAATAACTGGAATAGAAGACAACACTGATGAGGACGGATGCCCAAAGCCCTGATGCCATAAAGCAGACAAAGACACTGAAGCATCAACGGACAAGGACGGCTGTGTAGACCCAAAAACTCCCTATCTGCGCAACCAATAAACCCCTCCTCGTTGTTCACCCACGCCAATCATTGTCTTCGAGCTGATATCATATAGTACCCATAATTTTTCGGCAAGCAAAACTAGACATTTTAAAGCAACAATTAACTTGGCAAACAATAGCAAATTGCATCGTAATGCCAGAATAAAAAGGACATGATTCACGACAATATTTCCGAAATAAATTTTTTCATGTTCAACAGCAAATGAAATAGAACCATCAGGGAGGATAACATCAGCATTTACGGCATGCTCAATATCATGAAGAAGATCCCTGTCACCGGTCATATGATACGATGCACCGGTATCAAGAATCCAAGGTAAAGTAGTCTTACCTGACAAATTGTCATAAGCATTTAACTCAGAGAACATGTTTAAAATCGTACTCCATTGCTCCTTGGACAGTTTCGAGCTGAAGGCGGATCGATCGGAGTCTGAGCTACGCCAGCGGCGGCGTCCACAGGAAGAGAAGTGGCGGCGGCACTGGCTGAGCAGCTCCGGTGAACGGCGCACCAGGTGGGGCGCATGTCCCGGGGTTTGCGGCAACCTGCGGGCCTAATGCAGGGGGCGATTCTCAGTGAACCATTCCGGATAACCAACAATGCAGAAGCAAGTAGTGATATCATGACCCTTTCGGCCACAGTGAGTGCAAGTAAGACTCTAACGATCAACAACGGCGGCTGGGGTGGATCCCGGAGCGGCGACAGTGGACTTCAGAGCGGAGGATTGCGCCTGACGACGAGCAACAAAGGCCATGGTATCTGTCGAAGTGATAGAATCACGAGCTGAGATGATAATCTTCTGACGCTCTTCGTGAGAGACAAGGAAGTAAACCTTGTCGAGCGAAGGCAATGGTTCCTGTGCAAGAATGTATGAGCGAAGAGTAGCATAACCATTATCCAGACCGATAAGAAATTGATGAACCATCTCCTTCTCACGATCACTCTGAGCAATGGTGGTATCGGGGCATGGCATACAAGTACGAGGAAGCATGTAAGCAAGCTGATCATTCCACAACTTCTTGGAGCGACTAAAGTAAGAATTAACAACCTCAGCATTCTGATGATAGTTGTAAATGTCTAAACCAATCTTACACATGTGTAGGCCATTCCCAATTGAGTAAAGAAGATGCAGATCATCCCAAAGTTCTTTAACCGAGTCATAATAAGTAACAGCAGAACGAACAGATGGATTGAGTGTCTGAACGATCCAACCAATAAGCATGGAATTTAAACTACTCCAAATATCAACAAAAGGTTTACCAGGTAAAGGTTTGGTGATGGAACCATCCAAGAAACCAATCTTATGTCTAGAATTAAAACCATGATGAATATCAACACTCCAATCATTTTCATGATCACTACCCTTCAAGATCGTAGAGGAAATAAGCAAACTTGTATGATCTGGGGGGTGAACGTAGTACGGATGCGAGGGTGGCAAGGAGGCGGAATCCTTGACATAACGCCGAGAACTGGAAGAGGCCAAACCATCGGCGCCGAGCAGGAGCTGGCAGAGGGCTCGACGGAGCAGGTCAGCATCGTCTGGCTGTGGTGGAACATCCGGCTGGAGCGACTGGTCGACTGCAAGAATGACGGGAACGACAAGAGCCTCGGTTTCGGCATCAAGATTTTTAATCACGACTTGATTAATCGGATCCATTTGGACACAGGCGGCGACATCGTGTGGAGGCGCGAAGCGGCGGCGTGTGGTGGTCTGGAGCGTCGGTGTGGTCTGGAGCGAGCGTCGGTCCGGGATGGAAACGGAACGCGGCGGCGACGCTGGCTTCTCGGCGACGGCGGTGGTGACTAGCACGGCGACGGCGGGCGGAGAAGGGAGGGCGGCGGCGACATATTATGAGCAAGGAAAATTTAGGGTCTCGGGATTTAAGGTCTGATACCATGTAAAATATGAACATGTGTTTTCATTGATGGTACACGGGTACAACATATAGACATCATTTACAAATCCAAGAAAGAAAAATAATTCTATCTAAGGTACAATAATAATATTACAGAAGATAATAACAAAATATCTCCTACGAGTATAATAATATTGCAGAAGATATTAAAAAAAAAACTCCTACAAGAACACGCCAGGGATGAGGCGGAAGACCTCGTCGATTCATTGAATAAGAAATCGGTGTTTAATATCAAAATTAAGTTCTCAATTACTATTTGGGCTAGGCAATTAATCATTAAATAAATATGCATGGTCAGCAATCGGTGTTTTATAACTAAATTAAAGTTCACAATTACTAAATTAATCATTAAATATCCATGGTACCACATGGATGAAACCTAATTTGATGGCTTTATTTATGTTGAATTGATGATTGATACGTGGGACTGGGAGTTATTTCACTTTCCTCCCTCCATTGTTTTATTAGTGGCATAATTTTTTATTTTAGTTGTTTCTTTTATATTGGCACACTTTTAATTTTTGTTAATATTTCTTCAATTTTATCCACTCGTTCTACTTTTTACTTTCTACATTTAATTTTATCCACTCATTTTCTTCACATAAATTCAAGCACCTAAACATATGGTGTCACTATTAATGAAACAGAGGGAGTACATTTTGACCTTACATTTTATGTTAAATAATGTATAAAAGGTTGCATTTGTATTTCAGTAATTAAAAAAATGTACTCCTATGTATGAGAAAATCAATTAGAATCCACATTTAGCAATACTACTACATCAATTTAATAGCTACCTGTATTTTTCTTAAATGCCAGCAATGTGAATTAAACCAACAAAAAATATTAGACAGTATATAAAAAATATTTTTAAAAATATTTTACATTATAAACTAAATTCGAATGTAAAAACAAAATAAATAATATATTTAAGTTTAAAATTATAATATTTAAAATAAAAGTATGGTGATTAGGTTAGAAAATTCAGAAGGTGTTTCATAACTTTTTAAACGATCGCTATTCCAAAGACATTCTTTGATGGTAGCGTCTTTTGTCAAGCTGCCTAACAATTGAACCAAGTATAAACAATTTCATTTCTATAATGTTTAGGGTCTGATTATATTTGTACTCCCTCTGCCCAACCAAATGTGTACACTTTTTGGTCAACTTCTCAAAGCACATTTGACCATAAGTTTCATTTAGTACTCCATATAGGTACCAATATCCCCATTTAGATTGTGTAATTAGATTTTCTGCATCATGTGCTTTCTAAATATCAAATTTTAATATACCATTAGTATGTAACTAAATTTATTAATGGTCAGTCATGACCTAAAATTTTAATTAAAATGTGTGCAGATTCGATTTGGACGAAGGGAGTATTTCAAACTATAAGATTTTCAAAAATGATAGTAGTAGTAAACCTCTTTATGCATGGCGGTCCAATTTTGACTTTTGAGTAGAGCTCTGTTTTATCTTCTCCTTTTTATTTTTATTTTTACTCAATAGCGGTCCTAAAATGGCTAGGCTAAGGACAGGGAGTCCTATCAAAGGGTTGGGGTTCACATGTTTAAGGGCACGAGATCTGAGTGACCCCTTATCTTCTTCTTCTTTCTTTCTTTTGTCACTTTTTGTTGTCTATTTATCATTCACAAATGGGTGTCCAATTATTTCAACTTTAATCAAAATCGTATGTCTCCACATATCTACTAAGGGTACTGTTACCCACATTTAGCAACCGTATCAAAGGCCCAATAATTGACACGCATACGTGAAGTACTGCTAGGGATACAATACCGTATCAGTACTAACGCATCAGATTCTTTCGAAATTTTATTCAGAATAAGTTACGGGTGAGTACTGATGCATATTATTATTGGATCAGTACTAATGCATAAGATTCATTAGGGTTTTAAAACTACACGTGTTTTGAGAGTCGTGTTAGGTTGGATGACTCCCTGATTCTATTACACGTGCTTCATTTTAAAAACAGTCATTTAAACCATCTCATTCCTTTTACTGCATACAAAGAATCATAATCTTTTGCATATTTTAATTGCACAGGTAAAATGTTTCTTTAAAATAATAGTGATAGGGTAAAGCACTATGTATTTTAATTAGAAACTATTCTAAGCATGTCGACTAAAGCTCTGATTTTTCTGACCGGTTCGAAATGGATTAAACTCAACTCAAATCAGCTGAGCTAGCTGACCTGAGAATAAGCTAAATGAACAACAACATTAACATGTTAAATTAAGTTAATTTTTGTCAAATCAAAATAAATTGATCCGGACTAAATTCAAATACATATTATTTCTCTATAATTTATGTTTTTAAATACAATAAGATTGGAGGGGCACTATTGATGACGATGAGATTTGTGTGAATGCAAAGCATTTGGCTCTTTTTCACGTGGTCCTCCGTTTGGCTCGTTCCAGAGTTTATTTTTTCTAATCTAATAATATAATAAGTGGAATTTAAGTATACTAAAGAGCAAATTTTAGGTTTATGAAAGAGAGTGAGTGAGAATAATTCAAGTTAATAAATTTTAAGTAATAGCAATAAGTGAGTGGGAATCATAGCAAAGTCTTGGGAGATAGGTTTATGCAAAGACGAGATTGAATTAGAATAATGAAAAGGTAAAATGTCTTACTTGCAATATTAAATATTTATTATACAACGTGTAGTAGTTATAAAACTTATGATCCGATTAATGCAACTTGAAAATTTTATTTTCATTTCTTTTAATTTTTAGTTTAAACCTTGATTTTTTCATGACTTATGGAGATACCGTCTTTTAAGAGACAAGCTCGGGAATCATTTAAAACTTATCAAGAAATAAATAAAGTGAAAGGAAAATTATGAAACGGAGACAGTTTAAACAGAGGAGGTAAATTATGACATTTCAATTAGAAAATTATTGTAATGCAACTATCGGAGAAAATTCTCAGATTGCAACTTTTACAGGAAAGATCGATGATTAATAAAACTTTTGGAGAATAGTGTGAATAAGGATGGTCGTTTTCCCATTCGTGTTTTCAAATTCTGGGAAATTTTTTTTCAACATGATGGAAAAAACACTTAGTGGCGATAACAATAAGTGGAATTGACATCCAACGTAACAATGCTCTAGCAATAACCAATCTATTGCAAGGATATTCAAATTACATGTCAACCAGACTGATCGTTTGTACTATTACATATCAGAAATCCAATAAAAAAATTATAACATAATCCTCGGGGATATTAACTGGTTTCCCGCAAAAATCATGACCACTTGGCAGAGAGGAGCGAATCACGTATCAATATCACTGCGTCAAACAGAGATCTTCTACAACTATAACACCACTTGATCCAACCACGATATCTGTTGTCCAAAATGTAAACACCTTGAAGAATATAGATCCGATGAATCCAAATAAATAGAAGACTAAATTGTTTTTTTGGTCTCTTACAAAGTATCTTATACCATATTTTGGTCTCCTTTTGCGAATCAACCCTTAGACAGTACCCCACAAATTCAGAACGATTTGTTTGGTCCCCAAAGGTGATTTTCAGGTAAGACTAAATGATTTTCGGTATATCCAGGGGTATAATGGTAATTTTCCTAGTTAAAAAATATTTTCAATTAAAATTTCCTACTTTTTATTTTTTTTGTTTTTCGCCTTCCGCCGCCATTAACGAAGCTTATTGTGCATTTTCCATTCCAAAATCATCAAGAATTTCAGTTGAATTCTCGGTGTTCTCTGGTGCGGCAAAACTACTCATTGCACGCCTACCTCCCAGCAAAGATCAGCGGCAGCATCCACATGGTGGCGCTCACGTTGTCCACCCTGGGCTCCATGCGACTGGATTTACTGGATCATCATAAGTATCTAGAAGAAAAATGCCAGGATTTGGTGTTGCTGAGTAAGAAGCAGTTCGCCATGGGAGTCGTCGAAGCAAGGACCTGGTCGAAGATGATCGATGAGAAGATTCCGAACATCGTGTCCAGAACTCCAATCACGACGCCGCCAGGAAAGCCGGAGATGATCGGTGTCCATGCTGGAGAAGTTTCTACGAGCCGGCATTAACAAAGTGAAGAAGACGAAGTGAAGCTCCTCGGCGGCGGAGAAGACAAGCAAAGAAGACGAAGCGGCGGCGGCGGAGACTGCTCTAGATCTGGTTTAGACGAAGCAGTGGCGGCGGAGACTGCTTCAGATATGGTTCAGACGAAGCAGTGGCAGAGACCGCTCCAGACAAAGCGGCCATGGCGGCGACGAAGAAGACAAAGCTTTTCTTCTTCTTCTTTTTTTAAAACTAGGGGTATAATGGTCATTTTACATCTTTTGGACAATTTTACCGTTGACTTTCCCTGAAAACTACCTTTGGGGACCAAACAAATCGTTCTGAATTTGTGGGGTACTGTCTAAGGGTTGATTTGCAAAAGGGGACCAAAACATGGTATAAGATACTTTGTAAGGGACTACAAAAATAATTTAGTCTACATAAAAACCCAAAAATAAAACCACAAATAAAGATAGAGAACAAAACATCAACGTAAAGAAATAAATCGAGTTGTCATCATGAACACAATGATCTAATTGATCAGGTTGAACAACAAAACTAATATGTGGAGATAAGTCTCACACTTATTTAATAACAAAAATATAAATTAAAATAAATTATTGTTCCCTGTCTCCGTTAATGAAAAGATGGAGAAAAATTGAAGAAAAATAATTACAGCAAGAGGGACAACGATAACGAGGGATTACGACATCTTGTATGTAGTGTAACTTTGGACAACACCAGATGGACTTTACATCCTCAAAACAAAATTGTACACAAACCGTGGTATATACGTACAAAAATGTACAACTTGTAAACTCGTCCAATAGTTGTGGCAATTAGGTGTATTCAAATTGGTCGATCCGATCCGACACGACCCATTTGGGTAGGGTTAGGTCAATATTTTATTTGGATCAAGTGAATCGGGTCAAAATGAGTCGAGTTAAAACAGGTTGGATCAAGTGGGTTGGGTCGGATTTTGACCCAAATCAACTCATTTTGACCCGTTTGTAATTTTATCTCATTTTCTTGAAAAAAAATTTATCAATTTTTTTAATTTGTACAACATATTGACTATTAATTTACTTCATAAACACATTTTTAAAATATATTTATTAAACTAAAAATATATTTAAAAAATAAGTTTACTATTTTTATATGATTTTGTTCAATTTGAGTCGATCTATGACTCAGTCCGACCCGCTTGACCCAAAACTATGGAAATTTTGATCTGACTCAACCCAATTCGACCCATTTAACCATAAATTTTGGATCAATTTAAATGGGATTAGCTGACCTGCCCCGACCCACCCCGACCCATGAACACCCCTAGTGGTAATGCATTCTGCCGTTCAAATGGAAAGCAACACCCTAACAACTTGGAAGTGAAGTATCACTTGGTCATATGCTATACATCCAATACATTTTTTTATTATTAAAAGTGACACTATTTTGAACGTAGAGTGACACTAAAAGTGACACACTGTAAGAAACATGTGAAATTGAATGCAAAAAAATCTTCAGAGACAATAATACAAAATAAGTCTAATATTACACTTTTATTGTAACACTTATTAAAAATATTATAATAGCTAATGAAGTATTATTTAAACTTTTGAAAAGTGTTACCTACATTTTAAATATGTTACGTTATATCTAATGTAATATCGCCTAAGGTAATACTCGCAAAAGTGTTACTTTAGGTGCTATTGTAACACTTTGAACCATTGTGTGTGATGTTAGACATTTTTTATGTCAAAATTAACTAAGTTCAATTATAGTATTCCGTTGAGCATATAGTAGTATTAAACTCTTCGTTGTATAAAAATTTGTTTTAAAAATAATTATTAATAGTAACATCTTTTAACTAATTACTCCCTTTGTCCCATATAAATTGGATCACTTTTTTTCGTCCGACCCACATAAAATGACACATTTTAAAATTCCTACAATATTCTCTTTAACTTCAACTTTTTTTTGACTAGGCCCACCATATTCCCAAAATATTTCTATTTTTCACAATTATTCTCGGTCACGTTAACTTACATAAAATACCGAATCAGACGAGTCAATTATTCTAAAACATATGGAGTATTAAAAACTGAACTGTATCTGGGCATTGTATCCCTTCATTGACCCAAACCAAGTAGTCTGAAGTCCTGCAAATTTTTTGGGGCAACCCTATCACTTTTGGTATGCCCTCTAAGAACAATAATATGGCTTGGGCTCATTACTTTCTTTGCCCTCCTTATCAAATGCTTCAGAACAATAATATGTTTTGGGCTAGTCCCCTTTAGGACTTTGAAAGTGTATGTACTGCCCAAACAAACACAACCAAAATCCTAATATGAACCTTCAAAATTCAGTCTCTCACTTTCCACTGGGTTCTACACTGCTTCCTCCGTCTCATATCAAGCTGCACACTTTACTTTATGTTACTACTTGCTGTCCAATTTTTACCACATATTAGAAAGGATATGTCATATGATTGGATTCGTGTTAACAAGTAGTTTTTCAAAAGTAACTTTTTGTTTGCCGTTATTATACGTTTTATGTTAAGATGTTGGGCAAATCAGATTTTGTCACGTAGTCAGCAAATTTTATATTTAATAAGGAGGGGGGGGGGGGATGTTTTAGGAAGCAAGGAGTGATTTGTGAAACATGTGACCGAATTTGATTCGACGAACACCTTAACATACAATATTTGGTAACATATAAAATTTTAGATTGTTCGCATAGTAAAATTAGCAGAAGAAGGCCATATTCTCAAGTATTTATCTACATTTTAGTACAATTTAGTTTAGTTCAGTTCAAATCAGTCTGGTTTGGTTCATTCGATTCCATGAAAATTCAATTTGGCAAAATTTAGTTTGGTTTAACTATTTATTACTATTTTCCAACACACTTATTTTTAGTTCAGTTCAATTTAATGTAATTCATTTTAAATCAGTTCAATCTAATTTAGATCAGTTCAGATAAGTCTTAGACGACAATACAGTTGTCTGGGTAGAGGATTGGATCACGCGTATGGCTTGTAGATAGTTGACTCGATCTATATTATAAATAAATGCATGAAACAATGGGTTGGAGATATGAAATGGATAGAACGATAAATTCTTTAAAAACTTTGTGGATAATATCAAACATTTCCCAATTTTGAGCTATCCATTCTTCCTCACCGACAACGATTTCCATCAGATCATTTATCATTCATTTCAAAGAATGTAAAATAATGTCCTAAAATGTTATCCAAATCATCCTTTTAAGAGCAAAGTTCAATCTCTATAGATTCTTTTGTGTATTCATATCATTAGGATATTAGTATATCCAATGCAGGTGCCAATTAGGTAATCCTCTTTTGTCACGTTATATTAAGTGATTCCCAACCTTAAATATCATCTCCAACGGAGGGATCAAATAAGGACATTTATCTTACGTGGAAAAAAATGAAAGTGATCCCTTCAAATTGACTTTCTGTTTTCATAGGTGAAAGTGAGGTCGTTACTTTGTTTGTCACATCAGCAAAATTTTCATACATACGAATATCAATCAAATTAAAATTTTGATTAAGTTTCCATACACACATTCTAATCAATTTTAATTTTCAATCAAGTTTATGTACACACAAACTTTAGAGTCCGTCTCTTGAAAGACGGTCTTTCCATAAGTTATGGAAAGACCAAGGTTTAAAGTATAAATTAGAATAAATGAAGATAAAATTTTTGGGTTGCATGAACCGGGTTATAAATTTTTAACTACTGCATGTTGCGTACTAAGAGTTTAATATTGCAACTAAGACCTTGTACCTTTTATTTTTCTAATCAAAGCTCATTTTTCCATAAGCCTATGGAAAGACCATCTTTCCCAAGACTTTGCCCAAACTTTAATCAATCTAAAGTGTCAATCAAATTCATATTAATTCATTTAGTATATCATATTTTATACTGAGTTCGTTTCTTGAAAGACGGTATTTCCATAAACCATGGAAAGACCAGAGTTTAAACTGCAAATTAGAATAAATGAATATAAAATTTCGGATTGCATTAATCGGGTCATAAACTTTATGATAACTACACGTATAATAAATTTTTAATATTACAATTATAATCTTTTGCATTTTCCCATAAGGTTGTGAAAAGATGATATTTCCCAAGACTTTGCCTTTAATATTAGTTAAATATATAATATTTAAAATTGTATGCCCTCCTACATTTCTTTAAAAATATAGAAATGGAGATATTTTTAATAATTATATAAAAATTTAAAAGATGATGTAAATTATTATAAAGGCAGAGTCTTGGGAATGACGGTCTTTCCATAAACTTATGGAAAGATGGGGTTTAATTAAAATAATAAACGATAAAAGGTCTAAATTGTAGCATTAAAAAATTATTTTGCCACGTTTAGTAGTAATAAAGTTTATAACCCAATTCATGCAACCCAAAAAATTAATTTTCATTTCTTCTAATTTATACTTTAAACCTTGGTCTTTCCATGCCTTATAGAAATACTGTCTTTTAAGAGACAGACTCTATTATAAAAACTTAAATTTGAATTAAATATATATATGTGTATATGTGTTTAAATTAGTTAAGAAACTAAGAATACATACAAATGAAATATATGTAGGGATCTGAATTTAATCTAGAATAAATGAGTATGAATAAAAATCTTTAAACTTTTATTATGATAAACATGACAAATCAACATCGAAGTCTCATTTACTGTGTTTGAATTGAAAATTGTTTAAACTTTGCTTGATTACGAGAGATAATGCACGTACAATTTGTTTTATATGAATGTTATTATCATCTGTACATTAATTGTCTTCATGTCGGTATAAAGTCTTTTTCTTTCCTATTTTAATACCGTTCATTTCCATTTCCTACTCTTTTATATCTAAATACAATGGGAACGGTTCTACTAGCACCCTTCTTTGTACACCTATTTTAACATTAAATCTCAACTAATCATCTAACATAATCCCATGCTTTAGATTATTTTACTAAAAATATATTTAATGAATGGGTTAGATCATGTTAGATGGATGATTGGGATTTAGTGATAAAAAAAATAGATGTACAAATAAGGGTGTTAGTAGAGCTCTTCTCAAATATGATTCTGTTTAAAGTATTATTTTAAGAAAAAATTCTGAAAAAATTCATCTTTTCACATGCATATGAAAAGATGTGGCTGAATTAAAATTATAAAAAAAAATAAAAAAATTAATTATAATATTAAATATTTATTATGTATACTGCAATAATTATAAATTTCACAATTTATGAATAAATCGTCTTTCAAGGTATTGACTTTACAAAACGTGTTAGAATCCGACATATTGATAAAACTATAACCGAGTATGTAAGGTCACCCCTACTTAGTGTCAGTTAGTTACGATCGGAGTCTATGATTATGGTAGGAGGCTAGTAGTGTAAATTGCGATCATATTTTGCATGTGAAGACGCCACTCGGATTATTACCGCGGCCCCCCATCGTACAAATCAAAATTCCGTGGGCTGCGTTTTCTAGTTAACGTTTTCCAATTCGTCTGTTAATAATTTACTGTCCGCGGGCCCCACGTTGTCGTCGTGAATAGTAGAAAGGCTGGGCGGGTGGGCCCCGGTGCGACCCGAGTAATCCAAGGCAGTGTTCGGCAGCACGTGAAGGGTGTGATTGGCGTTGAGCAGGTTTTCTTAATTTAATCACCTTCCTCATTTTTCCCTATCTTTTCTCTTTTTTTTTAATAAAAATTACAATCAGTTAGTAGAATGTGTCTTTCGCGTCTCTTGAAAGGAGGTATTTTCATAAGTTATGGAAAGACCAATGTTTAAAGTGTAAATTAGAATAATTTAAGATAAAATTTTTGGGTTGCATGAACCGGGTTATAAAATTTATAATTACTACATGTTGCATACGAAATTTTTAATGTTGCAACTAAGATCTTTTACCTTTTATTATTCGAATTAAACCCCGTATTTTCCTAAGCCTATGAAAAGATCGTCTTTTCCAATACTTTGTCCTTTTGGAATATGACCTTTTCATAAGTCATAGAAAGATAAGGTTTAAAATACAACATAAATATTGGTTGAACCATAAATATTGGTTGAACCATAAATACAACATAAATATGACTTATTTTATTATGTCATAACACATAAATATTGGTTGAACCAAGAGAGCATTGAGGAATGTTGTATTCACACGATAATCTTAACAAAGGCAAATTCTTAGGGTGGGGAGTGAAGAAAAAATAACCCTTTTAATCCAATAAGTTGCCATGTCACAGGGGTATAATGGGCATCAATCTTTCAGCTTTGACTTAAGGGGTATTTTCATTATTTTAATTTACGGTTAGTATTTGAATTCCTTTGGTCAAGGTTGAAATTGACACAATTCAGCTAAAAGCTAGGGTTAGATTGATGCATTAATGTTAGATTGATATTTTCTCGTATGCATAATTATATTAGCACTTTCAATAGGGATCAGAAAAGTATGTTTTGGCCAAATATAATTCCTATTTGAGTTGAAACGGGAATAATTATAACTCGAACTACCGATCGTAACAAGTTGCATTATATTAATTGACAAGAGTCAACTTTATAATTCCACGGGACATGAATACAATGAATGAACCAAAATGATACGACGTACGTGGTATTATCATAATACCCGCAAAATTCGTTGGAGATTTAATAATAAAAATAGGTTAAAAGATAAATCTATAAGCATCATGAAATAGTATGAAAATCTATGAGTTGAGATTTTGGATCATTTGTTATTGCGTTACCTATAAACACTATTAAAATAGTAAATTTTTGTCCACGGATCATTTCTACAATTAGCCAACTCACCTTGCCACGTCATATTCTTGAAAAAAATTTACAAAACAAAACATGTACGTCATTTACTGCAAAACAAAACGTGTACGTGATTTGTACATAATCTATACTCACTACTAAAAGAGAAACCACTTGCTTAATTAGCATTTCCACACTCGGCCATATCTATCTTCATAAAATTTTGACACTTGACATTACCAAGTATTGCCACGTCAGCTACTTTAAAAAAATACGTTAACTAAAGGAAATGCTGCAAGGAAATTTATTAAAAGCAATTCAACCTACTATATCAATTAAACCGTAATCAAAGGAATTTTTCTTTAAAACATGAAATTTACTCAAAGTTAAACTACGAAATTTACTCAAAGTTAAACAGGAAATTTACTCAAACAAGAAAGTATTATTTTTAATAAGTGTTGATTCATGCGCAACCGACATCATTAATTAAAATATTGAAATTAAGTTTTATTTAAAATTTCAAAATTTGGGCATTTAAGGAAAATTATATGAGTTATGAAATGAAATAATTAATTTAGTTGGAAAACGTTAAATATTGAATACAATAAAAATGATTAGTTTATAATATTTCGTTCAAATTATTTAAAAAGTAATTATTTATATGTTGACATTCATTTTAGGTATGCATATATAACCCTATATGTTGGAGAAAGTGCAGATATAACCCTGAGTTATTTTTTAGTGCAAATATAACCCTAACTATTATATATATGTGCAAATATAACCCTAACTATTATACATATGTGCAGATATAAAGCTTATGGCTAGATTAATGCAGTCCGGAAATTTCATCTTTATTTATTTCCTTAATCGTTCCCATCTTATGGAAAGATCGTATTTCAAGAGACGGACTCGTTAAATAATCATTTGTCAAAGATAATTTACATAGTCACTCAATTAGCACAAATATCTAGTCAACCCAATCTCTACAAAATAAGCAAGTGGAGTATTATTTAGCAAATGGATCAAAGTGCAAAAAAAGGAAATGGTGAACCATGGTTAGCAAAGGCCAAAGGCGCATGAGACATTAAGTGCGCGTGGGGAGCGTGTGTAGTGGTCCTTCTCCAATCCTTTGTTATCAATTAAGGGGAAATTAGGAAAGTGAGCGCAAAAGTTGCAAAACTCTCGTGAACACCACGTGATCTTAACGTGATCCCATTTCTAAGAATCACGTGATCCACCACGTCCCTTCATTGTCTAAATATTATTTTTTATTAAACATTTGACTCATTTTCATCTTAAGATGACAACTGTGTCTCACACAAAGTGGAGTGATACTCCCACATGGCTCACACATAGTGAGGTGTGCCCTAAGAACATGCTCCACACAAACATGGTACATTTGGAGACTTTAAGACCATAATAATGCAAATCAAGAGGGAAAGAGGGAATCGAATCCTGGTTGCACCTGGCCGAGCGCAGACGGATCAAATACATATTGCTAGTATATGGTGTAGGCATGGATGATTCCAACCGATTTTTATGGCTGATTCAAAATGGATCAAAATGAAAACCGTAGGTCAAAAATCACTCAATCCACGAGTCGAAAATAAGTTTAGTTTAGTTCAATCCACGTTCTCCAGAGCTAATCTACATTTAATTCAATTCAATTTAGTTAGGTTTAGTTCAGATCAGAACAGTTCAGATGGAAGGGAGATGACGGTGGGTCCTACGGCATATTGGCATTGTTTGTTGCTTAACCATGCTAACGTGTATAGCGTGTGCCTAATGTTAAGTCTAGTAATCAGTTGAAATCTGCGTCACTACACGCGTGTGAAGTTCACTAAATACATGAGAATCTCGATCAATTTTATTACTCTCCCTCTCTCCAAAATGTGTTTTTCACAACTATGAAATGCACCTATATTTATGGAGGAAAACTTTAGTGGCAATTGATGAGTGGTTAATAGAATAGATGTAAAAGAGTGAATAGTCCAAGATTTTGCACCTACTTTGTTTTTATAGTATGCGCTCATATAATTTCATATTTTTTATGAATGTAATGATATAATCTTACAAATTTTAGAAATGTGTTGATTTACCCTTATCAATTTTTATAGTGTGTTGACTTAATCCTACCTGTCACAGGGGCGGTGGTTGTTGATGGCATGACGGCGTGGCGGTGGTCCGACGGCAGCAATTGGGATATTAATAATGCTAAATGCAATAACGTCATTTTCCCATTTTCTGTTTTTTTCCCCAAAAGGATACAAGTGTATTTTCACAAAATGCTGGCTAAAAGTTGTCGGAAAGAGTCTCTTTACACTTTCACCTATTAGCTAAGGTTATAGTGGCACTTTCAATTATTAGAAGGCTATATTGACACTTATGTGAATTATAAAAAGTTGTATACGAATTTTTCTCTTTAGAAAAATAATGAAATGCAATTTGTAATAATAGTTGCGTACTCCCTCCGTCCCACCTCACACTTCACATTTTACTATTTGACACTATTCACTAGTTAACTTTGACCATATATTTGAATGAATATATATAAGCAATGATATTATTGAATTCATCGTAACAAATAGTTTCTTATAATTAACTTTTTTTTGTCATTATTATATGTAATTAAACGAATTAACGATAAAATATATTTTTTGATAATTGTAAAAAAAATTATGTGAAATTTGACGTGTGACAGTATCAACTTGCGTGTTCGAATGAGTGAAACGAGAGGTGTCGAATCGATATCACCTTTATGAAATAGTAGCCATTTTCTTTAAGAAAAAATGGGTCATTTTAAATCCTAAAAGGGCCTATAAACAACAGGTATCATTATCTCCTGAACGGAAATAATTATAAATCAACACGTGTTTAGGTAATGTAAGCCCATACAGAAACTAGCTACAGTAGATAATTACCTTCCCCTCTGGTCCACGTATATTGGTCCATTTTTCTTATATTTTTTCAAGACATGTTTGACAATCAATAACTTTTGTTACGTATGATAATAGTTTATAAAATTTTACTTTTCAAAAACTATACATTACGGAGAATCCTCCAAAGACATCTCACATAAAGACCATTACTATATACAACAAAAGTTATCGATTGTCAAACATTCCATAAAAGATTGGTTGGTCAAAGGGACCAATATTAGTGGACCAGACCAACTAACACTTATATACCTGAACTAAGCTCATTTAATTGTTCCCTACCCATGCTAGGTATGCCTGCATAAATTATACTCAACCAATACCTTTGTTTGAATGAAGATAGTTCAGTCCAGTCCAGTTCAGTTCAGTTCAGTCCAGTTCAGTTCAGTCCAGTTCAGTTTAGTTCAGATCAGATCAGATAATCTCCAGAGAATGTGGCCTGACTAATTAATGAAACTGAACTAAATTAAGCAGAAGTAAAAAGATTGAATTGAATTGAACTAAGTTAAATTGGATTCAAAAAGGTTTTATTTTTAAATTTAATTGCAATTCAGTCAAGTTGATCGATTGTAATTTGATGAAACTCAAATTAATTTTACTTTTATCATGACTACATTTAATTGAGTTCGTCTCTTTGAATACGGTCTTTCCGTGGGTTATGGAAAGATCGGAGATTCAAGTGCAATTTTACCTTAAGAAGATAATAAGTTGTGAGTTAAAACAATTATAATCTAGGTCAAATTCGCACTCACAGTTACTATAAAGTATGAACCCCTAATTTCAAATTATTTTAATTAAATCTCAATTTTACACGTGATCAAGAAAAAATAATTTTTTTTCTAAAACTTTGTATATTTAATTTTCTTAATTTTATATAACTGTTTTAAATCAATTTATTTCAGTTTATTTCAATCTACCTACTCGAAAAGAACATGGCCTGGTATGTTTTGAACTTTTTCTTAGATTTTGCTTTTACTTTTCCAAATTTTAAGGTTGCTTGATTCCCTAATCACAACACTTTGTACTTACTTAATGTCGCAAACTATTCACGTTCAATTAGAATAGTTAGTGAAAATACCTTAAGCTTTTCCCCGCAAGCCAACAACCAATATATATTTTTTATTAATTATTGTTGCTCTCCAGATGCTGTTAATTAAATTCATAATTGAAAATTCAAAAATGTTTGTTTTAATCGACTAACGGTTAGACGAGATCATTTTATGATTGATGTAAATGATGAGATGTTTTGTGAAAATTTTTTATTTATTGCAACGAGGTTCCGACAACTTTGAAGAACTTTAAAATGTATCGCAATACATAACTAGTTATAATTTGACCACACGAGGTTTTTCATGATCCGTCTTTTCGCTAATAAGTCTAACATGAGACTGTCTCTTGACAATATTATTAGAGAAAAGTGCATATATAACCCTATATAATTGATGAAAGTGCAGATATAACCCTATATAATTGATGAAAGTGCAGATATAATCCTGCAATAATGAAAGTGCAGATATAACCCTGCGATAATTGAAAGTGCAAATATAACCCTGGTCAGTCAATGCCAGAAATAATGGCTTTAGGGTTATATTTGCACATATGTATAATAGTTAGGGTTATATTTGCACATATGTATAATTGTTAGGGTTATATTTGCACTAAAAAATAACTCAGGGTTATATTTACACTTTCTTCAACATATAGGGTTATATTTGCATATTACCCATATTATTATTTAACACAGAATATAAAAACACATTTGAAAGCTCAAAGCTATAATATATTGTCTAAATATCTTTCTATTTTTTTAAATATGGAGAGCATTAAGCATAGTGGACCGACAATTGAACCGGCACCGATCTATTTCATAGTCTCACATTTAATACATTAGTACCTATTACTATTAGACATGAGAAATTGTACTGTTTTTAATTAATAAAAACGTGAATCGTGTATGCATCATTTTTCATCATCATCTCCATTGGCGGAACCACGTTTAGGCGGGGCAGGCGACGGAAGGGGGGTTTCCGCCTACGGCAGCGTAGGCACGGTGGTGAGAAAACTTCGTCGGAGCCCGAAAGCCTGCTGCGCCTGGAGAAGAAGCCTGATGCGCCACTGGTTTCAGTCTACCCTCCAAATTCTCGCTGGTTCCGCCACTGATCATCTCATTTAACTAGAAGAACCATTTTTCTGACTAATTTGGCCTAGAAAACGTACGCAAATCTGATCTGATCTGATATAAATTGAACTGAATTGATTTAATTGAGCTGAATTAAAAATAAATATGTTAAAGATTAAATAATATGACTAAATTAAATTAAATTTTACCAAGTTAATTTTCCACTGAAATGAATTGAATTAAACTAACTGATTGGAACCGAATTAAATTGAATTAACATAAAATATAATGAAG
The DNA here is from genome assembly GCA_037428765.1 of Rubia yunnanensis. Lineage (NCBI taxonomy): Eukaryota > Viridiplantae > Streptophyta > Magnoliopsida > Gentianales > Rubiaceae > Rubia > Rubia yunnanensis. Next base: position 270,352 of record CM075063.1, on the reverse strand, counting down.
GAGACCTTAATCCCAGTTAAAATTAATAAAACATATTCGTACATGAAATGTCGAGAAAAATGGTCATTGAACTTTAATTTCTATGCTAGATAACGTTTTTATTACACTTAATCAGCAACATATTAAATGTTGAACTTATCTTTTTCATGAGATCACGCATTACGCATGGTTGAATTTCTTATATATGTGTAAGTTGTGTAAAATGAATATATATTGAACTTGGAAATTGTGAGGATTGAATAATAGTAACAATAAAAGAAGTTAAATAAAATAAAATTAATTGAATTAAATTGAACTAAATTAAAACGCAGATTAGTTAAACGAAAGGCAAAGTCCTGGGAAAGACCGTCTTTTTCACAGGCTTATGGAAAGACGGAGTTTGATTAGAATAATAAAAGATAAAAAGTCTCAGTTGCAATATTAAAATTTTATTCTACAACACGTAGTAGTTATAAAGTTTATAAACCAATTCATGCAACCCGGAAATTTTATCTTTATTTCTTCTAATTTGCACTTTGAACCTTGGTCTTTCCATGGCTTATGGAAAGACCAAGGTTTAAAATGAAAATTAGAAAAAATCAACATAAAATTTTTGGGTTGTATTAATCGGGTAATTAACTTAAAACTACTACACATTACATAATAAATTTTTAATATTGCAACTAAAACCGTTTATCTTTCTACAATTCTAATTTAATCCTGTCTTTCCATATACATACAGAAACACGATCTTTCCCAATACATTGCCTATATGCACGATTAATTTATATCTAAATTTAAACTTTTAACTTCTCATTTTGTTCAACAAACTCTAAAATGTATTTACAATTTGTGGCTGTGAAAAGTTAAGTTTTCTGCCAAATTGAAAAGTTAAAGAGGATTTTTAAAAATTCACTTGACCTTTTCTTATTAATTTATATTTTATATGAAATTGTAACTAAATTTTTTGATAAAACTATAATTTGTAAAATCAAATAGTTAATCTAAAAGCTAGTCAAACTAGTTATTAGCTAATTAATCAGCTATTAATTCAGTCAAACAAAACTGTTAACATCTAAAAACTACTTGTAATCTTGAATTTTTTTCTAGAAACGTGAAAATATAATTAAATTTATGCATTCCATTAGATTATACCATTTATGATAGTAAAAATAATGTTGACCATTTACATACAGTATGATAAGCAAAATGAGAAATCCTAATGAAAGAAAGAGAAGAAAAACTGTCAAAGTCCAAGATTCTATGTAGATTATACCATTTAAATTACATCTTAATTATTGTACATTGATCGAGAAACATGTTTAACCGTAAATATGTTTAGCTGCGTATAATAACGGCAAACAAAAAGTTACTTTATAAAAACTACTTATTGTGACGAATTAAAAAATACCACGTGCAATAAATATTATTCCTCATACATCTATTCAAATATGCGGTAAAACTCTGATTAAAAATAGTGACATAAAGTAAGTGGGTAATTTAATCTAGGTTAAATGGAGAGTACTAGTAAAAACAATATTGACCATTAATATATTAAGCAAATGAGTTAGCCTAAAAAGAAAAAAGAAAAATAAACTGTCAAATTCAAGTTGGTATTGCATACCTCAAAAATAAAAGAATATAATATAAATTATTTAACCATGGTTAAGCTTTTAACCCTACACCGAAACATGTGTTTAACTTCACCTCCGGTTTGACTACTCAGACCACGACATGCCAATTACTCTCAGATTATAATAATACAGTTGGGAGATTATATAAAACCTAAATTTGATTTCCATAATCTTCTATTTTCTTATTTTAGACTATCTCAAATTGTATGAATTAAGCTATAAACTTTACAAACACTTTATGTTGTAATATAATTTTTAATATTTTAATTAATATTTTTTACCTTTTATTATTTTAATCAAATTCAGTCTTTCCATAAGTATGTGAAAAGACATATTTTCCAAAAATTTGCCCAAAAAAAAAAAGATTTTTGATTTAATTATTTGCTCTATTTACCGCTTAAATTTCCTCCCCCTGCCTTGTATTTTAATATTGCAGGCAGTAGCTCTGGCCTTGTGAAACAGGTGTTCGTTTGTTTTCCTCTAAAAGAAAGAAAGGTTTTTTATTTTCCTTTTCCTTTTGTTGTCCCAATTCAGCTTTCAGACTGAACAAATCTTCAGTTCATTTCGCAGAAGGGGAGTTCTGCTGCTTCTGCAACTGGTTTGTGTTCTTGTTTTTCAGTTCTAAGCTGTTTTGATTGTTCATTTATTGCATGCATATGATTGTAGCATTCAAGATTGGATTTTTATAGGTTTGTAGGTGTTTTTCCTGTCTGTTTTTGAGGTTTTGAGATCTGATGTTAATTGGGTTATGACAAATTTCTGGGGCATTGAGGTGGGATTCTTACTGTTTATGTGATTGTGGAGTGTTGAAATTGGACATGCATGTGGATTGTTGATTGGTTTTTTGCTGAGTTTTTGTTGAGTTTCTTTTAAGTGTTGTGATTAATCGAATTGGGGTTTTGTTTTTTGTTTGATTAGAATAATTGGGAATGAAATTTGAGGTCGGTATGGGTGGATTGATGTGGAGCGATGAGGACAAAACCTTGGTGGCTGCGGTTTTGGGCACCAAGGCATTCGAGTATCTGTTTTCGAGCTCCCTGTCCACGGAGGGCTCATTAATGGCTATGATAAATGATGAGAGTTTGCAGAACAAGCTCTCAGATCTTGTGGAGGGGCCCAATGGGGCGAATTTCAGCTGGAATTACGCGATTTTCTGGCAGATTTCGCGTGCTAAATCGGGGGAGTTGGTGCTCGGGTGGGGTGATGGGTGCTGCAGGGAGCCTGAGGAGGGGGAGGAGTCTGAGGTTACCCGAATCCTCAATCTCCGGCTCGAGGACGAGACTCAGCAGAGGATGAGGAAGAGGGTTCTTCAGAAGCTGCATACTTGCTTTGGTGGATCCGAGGAGGATAGTTACGCGTTTGGATTGGATAAGGTTACTGATACCGAAATGTTCTTTCTTGCATCGATGTACTTCTCCTTCCCCAAAGGAGAAGGCGGGCCGGGGAAATCTTTTGAGTCCGGCAAGCATTTGTGGATGGCTGATGCATTGAGGTCATCAGCCGATTTCTGTGTTAGGTCTTTTCTTGCTAGGTCAGCCGGTATGCAGACGATCGTTTTGATCCCTACTGATGTTGGAGTTGTCGAGCTAGGATCAGTTAGATGCATCCCTGAAAGTTTTCTGCTTTTGCAGTCTGTGAAGTCTACTTTCTCGTCGTTTTCATCATCCATTGTCCGGGCCAAGCAAGTGTGTGCTGCGCCATTGGTCCGTGAGAGGAATGAGGGGAATTTGCCTGGAAGAGAGCGCCTGCCTGATGTAGTTCCTAAGATCTTTGGACAAGATTTGAACCTCGGATCCCAGGAGAAACCTTCTGCTAGGCAGTGGGATGCTGGTTTCGGAAATGGGCACAGAATGGCTCTTCAGAGTCCTCAAAATGGTCTCCCGGGCACTCCATGGGCGCCTTTCAGTCATGCTAAACCAGGAAATGCTCTGGAAATATATGGTAACCAGCCGAGACAAGGCAGCAATCTACTCGGGGTTGGGGTTGTCAATGGAAACCGGGATGAAATTCTCCGTGGTGAGTTTCAGCGCAAAAAGCAGCCTGCGAAAATGCAGATTGATTTCTCTGGGGCAACATCAAGGCCTATCAGTTCTAGAACTGTCTGCATTGACTCCGAGCATTCAGATGAGGTGTCCGGTAAGGATGAAGCTATTGTGTTGTCAGACGACAAGAGGCCTAGGAAGCGTGGGAGGAAACCCGCAAATGGAAGGGACGAGCCCCTCAATCATGTCGAGGCAGAGAGACAGAGGCGGGAGAAGCTCAACCAGCGATTCTACGCGCTAAGAGCTGTCGTTCCAAACATCTCCAAAATGGACAAAGCTTCGCTCTTGGGAGATGCGATTGCTTACATTACCGAGCTTCAAAAGAAGGTGAAGGACATGGAATTAGATAAGGAAAGAAGGGATGTATCATCTTCCGAAGCTAGCCCGAGCTCAGAACATCAAGGCCATCAGAACCAGCAAGTAGCTGAGATCGACATCCAAAGCAGGACCAATGAAGTGGTCGTAAAAGTTAGCTGCCCATTTGACTCCCACCCGGCTGCTAATGTGATCCATGCGCTGAAGGCAGCCGATGTTAGCGTTCTTGACTCCAAACTCTCTGCAGGTGGGGACAAAGTGTTCCATACATTCGTGGTGAAGTCCCGACAGGGATACGAGCAGCTGACAAAGGAGAAGTTGATGGCGTTGCTCTCGCGCACCCCGGAATCCTCCTCCTCCTAGCCGGGGTTAGTGGTCCGCGAATCTCGCGATAGTATCACATGTTAACAGAAAAATGATTAGGGATGATGAACTGATGTTTTGGTGCATAAAACAGCTGAATCTAGAAAAGAAAAGAGTAATAAGAAGAATCTATATTAGCATATGTTGACATTGTAGGGATAAAGCAAAGAAGTTTTGGTCAGTTCTGTTTATATCATACAGGGTACCTTATGATGTTGTAGTAAGTTGTTTTTATGCAAGAATGAATCTTTTTCTGTCTGTTTTAGGGTTTCTTTCTTTCTTTGATTTATTCGTTGGTTATTACATTGATGTATAGACTTTAGATGATTGGATCTTGTGCTCACATACTAATATACTATACTAAGGTTTGATGAACTCTTGTGTGTTTCTTGGATAACCTTAACACTTTTGTGTGCATCAAATGTTCCTGTTAGGGAAACACAAATTTTAGCTATTCCGTTCTCGTTGTAAAAAGTAGATAAGATCTCGTTGTAAAAGTAGATAGATCTCTGATAGCTACCAGCATATGAACAGCCATTATCATTAATGGGAAGCAAATAAACTTCTTGTTTATGGTTTTATGATTCTATATCCACAGAGTAGATTTCATTCACGTTTCCATAAACCAAATGTATTTTAGAAAACGTGTGTTAATTCATGGTCCTTTTGTTTGTTTGTTATTTTTAAGTTTCTGCGAGAACTTACATTAATGCAATGCCGCATTCTCCGAAGATTGAGGAACAAGAAGAGATCTATTAAGAGAGAGATTTATTCGAGCGAAAATCTTAACAGTTACGTCCAACCACAAACTACGCACAAATTAAAATTAAAATAGTTGCAAAAGTTGTTGAATTATTGTCAAAATAAAACGTGACATTGTTTAAATGGATTTGAAGTAGACAAAGTGATATTTATATTTTCGAGAAGATAAGATACCTTTCCATGCCTGCAACAGCTAGACAATACCATCTACTGTATTAAATATAAAGAAAAGGCAAAGTCCGGAAAAGATGAATTTAATTAAAATAATAAAAAAATAAAAAATTTAAATTATATGACTCGATTCATGCAATTCAAAAATTTTATCTTCATTTCTTCTAATTTACAATTTAAACCTTGGTGTTTCCTTGACTTATGAAAATCCGGCTTTCAAGAGACGGGTTATAAAGAAAAACCAATAAAAACGCCAGAAAACAGAAAGAAAAGAGATAGGGTATCAACGTCACGATAATGGTAGGGATGAGGGAAAAGGAAGAAACGCGTGGAAAATGCGTGTGAATGCTTTCAGGCCAATTGCGTGAACTCAAACTCGTGAAATATCACTCCACACTTTTAATCCGTTTTTCTAATATTGTCATGCATTCTAACTGAATTTATTTTCTTAAAGTTATTGTACTTTGTTTTAGATTAAATTATTTTTTTGTTCATTTACAAAGTATCTTTTACTATCTTTTGGTCTTCATTTACAAAACAACCCTTCGACGGTACCCAACAAATTCAAAATGATATGTTTTGGTCCCCATAGGTGGTTTTCCGATAACACTAAATGATTTTTCGGTATATGCAGGGGTACAATGGTAATTTTACTATTAAAAAAATATTTTCAGTTAAAAAATATTATTTTTAAAAATTTCAAATTTTCGACTTCATCCTGAGCCCTCGAGCATCATGCCTCGAGCCCTCGAACCTCCTGCCTCAAGTCCTTGAGTCCTCAAACACCCTGCCTCGAGCCTCCTGGCGATTTTATTTTTATTTTTTAAAACTCAGGAATATAATAGTCATTTTACATGTCTTGACCAATTTTACTGTTGACTTTCCCTGAAAACCACCTTTGGGAATCAAAACATGTCATTTTGAATTTGTTAAGTACCGTCGAAGGGTTCTTTTGCAAATGATGACCAAAAGATAGTAAAAGATACTTTGTAGGGGATCCAAAAAACAATTTAGTCTTTATTTTATGATAAAAAAGTGAATCATTTTCAATAATTCACTAATTTATATACTCAATTACTTCAACTTGCTCAAGTGGCCACAACACTATCCTTAATCAGGTGCAATCTAGATTAACATTCATTATGATCTTTTAGAGATTGCATTATTATGGTCTTTTAAATTTCCCAAGAATGAAATGGGTGAACATTGGATTAGAAAAATAAATTCAGGCCATGTTCTCCCAAGATTATCTAAACTTCAGTTTAAATCAGTACAATTCAGTAGAAATTTACTTTTGTAATAACTAGCTTAATATTGCCATCTTATTACTATTTTTCAACATACTTCTTTTTTGTTTAGTTTAATTCAGCCCAGATCTAGAGAACACGGCCTTAACCTCTTCCTCTCGATGAGATTTTCTCTACATACACTAATTAGTATTAGAAAATTGATCTAAACAGCAAGGTGTCGGTTTCAGAATATCGGACATGCTATTAACACAAATAGTGTGGCGAAAATGATAGCCAATGCGTGTTCCCTCCAATATACATTGGTTGTTGGATGTGTGTACTTGTGCACGGATCTGGTCTGAAAATACTAATAATAGAAATTACAGAATTCCACCGCCTTATGAGATTACTAATAATATAGTATCAGAGTGTTCTATTAATAATGAAACAGCTGGGTACGGTATACTCCCTCCGTTTTTTTTTCATTGGCACACTTACTAAAAGTAGTATTTTTTTTAATTGGCACTTGCTATTTTGGACAAGTTTAAGGTTTTTACATCCACTCATTTTACTTTCTCTTCTTTCAATTCAATTTCATCCACTCATTTAGCATCTCCTCAATTCTAACACCAAAAGAGAGGTGCCAATGAAAAAAAACGGAGGGAGTACTATTAGTGGAAAGTTTTGGCTTAATATAGTGTAAAGTGTAACACGTATCTTACCAGACTGAGGAAATATGAAAATCCTATTCTTGCATCTCACTACGATCATTATAACGTTCTTTAACAAACATGTTTGACTGTTAATATATTTACCTATATATGATAACGGTGAATAAAAAGTTGATATTTAGAATCTACTTGTTACGATGAATGCAACAGTATCATACGAAATAATATTATTAACCATATATCTATGCAAATATGTGATCAAACTTTGATAGAGAATAATGTCAAAAAACAAGTGTGCAATTTGAGTTGGGATAAATAGAGTATATTTACATGGAGGAAATTGCAGTTCACCTACTTATTTTAAGGGGGGATTATAGTTTTATTTAGTTTTATAAAATATTCTCAAAATATTACTAATTTATTTCGAAAAGGGTTATTATTATGTTTAAATCAGTTAATTATGAGTCAGCCTTTGTAATAGTGATAATACCAATACTTGCAAGCTGATATAAGGGGAAATAAAGACGACAAAAGAAATTGTGAGCATGTTAGATTGGTGGTGATCAAAACATAATAGTTAGTTTTTTTAAAGTGGCTCCGAAAATAATTGAGATGAATTTTTTTAAAGCATCAATTTAAAATAAAAAAGTTGTTAAAATATTTTTATTTTAAAGTACCTTGGTGGTCTGCTGTCTAGTTAATTTATTTACTTCGATAAATCTTGTTATGTATGTTAAAAGAATCAATTGAAAATATTTTGTAACAAGTTAAGAATTATTAAACGATAATGAAAAATTGATTTATAGATATTGAAATTATCATGTTGGATTTTGCATCATATTTTAAAATTATGGTGGATAAACGATTAATATATTTTACTAAAAATATATAAAATTAATATTATAAGATAAAATACGAAATAATAAATTTAATATTATATAATATAATGTTGTTATTACTTAATGGTTTTTCTAACGAGTGTCCATGGGCACTCGTTAACAACTTCAGATTCCATCGAAAACTGTGTTATTAAATGCAAATCCATCGAAAACTGTGTAATAGTACATAGGGAGTGTAAGTTTTTGAGGGATGTCATTAATCATTAACTCTATTTGCATTTAATAACACAGTTTTCGATGGAATCTGAAGTTATTAACGAGTGCCCATGGGCACTCGTTAGAAAAACCGATTACTTAAATACTATGAAACTTATAATCGAATATACTTTGAAAATAATATTTACAAAGTGTACAATTAGAGGAGGGAGAAGTAATTTATATTTACGAAATTGATCTACTCCCTCTGTTTCATTAGATTTGACACACTTTCATTTTTTGGTTATTTTTGTGAATTTGACATACTTTCCATTTTTTGGTAAGATTCCTTCATTTTCATCCACTTATTCTACTTTTTCCGTTCTAAACTCAATTTCATCCACTCATTTCATTCACCTAAATCCAAGCACTTAATACTAGTGTATCTCATTCACCTAAATACAAGCACCTAATGCTAGTGTACCACATCTAGTGTTGTCAATCTCTAACCCGAACCGAGAATCCAGCACAGATCGACACGACCGAATTCAACCCGAAACCCAATTTTGACCCAAGAAATATTGACCCAAACCCGAACTCGACACGACTGAATTCTACCCGAAACCCGAATTGAACCCGAGAAATATCGACCCAAACCTAACACGACCGAACTCAACCTGAAACCCGAATCGGACCCGAGAAATATCAACCCGAACCCAAACCCGACATGTCTGAACTCAACCCAAACCCAAACCTGATACGACCAAACTCAACCCAAAACCTGAATCGGACCCGAGAAATATCGATCCGAACTCAAACCCAACACGACTGAACTCAACCCAAAACCTGATTCTGACCCGAGCTAGATCAACCTGAACCCGCACCCGACATGACCAAACTCAACCCGAAACCCAAATCTGACCCGAGATATATCAACCCGAACACACCCGGCAATGGACTCGAGATATATCCCCACCCAAGCCCACTCATTTTTCCGGCAATGGAAACCCTCCCGTCCCCAGCTCTCGAATCCAAACCCTGCACACTCATTTTTCCGCCCACTCCTTCACCACTCAAGTCGCTTCCTGATTTTGACCAGGAATGCCGCTAGGAAACCACTGCAGCCACTACTATACATATTCAGAATTTTACTTCCCTTTTCTTTAAATTATATTTTTGTTTAATTTTTAATATAAATTAATATTTATAAGGTATAAATACAAGGCGTGATATATCACTCCACTAAGAATTCTTATGCGTTTAAGAAAAGCTGCATACAGTGAAAAGGAAAAAGAGAAAGGAAGTGATGAAACATGTGACCAAAATTGCAACCTTCAATGTCTCGTGAAATCATCTACCTTTGTCACCGCCCCTACCAACTTCTCCTTCTAGGGACACGTGATTTATGCTTTTACTTTTCAAATTTCAAAATAATTATTAGGGTTAGTTGTCCATTTGACCATATGTTTTGGTCGAAAATATCAATATAATTTTGTAAAATTTAAATGTGTGATTATAACCATATTATTTCTTTGAAAGTACTAATCTAATCCTGATAACTTAAATTTGGTTGAAAATTAACAAAATGACCATTATGCCCCCAATTTAAACATATTAAAAAATGTAATGACAATTTCACCCTTTATATTAATTTAGAAAGCATCTCCATCTTAATCCCCAAATCGTTTCGTCAGACCAAACGATGAACTTTTTCCTAAGCTGAACAGATGTAGGGCTTAATCCCCAAATCGCTCTGTCCGGTAGCTCAAGCGCCACCCCTTACATACTGGAACCCCACCATCCAAAATCAAGCGCCACCGTTTACATACCGGAACCTCGCCTTCCTCTACTAGCGCTACTGGGCCTTTAAACCAAAATCCACCTTCAGCTCCACCGCAACCGTATAACCCCGACGGAAGTGATGGTTTCAAGCAGCAGTGTCACGTTCGGCGAAGAAATTCTCCGAGGAGGTGTAAGGCGGCGTTGAGCTTCAGCTGGGTGGTATGGGCAGTGTAGAGCTTCAATGTAGTTCTGTCGGGGTGGCTTCGATCTTCAGCCGGGTGTGGTGGTCTAAGGTTTTGCCATGGTGGGGTGGTCTATGGTGGCGCAGGGGTAACGAGGTGAGGTGGAGCAAATAATATCTCATCTGCGACGTATAACCATATATGGTTGTGGTGATAAGTCACACTCTCTATAGCTGAGAGGTCAAGGGTTCAAAACATACCTCCATCAAGAATTGTAAATATTAGAGCAATTTCTTAATGGGGAATACCCAACATCATGGTACCATGCCTGCGGTCCCTGTTGTGGTTTCCCAACCTGCATGTTGTCGATGATGGTAAGTATGGGCGGAACTACCATGGCGCGAGGTAGGGCTCCAGCCCTACCTGAGATTCCGGCGCTATGGTTGTAGCGGTGAGTAGCGCTTCCCGGCAGTTTGGGCTTTCTTGGTGGCAATGGCTCATTTTTCCAGCGATTAATGTCGGAGAAGAAGGCCGCTCGCGACCTTATTTTTTTGGCCCAAACTTTACCAAAACGATGTTGTTTTAGTACAAGTCAAACGACGTCGTTTTGGTTGGTAATGAACGGAAAAAATGAAAAATCAAATGTTAAGGATTAGGTTTGTTTGGATTGAGCGAGAATGACCCAATCCACAATAAAAAAAATTAAGGCTGCTCCAGAATAGAAGTGGCGCGCCTCCACTGCTCTAGCCTCCAGCCCTGCTCTATGTCAGCTCCACCTGGAAAAAAAATCTGGTTCCACCACTGATGGTGAGATCGTGGTGGTTTCGATTTCGATGGCGGCGGTTTGTCGATGGTGCAACGTTTAAGTGTTCTCAGGAGGACGTCACTAGCTATTTAAATGGATGGAGTTTCAGGCTCCACTGAGTTTCAATAGAATCAATAATGGTGTCTCATAGTTAGATTCTGAATTATGATGTTAATATGTAGTTTGGTTGATTGTATGTAATATTTTTTTTATTAAAGGAACAATTATCTAAATTTACCTTGTCAATTTTAGCAAAACAGAGGAAATTAAACTATTGTTTTTTTCATGCATTTAGTCTGCTTTTAGCAGGAGTTATAAGTTAAAACAATTTTATATACTATCTCTATGTTTCATTGGATATGACAAATTTTTTTTTGGTTGTATTATATAGATTTAACACACATTCCTTTTAAGTCAAGATTCCTTCAATTTCATCATTCATTTTACTTTTTTTCTTTCTATATTCTATTTCATCCACTCATTTAACTTTTTGTTTATTTCTATATTAAATTTCATTTGCTCATTTCATTCAAAGAAATCCAAACAGTTAAACGTATGATGTCACGTCCAACAACACTAAAATAGTATTTAGTAGTCAAAATACAACTTGGAGTATTTGTTTGGCATGTAGATATTTTTTAAGGAAAAACAATAGAAGCAGATATTTATACTTTTTAAATAAGTCGATTTTATTTATAAGCATGGTGCATCAAACACAACATTATAAACACAATTTTTTTACTTGGAAAGAGGTAAAGAAATGAAGCATGGAACTGGTGAAACAATGGGTGTAAATTTGGAGGGCAAGTAAAATGACAAAAACATTGTAGTAATAATTTCTCTCCTTTTGTAGTGTGATTCCACCTAAATTGTATGTGTACTTATGATGGATCATGAATGGTGTAATATCATGTGAAACAAGGATATAATAAGTGATGGAATTAATGGTGCACCTTTGTTGTAAGATATTTATCAATCTTAGCTACAGCCATGTGCATATAATTGGACTGGACCATCTCCAGCAAAATGAAATAAATTGACTACAATTGCTATTTTTATAGCCCAATTTATAATCTGGTGGTCACAAAAATTCTTGTTTGACTCCCCTTTTAGGCGATCGCCCGCTCGCACTCAGTCGTCCCAGTCGCGCTGTAAATTACAGCACTCCCGTAATTAAGGACATGACCTTCGACTGTACTTGGTGTGCACAACGAATCTCTCCTATAGGAGAAATCCTCACACTACCGCTGCCGAGAACCGCTGTCGAGAGTCGAACTCGCGACCTAAAGAGCGTACACCATGCTCCTAACCACTTGAACGATCGTGTGGGTGTTTGACTTCCCTTTTAGGGAAATGCTTTATTGGTGGGGTTTAGGTTAACCAATTCATTTTCTCTATGTTTATTTGATTTAGGTTTGATGTATGTTTATAGATAATATTTCTCACCATATAATTAGGCACACACATACGCAGCAGGTGAATGTGCATATATTTTTAGTCAACTTTCTCAAGATATGTTTGACCATCAATAACTTTAAATACGTATATTATTAGTGTAATAAAATTTGATATTTAGAAACTAAATGATGCAAAGAATCTAACAATATCTCACGTGATGATATTGATGCCTATATACATATATTCGCTGAGAAAGTTGATAAAAAAGTGTGCGGATTCGACTGGAACGGAGGGAGTAATAGATTTTACTTATTATATTATTTTATTCTATTATATATATATATATATATATATATATATACTACCACTTCGACCAACATCACTCGACCACCAGAAGCACCAGCACAACACCCACGGGTGTACCCCTGCGGTTGGGACATGGGTGGGATTGCCATTACCCCAGGTTCGATCCTCGGCAGCGGCAGTGTGGGGAGTTCTTGCTTTGCAAGGCTCCCTTGTGCACACCGAGGCAAGGTCGAGCCCATGGGTCCTGGCGCTGGGATACCGTGACTTACCTCTCATACGATGACATGAGTGTGGGCTGGTATGGGCCCTGAGGGCGAGGGTATCGCCTTTTGCCAGAAGCACCAGCACAACCTCCACCCAAACACCGCCATGTTGACTCCAATAATGGCGGATCCGGCATGCATTTTGCTCATTAATTTGGGCAAACTGAACTGGAAGCCTCACACACGAATTTAATTAAGTACACTAATATAAGTTTATATTATAAATATAGTACAGTTATCATTATAAAAAGAGTCTGTCTTTTGAAAGACGGTCTTTCCATAAGTCATGGAAAGACCAAGGTTTAAAATGCAAATTAGAAGAAATGAAGATAAAATTTTTGGGTTGCATGAATCGGGTTATAAACTTTATAACTACTACGCGTTTCATAATAAAATTTTAATATTGTAACTATGACCTTTTGCCCTTTTATTATTATAATTAAACCCCGTCTTTCCATAAAGTTCCCAAGACTTTGCCTTATAAGAATATATAAATTAACCTATTTTAAATACACGAACAGATTTTTTATTTTTATTTTTTTGCAATTTAATCCTAACAGGCAACAATGCTACAAAATGATATGCTAATTTCATTAAATTTACTAAAGATGAAATTCTAAACAATGTCATTTGTATCAATTGAAAGGCACGTAAACCAGTTTCACTATCGCATCGTAAAACAAACTCGATCCAAACCAGCTGTTTCATTCGTAAAAGATGAAACAAAATTGTGTATAAAACCATCAATCAACATTAACAAATCTAGAACTCCTATTCATCTTCCTTGACAACATCTTTATTACTAGGTAAAACAATTCCACTTTCCTTCCCGTGAATTTCCATCATTCTATCAGGACAGTACTTAGAAATATGCCCTTCCTTACCACATGAGTAACACGACCATTTCTTGTCTTTCCTGTGATTCACAACAGAGCCATTTCCCATTCTTGGATTCTGCACTTGACGCTTTCTACCCAAGCTCCCTTTCGCGCGCTGATTTCGCGACTCTTCTTCGAGCCTCAGCTGATGCATCAACGCGTTGTATGGCAGAACTCCATCCCCGCGCATCAGTTTGGCTTGGTAGTCCTTCCAGGATGGCGGGAGTTTTGAAATGATAGTGATGACGTGAAAATTCTCGTCTAACCAGATTCCGGCAGCCATCACGTTGTTTTTCATCCTTTGCAGCTCCTGAGCCTGATCCAGGACGGAAATGCCATCCACCATCTGGAAATGGATGTATTGGCTGACCTGAGAGCGCACAGTTCCAAAATCATCGTTGAAAGCTGATCTGAGCTCTTCCCATAGCTCCTTGGCGGTGTAGCTCTTCTTCGAGTAATGACTGAAGAGACTGTCGCAGAGAGAGTTCAGTATGTAGTGGCAGCATATGTAGTCATCGTCCGTCCATTTCTGCACCGTGGATTTGGTTTTGATGGTTTCCTCGAAACCCATTCCTTCCACGGGAAGACTTGGACACGTGTGCTTGAGCACGTACCCAACCTTTAGTTGGTTCAGTAGGAATTCCATCAGATGCACCCATGAGTGGTAGTTTTTCCCATCGAGACGAGGAGTCATGACGGGAGTGAGATTCTGAGGGGCATTGTCAGTCCAACGATGCAACGTGTCTCCTCCAGGCTGGTGTGCTTGATTTTCAGTCGGTTCTTCAAGAGTAATCATTGAATCATTTACCTCCGGCTCTCCATGTCTTTGATCATCCGTTACCTTTCCAGCGATTTTTCCTTCACTGATCTGTCTTTGAGGATCAACTGCTTCCTCATAATTTGATATGCTCGCCCCGACTTGGTTTTGATCAGACGCCACAGATCCTGGAGAAGCTATGCTACCCAATGAACATTCTGTACCCGGCTCCTTAACAGCCTTTAACCTACACACAATGAAATAATGATCGAAAGAGTTGGACTCAAGTGAAGTAAATGTTTTTCCGCTCCAAGAAAACATATGCTAGATTTATTTTCTTTATAGATATGCGACTACTTATCAGATAGAGCATCACTTCTAGAATGAGCAAGTTCATTACAAGAAAAGACAGCTAACCTTGCTTTCGCTTCCAGCTTTGCAATAGCCTCCTCAATTGCAGGGAAGTTAACCCTGAACACTGACCACTGTCTACCAGTCAAACTGATTCCTAGTTTGACAGTACAAGCAAATATTAGTCCTCAGCTTCAGGTAAACAATTCACCAGATATAGTATGCTTGAGCAGCAAAGGTTTGCTCATAACTCCATATAAAATCCATGGGACGTAATGAACAAGAATCTATACAGCCTATTCGAATAAGGTAGCTGAGTACAATCTATTTTCTTGTACTTTAGGCCCCGCAAAGAGAACAAGCCAGTAGTAAGATGAGACTTCGATTGCACGTAAAAAGTTTGCAATGCTTATTCTACAATCTAACGCCGAGCTCATCAAGACTTACTGGTGCATAAAGTTACTGAGATTTTACCATTGCAGTTTGTAAATAAAATTATAGGAAATGCGTCACATTTGGAGTCCAAGTGCCATGCATCTCGAGAAAACTCAACTCATTCTGAGAACACAATCTTCCATTTCTGAGAACGAACAACTTGTCGGAAAAATAATCCAAATTCCATTTGTGACTCTGACTCGAGAAGTATTCCAACACTCACAGCATTCAACAAGTACTCGAATGGCAAGTAAAATACACAGTCTGTATCACTGATTTCCACCAGCTCATTTGTCCAATTTACAGAATCTCAGAAAATTCCTCAGTTCTTAGAAATTCTACTCGAAGACTAATATAGTATAACACATCACTACCTCTGCCAGAAGGGAATTTCTTTCCGTCTTTATCAGCATAATCACGAATCGACACCAAAGCTTTGCCATTGAAACCATGAACCGCTACATTCCTCTTTCCGGATAGCTAAACAAGTAATTGTTACAGGTTTTCATTTTCTCAACAAATTGAATTACTCAATCTGAAAATTAAGTAATTTGAGCACAGAACAAACTCACTTTACAGATGATTCTCCCATCTCCGGCGCCGCCGTTGGGGGTGACGTCATCCTCCGGTGGCGGCGGCGCGGTGGAGAGGAGGAAGGACTCGAGGACGCGGCGGATGAGAGACTTGTGGGGGAGGTCGGACAAGTCGGTGTTGAGGTGGCAGGCGGCGGCGGCGCGGACGGAATGCTCGGTGGCGGTTTCCAAGTCGGAATCTTTGAGGATTCTGATCACCGTTTCTTCGATTTTCCGGCGCTTGGGGATTGGGATTTCTTCCATGCTTCTTCCTCTGTTTGTGAAAGGGTGTAAAAAAAATACCAGTGAATGAATTGGGTACAAAATTGCTACTTAAAAAATACTCCCTCATTTCTTAACAATGACTCTTGATTTCGTAAACGGACATGTTCGCCTACTAATAACTTTAATTTCATATCATAATGAATTATGAAATTTTACTTTTCTGAGAAGAATCGAAAGACGTATCACATGACGTCCGTTATTGCATGCAATTAAAGTTATTGATAATAAAAAATGCCTTGAAATTTTGACGGTCAAACGGAGTCAATATTTGAAAATCGGAGGAAGTATTTGGGATACAATTTTATGCACAAATCACAATCATTTAATTTCAAAGAATCCAACGTCCCAATGGGAATTACACTCTTATTTTTGTGACAATATTCTAGTATTCTCTATCAAAGTTCGACAGCATAATTAAATATATATATATAGATATATATATATATATATATATATATATATAAACAATATTATTGTAGATCATATTGTTCAATTCGTCGGAATAAGTAGTTTCTAGATATCAACGTTTTATTTGCCATTATTATATATGTATACATATTAACGGTTAAATATTTTTTTTAATAGTGTAATAATGATTACAGTACAAATAAAGTTGAAACGGATAAGTACAAATTGCAATAATTTCATTTCAAAGAATTAAAGTAATTAATTTGTTACTAGTAATAAAATGGTGCAAAACAGAATATGGGATTTCTTCCATGCTCCTCCTGTTTGTCACTATAATTTTAGCGCAACAAAAAAAGGTGGGGGGAAAGAGAGGTTCTACCGAGAATTGAACTCGGGCTACTGGATTCAGAGTCCAGTGTCCTAACCGCTAGACCATAGAACCGCTTGTTGGAAATGAAGTAAGACAACTTATTTAACCGTTTCACATGGTAATCAAAAGCTTCCATTGAGATCCAAATGGAGAAGATTCACAGGATTAGTAGCTAACCAAGGCCCACCAGTGATTTGGAGGAGTATGGTCAACATTTTTTTATTCAATTGTTAATTTTGAGCACTATACATATTGGTGAATTGATTGGGCGGTGAAACGCCACGCAACTCACTCATATAATTTGGCGTTTGAGAAGATAGAGGTTATAGTTATGTTCTCAACTGTTTCTTTTTTCGTTCAAAAATTTCAATAACGCAATCAAAGAGTGCTTTATTTGACAAACATTAAATATTCCTTTTATTATGGGTGTCATTTCACCGTTGGATACATTCACTCATATAGTATAAGCTAAGCTTATGGATTGATTGATTGGGGGTAATCGGGGAAAGAGAAATGAATTTTTGACTTATCATTCCATTTATTAATATTTGATTCAATGAAAAGTGCCTCTTATACGTTGATAAAAAGGCCTTAATGATGATAAAAATTATCAAATGTGGTCCCCTAAATTAGTGAGAGAGGCGGGAATGGATTTGATGAGAATGGACAAATCTTTCGTGGTTGTATTTCCTTCGTCTTTTCCTCCCATAATGTTATTTTTAGTGTTGATGGATCATATTTTGTGTGGTTGATATGATACTCGCTGCTGTAACTGCCTTGAGAAGAATAATTGTTTTAAGTCGGTAAATTGAGTTTAATGGAATCAACATCGAGTTTGTTAGTAGGTTTTATAGTAGACGACCATCTATCATTTATATGCCCTTCCTAATCTCGCTTAGACCAATGATTATCATTACTAAATAGATCATTTGTG
Organism: Rubia yunnanensis; assembly: GCA_037428765.1. Classification (NCBI taxonomy): domain Eukaryota; kingdom Viridiplantae; phylum Streptophyta; class Magnoliopsida; order Gentianales; family Rubiaceae; genus Rubia; species Rubia yunnanensis. The sequence continues at coordinate 252,426 of CM075063.1, read as the reverse complement.
TAAATGAGATTAACTCGCATCATTGTAAACATCGCTCTAATGTATGTATATTTTTTTCAATATAATTAATGTGTAAAAGATTGGATTTCCAAGCATCGTTTTCATTGATAGTTTCATTCTTAATAAAAGAAGAAGAAAAAAAGAGCTCTTACAATAGTATAAGAACATAGAGCCTAAAATATGTTGCTTGGACTGGACCCAACAGTATAAGAAATGCTAATGGGCTACAGGGCCCATTAGTAGTCTTTTTTCCCTTTCCCCACTGAAATCTCCAAAGGAGAGAACAAAAAGAATTTTTCTTTGTAGAGTGTAATAGTGTTAGAGAAAGGAATCCACTTTTGGGTTATTTCTGAAACACACTAAAACTAGGAATCCACCTTTTTGGTGCTAAAATATGGTGTTTTTTGACAGCAAGAAAAAAGTGGAAGATTTGAAGCTTAAAGCCTAAGTAAAATAACTTTTAACTTTACAGGAATAGAAGGAATTATTAAAGCGTCACACGGTAATGCTAATGCCAAATTAGTGTTTGCTCCTTTCCTTTATACCGCCTTGAGTTGAGCTGTGAAATTTTGTGATTTATTTTTTCACTGTCTTATGATATTGGAACGAGGAGACGTTTAAAATGAGGATTTCATCTGTTGGCCCTTGTTCCTTTGTCTTGAACCACTGAATAGTTGGCTTTTAAAATACCGTAGCTGATCTCTCAATTATCTCGTTGTGCCAGAATGAAGAGATATTTAATACGAGAATCTCTTCTATTAGTGCTTGCTCGTTTCCTCTGGACAATCAGATCACAAACTTTTGAACGTAATTTATCTCATTATCATCTTGTGATGTCAGCGGGATAGGAGACATTTTCAGTAAAAAAATCATTTTTAGTACTTAGTCGTTTCCTTCAAACTACCCATTCATAGACCTTTTAAATGTCGTAATTTATCTTCCGAACATCTTACAATGCCACCAAGGTAAGGAAGCATTTCAATACCTAGATTTTACATTTTGGTGCCCAACCAAAAAAAAAAACACTACAAACCCTTTTAAAAGGTAAAAGAGGGATTTTTATGTATGCTTTATCACATTGTACATGAGATATAATACAGTACGTTTATTTATGGTGTTTTTGAGCCGTTTGGGAAGTGAGAATGACAATAAATTTTGAGCTGAAGAATTGAATATAAAGTCAAATAAGGTGGCTAGCAGTATTTTTCTTCACCTGCATTGCTGCAACTGCCATTCCGCAATAATTTCTCATTGTAACTCACAACTTTCCGTTGGTCGTTAATTCAATTTAATTGAATGCAAAGCTATGAAAGAGTGAAAATAAATTTTCCTCTGGTCCCAAAATAATAGCAGCATATTTTTTAAAAAGTAAAATAAATGAGAAAGATTATGTTAAGAGAGTAAAAAGTAAATTTAATAGGTGAAAATGATCTATAATTTACCAAAATAGTAATATACCAATATAAAAATATCATCTAAAAAGCAAAGAATAACAATATTAAAAAAAACGGAAGAAGTAGAAAATACCTAAATATCACGGGTGGGGAGTACGGATTTGGCAACTTGCCAAACCCACAATCCCATAATAATCAACTGCTTTTGCCTTTTTAAGCATTAGCATTAGCATTATCATTGTCTTAGTAAATTTAATATTGATTTTTAATCAAGGAGTCAAGCACTTATATTACCATGGAATTTTAACACCGATTACACCACGAGTCATATTGTGGGAGTTCGTTACAACAAATCTAGAGACTTTTATTACATGGAGTTTTTAAAAAATTCATCGTTACCATTATGATACTCCTGACTATTCCTTTTAAATCTAGTGGAACATTCGGTAAGTCGTGGATATGATCAGTGTCGTTTCACAGTTTGTTCGTAGACATAATTGTGTGGTTGCCCGATGTATCGCATCTGCCATTGATTCACGTATAGCGAAGAATTCTGCTTGAACATCACACTTGAATAGTTTGTGATCCATGCCCATTGGTTACATTATCTCCTTTTAGAGCAACCATGCTGCTACCACCTTGCCATCTTATGCTCGGTATAGCGCATCAGTGTTGATACACATGCAACTGTTAAATTCAAGGTCCAGATGTCCACCTTCATGTGCCATAAATTTAATATATTAATCAGAAACTGATAATACTACATTTTTTTGTATTGACGTACTTTCCCTTTTTGATAAGACTTCTTAAATTTCATCAATTGACTTGAACTTTTATTTTTTAAAATTTCATTTTATTCATTTAACATTACGATGTCAAAACGAACGAAGCAGTAACCGTGTGCCCTCTCAATTTAGGGCTCATCAAAAGAATAGGGGCACCCCACCCACAATGCTACCCAAAGTAAATTAAAGGACACCCACGAGTGTACCTCAGTGGTTGGGAGTTGGGTGGAAATGCCAAAAACCCCAGGTTCAATTCTCGGCAGCGGCAGTGTGAAGAGTTCTTGCTTTGCAAGGCTCCCTTGTGTGCACCGAGGCAATGCCAAGCCCAATGATCCTGGTACTGGACTACCATAATTTACTTCTCATACGATAGTCAGAATGTCGACTGGTATGGGCCGCTGAGCGCGAGCGGATGCTCGCCTTTAGCCAAAGTAAATTAAAGGATGGTGGGTGCCGTACCACTATATTGTACATTCAACTTATTTAGTGGCATGCCATCATAAATATCAACTAAATATTCAATGTTGACAGGGATGCAAATAAAAATAGGCTTCATAGGTTGATTGTTTAATTGCTCTAATATTTTCTAGAGCATCAATAAAATGGTGCCTTACTAGGCTAAAATTAAGTAAATTAAATATTACCACCCTCTTTTAATGGGATGTGACACACTAGGATTAAATGTTTGAATTCAGATGAATAAAAAGTGGATGAAATTGAATTTAGAAAGAAAAAAAGGTAGAATAAGTGAATGAAAATGAAGGAATCTTACCAAAAATAGAAAGCGTGTCACATCCAATGAAACAAATAGGGTATTACACTGATTTTTTTTTTATTTGAGTTAGAAAAAATAAAAAACTAAAATTATTTTTTAGTCCCCTCCAAAGTATCTTATATCATCTTTTGGTCTCCATTTGCAAAACAACCCTTAGACGGTACCCAACAAATTCAAAATGATTTGTTTGGTCCTCAAAGGTGGTTTTAAGAGAAAGTCAATGGTAAAATTGGTTAAAATATGTAAAAGACCATTATACCCCTGAGTTTTTTTAAAAAAAATAAAAAATTCTTCGTCTTCTTCGTGTCTCCTTCGACGCTGCCACTGTTGTTTGAATCTAGAACTCGGCGGAGCTCGTCGTTGTTGGAATTTGGTTTCTTCTTCCTCCTCCTCCTCGTCGGAGCTCGCCGACAACGAATTGGTACCTTGGCGGCGGGGTACTGATTTCTTTTTCCTCCTCCTTCTCGTCGGAGCTCACAGGCGACGAATCAGTACCCTGGGCGCCGTGTACTGATTTCTTCCTCGAACGATTTCTTCTTCCCCCTCCTCCTCCGCCTTATGCGCATCTCCTTCCGCTGCCGGTTTCCTTGTGCTCGAGGCTCGAGGGCTCAGGGTTAAGTTGTTGAAAATCCCCACATTCGGGCTCAAGGGCTCGAGGCAGGAGTTCGAGGGATCGAGGACTCGAGGGCTCAGGATGAAGTTGTCAAAAATCTAAAAATTTTAAAATTAGAATGTTTTAATTGAAAATATTTTTTATTAGTACAATTACCATTATACCCCTGACTATACCTTACCTGAAAACCACCTCTGGGGACCAAACAACAATATTTTGAATTTATTGGGTACCGTCTAATGATTGTTTTGCATATAAAGACTAAAAGATGGTATAAAATACTTTGTAGGGGATCAGAAAAATAATTGAATAAAAAAATATGAAAATGACAAAGATTCTTTGGTAGGAGATGATGATCAAAGTATAAACAAAGAAACCCGAGATATGTCACGTACGCCAATGTCTTGTCTGGGAAGGTGGGCCCAATTCTCAAAATCAAACATTTGCAAATTGTGATTAGCATAATTATTTCTCCTTTGTCTAGTCCATCTAATCCTATAATAATGTCTCACTTTTTATTTTGGATTAGATTTTTATTTTATTTTTTTCTATAATATTTTTATCCATCAATTTTACTTTTTACACTCTCAATTCAACTTCCACTACTACTTTAACTTTTTGAAAAAGTGTGTCATTTCAAAAAGAGGGACACAAATAGAGGATCACTGGGAGCATGTATCCGTCAGAGATTCGCATTACTATTTTACATGAATATTTATACATTGATGCAATCAAATTTTAACGGATCGTGAGAAACTACTCCTATAATAGGCTGGACAAATTTCAGCCACAAATTCCAATCTAAATAAAAAAATAATTAAAGTGTGAACTTTTAACTGAGACAAACAGGAATGAAAAGTAGAAAATTTTACCCGCAACAAAAAAGTACTCCCTCTGGTCCTCTTATATTGGCCTCAACTTTTGGGCACAAATTTTTTCAAAAAAGATAAATGAATGGTAGAGATTGTATTGGAAGTGTAAAAAGTAAAATGAGTGGATAAAAACATTCTAGAATTTACCAAAAAGGGAAGGAGACATAAATAAAAAACCATCCCAAAATGAAAAGTAGGCCAATATAAGAGGACCAGAGGGAGTAACTTTCTTTTCCAAACCTCCTGCATTATGATATAATACAATATTATTGTTATTCACTATCTAACTTAACAATTATCATTGTTTTTTTGTTTGTAAAAAACAATATTAAATATCAATCATAACTCACTTATTTCAACCACCACTAACATCGCCATAATGCCACCCAATTAAGTAGCACCTTTGTAAAACCTAATTGCACTAGCCATCACCACATTACTATTAATTTCAATACCACCACACACCCATCCCTTCCCCCTTTCTCGTATTGCCATCCCTCTTTCCTCATCGATCCCCTCATGTCACTCTCAGTATAGTGTAATTAAATTTATCAATAGTTAAATATAGTGAAAAATTATAATAAAAAAAATACAATTATAGGGATGGAATTTCACGGGTATTGTATATTTTTTTGAGAATGTCTCAGAAAAGATGACTTTTTTTTTTTTTCTGCAGTGACTTTTACCTTAAATGCTGTAATTTTTAAAATAAATTTAAAATGTTATATTTTATTAGTTAAAACAATCACAATCAAACATGACTATAAGGGACCGTGAAATTTTTGTATACAGAATAAAATGAGACGGTAATTTAACAAATACCGTGCATAAAAAATAGATAACATGTCCGTAAGGTTATGGAAAGCTCGCCCAGTAGTCTAAATCAAACCAATCCCCTTTCCACTAATCCCTCCATAATTTGCACTTTCTTCTTCACTCAGCTCTGCAAAAACCCCTACTACTAATACTCCCCTCCCCCAATCCTTTCCTCCCCATCTTCTTCTTCTCTCATGGAACCCATTACTGTAATAACCGCCATTTTCCTCCTCATCTCCCTCTCCTCAACCGCCGCCGCCAACAACAACCTCCACTACAACACCTTCGTCCCCACCTCGCTTCCGCCGCCACCCCAGTCCCTCTCATGGGAAGACGAAACATCTTTGCAGAGCGCCGACGAACCCACCCGTTCTGAACCCACTTCCATTCTCTCCCTCCAGTTGCATCACGTCGACGCGCTGTCCTCCGACGAAACCCTGGAGTCCCTCTTCAGATTCCGTCTCCAGAGAGACGCCGTGAGGGTCAAGTCCATTCACCAACTCGCCGCCGTACGCGGCGGCGGAATGAACTTCAGCAGCTCTGTAATCTCCGGCTTGGCTCAGGGCAGTGGGGAGTACTTCACCCGCATCGGAGTTGGGACTCCGGCGAGGTATTCGTACATGGTGCTGGATACCGGAAGCGACGTCGTTTGGATCCAGTGCTCTCCATGCAAGAAATGCTATACTCAGTCGGACCCGGTTTTCAACCCGGCGAGATCCACTTCCTTCGCCGGCGTCGCCTGCGGCTCGCCGGTGTGCCGCCGGCTGGATTCGCCGGGATGCAACAACCGGAAGAAGTGCCTGTACCAGGTCTCCTACGGCGATGGGAGTTTCACCTTCGGTGAGTTCTCCACCGAGACGCTCACTTTCCGGCGCGTGAAGGTCACCGGCGTTGCCTTCGGCTGCGGCCACGACAATGAGGGGCTCTTCGTCGGCGCCGCCGGTTTATTAGGGCTCGGCCGGGGGAAGCTGTCGTTCCCGGTTCAAGCCGGGCTCCGGTTTGGTTACAAGTTCTCCTACTGCTTAGTCGACCGGTCTTCCACGTCGAAACCGTCGGCGCTTGTTTTCGGACGCGCCGCCGTCTCGCGAAATTCCGTTTTCACCCCTCTGTTAACCAACCCCAAAATGGACACGTTCTACTACGTGGGGCTGAACGGGATCAGCGTCGGCGGTTCACGCGTTGCCGGAATAACTCAGTCTCTGTTCAAGCTCGACGCCGCCGGGAACGGCGGAGTGATAGTCGACTCCGGCACGTCGGTGACCCGGCTGACCCGACCCGCTTACGTGGCGCTCCGAGACGCGTTCCGGCGCGGCGCCGCGGACCTCCGGAAGGCGCCGGATTTCTCCCTGTTCGACACGTGCTTCGATCTGTCCGGGAAGACGGAGGTGAAGGTTCCCACGGTGGTGCTGCATTTCACCGGAGCTGACGTGTCGCTACCGGCGTCGAACTACCTGATTCCGGTGGACACCGGCGGGAGGTTCTGCTTCGCGTTCGCCGGGACCATGAGCGGGCTTTCCATAATTGGAAATATCCAGCAACAGGGTTTCCGGGTCTCGTTTGACTTGCAGGGTAAACGGGTCGGGTTTGCCCCGAGAGGATGCGTTTGATTTTGGGATATTTTCTTTTTCTTTTTATGGGCCAATGAAATGAAGGAAAGGGAAAAGGAAAGGCGGTGGGGTGGAGGGAAACAGTAGTGAGGAAGAAAAGGAAGGGCGCACGATCACATGATGTTGTCTGTTTTATTAATTAATTTCCTGTGTTTTTATTCGTTTTCCTAATATATTTAAATCGAAAATGCTGGTGTTATGACACGCGTATGGGAGTGAACAGAAATGTGATGTATGTTGTCTGAAATGGCCGACCTGGGATCTTTATTTTCCGCGGCCGACTTGCTAATGTTGGTCATTTATTACGGGTCAGTCATTTTAACATCGTAAAACTCTTAACGTAAAATTTATTGTGTTGGTATTGGCATGTGGTTTGACCGATGGTTTTATTCATTAACGTCAAATATATTCTGCTGTAATTAGGACAGCCAACTTTAATTGACTCTAATATGAGTTTATTCATAACTATCTCAATGAATGATTGGTGTGAATCCTATTTCAATGGAAACTTGACGAATTTGTCTCCCTTTGCCTCATGTAGTTCCGTTGTTTGTTCATGTACGGTAGTTTTAAAGCTGGTTGTATTTTCTTAATGGTTATGATATAAGTCGGAACATTGAAACCTACTCTTGTACGAGTGTGTCATTGTTCGTTCATTTAACAGAAAATGCGCGCGACTTACAATTTAGTTTCATATCTATTTTCATAGATTATGCATTTCATTATTTCGACGCCCCCACATACATTATAATCCCCGCCTCTGATTGTGATTTGATTATGTGTTAGATTGAAGTGTTGTAGTGTATGTACTGATTTTAGGTTGAGCGGTGGAGACAAAATGATGGGAGATAAGATGATCCGATCTGCTAGTAGCAGTTTTCTTTAGATTATGTTACCAGTGGTGATAGTATGTTGTGGACTACTGAATGTGAGTGGAGGAAATAGAAAGAAACAGAAGAATGCACATGAATGTTTTGTTACTATTCGGCGCAAACTACACTCCATCTTTCTTTCTTTATTCATTCGTTCACATGCTTCATGCCTCCTTATGTTGTCCTACACCCCCCATTGTTAGTATATACCGTTTAATCCTTCAACCCCGCTGATATCCCTCACTCTCAAGTGAGAAGATGTAGTTATCAAATTAGTGATTTTACAGGTGGCAAAAATAAGTCAACCAAATTAGTGGATTTAATTTTTAGAATTCAAACTAAACCAACTTCCATCATTAAATTCTTATTAATACATAAACATGTAAAGCTATTATTATGTTACAACAGCTAAGACCACCCAAAAGCACACACTGTATATTATGCACACTAATTTACAATGCTCAATTACACAACTCCTCCTCGTACAGATGGTATGTCCACAATCTTTCCCCAAAAGTGGTATAAACTATCCACGGTATTACCTTTCTACTATCACATTTCTTTGGGTTCACAAATCACCACAATCTCTATGTCCAACCAGCTTCACGGTACCATCTCCACCGCAGGTCAGGAAACCATGAGAGAACACTTGAATGTCGGTCACACCCTCCTGCACCAAAAAGGAACCACATTTTGTTTCAATCTTTGCTATCTTGAAATTCTAGCAACAAGGTGGATTATATTTGTGAAATTACCCGAACTATTCCTCCAAAACCGCGGGAGCCTAGAAAAGTGTGTCTTTCGTGCAACCTTGGCCAATGAAACACTAATCTCGCTCTCTTGGCATCCCAGAGTTTCACATCTCCATCTTTACTCCCCGTCAAGAAAAGACTAGTGTTTGGGATTGTGGACACCTTGGTTATACTCCCTTCAAGAGAATAATTGAAGGGTTAGAAAACGCGAGCACAAGAAACAAGGCCTATAATCCACAAAAGAGTATGTGTAATAATACCTGTATGAGCCTTTGGTATATACCAAAGCATCCCATTTCGATTCTGATCCCCAGATCTGCTAAGCATGTCCACTGTAGAGGACACATTACCATTTGCTTCACTTGTATCAGTATGCTTGGGCTTCTTTGTCCTTCCAGTAGCTATGTACCGGAAGTCGTGAAGCCCAACATCACCCGCTTTTCCACCAGTGACGATAAAGGGAGAAACAGAACCGCTTCCAATGTTGTTGTCAAACACAGAAAGAGAACGAGTACCACCTGAAATCACAAGGGTTGCACATCTTCTTAGGTGTTCACATGGTGTCAAATACAATGAAAAAGCTCAACCAACAGTGCATCTCAAAATGAAATAGGGTAGAGAAGTAAGTAGAACTATCATATCTAGAAATTAAAACTCGCCCATCACATAAACACAATGTAAAATACTCGCCCAGCAACCTCAGACTACATATATCATTCATACTTTTCCAATGATTTGCAGTCCGACCACCTCTGATAATAATTTACAGTCGACAGTCACTCTTATTTCTAATCTACGAAGGAAATTCTTTGACCTTTTCACTATATCAGCAAGCCCTAATGAAGGAGCAAATCCCTGTAACTCTGAAATTGACTAAAATTGACTAAAATCGACTCATGTCTTAAAAACTTCCTTCAGAATTTATACATATAAGTAAAACTCTTTTGGAATTCAGCAAGCTTAAGTCACAAATTAGAATTAGAGAAAAAAGGAGAAGAAGAACCTTCATGGCACATGATGGTTGCCCGAGAAGTGGTAACAGGAGCTAGTGTATCCCAGAGAATCACATTTTTGCCAGTAGAGCTGTATCCTGCCGCTGCGATGACTGATCCGCTATGAGTAATATAGGTGACATCCCTTGAAAAATAAGAGAGTTTTGTAAGCAAAGAGTGCAAAACGTGATCACAACTTCAAATTGCAATATTAAATTGAACATAACCTTGTCCATCACAATATCTTGACAATTATAAATTAAAGCTGTACAGCATCAGTCCAGTCTAAGCAGAAAATAAGATAATCAAGTTTTTCAACAATATTCTTACTCTACAGAGCAAGATCAAGAGTTAAGATAGTATAATGAACCTAACAAGCAATCAGTTCCAGTACATACGATGTATGATTATCAAAGCAGGTGGATGATTCTGTTGGTCCAACATTGCTCCTTCCTCCAACTTCCAGCTGCCATGTACAAACAGTTCCATCTAAAGCCCCACTCACAAATCTGTGTCCACACTGGTCGAATCTTACAGATGATATCGATGCAAGGGCATAAGGAGGAGGTACATTTGCAGCAGGGAGCACTCCATAAGTAGCAGTTGCTCGGTCCTTGCCAAACTGAATATATTTCACATAATTTCTTAAGTACCATGGCCGGGAAATAAAACAATATTCCACAAAAGATGACCACAAATTAACACTTCATCCTTTGGACATCATGAGCAGATAATCAAAATCTTTTGTGTAAAGCAGTAAGATAATAAACAGACGTGATTAGTTAGTGAGTACTATGCAAATACTTGCAGCAGCCAGATATAAGAACCAGTTGCACAAAGTCACAGACTCCATGCATATACACAGCTTTTGGGTTGAAACAACCTACCTCCCATAAGTATACATGGGTGTTGCTGGAACCAACCAGGAAGAGTGGCATTGAAGGATGAGTTGAAAATGAACTAGTGCGTACACTCTCAATAGTGGGGATTGGATCTATGAATTGTTCAAAATCTTCCTGTATCCCCCAACCAAGGTTTCTGGTTACCCCACTATTCATCTGCTCTCTAGCTGGTCTCACAGAGATACCTGCCCCAATGGTTGCTCCGCCTAAACCTAGGTGCAATCCCTTCCTGCTACCAAGACCAACTCCAGGAGAAACACATGTGGGAACAGGAGTTGACTCTGATCCAGCCCAGCCATTTTGGGGCCAGTCTGCCTTTGCCCAAATATATTCAGATCCATCTCGACCATGTAGTCCATCTTCCCAATTAAAGTATAGTATTCCCTAAATTTCATTAAGGCAAAACTCAAACAACAGAATAGAGTAACACAGTGACACTAAGAAGAAATTATTTATGAAAATGACTAGCCACACGGCCCATGCAGGATCTATCTGCGTGTTGTATCCTAGTGTGTTTTCTGAAGAGATCACTGTAGGTTGAATCAGACATCAAAATTGCAAAAAAATAAAAAGAGTTTATCTAGGCATCAACTAAGAATCCAGGTAACTGTACTTTTAATCAACCAGTCGATGCTCTCATTTTCCATCCAGAGCACAAGAACTCATGGTAGAATGAATTACAGTACTGCAAAAGAATCTAGAAGTAGATTCATATTTAAATTCCAAATTCTGCTTAGTTCAAAAGATGATATTTTATCAATTTCTGCTTACTTTCTGATGATACGAATATATCCAATCATTCAAGCTCTTAAACTTAGGATCACTGAAAAGCATGTAAAAGGAGAGGCACATCGTTCAGTCATGACTATGGTACTCAAAATAAGATCCAAATGGAGACTATGGTACCTTCTTGTTTGTAGCAAGGGTAGCTTGATGATGATCAATGGAGTTGATGCACATAGCCTTCAAATATAAAATAACAGAAAGAGTAATATTCAGAAAGCAAGGTAATTAAAATTCTCACAAGTAAATAATTCATTTGAAACAACAACAGTATGCAGATAAAATTAAACAACAGTCTAATTACCTCCAAGAGCTCTCCAGGCCTTCTATATATTTCCTTAGGGCTATTGAATGGAAGAGCCCTTTTCATGTTATCTCCTCCAGAACTTTGAAAAGGATGATCATTTGGGGTTAGACATGCCATGGGCGATCCCGCACCTTTTGTTTCACTTCCGGTCCCATGTTCTTCCTGAATATTTCCCCCGCCCTCAAACTCCCTCAGGATACTCATACACACACCATCCCATCCTCCTGACGGCTTATGCTTAAGACACTCAAACCACTTCAAATTTCGATCGATAAAGCCGGGAACTATTTTGGGATCAGAACAGATATGCCAGAAAATTTCAGATGCTTCCAGATCAGTATCATTCTTCAATATAGGTTTTCCCAATCTTTGACCAACATAGCCACCTGGGGAAATAGGATCATTATGGTCATCATCTGAGCCTAAAAGAAAAGCCCTAATCCCAGTATCTCCTTTTAGCAGGTACGATGCTAACTGTTTGGCACAATAAACAGAAACATGCATACATGTGGCATATTTTAGTTTAGAAAAAGACAAAAGTGGTCCTGGTAGGGGTGATTTGCTATCTGATCCAAAGCAAGATAGACTCACTCTTCCCAGTTCTCCTGAAGATTTAATGGAGAAACTCTCTTCAACTTTTTCAGTCAAGAAACATAGCAGAGGTATAAAAGAACATGATACTTGACCCCAAAGAGAACAACAAATAACCAGCCATCTCTCCTCTGCAGGTATCCTGGTCAATATATCTCCTGGTTGTTCATTTTGCATCTTTTCATCAATAGCATATTTGTTGAACAATATATCATGTGTCACAACCTTTCTTACCTCGGATAGAATCTCTTTCAAGTCGTTAATTATATCTTGAGGAGCACAACCTTGAAGGAATCTTAATAGAAGAGGTTTGGTTATTAAGGCAAGACCCTTTATGTTGATTTGGTCCCAAGCAGAAGCAAAATATACAAAGTATTCTGCTACATCAAGAACTCTCAGAGGTATATGCAGGTAATCTTGAGCAAAAGATCCAGAAAACAATATCAATGAGGCTCGCAGACAGCATAATGTACGTGTCAGATTGTACTGGTACAACTTCCAAACTACACTCCCAGAAGCTGTAATATTCTTCATGGGAATTGATGTTAAGCAAGAAGAACTTGAGACACAGGCGACAACATATTTTGAAACTGTGGAAACTTCCCTAAAAGCAACAGATTGCAATTGGGGCAAGATACTATGTGATAGGAAACCTCCACATCTATAGTCTTCAGCGGATGAGATGAATCTTGATGCACATGTAACCAGCACGTGGTACCCGATAAAATGGAGGCCATTGAGACACAAGAATAGAACTATCTGTAGAGAGTCATTGTTAATGCCAAAACTATGTCAAAAGATATAGTGAATACAGGTGTGAACACATCAACAAGTTTATACCTGGTCAATCAACTTAAAAGCGTCCAGTATGAACTTCTGCTGAAAGTATATTAACGTTGCTATTAATTTATCAATAAACTTGTCTATTGAGCTTTGGTATTCTTCATTCTCAGGCTCCAAGTGTGTAATACTACCAAAAAGCACCATATTAATATGCCTCCAACTAGGATGTTCCTTCAACATTTCTGATAAATAGTTCATCGCAAATTCTGATTTAGCATGTAGCTCTTTGTGCTTAGTGAGGTCACCAGAAATCCAATTTGAGGACTTTCCATGATGAGATAGCTTCATAACTTCTTTAAGGAATTCAACGTTTCCAGAATCTAATTCAGTTCCTTGACTTGCAGCACCAGAAGCAATCAGTGTAGATGAAAGGCACTCCAAGGCTTCAACCTTTTAACATAAATGATAATCTTCAGAAACATAGACACATACATACGGATATAAAAAGTCCCCAGTATCAAGGGTAACCATGCACAAATAACAGAAATGCTTTCATTTCCCCAGCTTCTGATGCCAGTAAATTAGCTAAACAAGAAGTTTTCCACAAGAATGCAACACTCAAATAGAACACGTGCAATAGATGAGTATCATGATTTGGGTGATGTAACATAATGATGAGAGTATCAGATTAAGGATCATCTAAAACCCAGTTGATACAAATCAAGATTAAGAGACCATAAGGAACGTTAAGGAATGGGTCATCAGCTGTAATTAAGCTAGTAGTACATTTAATATATATCTAACGTTTTACAGCTGATCTGTGTCCACTCCCCACTCTACAGTTCATGGGTCAATCAATAAGGAATTGACTGAGGAGCACACCCGAATTGCTCAATCTAACAACTGACTTGAAGGAAATCATACTAAGTTGACGTGCAAAATAAAAGCATCTCTCAGGAAAGGAAAAAAAAACTCAGGATAACTTACGGGCAATCCAGATCTGCCAAGGGCATTGGCACTCATCAATAAAGCCCACCGACTGAAAACTGTGGCTCTTGATTCTCCAATTGCATTTTTAATGTTCGTCTTGTTTGCCAACATAAGGCAGTACTGGCCAATACTAGGGTTCAAAAAGCATTTTTGACGGGTTGATAGGGTGGATTCATTATTTGTCAAATTCATCTCGAAGCCAAGCATTCTCAGGTACGAGTTTAAGTAATTTCCAAGTATCCACTGCAAATGTCAAAAAGTATGCGTGAAACTTCTGCTAACATTAAATAAGATAAAATCCACCATAAAAATTGATAAACAAAAAAAATACTTATTAACAAGTACCTCAAGCAAACTTGCAAGCCAGTAATCACCTCTCAAAATTGATGACGGAAGGATGACTTTGGAAATAAGCTTATGCTCTAAAGGTCCAGCATAACCATCAACAAGACGACAAATTACTAGAGCCAGTTGTTCATCCCCTAGGTTTTTTGCACAGACATTAACAGCGGAATATGCATCACCCCCGAGCAAAAAGAAAGCAGCAGCAAGCTCCAGCTGATGTTTTCCCATCAAAACATATGCGTTTTTCAAAGCAGCTGCCTTGTTGTTTTCTTCCTGATATAAATTAAAGAGTTATAAAGGAATAGGAAAAGAGACTGCAACAAGCTTGAATGGCATCGATTGAATCTGAACTTTAACAATAAGCTATGTAGAGTAAACTTAATCGAACACTTTGATATACTCATAAAATATACCATATCTGGAAAACCAAAAGTTTTAAGATGCAATTCATAGACAGCTGAAGACAAATATCAGAACTTTCACAAAATAAAGACATTAGTTGTGAAGGTTGTCGTAAGTTAGCAGAATAGTCCAATCAAATGCAAAAGGTCAAACACTCTTTTAACTGACAAACTCAGTTCAGTTGCTACCCGATTTACGCTTTAAGAACGAGCTTTTAATTGTTAAAAATGAACTACATATGCAAAGAAAACTAAAAAAATGAAGCTAACAAGCCACTGTCACAGTAAGGAACGAATTCCATACCTGAAAATTGCGTGAAAGAAATGCCACCAAAGGCTTGTCCTTCTCATTTTTGCTAATTTTGAAAAGACCAGCAAGAACTTGAATCCTATTCAAAGCAATGTAAAGAAGAGTACACTCCTTCGGATCTCTGGTTTTCAAATATCGCTGCCTGGCCAACTTTTCCATCTGTTTATAAACATACAAATAAGGTTTGATCAAGAAGCATATTTAAAACAGAAATGAACACAAGTCCTGCTTAGTCTCAACATAATGGCATCACCTACTATAATTCAACAATAGAAACAGTGTACTTTACGTAGCCACACTACGCCAGCACCATCATTCACCAAAACAAGTGAGAACCACTGTCATGTAGCAAAGTAATATAGTTTTAGCTGCAGATGTACCTTCACTCTTAACAGACTAGTGTTTGAATACCAAAACCCCACACCATTGTCATGCATCTCTTGCCAAGACGGTTCATTAGATAAAAGAGAATCAAACAAGTTTTCTTGACAATCTGAGTGAAAAGCCCATCCAATATGCTCTGAAGGAACAACTGCTTCTCCGCCCAATGGAGATCTACCATATCTTTTAGTAAAATATAGTCGCCTAAACTGCACTGCAACCCAGAACCTTGATAATAGAAGTTAATAAACGTCAAGAAAGAGAGGGGCCAGAAAGAAAAGAAGTGATCCACTTGAGCAAGAAAATAGCATATCACACAACTGGAACTTTAAAAAACAATAGCATTAAGCAACAGATATTACATATTCCCTGATTAGCTTTATTATAACTCAGCAAATTTCTAAAGTTCAAAACTTCGACAGATACAAGGCTTAGATCTCACTTAACACCCTGCACACTACCAATACCAATCAGCCCTTACCCACCAATAAAGATGACAGAGATATTACAAAAGCAACAGCTTGAAATCCTGGAGATGCAATACAATAATTTGCAATGATTTTTAGATGGTAAAATCATTTACAATCACAACTCAATACTATAGAAAACTACAGTAAACATAAGACCTCTAAAAAAGTATGAATAACCCAAGTATTTAACCAAAAGGTAGTACCTTCGGCCACAGTCATCAAGACTTCCATAAGCAGAAGCAGTACTCGAGCTACAATGTTCTTGCAGAATATCAACAATTGCATGAATCTGTAATTTCTCAAGGTTGCTTATTCGGGCAGAGTCATAAAGCTTATCTAGCACGTCAACAAAATCTCCAGGTTCAGATCTTATTTTAGATGAATCCGATCCTGTATCAGTACCCCCTGAGGCCCAACTGGAATCAAGTGCAAAAGCACCTTGCTGAAACTGAGAAGACGATGAAATCTCATCTGCTGATACAGCCCACTGGAATGATTTCACACCCAAGCTAGTAGGGAAGATACCTTCTAGATAATTTGCCAAAGGAACTTGTGGTATAACTTGGTTCTCTTTCCTAACACAATATGCTTTACTAAATGTTTTAGCAGCCACAAGGTTGTCAATAAGATGTTGCAAGGCCACATAGGCACGTTTCCAGTTACCTGAAAAAAGCACCAACAGAGGCATCATGATGAGGATAGGAGTAAAATAGTACAGGAAATACAAGATACATGGAAGAGCTAACTTTGGCAAAGAAAGAGAGGGAATATGATGCATTTGAAGAACAAGTGGAAACGGGAGAAAGACCAAAGTACACATATGTTCTTCTTGGATAGCATAAAACCACCATTGGAACCACAAAAAGGTAACCCAATTTAAATGCAGCTTAGAGATTTTGTACCAAATAGCTAAAGAAATATACGTTCAAGAACCAATAACATGGAATAAAAATAAAGCTAAAAATTCAAAACGCATAGTTTGGACACATTATATCGTAATTACATCGAATCATTACAACACCATGGAGTAACTCATAAAACGAGAGGAATATGGAAGCTCAATAATTTTTTTGCCAAGTGATTGACACGTTCAACCCACATGAAATTGCTCAGCTTGTAGTTGTTTCCAAGGTCTTCCATACTCATACTTTACATAAGACAAAGCTAGGCCCCTTGTTTTGAATCTCGGAAGTGCTTTAACAGAGTAATTGATCTGATGAACTGGATATGAAGGATGTAATTCCTAATAAGTAATAATAACACCTATTTTCCTCGGACGTAGCTTGCATGAACACAACAATATATTAAACATTTAAGAAGATGAAACCAGGACTCCTATTACAAAGTCGCACAATGATATAGGTTTAATATCAATGAGCAGCAAATGAATGATAATACCTGAACATATGTTTAAAAGAAGCACCCCAGGGTGAAAAGAAGGTAGAGGTCCTCCAAGCATCTCTGCTACTCCAGAAAAGCTCAAAGAACCAAGGCCAGCATCAAAATCACAGCCCAATATACTTCTTTTTGCATCCACCGGCAATGTGATACTATCTCTTGCATTCGAATTTATGGAGAACCTGGATAGGAAGTGCCTACCACAGCTTTTTACTGGAGATTCTGTGGCATCATACATTTCAGAATCAAAGAAAACTCCTGGAAGTATATTGTCAAGAGAATCACCATTGGAAGTAGAAGGAACATCCTTGCAACTTTTTGGACAACACGTTTGTGAATTCTCATAATCTGTATGAGATAAATGGGTGAATAGGCAAAAATACTTAAGATGAACAACCCCGACAGTGGCATTTGGCCCCCAAAAGAAGTCCTGAATAACAGGATGTGTATGAGTTACAGCAATACACACCCAAATGTTTCCTTCAGCCAGATCCAACTTCAAACTGTCTCCTCCTCCACAGCGTTTTTGAGCATATATTTTCACCTCATATGGTAAGCACACACCCAGCAATGAGAGGCCATTGCCCAGTGTCAACCATTTTAAAGTAAGGACATCGGAACCCAAAGATATTGTGTCCTCTAAAACAAATAGGCCTTCATTCCCAAGGAGCATAGATTCCCATATGTGAAGAGTACTACAACTAGTTGTACAATCTGCTGAGGAGGATACAGTTGCAAGCTTTCCGCCACACAAACTTGGTGATACTGCCAAAACAGGACCTTGATGTGCAGCAAGCTCGCCAACAAGATTCCATACAGCATAAGGACTTGATATATTTACCGGCAGACTTCTCCAAAGTTTCACAGTACCATCATCACACCCAGTGACAACGTGATATGGAGAGCTTCCATAACCAAGTTCATCAGCAGAATCAGAGTCTTGTCCTCCAGAAGAAAAAATATGACTAGGCTGGACAACAGAAAAACTTGAAACCATATCTTTGTCGTATGGAGCAGGAAATATTGATGAGAATGGATAAGCAGAAATACAGTATCTCTTGCCAGAAAACTCACTCTCAAATGTTGACCACATATTGTCCTTGACAGTACTTTTAATATCACAAGGACAATCAATTGAGCTTCCAGGTAAATGATGATGGAGCGTCAGTTTCCATGAAAGAGCTCGAAAATTGCCCTTCCATATAGCTAACAGCATAAAGTTATTGCAGACAAACGTTTTCTGACATGTAGAAGGCAAAGGGATTGTGCAAAGAGTAGTTGGCCCTTGATTGAAATCTTGAGTACCAAACGGTATTGTACACAAATGGTGGTATTCTATGCTTTCGCTTCCATTTTCCACGACCTTTACTATATAGCAATCAATACCACTAGCATGGCCCATGACCATAACCCGGTCCTCATTCAAGACAGCAGGAGTCCAACCCAAACTAGTGTATTTGACATCAGATTCTGAAAAGTTATTTCTCCCTGATAACTTACAAGAAGGGTTCAGTGTAGGCAAGCCAGCAATGCTACTAGAAGCAGTTGTCAGAGACCAAACCAAAATGACTCCATTCGCATCCAAAGAAGCAGCAAGCCCACCTTCAAATAAATAAGGATGAACTACAACCTTTAAAATATTTCCAGCATGACTATCAATATCCAACATCCCTAGCAAGTGAGATGATAGTAATTCTTCACGATGAAGATCAGGACTAGCTCTCTCTGGTGCATTAGGTGATGGCTTAGAATGTAACTGCAACCAAGCTAGAGAATTAGAGGACAGCAACTCAACTAAAGAGCAATCTGTCGGTGGGCTGAATATTCTATTTCTTCCGAAGAATACTTTGTTGAGCAGCAATCCTCCACCTTCCACGCCCTGGCTATTAAGCTCTTGTCTCTTCCATAATGTCACCCTCGGAAATCTCTGCGGAGAAAAATCATCAAGGCAATGAATAGCCCAGAAAGTGGCTGTGCATTGGGGACCGAGCCCAACCAGCCATTCACAAGAGCCAGCCTTATCATATTGATAATCATTTAAGGAATTTGAAAAACCTTCAACTTCACTAGCCCATGTTACATGCACATTAGAGCCTAAAGCTCCATTCAGAGCCTGGTTCACCTCAACCACAGCAACAACTCTAAATGAACATCTAGCCATTTTATGATCATGGCTGTCCTTGCCCGTCTTTTTAGCCTTGCCATCTTCAGTCTCACTCCATAATCTCACAGTACCGTCAAGACAGCTCGTTAACAACACCGACCTCCTTGGATGTCTGACATCTTTACTTAGTGATCTTCCTGTTAATGGCCTCCACTGAATCATAGAAACAGGTGAGGGATGCCGAAGCTCAACCTGAACAGATTTGGAATCTCCATGACCGTAACTAACTAGAACACACTTGTACGCCTCGGGTAACGGTAAAGAAAAATTTCCCGACTGCAATGTCCCCCGATGTGCTGTTGCTAGAGGTCCATCAATTGAGCATGTAGCAGATATAAGAGTGTGTGGCACTGCTGGCTTAAACTTCCACGCCCTTTCCCACGATATCTCCCTCCTTTTCCACAAAACCACCTCAATCCCACCTGCGATGATCCCATCTCCCGATAGAGTCCATTTGATCCCCTCCACATTGGTAGATTGTACAAGAGTTGCATTCTGGCTCCAACAAAAACAACCTGAATATCAGTAGAGAGTTCATACTCGCAGTCATGAGAACAACAAGCGATTGTTGAACAGTAACAACTGAATAGTAATCAAATTGAGATGCAGTGCCATTACACCAAATCAGAGGTTCTGACTAAACAAATAATTTCATAAAATAATAATCCAAAAGGGTGGAGTTGAACTTACTATTACGGTTACGAGCAGTTTCTGACTTGCAGGAGAAGAGCTCAATGCAATTCCCGAATGCCGCAGCTAGGTCTCCGGTGGAAGGGGCGGCGGGGGACCAGGACACTGCGGAAACGACGTCGTCTCCAATCTCGAACACTTGCCGCAGAATCGGGCCAATGAGGGGTTCGGACTCGGAGCTCGGATCGGGGAAGTGCGAGACGACCAGTAGAGAAGCGGCGCCGTAGGCTATCCATGCATAGCCGGCGAAATCGTGGAGCCAGTCGATCGCCGGTTCGGATGCGGGGCCGGTCCGGTTGGGCGCGGGAGGGATGATGTCGGATTTGATTAGACGGAGAGGCAAGTGATCGGCGATGTTGAATGTGGCCGGAGAGGAAGAATCGCCATTGTTTTCCGGCATAGTGTGTGACTGTGTGAGAGAGAAGAGTCTGTTTTCCGGCGGGGTGAGTTTTACGAGTCCATTCAAATCTTAGGGAGCTGATCGGAAAATTTGCGCCAACGAAATAGCTGGGCTTCAAGAAAGCTCTATGGCTAATGGGCTGCATTAGATTTCGGCCCAATTATCCTATTTCGTAATAGTCCAACCCAATTTTGAATGGATATTTCCACCTGGTCTAGTTTATCAAGTGTCAAAACTTAGCTGGTTCGGTTAGTTTATTAAGATCTAGCGTTTTCTGTTAGTTGCAAATTAGCCGTTAGATTGCAGGATATAAATAGCATAAGCCAAAAGAGTTGTTGCCTTGTTGGTATCGTTGGGATTATATTTACGTGTAATCAGAAACTTTCTCATCTAATTGTGAACTCACGACAATTAATTGCAACCAAATGGAATTGTGGTGATACGAGTCTCGATAGATATATCTCCTAATTTAGGCTTATTTGTAGAGTATGGGGTTTGTATGTTCTCCCTCCGTCCCAGCCGAATCTGCACACTTTTTGGTCAACTTTCTCAAGACATGTTTGACCAGAAATTCCAACTAGTATATAGACATCAATATCATCATGTGAGATATTGTTGGATTCCCTGCATGATATATTTTCTAAATTTGCACACCGTTAATATACCCAACTAGAGTTATCATTGGTCAAATATGGCCTAGTTGACCAAAAAGTGTGCACATTCTGCTGGGACGGAGGGAGTAATGTAATTTAATACTATATCTTTTGCAATTTTTCCTTTTGAAAAGTTCCCATGCTTTTCTTTTCTTTTCTATCTCCCCCCCTCCATCCAAATGGCCCCTTCAATGGGGTGGCTCTCACTAAATTACTAATAATCATCGACAGTTCTAATCACATGATGAATGTTATTAAGTACTTAACTCAATCAAATATATGACGAGGAATCAAAGGAATATGGCCCTAGGAAAAAAAAGGCAAGAGGTCGGCGTGCACATAAATGTCCGTTGCACACCAGTTTTGATTGTTCTTCATGGCGCTTTCATGTACTTCTACTCGTATCAAATAAATGGTAGAATAACAATCAGTACATATTATTCTACCACTTGAGATTGATTTCACTAACTGGCCATCACAGCCCGGTTCTTCTCAGCTTATCTGCATTTCAATTCAATTCAGCTGAGTAGAATTCAGCTGAGTAGAAAATCAGCTCGATTCGTATATCTTTGAATAGAGTAGTGAAATGGCATCTACTTCTTAATCTCCAGCATTGTATGATTGTGTAGTGTAAAAGTGATGGTCTAGTTTCAGGTTATCACCACAGTTCTGTACGTATGCATGCCTTTACAAAGTTGTTTGGAGTGGGTTGAAACACATTGATGTTTTGGTCATGATTAAAAATTGGGCACCACCTTTACGGGGCAATCTCAACTAACTTCGATCATTTAGTTCTGTTAATATATACGCCGTAAGATTTTGTTGGATCCATCTTAACATATACTGTATCATCCTTTTAATGGATACCAAAACATCTTGAGCGTGCATGAGTTTTAACTATGTAGGGATATTGTAATGTGAAGACATGAATAAATGTACATACTTCCCCAGCAGCTTATCATTACAAAGTCCCCTCTTTTGATCTGGAGCTAGGGAGACTTTCCATAGTTTTTAATTTTTTTTTTTCTGATCAGAAATGGAGATGCAAAACCAAACCTTTGTGTCCATTTCTACACATACAAAAAGACACTGAAGCTAGCTGTAGTTTCAGTTCAGTTCTCTGCCTGTCCTTATCTCTTGCATGCCAAAATGGCAGCAAAACAGCTGATCTTTCCTCCAGTGCTCTTGTACCTATGTCTAAACTTGCTGATGAGCGCTACGGCTGCCCTAATCGCACGGCGGCCTGAAGGAAGATCAGCGCGATTCTATAATTTCACGGTGAATTGATCTCTACATCTCTTCCCTAAGTTTTTTAATTAGCTTCTACTTTTGTATATATAGCTTCATGCATGCTGATTCTTTCTCAAGGTCGTACCTACAAGAACTACGAAGCTGGGCAACACTAGAGATATCATAACGGTAAATGGAATGTATCCTGGACCTGTTGTTTATGCACAAGAGGACGATCAGGTCATAGTCACAGTTACTAACAAATCTCCGTACAATCTCACAATCCACTGGTAATTAGCAACCTTAATGTGATTAAGTAAATAATATTCCACATGTTTAGATACGATTAATGTTCTTATTTTTTCAGGCATGGGGTTAGGCAAAGGTTGTCTTGCTGGTCAGATGGCCCTTCTTACATCACACAATGCCCTATTCAACCAGGCAACACTTACACCTATGACTTCACTCTCCTCCAACAGAAGGGTACCTTTTTCTGGCATGCCCATTATTCTTGGCTTAGGGCCACTGTCCATGGCGCCATTCTGGTCTACCCCAAGACTGGTGTGCCCTACCCTTTTATCTATCCTTATAAAGAGCACATTATAATCTTAGGTAAATCCTAATTCCATAAATATGATTTATACAGTTGCTGACTACATAGGAAAATGGTCTTTGGCCCCTATATTTTGAGAGTAGCCGTTTTCACCCAAACCAAACATAAGGGACTAAACGGCTACAACCCAAAGATATGGACCGAACCAGCAACTTTTCCTTGATTATTTAGAAACTTCAAGTGGTTGGCTTACTTGATTCAGGAGAGTATTGGATGAGAGATCTTATTCAGCTTGAGCAGACTGTTGCGGAAAGCGGCGGTATCCCTCCTGTTGCTGATGCTTTTACCATCAACGGCCATCCTGGACCTAACTACAATAGTTCAAACAATGGTCAGTAAATGCATGTTATCATTGTTTCAATCCAAGATGAAACCTTTTTAAAGAAATTTTCTGATATGATCGTTTTCTAGATGTGTATAAACTTGATGTCATCCCGGGAAAGACATACCTGCTGAGGTTGATCAATGCAGCATTAAACATGGAGCACTTCTTTGCCATTGCAAACCACAACTTGACAATAGTTGAAGCTGATGCAGAGTACACAAAACCCTTTACCACTGACCATGTCATGCTTGCACCTGGTCAAACCCTCAACGTTTTGGTGACAGCAAATCAACCCATTGCAAGGTATTCCATGTCGATGGGACCTTACATGTCAGCAAGAAATGTCCATTTCCAGAATGTAACCTCGGTTGCCTATTTCCATTACTTGGGTGCCTCCCCTAGTGGTGTGTCTCTACCTGCTCTTGTACCGAAATTTAATGACGATCTTGCTGTTCAAACAGTCATGGATGGGCTCAGAAGCCTTAACATCAATAATGCTGCTTCTAGTGTTCCCATGGAGATTGATAAGGACCTTTTTGTTACAATTGGATTGAATGTACAGAAGTGCAATTCCAAGAACCCGAAACAGAACTGCCAGGGTTTAAACGGTGGAATCATGGCTGCTTCCATGAACAACATTAGCTTCATCAAGCCTAATGTTTCCCTTCTGGAAGCTTACTACAGGAAGCTTGATGGGTATTTCACGAAGGATTTTCCAGGGATACCTTTGAAGTTCTATGATTTTGTCAATGGAGCACCTAACAAACCTCCTTCTAATACTGGTTCCCTCAATGGCAGTAAGACATACGTCCTGGAATATGGGACTAGAGTTCAGCTTATTCTGCAGGACACTGGAACCGTCTCCACTGAAAACCACCCGATTCACCTCCACGGGTATAGCTTCCATGTTGTAGGGTATGGCACCGGGAACTACAATCCAGACACCGCGGTTCTCAACTTGGTGGATCCTCCATACATGAACACAATTGCAGTTCCTGTGGGAGGATGGGCAGCGATTAGATTTGTTGCTGACAATCCAGGGGTTTGGTTCATGCATTGCCACTTGGAGATACATTTATCATGGGGCTTATCAGCGGTGTTCATAGTAAAAGATGGGCAAGGACCTCTGCAGACTCTGCCCCATCCTCCAGCTGACCTGCCTCGCTGCTGAAATCTGAAGAAGAGATTAGGAATGCTTTCATTAGCCAGTGCCCCTTTCAGCTAACAGAGAAACTGAGATTTTTGAATGGTTTATAGATCTTGATAGATAATGTTCAGGAGATTTTTTAATTGATGCAGGAGAGTAACATGCATTTGCTTTTTGTTTCCTCTGGACATCATATCTTGGTGCAGAGAAATAGTTTGATGATGAAAAAAGAAAGACAAAAAAAAGTATTACTCTTCAAGTTAATTGAGTATTCAGCTTTTTGGACTATCCGTAAATTCCGTATTATGGGGCAAACTTAAAACCAAGATATTGAGGGATGGAATGAACAATCAAGCACATTGAAATGATAAAAATTTACCAGGGGCATGATTCTTGCGATACTGATTCTGAAGCATCAATGAATGCTATACACCAAAGGTGAACATCAAATGCATTACAAATTATTTTGCCGACTCATAAAATCCAAGGAAATGAAAGGATTACAATGTATTCAAGGCCTTCCCTTGCGAAACATCTTTATTAAATGAATATTCCACAATTATTAAGTAGGGAAACTTGCATATTTATGACTTCGGAGCTAATTAGCTTTTCTTCATTCCCATTTTTCTCTGAAATCATCAGGGACACTCATTTGTGCAAGATGGCTTACAAGAGAAGCTATCAGCTACTACAGTATTACTTTTCACAACTGTGGTCAAGAGCAAAAAGACTTCTAAAGTGGAGGGTGTTTCAAAGTGGCTTTACATAGCTCATGTGGTCAGCAGCTCTATTATTCAATGAAACTCATAAATCACCCAATTGAAAACATGTGCTCCCTTCAACATATGCCAATGAAAAGTACAAAACTTTATATAACTGGATAGAGTTGTGAATGGATGAAAAACTTATGACAACAAATTCTAGTTGTAAACATGGTGCAAAATACAATATGAACCAGATTATATCCTATACTCCCGACAACAATGTTATGGATTTATTTTGTCTGAAGTCCAGATCTTTTCTCCACTGCTGCCCCTTGTGGATGTAAACGACATCCTTTCATTTTTCTTTAAGTTTAGGTAATCAACCTGTAAGGGAGAGAACTGTTGTAAATCTAGGGAGGAAAGCAACTGGGATTCTTTCAGAAGAAGGTTTCATTCCAGGAACATATCATACCTGGTCAGGATCCAGAACAAGTAGGCAAAATGAATCAACAGGACCGGCAGAAGGATTTATAGAAGTTTCGCGAACTGGTTCTTCATTAAGACAAGGGAGTCCAGGAACAGGGCCCAGATACTGTTGTCTTGATCTAACTGAACTCGCAAACCATGCTCTCTCTCTTTGCTGCATCATATAACCTTAAGATCTCTAAATACTACAACAGTCTGAAGTTGGCATGATATGTAAGATTACGTCTTTTGATGTATAACGCATAACGCAACACATATCCCAAAAAATGGCCAAAAAACATAGCAGTAAGCAATAAGTTGAGATATAATAACAACTAATATTCAGGCCACTCAAGAAGTTGTTAAATAACTTTCAACGGCAAGAGGAAATGCTGTCGTCTGCGAATTTCAGGTCATAGATTATGGTTTTAATCAAGGCTACAGAAGCGCATGTTATTATGCGTTGACAGCGCATGAAAAGGACTCATGTAGTCATGTTAACATTACCTCCTTTCCAAGATTTTTACCAACTAAATTCCCATGGAGTAGTATTTCAGAGGTTCACCTGCAATTTCAGCAGATCAGGATTACAGGCATCAATGACTTCCACCATCCCATTGACCCGGAATTGCTCCCAGGTGTCGGTGAAATACCAGCATATCTGCAATCAACTATTCATTAGAATTCCAACAACATAAACTGCACAGTTTTTTTTACAATGTACCTCAGCAAAAGGCCATTGCTTGATATCTCCAACCTGCAGCACAAAAAAAAGAAAAGAAAATAAGACAGCATTAACAATCACACTAAACAGAACAAATGTAGGGAAGAACCTTTGAAGTTCGGTTGTCGGTATTGATTTGAATCCCGTCGCTTTCCTCCAGGAATCCTCTGAAAACCACTGTCCGGTTCGCCGGTAGCCCCTTCTTTCCCACGGTTGCCTGAAGAGGATTTCACCAGAAATTAGGGTTACGAATAATGGTGAAATGAAGGGTGAGAAAACGGTGTCGTACGAGCTGGAAGTAGGTGGAATGCTTGACGTGGGAATTGGACTGGAGCGCGTTCAGAAGGAGCTGCTTCCATGGTGCTGCGGAGCTCGCCATTGCCGGATTACAACATAAGACGACGCCGTTTGAAGTGAGAAGCTGTGGACTGAGCTGCCGGACGATGCCGTTCCCGCCATATGAGATCACTTTTTGTTGGGCCGAATTGTGAACTTTTGGCCCGCTAAGTTAGTTCCTGATGAGGCCCGCTTAGTTTTTCTCTTTGATATTTGTCATTTTTCGCTCATGAGAATGACGGTCTTTTCATAAAAACATGAAAAAATAGATTTTAACTAGAATTATAGAAAAGTTAAATATAATTGCAGTATTAAATTTTATTGTGTAGCTTGCACTAATTATAAGTTTATGACCCGATTAATGCAACCACTTTATCTTGATTTCTTCTAATTTGCAGTTTAAACCTTAATTTTTGCATAACTTATGGATATACCGTCTTTTACGAAATGAACTCTTTGGCTATTAAGTGTAATTCTTTGATTAACTAGTGATCTCAGATGGTCATGGATTCGAATATGACCGCAGCAATGTTTGTCATTTTTTTTTCTTATCAGCATGATTGAGAACTTAAATGGTCATGGATTCGAATCTGGCCGTCGCAATGTTACGGGGTCAAACTCATCATCCAGCCTCAATGCACCCACTGTCTGTCTTACACTTCCCAAGAAGGGTGACAAGCAGTAAGGGAGTTTCTTATGTAGGAGGGGGTTACTAGAAAATGAACATTAGATGGCTGACTCTTGTACGCCGTGAGATTTTGCTTCTACTCCAATAAAACTCAATAATGATTTGCTCAGCTTACAGTAAACGAGAATCACTTCGAATTCAACAACATTTTTCTTTTGACAACCCCCATCTATTTCATTCAAAGTCTCACACAAAAAGGGTAAGACTCCTCCGTGTATCACACAAAGATGGTTATGAGACTCTCGTAAACTCACCCGAGGTAGGACTCCACATCTAATACGATGTACTAAAAACTAAAATTCGATAGTAATACAACTCCTAGATTGCACATGGTCGGACATATTATCCCGCCTACTTGAGTTCACCGGCCCAAGTGATTAACATTTTCTTCACTAATAAGTACATATTCTTAAAGTTCCCCTTTTGTCAAAGGCATGGCAAACAGCTAAAAAAGATATAGTGACGTCAATGATAGTAACTCATTCCTGCTGATTCATTACTTGATAATCAATCAATCAATTAATTAAGAGTACTCCGCTGAATTTACACCCTCATTATTATCACATTCAAGAAACACGTTTGATCGTTAATATGGTTACCTACGTGTAATAACGACGAATAATACGTCCACGCATGCAAATACATATGCGAAGGTAAAACCATGCAGATACATCCATATACAGTTTGGTGAAGTTTGTTGGTTCCAACCGTGTGTATATATAATGCAGAATGCAGATAATTAATGGCATTTCAAATTATTCTCTCATAGAAACTAGCTAGAGATTTATGAAGTGACTTATATTTAATTAGCACCATAAAACAAAATTACGTACATAAATTAGTTATAAAGTGGGTAAGTTTTTTGTTTTTTTTTTTTTTTGGAACGAATAGAGTGGATAGTTAGTTTGGAGGGTTTTGAACAAATATCAATGGACATCATGATTGTAAATCTCTTTTCAGCTCCACTTTTGCTATGTATTCACAACTAAGGTGAACTTGTTTGACAAATAACCATTTATAACTATTATATTACCTAAAGTTAATAACTGTTTAGCTAATGTAAATTTTATTGATAAATGATTATCAAATATTATATTAGTTAAACTATTTGTTTAACTACTGTGAACTTGTTTTGAAAAATGACTATTAACTATATAAATATTGTTTGATGATTTCATGTTAGCTGTTAGCTTCAAAACGTAATAATTAATATTGAAAATTTTAAAACTAATTTAAAAAAAAAACCGCTTTCAACCCTTTCCGCTCTCGGTGAAACTGCTGACTTTTCGACTAACTAATAAGTTAGTTGTCGACTAACACACACACACTATTATTCCCTTATTCAACCAGAATGAGAATGATAATTCAAACGTCAAAAGTCAAAAGTGAGCTGATTCATAAATTTGCAAGATTCATCGGAGCTAGCAAGGTAATTGTAAGTGGAAGAGTTAACAAATCAAACCAAAAATAGGTAAAAGCACTTGTGTTATGCATGTGAAAATATGTAACACACAATTAACTATTGGAAGTGTGGAGCACTAGCTAGGTAGGAAAAATCATGGAAAAGGAGAGGAAACATTGATGAATGAACCATAGGTGGATAGAGAGACAATAGATGAGAAGAAGAATGGAGAGCACCCCCATTAGAGGGGGCCTCTAGTCAAAAAAGCCAAAACCCACCATTCTCACACACTTATATAATCAGCATCCCACTACCAATTTTTAGGTTAAAAAAAAGACTAAGTGATGCATGAATCACAAACAAAATTTTCTGAAAATCAAGTCTATCAACCATATATATCAGCCGATTAATAACAATCGGCTGATATTTCTGGTAGATAAAAAAAAACTAAAGAGTGAGCATATGCCAGGATTAATATTTTTTCGCGATAAGTTTTGTTGTACACCAGTAAATAGGGATTTTGAAATGTGGCTACATAGATCAGACAAGGAATCATGGAAAGTGCTTCTAACACACAGAAATGTTGAGCTTAAAATATGTATCATCGAATGCTTTTTTCCAATATAGTCAAAACAAACACACGGTCTTCCTCCTTTCCTTTCCTTTCCTTTCCATCATCTCCCATCCATAAAGTAGTGATATAAGTAAAGGGCAAAACACACACACAAACACACATTCTCTTTCTTTTGTATGATCAGAAAGACTCACAGACTGAGGGAGCTAGAGAAAGAAGGTAGATCAAGAACCACCTTTCTCCATCACCGATCTTCGAGAAAGATCAAAGAAGATCAACAACTTTGGTTTTGATCACCTTTTGCGATATATTCCTCTTTGATTCAACCTCATGGACAGTAATCAATGGATGACACAGGTGGGTAGTGCTTTTCCCCCCTCTATTTCCACACATATATGGCTGAAACCCTAACCTGGATACGCACCACGCTGTTTTATTTAGCTGGTTTGATTAGGGTTTAGCTGTGAATTCATGATGTGAAAGGTTTGCACAAAGGGGAAAGGTTACACTTTGAGATCTTTAATGATCCATCCATGTTCAAGATAAATGTACAACGCATCAAAGCACTACTTTAATCTCCTTTTTCTTTCCTCCCTTTATGCTTGCATGTGTGGAAAGAATCTTTAGACAAAATTAAAGTTTCCATGATTCTCCAGGAGATGAACAATGGAGGGATGAGAGGCATGGCCATGGGGGAGGTAGCGAGTTCGAGCGGCGGATCATCGGGTGATCGGAAGCTGCAGCTGGCAAGGCCACAGAAAGACAAAGTTGTCAACTGCCCGAGATGCAACTCAACCAACACCAAGTTCTGTTACTACAACAACTACAGCCTAACTCAGCCGAGGTACTTCTGCAAGAGCTGCCGGAGATACTGGACCGAAGGTGGGACCCTGCGAAACGTGCCGGTCGGAGGAGGATCGAGGAAGCACAAGAGATCCACTAGTGTTGGTGCTAGTAGTACAACGTTGACAACACCGCCGTCTTCTGCTTCTGCTTCCGCTGTAATGTCTTCTTCTCACAAGATGAACAGTATTCCTGACCTAAACCCTCCGAATATGAACTTTCTTCACCATGGAAACCCTAGTATGGATCGTCAAGGTCAGGATCTTAACCTCGGGGGCTACCACTTTGACCAGCTGATGAAGTCGTCCACCGCCACGACTTCATCAGCCCTAGAGCTGCTTAGGACAGGAGCACTTCTCGGTTCCAACTCTCCATCCAATGATTTCATGAACACGAACGCGATTTACGCGAACAACAGCGGGAGTTCTTCAGGGTTTTCGTTTCAAGAGCTGAAGCCGGGTTCGGGAGGGCTGAGCTTTTCATCATCGGCTCATCATGCGAACATCGGAGGGATTCAGGAAAACGGTGGAAGAATGATGTTTCCATTTGGAGGGATGATGAAGAACATGGCGGTTCCTTCGAGTACTACTGTTATTACCACAACAGCTGCTGATCATGACCAAGTTAATGGAGACGGTCGGAATAACCAGGTGTCAAATCCAAATGGATTTTGGAATGCATATATATAGCTCGTTTTTATCACTTTTCCGACGATCTTATGCAGTGATGAATCATTGTACGATGTTTTTTTTAAAAAAATTACTTCAGATTTACAGTTACTCTTGTCTTGGATCTGGTGGTTTAGTTGTGTACAGTGTAGCAGATTATGTGTAACTGGTTTTGGAGGAGTTGTTCATGTGCTAATTGACACAGAATATTTATATATATGCAATTTGTTTGATGTTATTGGGATTGGAGTTGTGCCTTTCTTTTCCTTGTTTACGGGATCGTGTAAAAGACTTGCCTGCTTTGCCTTTTGTTGTGGATTGGTTCTAGGGTTGCAATAGATTAAAGAAAATGCCCTCAAAAGATGAGCAGCTAAGGTTTAAGGGGTGTTTGGTTACTAGTTTTTTAGTCGAATTTTAGCCTTTTATTCGGTTATATAATCCAACGAAAGGTATTTGACAATTGGCTTTTCGATTAACTGAAAAGTCGTTTTTTCGCCAAAATGAGAGCGCGGCCTATTTTCTAACGGCCATTTACTTATCAGTCAATTAAAACAACCGACGACTAGGCAGTAACTAATAGCCGTTTTCCAAACATCTCCATTGGGTAAGAAGTTTATTATGGGATGGTCGAACGGAGAGAGCATTATATTATGTGTAGTCAAACTGAGATATGGTAACTGGTTGAACCTAGTTTTGCATGAAACGGTCAAACTAAGATGAAGAATATGAGTCCTAAGTTTGCAGAATTTAAGAATGTAACAACATTAGTTAATTAATGTCACCTGCCTCAACTCAAACCAAAACCCAACTAACGGTTTCCCCGCACCAAATACCATTAACTATGGCATCAACATCTTAGTTGATCAATTTGTGAATATTTTACTACTGAAAAACGAATAGAAATTCGCATGCAAATGCATATAATGAGAGAAAAATGCTTTTTCCCACATTAATTACAGATGTCGTTTGATCTCGATGTAGCTTAAGAACTGAGAATAAATCTCATTATAGCTTCCATAGGTGAGGCAACTTTCAAAGATTCTTGGTGTGTCCGAATGTCGGAATTAGTATCATTTTCTCCACTATCTAAAGTCTGCTTTCTGAGTTGTATATTCTGCTATACAACTAAAGTTGACTAAGTCCCTGTTTTTTCGGGTATATCTGCCCTTCAGTTCACAGTTCAATAAAATATAAATATCGTGATCTTGGACATACAAAAAATCTACTGTACAGACATTGATTTGTTACATTTATTGCTTCGACACTAAAAGAAGTCCACACAGAATGTTACATTTCCTCCATTTCCAGTTCCGACGACTTCTGTACATCCTCCGGCAGAACAAGGAAGCAAAACAGAGGGATCATATCGCGTGCCAGTCAAAGCGATTTGTTCAGTTCGTGCAACCTGGGGCTCACTCACTGCTCTCCATTGATCCCGAAGATGCGAACCTTGTGCATATTGGGGAACTTGGCAACCACTAGAACAAAAACTGCCAGAGTGTTGAGGAACAGCATCGGGTTCCGATAGTCAGTCGTGTGTGAGGCTATCAAGTACCTGCCAACGAAAAAGATTCACATTGACCGGGATCACGATCACAAGAACAGGCTAACAATCGAATCCATCAACTCAAGAAAAGGTATTAGACATTAGACAGATAAGTAAACAGTGGCAGGGGCAGGGGTGTGACGTACAGGACCACGGGTACAACTGTGAGGAACTTCCTGTTACGCGTAAGCTGCTTTCCATGGTCAATCTGCTCCCACCAGGTTAACGCGTTGTACATCCCCTGATCATCAGCAAAAGGAGTTCCTTTCTTCCAGTGGAAAAAATGATAAGTCACCTGTATTTAAGTCGAACTCAGATCTGTAAGAGAGTGGAGATAAATTGCACAGAGCTTTCGATAAGCAGAAACTTAATAAATGATGCTAGGGTTACAAACTTAACCATCACCATTACAACGCCATCTGTGTTTTTCACCTAAGTGTAAGCCATGATAGGGCTCATTGCAAAGTTTGGTTTTGTAATATGAACAACTAAAACTTATCTAAATGCTCCCTGTTTGAAAACTCGCAAAAATCCTGATTCTATATCCTTACATTTCGCGCACTTGCTTATACGGTATAAAATCATTCCAATTCAATAAGCAAGGCCAAAAGTAGAAGGAATGGGAACAAAACGCATATTATCTACAGTACCTCATAATTCACAAAAATAGGTTAAAAATCAATGAATAAAAAACTTTCCTGACTATTTACACGGATTGAATGCTGAAAAAGGATCGCAATCCCAAATTATGATATCATGCATAAATTAGCTACGAATTCGAGACATATTTAGCAATCTATATGAATCAAAGGCCAATCCAATCGAACAGGAATACAATACAGAAACCCTAATTATGATTCAAAAATCACGTACGAGGAAGTGGGAGAGATTGACGACGGTCCAGGCGGCGCCGGGGGAGCAGGCGAAGACGGAGAGAACGAGGAGCCAGGAGAAGAAGAGGATCAATATGTAGGTTGTCCAAACGCCGGGATACGTGAACCACTCCGTGTTCCGGTTCAGATCCGTCGGCGGCACCGCCTTCACGTATAAATTCGCCATCCCAATTTCACCTTTTCCGTTTCTTCCCTCTTTTTTTCTTCTTTACTACTATGCGGAAGAGTCCCGTTTTCTCGGCCTTATTATCTTGGCCCAACCCACCTCAAAGCTTTCAATTATTTGGCCCAAGAATACACGTTTTGAGAAAAAGGAAAGTTACATTTAGGCATCAGGCGGTGCGAATTATGGTCTCTCCATAATCATCATCCATCACTACGTAGTATTTTATAATTGTAGTATTAGTTTCATTACTCATGACGGATGTAATATTCTGAGCTTAATATTGCTCCATTTTTGTCCCATCACTTATTAAATCTCCGTGCCATTTCAAACATATTAGGACCATCGTGAGTCTATGTACTTACCTTCATTATACTAATTTCATCATACAAATTTTAATACTACTTTTATTAAAATAATTTAGGTAGAATTTGGTCGTTGACTAAAAACTACACAGTATAATTAATGGGTCATGAGATATGAAATAGTATCTACTTCCACCACATTATTTACATTGGATATGAATTTATTCGAATCTCTCTCTTATCTCCATCAAAATTCCCTCCGTTTCCATACCATTGGAGTACATGTGTGACAGACCTCTATCAAAATCCATCTCGTTATCGCCCTACTTACTAAATTTCACAAACAAGTTTATTGGAGAGTATGACATTTTGTTACATTAAGAGACAAAGATACCAGCATTATTCTCTTTGGATTTTGTAGAGGAGAACAGAAGAATTAGGTCCAACTTTTAAGTTATGGTACACTTTTAGATGAAAGTTTAGTTTGATGTGAAGGTTTGGCAATATTATGAAAAGACCAAGACACTTTTGTGAATTAACTTAACTTGAAACAAAAGACAAGCTAGCATAGTTGATGGCTGATGACCTTAAAGGCTTCAATTTCTACTTCCACGCGTTTTATGTAATTTGATGTTGACCCCCACAAATTCTTTGGAGAAACCTCTTTCTAGTCAATATTGGCACAAAATTTGTCAAAGAGCCTAAATAATTTTATACTAAATAATTTTTTAAATTCCCTACAAAGTATCTTATATCATGTTTTGGTTCTCATTTGCAAATCATCTCTTAGGCGGTACTCAACGAATTCAAAACAATTTGTTTGGTCCCCAAAGGTGATTTTTCGGTAAGATGAAATGGTTTTCTGGTATAGTCAGGGGTATAATGGTAATTTTAATAATTAAAAAATATTTTAAATTAAAATTTCCTAATTTCCTAATTTAAAATTTTTTTGTTTCTTTTTAGTTTCTCACCGCCGCTGCCGCCACCTTTCGCCGCCGCCGCTGCCTTCCACCATCGCCACTGTTGGCAGGCCACGTTACCAGCTTCCATATATACATCCTCGTCTTCCTCGTCTTCATCCGCAACCATTAAACCTTAATCGCACTTTCACTCCTCGCTTTTCTTCAGCATCGCACCGCCGATTAGGGTTTCACTTCGCCTTCAGACAGCTCCAGATCTGGTTTCCTCGCATCACTTTTCTTCATCCTCGTCTCATCCTCAACCATTAAGCCAGACTCGTCCAGATCTGGTTTAGATCGGGTTTTTTCATCCTCGACGGAGGCTGCTCCAGACGAGGCGGCGGCGCGGAGCGAAGAAGACGTTTTTTATATTTTATATTTTTAATCTCATGGGTATAATGGTCATTTTACATATTTTGACCAATTTTACCGTTGACTTTCCCTGAAAACCACTTCTGGGAACCAAACAAATTGTTTTGAATTTGTTGGGTACCGTCTAAGGGTTGATTTGTAAATGGGACCAAAACATGGTATAAGATACTTTGTAGAGGACTAAAAAACAATTTAGTCATAATTTTATTTTCGTAAAAGTAAGTAGTAATAATAAACATTTCTTGCAATCAACTGAAAGCGTCAAATTCAACCATAAATCGACTTAACAAAAATAAAATAGCATAACAAGATGTGTTTTCAGAGCGAACAAGATACATGTTGAGAAATATATATTGATATACCAGATCGGCTAATGTTTTTATGAGTCGACTGAAAAACTTTATTATTGAATGCTAGCGGCCTTGGATCTTCTCCGATGTTCACGTAAGTGCTATTCTTGAACGGTCGATCTTACCTCCGTTTGTATTACATTTCAACCAGGAATGGATTCAGAATATCTTGTTTCTTAAGGTTAGTGTAAACTAATCCTCCAAAATCACATTTAGTATGTTTTAATCTTTAATTGTACGTGTTGTTCAAGATGCGGACAAGAAGCTAGGAATGAAGTTAATGACCATTGTTTTTCAGCCAATGTCAAATCATCCAAACACAATATACTCGTTACATTCAGTTCATAGTTAAAAACCCAACCAAACTGTATAAAACATTTTTTTTCCTGAAATTCCTATATAAGCGACTCCTGATTCACCCATCTTTCTCCCTGCACCACCAGGTCCTCCACCGCCACCTTCACCACATCGCTTCGCACGCCAATGTCAGTCGCGTAGCGGCTCATGCAGTACATCCCGGCCGTCACAGCCGCCACACCAACCGGGCTAGGCATCAACAGCTTCAATGGAGACGAAATCAGCGCAGCCAATGGCGCCCCAATGACTGAAGATGCCTGTCCACTTCTTCCCACACCAAGACTATCGACAGTCAAAAGGCCTGTTTTGCAATACAATGCAAAGTCCTCGCAGTTGTTCTGAAACAGATCATAGCTCCCATATCCATTCTGAAGAAGGTGCATTGCGCGATGGATCACTGCTCTTGGATCGTCGGATTTGGCTGTGGTGCAGGTGCCTCCGCGGAGTTTGGCAAGGAAGAGAGACGGGGTGACTCCATAGTCGAATGTGTAGAGTGCGCCATTCTGCAGGAAGCAGTCGAGGCAGGAGAGGACGACACCACAGGTTTCGTGCTTTTGCTGTCTGCTGAATCCACAGTCTGGGAATTCGGAACAGGAGGATGGGAATGGCATTAGAGTTTCTTCAGCAGCATCAGGAGATGCGTCGGGAAACCGGGTGAAATGAACCACCTTGCTGCCACCAACATAGATACCTGCATTTTGAGTACATAGATGTAAAATGTGGTTGATTTTATTCATCACCAGAGATCATAATATGTAAGATTACAAACTGATGTACAACAGGAAAAGGAAACTGCGATCCATGAGGAATCTACCATTTGTAAACCTTTCCTACAAGACAGTACCACATTTGGCAAGATGATGATCCTGAGTGGAGCACCATTTGTATTTCGCGATCCCGCATTATTTGTTACTAACTAAATCCCTAATCATGGATGCATGATTGAAGGTTTACACTATCAGTCCTTTTGTTGTTGTTCATAATATGGATCAATTATGTCAAGAATTCTCAAAATCACTTGGGAAAGTATGTTCTCCTTGTTGAGGTATAATTTTACAATTCAATATGAATCAAATCAAGGGCTCATACCAGAACAAATTATTCAAAATGAAGGGCAGAACAGCTCAATTATAGCACATTCTGCAAAGATCGCATTTTTACACTGCCATTTACCAATATCTACAACATGCAATATAAAAAAA
Source organism: Rubia yunnanensis (assembly GCA_037428765.1). NCBI lineage: Eukaryota > Viridiplantae > Streptophyta > Magnoliopsida > Gentianales > Rubiaceae > Rubia > Rubia yunnanensis. Next base: position 215,514 of record CM075063.1, on the reverse strand, counting down.
TACTAAAACTTATCCAAAATAAGGTCTCATTTGCCCCAAATTGCTAAAAACCCTGTGAATAAAGAAACTCACATTGCATCTTAGATAGAAATCCAATAACAACCCACAATTTTTTTCCTTTAAAAGAGCCAAAAGACTCGGTCTTTTCCCAAGAAAATCAGCAACATTATGAGTAAAACCATATTTCCAAAACAGAGAATTGGGTATTTTTACCATGGTGAGAATAGGCAAAAGCAGCTCTGTAAGTGTAGATATGATCGCCTGCTTTGATCTCACTTCTGTTCACTCTGTTTGTAAGAAGCCCCATTTTAGAAAGACCAAAGTCAAACCCCAGATCACAGAGCAGAGAAGAAAGAGGACGACTTTTTCTACTTGAATGCTAACAAAAGGTGGAAAAATGACGCATTTTACTGTTTCTTGGTGTTTCTAAAAGGTGTTTTTGGATCAAATTTCTTGATGTCATATGCCTTGTTCCGGATGATCGATGTGGATGAATATGATTGGGGCACCGCAAGAATGGTTGAGCAGCTACCGTTACAGATGACAATGATGTCTATCTTTTTTTCTTTTCTTGTCAGAAAAAAGTAATCTTTTTGTATTATGATGAACTGAATTGTATGTAGGGGTTAATTGAATAATTGTTACGTTTGTTTGCTTTACTTTCTCATTTAGTGGATTCTTATTCGTTTTTGCTGACTTTTGGCAAGGATATGGTATCCGAGGTAGCACTACAGTTGGATTAATGATGTTGTTGTATAGAAAGACAAATGCTTTGCCTCACCCGCAAGTCACTTTAAAAATCGAGTCGATGTTCAAACAGGTGAAATGTATTGATTTGTAACTCTCGATTTTTTACCATATTTACGAGCAAACTGACACATCGGCAACAGGAAGTGTTATTCATGCACAAGGATATCACAGTGTGAGAATTTCCTCCTGTAGGAGGATTCCTTGTGAGCACCAGGAACTGATGACCATGTGATTGACCCTTAGACGCCGTGATTTACCTCCTCATCAACCTGTGGTGCCGAGATGACGGGGCCCTGCGAGCGAGGGACTTCGCAAAAGTGGAATTACACAAGTGGAATTCTAGTATAGTGCTTCCATGGAAATCTTGAATAGAGCTTCCTAGTTCATAATGCCAACAAAAGAATGATTGACAATTCAATTTTGGAGATGTACAAAATAATACTATCTTCTTCTCACTGGCTTTCTGTGTAGATATTCCAGTTGTAAACTTCCACATCATACTCAGAGTTTTGAGCAAGTAAACCTCTAAGCTCAGTAGCAGATTCGGCATTTTTGGCCAGTAACAACGCGAACCCCCCACCTCCGGCGCCTACAAGCTTGTATCCGCTGCAATAAGGCTCTGAGAATGCAAACAGCCTGTCGACAAATTCATTGCTGCAATGAGGATCCAGTTCCTGATGGAGCCTCCAGGCTTCGAGCATGATGTCTCCGAGCTCATCAATGTCGCGGTTCATTAGGGCTTCTCTACCGATCTTTGCCAGTTCAGCCAGGCGCTTGATGCTGGATATAAGCAGGTTGTCGCGTCTCAAGTACCGTGTTACCACTTTCTGAAGCACTTGATGCGCTAGCCGGACCTGCATCGGGTGTTCCACATGAGCACATATCAGAAATGCTCTGGCAGAGTAAACAATCCTTTGAGAATCCAAAGCAAGAACAGAAAAGGTAGAAGAAACAATCTTATGACAAATGCAAACCAAGAATTTCAGGAAAATAGAGTAAAACTCATCATCCTCAAGACATTCTCTCTAGCGACCATTACCATATAATGCTCACCTTTGTTTAGGCAGTAGACAAATTGACCAAAGATCAGTTTTTAACAAATTTGGACCAAAGATCAGTTTTTAACAAATTTGGACCAAAGATCAGTTTTTTCACAAATTTGGGCCAAGAAAGATGAAGTGCATACCAAAAATTACGAATGTTTCCTCATCTTCAAGATTCTAATCACTTAAAGTTTCATAAGATAGGTAAAAGAAACATTTTTTCACTTACCTGACCAGTAAATATCACTAGGAGTCGTTGCTGCAACTCCGTGATCATCTGAGCAGAAAGTGAAAGGGGTAAAACTTGAAGCCTCAATGGAATTCCTGGAAAACTCGAAGTATATTTTATTCCCGGATAAAGGCCCCCGATTTGATCTTGCCAGCCGCCTCCGGTCCCCATGAGCTGTTCTAATACCAGAACAAGTCTCGCGACATTTTCGTGACTTGCATCTTCACCAGTTACTTGCAGCAGTGCTTTCACAACTGCGGCAGCTAAGATGCTGGAAGTTCCCAAACCACTACCGCGAGGAACATTAGCCCAGGTTCTTATTTTCAAACCCGTGCTTTCAAGAATTCTTTTAGCGACAATATTGGTGACAAGCAAAGCAGATTTCACAAGGCGGAATGGATCGCTGTTCTGAAATGGGGGCGCGAAAGATGAAAACTCTGTAATGTGTATATGTTGTCCATTGTCATCACTAATGAACACTCCAGTTGTTTCCGTGGTTTCTACGACAGTACCAATGGGAAGGGATCCTTCCAATGCTATGGCCATGTTTAAGACACAACCTGCACGTTCTAAGCTCCATGGAGGTGTATCACTCCAGCCCCCAACAAAATCCACACGAACTGGTAATTCAACCTTTACTTTCTGAGAGACAAAAGATTGATCTGGATGACTATTTAACTTAGGGCTCAAAGTGGAGGATTCCAAGAGATCTTCTGAGCAAATGAAACAAAAGTTATCAATAAAAATAGGATTTTAAGGTCAACAAAAGATGGATCGCAACATTTTCACAGATATTTGATTAAAAATATTACCTCTCAAACCATATCTTACTGCTGAAGCTGTTTCATCAGCAACAGCAGTCCAAACATGGTTCTCGACTTCTGCTGCCTCTGTTTCACCATTGCACATGCGGAGAAGATCAACCTGCACTTGAAATGCTCTACTTTTAGGAAGGATCTGAGAGTGTTTATGCTTAAGGTTGGGGAACAAAGCTAGGAATTCTCGACACATCTCCATGCCAAGTTCTTCTTCTTGTACTATTTCTTCACACAATTGAGATACATTGCGCCCAACATGGCCAAAATTAAGACAGGACCTAACAATATCAGCAGCAAGATTGGCTCGATGTTTACTCGATGCTGAGCACAGGTGTGAAAAATCTATTTGCCTATGCAACTCCTCCAAACTGATCCGCTGTGACCTTCTCCATAAGAATTCCAAGGATGAATCTTTTTGGTTGCTCAGCCCCATCAACCATGTCGCCACTTCAAGCATCTTAGAGTAAGGAATGATAGGGAATAACCTGGCATTCCATAAGCATTTCCCCTGTGTTCCCTCTAACCAGACATCAGTATCCTGAATGCCTAAATCACCTAAGACCTTGTCCCACGGTTTCCCACAAAAAGTCCCGTCCTTTGAGCATTCATTTTTAGGGTTATCTTGAACACCGCAGTAAAAAATAACTTTCTCAGTGTGCCCAACCAAAGGGACCTCCCAGAGGCAATGGCGACCAGGAAGCATGAATCTGGATGATTCATCAATCATCCTATTTTCTGCTACTGGTATATGTACACCAACAGCAATACATCGCGATCCAATTTGCACACCACCGGATATAGAGGAATCATATACCAGAGAATCCTCTCCTACAGAAACACCGGATGTTATTTGGCTGGAAATGATAATAGCAGAAGCAGCAATATCAGAGTCTATAGTTGCTGGGATGGAACATTGGTGCCTTTGAGAAACAAGTCCCGAACCAGTTCCACTGAGATGATCCAGGACTTCATTTGAAGTTCCAAAATGCAAGAATAAGAGGTCATCTGTCATGATTGAGAACAGTTCATCAGAAAAGACCTATATAGTTGCTACTTGTACATCAAGATGTCGCAGGGACAAGAAAAACTACAGTGAGCCAGTACCATGAAAACTATGGAGAACTATAAATATAGGTAAACTACTTGGAACATCATGATATCTTTCAGAAGGATGCTACCTACAAGCACAGTAGCTGAACATGTTTTGCGCTCCCAATTTGCAGACAAGCTTTTCACCCAAAGGGCGTGACTTTAACCATTTATGCTTTGCAGGTACCCAAGCTGCAACAAGATCTTCATATAAGCTCATCTGCACATGTAAGAATAAAGCACTTGAATCCTCCGAGTTCAAGACAACAGATTGCTGATGGAGGATTTGAACAATAAAATGATATAAGCATAACATTATCTATCTTTCCTTATTAGATAACACAAACCCTCACCACAAACAAGAAAGGTCAAGAATTGAGAAATAAGGCAACTTGCCTCTTTCTTGCATTCGAGAAGCTCCATTATCAATGGTTGGCTGGAAAGGGCAAGTGTAACAAGATCCACCCATGCTTTTCCACGAACAGCAATGATTCCCGTGTCAAGCAATGTTCTACCATCATCCAAAATCGCATCATGATCAGCGAGCTCCTTGATGCCAGGCTTCTGAAGTAGATCCTCCACTAAACTAATTTCACAGACTTCATTGACCGACGCAGATTTCGATGTCACAATCACCCCATGGTTAGAAGCAATGTCAAGACTTATAGGGACCGTAATTATGCATGAAGCATCCTCAGGAAGAACCAATTTGGTGGCATCAAAACAAGGTAGAACATCTCCAGTCATGGTGAATAGTCCACCTGATCAAATCAAAGTCTGATTAACCTATGCAAAATGCCATAACTGGGAAATGTAGATAAATAAGTTGCCTTCCATCTACCTCCATTTTTGAAAGCTTGTCTAGCACAAGCTGCGATGGCAAGTATATGATCGAAAAGGAGAGGCACAGGCCCATCCTGATCATCCGCCGCCAAAAAAGGGAGGGGCAAGAAAACCTTTCCCATAGGATTAGCCCACGGGACCCGTTTAGAGTCACCACCAGCATGAAGTAGCAGTATGTGCTTCTTAGCAATCAACTCAATCAATGTCAATGGAGAGACCTCCTTTTCCGACCCAGAAGTCGCAGAAATCGAGCTGCCTGAATGGCTTTCCTACACATAACAACAACATAAATTGCTAAGAAGAATCTAAATAACTTCCAACCATCATAAAATATGACTTCAACTCAAGTATGCAATCTATAAGCAAAAAACTAGCTTGAAGATTGAGACTTTATAAGCAAAATCTGGCATATGCTAAATGCAATCCAAAGAATGATTCTCGCATTGGAAGAATCTAGATAACTTCCAACCAGCATAAAACATGACTTCAACTCAAGTATGCAATCTATAATCTTTCACTAAAAACTAGCTTAAATGTTGAGACTTTACAAGCAAATTCTTAAGGGCTAAATGCAATTCAAAGAATCAAGAAACCAACATGCCTATCAGCTCAGAGATTGAAACTTTATCACTCCAACAGCATCACACTTCAATTACCGGGTCGGAATCAAGGCGACGGCGGTAGTATTGAACAAGGGCGAAGAGGGCGTTTAAGGTTGCAGCGCCGGAGCCAATGCGGTGGCCATCAGGATCAGGGACGGAGAGGGTAACAGTGGAAGGCGCAATTCGGCCGGAGCGCTTGGCCCTTTCGAGCTGCCAGTCGTAGAGATGAGCTTGCTCCGGGCTCGCGGCGGTGAGAACCACGGCGTCCCATGTCGGAACTCGAGCCGGATGCCGGACGGACAGTCTCAGATGGTACCATGATTTTCTCAGCGTGTCCTCTATACTGGTGGCTCTTCGACTTCCCTTTCCCATCAAGATCAAAACTTTTTGATCGAAAAATTCTTAGTATTCGATCACAGTCATTGTATCTGTATCTGTATCTGTCCAGCTGAGTGAAAAATGGCGGTAGATGGTAATTTTGTCCGGGGTGGTTAAAAACAGAATCTTAGTAAAATATTTCTTTGTAAATTATAAGGTTAGACGCAGAGCGGGGATAGCTCAGTTGGGAGAGCGTCAGACTGAAGATCTGAAGGTCACGTGTTCGATCCACGTTCACCGCATTTTACATTTTTGTACCTTTTTTTAACGCCATTTTCGATTTAATTTTGACTGTTATGACAGCCAAGAATAGGAAAAGATACGGAAATGAATGGAAAATATAACGCATTTGTGTGTGTGATCAGAATAGCGCAAAATGTGCGTTGAATCCTTGAATATCGCAGTGGTATTTGTTGAATCATTCGTTCCAGAATCTGTGGAGATTGCAGAGTTATTCATTCCCATCAAAACCAATCCCTCTGCCCTCCCGTATCCCTTTTTCTTTTCCAATTTCACACTTTGATCTTGTTTTTACAATACCCTTTTGTGTTTTCTGTTCAGAATTTTTCTTCAATGTTGATGCATACAAAGATCGAGCCTCTGGGGATAAGGTTTTCAGAGGTTCTGGCGTAAGAAAGGTGGAGAAAATGTTAAAAGGATCAACAAGATTTGGTTTTGCAGGAAGATGGAAGGTGGGCTTTTGGTAAAGGCGGCGCAATCATCATCGTACTGGTACGAGGTTGATGGTGTTACTACACATGTGAGTGGCTGGGATTCCGGATGTCGATGCATGCAATCGGCATTCCATCCCTTCAGCTGCCAACAAGATGCGCATCTCCTTTAGCAAGGTTCTTTAGGTTTCCAGCTCCCTCGCATGTTCTTTGAGTTCGTTTTAGGTGTCATTTTGTGTTTTGTTTGTGTGACGTTGTTATCCGCCGCCATGAGTTCGGGTTCTCCTAGGAAGAGAAATGGGAATAGGGCTTTGATTGCACCTTCTGTTACTGTTCTTGGTGCTGATGCAAGAGATGAGGTTTTGCTTTCGCTTTCGTGCAATGCTGGTAGCACAGATCCTCCTGATTCGGATTTCTACGTCGAGAATGATCCCCGCGGCCGCTACATCCGGGTACTCTCTCGCTTTTCAATGCTAGATCCTATCATGTGTTTATTACGAGGTTGTGATTCGTCTTGCATTTGGTTCTGCAGTGCAATGAGGTGTTGGGGAAGGGGGCGTTTAAGGCTGTGTATGATTTCAAACCCTTGATCCCTCTTATGTAGATGTGTTTTTTGCTCTGTGTCCAACGTTTGAATGTGTTGTTTGTGAACAGCTATAGGGGTTTTGATCAGCTGGATGGCATAGAAGTTGCGTGGAACAGGATCAAAATCGCGGATGTGATGAGGTCGCCGGAAGATTTGGAGAAGCTCTATTCGGAGGTTCATCTGCTGAAGCAATTGAAACATGAAAGCATTATGACGTTCTATGATTCGTGGGTTGATGATAAGAAGAAGACCATCAACATGATCACGGAGCTCTTCACTTCCGGGAGTTTGAGACAGTGAGTTCTTCGAAAGTGTTTTGTTTGTTGTAGTTCCTTGCTTTGTTATTATCTGTCATAATTGTCCTTGGTTTTTTAAGGTATCGTAAGAGGCACAAGAATGTGGATATGAAGGCCATAAAGCATTGGGCACGACAGATCCTTAAAGGGCTGTCGTATCTCCACAGCCAGAATCCGCCTGTGATTCATCGTGATTTGAAGTGTGATAACATCTTCATCAATGGGAATCATGGTGAAGTCAAAATCGGAGATCTTGGTTTGGCAACTGTTATGCAGCAGCCTACTGCAAAAAGCGTTATTGGTTCGCCATCTATCTATTTTTCTCCAGCACATTGTATGATATCAGTGTATAATCATTCTGTATCTGCATATGTGTCTTAGGTACCCCGGAGTTTATGGCGCCTGAGCTTTACGAGGAGGAATATAACGAGCTAGTCGATGTATACTCATTCGGGATGTGCATGTTGGAAATGGTCACCTTAGAGTATCCTTACTCTGAGTGTAAGAATCCTGCTCAGATCTACAAGAGAGTTACAACTGTAAGTTTGTCTGAGTTAAGGTTAAGATATGTTTCTATAAAAAGCTTAATCATTCGACACATGTTGTTGTTGGTATTCAGGGTGTTAAGCCTGCTTCTCTGAACAAGGTAAGCGATCCCAAGATGAAGAATTTCATTGAGAAATGCATCCGGCCTGTGCCTGAGCGCATGTCTGCTAAGAACCTTCTTAGAGATCCATTTCTTCAATGTGACAACCTAAGACATCCGATAAAGCCGTGCCATGACCATATTCCTCGATCATTGGGCTCCGAGCCTCATTCCATGGATATAGATTCCGAGTATGCACACTCCGTGTGTATAGACTCACTTTCTGGCAGCCATCATGATGCTTCTATGGAGTTTCAGAGGATCCATCAGAACAAGGAGTTCAGGTTGAAGGGCGAAATGAACGACGAGCATTCAATCTCGCTGAAGTTGATAATCGCTTATGGACATGGTAAGCTTCTGTTTGATGAAGCTTCATCTGGGCTGAGGTCTGAAATGTGAAGTCTGAGAGTTTTGTGATGAAATGCAGGTTCTGTGAAGAAGATAGACTTTTTGTTCTATCTTGATTCTGACACTGCGTTGTCTGTTGCTGGAGAGATGGTGGAGCAGCTGCAATTAGCGGATCACGATGTTTCTTTCATCGCAGACTTCATCAACTATCTGATCATGCGAATTTTGCCTGGATGGTCGCCTTGTCCAGCCAAGTTAGTGATCAAGCGCGACGATGATCATCACCTCGACATGAACAAACCTCAGACAACATTCATGCTGCCTAGTAAAGCAGAATCTCAAGGATCAGTGGATTCTGAGGTTAAGCAACCTCATTCTGGATCTGCTGATTGCGCTGTCAGCGAGGTATCCATGGAGGCGCGGGACTTTTACTACGACGAATGTAAGATGCACGAGAATGATTGGAGTTCACGGTGGGATGATCAGCCGGGGAAGGTTAAGAGCTGTTGTTTCTCCTCGCAAGAGGCTGAGCTGAAGGCGGAGTTGGAATCCATCGACTCACAATACGAGCAGTGGTTCCTCGAGCTCTCGAAAATGAAGGAGGATGCCATTGAAGCAGCCAAGAAAAGGTGGATGAAGAATAAGAACTCTGCAGTTCACTGAAGCAGTTGGAAGAGTGAAGTGAATTTCATGTGTGTGTGTGTGTAAACTTGCTTATATTGTTTGTGTATATACTTATTTCCGTTATGTTTGAAGGGTTCTTGCATTGGATTATTTTTTATTTCCTCTGAGAATTCAAAAGCAATAACTTGTTTCATTCTGGTCATGACATTAGTTAATGTGAGTTATTTGAATTTGATGGGAATGTAGATTTCTGCTTAGCACTCTAAGACATCATGTTACCACCGAGGAAAATGACATACCCATATGTAGACATGGGAGTCTCAATACTACGAGCTCAATTAGCATCAGAATAGTCAAGTACTGGTAATGCGATCGGATTGAAGACCATCCGATCGAAGACCATAATGAAGAGTACCACTTATATAACTCTTCAATCCGATCGAAGACCATAATGAAGAGTACCACTTATATAACGCAAAATTCGTGTAACAACTAGGAAATAGTTATCAATAGGAGTTTGCATGAACTTTCTGATGGTATTGATAATATAAGTCAAATCGTGTAATTGACAAATACCGACGTGCACAACTAAATACCGATAAATAGTGGGCTTACTTAAAAGCTGAACCGGCCTAAAGATTCAACTTGAATTTGAATCAAATTTGACTGATTTACTTGCTAAATGTTCGTGAACTACTTTATTCGTTTAGATTCCTAGTTAGACGGAGTAGAAGAGGTGGCTGTTTTGAATGATTCATGAGACAAGGACTTTAGAAATATACTAATACCCCCTGTCCCATATTAAATTGTACAGAATTTTTTTTACAGTCTTCAACACACACATTTGACCATTAATATATTTAACTACATATAATATCAGTAAACAAAAAGTTATTTTCTAGAACCTACTTGTTGTGACGAATCCAACAAAATCACATACAACAAAATATTATTGTTTATATATCTATTCAAATATGTCGTCAAAATTTTCTTAGTTTGACTGAATTTTTGATCTCGCGTAATTTAATCCGGGACGGGGTAGGTAGAAATACATTTATTTACGTGCAAACCAACATTGTCGTAATTTATGTACATACGTACGTACTACGTAGTAGCATAACAAACTTATAATACTGATTTTAGGATAGACATCTCGAGAATCGTTAGGTGAAATACTTCAGCAACCAAATTGTGAATTTATTTATTTAATCCGCTAATCACATCACATTATTGTGCTTCTCTCGGAATCTTCTTTCTCGCCATTTATTTAAATTCTATTGGGTCACTAATTAAGGTTGCTTGAAGCTGAAGCAACAAGAAGTTGAAAGAAACCCAAACTCCATACCATACCATTGTTGATGGAGATGAACATGGAGGCAGCCGCCGGCCAGCCGACGTTTTACAGCTGTTACAGATGTCACAACCATGTCGCTCTTCGCGGCGATATGGTCTCCAAGAATTTCCAGGTAAATTTACGTGTGTGTCTGGTCGCGACCGAAAGTTCAGTCATGCATTGTAACCGTCAGATCTGGTGATGGACTATATGTAGGCTAGGAGAGGAAGAGCGTTTTTGTTTTCGCATGCTCGGAACGTGGTGGAAGGGCCGAAAGAGGACCGGAATCTGATCACCGGGCTGCACCGGGTGGCCGACGTTAGCTGCTCCGACTGCGGCGAGGTGTTGGGGTGGAAGTACGATAAGGCGTACGAGGCATCCCAGAAGTACAAGGAGGGCAAATTTGTTCTTGAGAAGTTCAAGATCATGATACTAACCGGCCAGGATTGTGGTTGGTAATAATTCACTTCAAATTTGGGGTCATTCAACAAGGGTGAATACATTGTGACGAACTGGATTTGGATGTACAGATTTATCTCTGTCAAGTTAATAAAGACCGTGATTTTTCTTCTTTTTAGCATACTGCACTTTTATATGTTGCTAGTTGCCAATTTAATATTAAAATTCAATGACTCCAATAAGACTAAAAATTTAGTCATATGTACCCTTATTGTCACGTTTAATTCAATGGCAAATCATTTCTTTCGTGTTAATGCAAGACATTCGTTCACTGAATTTTTAGTCGTGTCAGATGCAAGTCTCACGCCTATGTGTTGACAAATTCCAAGAAAACTGAAATCTCAATCGTCCAAGACTAATTATGAGAAGAGACGTGATGAAGTGGAATTAAAGTTGAGCGAATTAAGTGGACAGAGAAAAAATGGAACGTACGTCTCTCTCTGGTGCGAAGTGAACAAGACTACGTCACATCAGCCTCTGAGAATCTCTATAAAAGGGAAGTATTATCTCACAACTTTATACTCTCCCGTTCGACTAATCTTTACAGAAAGTTCTGGTCACATCAAGCCGACCATAAAAATATAGGCTCGGCCTGCCTTATCACTTGGTGGTGGTGGTGGTGACGGTTAAGACCATGTGTTTGATGACAACTAGTTGAAGTGCAAGAATTGACTTGCAAATGAAGTTGTGGTGGAGATTTGGAGAAAGGGCAGTTGGGAAGTTTCATGGAAAGTTGGAAAGAAATAGACACATACGGCGCTCCATTTCTAAACCACAAAACATCATCATCGTGAGCACCTTCCTCGAAACTCAGCGCATTCAAATGCCAAAAATATCTAAGCTATAAAAGAAATCAGCACCGCTCGATTAATCCAGTCCCTTTCATTCATATCCCAATATTTTAGTTAAAAGCATCTAATCCGCACCAAAACACTCCCATTTAGCATCTGTTCCATTCCCATCTTATACAGCATCCATTGTTGAACAAGAACGTCACAAGATCGGAGGAATGGAGAAGCAAGCATCCGGCAAATACGAGGATCTGTTGCCGGTGATGGCCGAGAAGCTAGACGTGGACACCTTCGTGGCGGAGCTGTGTGGCGGGTTCCGGCTGCTGGCAGACCCGACGAGTGGGCTGATCACGGCCGCCAGCCTGCAGAAGAACTGCCGGTACCTCGGGGTGGAGGGGATGAGCTCGGAGGAAGCAGAGGCGATGGTGAAAGAAGGGGACGTCGATGGCAATGGAGCTCTGAATCAGACAGAATTCTGCATCCTCATGGTCAGACTCAGCCCGGGAATGATGGAGGATGCCGAGGCATGGCTTCACAAGGCCATTGCGTATGAATTGCAGCAACCTCAAGAACAGGAACAGGTCGAATCTTGAATTTTCTGTCTGTATAAAGCTATGAACCCTGTCCTTTCAAATGTTGTCAGAAAGGAGGAATATAAAGTGTGAATCACAGTATGTGTTCTTTACTATTTGATACTATGGTAACTGACTTGAGAGAGGTGCGAAACTGCAAATATAGGACAAAATGTCATAAAACCATTCAAATCACTCCAGCAATAATCTTAAAGCGATAGTAGGAATAAGCGTTCAAACTGCGCTCCAGATAAACTACATTGTGCTCTCACTAATCCATCTATTCTAGTACCAAAATACTCAAGGAGCTACTGCGGCATTTACACTGTCATGGCCGTTTATCGTCTGGACCTCACGGGAGACCTGCTGTTAAAGACAATGTGCAAGGATGAGAAAATGCTAAAAGTTGACAAGAGATTTAAAAAACAAGACGGAAAATAGCTGTTACCTGCGATATCTATCAAAACCAGGACTTGACCGGCCATCGTAGGGAGCGTTGTACCTATCATACACTGGACTGCGAGCATGGCCATAATCAGGGCTTCCACGAGCGCGTCCGTAATCAGGACTTCCACGAGCACGACCATGACCATAATCAGGACTTCCTCGAACCCGGCCGTAATCGGGACTTCCACGATCACCCCTGCGAAATGCTGGACTTGGCGACCTCCTATGAGGGCTGTTCCTGCGCCTGCCATAGTCTCTTCTAGGAGGACTGTCTCTTTTCTCACCATCATCTTTTAAAGCATACTCAACAGAGACAACCCTATCCAATATGGTACTGCACATTCAAAAGGGTGAGCTGGTTGTTAGGCAAGGTACCAAAGTGCACCAAATTAAACGTAATATATAGATATAAAGGATGGCATCCATTATAAGCTAATACGCTATCACACCTCATATTCGTACACTCCAGAGCTCTGGTTGCATCTTCCTGGGTTTCAAACTGCACAAATGCAAAGTTCCTTCGAATGCGAACATTCAGAATCTTGCCATGAGGTTCAAAATGCCTCTCAATGTCATGAATCTTGGTGCGGATTGGATCAAAATTTATCACAAACAAAGTCTTTGTTGGTTTCTGATTGGCCGTAACAGCTGACCTCGAGGTATCTCGATGCCTTCCACGCTCACCCTGCAGAATTCAGATCTACAAGTTAGTAGCATTCCATGTAAAATCAACCGAGACTGCAACGCGTCAAAATTAGAGACATGTAACAGAAGTTGGGAAATTACCTTGGCCCATTCGACTGAAAGCCTACGCCTTTCATACCCAAAAGGAACATTGTCCAGGCCCCGAATGGCATCCTCAGCATCACGCTCATCCTCATAGTAAACAAACGCAAAGCCTGCAAGTAAAACAGGCTCCGTGAGAACAATACCAACAACAGCAAAGATGTCGTTATACTTTTTGAGGCTAAAATGATCTAAACCAGGGCTCTTCATTCCTGGAAAAGAAATAAAATACGAAACCTGCAAATATGTGAAGGCTGATGAATGCAACAGCAAGGATGAGGAAGCCTTGCATGAAGAAGTAAATGATGATGATGATGATGATGATGGAGTGGTTGTGAAAGGGGGCAAATTAGGTCTTATGTCCAAAGTATCATGTCTGAGTAAGCCCTAGGAGAGTGGTGGTAGGCATGGCATGAAGTGATGCACCACACCGGTACGACCATTCTTCGTAAATACCAACTTAGGGCAGAGACATAAATGAGTGACACAGATCGAGTAAAGAATATGCAGATTCCATCTTTGAGGAGAAGGAGAGAGCAAGCAAGCAGGCAGGCAGATAGAAATGTTTATGGTCTCACTTTTCCTTAGTAGATGTTCGTTCCTGCGTCAAAACAAACACTTAAAACACGGATGCCTCTCCTACATTTACCCTAGCAGTTTTTCTACTTTCCACCATATTTTCCCTTCTTGCAGTAATAACTAGTTACTTCGTACATAAATCACATTCAATAATGGATAAACCCCAAGTTCCCAACTTTCTATCAAGACACACACAGACATATTCTCATCTTGCTTTTATAGTCTGAACCCGTGTTCCTACTGAACTGCAGTTCGGACAGAACAGGGCTTAACTGATATTCAAACACGAAAGCACAATCAACATGGGACGATGAATGAAAGCGCGATCAACATACCAGATTTCATGTCCACACGCTCAACCTTTCCGTACTTGGAGAAGAGCCGCTCCAGCTCCGATTGACGAGTTTCGAACTCGAAATTTCCACAGAAAATCGGCCTCATCTTCACAAACCTAACAAAACTTCAATCCAAACCATTCACGTGAATATGACCCCCGAATTTGGATGGTATTTGGAGGAAGCGTACCTTAATTGCAGAAGAACCCTAGCTGCAAAATTCAGCTTTTGCTTGGAGGAGACTAATGGTGATGTGGGGGGGGTTAAATATGGAACTAAAAGGCGGGCCGGATACCATAATCATTAGCCCATTAAGATTTAGGATCCACACCTCTATTTCCATTTGATAACATATGGAAAAACAATTAATTACAAAAAATATATTGCTTTGACCAAAAATTCATGTACTAGCAATGTTATAAAGGGAATCCATTGTTACTATCGAAAATAAAACTTCTCTCATTATACTTTAAAATCTATTTACAATCATAATCTAACCACGAAGTTTGGATAATGATTTTCAAAATCATAGATCACAAAATAAGTTTGGACAAATTTTTATTCTTAGAGCACAAGTTGTTTCTCTATGTTTTTTTTTAAAATTTTGAAGTTTATGGTATTAAGATGTGGGTCACTTTACTTTTGTATGCTATCGACGAAAATTTTATGTTTACGTTATTGTTTTTGTGAAACTCGAAAAGTGTTGAAGTATTTATTTCTGAGCTCGTATATTTCCCTTTTTGACTTTTGTTGGTTTATATGGACCCCTTGATCATCCCAACTAAATGTACTCTACAAGAATTTCCTGACCTAAGATCACGTTTAGCACGAGGATTATAGTGTTTTTTAAATTCAATTTAATTGGGAAAAAATGAAAACTGTTGTAATTTTTACTGCCACTTAAAAAAAAATACATGTACACGAGTAGTAAGATCAAAAATTGATTTCATTCATTCATGTGAAGGTATGAATTCTAAGCAAAATTAAGCCTACAAATAATTAGTAACAAATTGTGTCAACTTTTCCCAAGTTTCTGGACTATATCTCAAGATCATCCAACGTTAATTCAGCCTCAGGTGGACTCAGCTTCTTCAATTTCTGCCAAACAAGACCAAACAGAATCAGTATCATCGTTATTACAGCACGAAGAATGGTTGAAGAGGTAAAGTTACACACTGTAATGAACTTTGCAGGATCATCAAGACTGGATGAGCCCAGAATAACTTCTCTCTTGAGCTTTTCGGTCAGTTTATGGCAAACTCGTACCTGAAAACTGTGAGGATTAGAAACAGCACTCTTTATGTAGAGCGAAGGACGTAAATGACATGATGCGCTTTCTAATACCTCGGATCTAGTTGCCCCTCCGACTATGAATACAAAAATCCGTCGTCCCATGTTCCTCAAGTCACTAGACCCATGCCTTGAACTCGAATCACTGCAACAGTCACATTAACATAGAATCAAACATCTGTAAATAATTCTTCTTTCTTGAAACTGAAACTGAAACTGAAAACAAACCTTGAAGAATAGCCATCCTCAAAGTGTCGAGGGCGGGCCCAATTTGGCGTTCTCCTTGACCTCGCAGATTTTACAGTTGAAGTAGAGTCCTTTATACAAGGATACTCATTCTCTTGAAGTTCTCCAGCGCTCAATTTCTCCACAAGTTCCTCTATCACAGGGTGGAAACGCGATAACTGCCATTTGGCTTCTTCTTCACCCGAGCGATCCGGTCTAACAGCAGAAGGTTTCTTCTTCTGAAACCAAACAAACAAGGGAAAATACTCAATGACTGAGAGCAACAATCGAAAAGCTCTGCAAGAAGAAAGAATTCCGCCAAAACAATCTTAGGATACCTTGTAGATATCAAATGTCAGGGAAAATGGTAAAAAAGAGCTCCTCTTGTGTGCACTAGAGTTCTTTTTGCTCACTTTTGCTCGCTCTATCAATCTCATGTTATACACTGCATTTACATCTTCTTGTGGCAACCTAGAGAGCTAAATAAAGCCAAGTATTGATGTTAAGAAGAAAATATTACATAAATGAAGTCTTGATAGAAAAAATGGTTCCTACAAAATAGCGAAAAATACTAACCTCCACTAGTTTCGCAATCTTGTCACTCTCGGGATGAACAGCTGCATAAATCATAAGTAATCGCAACTTATTCTCACGACTAACATCCTGGGTAAAGGGGAAACCAAAATCAGCTAGAGATCATTCGTGTTAAAAAAACATATTGCTTCAACAAAATTACTATTCTAACCGGTTTTGCTCTCAGAAACTTAATTACATCCTTTGTTCCAGCATCTCCAAACACAAGGCCTTGCTCCAACTCCCCTAGCTCTTTCAACCCGGTTTCCCTAATAATTGTGTTAATCTTTGTGGCAATCTGAAAAGAACAAACTCCCATTTCAAAATTCATAGATCCGCCAAGAGTGACAGCTTAGAATAAGTAAACAAGAACTTCTAGGAAACGTGTCGTGTACACGATACGTACATCAATGTGGATAGGGAGTTTTTCCATTTGCTCCCGATATTCAGGCAGAGCTTGGACCATCTTCTGCAACTCGCGGGTAGGAAATTCATTGGCACCTCTACATTGAGAAAGAAGTCAATTTTTGTCACAAAATCTAACAGAAAATCATAAGCAAAGAGTTAATCAACAGAATGTAATTGAGGATGAAATTCAAACAACCTTGCACTAAAATTAAAATGCATATGTGCAGCTTTATTCTTTGTAACAAAAATTTTAGTCTTGTCATCCAGCCGCACGCTAGCCTGAAATACCGATATTAACCAAAGAGAACATCGAGTATAAAGATGCTTAGTTGATCATTAGAAGTCACTATTCATACATCTGCTATGTGCGCGTGTCGAAGCTCTACCCAGATAGGGTCATGATCCTCCAAAAGGACTTCTTTTTTCTGAACACCGGAGTTGCTTTCAACCTAGGAAGAACAATGCTGGCCTTTCAAAAGATCATATATAGATATATAGACACATACATGAAAGCAAAAATAGAAAGAGATACTAACAACGTGGACATATTTATTTCCAGACATATTTAGCAGATCATGGCACATTGCGTCGTATGTCCATTCATGTATGATGGGAGCAACCTGTGCATCATGTAAGAACAGTTGAGTTTACATTCTAATAGAGTATACATTCGCCAGCGGATAACATTACTGTACCTGATCTACAGATCTGTCGAGAATTAGCAATTCACATGTTTCTGCTTGAGGGTAGTTTGGCAAAATGGCTTTGTAATTCATCAGACAGTTCCAAACACCAGCAGCAAGCTTTGTGGGGATGAAATCGCGAAATGTCGTCATTGTGTAAGGATCGAGTGCTTTGGCAGCCCGGTAACGAATTCGAGGAAACTCCTGCGGACATCAGTTCCTAGTTATCATCGGAATTCATGAGTGAAGACCTAATCAAGAATGATGAATTTAAGTTGCATACTCTCATTGAAGCAAAAACTGAAGCAATCCTGGTTGCCATGGAATCCAAACACGCCTTGCCTTCGTTAGAAATCGCTTCATCATCCCCAAACAGCTCCTCTAAAGCATTCTCGTGATCAGTAACAAAACCCTATGATGATTCATATATGTTAAGCACAGCACTTAATAACATTTAAGAAAAGACAACGGCAAAGTAATAACAAGATCTATTGAGTCCATAAACCAAAGTGATATCAGCTAAGTACTACTTTTATCATACATTTAATCTGAAAACAACATGAAGGATGATTCATAAGCTCAATCTAAAAGTATTAATTGAAATATAATAAAACCTCACATACCTGGCTATCTATAGCAAAGTATTCCAAGTTCATCTGCAGATTCCAACCGGAATGAGAATTCTCACAAATTTATTTCTATATTCACAAAAACATCTAACTGAATCTTAAAATCAGAAAGAACGTTGTAACCTCAATCAAGGCACCAATGCGAGATGAAACAGCTCTCTCATTTTTTATCTGGTTCACCAACTCACTTGACACGGGTGAACTGAAGAAGACAAATGCCCTACGTATGACAGAGAGTGGAAGTAGTTAGTTCAGACAGCAGACAGCAAAAGTTTTAAGATTACTTCCCTGATATCATTTTTGCAAAGTGCTTACTTTCTGTACAGCGGCGACCTCCCAGACATGTCGGACATGAAGGTAACAACACTGCATGTCCAAAGAAAGGAAAAGAATAACGGATCCAGAACATGAAAGCTCAAAGAATGTACAAGCTTAGGTTAAAGCACTGTTATCAGAAACTGAAATTTAGGTTGTCGACGAATTTATAAAAACTCGTGAGAAGAACATCTGTGATTACTTTTCTTTGGTCGGCTGTATAAAATAAATAGCATCCATAGTAGGTAAAGGCTGGCGCCGCCTCTTTATATCTTCCACCACTGAAAGACAACAATAGAGATTATGAGTTCCAATGAGCCTGCCCACGACATAAATCAGTACATATACGAGAATATACTAACGATGTAGTCTTACATGAAACTCCTTGATCTGCAATATCTCCCATCTTGCACGAGCATGACATTATCTTAGTAGTCATTTTGTCCAAGATAAGCACCTAGTATAAAAGCAAAACATCCACAACGTTAAAAAGAGACAACACGATACATGAAACAAGCTAGATTGAGTCACATTAATATAGCCAGTCTCAAATTTAGATTCACAAAAGAGAGAAAGGGTAAAAACATCAACAATTTGAAATCGCACAATCACAGACATTCATAATTTACACAGTATTGTGGTGACATTGAAGATTGAATGCTGATACCTTCCAAGAAGATTTTGAATCATCCTTTTTGGTAGACCGGAGCATATCACACAGCAATCCTGCAGTGGCGTTCAACAGTACAGTAGTATATGAGAAAAAAGGAGAGGTAATTTAAGTGTTCTGATCGTTCTATTGTTTGAAAAAATCCAGGTTTTAACATCGAATTAAGAATGAAAGTTTGATCCAATCCAGAATTCTGCAGTCGTAGAAATGGAATTTGTAGTGGCGGTTACTTTCTCGGGTGATTTGGCGGAATGCTTTGTACTTGAATCCTCCTCCGCCGCCGCCATGGGAGGAGGTGTCGGAATCAGAGAGTGAGGAGCGGTTGAGGAAGGAGTTGAAGGACGAGGTATCGGAATCGGACAGTGACGACATGTGGTGTTGTTTCAGTCCTTCGTTGCTAAGTTACAGAGCGGCGTGGACTGAGATTTTATTATTTGACCGTTCGGTACGAGTCCGACGGCTCTTTATTATTTATAGGCTTTTGGATTTCAAATTCTAAGTAACTTCGTTTTTGTTGGACCCACTGGCCTAGAAGCCCATTTCTAGAAATTGAGATTAGGGGACGGCCCAGAGTCTCCATAGGTTTGTTTCTTATGTCAGTAGTATTTTATTACTTTATGCCTTATATTGATTACAAGGACTCGATTGGATTGAAACTGTCTCACATAATCTTGTGCGACGTGGATCGAAATGCAATTATTTAAAGATAGAAGATGATATGTGATATTTTTTATAATTTCTAAAGCTTTATTTTGGATCTGGTCTCACCATAAGTTACGATGAGACAGATGTCATTCTCTATATTTATACCGATTAAATATTTTGTATTTTTAAATATAAATTGTATTACCGGCGGTTTTTGTTGAATTGAAATTTATCCAAGTTTCATATGTTTGAAAGTGGAAACAAAGGAAAGTGTTTTGAATAATGCGTGATACTCCACTGTTATAGTGGTATGGCGTTTCAAGGCAAGTTCAAAGTCGTGTTTTATTACGAAAATTATCCCCAACTATGGAAGAAAGAGGAAGATTGAGAGCAATGAAAGTGATGGAAGATGTGCATTAACCTAACCGCGGTTCTCAGTTTCCTGGTTTGGATTTTTCTGCTGCCTGGTCCCGCCTTTAACCTGCCGCCTATGTTCATTGCCATCAGTAGACTAAGGGTCCATTTTATTTATCTTCCCATGATACAGGCTCCCCGTCTAATCTGTTTTTTTTTTCTACTTATTATTAAGATCAATTGCAGTTGTAAAAATTGTCGCCAATTTTTTATTAATTAAGTATCTCTTTCTTTCACCTCATTTTAAGAAATCACTTATTTTCTTCTTCATAGGAGTAAGAAACCACTTTTTCGCATGCATATTTTCTATCTCTGTTTTTAAGTGGACAGAGGTATAACTCAATATGTAAGATCATGAGCCATTTTTGCATGATAGCACCAATTAATTTAAAGATGAAAATACAAGACACGTTGGAATACAAGAGAATATAACCAGAAACACGTGATGCAGCATGGTCATATTGAAGTCACATTATTACCACCTTTGAAATCATCAATTATATACAAAACAAAGTGGGGGGAAGTAAAGGTTAAAAGCAAAAGATTGACCTAACCCACACCCCGACATTTCGCCTAGGATTAAGGCACCAGCCCCTCTTTCCCTTTGCTCATCAGGTGTCCCACACCATTTACTCAGTTGCTGTTTCCATGTGCGAAAAAAAGAATGTTTATTTCTTGATGTAATACCACCACCAATCCCAAGCTTTGGAAGAAGATGGAGGCAGAGAAAGAACATCATCAGAGGCAAAATCAAGAGTACTATGAGGAAGAGAGTAGGATTGATTATGTCTTCAAGGTTGTCGTGATTGGAGACGCTGCGGTTGGTAAATCCCAGATTCTGTCTAGGTTTACGAAGAACGAGTTCAGTTTGGACTCCAAATCCACCATTGGAGTTGAGTTTCAGACAAGAACTGTTAGTATCAACTCCAAAGTCATCAAAGCCCAGATCTGGGACACTGCTGGCCAAGAAAGGTACCCCCACCTTCTTCAACATCATCATCTTCATCCTTTGTTTTTTTCTGCAGGTCTGTATTTTTACTCGCAAGTTAAACTGTTTTCGGTGTTTCAAAATGCATATTTATACACGAAATTTTCATACTTGCGAGTATTTCTGAAGTACGCATGGTGTAATTAAGCAAGCTTTAATTATGAGTATTTCCGTTCACTTCAATTCAGTTAAGCCAAAATTTAATTTGGTCTTAATTTAGTTGCACTAAGACTATTTATTTTCGTTCAGTTCAGTATCGATAAGAGAAGGTTAGATGTTTTGATTCGTGTGATCAATTCGTGGATATGGGAATGTTATAATAATTGAGTCTAGCATGTTCTCATTATGATTTTGATCTGATGAACCAAACGTCCATAAAGTTTGGGATTAAATTTAGGAATAACAGATGAAGGAAAGACAGGATGTCTGATCAATCTGGGACCCAAATTCATCATAAAGCTTAGCTAGCTTCTATTATTTAATCCACTGCATATCCAAGTTAATTTCCTACTCCAACCTAACTTTATCAATAATTGCATGCTTTAATGCCAGGTAATTATCTGTACTTCAGTTCAGTTTAGTTTAACTTATACTAAAAAACTATTACATGTGTAGATATAGGGCGGTAACGAGTGCATACTACAGAGGAGCACTAGGGGCAATGCTAGTGTACGACATTACCAAGAGACAAACGTTCGATCATTTGTCCAGATGGGTGGAGGAGCTCCGGGCCCACTCCGACCGATCCATCGTGATCGTGCTGATCGGAAACAAGGTCGATCTGGCCGAGCAGAGGGCGGTCCCGACAGAGGACGCGGTGGAGTTGGCGGAGAGGCAGGGGCTGTACTTCTTCGAGACGTCGGCGTTGAACGGAGACAATGTGGAGGCGGCGTTCTTCAAGCTGCTGGAGGAGATACATAGTGGCGTGTCTAAACATTCGCTTGTTAAGGTTGATGGCGGTGGGGATGGGGTTAAGTCCAACGTTGGTGGGAGTGTTGATGATGGATCGTTGAATGGGGTGAAGATTGATTTTGAAGTTAGTGAGATTAAGAAGATGTCGTCTTGCTCTTGCTGATTGATTCGTTGATTTCAATTTGTAATCCTAGTGGATGTGATATGATGCGTTACATGTGTATATACGGACACAATTAATGAATCTATGATTTGTTTGCACTACACAATCTTGAAATGTGATGCTAAGATCATCTTCCTTAAAAAGTGCACTGCCTTCAGTTTTTTTAATATTGTCGTCCCCCCTCGCTGAATTAAGATTAATTTCATTCACTCAATTTACTTTTTACCTTCCCTATACCATCTCTCCCGTTCATTTTACCTTTTTTTATGTGTAAATTATAAGAGTGTCAATTATTCTAAACCAGAGGGAGTACCTAAATTCCTAATAATGGATATATTAGTCATTTTTCTAATTCCACATAATTCACTTTGATGTTTCGCACTGGGAATATCATTACTCAGTTGACTCCCTCTGCCCTTTCAAATTCACAAATAATTTTTTGTCCACTCAAAATTATCAAACTTTGACTGTATATTTGAATATATATATATATATATACTATTGCATGACATATTGCTAGGTTCATTGTCCCATGTAGTTTTTAAATATCAATTTCTTTTGTACCTTTATTATATGTAATTAAATATATTTACGTCAAATGTGTTTATTGCCTTATTGGGAACCATGAAAAATATTCCTTGCAAGTTAAAGAGGGACGGAGAGAATGTGTAGTTATTTTTAGGACAATGAAGAGTGCTATTAAATCACACCAAGTATTTTACTACGTTACATTGCCACTACTCGAGCCCACCCGCCTTAATAACTGCATCCATGAAATCCCTTTTCCCGCCAAAATCACCCAGCACTTTGAGCCCACCCTCTCGTGCCGCCAATCATATCCCCTCCTAAGAACCACCCACTACCATACCACCACTCAAACAATGGAAGCACCGAGCCACCACTCTAATCCATAACAAAAAGCTATACCGTTGTGGTCGATGCACGAGCATCATGGCAGAGATCGTTTCGTGAACGTCGTTCTATTAGTTGGTGCTCGAGCCAAGCTCGACTCATTAGTTGGCGTCTGATTTATTGTGTGAGCGATAATATTGTTACTGTGAAACCACCACGATCACCACCTTTACTTTTTTTATTTTTCAAAATATTTTTAAAAAACAAGATAAAGGTGGTGATATAAAATAGTAAAATATATAGAACATAATTTAGCAATACATGCTAAGGAAGCAATTTGGGCCCTTTTGGGATTTACAGAAAGTTGATAGGAATGATGATCCTCAATGGGTGTGGGGGCTATTGTGTGGGCTGAATTATGTCAACTTGTTAGCCCTTTCATCTTCTTCATTTGGTAACTGAAAAGGCAAAACAGCCCAATCCAGCTACATAAAGCCCACCCAGAAACATTAACTATGTGGCCATCTATACAGCTTTTGATAAAGGAGGACCGTCTAATTTTTGTCTTTTTTTTCCTTCAAAAAAGTTGACAATTAGCAATGTCATACGTAAGTAAATATTTACAATAAAATAAATTGGCAAATAGTTGTATAGCTAAACTAATTTAAACTTTATTAAAATTTGAGCTGAACTAAAATTGATTAAACTGAAAATCTGAGGAGCACATTTGCTTTATATAGGCACACTTTTCACTTAGATCTCTTTTTTTCTTCTTATTTTAGCATATTTCTATTACAATAAAGTGGCTCATATTGCAGGTGAAGCAGCACAACACTCAACACCGCAAAGATCGTTGCTATTATTCAAAGAATTCATACCACATCAACGATGCCGCCTATGAAAATCAAACCCACGACCATGCGATCTGTCCCGAATCCAATATGGGAGATTCTTGCAACACGCAACGCTAGCAAGGGCCGTTGCTATTATTCAAGGAGATTTATACCCACTTTCACTCATTTACTTACTATACACAAAATTAAATTAACCTTACTAATTTAGCATCTTTTAAACTCATGCAATAAACTAAATTATTAATAAAAAGCAAAAAGGGAGGTAATGATCATTATTAGAGCCTTGGATTGATAAGTAACGATACTCCTTTCATCCTAAAACAAATAAAAATAAATGTCCAGCTTAAAAAAAAGAGCATACACCGCATGATTGAAAATGGAGGACAAGACAGGCAGTTGAGGGGCATCCGTGTGCTCAAACTACCGTCCCCATTGTTTGATTCGACCATACAAATACAATCTTTCATTATTTAATTCCTATCCTTCATTTTTCCCCAATTCACAGCCAAGCACTGAACTGTGTTTTTTTTTCGGTTGCTGTTTGAAGATTCCCTAAATTAGGCCAAGCCGAGGGTCAAATTTCGGACTCAAAACTTGGCCCTTTCACTTTTCTCTTATATACTATGCAAAAAATATACCTGCCTCCTCCTTTATCAACCAATTCCACTTTTTTAATAGTAGTACTAGCCAGCACAGTGAAAGTGATACTTCTCGCCATCTACGCGATCGGTCAAGTAGTTAAGTGTTTGATCAAGTGCTTTATGATTATGAGTTAAAATTCCGATGGCCAAATTTCTTGTTATAGGAGAGTTTTTTGTGGGCACGGACGCTGTGATTTACCTCTTCATCAATCCGTGATATCAGAATGGCCGGGGATCCTGGGGAGAAGGGATTTTGCGTCTTGCTCCACAAATGATATTTCTCCACCCTCGACAAGCCAAACTATTTTTTGTTTAATGGTCATAAATCTCAAAAGGTAAGATGAGTAGGAGATTACCAATTTGAGTCGCCCTTTACGAGCCCTTCAATGACACAACCAACTTGTAGGCGTACATGAACACGACAAGGAAGGGATTAGAACCAAACAGGTTGGTTAGCAGTTAGTGCTGTATATTATAGACACAGCACTGTTGTATCTGCCGACACTAATTTAAAGATGACAAGGAGGGTTTTTCTTGTACAATTCAAACACTTCTTTTTTCAGATTAGTTGGCGTACCAGGTTGGCACATACGTTGGTTTTCGGATTACCAACCCAAAGCTATGCTGCTTGGAAAAAGACAAGGACACGGATTGCTTATGCAATCAAAAACATTGGTGTCATTTAGCATTCCTTTTGCTCAAAGCACAAAAAAAGGCCTCAACCACCCAAACTAATTATTATTATTTAAGCACTCAAACTATCGATCAGGTCATTAAGCAATAGTTGTCAAAAACAAATCCTAGCAAACACAATGTGAACATCTGAAAGAGAACATCAACCGATGATGTCAAATAGAAATGACTTGCTTTCTCATCAGTCGTTCAAAAAATATTGTCTTCGATTGCTAATAGTAATTGTCATTTGGCCAAACAAATGACCTTTTTGAGCGTGATCTATTCTTGCTGCCCTTTTAAAAGAAATATTTATTTATTTTATTAATGCATTTAAAAACATAATTAAGCTGTGGAAAAGAGAAACACGCACAACAAAATACAAATACATGATAATCTGCTTAATTTGTTTATTTCTCCTTTGTATATACACTTAAAATTGAATTACAAACCAAACTAATCCTAAGCTTTTCAATCTATATTCATCTTTAATAATAATAAAAAGGTACCGACAAAAAAGAATATTTTCTAAACTAATAGAGTGAAACTTTACACACAATTACAACCACTAGCAAAGCAAAGAGGACCCACAAACATACCGCCACAGCTACCGTTGGATTAACCCCGAGTCTGGATCCAAGGGCCCAGATTTCTTGTTGCTTTTCAACCGCAGGAGTCCGTAGAGCTTCCGGAACTCTTTCGCGGTCGCGCTGTCTTTCCACGCGCCAACCCCGCCGTTGTCCTCCGTCATGGGTGACGACGACGATGACGTGGCAGCATTCGACCGCCGCGCGTTCTTGGAAGCTCCGCTCGACTGCAACGCCGTGATGACGGACTTGATCGCCCGGCTCGGTGAGGTCCGGTGCACCAGCATGAGCTCGCCGATCTCCGCCGGGCTCATGGTGGCGCCGCTCTGAAACATCTCCTCCACCTGAGGGAAGAGTTTGTGCTCCTTCAACCCTAGGTAATTGCTCGCCAAGCTCTTGAACGAGCTGAAATCACACAAAGGGAAATGGATGTGAACGTCGATTCTTCCCGGCCGGAGCATCGCCGCCTCCACGCCATCCTTCCGGTCGTTGTTGACGGTGAACACCATGATTTTCTCGTCGCCGGAGCAGGAATTGGCGATCCCGTCCATGAAGTTCAGCAGCCCCGAGGGCGTCACCGTCGTGCCCGACGCCGCGGTGGAGAGGAAGACGTCGAGATCCTCCACCGCGACGATGGATTTGGGGGTGATTTGTAAGAGGAGCAGATTGAGATCGGAGTCGTCGGAGATCCGGGATAAATCGACGTCGTAGACGTCGAATTTCAGGTGATTGGCCATGGCGGCGATGAAGCTGGACTTGCCGGTGCCGGAGGGGCCGTAGAGGAGGTAGCTCCGCTTCCAAACCCGCCCCAACTTGTGGTAATACTGCTCCGATTTCAAAAACGCGTCCAGGTCCGACTTGACCCTGCTTTTGAGATCCGGATCCATAACTAGGGTTTCGAAAGTGGAAGGATGCGTGAACGCCGTGGATCTCCACCGCCCCATCCCCGCCGCGGCGCCGCTCATGAAGAACAACCGTACCTCCTTCGTCCGCCGCTCAATTTCATCAGCGACGGTGTGTATGTGCTGGAGATACGGCCGGAGAATCCTCCGCTTATCCTTCTTCTTAATCCTGAACAGAAAGCCCTTGCCAACACCGGCGGAGATAGTCCAGACGACGGCGGCGCCGAGGAAGCGATCCCGAACAACCTGGCGATCGTCCATGTAGAGGAGTATGTCATTGGATTTCTTGGCGGAGAACAAATTGGTGAAATCGGAATCTTCGAGAGACGGCAGGGAGTTGACGTAGACGGAGACTTTCCGGTAGAGCATGTTGGGCTGGGCGCTGTCGTTGAATTGCGGGACTCTGAATTCCTGGTGGACGTGAATCCGATCGTCGACCCATTCCGTCAGCCTTCTGACGGCGTGAATGAGCGCCGTCCGGTAGAGGAAGAAGCGGCAGAGGTAGAATATAACGAAAACCAGAAGCAGTGGTATTGCGCAAAGCTTGATGATGAACAACATAGCCCAGGCCGGCGGCCAATTTGACGGCGTCGCTATGAAGACGGAGATGGAGATGAAGCGGAAGAAGAGCACTTGGGTTTGTGGTCTTTATAGGTAAAGTGACGGTGACGGTGACGACTCCGGGAGGAATTGAATAATGGAATATTTGCAGAAAGGGGACGGAGGGAATATACGAGCAGCTGATATTTCCTAGAAGAATAAGCTAAAAAGCACTGTTCCTTTTCTTTTCCCCTTTATTTGCTGGCGCCTTTTTTCTTTTCATTTGTTTTGCTAATGTGCAAGCATAGAGTGGTGCAATGAAGAGGAAGTGTGTGTGTTTTTATGTTTGTTTATAAGAGGTTAGAGTTATTTTAGGTGTGGAAGCAGTTGGAAGCGTGTCGTCTTAATTCACTCCAAATTACTGCTCTATTAACGAATCTCAATTTGCACGCGGACCATATTAAAAAAATCTGTTGCAAGATATTATTTTCTTAAATTATGAATGAGTCTGTCCCTTGGAATAAGGTCACTATGGAAATAATGTGACTCAAAATGCAATTTTACCATAAACATGTGAAAAGTTTGTAGGTTAGAGCAATCAAATTAAATTCGGATTATAAACTATTTGAGTAAACTCACACCCCTGCTCAAGTTTTGGTTAGAAACATTACCGTATCAATTGCATATTTTACTGTGGATATTAATGTTTCTAATTAAAACTCAAATGTTTTATAAACTCCTAACTTAATGATGAGATGGCCTTTCGCAAAAATGAAATTGATCATAAAAATTAAAAGAAATGCTCTCTTTGAAGTAGTATAATGTTGTTCCGATTCAAAGGTCAGCAGAATGTGGACAATTAATAGGGGCATGTTGTGCGCCATACTTGGTAGTTGGGATTTCCTTTCATTTTTTGTAAATTAGGAAAAAATCTAGCACGCTATATAAATGCTGCGATGCTAACAATGAATGTGAAAGTGGCGTTTGCTCACCAACAAAGTACTACGTAGTCAAAACTGAGGTAGAACACAAATATGTATATTTATTGATTTAATTAACACAGAGAGAAACTACAGTACTTGATAAAAAGTCGGAACAAATGGACACCATGGATCCCATATTGGCATATTCATATTTATGGGCTTTGGGGTTCCAATGTCCTTTCCTCATTTCCGGAAAATGACCAAAGCACTACTTACACTTGACTCTTTGGCTCACTTCAAAAGTTTCGTAAAAATCAAACACAAACATGAGACCAGGAAACTCTGAATGTCAGCTTCACAAGTACGGTCTGAATTTATTTCCACCAACCAATATCACCACGTTCTGTTTCAAAAGTGATGTTTTCGGATTTCAGATTCCATGGCTTTCCATGTAGCAGTCAGCAACATACTAATGTTTTCATACAAACCACGTCTATACGGTGGGTAGGAAGGAAGGAAAGTCAGCTAAACGGTATCAGAATCATCTCTTCTCCTCAGCTTGCTGTTCGCTTGTCCACACGATATCTTTCAATCCCGATGAGAAGTTTTTGTAGAACTGTTATGACAATGTCGTACATGTTAGAACAAGAAGTTAAACTAGCTCATGTAACCAACCATGTCTCCGAAGACTTGTATAAAACTTGCCTTATGGAACTCTAAAGTGTCCCCTCCTGTTTTCCGGAGCTCCACCATGTGCAACGACGGAGCCACCTCAAATACCTCTGTTGCGACGGAAAGCTGGCCTTTTCTCCCAGTTTTGTCACCTTGTAGCTTCATCTATAAACCACATAAAACAGAATCCAATTGAATCTTGTGAAGATTGAGAATATGATATTTTGCCAATCAGATGTATGAGTGTTATTACATCCAACTATTAGCAATACCTTATAGTTTTTCTTCTGAACATTGAAACCGAGTGGCTTTGCAGCTTCCTCTATTTTAGAGAGAATCTCATTTGCAGGTTTCTTGGAGGAGAATCGTGTTTCCCTCTTCACAAGACCCTGCGTAACCATGATTTCCAACAAATGAATAATACGAAAACCAACAATCTCAAAACTCAAATGAAGGCTTAAGCAACCGAAACAGAAGATGAACGAATGATTTTTTCCACATACATTCTGCTTTTCAAACAGACTCTCGAGATTGAAACCTTGTGACCTGGAAATAAGCTCAAATGCATTCATTGATACAGGTTTCTCTTTCCTCTCTGTTACAAGATGTTCCTGCCATTAAAACAAAGTGAGTATCAACCGACACATTTTCTTCTGAAAAACTTGGAATTCTATAATCCAGCATGCTAAGTTGCTAACACTATCATTCAAATCCTTCAAAAATATTTGGCCAACTGAAATGAGTTACCTCGGAATCATTAAAAACTGCATCTATGTCATCAAGGGTTACATCCTCGTCCTGGTCAAACTGTGCTGGCTTGTAGCCTTTCTTAAACCAGTCATTCTCTAATATTTCAGGAACGGTCATTCGCTGCAACGGAAAGTAATGTCACCACTTAAGGACAGAATGGTGAAATATGCATAAAGACACATCTAGACCTGAAAATTTAGGGAGAATGATAGAGAATACCAGCATCCCCCTTGGACAAAAGAATTATGGCCTAAGACACCTTTCTTTTTGTACCATAGACAAAAAACTTACCGTCATTGGATTGGGATCAAGAATACGCTTTATCAGTTTCTTTGCACTTGATGAAAACCACGCTGGAAATGAAAATTCAGCCTTTTGAATCTGGAAAAACAGTTAATTAACTATACGGAACCATCGGAACAGTGCAGGACAAAATAAGAAAAGTGTTGAAACTTACCCGTCTATACAAAGCCACGAGGTTTGGCTCATCAAAAGGTAAGTATCCAGCCATTAGGACAAATAGAATGACTCCACAAGACCATATATCAGAAGAGGTACCATCATAGCCTTTGTCAGTGAGAACCTGATACAAAAAGTTTATCTCAAACTCATGGTATTTGACAGTTCTATACATTTTGAAACTGTAGATTTTACCTCTGGAGCAACATAATTTGGGGTACCGCATGCAGTATGAAGCAATCCATCCTCCTAAAATATAAAGAATATTTATTTAATATCGAAAAGCCCAACAAAATGCAGCTACTGTCTGAGCAAGTTAGCACCAAAACCAGATCCATAATCAAAGAGCTTAAGAATTAAATTTATAGACAATTATGATGCCAAACAGCTTATATCGTCCACCAAGTTTGAAATTTTTTAGGGCTTTAGGGAAAACAACAGTAAGCAGACTAAGAGAGATGAGCTGTTTGTCAGATCAGTCATCCAGCTTAGATCAATTCCCATCCTTTCAAACTCAGATTGATAAGTTCAATATGAAATTATTGATATCCATATTCCTTCTTCTTCGAAGAAGTACAAATGGCCCGTGGCTATGAGTCCCCTAGAATAACTCATGCCACATGTAGAGACAAGAATTAATTAATTCCTAATGATTCCCTATATGAAGATAATAGTATGAATGAAAAATCAGTAATCTGTGAGTCGACTACAATGTACTTCAGCCAGGAGAAAGAGTCAATATTCAGCCATATGCACAGCTAGCTAGCAATATATGCAGGAAATGTCTTCACAACAACAACAACAAAGCCTTTAAGGAAGGAAAAATTGGAGGACATTATTAGTTCTCTTTACTTTCATAATTGACCAAACTCACCCGAACTTGCTTGGAAAATGCACTCAATCCAAAGTCCGAAACTTTAAGAACCCCAAAAGAATCAAGTAGAAGATTCTCAGGCTGCAAAAAATTAAGAAACTTGGAAACATCAGTCGAAAGAAAGGAAGCCGTTAAAAACCTTGAAGATTCATTGCCTTACACAAAAACGAAATACTATTACAAGGAGATGTGAGAATGACATTCGAAAAAACAAGGAGATGTTTAAAATTGGTTTGAAACTTAAATTTGAGTAAAGTCCCAAAGCAGTGAACTCCAAAAATGCATACAAGTGGAACATTTATGCGTTCATAAGTCACAGTATGAGTTTTAAGACATTGAGACCAGCAGTGTTGAACCTTGAGGTCTCGGTGGTATATGCCTCTACTGTGGCAGTAATCCACAGCATTTATGAGCTGCTGAAAATATCGCCTAGCTTCATCTTCTTTAAGCCTCCCAAACTTGGCCTATAAAGTAGATGCACATTTCAAGAAATCATAACACTGTCATTGCATTATGAGATGAGCTATCTTCAAAGGAAGCAAGGCAAGGGATGGACAAGACATACTATTTTGTCAAAAAGCTCGCCTCCACCAACATACTCGAGTACGATATAGATCTTTGATTTGCTTGCCATAACCTACAGAGTAATTAAGGTGACAACGAAGAGGCCTGTCACACTAAATTCTCAATGACAATCTTTGATGCAATGCAGGCACATTTATACACACATAGGGCTCAAGTCTACCTAATGCTTCAGCTCATACAATGTCACAATTGATAAAACAATATTGATAATCTCTGAAGGCTGAAGGTAGAGTGAGCCAATTCTAGCAAATTTTGAGCAGCAAAATCAGAACCATACGATTAGGAACTAAGAAAGAGGTACCTACCTCGATGAGTTTAAGGACATTAGGATGTTTGATCAACTTCATGGTGGAAATTTCCCTCTTGATCTGCGCAAATTAAGAATGCAATTAACTGGAATTAGTTAATTGATTAATCATAGTTAAGAAGGGAGTGGAAAGGGGTACTAACCTGCTCGACCATGTGGTGGCGGAGGACGAGGTCGCGGTCGATGACTTTGATGGCGAAGGAGTCGCCGGTTCGGACATCCTTTGCGAACTTGACCTTGGCGAAGCTGCCTTCCCCGAGGGTCTTCCCGAGCTCGTACCGCCCCACCCGGGTTCTGGTGGCGGTGCGCGGCGGCGGCGGCGGTTTGGAAGTCATATCTCCGCCAATACCGAACAATTAGGAGTTGGGATGGATAACTGTGTTGAGGAAATCAATAAAATATAAGCATGCATATGCGGGCGGTAATCGAACTCGTTTTTCCCGTCTCTCCTCGTAATTTCATATGAAAATACTGGTACTACGTAGGATCTTGTAGTGGACCGTACGTAGTAGAGCAATAATTGGATTCATGGGAAAACATGACACGTGGAGGGATGATGGCGGGCGGGAAATTATGGAGTGTGGAGCCTACGTAATCCATTAGCCTCACACACGGTATATACGCGGATTTATTTGGATTCTTGCGCCTCTTTTGGGCTCTGCTTTCTTGTATCTTGGGCCTGTGTTTTTTGCGTGATGAATCTGTGAGAATCCCTCGAAAACCCAATTTGCGCAACAGCCACTTATTGTGAACACTGAATCGCCATTTTTTTAATTATGCAACATCAGTGTCTCAGGTCAGAATAGTTTGGTTCTTTGGTTATGTTTATGTATATGTCAGCTTCTAAATTTGTCGCTTGTCGTGTCATATGACCTAAAAGTTTCACAAACTATCCGTGTTTTTAACTATTGCAATTTTAATGATATTGTTAAACCTTCATTTCTTTTCTGTATCGTTTATCTATTTCAGTGACACCTATCATAATGCTAAACGGCTCATCTCATCCGGCTCCCTTGAATTTTCAAAACTTGTGCCGCTCCACAAATCTCGCGGTAAGAAATCTTAAGAATCCTGAAGAGCGTTCAATTTAATTTAGTCTGGCATGAATTTGCTTTTACGAAGTTAGAGATAGCATTCTATTTGTACAAGTAATTCAACACTTTTATCTGGATCAAGAGCAAATAAACGTTAAAGGAGCAAAAGAAACAAAAAGAAGCACAAGAAACAGCCTGAAAGGCACGTTAGGAGAAAAGAAATAACAGTCGGTTTCACTCGTGTACTACTCAGGCGGGTTGTATCTGTTTCTCCTCTTCCTCTGACATTCCAGATACGACAAACTAACCTTCCCCAGCAATTAAAGCCATGTCCAACCTACCCTTGCTTTTGCTTTCACCATATTAAAAAAAACACTCTCATCATTTTGTTCTTTTCAGAATGCAGCTTTGGTAATGATTAATGGATGAGTCATTACTCCTCACTATAAGTTACCGATACTGATCAAACATTCTGGTATTCTTTCTGGGATACTGATCATGGCTGAAACAAAACAAGATCAGCGAGATTGGGGGCAGTACAAGGTAGGGATATTGGCATGGTTGGGTTCATTCTGTGTAAGCATACTAGGTGCCCTTATGCTCATATTCTGGGAGAAGAAGTATCATTCAACTTACAGTCAGTTGTGGATGGTTCCTTTTGGTCTTGTTCTCTCTGCTACGCCGCCCCTCGTCTGGTTTTCCGTCTTTGTTTCCGATGTGCTGCTGCTGTGCTGCTCTGAGACACGACACAACGAGGAAGACTGTGAAGCTGTAGCCGTCATGGCAGCTGCCAAACACCATCTGTGGATGGTGCCGCCACATATGTAGGCTTCGGCTTTGTGCCTTGTATTGTCTGTATGTATGCATATATTGTAATGCTATGGATCATAAGCTATTGCACAGTATCAGGTCAATCGACTTGGACAGAAAAGACATGAAAGAATTCAAAGGAACGGGTTTGTATTTCTGAACGAATGGTATTTAGTACAGTGTCAGATGGTTCATTGTTGAGAGAATCTGTGTGCTGTACAAGAGTGTAATGTATTCTAGTTCTTAAGCTGTACCATGACAAGAAGTTAGAACATCAGCAATATTGCACAGACAACAGCATGCTGCCAATGCCAATGGCTGCTCATTCACCCGTATCAGAACAAATGGGGAACTCCAGGCCATGAAGTGCGGGAATATTCTTTAAGTCTTCATCAGAATACAGAGGGAAGAACCACAGTACTTTTTTGGTCCCGAAAACCTTAAATCATGAAATTCAAACAAAACAATATCAGAAAAAACATGCATGCTTGATTGGTCATTAATCATTGGACTGATGATCAAGCTAGAAGCGTATCCTCAGCCTTCACAAGACAGTAATGGTTTTGGGCAAACAGGTAGCTTTTGCTAGTCAAACTAAATATTCATAGGCTTACCTGTTCAAAGTTCCTTTTGCGGCCTACGTCATACTTCCATTGTGTATTCCTTTTTTTCTCATGAACCTGGAGTAATATTATAAGAAAATCCATGATTTTTGCAACCATGCCTACTGAGTTTAATGTGAAACAGTCTTCACAGATCAGACCAGTAAAAGAATGAATGAGCTGTTACCTCTACTGAAGTGGTGTTGCTCAAGAGAAGATTCGTATGCATGACTACGAAACACAGAAGGCTCAGTGCAAAAGCTAAATTTAAAACTGCATCAAGGTACAACATCTGTAAGAAAGAGGGAGCCATGAGAAAAGAGAGACTAAACATAAACAAAAGAACACTCGGAGTGGCTTATGACACTAAGAGTACACTTACCGAAGGCCAGAAAGGTCACTGCCAGATCACCAGGTGATAAAGAACGGTGCTTTGCTTGTTCAAAGAAGTTTATAAAGCTTGGCAGCAGCACAAAAGTATTCAGTATTGTTTCCAGGAATGTGTAGAACTGAAAATTTGTAATGAATGTTAGCCAGAAACCTAGAGATGCAAGTATCATACATCAAATCAATCAGGCACCACAATTACACTTATTCTCATGATCACTAAGAAGTAAGAACCCAATGGCACCAGAATACAGTTGTAGCAATTATTGCATTATTTACCAGAACAAAATTGAGAGAAACAAAAAATGCTTTGTGGCGAATTTTTGCTCTAAACTTGACTAGTGCCCTTCTTAAAACCTTACAGAAGGAGACGTATTGAAAAATTCAACTGAAGCCGTACACACGATCTAAATAAATAAATAAAATTCGAAACAGAGGAAAGTTTCTCAAAACTCACCACAAAGAGGAGGAAGAATTTGTAGTTCCGAGCCCCAACACAGTTAACAACCCATATGCAATGGTGATCCATCTTCAGAACGCATCTCTGACCTGCAACAATTAATATCAGCATTCAGTTTGCAGGGGAATAGATGAATGCACTGGAAGAACAAGTCATGTGGAAATCTCAACTAGGTAAACGTAGTACGGAAGAGGAAGAGTTGTGCCTCTTTCATGTTCTACTTCTCTTCACATTCTTTCTAGGTATAAGTGGTTGCAAACCATCGAAGCCCAAGCAAATATTCATGTTGGGACAAGCAAAACAAAGGGAACAAAGTTTCTGCAATGCAAGAGAAGGTCGTACTTATGCAACTCAAGACTACTTTTGATACGAGAAGCAGTGATGTTACGTAGTATGAAATGTCTTAATCCTACACCCAGTGGGAGCATATTATACTAGGCTATTAGCCTCTAGCACACTGAAGTAAAGATGAAGATTGTTGTTCAATTATACGTATATAAAATTGACAGTCTTGCAATTACTAACTAATCTCAATGGTGGTAGTGAATCTAATGATGCCGGTGAATGCAAATTTGTCCAAGGTTTTACGGTGCTTATTCTTCATTTTTCAGAAACAAAATCAAGTTCTAAAATCTTTACAAGATGGAAGGTTATTTAGTGAAGTACATATCAACCATCAAAACAACTTACAAACCAGGATTAAGAACAAGTGTCCGAGCTTACAAATGGAGCAGTGATGGCAACGAGGCGGCTTATCATTTTGGCAATGACTGCAATGTCTTACAGCTACAGATGGCCCTATTTCTACCCCGACCAAAGGAGCTGAGTTTTGAGGGCGTAAACCACCAGGAACAGCTGTCCCATAACCCTGTTCCATGTTGCTTTGCGCAACAGAATTCCAGTTTTCAGGCACCGAACCAGGATCCCTAACGACGACCATTATGTAGCTCCACATTAACAACACAAGCTACAAAAAGGAACAAATGCTAACATTCAGTTGTCCACAAGAACTGCTCCAAAAGTACATAACACAACACTAAAACACATACTGCTACAAAATCTCCTCTCCAAGATATTTAACAAAGAGAACCAAAGTAAATGGAAGTGTTTTCCTACCGAACAACAAAAAAAGATGGCATTTTTATCACATCCCACAATTCATCATCCAAACACCGGAGCTTAGGACACAAAAGGGCATCATAACAACATCACAAAAATGCAACTTGATTGTGAAAAACATCAAGTGAAGTACCAGGTAATGAAATAGTATGAGTACGAGGAAGGAAATGAAAGAGCTGGAGCCGCCGTCAAGAAGGTGGGGAGCCCAGGTGACAACGACGATGGCGTAGTAGGATATCCCGACGATCGCCGCCACCAACAAAATCATGAAATATCCCAACACTTTGAGCCCAGAACACAGCCTCAAGGGGTTCAGCATCTGTTGCTGTAAAACCAGATCCATTGATGATCTTCTCCTACTGCTACTGCTGCTGCTGCTATTAAGTAATACTAAACCCGAAGAAAGCCTTCTTTTCCCACCGCCGCCGCTGCTAGATGCTGGAAACAGACGTTTCCATACATCGGAAGTCACCATTTTTAATCATTAAATTATGATGATATGATAAAGAATTATTACTCTCTTACTTTCTCGGTGCCCTCCGTGTTTTTTAACCGAACAGGGAACAGCAGTAAATGACCTAATTATAGAAGGGCCCCTTTTTCTTTTCAGTATTTCGCACACTACCCCCTTCTTTCCTTTTTTGGAGCATCCCTCTCCAGAAATTTCCCCCCTTTTCCATTTACCGGTTTTGTTGGCCTTTTGGCGTTTCCATCAGTTTAAATATAAATAGGGGAAGGAGGGACATAAGGAAAGGGAACTTAGGGTTCGAGCTCAGGATGCAGCGACCTCCGCCAATGGTGCCTTTGTCCCCACAAGCTAATATCACCACCCAGCAGATTCAACAGGTTTCTTTTAACATTACTTTTGTTTTTGTTGGTTTCTGCTTTGGTTGCCTGTGTTTCAAGTTGAGTTGGATGATATCCACCTTCACTTGCAGCATACTTCTTGGATGTTGTACTTTTTTGTGTTAAAAAAGCAATCTTTAAGGCCTTTTATGTGATGTTTTTGCATTGGTGACCTTAAAAAGGTCTTCGTTAACTGCTTCCTGATGGCCATTCCAATGCTATTCTTTAAATTATTGTAATTTTGATCTGAACAGTGATCCCTTGGTTGTGTAAAGCATGCTCTACAATATGACTTTTGAGGGTCTGCTTGGTTAGAAGCTTTAATTTTTATCAGGCTATATGTAATTGCTCTTCTGTGATTCCTCTTTTCGGCGCTTTAATGATTCTCAGAGTAATGGCCTTTCCAGTATCATTTACTTGGAATGAGGTAGATAGCGGACAACTTGCTTATGGAAGGTTATGCTACTTTGCAAGGTTCCTAGTTGTATGCATAGTATTGTTTTCCTGTGATTCATCAGTTCTCTAAAACAAAAGAATCCCACTGTATGCCTTGCCTTCACACACTTTGCGTTTTAAGTTGAGAGATTCTATCTCTGATACATCACAGTTGGATCTGACACACACTTCTTACAGCGCCTTGATGAGAACAAGAGATTGATTGTGGCAATTATGGAAAATCAAAATCTAGGAAAGCTTGCCGAATGCGCCCAGTAAGTCTCATTTAAAATCTGGCTCAGTTTTATCGATTCAAAGCTTGTGCATGGTATTTTGTTGCTTGTTGTGAGGTTGGTGTCATTCTAACAGTATGTAGGAACATTTAAGTTAGATTTTGGATAGTGGAAGATAAGGTGTGTTTAAGTTGTAATATGTGGTCTACCAGCAGCTTCAATACTTGTGAGTGACTAATTTACAGTGTCTGTTAATGTTATCTATGTTTGTAATCTAACAGAAGACTTTCATCGAGAAATTAACAAGGTAGTGAGCATCAGAGCACGTGTATCAATGACAAGGGACAATCTTTCTTGTAAAAGCTTGTAACCAGATTTTGGGATTCAATTAGGACATTACTTCTACTTGAACAGCAAGTTTCTGAGTGAATTTTCCTTTTTCCTTGGACATGGCATTTTGAATGACCTAGTTACCAGGCACTACTGCAAAGCAATTTGATGCATCTAGCTGCAATCGCCGATGCCCAACCACCCTCACCAGTGATGCCTCCGCAGGTATGTTAAGACTTATAATTGGAAAAAAATAAAAAAAAACATAGTTGAATTATACAACTCCACTGTTGTTATCGGTTGCCGACTCGGTACTTAATGCGTAAACTTGCAGATATCTCCACATCCCGGGATGCACCCGGGAGGCTATTACATGCAGCATCCTCAAGCGACGGCCATGTCTCAGCAGCCCGGTATGTTTCCACCGAGGATGCCCTTGCATATCATGCAAGAGCATCAGCAGCTACAAGCTATGAGGGCACAAATGGGGATCCAAAACAATGGTGTTCATCCTATTCATGGTGAGGCAAGCACTACTGGTGGCCCTCCTGCAACTTCCGGCCAGAGTGGTCAAGATACGCCTGAGGCTGGAGCCTCGGGTGTTGATGCACAGGTCGGCTCAGCGCTGCGGCATATTGGTGGAGAAGCTGCAGATGGAGGGAATTAGTGCAACCAAAAAAGGCAAGGCTTTATATAGTTTTGGAATAATGTAGCGGTAGAAGAGTTTCTATAGGCAGTAAAGCATGTGTGGATTTGGTGGTTTTTAGGATGGGCTCTGTTCTGTTGTAATTGTAGGAAGAAAGAGCGCGGTCTGAGGTTTTGTTTGTGTTTTTTGGGGTGTTTTTCTTTGTGTGAACTGAATCAGTTTGCAAGGTTTTTACCCTTTAGTTGTGGGAAACGGTAAATCAAGAAAGAGCATGAAAAGGGAGCACATAAAAATACTACTGACTTGGTCCCGGTTTAAGAATGAGAGTAGGTGAATGGTAATATTGGATGAAACATGCTTTGAGCAAAAGGTATGAAAGATATATGTTAGTCCAATAATGTGAGAACTCTGTTGGCTTTTTGAAGTTTATAGCATGGCCACGCAACACTCTCTGTGCGTGCCTCATATTCCCCACGTGTTACATTCAATCCCACTTCCGCCAATAAGTTAAAACAGATGTGATGGCAAGAAGGCGCCACTCCACCTACAAATCTAGTTGTGTTTTTCACCACTTTTTGCAAGAGTTTCATCGAAAAGTCTTTTGAATGATTGCCTTTTAAAGTCACCGGTGGAATGAGTGGATGAAACTGAAGCAATTTTGCAAAAAAGTGAAAAGCTTGCCAATATAAAATAAACTCAAAAGGAAAAGTGTGCCAATATTAATGAAACTGAGGAAG
Organism: Rubia yunnanensis; assembly: GCA_037428765.1. Taxonomy (NCBI): domain Eukaryota; kingdom Viridiplantae; phylum Streptophyta; class Magnoliopsida; order Gentianales; family Rubiaceae; genus Rubia; species Rubia yunnanensis. The sequence continues at coordinate 176,117 of CM075063.1, read as the reverse complement.
TATTAGTAATTACGCACTTTTTCATTTGAGTGTGATATTTTTAAGACTAAATAATATATATTTAATTTAAATACCATATTTTTTAAATTCAAATATTATATATTTTTATAAAATGCATCTTGTATTTTCACATTAAAACACGTCTCATTACTATATTTATAAATTATAACAAATGCACCCCATATCCCACAACTATTGATCTATTTGCTTTTTCAAAGTCAAATTAAGTAAACTTTGACCATTGATACAAGTTTTTATATATATATATATATATATATATATATATATATATATATATATATATATGTGTGTGTGATGAAAATAGCACGTGAAATATTATAAAATGAGCGACGTAGGCTAAATTGAGAAAATAAAAGGTAAACTTATTTGTCAAAATAATTTAAGATTTATCAAAGAAGAAATGTGCGAACAATGAGTGAGTTGACGCTGATGGATGGAATTAATCTAAGATTTGACAAAAGAGGAATATCTCAGGAAAAAAGAAGCATCCTAACCTATGAAATTGCTGGTGAATCATCAAAAGATAGAAGGCATGTGGGATAAATGAGAGGGGCAGGCTGGGTGGTACAGGAACCACCAAATATTTGCACACATTATTGCTCCATTTCAGCTCATCAACATGCCAAATCATTGGTGCACAACCACCGCATTTCCCCTTTATCGTCAATGCGATCCAACGGAACGGGAGGTTGTTTTACGTTATTAAAAGGACTGCTTATTTGTGTTAATCCTTACATGCCATGCAATTAACACAAGCTAAAAGGTGAAAGAAAACGATTAAGGCTAACTAATCACTGGACGCTGACGTTAATCTGGAGAGAAGGGCGGCCCGGAGGCATTCCGGCGAGGCGACCCCGTCGGGGACCTTAATCACCACGTCCTGAAGCATCAGATCGTTGACGGCCGACATGCTCGCATGGTGTACCTTAAGCTTCAGCTCTCTCAGCGCCTCCATTAACCTCGCTCCCGGGTAGTTACTGTTCTCCGACTGAACCCTAATCATGGCGTCCGGGCCCACCATCTTCACATCCACCTGTACGGCCCATGATGGTGGTGGTGCATTTGTAGTAGTGGCGCTGGACTCCGCCATCACTCTCTTCTTATTTCTCCCGGTTTTGGTCGGCGGAGCAGCGCCGCCGTGTGCCTCCAGCTCCTCCACTCTGGCCTTGAGCTCCTGGATGTAGGAAACGGCGTCGGAGAGGAGCGACGCCTTGTCCATCCTCGACACGTTGGGGACCACCGAACGGAGGGCGTAGAAGCGGTTGTTGAGCTTCTCCCTCCGCTGCCTCTCCGCCTCCACGTGGTTCGACGGCGGCGCCTTATCCCCCTTTCTCCCTCGCTTCTTCCCCCTCGCTTTCCTTGCAGCGGCGGCGCCGCCCTCCACCACCACACAGTCGGAATCCGAAGGCTCGGAATCCACCAAGTTAATATTACTAACGTTGTCCGGGTTAGTTACGCTACCTGGACTGGGACCCGGCGGAGCTTCATCCAGAATGATACTGACGGGTTGCGGTGGATCCTCGACGGCGGGTACTAGCGCCGCCGGCTGCTGGTGGATCTCAGCTCCGAAAAGATGAGGAGCGTTGTTGGATCCGAAGAGACACATGGCCTGTTGCACCAGGAACCAGTTCTCCCTGATCAAATCATTGGAACCGAGCTCCAGTACGCCGCCGCCGGTGGGGATGCACACCAGCGTTTCAATCCCGTGGATCTGAGCGCCTCGAGCTCTGTCGCAGTTGTACGACGCGATTTGGTGGGCCCCGGTGAGCCAGACGAGGGAGCTGGTGCTCAAGGCCTTGCCGGGAACGGAGCCGTCGCCGGCGCAGAAGGTCTTGGCCAGAGACATGACGTAGAACCACTCGGCGTCGGTGACGTCGCAGTCGACGGCATCGTCGAACTCGCCGAGCAGGGCCTGGATGCCTCTCATGACTCTCCGCCGCTCCGACTGGTGGAAGGCGGCCGGGGGGGCGTTGCGGGGCCCGCCCCCGCCCTGGAAGTAGCCGTCGCTCCAGGAGAGGACGAGGTGGCCGTTGTGGTCGGTGGAGGTTTGCCAGAAAATGGCGTAGGCCCAGTAGTCGGTCTGGATCTGGAGGATGTGCTGGAGAGTGAGCTGCAGGTTGGATGCAGTTGGAGTTGGGTTTTCGTGGGAGAGGGGAGGAGAAGGAGAGAGTATGAGGTCACCCATTGGTGTGGAACACTTGTGGAACACTGGGACTGAGGTGTCAAATGGGGCTTGCTTTTATCATCTCTCTCTCTGGTTTATTATGGAGCACCTACAGTGTGTTGAGATGATGGCCAATCATATCAATACACATGAATTTGGTGCGTTGATTAAAAAATGCTTGGAAATTGGAATGGCATCCAAATATCATCGGTCATGGCAGCAGGACTAGATTTTAACCGATTCAATTCCCCGGGACCTAAAAAATGTTATTCGAGTACTGGGGAGTAACTTGAACATGATTGAGTCACTGAAACTGGGTTAAAATAAAACACACTTTTCTGAATGAAAAGGCGTTACAGCTAAGTGAGGGAAGGGAGCAATTAGCATACCTCACCCATGATGTAGGTGTGAAACTATGTTTCTGTGGCTGTCATCATAAGAGACAGGATCATTGAACCAGGGGGGGCCCCCGTGAGGTTGACAAAATAGACAGCGTGGAAATAGATAAATACAGTACAGCAGAGACCACACACTATGGCTCTCAAGATTTTTCGCATTCAAATCCGATCCCTGACTTGCTTCCTGCATTAGCATGCCTGAGCTAAATTAGTTATGCGCTTGTAACATCATCAGTGAGGAAGAGAAGTTGCATTTTAGTTCTTCCAGTGGACCCCAGCACACATGACAATGCCACAGTGGAAAGTAAACGGACTGTTGTTTGTTAAGGTTTTACATTTCTTCATTTTGTCCATGCACTTCCTTCTCTTTACCTACTATGCCAATTACAGGCGTGTCCCATCTCATCTCTGATGCTAAGAACATTACTACTAGAGAGCCAATTTGTTTCTAGACACCGTCTTTCAAGCACTAGTAGTCTAGAAAACAGGCACATCAATGTTTTGTACCAGCAACCTTAGCAGTCAAAGACACTAACAGTACTATGAAGCTCAAATGGTCCGCCCATTTACACACTCACTCGTTATCCTACTATGCCTCCCTCCCTAAACACACATTATTAAGAATCGGTGACAGCACCACCGCCGCCACTATTCACTTCACAGTTCAATTAGCAAAAGATCAAGACCTACTAGTTAATTGTGTTATTTTGGCCCTAAGCCACTGAATCGCCGTAACCGGTTCCATAAATATCGATGACCCCAGCAGCTCCATCCATCCTCTATTACAGCCAGGCCTCTTCACCTCCTTTAGAATTTGCACTTCTGACATCTGCAGCTTTCTTCTTAACTTGTCTGTTTGATTGAAACACATGATGTCTGCCCAGCTTCCGCCCTCCCCTTCTCTGAATCCCAGACTCATCATTGAGTCCTTTTTCTGTAAAACTACTTTTCAAGATCTGACTTCTGCTCAGAATACTAGGTTCCGATATCCTATCTGGAAAGCATTCACTTACCTTCCTAGCATCACCAACGTCACTGTCATCGCCCTTAACCCCGTAACTACACTTCTCGGAGTCCAAACATTCTAGCGCCCCGTCAAGTCTACAAGGCTCAGATCTCTCGCTGCAATGTTCATCAAGTGCTTGCATGCATTTCACCATATCATCAGGGTCAGGGGACTCTCTTTGTTTATGGTCGGGAGATTCAGCTGCAGATGAAAACGAGCGCTTTGCAGAATCTGATTTTTCTCTTTCCCTGACCTTTATGTTTATAAGCGTCTTCAGCAAGTTCATAACTTGGACTGCATGGATCAGAGCAGTTAATGGATCCGCCATCTGCATCATTTGCAAACACCCTTAGCGACTAATATCTCAACTAAGATTCAGTGAGGGCAGCCGTAAAAGAAGGCATTTATTGCACAATGTGAACAAATAGCTCAACATATGCCGATAGACTAAAGAAAAGTGTCGAATACAGCCTAGTTCTACACATTAGGACTGTGACTATCTCTGATAATTTAAAAGAATCCAAATCGCCAGTTAAAGAGAAACATTACATCACAACCTAACCTAATTAGGTTCAAACTTGATCAACATTGCAGGAGCAACTCCATAAAGAAAATGTATAAAGTGAAACGTAGAATGCACTAGCATTTTAGAAAGGAAAGCAAACCTGAGTCATATTAGGAGCGAAGACCATAGCGATGTTCCTGGGGTTCATCTTGTTGAAATGCTCGTGAAGCACAACATCTGCCATGAGATTGATGGCCCAATCAAGCAATGCAGCCTCGGTCGAGGGAAGCAACTTCACAAGCTGTGTGCACTCTTCCTCTGTGTTGCAATGCATTACTTGATCCGGGGTAAGACAATCAAGAACCCCATCGGGAAGTTCCCTAAACCAGGCCTGAAAAGGGGAGTTGCTAGAACAATCACTTTCAAGTGAGACCAAGTACATCAAACGCATTTTGAGTTATTCAGAATCCAATGTAGGTAAAATAAAAGCAGTATATATCACACTTGGTGGACATAAAGCATACCTTTATCAAGCCTGCAAGACAGTGGACATCAATGGCAGAAGGGAGGAAACCTCTACCTAAGTCGTTGCGAACATTTTCATCCTGGCCGTTCTCCGCGTTTATTCTGAAAATCCCTTCGGCCTGACAACCACCACAAACAGGTGAGCAACAGGAACAGAATAGGAGATATCGAAGAAAGGTGAGTTTGTTACTCGAAGGCCTCCCTCGGAGTAGAGGCGACCCTGCAGCATGAGAAGAATCGTCGGGACGCAGTTGCCTTTAGGGTCATAAGAGCACTGCATCGAGTGAGCAGATACTCCAAACACATTCACACTGCAACAAAAGGAGCAGCAATCACGATCAGGAACAGGAAAAGCAGAGAATACAGGGAAAGGGAATGTATATTATGCAAGGAGACCTTGCGCTGGGGACTTTGGGGGGCAGATCATACTGGAGCTCCAGGGGCAGGCCGAGGAAGCCATCCAAGGGGTCGAAGGTGACATGGGCCACGTGGCAAAGGTCGGTTGGCCAGCTAATTTCAAGGTCGGCGGCGCCGCCGATGACGACGTCGTCGCTCTCGACGCTGCAGGTGAGCAGAAGGGACTTTCTGAGGGCGGTGAGGACGAAGCCCAGAAGCGGAGGATGGCTCATCATCATCAAGCTACCGTTGGCGCTCCTCCGCCATCTGCTCTTCCCTTTCTCCACCGCTCCGATCAGATTGAAAGGGCTGCTGTCGTTGATGTCAGTGCAGCTCTTGGATTTCCTCCGCCGCAGCCTCACGAACTCGGTGTTCCCTTCCTCTTCTTCTTCGTCCTCCTCCGAATCATACTGGTACGGCGCCGGCGAGTGCTTCGGCGAATCAGGGAGCGAGCAAGATTTGGATCGAAACAGCCCCATTGTGGATTCTTGATGCTTATTCAATTTCTCATCATTGCATCCTACTGCTGCGTACGTTCATTAATCCGGGGAAATAAATGGACGCAAGAATGGATGAGCCCAGAAACAGATTGGCATGTAATTAAGAAATCAGATCTTTACGAATCAATAGAATATCTTGTTGGAGGCCACAAAAGGTGAAGTGTCAGGACTTACCAAAAATTGGCCGGGAGACGTATAATCCAAAGCTGGGCGCTGCTGATTACTGAGTTAGTTTTCCCCGGTTTAGTCAGAAAAGGAGATGTCCCTCCTTAATCAAAGGGGCAAAGCAAAAGGAAATGCGAGTGGAAAGTAGAGAAGACTGAAAAGGAGAGCGGGAGTCCACATTTTGTGGTGGGAGTTATACAAAATTGACAATACAGCGGGAGTGAGAAGCGAGTGAAACAAAGAGGGACACTCTGTATGTTTTGGCAATATCCACATGATCCCACATGCCTCTGTTCTTTCTTTCACCTTCATCTTGAATTTTACCTACAATGTTACACCTAGGAATTGTAGTGGTCGGATTTCGGTGGAGATCCACCTTGTCTCTGCTCTGCTCGTTTGAATATAGTTTTGACATAGATGAGATGGGAAAGGAGGCGGGTCTAACTTGGTGCAAGATAGGGCAATTGCCCCCACCTTTTTCAAAATGAAAAACATAATTTTTCTAACTAAATACTATATGACTTTTGATTAGTGCCATAGTGTTTTAAAATTTTAGATCCATTTTATACCCTTAAATTCTTTTTAAAAATCAAAATTTTAACACTACTTTCAGAGATGGCAAAGTTTTGGGAAAGGCGAGATTTAATTTTAATAATGAAATGTAAAAGGTCTTAGTTGCAATATTAAAAATTTATTATGCAACATGCACTCCCTCTGTTTCACTAATAGTGGTGCCATAGGTTTAGGTGCTTGGATTTAGATGAAGAAAATGAGTGGATGAAATTGAATGTAGAAAGTAAAAAGTAGAACGAGTGAATGAAATTGAAGGAATCTTACCAAAAATATAAATTATGCCAATGTAAAAGAAACAACCAAAAAACGAAGGTGTGTCGCTAATACAGAAACAGAGGGGGTATTAGATATAATGTTGGGATTAAGGATAATATGCAAATATAACCGTACATGTTGGAGAAAGTGAAGATATAGTACTGAGTTGTTTTTTTTGTGCAAAAACAACCATGACTATTGAATAAAAGTACAAATACAATCCTATAACCATATTTTCGGCGTTGACTAAGAAATTCCGGCCATTGACCCACTTGCAAAGACTAAAATACTGTTATGCTGAAAGCCTTACATAAGATGGACAATTATGTTCTCTCCGTTAACCACCACCACCACCCCCCGACTCAACAGCCGTTGCTCCACTGCCAAACCCCTCTCCCCACCGCCACTCCACCAACACAACTGTTCTGGCTTCACCATCAACCAGCCATAGCCCTGCCTTCTCCTCAACTCCGCCGACCACCACCACTCCACCAACACAACTGTTCTGGCTCCACCATCAACCAGCCATAGCCCTGCCTTCTCCTCAACTCCGCCGACCACCACCACTAACAAATTTGGTTTAGGGGTACGAATGTAATATACCTTTTTGTACAGAAGGGTAAAATAGTCTTTTCACTAAATCCCAACCTTAAACTGCCAACAAAATTACATTTGCACATACACTAACTATCTAGAGTTATATTTGCACTTTCAATTATCGCAGGGTTATATCTGCGCTTTCGTCAATTATCGCAGGGTTATATCTGCGCTTTCGTCAGTTATGTAGGGTTATATATGCGCTTTGCTCTGTAATGTTTCTAACCTTATTCATAGGCCAAAATTTTTATTTCATTTCTTTTAATTTGCAATTTAAACTCTAGTCTTTCCATGTCTTATGGAAAGACCGTCTTTCAAGAGAGATATTCTAAAAAGAGAGATACTCTAAAATTAAAGATACTCTAAAATGAAAGATACAAACTTAGAAAAACATATAAATATATATAGTAAGTGTGAAGTAATCCATTACGTAGCCCACATAAACCGTGGTGGCCTTATTGAGAGCCCAATCAGAAATCCAGGTCCAAGGCTCCTTATTACCAGTATGCCATCCAATGGATAGAATAGAAATGTGATTTGTGCCCTTGAGCGAGCACTCATCAATGGCATCTTCTTCGCTGGCTCTTCCCTCACCAAGGTACTAAACATTCTCTCTTATTCCACAGCTTCCAATCCCGTTATTAATTTCTCCCCCAATTCTACGCAGCGCTTTCTTCGGGAACGCAATACGCGGTGGCGGCACCGGTAGGGTTCGCATTGGTGGGCGGCGGATCGGAGTGGTGGAATGCAAGGAATCGAGGGTCGGAAAGCAGCCGATCGAGGTGCCATCAAATGTGACCCTAACTGTGGAAGGGCAGGATTTGAAGGTGAAGGGGCCTTTGGGGGAGATGGCTATCACTTACCCCAAAGAAGTAGTTTTGGTGAGGGATGAATCCGGGAAGATGCTTAAGGTCAGCAAAGCCACAGAGAGCAGAAGAGCCAATCAAATGCACGGTTTATTCAGGTACGCCTGCTCGATATGCACAATCTGGATGTAATAGCGTTGCTTTGTGCGAGTCTTGTGTGTGTTTTAGAGCTGAGACAGGCACAACTAGGTACGGAGTTCAACTCCATTGAGCCTGGGGTTTGCAAACGAACGCGCGACAACTGAGGCTTGGTTGCTATTTCAGGACTCTGACGGACAACATGATGGTGGGGGTGTCGAGGGGGTTCGACAAGCGACTGCAGCTGGTTGGAGTGGGGTACCGTGCTGCAATCGAAGGCAAGGACATAGTGCTGAGTCTGGGGTTCTCGCATCCGGTGAGGATGGCTGTTCCGGAGGGGATACAGGTGAAGGTGGAAGAGAATACGAGGATCATTGTGAGCGGGTGTGACAAATCCGCCATCGGGCAGTTTGCTGCCTCCATCAGAAAGTGGAGGCCTCCGGAGCCTTACAAAGGTAAGGGTGTCAAGTACGCTGACGAGGTCATCAGAAGAAAGGAGGGCAAACAGGGCAAGAAAAAATAATCAGTGAATTTCCATTCCCTCAACTGAACTGATGTTGTTGTTTTATGTAGCCAGCCAGCCAGAGGGCTTCAGATTGTTTGCTTCTAATTCATTCTGTACGAGTCAAATTGTTTTGCAGCCCACATGTAGCCCAAACAAAACGGCCCCTTAGTTGGGCTCATGAAAGCCCAGGGTGTTGTGGATCAACAGGAAGAATATTAAGAGAATTGAGATTAAAGAAGCAAGTAAAAGCAGAAGCGAAAGACTCCCTTTATACTAATCTTCCATGCTAATCTATGCCCTCTCTGTAACTGTTTTATGGCAATGGAATCGGTTCTAACTTCTGCCATTCCATTATTGAGCTGTTTAGCAGCTTCATTTCCTCCAGACGGCTAATACATTGTTAACAGTCATACACTGGTTATTTGGTCAAAATAGCCTAGCATTAAATGTAAAAAAATTTGTCGGCGCAAATGTAGGAGGATTGCCCTGTTTGATAGTGTTATTTTTGTACTCCCTCCGTCCCAGGGGAATTTGCACAGAATCTTTTTCACGGTCTCCAAAAAATATGTTTGACTGTAAATATATGTAACTACGGACAATAACGACACATATAAAATTGATATTTAGAAACTACATGTTATGATGAATCTAACAATATATCATACGATAATATTATTTTTCATATATCTACTCAAATATGTGGTCAAATTTTAACAACTTTGACCTCCAAATAGTAAGTGTGCAGATTTGGCTGGGACAGAGGGAGTAATATTATTCACGAAATAAGATTCCATACATTGTTTATTTTGAAAATATTTATTACGACATTCATTGATAGATTACAAGAATATGAGTGTAACACGCTAAATTTCAACCAATTATTTTTTAAAATTGTAATAATTTGCAACATGCCTTTTTTTAAACCTCGAACTCTATGATCCATTTTATTTTTATCTTTATACTTCATTTGTTTTATTAAATTTGGTATACTTTCTTTCTTTTTAGTCCTTTTTTCCCAAAGTTTGTTATATTTGTTTTTATAGAAAAAAAGAATCATTCTCACCCGCTCATTAATTTTTCCCACACAGTCAAACTTACCTAAAAAACTAAAACTAATAAAAAATAATGATTTTATTACGAAATTCATTGATAGATTACAAGAATATGAGTATAATGAGTTGTCACATACGTTACGGCATAAATTTTCAATCGATCATTTATTAAATCATAGTAGTGCGTAATAAACCATAATAGTAGTCAAATACACCATAAAAGCAAATCCGAATCTAATTTCAACTTCGCCTCCACGCGCTCAATAAATTCACATGTACCTAAACTTTATAATCAACATTGATTTCTTTATATATTTTTCATCACTTACCTATTTATATAAATGGGTATATCAAGGATATTCGCTAAAATAAATTAGTTGAAATATTAAAAAACGACTTAATTTGAAATGATCCCCTCTGGTCAATGAACAGTAAACCCAGGGGCGGAGCGAGTGTGGCAGTGGGAGTTAGAGAGGTTGGAGACTTGTTTTTGTCTGGACATCCCCTTGTCTTAATCCCCGCTTGTCTCTTCCAACCCTTCCCTTCTAATTCCAATCCCCAGGAGAGCAACGACACTATTTTATTACCACCGAATCCATCTCTTCTGCTTCTGGGATTCTCTGATTTCTCTTTTGTTTTTATACCCAACTACTTCACTCTTCTTTCATTCTCCCCGTCTCCCACTCTCCCGTAGATCTCCGGGACTCAAATTCAGATCCCCCGCCATGTTTATATGTTGAGTTAACCTCCCAACCTAGTACTCCAGTTGGCACCATGGGGCAGTGCTATGGCAAGAGCATCCCCTCCACCCACGGCGACGGCTCCACCATCATCCCCGCCACCCCTCCCGCCGATCACCTCCCCTCCCCCGCCGCCTCTGCCAACGGCGGCCGCGTCAAACACACTCCCGCCCGATCCTCCCCATGGCCCAGCCCCTACCCCCATGGGGTCTCGCCGTCTCCGGCCAGGTCAACTCCCGGGAGGAAGTTCTTCAAGCGGCCCTTCCCGCCTCCCTCTCCGGCCAAGCACATCAAGGCTTCTCTTGCCAGGCGGTTCGGGATTCCCAAGACTCCCAGACAGGGCCCCATCCCGGAGAATGACGCTGCTCCCGACATTGATCATCAGCTTCAACAGCAGCAGAATTTGGACAAGAACTTTGGCTACAACACCAACTTCGGGGCCAAGTACGAGTTGGGGAAAGAAGTGGGGAGAGGCCATTTCGGCCATACCTGCTTTGCCAAGGGCAAGAAGGGTCAGCTCAAAGACATGCCTCTTGCCGTCAAGATCATCTCTAAATCTAAGGTCTCCTTTTATTTTTCTGTCCACTTCCTCTCTTTCACCTTTAAGCTACGCATCTGTGAATTCCATTTGATTGGTGATGTTTGCTTGCTTGTTTTCCTGAGTAAAAACAGCTTAGATGTGTTGGTTTCAGAGGCATACCTTACGGTGTAATGTGGCTGAGTTCATCCCCTAATCTACCCCCAAAATGGAGTTTATCCCATCTATGTTCGGGGTTTTCCCCTGTTACATGGTTTTCCTCTATGGAAAGCCTTATTTGTTTGCAGCTTTCTGTGTTTGTTTAATGCCTGATTTACTATTACATGTAATCATAAGTTACTGGCTGATTGATCCACCTGCTTGGTCTTGTCTTGTGTAATACACAACTCTGTTAAGAAAGTAGGAAAAGAAAGGAATTCATTTTTGTTTTCCGTTGAGGTATATACACCGAATCGAAAAGAGGGAAGCTTGGACGTCACGTTGTTGAGGGGTTCTGTTTATAGAAAAGAGTAACATTTTTTAAACGTTTTGCATATATATGCATGAAATATACCGTTGCTTAGTTGTGATGTTCATTGTAAGGTTAAAAGGGTTTTCTTGACCAAATTTGGATGTCGGATCATATTTGGTTAAGTATAGCGCGTGGACTTTCTGTAAGTCGCACATCATAACTCGTTGTATTCTCAATTGTTTTTTCATTACTTATGGTGCGCGATGTGCAGTAAGCCCACACGCTACACTTATTGAAGCCATTCTATGTAGATTCTGAAGTGTTTAACACATCTACTTAATGTCTTAGTCTTACTGTTTGTATACGTGGTTGTAAAATCGGGAAACTGTCATTTCACTCTTGATTGAGGTAAATTGGTTTGGTTATGGGTTGTAAATCGATTTCACTATTTCCAAGTTCATGCCTTTACTAATCAGACCTACTATGGCTCTCCATCTACATACTTTATTGACTTTTCTATTTGTGGCAATTGACTTCGTATTCTTGTTTTGTTTTCCCAACATTCTTACAGTTTGTACATTCTGTTCAGTATGTGATAAAGCAATCAATAGCAAGAATTAAATAACCTATGTATGTTATTATTCATTAAATGGATTTATTTTAACAAGATTCCTGTTACAGATGACTACAGCAATATCTATCGAAGATGTTCGGAGAGAAGTGAAAATTTTGAAAGCTCTTTCTGGTCATAGGCATCTGGTGAAATTTTATGATGCTTGTGAGGATGCCAATAATGTGTACATAGTTATGGAGTAAGTAACTTAATTTTTATATAAGTGGAATTTGTAAAAAAAAGGTATGCAATTTGATGTAATCTCATGAATGCTAGAGTGGTAGTTGTATATGGAAATTGTACTATTTAATTAATCATTAAGCCTGTGTCAGATGGGAATTTAAGTTAGTGAAGTGTTCCTTTCTTTTTCCAAGTTCTTGTGAGATTAATGATTAACCCTCCTCTATGATGATTGCAAGTTTGCAGTTTTTACTTATATCCCATTCAAAATCCCTTTATACTTCAATCCTGCTCAATAAGCTGATGACACTAGTACGGCTATTACGTGCTTGCATGCTACAGTTATCAACTGGTAAAAGTCAATAACAATATGACCTGTATTCGATTTTACAGGTTGTGTGAAGGTGGAGAGCTGCTGGATAGAATACTGTCCAGGTAAATGGAGCTCTTAATTTTTTAACTGTCTTAAGGATATAATGCTCACCATCTTAACCTCCTGCTCTTGACATTCAGGGGTGGTAGATATACAGAAGAAGATGCAAAACTTATCATTGTTCAAATTTTGAGTGTGGTGGCCTTTTGTCACCTACAAGGCGTGGTCCACCGTGACTTGAAGCCTGAGGTTTTTGGACTTCACTCTTGCTTTTAATTTAATTTTTCATGTATTTCTATCACACTTCATGATGTTTTGGGGGCCCCTCACTGAGTTCAGATTTGACGCTGTCTTTAATTCCTCTTCCATGCAGAATTTCTTGTTCACCACTAATAGTGAAGATGCTGATATGAAGCTTATTGATTTTGGTCTTTCAGACTTTATCAGGCCAGGTACCACTCAGAAGCATGCAACGTTTTATGTTTCTTATGTGCCAGTAGGCTGCTGTAGTGGGAGTGTGATCGGACATGAATCACTTTCTTGTGATTGATCGACTGTTGTGCTGTTGTTTGGCTTTGTTATCATTACTATCCCTCTTTGTGAATTTTGAATATCATTCCTGCAGTATATCCAGCCGATTTATGTTCTTTTAGAATAAAATCAATCTCTTTATGAAATTAGGCTGTAGGACCAAAAGGTATTCGTCGCCAGAGACAAAGAACTCGATCTTTACTTTGTTTTTATCATATGTATATGAATCATAGAAAGTGCTCATCCAGTGCTGTGCCATTCCACTGTCTTAAAATGGCTTGACACTCAGAATCCACCACTTGTACTGATAAGAGACGTGGAGCTCTTCGTCATCTTTATTGTTCTCATTCTTTAATAAGTATGCTCCTTTGTATTTTATATGATCATTTGAACCTTTTGTGTCTCTCGTGATCTTTTGGAAAATGATTTATTACTTAATAGGAATTAATATTAATGCTGTTCTAACATAAAGTAACCATCTTTACCTTTTCTGTTACATATGAATGTGCAGATGAAAGACTGAATGATATTGTGGGGAGTGCATACTATGTGGCACCTGAAGTTCTCCATAGATCCTATAGCTTAGAAGGGGACATCTGGAGCATAGGTGTTATAACGTATATATTGCTATGTGGGAGCAGACCTTTCTGGGCTAGGACAGAATCTGGGATTTTCCGAGCCGTACTGAGAGCTGAACCTAACATTGAAGATGCACCATGGCCCTCTGTGTCACCCGAAGCCAAGGATTTTGTGAGAAGGCTTTTGAACAAGGACTACAGGAAGAGAATGACTGCTGCTCAAGCTTTAAGTGAGTTTTCTTTCGGAGTCTATATGTTCCCCCTGTTTGCTCATGCAAATTATCTCCACATAGACAACTCTCGCCTTTAGGCCTTTTAGAATTGTGGATTCTGGTATTTATGGTTAGTTCTGTATGGATTGCTTCATTCTTTAAGTAATGGATCTACTCGTCTCATTGTATGTACAAATATGAGCAGCACACCCATGGTTGCGGAGTGAGAGGCATCCTATTCCATTGGACATATTGATATATAAGTTGGTCAAGTCATACCTACATGCCACTCCTTTTAAAAGAGCTGCACTAAAGGTACCTTCCTCATGATAGCGTATACTTATCTTCATTTCTTAGCTTGCTTTGTAGGAGGAAAAAGAGAGGATACTTGTTCCTTTTCCAAAGTTGTCATTTTGGATCTAGTTCAGCTGAATATACTTTGCTTGCTATCTTTATGTGACCTTGGATAATCAGTTGACATTTACAATGCCTAGTGCTGACCAAAATGAATGTCCTGCTATTAGTTCTAACAAGCTGTTTCTGTTGTGTAGGCGCTTTCAAAAGCTTTGACTGAGGACGAATTGGTCTATCTTAGAGCTCAGTTCATGCTGTTGGAGCCAAATAGGGATGGGCGGGTTTCCCTCGAGAACTTCAAAATGGTATTGGAAGCCTTCTCCTTTCTTGTGTTTCTTTCTTTCAGTCTTTCTTTCACACATAACAAGTCAAGTCTCGATGTTGTCTTTCTGGGCCCATGGGCCGTTTTGTTTTTGTCACTTGTTTCGATTCCAAGTCTGAAAGAAAGCACGAAATTGTAGGCACTCCTTGGGAACGGCACTGATGCGATGAAGGAGTCGAGAGTTGCTGAGATCTTAAGTGCGGTGAGTTTGAGAAAAGCACGTGTAATTGTTGTGATGTGTTAGGTCTTGGGATGTGATGGGCTTTGTGTGTGTGTTTCAGATGGGTCCGCTGTCATACAGGAGGATGGACATGGAGGAGTTCTGTGCAGCTGCAATCAGCACATACCAGCTGGAGGCTCTGGAGACGTGGGATCAAATATCTTGCAATGCCTTCATGCACTTTGAAGAGGAGGGGAACCGAGTAATATCAGTTGAAGAGCTTGCTCGGGTACTTTGATCATCCCTTGTCTGTCCGCTTGTTGATTTTTGTGTGGATGATCTAAATGTGGTAATGCAGGAGCTGAATCTGGGGGCAACAGCATATTCGGTGCTGAATGAGTGGATAGGAGGCGATGGGAAGCTGAGTATGATGGGGTATACCAAATTTTTGCACGGGGTGACGCTGCGTGCCTCTTCGACCATTAGGCATTAGGTGGAGTTGGAGATGGGCGATTCTTTTCTTTTTTGGTTACTGATATTAGATTTTGACAAATGAAATGATAGCACAGTGATATGATATGGAGAGATGTACAAAGTGGAAGATGTGATGAAGCAGTGGATAATTTGTCTTGTTTTGGGGACAACAAAATGAAAGCTAAAACATTGATGCAAGGAGCTTTCAGTTGCTTTGGTTTTCATCTTCATCTCATCGTACCTCGTGTTTGGCGCCAGAGGATGCCAAGGTTTCAAAATTCCCGCGTGTTTGGACAGCCCCACCAATGTTTGATCCCTCCTATGATCTTTTCGCTTTCCGTCTTCTTCCGCATAACTTTTTTATTTCACAAATAAAAGCGTTTTGTTTTTAAAAAAATGCAAGTACGTTAGTGGATACATTATTCTGTATATGCAAAGTCATTGATTTTTTTAAAAAAACAGAAACAGTGCCTTTGGCTTTATTGAAATGACTCATTTCTTTAAAATAAAAAACTATTACAAGTCACGAGGGCTGCGTCTACATTTTCCAACCAATTTAATCCTGTTTTTAGAACTAAAACTTGCATTGGCAACTGGAAGTGTGAATTGAAGGTGTTCGAACCTTCCAGAGGGCCACGGACCTGCCTGGTTGCAAGTATCAAGTACGAGAAATCATCCACGTATGTCCTGGAAGAAAAAAAGAAGCAATTAGGGTAATTGTTTTAACAAAAAAGGTTTAGTTAAGCCCTGAAAGAGAGAGAGTGATTAGAGGGTGATGTGGTGCATGAATACACAACAGTTGAGCAATTTGATCGGATAATACTGGGAGGAATGAAGCCTGGTCCGGCACCAGATATTAAGATTAAGAGTTGTCGAGCCAGGCGACATTCCCCTCAAAATATCCTCAACCTTTTCTCTTCCCCTGTGCCTGTGGTGTGGCGATATATATAGTATAGACTATAGAGTAGGAGTATGAAAACTAAATAGAGGAGGGGGTTTGGGTTTGGGTTTCGGGTGTTGGTTTGGAAGATTGGGAGGTGGGAGTTGCTAACCTCCACCAATACTCCCTCCATTAACTCTCTCGTGTCACTCAGTAGTAATCATGACTCTATAATTGTTCTACAAATTCTAGCTCGCACGGCCCATATCTACACCCTGCATCCACGAATCCAGGTCCAGCCCACCTCTTATCAACTAAATTATCATCAACTCATCCCTGTCTCCCACTCCTTCCTTTTTTGTTTCATTATATCTGCTCATATTATTATTTATTTAAGAAAAATGCTTTTATATTCCTACCTAGTTGTTAATATAACCTTCTAGTGTTCGAAAGTGTCAATATAACCCTAGATAGTTTGTGAGAGTGTCAATATAATCCTCTCCGACAACTTTTAACCGGAATTTTATAAAATAGGGTTTAGGGTTACCATTAAATATTTAAGGCTTCTAGTTTGTGATTTTTATAATTAAAGAATGGAGTGATAAAAAATTGTTTGTTTATTGGCTTGCATTAATGAACATTTACAAATTAGAACTCAAACCTAAATTTGGAAATGGGCCAAATCCACGTGAGGGCAAGCTTTCTATTTCACTCTTAACTTTGCCCAAAATCATAACCATTCTCATTCATAACTTCATACCAAACATATGTTACCTCAAGTATCATTTTTTTATGAATTTGTTCAGAAGAGAAGTTCATATGAACATAAACTCTCAATCGTAAGGTTATTCTTGCTATTGGTTAGTTTCATATTTTAAAACTAATACATTTGTAGGAGACATCATTCATTAGCAGACATAGAAGCTATTCTTGCAAGTTTTTTCATTTACAGAATCATAGTCTAACTAGTGCATCTAAAGGTGCTCTATTGACACCGTTTTGAACCGACTACTAAAACCATAGTGGTTCGAACCACCTTCCGATCATTATAACCATTGGAATTGGAAAGTTCTAACGTCAGAATTCATTTTTAAAGGCCATTTTTCAATGTTTGTGAAGAAGCACCTTCTATTAATGCCATTATATGCCATCTATTCAACCACACACAGTAGGACTCCCTCCCCCGGTAACGGTCCTACTTCTTCCTTTCACACTATTCAATGATCATTTTATAATTTTAACATCTTAAATAGATTTTCTAAAACTATGTGTTACGATGGATTAATTTAGCAGTATAATTTTCATGTCTGTACCTGTTACAATGCAAATACCATCAACTTTATCAATGAATAGTGAAGTAACACACATGTAGAGGGACGGGGGAGCATAAGCATAGTTTATATATGGACCTGACTGGATTTCTGTTAAGATACCCACGTCACTTTATACAGTAATCAAATAATATTATTTTATGAAAAGTATGCTGGACATAACAAAATCACGCATACATAAGTGAAAGCTTGATGAAATATTTGTGGAGACATAAAAGAAAGACCAAAGGGGAAAAGAAGTCGGCGAGAAATTTCGCGTCGTGTTCTGAGTCATTGTTCGAAGACAGAAGCGATGGAAATGAGTAAAGGGGGGAGAAGATTAAGGTAAGATCCGGTCCGATTCGATGCATTACAATACTGCGTGTATGCGTAATGTGTTCATCGATCCCACTCCCACTCAACATTACCTATATTTGTGGAAGATTCTAGGAACCCTCTTTCCTTCCATAGAAAAAAATAGCCTCCACTGTTTTATTGCAACTCACACCTTTTACCTTCTGTTATTGTAATTAAATTTCGTCTTCCTATGAGCTTATGGAAAGCCAATAAGGATGATCGAACAAAATACTTTTTGTGTTTGCTTAACGTTGACACAATTTTGTGGACATGTTCTTTCTTAAAGTTTTAACACCTTCCCTATTTTGACAAGAATAGGCTATTTTTAACTGATCAATTGGTTAAGTTAGGTCTGTTTTATTAATAGCGACACAATAATTAATATAAAAGACACCTTTTTCTATCGTTCATTTAATATAGTGTGAGAAATGTGAAATAATGTAGAAAGAGAAGGTCGATGGAGGTGCAAGGAAAACACAACTAGTGCTCCTCTAAACTATAACTAGCTGACGCACCATCCTCTAACTCCACTACACTTAAGCACGTACATAGCGTATTGGAATGTTGAGGAGCCAATTATTTTGATTTTGACTTTCATTGGATTTGGGAGTAAGCATTAGCATTTAGTATGCACGAAACAGTGATCTAGATTGGTTGAACCAATAATTGGTAGATTTACACCTAACATGTAATATTCAACTGGAATTATTTGAGTGTTTTAATAAATTGAGGATAAACCGTACGGTGCTAAGAAGATGAACCATTCAATTCTTGTTTGGTCACCAATTAGTAATTAGAAGCTCCTCCGGCCACCGTTGTTTTCTTTATTTAGGGGTGAGATTCACTTCCGTGTTCTCCAACTTTTTTATTTTCAGTTTTGACAGCTAACACTATGTCTGTGTGCCCTGGTGTACGGCCGCGGCGCCACACAGATTAGTTCGCATGGATACCGCTTAGAAACATCAAACATACATACCCGGTCACATGAACTGAGGATCAAACTTGGTGCGAGTCTTTTTAGCTCAGTGACTCGTAACTAACTGCTCCCTCCGCCCCGTAGGAGGTTTCATAATTATTTTTTGAACGTTCATTTAGCAGTGTTGAGTCGGCTGATGAGAAAGAGATGATTGTGGTTACCTTTTTGTTTTAGCGGGCCATAGTGGGATTGAAGCCACCGACTTATGTTCAAAATAAGGAAATAGTAAAATTATGAAGTCTTGCGTGGGACAGAATGAGCAGGATTGGTCCCTGATTAGTTTGAAGGCATTCGAATGCGGATATTAGTGTAACAAGTTAAATGCACCTGGCTGCTAGTATGCGTATTGTGCAATCCTTTGAACGCTAAAACAAAAGGCAGGCAGGCAGGCAGGAGGGGGTGAATCACATGATCATCTATTAGCTTCGTACGCTCATGCACAATTATTATTGTGAGGGTTTGTAATCACGACTCATTAACTACTTACGCCTACGTAATAAAAACCGACGATTTATTTGACGACTACTTCAACTTGCTAGCTTTCTGTAGTAATTAAATTAATTATGCACTTCAATTATTTATAACGTTATGATATCACTTCTTACTTTCATGTGTAATTCTCAATTTTATCAAAGTGTTACTTAAATTTCCAACCCCATATGCTTTGTAATGATGTGACGAATGATCAGGTTGGTCACACGCTTTAATCATTTTTTACCTTCTTATTTATTGCGTTGCTTTTTCATTCAGAGTCCGTCTCTTGAAATGCGGCATTTTCATAAGTAATGGAAACACCAAGATTTAAACTGCAAACTAGAATAAATGAGGGTAAAATTTTTGTGTTGCATTAATCGGGTCATGAACTTTATAACTACTACACGTTGTATAATAAAATTTTAATATTGCAACTAAAACCCTTTACCTTTTATTGTTCAAATTAAACCCCATCTTTCCATAAGCTGCCTTTCCTTAGACTCTGCCTTTCATTTAATGTAGCATTTTCGTAATTATAGTTTGGATCTGAAATTGACTAAGGGGATGTCATGAACAAAGGAATTAATAGCAAATTCACCGGCGTAACCTTGAGTTCAGAAGAGAAAAGAACTGGAACTTCTCGGTTTCAAGAACCAAAAACAACATTGATCAATTCCGATAACTAACTCCTATTGTTAGGCTACCTTTATACTCAACTGATCTAATTGTAAGATTCAACAAACTTGTGAGAAGTTACAACCGTTTTCCTCACAAATGAAGCACTCCGGTTAGCTCACAGCTCAGCTCCTAGCTAAGGTTGAAATCTGCTTCCGTTGCCGAGTTAAGGACAATTTCCCAGCAGAATTACTATTTTAACCCTCCAGCTATGACAGGGGAGAAGCCCTAAATGGGCTCTTATATATTGGGTCATTAAAGACAGCCCATTAAAGGCAGTTATCCAACAGAACCGCCTTTGATCGATGCCAATTAAAGGTGTTTCTTCCTTAATCGATTGAAAAATATCTTTAAATTTTCTGGTGTGACCTAGGAGGAATTTCCAAACTCGGAACCTCCCCTCGGGTCCTCATTTAAGGTGGTTCTTAAAAAATCGGACGGAACCACCTTTTTAGTGGTGTATTTAATGAGTCATCCTCCACTAGTTGTGCATGACGCGTTTCCCAAATATGATTTTGTTCATTATGCAATGGGTTTTTCTTTATATATTCCATTATTTTCTCTGAACTTGTTATTTATATGTATATTTTAAATAAGTGCCAATATAACCTTCTGATAAATGAAAGTGCAAATATAACCTTCTGATAAATGAAAGTGCAAATATGACCCTAGATAATAAAGGGAAGTGCAAAAATACAAATTCCGGCAAATTTAAGCAGAAATTTGATGATATGTCATTTTTGCCCCTCGGAAAAAATAAAATAAAATGAATTTACTATCCTACCCCTAACCCAAGCCTCCTCCTCCTCCTCTCTCCCGCCCATCCGAGCGCCGCCACCGGCCACCCTGCAGAAGAGGGGCCCCCTCAGTGTAGAATCCCACGTTTCAATTAAAACCCCCCTCATATTCTCTATTTCAACAACCCCTTCAAACTACCCCAATCGTAATCCATGATAGTTGAAATTGGTGATACTTGTATATGAAACCAGAGAAAATTGAGATATTTTGAGGAATAGTTCTGTATGTAATGTTGACAGAATGATGAGCTATTCATACCTCAAAGATATGAGTAAATTAAGTAGCAATGTATATTGGCATGCATAAAAAGCGGAGATTGGAGACAAAATAGGAGGGAAGGGGGGCCCCGGAGGGTGCACCTTAACGAAGGGTGTGGAGGGAAATGTATCCACAGAGGCAGAGAATGAGATTCACGCTATCCTCCACTCTTGTCCATTTGCGGCACCACAAGTAACGGAGGAGACTCTGCATTTGGTAAACGCCTCGGATTGCATGTGGCGTGGCGACGGAACAAGGATGGCGCTCTGCAATGGGTCGTCTGGGGACTCTGTGTTTGGCTTGGATCACGGAAAGGATAACTCAACGCCTCTGGCTGCATGCATGCATGCGCCGGCAATGCGGTTGGTTATCCACTCCCTCTCTTTCTGTCAACACTCCGAGCTTAATTAGAATAATAAAAGGTGAGCGCTCTCAGTTGCAGTGTTGAAAATTTATCATGCACCCCGAAAATTTTATCTTCACTTCTTCCAATTTGCACTTTGAACCCTGATCTTTCCACGGCCGTATTTCAAGAGATGGGTTCTATTGCTTATTAAAATCTTTTGCCTTTCTATATTTTTAATTAAACCATATCTTCCTCCCCCGACTCTGTCCTTATCATGAATGCAATTTATGAGCCGGATATTCTCTCCATAAACACACATAAAATCTCTTTCACCATAAATATTGTTTAGCTTTTCTGAAAATCAAATAAAATCTTCATTGTACAGTGACTCTTTTAACTTGTTCCAAAAATACTGAACTCCTCGCTCAATACCAGTCTTCGGTCTTCACATTACTACTTGCTACGCATCTTAGGACCGGTTCTTCCATATCTTAATTCACTGGGGCGCATCTCCTCATTAATTATACTTGTTCCCCACCCTTCCTTATCATTCATACTCAGACTGACCCCTATTGCACAAGCTAACAATCCATCTATGCCATAATATATGCCTGTTGCTATTCTACGATTATCACCCACGCAAATAAACTAAGCTAAGTATATTCCACGAGAGATTAACTCCCTTGCACCTCAAATACAAAGAGATGTTGTGGCCATATCACTGTCCATTGATGACCAAATCAACAGTCGTGCATTGTTAAAGCTGGCTAACAGTGGCGGAATCAGAACAAAAAATTTAGCCTCAAATTTATATTTTAAAATTTAATTCAAAAATAATACAAAAATGCTACGTAATATAATAAATCGAGTACGATACCAGACGGTTTTTACAAGTTCACTAAACTACTAAAATAACAACTCTCTGATGCTCGAATTATTAGAAGTAGGACTAGCAACAAGTGGGGGCAACAAATATCTACGAGACTCCATGGCTTGATAATGTTGCATAATCGGTTCATTCTCAATCTTAACAAAAATATCCTTTTCAATATACACCGTCATAACATCATTCAACCATTCATCTCCCATTCTATCACGAGGATCGGTCTTGATATTCCTCATGGCAGAAAAAACTCGCCCAACTGAAGCAATTGCAACTGGTAGAACTAATGCTAACTCAATAAAACGATATACCAATGGATAGAGTACACTGCTACGTGATCGAACCATATGTTGAGCAAGACTTCCAAGATCATTGATGACTGAATATGCATCATCATCTCTCGCATCATGAATGAAGAAATCAAGTTGTTGCTCAAGTTTCAAACGATCAACCAAGGATAAGTCATCCAGATAGAGTTCGACAAGGCGAAGCAACTTACCAACATCAAACATGAAAAATCTTTCTCTCGGATCAAGGCATGCAATACAAGTGTGTAATTCCGAGCTTGCTTCGCAAAATCGATGATTTATTTCAAGAGTCGTCTTGTCAATGGTCTAGTATGGAAATAATAAAAAATATAACAATAAAATAAAAATACATATAAATGATATAAAAAAATAAATTAAAGTATGTAAATATTAAAGTAGTACATGAAGAAAAATATCAACACGGTAGAAATCATGATTGGTCAACATTTCTCCACGTCGTCTAGAACGGTGACGAATTTTTCGTTGTGCTTCCATCACGTCTAATGTGATCTCATGCTTCACACAAAATGTGTTGACTCCACCCAATAATTTATCAAAACCACCATCTCTAAATTCTTGCAATTCAGTCTTCATTCTATTCATCAAGGCAAGGGACAATTGACTTGTAGCTCCCAACAAATGCTTCCTCAAAAAACATACAAAATACAAATTCACATCTCTCCATTCTATCAATCAAACCCTTTGCTGTAGAAGCGTTTTCATCTAAATTGCTATGCTCACAGATATTAAGAAGCACTTGAATAATAGAAGACCACGTAGCCTCAACGGAGAATAGTAGTGTAATGTGATCCCCAACCGGTATCACCAGACCGTCTCAAACTCATTTCCCGATTTTTGCCTCCTCCACTAACAATCTCCCCACTCTCAAATGCCTCTACAAGTCTAGCATGTTCTAATTTCACAAGCATCTCTATTCTAACACATAAACCTCCAACTAGATTCACAGTTCTAATAAGATACCAAAAAAATTCACCCACAGATAGAGTACTATATGCAACAGAAACAACAACCGATTGAAGTTGGTGAGAGAAGCAATGAATATACATTGCAGAAGAGTTTTCTTTCAATATCAAAGCCTGCAATCCATTAAACTCCCCTCGCATATTTGAAGCCCCATCATATCCTTGACCTCTCAACTTTGACAAGGATAATTTATTATCGACAAACGGTTGCTTAAGAGCCTCCATCAAAGTAATAGCTTTGGTATTGGAAACATGCACAAAAGCAAGAAAACGCTCAAGAATACATCCTTGCTTGTTGATATATCTCAAAACAACCCCCATTTGCTCTTTTATTGATGCATCTCTAGCCTCATCAACAAGAAGAGAAAATAAACTATCTCCAATGTCATTAACAATAGCATCAGTTACCTAGTCGGCACAAGCACTTGCGAACTGTTTCTGAACTCCGTGGGGATGTCAATTTGCAATTTCTGGGAGCATTTTCATTCATTACCTTAGCAACATCATCACTTCGTTTGCAATATCATTCAACAAATTCAAGATAATTACCCTTGTTAATGGAATCCCAACCCTCATCATGACCACGAAAAGCCAAACCTTAATTTAACAAGTATCTTGTCACATCCAAAATCGCATTCAAACATGTGCGATATGCCTTCTTTGCTTCAATAAAATGACTGTCAAAACAGTGTGAGATACTTTGCTTTTGAAGGCTAAAATTTCTCAATTTGATTGCTGCACCATGATGAATTCCATCCACATTCATAGCATGTTTCCTAAATACTTTAAGGGCATTCTTCCAATTTATCACCCCATCCACAATATATGCCGTCTCCTTTGCTGAATTCTTAAAAAGATAGCAAGGAAAACAAAAGGCAGCATCATTTGAAACACTATACTCCAACCAATTAAATTCATCAAACCAACCCTTTTGAAAACTTCTAAATTCATCATTGAGCATTGTCTTGGGAAAAATATGATTCTTAGGTTGGCAAGGACCTCTTAATGTATATTCTCTTAGCACTTCATCTCTAATAGAAACATTACTCTCTTCAATATGTTTACATAGCCCGGGATCACTTATAAGATCATTTCGATTGAATTCTACACGAGATTGTTTTCTACTGCTACCCTCTTCATTGTGCCTTTGTTCATTAGGTTCATTCGATATCTTTAACGATGGAGATCCACTATTTCGAATTAAAAATTTATCCATAACCTATTAAATATCAAATAGGGAAAATATGTAAATTGATTCCTTCTTATAAAATCTAAAATAGTCACGAAACAATAACAAATTGAGATAACAAATAATTTATAAAATCATATTCATCTAAATTCAATTTAACAAATATCCCTAGTTTCATAATTCGATTATGACAGTTTCACATGCAAAATAAATCAAACAATTATAATTTATACATATGCAATTCAACTGAAGTTCAACAATCATATAACTTCAATTTGACATCCAATCTAAAAATCATGTTCACATAAATTTAATTTTTTAAGGAAAAAATAAAATAAATAATAAACCCTGAAATTAAATTACCTTAGCATAAAGAGAACCAGTGGTTCAGTGAAGAGTGGAGGGCTGGACGGTGGTGGGTCGTGGCATCGCCGTCGGCTGCGGCAGAGGGACGGCAGCGGCAGTCGACGGCAGGAGGCGGAGGCTGGAGCTGAGATTGGCCACTACCCCTTCTCTTTCCTGTTTTGAAGTTTTCCCAATCTGAAATTTGATTGGGAAAATGGCCCAATCCGTTTGAAGCCTTAAAACTGGGTTTTTTTTGCCTTCAGTACAAGTGAAACGACGTCGTTTCACTTGTGTGAAAACGACGTTGTTTTAGTAGGTCATGGGCCAAAAAAAATTGCGGCCTTATTCTCCGAGCAGCCTCGCCAGAAGACGCGCAAACTCGCCGGAAACCTATTCCTTCCACCACTACTACCTTCGGCCGGCGACTCAGGTAGGGCTGGACCCCTACCTCGCGTACTACTGGTTCCGCCCATGCTAACTACATCATATACTTCCCCTGTCCCACACTAAGATTCAGCATTATAGTATATAATATTGTTGAATTTATTATAAAAATTGTATTTTAAAATCAAATTTTATGCATCACTGTTATACTACTTTTATTTTACTATGTTTGATGCATCTTTCAGTCAACCTTTTCTAACCACATTTGATAAGAAATTTCAATTAATGCATGATACCATCATTTCAGATATAGAAAATTACTTTATAAATATCAAAATTATATTCATCGTTGTTATAAGTATGTGTAACTCAAGTTATCAATATTCAAACACAACATGAGAAAATTAATAAATAGTGTACTCCCTCTGTTCCAGTTGAATTTTCACCCTCATGATTATTACGCTGTCCAAGAAACATGTTTGAATGTTAATATGTTTACCCACGTGTAATAATGACAAATAAAAAGTTGATTTTAATAAACTACTTGTTACGATGAACTGAATAATATCATATACGATAGTATTGTTGTTCATATAGTTATTCAAATACGTGGTCAAATATTAATAGAGAATAGTATCAAAAAAGTAAAAGTGCAAATTTAGATGGACAGATGAGTGCTAAATATAGTGTAGTGTGGGGAGTATGTAGTTAAAGACATTAATACTCAACATATAGGCCCCGTTTGGTGTTAGTGCTTCTACTGGCGTTTTCATTGGATTTTGGCTATTGGCGTTTTCACTCGATCAAACTGTTAATGAATATGAAAAAAAGTGTTTGGTTTCTTGGCCTTTTCATATAGCGTTTCCGCCAAATACGAAATGCTAGTATTAGTAGCATTTTTGCTTAGTGTTTGACTTTCACCTTTAACAATTACTTTTTTTATCCTTCTACCTTTTTACCTTTCTCTACGCCGTTAACATACGACATCATTTTATGTGTTTTGGGATTTAAATACGACATCGTTTTATGTGTTTTGAGGATTTAATTACGACATCGTTTTATGTGTTTTGAGATTTAAATTTAACATTTTCATGGACATCTTTTGGGATTTAGATTTTTTCACAATTAAATTTTAATGTAAATAGATTTTATTTTTCCTCTCTTATTTCAATATTAGTTTGATGAGTATATATAGAGAATTTTTAAAATTTTACCTCGTTAGTTATGTGATTTACTAATACTAATATACATTTTTGGGACGAGCTAATACTAATATACATTAATAATTTATACTATTATAAACAATTAGATATAAAATTATACCTTTTAAAAATATTTTAACTTTGTATAAATATATGCATTTTAAATATAATTAAAATTTCATTATACCTAATGAAAATAAGTCAGCTAATATAGGTTATATATATTCTCGCTCATAATGAATAAAAATAAAAATAAAGAAATGAATTAGTAAATATATTGTTTTCAATACTAGTGTTAAATAACTAAAAATAAATTGTATTAATGAAAATAGCAATAATAAAATATGTAAAATAAGTTTATAAATAATGAGTGGTGTTCATGTCTTTTTAAATGTCATTTTGCATAAACCCGCTAACAGCCAACAGTTATATTTGCCAAACACTCGTGTAAACAGCTAATGGTCAAACAGATAGCACCGGCTGCTAACCCAGTCAAACCAGGTACATGAAATCAGAAGCTGGGGGAACTATGGACAATATTCTGTAGAGTGAAAAAACAAGAAAATGTGGAAACAGCGAGTGTGTCGATCAGTAAATCAATGCCTCATTATTTGAGTTGATGGGTTGGGGTTAAGCGTCCGGGGGATGGATGGAGTTAAACTCCAAGTGAGCAGTAGTGAGGGGCCCCCACCCACTTAAGCTTGCTAATTGGGATTACTTACCAAGTAGTTTCCGTTTTCTCCCAAATAGTAAAGCAAATGCAAAAGGCAGACTGATTAACAATGCCACACTAGCAGGACAGTGGTGGGCCCGTCGCAGCTCCATTCCTATATAAGGCGGGGCAGTTAATGAGAGCTCCCAAAACGGTAACCACAAAACATCTCTTCCTTTAAAAATAATTAAGCATGGCAACGCACATAGAAAGCCTGTGGCTCTTCGCCCTCGCCTCTAAATGCAACTCCTTCACTTCCGCCGCCGCCGCTCTAGCCGCCCTCCTGCTCATCGTCAACCTCATTCACTGGGCCCACCCCGGCGGTCCAGCCTGGGGCAAGCTGCACCATAAACGTAACATACCAGGCCCTTCCGGCCTCCCCTTCATCGGCAGCATGAGCCTCATGTCCGGCCTCGCCCACCACAAGATTGCAGCCGTGGCGGCGGCCTGCAACGCCAGGCGGCTCATGGCTGTCAGCCTCGGGGACACCAGAGTCATCATCTCCTGTAACCCTCAGGTCGCCAAGGAGATTCTCAACTCGTCTGCCTTCGCCGATCGCCCCGTCAAGGAGTCGGCTTACCGGCTCATGTTCGACAGGGCTATCGGCTTTGCACCCTACGGCGCTTACTGGAGAACTCTCCGGAAAATCGCCGCCACCCACCTCTTCACTCCCAAGCAGATGGTAGCTTGGGAGCCCCAGAGGCTGCGTACTGCCAGCCACATGGTGGATTCCATGCTGCTGCTAGGTGCTGATAATAAGAGCGTTGGGGTCAGAGATTTGCTGAAACGGGCTTCCCTCACCAATATGATGTGGTCCGTGTTCGGGCAGGGCTACGATGAGGAGGTGAGCAAGCTGGTGGACGAAGGGTATGCGCTGTTGGGGGCGTTCAACTGGTCCGACCATCTTCCCTGGCTAGCGGAGTTTGACTTCCAAAGGGTTCGCTTCAGGTGCTCTCGTTTGGTGCCTGAAGTCAACCGATTTGTCGGCGCCATCGTCCACCAGCGCCGCCGCACTACCACTCATGACCGCGGGGCTTTTGTGGACGTTCTTCTAAGCCTTGAGGGGCCTGACAAACTATCCGATTCCGACATGATCGCCGTCCTCTGGGTAAGCTCATGCATCCCCTGTTAGCAGGTGTAAGGATTATGTTTCAGCCAGAAAAGGGTCTAACATTAATGGATAACAATTTGAGCAGTAACAGTACTGGTAGAGTAGTGGAAAGGGGAAATTAAGAATGTCCCTTTGAAACCTCTCCTTGGAATTTAAAATGTAAGAGGGCTATATTGTTAGACAAAGGAGGCATGCATGTGGGGGGAATAGACAGCTTGTTCAGTCACTTTCAAGCTCCCCTCTTGTGTTTTTCCTCTATTAATTTCCTGATCGTCCTCATCCGCGCCAAGAATATTCCACAGTACAAACACAAAAATCTGAATGCATATAGCGTACCAGTTGGTCGGAAATAATAGTAGGATAATCCAACGTTTGTGTTTGCCAGGAAATGATATTCAGGGGTACGGACACAGTCGCTGTCCTAGTAGAGTGGATTCTAGCTCGGATGGTACTCCACCCGGAGGCACAGTCCAGGGCGCAGCGCGAACTGGACAGCGTCACCGGCGGTGCTGAGCTGACGGAGTCGGACGCAGCGGGGCTGGTGTACCTACCGGCGGTGGTGAAGGAGGTGCTGAGGCTGCATCCGCCGGGCCCACTCCTGTCCTGGGCCCGCCTGGCCCTAACGGACACGACGGTTGATGGTTATGAGGTGCCGAAAGGGACGACAGCCATGGTCAATATGTGGGCCATCACCAGGGACCCTGATGTGTGGGAGGATCCTCTTGCATTCCGACCCGACCGCTTCTTGAACGCTGACTTCTCCGTGTTCGGGTCCGACCTGAGGTTGGCGCCGTTCGGGTCGGGCCGGAGGGCCTGCCCGGGAAAGGCGCTGGGGATGTCCACGGTCACCTTCTGGGTGGCTAAGCTGCTGCAGAAGCTGGAGTTGAGGAGTGATACGACGCCGGATTTGGGGGAGGTGCTCAGGCTCTCCTGCGAAATGGCTCAGCCGCTCCGGGTGAGGGTGCGACCCAGGCCTTAAACCCCGTCTAATGAATCGCCCCCTGTTTTCTTCTTCTTTCGCTGCAACTTGTTAATTGTTACTGCTACATCAGCATGTTCGTCACTGCGACTTTTCTTCCTTGTACATAAGTGGTTTTTAATCATTTCACCCTCTTCCTTCTCAAACCCAGTGTTTCTCTGAACTATGCTAGCTCACTAGTTGTCAGAGGGTACAAGTTTTTCACCCTTTTCACTTCATTTCTTTTTCCCTAGAAAGAAACTATTGACAGCGGTTTTATCTTCTGACAGTGGAAGCCGGCTTGAAATACACCATAAAAGGCAGTCATGATGTAGGAATTGACCCTGAGACTCAGTAAAAATATAAAATTCGACATCTTAACAAATTCATATCGACAGACGGAGGCGTACCCCGGGTCAACATTTGTTAACATGTATGGATTAGATACTAAGCCCGTCAAACGCGACGTCCGTTGGATAACCGTTATTTATATACTATTTTCACTTGTTGGATAATAATTCATTGGGTTAGTGGATATAATTGAGTTATAGTTATTGGGTTTAGTTGAGTTGGATAATGAGTTATATCATTTTGGGTGGGTTGGGTAATGGGTGACCCGTGGATAATTTCATATTACAAGATACAAGTTTGATTACGAATGGTTTAATTTTTTCCTAATATATAATCATTTATTATATTATGTACATTATATTTTATTTATTAAAAATAAAAAAAAATTATATAATGTGTTGGCTTTGTAAACACGTCAAATTAACGAACAATATTAGTTGGGATTGAGCTCGAGCTCAAATACTGTACGAACTCGAATACTGTACGAGATTGAACTCGAATATTGTACGAACTCAAATACTGTACGAGATTGAGCTCGAATATTGTACGAACTCGAATATTGTACGAGATTGAACTCAAATATTGTATGAGATTGAACTCGAATAATTTGTGAATTATAATTTGTGTAATTTGTGAATTATGATTTGTATAATTTGTGAATTATAGTGAATATTTATGTTAAATATTACACATGCATTTAATTGGGTAATTTTGGATATTTATTGGGTATTTGTTAGGTTCCCATTGAATTAACATAATATGGGACCCATTGAGATCAAAATTTTCCATTAACATAATTATTCTCATCCCAAATCCTAAAAAATAATGAGCATTTAATACTGATCACATTGGATAATGACAACTTGTAACCAAAATCAATAGAAAATGTTTAATGATAACTTATTGGGTTGATTATATAATGACTTATTGGATAATATATTTTAACCCATTGAGTCATATCAATATCTCATGGGTTATCCAATGGGTTATCAATTTAATGATCCAACTCATTTATGACCCGACCCATTATGACACTTTAATAAATGGGTTAATTGGATAATGACTCATTGGGTTTGGATAATGTGTTCATCCAACTAACCCATTTGACGGACCTAATAGATACACATCAAATCCTAAATTAATGAGATTGCATCTTATTTTGTAGATAACCTCATATCAATCCCTTAATCAATGAGATTGCATCTTATCTTGTAGATATCCTCATATCAATCCCCTAATCAATGAGATTGCATCTTATCTCGTAAACTCTATAAATTCATCATCTCTGAAATGAAAAGAAACACAGAAACTTTTTCTAAACCCCTTCCATTCTTTACATGGTATCAGACTAACATTCGATTCAACAATGTCGACCGAACATTCTTCAACAATTGGCTCCACCAACACCCCTATTGTTGCTTCCTCTGATTCTCAGAATCCTAGTTTCAACTTCCCGAAATTCACGTGGCTCTACTTTATTTCTGCAAAATCACAAGTGTTTTTCATTGTTGAGTTTTTATTAAACTGATTCACACCCAATTTTCCTCTCAAATAAAAGCTTTTCAGTTCGATTGGGGTGGCGAGTACCGCAATGTCTCCACCCTTCTTGAATCACTTGGTATTTGCCACAAAATTTCTTGTCCCTACACTCCTGAACAAAATGGTTCTGCTGAGCGGCACAATCACACCATTGTGGAAAATGGCCTTTCCCTTCTTGCTCACTCTCGTCTCCCTATCAAGTTCTGGGAACTGTCATTTCACACATCTGTCTACCTGATTAATCGTACCATATCCCCCATTCTAAGTTACAAGTCCTCCTATGAATGTCTCTATGGAAAATCCCAAGACTACAGCCATCTAAAATCCTTTGGCTGTCTTTGCTACCCATTCCTACGTCCCTACACTTCCCACAAGCTAGAGTATCGCTCTTTGCCTTGTATCTTACTTGGTTATGCACTAAACACAAGGGCTATCTCTGTTATCATGTCCCGACTACTCGCACGTATATTTATCGATATGCTGTGTTTGACGAGCCTGTCTTCCCCTACCCTAGTCATGTCTATTCCAACTCATTCCCTTCATCTTCTCCTCACACAGTCCCTCTCTCCACTCTCCAAGATGACTCTTCCGATCATCCACCTCTCTCAACCATTTCCCCCTCCTTGAGTCAACCAGCTCCGTCACTTCCACTCTACCCCGATCCTACTCCCTCGACAGATCTCACCTCCTCCGAGCCTCAACCTCACTCATTCTCTCCTTCGCCCCTTTCTCCCTCACCCTCTCCTCCATCATATCCCAATGCCCCCAGTTGGTTTCGTCCGCCTGACAACTTTAGTTATCATATGGAAACTCGTTCCTCCACCCACTCACTCAAACCCAAAGCTCTTCTGTCCACCAAATACCCTCTCTCGGCTGCCCTGACTGCCACTCTTGAACCGAATCTTTTTAACCAAGCCTCTAAATACCCTTACTGGAAGCATGCTATGCAGCTTGAATATGATGCCCTAATGAGTAATAAGACGTGGGACCTTGTCCCTCGTCCTTCGGGAGCTAATGTCGTTGGTTGTAAGTGGGTGTACAGGTTGAAGCGGAAAGCTGATGGATCGATAGAACTCTATAAAGCCCACGTAGTCGCCAAGGGATTTAACCAGGAAGCCGGCGTCGACTATTTTGACACATTTAGTCCGGTTGTTAAGCCCACCACCATTCGTCAAGTTCCCAGTCTGGCTGTATCGTGTGGTTGGTCTCCCCGCCAGGTCGACGTCAACAACGCTTTTCTCAATGGAGATCTTGCTGAGACTGTCTTCATGGAGCAACCTCAAGGGTTCATTACTTCTAAGTTCTAACAAGCCGTCACATGTTTGCAGGCTTCGCAAGGCTCTGCACGGTCTCAATCAGGCTCCCAGGGCGTGGTTCCACAAACTAACAGCCTCCTTACTTTGCCATGGCTTCAAGAATTGTATCTCTGATCCTTCTTTGTTTGTAAAAAAGAATGGCTCTCATGTGGTTTATGTTCTTGTTTATGTGGACAACCTCATTATCACAGGTTCTCATGCATCTTTCATTGATGAGTTTGTTTGCTTCTTACATCGTGACTTCTCTCTGAAAGACCTTTGTGATCTGCACTATTTTCTGGGTGTTGAGGTTACCCCCATTGGTTCGGACCTACAGCTCTCGCAGCAGAAGTTCATCTGCAACATTTTAGATCGCACCCATATGTCTGGAGCTTGCCCAATCTCGTCTTTTGTAGAGCCTGGTTCTCGGTTAGTTGCCGATGGTGATCCTCTTTCTGATCCAACCTCATATCGGAGCATTGTCGGTGCCCTGCAGTGTGTCACCATCTCTCACCCTGAGATTTCCTATGCTGTCAACCATGTTTTCCAGTTCATGCACTCTCCCGCGGAAGCTCATTGGGGTGCGGTCAAACGCATTATTCGCTACCTTAAAGGTACTATATCCTCCGGCTTGGTTCTCCAGAAGGCACCGCGATCTATTCCATGTGTCTTTTTGGCTACAACCCTCGTCACAAGGGCTTCCAGTGTCTCGACCCAACTTCTGGGCGTATCTATGTATCTCGTCACGTTCGTTTTGATGAAACTTTATTTCCTTATGTCTCATCTTCTGTGGACATTCGTTCAATTTTAGATCTGGAGATTTCATCATTTTTTGATGGAGCTGTCACATCATCGATTGGGGGCATCATGCCTGCGCCCATTCCAGCCGCGCCTTCTTCACCACCATGCTCCATCTGGGTGGCCGACTTGGACCTGTCTCCTCAGCCGCCGGCCAACATGCCTCAACCACCGGCTACCACGCCTCAGCCAGTCTCGGTCATCCTCTCTCCGACATCTTCTGCTAGTCACTCTCCGATCAGCTCTGCTCGGTCTTCTTTGACATTGTCAGCTGGTTCGACTCCTCCAGCTTTGCCGCCACAGCTTCGTACCCATTAGATGGCTACTCGGTCTTCTACTGGTGCCATTCAGTGTCGGGATTATTCAGATATTATTGCCCATTGTCTCACCGATGCACTCCTTTATCAGACAGAGCCTATTGGTTATCGCTCTGCCTTTCGGGATCTAGCATGGATTTCAACCATGGATGATAAGATTACCGCTCTTCGTGATCAGGACACTTGGGATTTAGTGCCTTGATCTTCGAATGTCAAAATTGTTGGCTCCAAATGGGTCTATAGGCTCAAGTATCGACCAGATGGCACAGGGTTTCTCGCAGATTTTGGGTTTTAATTTTGACCACACTTTCAGTCTTGTGTCAAAGCCTCCACTGTTCGGACGATCCTCGGCATAGCCACCATGCGTTCCTGGGCACTTCATCAGTTGGACGTCAAGAACTCTTTCCTTAATGGCGTCCTTGATGTTCCGGTCCACATGAAGTAGCCCGTTGGGTATCAAGACTCTACTCATCTAGACTATGTTTGTCGCTTGCAAAGGGCCATTTATGGCCTTAAGCAGGCTCCTCGGGCTTGGTTCCAGCGCTTCAGCAGTTATCTGACACTGCTTGGTTTTCAGTGCAGCTCAGCTGATACTTCTTTATTAGAAGGGTCATCGTTATTTTGCGGTATGTTCGTGGCACTCTTTATTTTGGTCTTATCTTTCGTTATGCTAGTACTCCTGACGCTGCACTTGAGGGGGGGTGTTAGGATAAATCAGATGACCGATTAGATTGTGATTTATTATGATCAGAGCTCTTTCCTTATTACACGTCTTTTGTACTCTCTATATATTTAGTCATCAATAATACAATTCCACACGGCAGATCATTGTACGAGGATTTACCAGTAAAAAATGCAAACGGAAGAAAAAAACAACGCATATGATAATTTGAGGCTCATCACAAAACTCTTCAAATTTAAGTTGCCGATGCGGAATCGAATTCCATATTACCCGAATCACGAAACATTGATTTTTCTTGGCTGCGTACGGGGTATGGGTACATTAGTGATGTTGTGCGGAATGGAGAAAGAACAGAAAATATGAACGAAAATAACAAGACGCAAGATTTACGTGGTTCACCAATTTGGCTACATCCACGGGAGACGGATTCACTATATCAGAATTAATGTTTACAGAGAGAAGAAAGACATTTTATATGCTGTCTCCACTAAACCCTAACAAACTGGGCCAAAACACAATTCGGCCCAAATCAACAGCAGTCCAATAAAGAGACAAGCTATACCGTCGGACCGGGGGCGACTCCGCCCCCTGGACCCCCCGACTCGCTGACCGGACAGCAAGATCCCCGTACTAACCTGTCGAAGCGGCTAATACATATTTAATGCATACCAACAAGTGAAATGTTTTGGATGCCCCTTCACGTTAATTTGCAGCCACTTACGTTGTTTTACAGCTCCACCAATTGTGATTAATTAAACACCCAAGATGATCACGATGTTGACTGGGGTCCATGAATAACGACGAAAATGAGAAATTATAATCTTCCCGGATTATTTAAAAAGTATTTCATTATTTAATACGTTCCAACCTTCCCGGATGCACGTACACCAGTTCAATCACCCATCTAAATCTTACATGACTCACAGCTTAAAGTCTGGCTTTTCACTAAGTACTGCTTTTTTTTAAAATGTATTTTCCGAAATATGATAAAGATTATATATTTAGCATTCGTATTTCCTCGCACGCAACCACAAATTATGCTAACACTAGGGTCTCATTCCGTAGAAAATAAGGGTAATAATGTGTATTTATATTTTTGATCCCATGGTACATTATATGGTGGTACAGAATGCATACACAAGCTAGGAATATGTAATACAACATAATTACAATTATAAGTAATATCTACATTCTATAGAGAAACTGGAGCATGGAGATTAGAAATGCCCAACTTGCCAAGTAATGAATGAAACTGATTATGTCCGAGAATTTTAGTGAACAAGTCTGTAGGTTGATCAGTTGTGCAGATGTGATGAGTAACAATAGTGTCAGACTGCACAAGATCCCAGACAAAATGACAATCAACTTCCTAAGACTTGTGCCTCGGTTTCACATTTAATGTATGCCGATGACACAGCAGTTTTCTTGAATACTAACCCTAGAAACATGAAGAGGTTCAAAAAGTTCCTGCTTGCTTATGAACAAACCTCAGGACAACAGGTCAATTTCTCAAAATCAAATTTTTTTGTATCCCAAAGGACCAATTTTTCTACAGTAAACTCTGTAAAAAGGATTCTAGGAATGGAAAAAGGATCTTTCCCATTTAAATATCTGGGAGTCCCTATTTTTTCTGGTAGAAATCTTCAGGTACACTACCAACCATTATTGGAAAGAATGGATAAATCAATCCATAATTGGAAGAACAGATGGCTCTCTACTGTAGGTAAAATTATTCTGATAAATCACTGCCTTCTCTTAATTCCAACTCATATTTTTGCTGTTTTGAGTCCACCAAAAATAGTTTTGAAAAAAATGGAGAAAATGGCCTTTAGCTTGTTTTGGGGGTATTATGATAATCTTGATAAGAAAAAATGGAGGTCTTGGAAAAATATGAGTGTACATGTCGAAGAAAATGGAATAGGTTTTAGGGATTTAAAGGCCATTGTGGATGCTTTTTCATGTAAATTGTGGTGGAAACTGCAACTCAATTCCACGCAATGGACCTCACTCTTATGGTCACTCCCTAAGTCTTACAAAACCTCTCATACATGGTCCAGAATCTGTGCTATTACAGATATAGCAAATAGCAACTCCTGAGTAATACATGGAATCGGTGATTGCTCATTTTGGAACGCTAACTGGACTGGAGAAGGTGCTTTGTTTTATAAATGGCCTCCAGGAAGAGACATCCCCTTTGTGGGCATCTCACTTAGGTCATTCATTAACAACAAAGCATCTACCCTCCCTCAACTGGAGCCATTTTTGGTGACCAATTTGTGTTCTCTTTTGCAGGAAGCTAAATTGGAATATATACATGAGGATAGGCTCATCTGGATGCCAGCTACAAATGGAATTTTCTCCATCAAGTCAGCATACAAAATTCTCAGACAGAGAAAGCCGAAGATTCTTCATTTTCAAAAGGTATACTCCTCTTTCATTCCCAAAAAAATGTCAGTTCTTTTATGGAGAGCTCTGAATGGCTTACTTCCTTTTGACAACATTTTAAGAAGGTTAGGTTTCTATTTAGCATCTAAATGTCCTCTGTGTCAGAATCACAGTGACTCTTTAGATCATTTTTTCAACTCTTGCCTCTCTTCTATTGCTGTCTGGAACTGTGTAACTAATTTTTTAAAGGTCCAACAAAATTCTTTTCCAAGTTTGAAGAGCAGAGTTGAATTTTATCTCTCTTTTAAGGCAGATTCCAGTATTCAGTCCAATATCACCATTGCTGCTCTTCTTGTAACAATCTGGATTCTATGGATTAGAAGGAATAAAATCTTGTTTGATAATGAATCCTTCTCCCAAGATGCTTGTATCCATGAAATAAAAGGCATGATCTATAAAATTTTCTCAGTGAATCATTTGATCCGTAATCTAGACAAGAACAGATACTGGACACGGGCTAACATTATTCCTCATATTCAACAAAAGAAAAGGAAATCTTTTACTGCAGTGAAATGGCAGAAACCCCTTACCGGATACAAGATAAATACAGATGCAACATGGATTAGAGGGGGTTTTTCTGCTCTGGCTGTGATTGTTAGGAATTGTGAGGGGAAAGTGGTTAAAATGAGGGCAAAATATTTTCATTCCCCGTCACCTTTACAGGCAGAATTGATAGTCATCCAATGTGGATATGAGTTATGTTCAGATTTGGATTTAAATAGATGTGAGGTGGAATCTGACTGTTTAATTGCAGTATAAGGTATTCAAAACCCAAATACCTCACCATGGAGGACTTTCTCTATTTGCCAATCTCTACATTTAAAACATCATATATACCCAACCCAACACACTCATAGAGAGGCGAATAATGCAGCTGATTTCCTTGCCAAATTTGCTTTACATAATAACCTTGATGGTGACCTAGAACTGAATTTAGCCCCTCCTTTTCTTAAGGGACTCCTCTATCTAGATAGATGTGGAATCCCTTGGCTTAGAGATGACTCTTGATAGAATGCTGCATATGTTGTAATAATCATATACATTTTAGAGGACTCTTCAGAATGGACTCATGACCTTTTCATAGGATAGATACTGCTGATGTTTTTTTGGTTTTTTTGGTTTATTACAGGTCCTCAGGTCTACTCCACATCTATAATCTTGGCTGGTTATGATTGAGCATACACCAGAAAAGCAGCTCCATCTTCAAAATGTTTTGATGATCGTCGACATCGAAAGAGAGTGTTTCAAAACTCACGGCTCCACTGCAAAACTGCAGCAATCTTTGCGCTAATTAGATATGCTTTAATCTTGAAGTGATAGTGTGTAGTTGCCTGGCCAAGGGAAAGAATTAACACATGGGGTGGAGATTCTTTCTTTTGGAATCGCAACTATCATATCAAACTTTTCGGTCTAATTACTTGATCTGAAATCCTCATTAGATGCTAGGTATTCTTTTGGAGGCAACTATATTGCCTCAATTATCGAACATGTACCAACTACTTTTTTTACGTAGGCTTGGGGAACATTATATAATCCCTCACTTTAGGGTGTTTCAATTAAAAAAAAAGACAATCAACTTCAATATGTTTCGTACGTTCATGGAACACCAAATTCTCCGCAATATGAAGAGCAGATTGACTGTCACAAAACAAACGCATAGGAGAAGTGTGTGCAACCCCCAACTCTTTAAGTAAAGACTTAAGCCATAACAACTCACAACAAGTAACAACCATAGCACGATACTCCACTTCAGCAGAAGGCCGAGAAACTGTAGGTTGCTTCTTAGTCTTCTAGGAAATCGGAGAATCACCAATCACAACAAAGTATCCAGATAGAGAACAAGGGTAATAGGGAAAGCATCCTAGTCAAAATCACAGTAAGCAGTCAACTGTAACACACTACGGGAAGAGAGAAATAAACCTTAACCATGATGACTCTTCAAGTTGTGCAACACGCGAACTGCAGCTTATCAGTGAGGAACACAAGGAGACTTCATGAACTGGGCAAGTGTATGAACAGAATAACTAAGCTCAGGACGCTTGATAGTGAGGTATATTAGGCGCCCAATAAGACACTGGTACTGCTCAGAATCATGGTAAAGCCGACCCTCAACAAGCGCCAAATCGTGTTGTTGCTCCATCGGAAAGTCGGCGGTTTATATGCAGATGAACTTGTATCAAAAAAATGTCCATGGCATATTTCCATTGTGAAAGAAACATCTAAAGATAGTTCTTCGTCGGGAAGATACCGAACCAAAGATACTAAACCATGAGAACTACCAACAATAAACCAGTACATGCAAAGATACCAAACCACGGGAAAAAGTAAATAAAGAGTAATCTGTTTTACTCTGAACAAAGCCAAATGCACGTAAGACCTGAGCTATTTTTGCAAACCAATTGTGAAAAGCCTGACGAAGACCATAAAGAGATTTATGAAGGCGACATACCTATCCAGGTGGCGCAGGATACCCTGATGGTGGTCGCATGAATACCTCTTCATGCAGATCACCATGCAGGAAAGCATCATGCACATCCATCTGATGCAGATCCCAACCACGAATAGCTGCAACGGACAAGAATAGAGGAACCAAACTCATCTCTGCATCCGGAGCAAACGTCTCAGTATAGTCATTCCCGTCAACCTGGCGATTCTTGAGAACCAATAGGCACGCCTTATGACGCTCAATGGTACCATTATATTTAAACTT
Organism: Rubia yunnanensis; assembly: GCA_037428765.1. Lineage (NCBI taxonomy): Eukaryota > Viridiplantae > Streptophyta > Magnoliopsida > Gentianales > Rubiaceae > Rubia > Rubia yunnanensis. The sequence goes on along the minus strand of CM075063.1, from coordinate 136,699 downwards.
CGTACGGTAAACCCCTTCGCAACCAAATGCAATCTTATCCACAGGAATCTGGCCGATAGGCGGGTCGGACTGCAAAGTCAGAGCAGGGGCCGACGGTAAAGGCACGGCTGCGAGAACGGCACAAGCGGTGGCAGAGGTGGTGCCGGCAGTGAGGTGATGGCACCACCGGAATCCACTGATGAGGCTGATGTCGGAGCTTCTGCATTCGGGAACTAGCCTTCAAAAAAATCAGCATCCTGACTGTTGAAGAAAGTATGAGATTCCATATCATACATGCGATAGCCTTTCTTTCCGGTAGGATAACCAAGAAACAAATATCGCCGACTTCTTGGTGTAAACTTGTCACGGTATCTGGGAATGTAAGCAACAAAACACAAGCATCCAAAAATCTTCAAAGGTGTGTAAGTTGGAGCTCGTCCATAGATCATCTCAAAGGGCATACGACCATTGAGATGTTTCGTTGGTGTCCAGTTAATTAGGTAAACAGTAGTAAGAACACATTCTTCCAAAAAATCAACTGGAAGTTTAGCTTGAAAATGCAAGAAACGTGCCACATTTAGCCACTGGCGATGCTTACGTTCAACACGGCCATTTTGTTGTGGTGTATCAACCATAGATGTCTCAAAAATGATCCCAGATTAAGTAAAGTAGGATCGCAAAGGCAAAAAAGTGACGTTGTTAGCCTGGACGCGCAGTACATATCGGCCGAACTGGTCCTTGACTAAGGCACAAAACTCCATAAATCTAAAAGCTACATCTAACTTAGCTACTAACAAATAAACCCAAACAAATCGGGAATAATCATCAACTATTGTTAAAAAATAAAATGAACCATTAGAATATAGTGTTCTATAAGGACCCCAAACATCACAATGTATTAATTCAAATAATGCAGTTGCATTTGAAGAACTTAAAGAAAAACTATGTCTAGTCTGTTTTGTCCTATAACATACAAAGCAAGGAACATAAGTCTTATTTGTGCTAAAATCAATAGAAGAAACAGAAGACGACACCGTAGATGAAGGATATCTAAGAAGCTGATGCCATAAATCAGAAGAAGACACGAAAGCAACTGTCGATAAAGACTGTGGGATAAGAGGACAAACACGAGTATCCAGCAGGAACCCCTAGGCCGGCAGCGGTGGTTGGCTGAGAAGCTGGCACCGTCTTCTTGGGTGCATTAGCTTTCTCCCTCAACTCCTTGAACCGATCTGGAATGCATGTGGTATGGAAACGGGAAGCTTTCTCAGGACCCTTGCGATGACAATGTGTATAGACGAGATTCTTGCGATCAGCTGTAGAAATAATTGTCAAAGAACCCGTAGGTGGTGAGCGTTTAGTGGCATATGCCAAGGAATCAAAAGGAGGCTCGCGAGACCAAATGACATCTCAGTGATTCTCCTCCTAGACCACAAGCGCATACACACGATTGACTGTTGGCAACGGATCAAGACTCATGATATGTGATCGCAAGGTGTGATAGCCTTCATCGAGACCAGAGATGAATTGATAAATCAAATCCTTCTCTTTCTCAAGGGAGGCACGTGCAACAAGATTACAAGTGAACATTAGTTTCAAGCTTCACAGTCGCAAACTAAAGGAGGTCGGGCGGAATTGTAATCTCCAAACAGCTTCTTCAGTTTTCCAAGGTAATCGGCGACAGTCTGACCACTCTGCTTACAGTTTTGAATATCTTCCCGCATATGCAGGATTTTCATACCATCGCCAAAGAGTAAAATGGCCCTTAAGGTCATCTCATAATTCCTTAATTGTGGCAAAAGAACTCGTGGAAGATTGCAATGCCGGAGCCAGTGTTTACAAGATCCAGCAGTAAGAGTAGCACTATCAACAAACCACTCAGCAACATCAGGATGATCATCCATAGGTTTAGTAATGGATCCATCAATGAACCCAATCTTATGCTTAGCAAGCATAGAACGGAAAATCCCCTCAAACCATTCATGGTAGTTCTCTTGACCCTTCAGGATGGTGGGTGCAATAACTAAACCAGGTCCGTCAGAAGAGCCAATGAAGTAGGGGTCAGTCAACAAACGACCAACATGTCAGTTATCTTTGGGCCAGATTGCAACTGCAACTGTTTCAGTAAAGTTGTAATTACCACATAGCCATTCATGTCTTAGAGCTTAGTAGCCTTAGATTTAGTAGCGATACATGCCTGTTCTTCGGGATCACTCCTAAGAGCAGACATAGTATATGATCGGACCGGATTTTTGGAAGAAAATTGGATCGAAAAATCAAGACCGGGACGCGGCGGCACGGTGGGATAGCGGTGGCGCGTGGAGATTGGAGCAGCTGCGTGTGCGGTCGGAGCAGCAGCACGTGCGAATCGGCAGAGCAGCGGACAGATCGGCGACGACGGCAGCTGGTGAGCAGCGGCAGCGGTAGCGGTCGGTGACTTTGCAATGGACGGTGAGCTTTGGACGGCGGCAACAACGTCGCGTGGAAGGACACACGGACGTCGGATAGGCGGTGAGTGCTCGAAAAATTTAGCATGTAGAATATTCCTAGGGTTTCAGGATTTTAATCTCTGATATCATGTAGAAAATAAGGATAATAATGTGTGTTTGTATTCATAATCTAGTGACAAATTGTATAGTGATATAGAATATAATTACAATTATAAGTAATATTTATCATTCTCGATACTTCCTCTCATTTATAACTATGTGCACAAACTAATTAGCTAATAGTAGGGTCTCTTTCTCTCATCTACAACGATGTGTATAGCAATTAAATCAATTCATTTGTGATGATTCATCAACTTTCTGCAAATTTCTATGAATGGGTGTATTATCGACGGATATATATTCACTGAATTCTGTGATGCTGACTTCATAAATAATTGAAACCAAGGATTAAATTGTAAAGATTTTAAGATGGGGTTTCATATTAATGTTTTAAAAGTTCACGGATTTAATGTGTAATTGTGATAATTTGTAATTTAGTCTAGTTCTATTAGTTTTTTGCCCCCGAATTTAGTTTGTTCTTTTCCTATTTTACCTCTAGTCCTTGGTCTCACCATGAGACGGTCTCACAAGAGACGGACTCTTCACTAACAGTGGCATACTAAGTTTAGACTCTTGGATTAATGTGAAGAAAATGAGAGGTTGAAATTAAGTGTAGAAAGTAAAAAGTAGAACGAGTGGATGAGATCGTAGGAATCTTGCCAAAAATGAAAAGTGCCCCAATTAAAAAAAAAAATCAATAAGGCAAGTGTTCTACTCTTAGTGAAACGGAGGGAGTATGGAGGTGGGTAAACTACATAGCCAATGACAAATCACTAGCAAATTAAGTACTGGGTGTTTTTTTAATGGATTTTTTTTGAGAAAGACCGTCTTTCCACATAGGTTTATAGAAAAATGAAATTTAATAGAATAATAAAAAAGTAAAAGAATTTAGTTGTAATATTAAAATTTTATTATGCAACATACCGTAGTTATAAATTTTATGACCAGATTAATGCAAACTAAAAGTTTTATCTTCATTTATATTAAATTATAATTTAAATTTATATCTTTTTATGACTTATGGCAAAACCATCTTCCAAAAGACGTACTATTTTTTAATAAAGGAAATTAAGTAGGTGTTAAGTTGATGTGTTTGCATGTATTTCTACCCAAAAATACAATGAGATACCATATCCCAAACGTCAAATATGTAGGATTCATTTCGAAAATTAATTCTTCACTTTAATTTTAGTCAAAATATTGGGAAAGACTGTCTTTTCATAGGTATATGAAAAGACGTGGTTGACTTAGAATTATAGAATGGTAAAAGGTGTTAGTTGCAATATTAAAAATGTATTATGCAACGTGCAATAGTTATAAGTTTATGTCTCGACTAGTCACTAGTGGAAACCGGCCTATCAAAGGCGATTTTATCGGCCAAGAGAAGTCACCTACAAAGTGACTTCTCTGGTAGTGACTTTGAACTACTTTTCAAACGCACCCTTCAAAGGCGGTTAATTTCCACCTTTGAACATGTTGTAAAAACCGCCTTCTATTGTGTTACGAGTTCGTAACTGAGGTTCCGAGATCGTAACTAAAGGCTGGTCGTCAGATGATGAAAATTTGTCCCGAGTTCGTAACATGAAGGTGGTTTCTTTGTCGGACGTAATGTCTGGCCTTTGCAATCAGTTACTACATCAGGCCTATTTTTTATCCGTGACTGTACTCATAAAATGCATAAAAAAGAAGAGTGGGTCTCCTGACAGGCGGCCTGTCCATAAGCTTATGGACATGCCACTTATTTCTTACCTTATATATGACATTTCTTAAATTACATACAAAATTTAAAATTTTTGAAAATATTATTTTATATGATATATTTTTATATTTTCACCTTCAAATACATATTATTACTTATTTTAACTTATAAAATGCAATATTTAAATTTTATAAAAAATCACAACATTTACGGCAAATGCCCCCGAGTACTGTCCATAAACTTATGGAAAGGCCGTCTTTCCTGAGACTTTCCCAAAAAAAAATTTAACATTCCTAAGTCGGGGACTTATTCGTGTCCCTAGTTACGAGTTCGAAACTTCAAATCGGGTCAACTAGTGTCTTAAGTTATGATAACGAAACTCCAATTCGGGTCTATTAGAGTACATTGTACATTATCATGGGACATGGTTTTTCAAATGTAACTTGTTCGTGCAAAGATGTCAATATATAAATAACCAATATATTAAACTGGGCTATAGAAAAGCCCTATATATCAGCTCCAATACATACAAGGATGTATAGAATATGCTAATGAAGCACCATTATATAGCTATGAATAAAAATCTAGCCAATTCTATTTCCCAAAACATATGTAATCATAATTCAACCTAACTAACAAAAATCTATAGACTATGTTAACATAGCAACAATATATAGATATGAATAGAGTTCTAGCAAATTCTATTCCACACATCATGTGCCATCCATACATATATACTAAATCTATTATTTTCTTCGGGGAGATCATAAGCGATAGCGGTCTCCTTTTTTCGGAAGAAAAAGAGGATCCATACAAAATCGATAAAACATACAAATTAGATCACACACATTAATCTAAACCACAGTTGGATTTGCAATTAATGTCGACCGGGTGTTCACTAAATACCTAGCCAGGCAATTTCTTGCCACGATATCATCTTGTGAATACGGCTTGTTGTTGACCTGAAAAATCTTTGAGTATGACAATATGACAATTAAGGCCTTCTAAGGGGTGACTTTAATCATCCATCGTCCACTAGTGAGTGCAGTAATTAAATTCTTCTAGTTTGCATTTTAAACATTGATATTTTCATAACTTATGGAAATACCGTATTTCAAGAGTTAGACTCTTAATTTTAAACTATTTTTTCATGAATTGAAGTTAGACAAAGTCTTGGGAAAGACCGTCTTTCCATAAGCATATGGAAAGATGTGGTTGAATTAGAATTGTGGAAAGGTAAAAGGTTTTAGTTACAATATTAAAAATTTATTATGTAACGTGTAATAGTTATAAGTTTATGACCCGATTAATGCAACCCCAAACATTTTAACTTAATTTCTTCTAATTTGCAATTTAAACATTGGTCTTTTGGTAACTTATGGAAATGTCGTCTTTCAAGTGACAAACTCTTGAAGTTAGGCAAAGTCTTGGGAAAAACCATCTTTCCATAGGCTTATGGAAAGATGAGGTTTAATTAAAATAATACAAGGTAAAAGGTCTTAGTTGCAATATTAAATATTTATTGTGCAGCGTGTAGTAGTTATAAAGTTTATTACCCGATTCATACAACCCTAAAAATTTATCTTCATTTCTTCTAATCTGCACTTTAAATCTTGATTTTTCCATGAGTTATGGAAATTTCATCTTTCAAGAAACAGACTCTTGAAGTTGAGGTGTAAATAAAGTTAAAATTATTTTACTACTAATTTTATTTTATTTTCAAATCTCCCTGTCTTTTAGAAATAAGAAAATCATTATGGGGCCTAGGGAGTGGTACTTCATGTTTAGAGAAAAAATATTTAATACGCCTAGAACAATTGTGGAAATTGTAAAGCCTAGATTTATCTAGTTGGCAATTTGTGAAAATTATGCAAATATGGTATTATTGAGTTGCAACATCAAAGAAAGAATTTTGGTGAAATAAGGATATGTTGAAGACTGAATCCGAGAATAATACATCTTGTCCAGTTGTATTTGAGTTGGAAAATATATCAATTCCTTACTTAAAGGGATTAGATTTGGTAATTCTTATCTCCAAAAGAATTGATTGTAATCAGAATATTATGTGGAGAAGGAATTACATTTGCACAAGACATACATGCGAATTAACAGTATATTCACGCAAAGATGTTTACGGAAAAAGAAAACAGAATATTATGGTATTTGTGAGTTATGGAAATCTAAATATTCTGCTATATGTTTAGGCGTGTGAAGCATAATTGGTTTATGGAAAATCCCTACTTATATGGAGAAGATTTATTCGAATATATGAGATAGAATGATGTAAGGTAAATCCCTTTATTTATGAGATTTGGATATGCTTCAAGAATCAGATTTGGAATAGGAATATTGTGGAGATAATCAAGGAGTATTCTGATCTGATTCGTTGATATAAATTGGGGACAAACACGGGTGCATACTCACGGACTTAATAGAAAAAATCTGCACACGGATTTTTTATCTTTCGAGAATTGCAAAGAGTCAGAATACTGTGTTCCAACACACCTACTGCACAAAGTTCAGAATCATATGCCTTAATTCCTCGGGAGGAGGAGATCCAGCGTCGACGAGTTTCGAGGTCAGAGGGAGTCTGATCAAGGCGGATCGGTAGCAAGGGGAGCTTGCAGGATTCACATTATAGTTAGATAAGATAAGTATAATTGTATGGTGTACTTTGTACTGTATCTTTCTGATTAGTGGATTCATTCTGAACTGGACCGGGCCCCGCAGATGTAGGTGGATTTCACCGAACTGCGTAACCAAGTCGTGTGTCTTTTACGTTTTACATTATTATGCACTTGATTAATGTTGGAACACACCAATAGTGATAATTGAATTAATTAGGTAAAACTAAATTTCAAAAATAACCAATACAGTAGTAGTTTTACGCCTGGAACAAATCTCAAATCCCTGCAGGTACATCTATGTATCTCAATCATCAACGGTTGATTGTTAATAATAATCATAAGACTAAATGATTTTTTTAGTCCCATACAAAGTATCTTATATCATGTTTTGGTCCTTGTTTGCATATCAACCCTTAGACAGTATGAAACAAATTCAGAACATTTTGTTTGATCCCCAAAGGTGGTTTTCAGGTAAAGTCATGGTAAAATTGGTCAAAATATGTAAATACCCCTGATTTTTTTTTAAAAAAAAAATCAGACCGGCGGACTCTTCTCTGATTTGCTCTCCGACGGACTCCATCTGACTCCGACCGCCGGAATCCATTTGACTCTGGCCGCTGCTCTGAACTTCACGTTCGCCGCTGAACACCATTTGGTTCAGCGCCTATCGCCAACGCCTCTATGCTCGCTGAATCACACCTAACTACGCTGCTGAATCTTCCTACGAACCTACGAAAATCAAACCCAACTCTGGTGGTGATGTTGAGCCCGCCAATTGAGCTAGCAGAGGAAGGAGACGATGACAGAGAAGGGCCATCCGATTCGAAGATTCCCAAAGTCGCATTGCCGTCAGATAACAGTGACGGAGAAGTATCAGCTTCATCGACGGAACCAGTGAAGAATAAACCTTCCTTGGGGGAATTTGACGCCAGAGAAGGTGATGGCGAGGGTTTCAGGACTCTGAATCGGAAAATTTCTCCGGTTACGGATTGCCCGCCGACATCGAAGAAGGCTAGATCGAGCAATCCGGTTGGAAAACGGAGGGCGATTTCCCCGAGGCGGTACATGATCTTTTGTCCCGACGTGTCGTCCTCGCAGCTGGAGACGATATTTCCTCCGGCGCAAGTGCAACGAGAAGATGAGGATGATGACGATGACGCAAGCTGCCAGAATCCATTTGAGCTCGAGAAGAAGATGATTCAAGAAGACGGCGTCGGGAAGAAGATGGCCAAAGGAAAAAAGAAATAGAAAAGAAAAAAATTTTAAAAATAGAAATAGAAATTAGGAATTAAAATTGAAAGAAAAGGAAAATTAAAATGTTTAAATAAGTAAAATTACGAACCTTGACTATAGCGGAAAACAATTCTGATGTACCTGGAAATCACTTTTGGGGATCAAACAAACGTTCTAAATTTGTTTGGTACTGTCAAAGAGTTGATTTGCAAACGTGGACCAAAACATGGTATAATACTATGTAGAAGACTAAAAAAATAATTTAGTCTAATAGTAAATACTTAATAGAGGTCATTGAGTACATTAACATGGGCATGTGTATAATATTACACAAAATTAACCAGGTCAATGAACCAGGAAGTGGTAAGAATAATAAATTAAATTGAACATAAAAATCAGTGCTTATAATTGAGTAGTTATGAAACTAAGGGTTGATTACCTCATCAAGTTAATGACTTTGGAACTTTTTGCAGGCCAACAGACAAATGATCACTGCCAAAGTGCCAATCAACATGTCATGCGCATCCTGATTAGTACTAATATAGTTAGTTAAATAATAATTGTGTAAATAAAAAATTGATAACTAAGACAAATGTTCCTCCTCCTTGTATATATCTTTGACTTATCACTTTCACAGTCCACTATTTTATATCCACGCCTGGTTACTTGATTTCTAGCCGCAATGCCATTACTACTTGGGTCGCTCTTGAAAGATGCAGTGAAAGTGAATTAGGATGAGGGGTGAGTACTATACTCTTATTATATACACATATATATATACACACACGTATATATACACACATGTACATACACACATATATATATACATACATAGGATGACCGCTCACTATCCGCCCAAGTGCCATTTGGGCCCGGATACCAACGGGTCGCCCACTAAGGCTGCGAACCGTGCGGACTAGCCGTGCACAACCGTGCCACTACTACCGCCTAGATCCCACGTGGGTCGCACACCGCTCGGTTGCTCGCAGCACACCGAGCCCTTGAAGGGATGTGGTCGAGTATGCAGCAAAATTTACACACTCGAAGGAGCATGGCTCACACACACAAGCCAACGTTGCAATATAAAGCCCAACGACAGTGGAGCAATCACTCATAATCAGTATATTACAAAACGTTAACCGGATATATACATATATATACATAGATATATGTATATATAGATATATGTATATACAGTGGCAGAACCATAAGGATATGTTAGGGGCTAAAAAGAGGGAAATAATTGTTTTGCAACGCTAAAGACAGCAATATTTTAACAAACAACGCTTACATAATAATATGAATACATAATAATTAGATTTCTACAACAAAGAACTATCACTGCATTTCCAATACTTGGGTTGCTAGAACTAGAACCACTAACCACAGAAGACAACTGTATCCTACGATGATGCATACGCTGATAACGTTGCAAAATTGATTCATTATCGATCCCAAAAAAAATCACCAATTTCACAAATATGTCAAAAATATGTTAAATTAAATATGTCAAATTAAATATGTCAAATTATTCATATCTATATTTAGCACAATTTCACAATTTCAACGCATCCACTGAATATATATATCAGTATATGTTATTCAGTATTCACAATTTCGCACAAATAAGCAATTCAATTCAAGTTATTCAACACAAATTACACAAAAAAATATTGACTCCTTGATACCTTGCCCTTGGTTTGGCTTGGACGCGGACCACGCGGTCGCTGGTTGTGGTTGAGGAAGGGGACGACGGCGGGCGGGCGGGCGGACAACGGCCATCGGGCGGCGGATGGATCTGCATTTTGGCGGAAATGGAGGAAGACATGAAGAGCCCTTGCCAATTGCGTTTTGGCCGATGAATTTTTCTTAGGTTTTAACTTATTATTTGGGCCAATTGGGTTTCAGCCCAATTGGCCTCAAATAATTTTTGGCTCCAGCTTAACAAAACGACGTCGTTTTACTTAAGCTAAAACAACGTCGTTTTGTTTAGTTAGAAAAGAAAAAAAAAGGCCATATTCTCCGATTCACGGCCAGTCGCCGTCCACTGCTGCTAGCCTCAAGGGGGGGCGGAATCCGGTGGCTCCCGGTGGCTCTAGGCCTAAATTCCGGGCCTCCAGATCCTAGGGATGGCGCTAGCACCCCCTCGCCCCCATAGTTCCGCCCTTGTGTATACATACACACACATATATATATTGTATATGGTAATTAAAAATACGTTCGAACCATATAATATGCTTATTCACTACTGGGGGATCCCCATAGGCATCGGTACTTTCACCCTATAGGCACAGGTATTTAAAGCATTTTCATACCGGTGCCTAAGTAATCTGGTGTAAGAATATAGTTTCATAGGCACCGGTAAATGGTATGGTGCTAGAATAGATTCTACTACATGTACAACTTACCAGTGCCTATGAAACTACATTTTTTGCACCGGGTCACTAAGCCACCGGTATGTCGAGCGTTTTCATAGTGGTGCCTATGCATGAAATACCGGTGCTAGTAAATAAGCGATTAATTTAAAAAAAATCTAGCAAGTGAGAATAAACTCACTGGCCGGAATATGAAACCCAGATGGAACAAAAAAAAGAAAGAAAAAGAAGCTCATGTAAAAAAATGGAAAATTCATACCACAACCCAGTAGTTCATTACATATATTTGAAAATACATAACACCTCTCAAATCATGAAACAAGCTAGACCTAAACATAGATTAACAACATCAATCATCATAAGAACTAGAACCTAATTTTCGGAAACTCTAAATAACATCAACAAACTAGAACCGTGAAGGTGGGTTTTGATCTGAGCTGAACCGGCAATTTTGGTGGAGCTCGCGACATTGACCAGCGACCAGGGCGGTGAGAGATGGCGTTGGGGATGAGGCGCCACAGGGAGGGCAGAGATGGAGTTGGGATGGTCCGGAAGATGGCATCAGGGATGGTGTGCCGCGGCGAGGGCAGAGAGGAGTCGTTGGCGCCGGCGTCGAAGCAGAGAGGGGGTGCACTGTCATCGGCAGCGGCGGCTGCGCTAGGCGGTGGAGAGGGAGAGGTGGTGGAAGAGGAGGGAGAAGATGGAGAGGAGGTATAGGCAAGATAATAAGAGAGCAGTGATGGTGGGTAGGTTTAAGGTTTCAGATTTATTTATATAGGCAAATTCCAATGGTTGAGATTCAGTCAACAAAAGAAATCAATGGTTCAGATGAAACCAAGTTGGGCTCTTTTTTTTGTTAAAACACCGCAGCACTGGTATGAATGCCGGTGCTAATGGTGATCATACAGGTGCTAATACTTTAAATAGAAGAAAAAATATTCTAAGAACAAAAACGCACAGGGACGACGGTGAAGACGCGTAGGGAAGCACATGAACAAGGGCGACAGCAACAGAGACGGTTGAAGAAGGTGACCGAGCTGGAAAAAAGGCGCCGAAGACGAGGGTTGGGTCGAACAAAGATGTCACTAGACACAGGGTTAATGTTGGAGTGGGTTGGAATCCAGGGAGCGGTTCTGAATTTAGGGTGCAATTTGTATTCAATTGATTCCTGAGGTGATAGAGTGATAGTGATACTGAAACGCGGGAAGTTTCGCCAAACGCGCCAGCCGTCTTTATTTATTCCCGGAGCACAACACCAATTCCGATGATGGAACTGATTTCTATCAATTTTAACCACCCATATTTGGTTCTATTAATTTAAAGTTTGCGTTGTTTTTGGTAGTTGCCAACTTCAATTTTCTTCGGTGGCCCCTTACTATCACGATCGTCCACTTTCAACCATTTAAAAAAAACACTTTTAACTCCTCAGTGATCAATTGAGCTAGTTTTGAAACATGGACGGTCGTGATAATTCATGGTTCACCCCTCTTTTAAATTTGACCCAGCCTAAGAGCACCTTTGCATTCTCTTCCTGGGAGGGCCACTTCCAAACTACAAGTTGCACCACTTGCCCTTCCTCGTACGAACTGCAAAGCCCTTCTTGCACTCTTGGCCTTTTCACAATCACACTTGTCATCTTATTCGAGAGGTCCCAGTTGGGTTTATGTATTCATTGGTACTGGACTGGGCTCATCAAACGGCCCAACAGTAACTTCTAGGGATGTTCATTAGCGTAATACAGTTGCCAGTTGGTACTTAATTAACTAACTAACTAACAACTCCTCGGTTTACCCAAGGGTCACACCTAGGAATCTCCACTCCATATTTTATGTGGAATGATAGGTCTATGGTCCATTCTATTTGGATGTTATTTCTTTTTAAAACGTTTTTTAACCTTAAACCGTGAGGTCTATAATCCTAATAATGAATAGATAAATTACCTTTTGAAATAAGACACAAGAGTATATAAGTATGCAGCTACTTAAATTAGATGATTGAATATAAATACTCCTTGCGTCCTAGTTGTACTTGCACTTTTGCTTTTTTGACACAATTCTCTATCACAGTTTGATCGCATATTTTATTAGTGTTGGTATGCCTTGAATACTGTAATAGCCGCTTCTGCGACCCTGGCCTGGGGGTCCGGGGGGGCGGCAGTCGTCCCCGGGAAACAAACGGTATAGCTTGTCTCTTTATCGGACTGCTGTTGATTTGGGCCGAATTGTGTTTTTGGCCCAGTTTGTTAGGGTTTAGTTGAGACAGCATATAAAGTGTCTCTCTTCTCTCTGTAAACTAACTCTAATTCTGATATAGTGGAATCCGTCTCCCGTGGATGTAGCCAAATTGGTGAACCACGTAAATCTTGTGTCTTGTTATTTTCGTTCATATTTTCTGTTCTTTCTCCATTCCGCACAACAAACTGGTATCAGAGCGGTTTCTTTTTCCGGCGATATCCGTAGTGGGTATATCGGATTCTGGGCTCATCAGATCGGGGCTGATCGGGGAGAAAGATGTCTGGGTTGAACGTGAAGATCGACAAGTTTACTGGGAGAAACAGTTTCAGTTTATGGCAGATCAAGATGCGAGCTTTGCTGAAACAGCAAGGTTTGTGGACTCCGCTGACGAAGGATTTCGCGAGCAGTTCTGGCGATGTTGTGAGTCTGGAAGAAAAGGCACACTCGACGATTATGTTGTGTCTCGCGGACGAAATCATCACTGAGGTCTCAGATCAGGAGACTGCTGCACAACTGTGGCTGAAGTTGGAGAGTTTGTATATGACGAAATCTCTAACCAACAAGTTGCTTCTGAAACAACGCCTCTTCGGTCTCCGAATGCAGGAAGGTACGCAACTCAGAGACCATCTAGAGCAATTGAATACTTTGTTATTAGAATTGCGAAATATAGATGTGAAAATTGAAGATGAAGATGCTGCTTTGATTTTGCTAGTTTCTTTACCACTTTCGTATGAGAATTTTGTTCAGTCATTTATTGTTGGTAAAGATTCTGTGTCTCTGGAGGAAGTAAGATCCTCTCTCCATAGTAGAGAGTTGCGACATAAGGCAAACAGTACAGGTACATAAAGTCAGGCCACTGGCTTGTTTGCTAGTGACGGAAACACAAAAGGCAAGGAAACCGGAAATAAGAAGAAGGGAAAGAAGTCATCTTCAAAGGGTCCCAAGGCCAATGATGTTTGTAACTATTGTAAGGAGAAGGGGCATTGGAAAAAGGAGTGTCCGAAGAAGGCTAGTAAATCTAGGAGTACATCTGGTACTGCTGCTGTGGCTGAAGGGGATTTCAGTTCTGAAGATGATTTTGCTCTAGCTGTTACTGGGCAAAATAATCATTCTTATGCGTGGTTTCTTGATTCTGGGGCATCTTACCATATATGCCCAAGGAGAGATTATTTCTCAACTTATGAGCAAGCTGAGGGCATCATTACTACGGCAAATGGTGTTGCGTGCAAGGTAGTTGGGATTGGTTCAATCAAGATCAGGACGCATGATGGTAGTTTCTGTACTTTGAACGATGTCAGGCATGTTCCATCGATGATAAAGAATCTGATTTCTCTTCCTACGTTGGATAGAAAGGGTTTCGTCTACTCAGGGAGTGATGGAGTTCTGTGTGTCTGCAAAGGTTCTAGGCTAGTTCTGAAAGGTGTTCTGCATGTTACTTTGTATTTTCTACAAGGTTCCACGGTTATGGATTCTGTTAATGTTGCATCTTCGGAGGTTCACCAGGATGATATGACTAAGTTATGGCATATGAGGCTTGGTCACATGGGTGAAAGAGGGATGCAGATTCTGTCGAAGTATGATCTTCTTGGTGGCCACAAGATCAAGAGCTTGGACTTCCGTGAGCATTGCATTTTTGGAAAGCATCACCGCAGCAAGTTTCCTAAGGCGATTCATAGAACAAAGGGCACATTGGATTACATCCATTCTGATTGTTGGGGACCTTCCCGAGTTGAGTCACTGGGAGGTCACAGGTACTTTGTTTCTCTGATTGATGATTACTCAAGGATGACTTGGGTTATCATGATGAAACATAAGAGTGAAGCTTTCTCGAAGTTCAAGGAGTGAAAAGCTTTGGTGGAGAATCAGACCGAGAAGAAGATCAAGAGGCTTCGAACTGATAATGGGCTGGAATTCTGCTCGTCTGAGTTTGATCAGTTTTGTAGGGATGAAGGGATTGCTCGTCATCATACAGTCAGGAATACGCCACAGCAGAATGGCGTAGCTGAGCGGATGAATCAGACATTGCTGGCGAGAGCAAGGTGCATGCTCTCTAATGCTGGTTTGGAAACGAAATTCTGGGCAGAGGCGGTGAGTACAGCTTGTTACCTGATCAACCGCGGGCCTCACACGGGTATAGAGTGCAAAATACCTATGGAGTTGTGGTCAGGTAAAGTTGTTGATTACTCCACGTTAAAAGTTTTTGGTTGTACATCTTATTATCATGTTAGTGATGGTAAGTTAGAGTCCCGAGCCAAGAAGGGTGTCTTTGTGGGTTATGGAGATGGAGTTAAAGGCTCCAGGATATGGTCTCCATCTGAGAAGAGGGTTATTCTGAGCAGGGACGTTGTCTTTGATGAAAATTATTTGCTTAGATCTATGGTGAAGCCCACAGTTGTGCCAGAAACTAGTGGAGTTGATAAACAGGTGGAGCTTAAAGTCACTCAAGGTGAAAATAGATTGGAACAATTTGAGGTGGATCAAGAGCCACAGACAGAATCTGAGATATCGGAATCTCCACCACCAGATCCTCAACCATCAGGAGCTACAGTCCGCAGTTTAGCTCAGGACCGACCCAAGAGGGTTGGAGTTGGGGCGCCAAAGAGATATGGGTTTGAGGATATGGTGGGTTATGCACTGTCAGTTGCCGAGGAAGTGGATACTCAAGAGCCATCTACCTTCAGAGAGGCTACTTCATGTACTGATGCTGATAAATGGCTTGCTGCAATGGGAGATGAGATGGAGTCTCTTCAGAAGAATCAGACATGGGAATTGGTCAAACAACCTCAAGGGAGAAAGGTAATCAGTTGCAAATGGGTTTTCAAGAAGAAGGAAGGAATATCACCTGCAGAGGGAGTCAATTACAAGGAAAGAGTTGTTGCAAGAGGTTTCAGTCAAAGGGAGGGGGTAGACTATAATGAGATTTTCTCACCAGTGGTCAGACACACTTCCATCAGAGTGTTGCTAGCTTTGGTGACACATCAGGATTTGGAGCTCGAGCAACTTGATGTGAAGACCGCTTTTCTACATGGAGAGTTGGAGGAAGAGTTGTACATGACTCAGCCAGATGGTTTTCAGGTTCCTGGCAAGGAAAAATATGTTTGCAAGTTGAAGAGGTCTTTGTATGGACTTAAGCAGTCTCCGAGGCAGTGGTACAAGAAGTTTGACAGTTACATGCTTCAACTGGGATATACGAGGTGTGCTTATGACTGTTGTGTCTACTACAGCAGGTTGAGAGATGGGTCATTCATCTATCTGGTGCTTTATGTAGATGACATGCTGGCAGCCGCAAAGAGTAAGCACGAGGTTCAGAAGTTGAAAGGACTTCTTAGTGCTGAGTTTGAGATGAAGGATCTGGGTGCAGCTCGGAAGATACTAGGAATGGAGATTCTTAGGGATAGAAGTCAGCGGAAGCTTTTCTTGTCACAGAAAGGCTACATTCAGAAACTGTTGGCTAGGTTTGGCATGTCTACAGCCAAGCCTATAGACACTCCTAGTGCTGCAAATATTCATCTCACCACTATGTTTGCTCCTCAGTCAGACGAGGAGAAGGAGTATATGTCTCGGGTTCCTTATGCCAGCGCGGTGGGGAGCTTGATGTATGCTATGGTTTGCACGAGGCCAGATTTAGCACAGGCAGTCAGTGTTGTGAGCAGGTTCATGGGGCAACCGGGAAAGGAACATTGGCAAGCAGTGAAGAGGATCTTCAGGTATCTTAGAGGTACGTCTGATGTGGGTCTCATTTATGGAGGTGATACCGAGTGCTTAGTTACAGGCTACTCTGATTCTGATTATGCTGGTGATGTTGACACGAGGAGATCGATGACTGGTTATGTATTCACTTTGGGAGGTTCTGTGGTTAGCTGGAAGGCGACTTTGCAACCTACAGTGACGTTGTCTACTACGGAAGCAGAGTACATGGCTCTGACAGAGGCTGCAAAAGAGGGAATATGGCTGAAAGGGCTAGTTAGTGATCTTGGTCTACATCATGATCAGGCTACTGTGTACTGTGACAGCTTGAGTGCAATCTGCCTAGCCAAGGATCAGGTCCATCATGAGAGGACCAAGCATATTGATGTTAGATATCATTTCTTGAGGAGTGAGAGGAGAATCAGGGTGAAGAAAGTGGGAACTGCAGATAACCCCGCTGATATGTTCACCAAATCTGTTCCACATAGCAAGTTTCAACATTGTTTGGACTTGCTGAACATCAGAGCTGATTAGGTGCTCTATGGGCAGTCACGGGAGTGGAGGGCGAAGTCTACTCATCTGGCACTGTAATGGTGCATCTGGAGTTTTCTACTTTGAGGATTCAAGTCAAGGTGGAGATTTGTTGGTATGCCTTGAATACTGTAATAGCCGCTTCTGCGACCCTGGCCTGGGGGTCCGGGGGGGCGGAGACGCCCCCGGTCCGACGGTATAGCTTGTCTCTTTATTGGACTGCTGTTGATTTGGGCCGAATTGTGTTTTTGGCCCAGTTTGTTAGGGTTTAGTTGAGACAGCATAGTAAGTGTCTCTCTTCTCTCTGTAAACTAACTCTAATTCTGATATAGTGGAATCTGTCTCCTGTGGATGTAGCCAAATTGGTGAACCACGTAAATCTTGTGTCTTGTTATTTTCGTTCATATTTTCTGTTCTTTCTCCATTCCGCACAACAAATATAAATACTCCTTGCGTCCTAGTTGTATTTGCACTTTTGCTTTTTTGACATCATTCTCTATCACAGTTTGACCGCATATTTTATTAGGTATACGAACAACAATATTATTGTATATGATATTGTTCAAATCGTCGTAACAAGTCATTTTTAAACATTAAGTTTTTATTTATCATTATCATACGTAGGTAAAGATATTAACGGTTAAACATGTGTGTTGGACATCGTGTAAAAAGCAAAAGTGCAAAAACATGTGGAACGGAAGGGGGGGAGCATGCTATTCATAGATGTAAATTGTTGAACCAGAAGATAAATCTCGTAGATAATATCGAATCTTGTGGAGGAGCATATGGTTGATATACGTACTTATCTTTCAGATTTCGGTGTGTAAATCTTCACTTGTATGTCTATTTAAAGGGTTGAACATCATAAATGACCCCTGGCAGGTTGGGGATAGAGTTTAAGAAGAAGGAAAGCAGGTGAAGAAACATGCAATGAAAAATAAATGAGTGCCTGGGCTGTACTCACACAAATTAATCCATATATTGAAGTCCCAAAGTCTGAACCTGGATCTCACGTACGTACAAAGAACTTACGCAACAGAAAGAAGGAATGACATAAATATAGGAAAGCGGGAATTGGTGATTTGAGTTGCAATTCACGATGAACGGCTGCTGTACGGATTTGAAGGCTTTATGTCCACAGACCACAGTTGTTGGGGAGCCATAGTAGGAGGTGCATCTGTTCGTCGAAAACAAGATGAGCATGCATGTGTACATTAGTGATATTGTCTCTGGCCCCACTTTATAACTTAGGCTGGGATAATGCACAGTCAAAAATTATAGAAAGTACCCCCATGCCACATTTTATCTCTAAACAATTGTCGTATTAGACCCAATTGTAAATAAGTAAAGCTGGATGAACAAGAGGTAAACATTAGAAAACAAATAAAGTGGGCATCCTTAACCTACGCCTTGTCAGTTGAGTGGGTCCTATATTTGATCGCACACCAAATTTCCACCCGCCCCGATTTCTTAACCCTACACCTTAATACTGCTGCAAGTAATTAATTGGCCTTCACAGGCATGGCAATAGAGTTGGACTATGGTTATTTGGCTAGACTCATGACGCTAGGGCTAAGCTTGAAAGGTGAACTCTAGAATCAACATGAGCCGGGTTATGGGGCGCACCTGGGTGGGGAGAGGCAGGCTGGGTGAGTACAGTGAGGTCATTGAGATCAGCAGCAGGATGAATCTTGCGCTTGAGCATCCTCTTCATCAGCCCATGCAGCTTCTGAATGGGGCGTGAATCGCTCTTCTTCTTCTTGACAAACGCTAATCCTCCCGGCGGTGCAGCCTCGTGCTGGCGATGCCCGTCCTCCTCGGATTCCGCGGAGAACAGCTCCGCCAGTGTGATTCGCTCCTTCTTCGCCTTCTCCGCCCCATCCTCCTCATCCTCCACGGCGCCGCGGCCAGAGTGGAGCAGGGGGTCCTCCTCGTCGCCCGGGTCAGAGTGTGGGGGATCATCCTCGGCTTCAGCCACGGGCTCGGGATCTCCATCTCCAGTAGCATGGATGAGCTGGCCCAAGGTGCCGATGGACAGAATGCCGTCCAGCAGCAGCGCCTCGGTGTCGGCTTCGTGAATGTGGAGCTGCTCACTGGATCCATCTGCCACGCACCACTTCACCTAATTATCTTTTCCCAAAAGGGCAAACAGATGGTGCGCTGGTATGTGCAGGGGTACGTACCTCTAGGAGAGAAGCGCCGGTGCACCCAACTGAAGATCTGCAACATACCTGTAGGAGTTAATTATGCACATGTATGATTCAACAGAGAGGATTGCGAATCACGTACCCGCATGGCTCTGCTGGTAGTTGATTGGAACTGAGAGATACTCCGACCCAAGGCTGCATGTTACGGATGCTTTTGTATGAGATTGGAGGGGGGCCATTGTGTGACACGTGGCCCCTACCCTCCCAACCTCCGCATTATTTACGTAGTTGGGGTCACCAAATAAAATCCGTGTGTATGGAGTAAAGTAACTAAGGTTTAGGGGCGGTGGTGATAGATTGTAGATGTGCCGGGGCCGGGACAGGGACAGGGCAGGTTGTGCTTTGATCTGACATGTCCCAGCGAGCTAAAACCCAAGCGAGAAGGACACCATCCACACTAGAGTGGATATTTCTCACAGGCCTCCTTCCCTGATTTGCTTTGGATCACCACACTTCTCCATTTGTTCGATCCACCTTAAATCATGTTCCCCCTTAAGTCATGACTTCAAAATTGGATTCATGTCTGACTCATACCTCGTTAAACTCGTTATATGTAGCATGTGTTTTGCCAGCTTTAATTATCATTAATAAGAGACACGAGCATGCTTCAAGTGTGCATATTGCAATGAAATTATGAAAGGATAAGGCAACCCACTCTGGTATTCAAATGATTTGTATGGAATGGTGGTAGCGTATCCGGACCGGAGTAGCACCAGGAAGAAAAGGCAGAGTGAGCGCATGTTCTTCAATCTCCCGCCCCTGCTTTTGGTTAATCATTTCCACCTTTAAGGACGGGGGCTTCCTCTTTTTTGTTCGTACCACAATTATTGGATGCTCTTATTTTATTATTATGTCTGGAGCTGAGAGCCAATCAAGTGAAATGATGTGTCCAGACGGACCGGTCAGTGTGAAGTGGTGGAATGTTGAACAACTGCTCCCCTTTTGCCCTTTTCTTCTACTTCCTCCCCTCCCAATCTAAGGCAAGAAACTTATCTAATGATTAAATATATAATAGCAGTAAATAAAAAAGTTACTTGTGAGAAACTACTTATTATAATGAATCCAACAGTAATACTATTACCTACATATCTACTTGTCAAAATTTGACAATAAATAGTATCAATCAGTAAAGCGTGCAGTTTGAGTAGGGACAAAGGAAGTACGTCCCAAATGATGCATCTCTATGTTAGGAGTATTTATGAGCAGCAAGCAAATGACGTATCATAAATACTCCTGATATAGCAGTGCACACTCAGTCATCAGGGTAATTAATTTCCAGGCAAATGCATACTCACTCTGCATTGGACCCGCAGGGGCAGCCAATGGCTATGGATGGTTTTGGCAGAGCACAAATGAAGCTTTGTACAGCGCCTCGACCCGCACTCACTCACGGATCGGATTTAGATTTATATTCCATGCATGCAGAAAACATGGACGACATTAATTTCATCATCCCCGCTTTTCCCATTCAATTATGTAATGATCACTATCCACCAAATTAAGCGTAAGATGCATACCCCGCTTTTCTGTGTCTCCTAGTAGTTGATGTGATTAGTAGCGTGGCGCTGGTCGACTTATGCTTTACTCTTCTCCCATTTCTAATAGTTGATAGCCCATTCAATTATGCAAGTATCGCTCTGTAAAGGCCGTGGCTTTGGAGCACTTGTATGACTATCCACCAAATTAAGCGTAAGATGCATAACATATGCACCGCACTCTAATTGCATGCAATGTCCCATCGTCTTCTGTGTCTCGTAGGTGATGTGATTATTCGTGTGTCACTGATCGAGCCATGCCTTGCTCTTCTCCCGTTTCAAATCATTCATATCCAATGACAAGCTATTTCTTTGGAGTCTAAAAAAAACAATATGAGCTCATGAATTGTATGGAAATGATGATCAATGAGTGCTCTAACGAACATGTTTTCTAGAGAAATGCGATGATTTAATTTCCATTTTTTAAATAGATTCGGGAATTTTACGCAATTTTAACATTGGGTAGCACTAAACAACATTTACTGTGAGTTTAGACCAACTTAAGGGTATTTCAGTATTTTCAACATTTCGGTATCATATTGTCACGTATGAAAGAACTGAGGGTTACATGAGCGTTTTTTCCTCTCCTTTTACCAAATTAAATTTGATACTCCCTTTGTCTCACACGAATCTGCACACTTACTATTTGGCAGCCAAAGTTATCAAACTTTGACCACATATTTGAGTAGATGTATGAACAATAGTGTTGATCGCATGAGATTTTGTTAGATTTGTCGTAACATATAGTTTCTAAATATCAATTTTGTGTGTCCTTGTATTCAATTACATATATTTACAGTCAAGCATGTTTTTTGGAGTCCGTGAAAAAAATTATGTGTAAATTCCCCTGGGACAGGGGGAGTAGTTTTTTTTTTTCCACTTCACTATTGGATGACATTAACCGGTGTCGATGACAAGTATCAGCCAATTTTAAGTTATTTGGACATTTTTTTAAAAAAAATCAGAATCATAATATCACATAGTATGAGATTGGGGATTTCGGAAACACATTTGTATTTCATTTTCAACCCAATAAATTAGTTAATGCAAAAATGCAGTAGGCAAAGCTTTGGGAAAGATCGGCTTTTCCTAGGCCTATGAAAAGATGGGGTTGAATTATAGTTATAGAAAGGTAAAAGGTTTAGTTGCATTTTTAAAAGTTTATTATGCAACACATATTAGTTATAAGTTCCTGACCTGATATAATTCAGCTCAGAACTTTTATCTTGATTTCTTCTAATTAGAAGTTAAAACCTTGATTTTTCTATAATTTATTGAAAAACCATCTTTCAAGAGACGGTAGTACGCAATGTCGATACGATAGACAACAATATCAAACAATTCTCTTACAAAAGATTAAATTTTGGCTGAATTTCCATAGTGAGAAAGTTACCGGGATTTTTACACTTCTAGCCTTAATTTTAGGTTGAAAGTGCCAATATAACTATGTAAAGTGAGAAAGTGCTAAAATAACCCTAAGTTTATTACCAAATGCTCATTTGTAATGTTTTGTCACTATTTTGGCGTTGACTCATCAATTTGGGTGTTGACCGGACCTGAAATGACAAACATACCCTTGCCCTGGAAGATGAATTCTCATCTAAACCCTTCTAATCGAGGGGTAAAATAGTCGTTTCCTTAAATCCCAGCCAAATCTCCAATTGACAATTGAAGTCAACGGAGCCCGGGGTTAGATTGCATCATAAGGTTAAGGTTGGGATTATTTTAACACTTTCTCGTTTTGCACGGCCTGAAGGTTAGGATTATTTTCGCGCTTGAGAGAGTTATATCCATCAATTAACCAGCGAAAAGTTTTAATTGTAGATGCTATTACAGAATACGAATACAATTTGTCGATTAATAATGAAAATAGGTAGCACAAACTATATTGATGCGCAGATACATAAGAGTAACAAAAAGATGTGTGTGGTAGAGTAAGCGATGCAGTTATTGTGGGAAATATAACATTATTTATAGTATATGGTGGGGAGGAAGTAGATCAATCCATGAGGAGGTGATGATTCTTGTTCTTGCTCTTGTTCCTGGAGAGGGAGAGGTGGACGCCGGGATCGCGGTTGGTGTAGGCACAGTTGTAGAGAATGGAATTGTTCACTGCTTGGACGTTGCTGTTCACAAAGGCAGCCGCCTCATCGTCGTTGGCTTTGTTGCGGGAAGGGGT
Source organism: Rubia yunnanensis (assembly GCA_037428765.1). Classification (NCBI taxonomy): domain Eukaryota; kingdom Viridiplantae; phylum Streptophyta; class Magnoliopsida; order Gentianales; family Rubiaceae; genus Rubia; species Rubia yunnanensis. Next base: position 113,864 of record CM075063.1, on the reverse strand, counting down.
AGTGGTTAGCTCCATCACTGCTCCTTTGTTGTCGCCGGTCAGCGTTACGATTCTCATTCCGAAGCGGTCCCCTGATCCTGAGTTGGCCATGCTTTTCTTGTCCTTTTTCATTGCATGTTTGCTGGCGTGGGTGGATGAGTTGATGATGGTTGGGGTATTGTCGGTGAGCACAGTTTTCTGCTGCGGCTCATGGGGTATGGGCTCCAGGTAATCACGACTCGCTGGGGGTGGCAGGATGAGCGGGGAGGGGGGATGAGATGGGCGGTCCCACTGGCTTGGAGATACGGGCCTCACAGTACGGGTGCTGGTGGTGACCACCGGGGATGAGTTACGGGTGCTGGTGTTGACGAGTGGAGACGGAATACGGCCGGGGGAAGGTGGCGCGGCTCGGTTGACGAGTGGAGACGAATTACGGGCGGGGGAAGGTGGCGTGGTGGTGGTGGTGATGAGGGGAGATGTAACACGTGCAGGGGAAGGTGGAGCATTTGGTTTTGGAGAGGGTGGGAGAGAAGATGAATTTGAGGTGACGAGAAGATTACTATTAGGTTGATGCGTTGGTGGAGCTCTGGGTGTCGTGGACCAAATAGGTAGAGGTGATGGTGGTGCATTGGATCTCAGCGGAGGAGACGCGGCAGGGGATGGTGGTGCGTTGGAACTCGGGGCTGCAGGTGGTGGTGGTTGAGCATTGGATCTCGGGGGAGGAGACGCGGGAGGTGGTGGTGGCTGTGCTGTGGATCTCGGGGGAGGAGTCGCGGCAGGCGGTGGTGGCTGTGCTGTGGATCTCGGGGGAGGAGTCGCGGCAGGCGGTGGTGGCCGTGCTGTGGATCTCGGGGGAGGAGTCGCGGCAGGCGGTGGTGGCTGTGCTGTGGATCTCGGGGGAGGAGTCGCGGCAGGCGGTGGTGGTGGTGGTGCATTGAATCTCGGGGGAGGAGGTGGTCGGGGCTGTAATGCGGTGGTCGGGGCTGGGGGTCGGCCGGGAGGTGGAGGTGCTGGTGCACGCATCATGGAAGCCAATCTAAACCATGGACGAGGCTGCTGTTGGGATGCCATATTCCTGAGATGTCGCCCAACATTCACCTCACAGCTGCTCCTTTATATACTGAGTGATGACTGTAACCAATTCCACATTTGAGCAGGGCGTGGTGGGCGTGATTGACGACTTTGGGAGTGGAGAGGCGGGAGGTACGTACGTAAGGCATCGGATTCACCTAGCTGTGGTTTGGTTTTTTACAGTGAGCAGGAATTTATTTTAAAGCTCAAATGCCCGGGCTCCACCTTCATTTCACGGTCTCAGACGATTCCCTCATATTCCCCTTCACCTGCTGCGGCGGTGATGTCTTTTCACCATAAACAATGGGTACTGTACTCGAGACTGCTTTCAGATTCCTAAATTGAAATTCACTGAAGCCTAAGGCCCTTCCTCTTGCAAGTAAATTATACAAATATGCGCATATCTATTGACTTTGCTTCTCCACAATGCAGATTTGATGCCATCTGCTTTTTGCCTTTTGAGGATGCTTCTTGATCACTGCAGCATTAGTTTCTGTTCACCAGTAGCCCAACGTTAGTACCACCTCGCTTTCTATAGTTTGAATGATCCATATGAGAAGAGAAGGGGAATGCAGCTCACCCTCGTGTGTCAAGCTAAGGCCAGTTGGTGAACTCGAATACTTTGAAGACAATGTCAATCCCAGTGGGGATTTGCCAGATGAAGAGCACAACATTGAGTCCGTTGAGGGCAATGTGAAGATTCCTGGCCGTGTCGTTCCCCTTCTGCATTGCGGGCACCAGGGAGGCGGCGACAGCCCACAGAACGGTTATCCCTGAGGCGCAAACAACCAAACATGAGCGTACAGATTGAGTCATTGCGAACCGTGATTGTAGGGTACCTGCCCCTGCAAAGAGATGGGGTCCTGGAAAGAGCTTCCCGGTTCTGAGCCAAGTGTTGAGTGGTCCGAAGACGGCCTCAAACACCCCGAATGCAAGCAGTACTGAGCCCGCATCGAAGTGCTTATCCCTGTACTGCCCTTTGATCAGCACCTTCCGCTCCTGGATGAATACTCCATCATTTATGCGGTATAGTTGGGGTATGATCCGTGAGTAATGAATGTACCTCGGTGAGTTGCTGAATCTGGAGGTCCAGCGGTGAGGGATCGGGTTGGGCTCCGTCAACGGGCTGAAGCTGCTTCTTCAACTCATTGATCTCAGCCTGAATTGTGCGGACCCGGCGCCATTGCCACCCCAGATAGCCCGCGTACAAGGTGCATCCGAATAGGCCTGCCATGGCCAGGGGATGAATGAGAGCGGCCGTCCTTCCTTCCAGAATCCCAAACTCCCCGCCAGCCGCCAAAGCATCCTGTTTCTCACATTCGTCAGATTACCAATTCAGATTTCAGATCTGTCAGAAATGCACTTGTTTTATTACATGCCTTGGGGTCTAGCAGCATGGGCAGTGCCACTAGTGCGGCCAGACGGACAGGATCTGATGATTTGATAGGGGAGCATAAGGTCTGCCGAGGAGGGTTGTCAGCCGCCGCTCTCACTGGGTGGCTGCCTGCTGCTCTGGTGGGGAGTGGCAGGAAGCAGAGTGTGGCGGCCATGGCGCAACAGTGAATGCTGAATTGTGATGAGGCAATCAGGATAAGCCAACCTTTTGGCCTCCTAACTTGTCACTGGACTAAATTCACACCACTCCATCTCCACTTTTCTCATTTACATTTCGCCTTTTATTTTCAACACAATTTCAAATGGTGTAAATCCATTTTCATACTCGCTGCTCCCTTCAATCCCACCTAAATCTCCACACTTACTCTTTCACACTTAAAAATTATTCATTACATACCTGAATAGATAATATGACACATTATACCGTAACATGTACTTTTTAAATATTTACTTTCTATGTGTTGTTATTATACCTAGTTACATTCTCCTTCTATCTCATCCTAAACTTTCTAATTGTTCTTCACAGTATTCAATGAGCCTATTTGACCGTAAATATCTCTAGTTGCATATAATAATTACGAATAAAATTTCCATATTGCATAAATCGAATTATAAACTTTAGGGTAATATGCAAATATAACCCTATATGTTGGAGAAAGTGCAAATATAACTCTGAGTTTTTTTTTAATGCAAATATAATCCTAATTATGATACATATGTGCAAATATAACCTTAACTATTATACATATGTGCAAATATAACCCTAAAGTCATTATTCTGGCATTGACTGACCAGGGTTATATTTGCACTTTCAATTATTGCAGGGTTATACCTGCACTTTCATTTTGCAAGGTTATATCTGCAATTTCATCAATTATATAGGGTTATATGTGCACTTTTCTCTAAACTTTATAACTAATACACGTTGTTTAATAAAATTTTAATATTGCAACTAAAATCTTTTACCTTTTATATTTTCAATGAAATCTCGTTTTTCCATAAGTTTATGAAAAGATGGTCTTTCCCAAGGCTTTGCCTCTACTAGTTGGTCCCCTCGTTTTTATTAAGTTCTTTTTTACGGATAATTTGGTAAAGTTTTGGGAAAGACCGTATTTCCATAACCTTACGGAAAGATGGGCTTACCTTGGTATTTCCATTATGGAAAGATCGTCTTTCAAGAGACAGACTCAAACATTAATAGGATGGATCTAAATATACTACTTAATAATGTACCAAGGCCCCATACTAATGCGGTAAATAATTGCTTAACCGTATCCACATATTGTTGAGACTGTCACGCCTATCACAACCAACATCAGTATAATATTGTCTGCTTTTGGTCAAGTCCCCAAAAAGTCTCATACTAATATGGTGGGTCTCTAGCTTATATAATAAATAACTACTTTTTCAACTTCCAGGGTGAGACTTGAGTTGAACACACCCAAATCACGCATGAGTTCAACCGACCACGACCAATTTTTCAACACCACCGCTCTCAGCATCCAGTTCGAGCTCGACCGCTGTCGTGTTTTACATGTGTTGGGACCTAACATCTCTGCCTAATAAAAAAAAAGATAAACCTATAAAAATGTTAATTATTAACGCAATTTGACCGATCCCTGCATAGTAGTGTTTTTTCAAAGGCTAGGTTTGCATGCGTAATCTCGCTCTAAGTACTCCATCTGTCCCATCCAATTTTACACACTTACTATTCAGGAGTTAAAACTATTTTACTTTGACCACATATTTAATTATGGACAATAATATTATTTTATAACACATTGTTAGATTTGTCGTAGCATGTGGTCTATAAATATTAATTCTTATGTCACCGTCATTGTCCGCAGTTATATATATCTATAGTCAAAACATGTTTTTTGCAGGCCGTGAAAAAGATTCTGTGCTGGGGCGAAAGGAGCAGTACTCCCTCTACTTATCTTTTAGTGGCACGCCACTTTTCGGTGCTAAAATTGAGGAGAGGCTAATTGAGTGGATGAAATTGAACGGAAAGAAAGAAAAGTAAAATGAATGAATATAAGTTAGGATATAAAAGAAACGCGTGAAACAGAGGGAGAGCGTGTGAAAAAGGGCATCACAAAACTCCTGGGTGGGGTCTCACGAAATCTGAGAATTGATTTTTGATACTATTGATTGCTTGAACGTAATCTCCAAATCTCACATGGCCACTTGGGGTGTTTGGGGGCAACAGCGAAGCAAAATGGAGAGTTAGTAGTAATCATACATTGACTCCCTAATGCATGTTCCATTAAAGCACGTATACTTTTCAGGCACTGTTTAGTAGAAATGGAAGGGGTGGAAGCGTGGAAGTGTTTATTTGAATTTAAAAGTACAAAGAAAAGTAGCGTTGTGTGTGAATGTAGAAATGTCGATGCAGGTAGGTACTTATAGTTAAGTGTGCATAAAAACTGGTTGGTAGTTGAGCAGTGCATGCATGATCAACTCCCCCATTCGCTAGCTGGGACAATAAATACCCCATCCTCGCTATTTTCCCCATCATTCCTAATTAATTAGCTCCACCCTCTCTATCTGTCATTTCTAACCATTTTATTAACACCTACTTATCTATCTTCTTTGCTATTCCATCTCTGCATTCTCCTCCACCTCAACTACTGCTGCTACTTCTAGTCTCTTACATATAGGAGCCCCGCACACGCGCACTTTTCCCATAGGCCCTCTTCTTTTCTCTCTCTCTTCAAATCCTGCGATTCACCAGCATATACCATGGAGCAGGAGGGGCTGACGGCAGAGATGGCGTTCAAGGAGGATTCGTCCTCCGTGGTCATCAAAATCCGGCGGGGGCTGCCGGACTTCCTGCAGTCGGTGAAGCTCAAGTACGTGAAGCTGGGGCTGGGGTACGGATATGAATCATTCCACAAGCACCTCGCCCTCTTCCTCCTCCCCCTGGCGGTGCCCCTGTTGGCCGCCACTCTGGCCCACACCCCAGCTGCCCATCACCTCCTCGCCGCAGTGCTGTCGTCCTGGAGGACCGATCTCCTCACTTTCACCGCCCTCGTCATGGCGCTCCTCCTGCTCGCCCTGTATCGGGCCACCCGCCCCCGCCCCGTCTTCTTGCTCGACTTCTCCTGCTACAAGCCGGAGGAGGAGAGGAAGATGTCGGTGGAGTCGTTCTTGAAGATGACGGAGGACACCGGGGCCTTCTCCGACGATGCCGTGCAGTTCCAGAGCAGGATATCGGCGCGGTCGGGGCTGGGGGACGAGACGTACCTGCCTCGGGGGGTGACATCCACCCCACCCAACCTGTGCATGGCGGAAGCCCGGGCGGAGGCGGAGGCGGTGATGTTCGGGGCACTGGACTCGCTCTTCTTGAAGACGGGGGTCAAGGCCGAGGAAATAGGGGTCCTGATCGTGAACTGCAGCCTGTTCAACCCCACCCCGTCGCTGTCGTCGATGATCGTGAACCACTACAAGCTTCCGACGGACGTGAGGAGCTACAACCTCGGGGGGATGGGATGCAGCGCCGGGGTGATCTCCGTAGACCTGGCGAAGCACCTGCTGGGGGGCGCGGACAACCCCAGCACGTACGCCCTGGTGGTGAGCACCGAGAACATCACCCTCAACTGGTACTTCGGCAACGACCGCTCCATGCTCCTCAGCAACTGCATCTTCCGGATGGGCGGGGCCGCCATCCTGCTGTCCAACCGCCCCGCCGACAGGCCGCGCGCCAAGTACCAGCTGGTGCACACCGTCCGGACCCACAAGGGGGCCGACGACAAGAGCTACGGGTGCGTGTACCAGAGGGAGGACGGCAAGGGGGAGGTGGGGGTGTCCCTGGCGAGGGAGCTGATGGCGGTGGCGGGGGACGCGCTGAAGACCAACATAACCACGCTGGGGCCCCTGGTGCTGCCCTTCTCGGAGCAGCTCATGTTCCTGGTGACGCTGGTGAAGAAGAAGGTGCTGAAGCAGGCGGGGGTGAAGCCGTACATCCCGGACTTCAAGCTGGCGTTCGAGCACTTCTGCATACACGCGGGGGGGAGGGCGGTGCTGGATGAGGTGCAGAAGAACCTGAGCCTGAGCGAGTGGCACATGGAGCCCTCCAGGATGACCCTGCACCGCTTCGGCAACACCTCCAGCAGCTCCCTGTGGTACGAGCTGGCGTACGCGGAGGCCAAGGGGCGGGTCGCCAGGGGGGACCGGGTGTGGCAGATAGCGTTCGGGTCGGGGTTCAAGTGCAACAGCGCGGTTTGGAGGGCGCTGAGGGATGTTTCTGGGCCGGAATGCCTGGCCGGGGGGGGCAACCCCTGGGCCGACTGCGCTCACCGATACCCGCTTCACCTCGACCCTCCACCTGTCAAATAAACCGCTCATTGTGATCCAATTTGGTCGGCGGGCAGGCGCTGGAGGGATTTAGGACACACCCTGCCCAACTGCATGAGACCTACGTCCATCTTCCTTTTTTTAATCATCCATTACTCCCAATGTACGCCAAGTAGCTGTATGAAACTAGGAAATCTGTGGATTGCTAAACCGACAGGTGAATAGTGACGTGTGCATGGTCAAACCGGCGCCGTGCAAGTTTTATCCATTTGGTGTCGGCTCACCACTCACCAGCTTACCATAATCCTTTTCTTTCCAAAAGTATTTTTTATTTGTGATTGGAGCTGTTTAATTTCCACATAGCTTCAACTCTGATCCCCAGACCCCGGCTCCAGTACCTCCGTCAGCGCCGCCAGCAGCTCTTGGATTCTCAAATTCCGATTTCACTTTATAACTTTCAAGTAATCAATCATAATTTACCCTGGAACATATATTAGCGACTTTCAATGATCCGCCAAAAAAAATCATTTATTTTATATATTTATATTCGGTCAATACCAACAAAAATCATGTATTTTGGAGCAATGGGTGATGGGGGTAACACAGTTTTGGGTCACACTGTAATTTTCCTAGAGTTTATAAAAGTAATCAATGTTGACTCTCGAGGCCCTTTCGTTCACCCATACATACCCAAATTGCAGAGTTGCGATCATATATTATTGAATTGCATTTTGGTTCCACCAATTTCGTGATTCGACCACTCCAATTTTCTTGGAGGGACCCAGGTTCAATAAGTACAAATTTTACTCGTAACTCCAAATTGAATTCGCTCGAACGTGATGCTACCCAATAAACCCCCATTGTATTTTTCAAGTCCGTAACAAAATATTTAACAACAATCGGGCACAAGAACATGTCAACTATCCTTTCTGATTTCCCATTCTATCTTCTAATTGATCAACTCTGGATTACTATAGAACATAAAGTAGCGCTTTTCAAATTTTCATCAAAAAAATAATTTATTTTCTATTTCTATATTTATGCAAGAATAACAAAACTCGTATATTTTGGACAGGAGGATAATGTTGTAACAAATTTTTGGGCCATAGCGTAATTTTCCAAAAATATGTTAGAGGTGCTTCTCTCCACCCATTGTACCTCGAATTTTAAAGACGTAATCATCACTTATTTAAAGCCGTACATCACAGTGTAATATATACTACCCCTGAAACCCTAAATCTACCCACCCTCATTTCCCTCTCATTATCTTCTCCTTTACCCACTCTCTATCTTCTCCCTCTTCTTCCACCACCTCTCCCTCTCCGTCGTCGCTGCTTCGACGCCTAGCATCGACGATGCTGCTTCGATGCCTCCCCAACTCCATCTCCCGGACCAGCTCCGACTCCATCTTCTTGACTCCTCCGCTTTGACACCGCTTCGACACCTCCCCGACTCCATCTCCCATACCAGCTCTAACTCCATCTGACGACGCTCTGGTTGCTAGTCGAAGTTGTGAGCTCCACCAAAATTTTTTGTTCAGATCTGACCTCACTTTTTGGTTCTTTGATGTTATACAGGGTTTTTGAAAAACTAGGTTTTAGTTTTTATGATGATTGATTATATGAAATGAAGTGTAATGAATTGAGAGGTGTTATGTATTTTCAATTATATGTAATGCAGTTTTGGGTTGTGGTATGAAATTTCCAGTTTTTTACATGAGCTTCCATTTTTTGTGTTTTGTTCGTTATGGGTTTCATATCCAGGCCAGTGAGTTTATTCTCACCGGCCATATTTTTTTAAACGACCGCCTTATTACTAGTACCGGTATTTCATGCATAGGCACCGGTACGACTTACTGGTGCCTATGACACTACACCTTTTGCACTGGATCACTCAGGCACCAGTATGAAAATTCTCAAAATACCGGTGTCTATGGGGTGAAAATACCAGTGTCTATGGGGAGTTCTCACTGTAGTGTTAATGCCTCTCTAGGCTCTTCTACTTACATTATTTACTTCTATTCTGGAATGTTCAATATTTCCGATGCGGTGGTGGGGAACTTGACGACACTGTATCTGGCGGTGATGAAGGCGTACGACCTGGTGAGCGGGCGAAGCTTCGGCGGCGTGTTTGTGCTCGTTGTGTCCACAACAGTGGTCGGCAGAACACTGGTGGCGAGTCAGACGTGGAACTACTGGCAAGACGTCGCAAGTCCGGTTCAGGCTGCCAATGTTAAGTCGTTGGAGATGGGGCACTGAAAAATCAAAGCCTGGGCGTCATAATGTTCAAGCTGAAAAAAAAGAAGGAAGATAAGAGGAAAAAGTTAGGTTTTTTGAGGGTATAAGTGTGTTTTTTTTTTCTTTTAAAAATTTTTAGAGGGGAAAATTTGTCCTTATAAAATCCTGCCTTAAATTGTCAAAATGGGTAGAATAGCACTTACATAAACTATCTAGGGTTATATCAGCACTTTCAATTATCAAAAGGTTATATTGGCACTTATGTGAATTATGTAGGGTTATATAAGCAATTTTCTCATCATTTTATAGTTAGTGTAACTAATGAGGTAATTTGATGTTTACTTTTATGGGATATATACAAATATAACCTCTTATAATTCAATAAGTGCACATATAACACTGAGATAATTCTAAATACAAAAACAATCCTAACTACTTTACGTAAGTACAAATATAACCGTAAAAACTATACTTTGGCATTGGTTGGCCATTTTTGGCCATTAACTTACCAAAATGCCCTTTCAGCCTAGTACAAAATTTTGAAAGACAAAAATACCCTTTGCCCCGTTGATCTTCTGTCAACATCGCCACTGCTCCGCCACCTTCGTCACTGTGCCGCCACCGCCACTTCAAATGGGCCATCTCCGACCGGGCCACCACCACCGCCATCGTGGCAGTAAACAAATTAAAGTCGTCACCCACCACCTTCCTGCCCTGCCAGAAAACACCCCACCCACCACCTTCCGGCCCTAACACCCCACCCACTACCCTCTACCTTCTCGCCTCGCATGAAAACACCCCATTCACTCTGTTGCGCCTCCACCTCCTCCTTCGTCGCTACTCCACCTCACTACCACCTCCTTCGCCCTCCACCTCCTCCACCGCTCCGCCACTCCACCCAGCCTGTCCCACCAAAACCCTAGCCTGCCACCCATCTGAGCCTTTCCTCATTCTCTACACCGCCACCAAACCCTTACTCCTCCTCTCCACCACCACCACCATCTCTGACCTCCACTCAACCCCCCCCCCCCCCCAAAAACCCTAGCCTACCACCTATCTCTGCCCCGTGCTGCCGAAACCTTAGCGCCCAGCCCCCACCATCTTCACCCCCTTCAACTTCTTCGATTCAAACCGTAGAGCTCCATTGTCCCACGCCGGGGACACGTGGCCCAGAAAAACGAAGGGTTAGGTTGTAAGGAGGAAATGCATCCCACGCGGTTTGGATAAAAAAAGAGAAGAATAAACAAAAGCTGGTGTCGGGAGGGTTAGGGTTTAGATTTTGGAGAATTAGAAAACATCAAGGGTATAATATTAAACTTACTTATATTAAAAATATTAGAGGGATAAAATTGACTTTTCATCCAATTCCAGTGTAAATCTGCCGGAAAGGGTAAATCTAACTATCTAGGGTTACATTTGCACATTCAATTCTTAAAAAATTATATTTACAGTTATTTGACCCAAAAGTTTATTGAAACGGTTTTTTTTATAAGTAATCTAATCGCCTACACTTTATCCATCTATAATTAGATTAGTGGATGTCCTTGGGTGAATTGGGGCCCAAGGCAAGTAAAAGGGATGGGTTTATTGGGGCAGCGACCCAACTGAGCCACAGCATCATCTGCGTAATCTACCAGAGACGGCGACACGCATGATGTCATCGATGTGGGGCGGGCCTCTCATTCCCGGTTCCCGCCAACCAAGGCCTTCCGTCAGAGCCCCGCTCCGGAAATCGGAATCCAGGTTGAAGCTCCGGGAAGACACGGCTCCGGGCGGAGAGTTGCGTGGGTCCGATGTGCTGAGGGCACTTCAAAGAGCTTCTGTTGAGAAAGTGAAGAAATTGGAGAAGCGGAGGGACGGGGAAAGTAAATTGGAGAGATCCGATACCAGTGCTGCTGCCGCCGATGCTTTGTGTATTAAAACTGAATGGCGTTTCCGGTTGGAACAACTGGACAACAAACTGCACCAAATCATGCTGCTGGACCATGTTTAGAACTATCACCGCGCACCATTAAATCCACTCTCATTCCTATTGTAATCTGATTGTTATTTTGATTGTTTTACTTTCAATACCGGCATTTCAAATGCTAACAAAATGTGTTACTGTATTCTTCATCCAAATCCAACATTCCCCAATGTATAAATATGCCACAGAAAGGCTGAAGGAGAAAAAACAAGCACGAGATCACGTTCGGATCCTAATGGCATCAAAACCTAGGTATTACTCAGCTCTCAGGCCGATACTTGGAACAGGTTCTTGTTTCTCTGTGTGGTGTGCATCAAAAGAGCAATCCAGTTGAGCTACAACCTCTGTGTACATGTCCAAATTACTTCACCTCCTTAGTATGGTCGATACCGCCTGTTGCGCCCGGCGTCTTCACTGTTGCTGCTAGTTCCAACCCGTCCTTGAGACCCCCCACCACCATTGCTCCTGTCATTTCTTCGGGGCCGGACTGGTGGCATCTGCACCCCAGGCTGCTGGCTACAGGAAACCCACATTCAGTTACTAAAAACTCCTCCAACACCAAACAACACAACGGGAACAACACTGCCAACTTACAGGACATAGCCAATTCGCCCATCTGGTAGAACCATCGGCACCATTTGCATTCCTGCTGGCATTGGTCCCCGCCCATATATCATAGGTTGCTGGAATTTCCATTGAAATAAGCACTTGAGGCACAATTTCAAGACATATAAAAAATCACCAAACTCAACTCTGAATGCAACTCTACCTGCTGAAATCCAGCAGCTGCAGCCCCATATCCAGGAGCTACCTGCCCGTATGGATTCACAGGGAAAGCACCATATCCAGGGGAAGGAATGAAATTAGGATGAGGAATAGAACTTGGAGAATGAACCACGTCGAATTTCTTTTCACTCTGAGGCTTAGCAAGAACCACTTCCAATGCTTGACCTGGTGATTTAAACAAACAAAATGGGTCAGTGACACTGAAATATTCTGTCCAAGTTTAATGGTCCTTATATTTATGCATCGTAAAGTTGAGTCATATTCCTCGGAAGTATATGGAGATAAGGTTAAAGATGACATCAACAGGATGAAAAACGCAACATCCACATCCAGAGAGTCATACTCCTAGTCTATCTAAAGGTAAATATGACTTTTGAGAGGCAGGTAAAGCTGAAAAGGAACAGAACTTACAACGACCAAAGAACATTATCATCACAAATTTATGCTCTTTAATGTAATGACAAGCAATGTTCTCACATTATGAAGATGGATGAAGAAGAATTTCTCTGTTATGCAGCAAGTGTGAGTGAAATGTAAACAAGAGACATGCAGGTCTATTTGTGACCAGGGACAAGTCAAACTCAAATTTTAACTTTAAATGCTGTAACTTTTACTATTTCTGAAAATTAGAGCACCTGGAAAACTAACATGTGTCAACAACTCAAAAATTAAGTTGGTCTTCCAACTAAATGATCCCTAACATCACCTGTACAGGTTCATACACAATCTTTAAACTAGTGGTATCTTACAATCAACGATGAATAGTATTTTCTAATCCAAGATCTATAATAGACTTAAATGTAAACCTCAGAATATACCATCAATATCATATTTTTCTGTCTCTTTGATAGCCTTCAGAGCACTTGATCTCTCTGCATAATGGACGAACCCAAAATCCCTTTTGCCACCACTTTTGGCTGGTGGCATAACAACTTTAGTAACTTCCCCATGCCGCTGAAATAGTTCCTTCAACTGTTCAAGAGAGGTATTCTCAGGTATGTTCTTCACGTAAAGAGCCTTAACCTGTACAATAGTGGGCATTTTTGTTATAACCAGCTCAGGTAAAAGCACCACCACATACCGATAGATATACACACACACAGTTACACACATAGAGAGCCTCTCTTTTTTTTCTGAGGTCACACGCATAAAGAGCCCTAACCAGGACAATAGTGCGCATTTTTGTTGTAACCAGCTCAGGAAAAAGCTCCACGAGATACTGATAGATATAAAAAAACACGCACATGCACACACAGTTAACACACATAAAGAGCCTTAACCTGGACAATAGTGCGCATTTTTGTTACAAGCAGCTCAGGAAAAAGTTCCATCGCATATTGATATATATATAGTGTGTGGACACACGCACACACGGGAGGTTCAGATCTGGCACAAGTGTGCATGCCCTAAACCACTGTAAATTCTTAGTTTCCCTTTGTACCAAGAAAAGATTCCACTTCTATTAGCATAGCAATAGAACAGTTTTTAAAAAGCAGAAAAGACTGCTCTAGTTAGTTGAAAAGCAGAAGTGACAAAGGATACAGAGGAGGATTCTCAGTTAAATTGAGAACTCACCAACTGTTTCCTAGCCTCGCCCATCATCTTAGATTAAGCAAATGATAATCACATAGTGCACGTCAAAATTAGAACTTGAACCTCAAAACATATGGAAGCAAGTGATATGATACCTGGGAAGCAGCAGCCGAATGATCAGGTGCAATCTTGGGATCAGCCCAGGTAACTGATGGGGTGTTACCATCAATCTTAAATGTAGAGCTTGACATTTTCTGCTTGGAATATTCAGCACATGCATTGTTGTAATACTCGACAAAAGCGAAACCACGATTACGACTAGGGTTTTGAGGATCCTGCATTTGGCAAAAAACCAGTGTTTTACACTACAGGCTGAACACAGACATGGTGTTTACCTTGAAAAGCTTTTTAAAAAGACATACCTTTATAAGCTCTATAGTTTCTGCTCCGGGGCCAGTCTCCTCAACGGTTTTTCTAAAGTGGGCGTCAGTTAAATTCTTGGGTACATTACCTATGAATAATCTATACTTAGTCTCTGACAGTGAGCACCTTAGGGTTCTTCCCTGAATGCGCCAATTGACATGCAAAGACAGTCAGGAAACTAAATGTAAAGAGCATCGCAGAAGAAAGTTTTAAAAAAATGGTAAACCTTGAACTCTTTGCTGTGTAATTCTTGAATGGCCTTTTGTGCCACATCCTCGGCTTTAAATGCAACAAAAGCAAAACCCTTGGTTTCACCAGTGTCTCTGTTTCTCATGACTCTTATCTGCAAGGGAGGGAGTTAGCTGGTGATGGATGGATTGAATGAAAGAGGGAAAATGGGGGCGGGCTGACCTCAGAGATTTCGCCCATGGATTCACAGAGATCCCTCAAGTCATCCTCAGTAATGTCTCGAGGAAGGCCGCCAATGAAAACCTCGGAACCGTGAGGAGGAAGACTGAGAAGTTGAGCATGCTTGTCCTGGTCTAATTCAATACCGGAGACTTCCTCTTCACTTCTCAAGCCATCATCAGCCTCTCCCGCGCCCTCATCTTCCAGCTGGTCTTCGTCTTCCTCGGTGTAGTTGTCATCGTCCAGATCCACCCGGTCATCAATTTCAGTGTTATCCGTCATGGCCTGGCCTCTACAGACAAGGGAGAGAGACGGTGAGCTAACAATCTTTGACCTAATAACAGCTACTTCCTCAAACCCAACCAAATTCATACGGGGTTTTAAGAAAAGGGATACCTCAGCCAAACACAGAAAAATTCAAGGGCTCATCATCAGGTTGGGAGCCACAAAAAAGACAAAGACCCAAACAGACATAACCCATTGAATTTTTGAAAGAAAAGTTTGCTTTTTTGTGTAAGGCGATTGATAGAGAGTAGATACAGAGGAGTGAGTTGGGAGCGGAGGACGGGAGGAGGGGTGAATACCTGGAGTAAGTGTATCACAGTGGCGAAACCTCCCCTCTCTCGCTCTTTCACTGTCTTTTTAACATTACGCCCTAATTTTCCCCATTTCTGCACTCCCCTCTTTTCTCCAGGTCCATCAAGGAAGCCCATGCCCAGTAGTATCTGCCATCGTAGGATTTGGGTTGCCCTTCCAAACCCGTCCAATTTTATTTACGACTAAATTGGTTTTTTTTTTTCCCTGCAAAGTATCTTTTACTATCTTTTGGTCCCCAGTTGCAAAGCAATCCTTAGATGGTACCCTATAAATTCAAAATATTGTTTTTGGTCCCCAAACCTAGCTTCCGGCAAGATTTCTGGTTTTCAGGCCCACGTGCCGGTTACGTGCCGGTCACGTGCCATTTTTTCCGGTATGGTAAGGGATAATTTGGTAATTTCACAAGGTCGCAATTTTCTCTAAATTAAAAACATTTCTGAAAATCCAACGGTATAGCTTGTCTCTTTATTGGACTGCTGTTGATTTGGGCCGAATTGTGTTTTGGCCCAGTTTGTTAGGGTTTAGTGGAGACAACATACAAAGTGTCTCTCTTCTCTCTGTAAACATTAATTCTGATATAGTGAATCCGTCTCCCGTGGATGTAGCCAAAATTTGGTGAACCACGTAAATCTTGTGTCTTGTTATTTTCGTTCATATTTGTTGTTCTTTCTCCATTCCGCACAACAAACTGGTATCAGAGCGGTTTCTTTTTCCGGTGAGATCCGTAGTGGGTGTATCGGATTCTGGGCTCATCAGATCGGGGTTGATCGGGGAGAAAGATGTCTGGGTTGAACATGAAGATCAACAAGTTTACTGGGAGAAACAGTTTCAGTTTATGGCAGATCAAGATGCGAGCTTTGCTGAAACAGCAAGGTTTGTGGACTCTGCTGACGAAGGATTTTGCGAGCAGTTCTGGCGATGTGGTGGGTCTGGAAGAAAAGACACACTCGACGATTATGCTGTGTCTCGCGGACGAAATCATCACTGAGGTCTCAGATTAAGAGACTGCTGCACAACTGTGGCTAAAGTTGGAGAGTTTGTATATGACGAAATCTCTAACCAACAAGCTGCTTCTGAAACAATGCCTCTTCGGTCTCCGAATGCAGGAAGGTACGCAACTCAGAGACCATCTAGAACAATTGAATACTTTGTTATTAGAGTTGCGAAATATAGATGTGAAAATTGAAGATGAAGATGCTGCTTTGATTTTGCTAGTGTCTTTACCGCTTTCGTATGAGAATTTTGTTCAGTTATTTATTGTTGGTAAAGATTCCGTGTCTCTGGAGGAAGTTAGATCATCTCTCCATAGTAGAGAGTTGCGACATAAGGCAAACGGTACAGGTACAGAAAGTCAGGCCTCTGGCTTGTTTGCTAGTGACGGAAACACAAAGGGCAAGGTAACCGGCAGTAAGAAGAAGGGCAAGAAGTCATCTTCAAAGGGTCCCAAGGCCAATGATGTTTTTAACTACTGTAAGGAGAAGGGGCACTGGAAAAAGGAGTGTCTGAAGAAGGCTAGTAAATCTGGGAGTACATCTGGTACTGTTGTTGTAGCTGAAGGGGATTTCAGTTCTGAAGATGATTTTGCTCTAGCTGCTACTGGGCAAAATAATCATCCTAATGTGTGGTTTCTTGATTCTGGGGTATCTTACCATATATGCCCAAGGAGAGATTATTTCTCTGGGGCATCCGATGAGCGATGAGCGATAGAGAGACGGAGGGGTGGCTCCGAAATACTGCAAATTCAGGTGGCGCCGCTGGAATGCAGGCTGGGGTGGGGTGGCACCGCCGGGTCAGATATGGGTTAGGGTGGCGTCGTTGGTTTGGCTGGAGGTGCGTTTGGTCGAAGCTGGCGCTACAAGCTGCAACAGTGTTGATGGTGCTTCTTCGAGTTCTAGCGGCGATACGGAATGACGGAGACTTGGAGCAGCAGAGGTGGTGGAGATGAAGCAACGACGGAGATGGTTGAGCAGCAACGGTGGTGGCAGGTAAATGGCATTATGGACTTTTTAATTTTTACATTTGTCCCAAAGAGAATTTTGGTCATTTCCGGTCGATCAATCGCCGGAAATGGCCAGTCATGCCGAAATATAGTCTTTAAGAAAAAATGTGAGAAAAAATTTCTTTACACAGGGAATGATGTTAGGATGGATAGAGTGAAAATTCATAGTGTCGGTTACTTTTGAACCTTGATATACTCCCCCCGTTTCTCTATTATTGGCACACTTACCTTAATTGGATGTTTCTTTTATATTGGCACACTTTCCATTTTTGGCAAGATTCCTTCAATTTCATCCACTTATTTTACTTTTTAATTTCTACATCCAATTTCATCCACTCATTTCACCTGTCTAAATCCAATCACCTAAACCTATGGTGGCAATATTAGTGAAACGGAGGGAGTATGTCTGGTTTATGAAGAAATTGTGTTTAGAAGAGGGACCCAAGAAATACAGAAGGGTGGTAATGTCATGCTTCCCAAGCTGCAGAGTGAGCGCGTGGTAGTTAGTTTGTTGGAGTTTGTGGTGTATTATGAGAGCGAGGGCGATGAATAGAGAAAAGGCAGGCAACGTGGAGTGAGGTCGCGTTGTCTCCGAAAAGTGCAAAGGGTGGGGGCAGCAGTGGAGGGATAGGCCACTAGAATAGTGGCACGTGGTGTATCCTCCCGCTCCTCTGCAGCCTCAAATATTTTGGTTTAATTTTGTAGCGGAAATAGTAGTGGCTCAGAGTGGAGGGCAGTTAATAAACAAAAGAAGCAGACGCCTTCCCCAACCTTCCAATTCCAATTCCAATTCCAATTCCAATTTCCAGGCTGGGCATTACTGTTGAGCTTACTGCATCGATGGACTGATGACTGATTAGCTACGCAGGTGCGCATCCACTGACTGGTGATTATTTTCCTCTTCAAAGGTTTTGGCATGTTCTAATTACTGACGGCTGGATAAGAACAGTTTGTTAATGTTCTGATTTGAACGGTAGCGCTACAGGGAGGGAGGATCTACGGCGGACTGTGTTTCTTGTTTTTGGTTTTCCAGGTGGAGGATGGACAACTGCTCCTCCGGAGAGGAAGTCCTTATCAAAGTAATTACCTTACCTAACTTTTGCCATTTGCCATGTGCCATTTGCATCACCAGCAACCTGTGCCTAACTCGCCCCCCAGGCCAGGAAGCCGTATACCATAACAAAGCAACGGGAGCGATGGACCGAGGATGAGCACAGCAGGTTCCTGGAGGCGTTGAAGCTCTATGGACGCGCTTGGCAGCGTATTGAAGGTTCCACTTCCCCCCTTCTCCCATTCGCAACTCTTCTTCCTATTACCACTGCTTATTTCGATTTCCACTCAGAACACGTAGGCACCAAGACTGCCGTGCAGATCCGAAGTCATGCACAGAAGTTCTTCGCAAAGGTCAACCACTTGTTCATAATTTACCATCCTACGTGGTTTGTTGAAACAGAGTTTGAGATGCTTCCACTTCTCTGTGGATTAGTAGATCAGAAAATTATAGGATCTCAAACCTGTTTCGCGACGCTGACCAATCCTATATTATCGCGTTGCATTTTAAATTCCAAAGGATCTGTCCTCCTTTTCTTTTCTTGGCATCAATATTATGTTCTGAAATTACTCTGGAATCTGATCTAGTTGGAGAAGGAGGCTCTGGCTAAAGGGATTCCGCTAGGACGAGCTCTAGACATCGAAATTCCTCCGCCACGGCCGAAGAGGAAGCCTAGTAATCCATATCCTCGGAAAATCGCTAGTCATCCTGCATCCCAAGAGGAATCTATGGATGGGAGATCAGCGCATCCAACTTCTTCTTTACCCCAGGCGGAATTGACCATAGATTTGGAGAAAGAACCACTTCCTGAGGTATCTATTTTTTCCACCGTCTTTTCTTGTGCCCGCTAGTTTTCTTTCATGATGTATAAGCTGCTACTTATTTGACCGCCTCAGAAAATGGGGGGTGAAAACTTGGGAAATGGAACCGAATATCAGGATGGTGATACCTATCCTAAAAAGCGTAACCTTGTCCAGGGATCACTTGGTACCTCCTCTTCCCCAGCATTAATGGCTCCCAAAAACTGTTATGCTTGTAATGAGGTTGTTCCCGCCTTAGATGAGGTGGCGAATATGGGTGAATCCAATGAATCTCAGGTCACTGTTGCGCCGGGAGCTAATCAGATCTTACACGAGTTGTGTAGTACGCAGTCGTTTGAGGAGAATGGCACATGTAAGGATGAAAAGTTGAATCGAACGGAAGGAATTAAACTCAAACAGTGTGAAACGTTTGAAGGGGGGCCTAAAGATGATTGGCAGTTTGTGCACACCCAAGCCAGACATGCCTCGGTGCAGATTCTTGATGGTAGCTCAAGTTTGACTGCTCCAAATGCTTCTCATGACGCGTTGACAAATTTGTCTTCGTGTGAGGATCATTGTGGTGGATCAGGGTCATCTGTTAATCAAACCTTTCATCCCAATTTTGGTGCAGTCCAGAATCCAGACAGTTTTCAGTCACTTGTCCATGTTTCATCTACATTCTCAAATCTCATTATATCTGCCTTGTTACCGAATCCTACTGTCCATGCTGCTGCAAGATTTGCTGCTACTTTCTGGCCCACCCCAAACATCGATGCTGCTGCACCGCAGGTTAATGCAGCTCCAAGTGTGGCAGCAATTGCAGCAGCCACAGTAGCAGCTGCAGCTGCATGGTGGGCTTCCAATGGCCTTCTACCTGGCTGTGCTCCATATCACTATGTACCAGTCCCCCCAAGTGTGAACCAAAAAACAGGAGAAACCACTCATCCTGCACTTGAGTCAGAAATCTGTAAGCAGCAGCACTCAACTTGGAGATCTGCACCAGATGGTCTAAAATCATTGGCAGTGCCTGAGGCACCCGATTCAGACAAGGTCAAGGGTAGGAAACAGATGGACCGCTCTTCATGTGGATCAAATACAGCTTCGAGCAGCGAAGTGGATACGGATGCTTTGGAGAAGCATGGAAAGGGCGAGGAGGAGTCGAGGGAGCCTCCAACCAGTGATCGGCGAAGTAGGGGCTCCAGCACTACAACTGACTCCTGGAAGGAGGTCTCTCAAGAGGTACCAGTAGCACATCCTCATTTGATGCATCCCTCTGCCTCCAGCCCTTCTCATTCACGCGTGATTGTGGTTTTGCAGGGACGTCAGGCTTTCCAGGCTCTCTTCTCCAGACAGGTGCTGCCCCAAAGCTTTTCTCCTCCCTATGCTCTGAGTAACAGTAGAGGAAGCAGCAATAGTTGTTGCATTAGTCAGCAAGCGGTCAATAATCCACTCACAAGCAGTTCAACCCTCAAAGAAGAGGGGCAACTAACACTTGGTAAACTGAAAGTGCGATGCACGGGATTTAAGCCCTACAAAAGGTGCTCTGTGGAGGCCAAAGACAGCGTGTTGGTGGATGCTGGTAAAGGAGGAGAGGGGGAGGGGGAAGGGAAATGTCCCAAGAGGATTCGCTTGGATGCTGATGCTTACACCCACTGAACAAGCACTGCTAAACCATTTCTACTCATATATCTAGTATGAACTTGAATGCTGTTCCTAAACTTTCAATTTTTTTTGGCTTCGAAACTTCGCTGAACCCTCCTTTCATTTTACTGCAATACAAATTTGCATCCATTGAGTTCCCTACACAGTATCTTATACCATGTTTTCGGGCTGTATGAATTGGATTATAAAATTTATAACTACTACACGCTGTATAATAAGTTTTTAACATTGCAAGTAAGACATTTTACCTCTTATTGTTCTAATTAAGCATTGTCTTTTCATAACATTATAGAAAGACCATCTTTCCCAAAACTTTGCCATATAACATTAACCAAGAATGGCTAATAGAATAGCATTAGGAAAAGGTATCTTAGGAAATACGAGGTTTAATTAGAATAATAGAAGGTAAGTTATTCTCGTTGAAATGCCGTATTTCAAAAGACGGACTCTTAGGAAAGTGCAAAATAAAATGAATACTAGAACACATTTATAATACTGGAAAAGTATCAGGAAATGCGATATTTCCTTAATTTTATGGACAGTTCAAAAATTCCGAATGCTCTTTTTTTTTTACGAGAAAAATCCAAACTAAAAAATTTGTATCTCATAGGGGCGTTAGTTACTGAGAGGTTCGAAGAAATATCTCTTTGCTTGACAGAAAGAGAAAACAAATACTTCAAGAGGTATCGGCTAAACGAAAAGGGGATTTGTGCTTTCCTCTTAAAGTAGGGGTTGCACCAAGAGGATAGGTCACAAGTGGCCTTATTCTCTTTGTTTCGGAATGAGGATGGGAAGGAGCGGCGGCATATTCTTGAATGAAGTATATCTGCACCAAATTATCTTTAATGTTGTGATTTTTAATAAAATTTAAAATTTGTATTTAAAAAATTAAACAAATAATAATATGCATTTGAATGTTAAAATATAATATATATATATATATATATATTAATTTTTAATTTTTTATATATAATTTAACAAATACAATATATACTTTAAAAAATAAATAATATTTTTATAAAACCGTTTGGAGACCACTCCATCGTTAACCTCAAATAGTATGCGAAGGGTTGTAATTCATCTTCTTGTAATTCTCTGCCAAAGAAATCTACTCACTAGCTGGGAAGTGGTAGATTCCGTGGGTTTAAGTGGAGGTAGCCTGGTCGCCAGAGATCCTTGTATCGGTAGTAAAAAGCTGCCAAAATTTTGTATGTTGTAAAATCACTACCGCCAACGGCGAGGAATGGATGTTGATCCTTGTGTATGGGTATCCAGATCGACCACAAAGGAAACAAGTGTGGGATTGCCTACATGTGGTCCTACAGGGCACCCAGTTACCGATTCTAATCACAGGTGATTTTAATCAAGTCCTAGACAGGGAAGACAAATATGGTGGTAGACCGGTCCAAAAACAGGAGACAAAGGAACTCAATGGCCTTCTGAAGGAGGCTAACTTATGTGAACTCGTGCACAAGGGACAATGGTATACTTGGTCCAATGGTAGAGGAGGTGATGACCTGATTCTGGAACGACTAGACAGAGCGTTTGCAAATGAGAAGTGGTTGTCACTATATCAGGATTATAGCCTAAAAAACCATACAATTATGAGATCGGACCATGAGGCACTCACCATCAACACACATCACAGTGTTAGGTCACCAGACAAACACAATGCAAGGAAGTTTGAGTCTTTCTGGGTAAGATTTGACCAGACAAAGGAATTGGTGAAACGAGTATGGATGCCCGTTCATCGCACGGGAATCCAACATGCCGGAATCCAACCACGATTTATATCCAATAATCATATAGCCAACACCACAACATGTTTCAATCAGAAGTTGCAGGAAACTACAACTAGATTGCACAATTGGGCTAAGGAGAGTGTTGGTAAGATGGAGTTCAAAATCAGAAGGGTGAAACAACAACTTGGCGCAATGCAAAGACAGAAGGATGCGGATGGTATGCGCAACAAGACTGTAGAATTAGAGGGACTCCTCACTATGCAGAATGATTACTGGAAGCAGAGAGCAAAGTCACTATGGCTTAAAGAAGGAGATAAGAATACAAAAGTCTTTCATCAATGGGTACAAAAAAGGAAAGGGAGAAATTACATAACCTAACTCAGGGACGTAGCAGGAGCCTGGATTTCAAAGCAAGAAGACATTCTTCAGCTAGTCTATGATCATGTGAGCTCTGTTTATCTCTTTCACTCTGTGATGCCAGGTGATGCTTTTGACCAATCGACTATGCAGGATATCCTAAACCTAATAACCAAGGGGGTTAATCATAGTCAATAGATGGCACTGGAGGAACCAGTATCCACACAGGAAATAAAATCAGCCATATTTCAAATGGGCAAATGGAAAGCACCAGGGCCAGATGGCTTACCACCTGGGTTTTATCAACATTACTGGTCTGAAGTAGGGGAGGAGGTAACAACTGCGATGCAGAGATTTTTCTCTACTCCCTCTATGCCAACAGAGTGGAATCACGCTACTTTGGTCCTTATCCCAAAAAATAGATGTCCAAAGGAACCTGCAGACTTAAGGCCAATAAGCCTATGCAATGTCACATACAAAATCATTGCAAAGATCCTTGCAAACTAAATAAAAAAAGTCATGGGTTTCCTCATCTCTAGAAACCAATCAGCTTTTGTTCAAGGAAGATCCATTGTTGAAATTCAGTTATAGCGCATGAAATCATTGAATTCATACGTAAGAAGAAGTCAGGAAAACAACCAATGGAAGCAATGAAAATAAACATGAGCAAGACATATGATCGGGTGTCATGGACATTTCTGGAGAAAATGATGGAACATATGGGCTTTCCTCGGAAATGGATTGGGTGGGTTATGACATGTGTCACTACCATCTCTTACTCCATTAAGCTTAATGGAAGGATCTCACAGACTTTCCAACCAAAACAGGGTCTCAGGCAAGGTTGCCCTCTCTCAACATTTCTATTCATCCTTTGTCAGGAATCATTTTCATCCATGATAGCATCACATGGTTTCCGAACTGTCTGTCCAGGGGTTAAAATTGGAAGATCGGTCCTACCTGTCTCACATTTGATGTTTGCATATGATTGTATTCTCTTCTTCAATATTTCGAAAACAGGTTCAACAAAACTCGCACAAACACTGAATCTCTTTGCAGCCTACTCGGGCCAAAGAATAAACTTCCAGAAGTCTGCACTCCTAGTAAGCCCAAACACACAACCAACGACAAAGAAGCGACTCAGTCAGACTTTCAGAATCTTTGCTGACCTAATAAAGGAAAATTTTCTTGGCCATGATATGGATTTCAATAGCCCCAAAGTGGGAATGTTCAGCAAGTTAATCCAAAGAGTAAAGGCGAAAACTTCCATTTGGAAAACTGGAGATATCTCAGTCATGGGAAAGATTACCCTCACCAAACACGTACTGGCTTCAACAACCCAGTATACTCTTAGTACCTTCCGTATACCATCTACGATTGCTAGGAAAATCGATAGTCACCTCGCACGATTCATTTGGGCAGGGGATATTGATGGGAGAGGAATACACTGGATGTCGTGGAAATTAATGTGCCAATCTAAGTGGTGGGGAGGACTGGGGATGAGATCCACACGACAAATGAACCAGGCCCTGTTAGGAAAGCTCGCATGGAAGCTGATTACAGACAAACAATCTTTTTTCTCAAGATTTTTCCTCAGTAAATACTGCAGTAAAGAAGATTTTATCAAGGTCAAAATCAAACAAGGATCATCGTGGGGTTGGAGAGGCATAATGTGGGGAAGAGACCTTATCAGGAGTGGGTTAAAATGGCAAGTGGTTAACGGGCAAGATATTAACATCCAGGAGGAGTGGATTCCTAATCACAGAAATCCAATCAGGTATGAAACACAACTTCTTCCACAACTTGGCTTCAAGGTGAGTGACATGATCGATAGCAATAAGCAGTGGCGTTAGCCTCTTTTGGGACTCTTTTTTAGCCAAGATATAGTCAACCACATTGGGGAATATATATTCCATACAACCTACTAGGTTTGAAGGATTTCCAATTCTGGGATAAGGACTGGCTAGGGAATTACACGGTCGAAAGTGGCTACCATGAAGCATGCAACTTGGCGAACACCTATAACCCCTCATCCTTCAACTTCCAATCAGACGCACATGAACATCAACACCCGTGGAAGACACTCTGGCATTTGAATATACCAGAGAAAGTTAAGTTCCTTGTATGGAGACTGGTACAGAATGCAGCACCAACAGGCCGGCACTAAGAAAGAGAAACATGGAGGTATCATCGTATTGCCAAATGTGCCATAAACATGTGGAAACATCGTCTCATATGATCCTCGAATACGACATTGAAAGAAAGGTTTGGAAAACATCCAGACTTGGGTTTAATTTTGGTCAAGGATCTCCTATGCAACTGGAATCGCAGCTTCAACAATGGTTCAAAACGGCGCCTGAAAAGGAGGATATAAATCTAACGTGTATCATTATATGGTCGATTTGGTGTGCAAGGAATAAGGCTACAATTGATTATCAAGCGCTTTCGGTGGACATGATTCTAGCAATTGTCAAGGAAACCTTTGAGGGTGCCACGGTAAAAAATCAGTCAAGACAGAGAGTTCTAGCAAATTCGAATTCTTCCCAAATGGTGCTAGAACATATAACGACTCAGACACAATCAGAAATACCAAAAGCGGAACACGTGGGAGACATTAGACTAATATGGTACGCAGAGGATAATCACATGAATCAGGTATATGAAGATTGGATGTGCATCAACGCAGATGCAGCTTTTCAGAAACAAGATGGCAAGGCAGTTACGGCTTGGTGCACGGTACAGGGTCAACAAGTGCTACCTTTCATGGTTATCGTTTAATACAAGCGACATCACCAACTCAAGCAGAGCTCATAGCCATACATGAAGCAATGACACATGCTAGCATTATGGGTGCCACTCGTATTTGTATCCGGACGGACTGTGAATTGGTCCTCAAACATACCAGCAACTTCCCGTCAGTCTCACCTGGTCTCAAAGGTTTAATTAGGAATATCAGAATGTTAGCTATGGTTTTTCATAATGTTCACGTCATGAAAGTGCATAGATTTGTAGTAATGAATGCACATAGTCTTGCACAAGTTGTAATCAGGGAGATGTTGGTAATATAATGTCACGTTTATTTGCGAAAAAAAAAACTTCTTTTTTTTGCCATGATTTTTTAACATTGATTTCTTCCCTATTTGATAAATTGTAAATTATTTTCATCTACTCAATTTACTTTTTTACTCTTTCAATAAATTCTTCACTACTAATTCAACTTTTTCTAAATGAATATGCCAAAAACGATGTTAGTAAGTAATCTAATGTTTGTGAACTAGAGGAACTACTGGTATTATCTACTTGTCCCCCACTATTGTACTCCCGAGATTCCTTTGGAATACCTTCACATCGGAATTAAACTCATAGTATGCATTTTGTTAAATTTTGATTATAATGAGCATTCTATTTTACTTCTTAATAGTTATATATACTATGTAAAATGCTAGTTATATATAACAATTTTGCATATATGTCAAGATAAGCATAACAATATATTATATGATATTTTTATCATATATGTATTAATTTATATTTAGCATCAAAGTTTATTAAATTTGACTTTGAAAAGAATAAAGAGTTAAGTGCTTATATAACCCTATATTTTGAGGCAAAGTCTTGGGAAAGACGGTCTTTCCATAGGTTTATGGAAAGACGGGGTTTAATTCAAATAATAAAAGGTAAAAGGCCTTAGTTGCAACATTAAAAATTTAGTATGCAACATGTAGTAGTTATAAAATTTATAACCCGGTTCATGCAACCCAAAAATTTTATCTTAATTTCTTCTAATTTACACTTTAAACCTTGGTCTTTCCATGACTTATGGAAAGACCGTCTTTCAAGAGACACTTGATGGTTTGTGCTGATATGACCATGTGAAATTGGAAAATGCTATTGTAACCTTGTGTTTTGCTTGAATGTACTAATATAACTATGAGGGCCTGAATTTGGCCGGAAATACATTAAATGATTATTATACCCATGTTTAAAAAAATCAGAGCAAGTGAAAGGACAATTATGCCCTCATTCATTTATTTCATTTTCCCTCATTCTTCCTCCCTGGTTCCGTCCAACTTCTCAAACTGGTTTTCTCAAATATTGCGCCCTGGTTTCCTCATTCTTTCCACCACCTCCGCTCCGCCCTGGTTCTGATTCCTCCTCTAACTCCACCGTACTCCCCATCGCCACCATCGTCGTCGTCCGCCACTTCTCAACTTGTTATCGTTTCCTTCTTTTCAGGAACGCAATCAGATCCCTTTTCTCGACTTTCTTTCTTTTTGGGTCGGCTCTGTTCGGATTCGTGGTGGGTTTTGTTGGTTTGGGTTTATTTGAGATGAGTTTTTCTTGGTTTGTTTGATTTGGCTCTGTTCGGATTCTCCACTTTCCGGCGAGGTGGCAGGGCTAAACAAGGGGGAGAAGTGGAGCGTGATGGCGCGACTAGGTTAGGGTTGAGTGGTGGTGGTGGTGATTGGGACAAGTGGTGGCGGGACTAGGGACGAGCGGTGGCAGGACTAGGGTTGACGGTGGTGGTGGTTGTTGGGACGAGTGGTGGGGCGGGTGGTGGTGGTTGGGACGAGTGGCGGAGGTGGCGGAGCGGTGGTTGTGTTATGAAAAAGAAGAAGAGATAGGGGTAGTTTTGTCTTTACATTTTTAGTTCTAAGACTAGGGTTATTTTAGTCTTTTTAGTTATGATTAATGCCGGAATAGTGCCAAAAGGTTATATCGGCACTTCTGATGCAAAACACATGGCTATAATAGCACATTTCAACTTCACAAACCACCAAAACGGAGTATTTTGCCCAAAAATAAATAAGTCAATATTGAAATCAACAAGGAGGTGTGGAAGTGAATGGAAGGGATAAAATGAATGTTAGGGTCAGTGTTAATTAAAGAAAAATTGAATGCTGGGAGGCTGGAGGGAGGAATTGATTCCTGAAACAGAATGAGAGGGCAGACTTGCGTAAGATAGACCGTGAGAATCTTGTTTCGAATCACACAACTAAACTGGTCGGTTTTGTTGCGTGTTTCGTACGGTCTATCCGACGCC
Source organism: Rubia yunnanensis (assembly GCA_037428765.1). Taxonomy (NCBI): domain Eukaryota; kingdom Viridiplantae; phylum Streptophyta; class Magnoliopsida; order Gentianales; family Rubiaceae; genus Rubia; species Rubia yunnanensis. Next base: position 86,521 of record CM075063.1, on the reverse strand, counting down.
AATCTGCAATCTAACCGTTTCAACTGCCGCCCAGGGTACTGTTTTTGGTCTGTTCCCTCTCTATTTATTTGATTTTGAATTCGCTCTTCATTTCCTCACCATCCAACTCTGGGCTGAGTGAGTTCGTGGAGTTGGTGCTTGCAGGGCATTATGGATTCCGGTTCCGACACTTCATACTGGCTTGACCCTGGTGAGGACGGGGATTTTATTCACGACAATCTCGGCTCTTCTGATCCAGCGGAATCCGCTAATCTGGACCCCTGTTTCTTTGGTGGGATTGCTGACAGCACCAAGAGCGGCGATGCTGCTTCAGCACCATCCGGTGAAGACAATAATAGCGCAATGGTATCTAAGAAAAGTGGCAGGCAAAAATATGGGAAGAGACCCAGGGGCTGGGCTGACGTGGACTCTTGCCGTAGAGATCACATTAGAAGAAGGCAGCAGCGGGAGCCTAGGGGCTACTGGGAGAGAGACAGAGAAAGGCGTGAGATGGTCTTCCATCTGGGTCTGTGGGAAGCCAATCAAAATAGCAAGGACAACATGCCCGCCCACCAAAGGAGTGGTGGGGCGGCAGAGAAGAGGCCCGAAGACCCTAATGGAAACTACAAGCTCCACGAGAAGGCCCGCCAGTACCAATTAGATGTTCTCCAGCAGGCACAGAATACAAATACCATTGCGTTCCTTGAGACTGGCACTGGGAAAACGCTCATCGCCATCCTCCTCATAAAGAGCATTTGTTCTGAAATGCAGAAAATAAACAAGAAAATGCTGGCAGTTTTTCTGGTTCCAAAAGTACCACTTGTTTATCAGGTTGTTATTTATTACTCTATGTTGTTGGTGATGCTCATGCATAATTACGGGGCTCTTACATTCTCCTGTGCAGCAAGCAGAAGTTATTCGCACTAGGACACACTACGAAGTTGGCCATTACTGTGGTGAAATGGGGCAAGATTTTTGGGATGCAAGGAGATGGCAGCGTGAGTTTGAAACTAAACAGGTGCCTTGCTTTCACTTCTCCTTCTGTAAGAATGTATGCACTCTGCAATTACTGGTTTGTAAGAATATGTCACCTGTCTCGCAAATAACCAAACAAATCAGGTGCGTGTTATTACTATATCTATATTTATCGCGATATCTACTTTCACATGAGTACATCACATTTTTCTACAGTTATTGCTGTAATATTTATTCAATCCTCTAAATGAATAGCTAAAAATGCAGCTTGGCAGGACAGAGGGAGTATGCATATAATGCTTATATTAAACTATTAACTGTAATAGCTGCTTGCTTTTATCCGAGGCCTTCGATGGAGACTAAATCTATTTCATTACATTCCCCTCTTTTAATTTTTTTTTCTGATGAGTTAGTTCAGTTCCATTCTCTTTCACCTAGCTTGTAAGAGTTAGTCATTTGCAAAGCAACTGGTATGAATTTCTGCAATCACATAACCTCATATCTTGGCTTTAAACGTGTGCGGATGTTTATATGAGAGTAGAGAATAGGATGAGAATATTATCAGACAAGTGTATATTTATTTGATACTCTCAGAGGGCTAAAAGAGGCTAAATGGTTCTCATTGACCTCCGGTTGCAGGTTTTGGTCATGACAGCACAGATTCTTTTAAATATTCTAAGGCACAGTATAATCAAAATGGAATCTATCAATCTACTTATTCTGGATGAATGTCATCATGCTGTGAAGAAGCACCCGTATTCTTTAGTGATGTCGGAGTTCTACCACACGACGCCGAAAGAGAAGAGGCCATCTGTTTTTGGAATGACCGCTTCTCCTGTTAATCTAAAGGGTACCTTGTGATTCCTTTTCCGTCTTTGTTTCTTACTTTGAGTTATCTGCAGTGTTGTTTTACAGTTTTACTGGATTGTTTTCTGAAATTGTGCTGATGGTACACAGGTGTTTCTAGTCAATTAGATTGTGCAGTAAAGATTCGTAATCTAGAAACTAAATTAGATTCAGTAGTTTGCACTGTGAAGGACCGGACAGAGCTTGAGAAACATGTCCCAACACCTTCAGAAATTGTGGTGGGTTATGATAAAGCCACTACCTTGTGGTCCCTCCATGAACAAATAAAACAAATGGAGTTAGATGTTGAACAGGCAGCTCAATCAAGTTCAAGAAAGAGTAAATGGCAATTCATGGGAGCTAGAGATGCTGGTCTCAAGGAAGAATTGCGCCAGGCATATGGTGTCTCTGAAAGAACAGAAAGTGATGGTGCCGCTAGCTTAATTCAAAAATTGAGGGCTATCAACTATGCACTTAGTGAGCTAGGACAGTGGTGTGCTTATAAGGTGAAATATTTTGCTATCAGCTTTAGTTTTAACATGCTAATTATGAACTTGGTGAGCTAGTACCATGTAGTGGTGATAATGTGAATTATGCGGGGGGCTTTAGTTTTTACGTGCAATTGGTAATTTGCAGGTCGCACAATCATTTTTAGCTGCTTTACACAATGATGAAAGGGCAAACTGCCAGCTAGATGTCAAGTTTCAAGAGTCATACCTAAAGAAAGTTGTTTCCCTCTTGCATTGCAAATTGTCAGAAGGAGCTGTGAGTGGAAGTAACTCAACAGGTGCAGATATCGTCATGGACAAGATTTTAGAGAGTAGCTCATGTGATGATATAGAAGAGGGAGAGCTTCCTGACAGTCAAGGTGAGTTCTTAGTAGAACTCTTTAAAGGCTGTACAAGTTCTACTTGTCAAGGGGAATCTTTAGCTGAAAAGAAACTTGGAATGCTTTGGCTTGCTAGAGAGGATGAATTAAAAATAACTTTTTGTTCGCTCACCCAAAATCCGCCTGTCATTGGGTACAGCTTTACGTTGAACTAACATAACGAAGAAGTCGAGCAGCTGCATGCGCAGGATTATTACAATTTTGCTAAACATGATTAACTTGAGCATAATCAAACTGGACTATCATCCATAGAAGGCATTACCATATTTATGCCCTTTGATATAAGATACATTTGTAGTTGTTGAAGTCCATCAAAGACTCAATGCATGCCAACATAGTCAGTCAGCCCCAAGTGAGCTTATACTAGCCAAAGTACATAATGTGCTACAAGATTTCCTAGGTTTCTCCTTTTTGTGTATTTGCTCAGTTTTCCACAGTGAAAAAAATTGTTCTTATCCAGGCAGGCATTTCAGGTCAACAAGGTAACCTGTCCTACTTTGTCTTCCCGATCTTTCTACCTTCCGAAATCTCTTACCCAAAAGAACTTGGAACCTCTGCCCATGGATATTAATTTTCTGCATTTCAAATCCCAGTCTCTAATAATTTCCCTCTAAAAGCCACGATGCACTTTCCATTCTGTATTTTGAATTTTTTTTGAACAAGTAGATCAATTTACTTTGCCATCCCTGGAGAACCGATCAATTTACTTTGCCATCCCTGGAGAACCGATCAATTTGATTCTCCTTATTTGAGGGCAATATTGTGAAATCCATCAATACCCTAACAGTACTGTGCAGTCCCAATTGAGCAGTTCTCCACAGATGGTAAAGTAATTGCATGGAAGGAGATCAATATACGTGCGTTTCAGGGCTTTTTCTTGTGAACAATACCTTTATAATCTTTGAGGCCATATTGTGCAATCCATCAACTTGCATGCGTTGCCTAATATCTTCATGCTTGAATATTATATCCCCATTCATTTTTGCTTGTTTTCTATGATCTCTTTTGTTTCATTCTTTCCATGGTTGTCTATGTATTTTATTTTACTAATATGTTTAGCTCATATAGTTGCCTCTGGTGGAGAACATGTCGATGTGATTATTGGAGCGGCTGTTGCTGATGGAAAAGTGACACCAAAGGTGCAGTCTTTGGTTAAAATACTTCTCAAATATCAGCACACAGATGACTTCCGTGCAATTGTTTTCGTTGAACGTGTGGTGGCTGCTTTGGTTCTTCCAAAGGTCAGTATCTTTATGCTATTCAATCTCTTTTGATTTGAAATTTTGATTTAGTAGTGCTTATTGTTATTATGGACTATTTGGTGGATGCAGGTCTTTGCAGAGCTCCCTTCACTTAGTTTTATCAAATCTGCAAGTTTAATTGGGCATAACAACAGTAAAGAAATGAGGGCATGCCAAATGCAGGACACAATAGCTAAATTCCGGGATGGCCGTGTATGACTAAAATGCCTTATTGGTATCCTTTAATCCACACAACCCTTTTAAGAGCTAGAGTTCTCTTCATACTTTTGATTGCACCTGGTTTGTAGGTTACTTTACTGGTTGCTACTAGTGTTGCCGAGGAAGGACTTGATATCCGACAATGCAATGTTGTTATCCGCTTTGACCTTGCAAAAACTGTTTTAGCGTACATTCAATCTAGAGGGCGTGCTAGAAAGCCTGGTTCTGATTACATTTTGATGGTTGAGAGGTATTTTGGCGTCATGTGCGTTTTCGTCAAAATTTCTCTTGCTGATTTTAAAGTGAAGAAATTTAAAACTTAAAAAAAGCTTCTATTTCTTATTATGAAGAGGACACTTGTCGCATGAAGCATTCCTCAGAAATGCTCGGAATAGTGAAGAGACATTGCGGAAAGAAGCAATTGAGAGGACCAATCTAAGTCACCTCGGGGTTACATCTAAGCCTGGGGAGGTATCACAAAATACAATGTACAAAGTCCAATCAACTGGTGCTGTTGTCAGTTTAAATTCTGCTGTCGGACTTGTCCACTTCTACTGCTCACAGTTACCTAGTGACAGGTTTGGTTGGTTTTAATACTGTTTGTTAAATTCCATTTGAATAGAAATTTATAAGGGTATTCAGCCCGGCTTTTTCCTTTTGTGTGGGGGGGGGGGGGGGGGGGGGGGGGGGGGGGGGCGCGGGGGTGGGTGCTGTGGGGATGGAATTCATTATACACATTCCCTTCTCTTGAGACTTTGTTAAGTTTCATCATTTCCACACTCTTGCAGATATTCAATTCTTCGTCCTGAATTTATAATGCAATGCCATGAGAAGCCAGGAGCCCCGTCTGAATATTCATGCAGGCTTCAGCTCCCTTGCAATGCACCATTTGAGGAACTTGAAGGTCCTGTTTGCAGCTCAATGCGTCTAGCACAACAGGCATGCTATGCTTTTGATCTATGTGATTATACCTCATTCATGCAAGAATACTCTTCATTGATTCAGCTATGTTACTTGTAGGCCGTATGTTTATTTGCTTGCAAGAAACTCCACGAAATGGGAGCATTTACGGACATGCTCTTGCCGGACAAGGGGAGTGGGGCACGCCTTGAAAAAGCTGATGAAAGTGAAGAAGGGGATCCACTTCCTGGAACCGCTAGGCATCGAGAATTCTATCCTGAAGGTGTTGCTAAAGTTCTCCAGGTTAGTTTGGAAATGCAGAACTGATCTGTTTCATTGTTCAATTTCTTTCTACTTCCTTGGTGTATTGTTTTTGTGTGGAGTTTCATATGGAAAATTATCTCATTTTTAAATGATTTTGGTTCTCCAGGGTGAATGGATTCTATCTGAGAAAGAGAGTTGTGAATGTACTAGATTGTTCCATGTATACATGTATGAGATCAAGTGCATTAACATTGGTTCCTCGAAGGATCCTTTTACGACACAAGTTTCAGAATTTGCAGTATTGTTTGGCACTGAGCTGGATGCAGAGGTATGTATCATAATTATATTGACCGAGTTCTCCCTATTCTTCTTTTTTTAGGGGGTTGGCTGAGTGCTCTTTGTAACCAGGTGTTATCGATGTCAATGGATCTATTTATTGCCCGAAATGTGATAGCTAAAGCTTCGCTTGTCCATCGAGGCCCACTAGAAATAACTGAAACTCAGGTCGATCATTTGCTGGTATTGTTTATGGCTTGAGTGCTTATAAAGTGTGCATGTAACTTAATGCTTTTGATACTCTGTGTTTTCTTTCTTATAGTTAGCTTTGCTAAAAAGTTTCCATGTAAGACTGATGGGCATAATACTGGATGTGGATGTGGAACCATCCACCACTCCCTGGGATCCTGCTAAGGCATATCTGTTTGTCCCAATGGCCTGCACCAGAACTTCTGATCCATTGAAAGATATTGACTGGTATCTGGTTGAAAATATAACAAAGTCAGATGCTTGGAGCAACCCTCTCCAGAGAGCTCGACCTGATGTATATCTTGGCACAAATGATCGAGCACTGGGTGGAGATCGAAGAGAATATGGATTTGGTAAATTGCGACATGGTATGGCCTTTGGCTTAAAGTCCCACCCTACATATGGTATTCGAGGAGCTGTTGCACAGTTTAATGTTGTGGAAGCCTCTGGTTTTGTTCTAAAAGAGAAGGCTGTAGATATCCCTGTTCAACAGAACTCATTGAAAGGCAGATTAGTGATGGCAGATTATTCTTACGTTAGCGCTGGTGATTTAGTAGGGAAGATCATCACGGCAGCTCATTCTGGCAAAAGATTCTTTGTTGATTCTGTCCGTTATGATATGACTGCTGAGAACTCATTTCCAAGGAAGGAAGGCTACCTTGGTCCTTTGGAGTATAGCTCATATGCTGATTACTACAAGCAGAAGTATGCATCGATAATCAGTTTAAAATTGCTTAATTGCCGTTTTTTCTACATGCTAGTCATTCTAAATTTGTGTATGGATCCAGTTTGATTCTAAATGCCTTTGAACTTGTTTTAGATATATTGCTTTAGAATTGTGTGAAGAAGTAAATAAAATGGAAAGTTTGATGAAAAATCTGAAATCAGGTGATTGTGTTTGTTTCTATTAGGGGGTGGGAAGTGAGATGAGAAGGCTGTAGATATCCCTATTCTTAAAGAGTGTTTATGCACATTTCAGTTTTATAACAACACCTAGTTTAAGAATAAGGTGTTCATTGGATTGTATCTTATGTTAATTTCTGATTGGATGCAAGTTTAAATTGTTTGATCTAGCTGTAGAATGTTGGTCAGTTTCATGCAATGATAGCCGTTTTTACAGAAAAACTATTAGACTATTTCAAAGGGCATGAAGAAGAGTGAAATAGCTAATTTGAGCAAATTTTCTCTGTTTTCATTAATTTTTACACATAAGTAGTTTATGATTCTTCTACACTGAGATAGTGTGATTTGCTATTGATTCTGAAAATATCTGCAGGTATGGAGTTGATTTGAAATTCAAACAACAACCTCTTATAAGAGGTCGGGGAGTTTCATATTGCAAGAATCTTCTCTCCCCACGATATGAAAATTCAGAAGGTGGTTGCTTTATTTTATTTTTCAAAAAATTTCCCAATTGTTACCTCATTCATGTTAAGTTACTAATTCTTATAATTCTCCTGTTATAGCACATGCAAACGAGTCTGGTGAGAGCCTTGATAAGATTTACTATGTATTCCTCCCACCTGAGCTCTGCTTGGTACATCCCCTCCCTGGATTACTTGTCCAGGGTGCTCAAAGGCTGCCTTCGATTATGAGGAGAATTGAGAGTATGCTGCTTGCTGTGCAACTTAAGCATACAATTGGTTATCCTCTCCCCTCCTCAAAGGTATGCTGACGTCCCAGTTATGGGTTTTGGAAGGTGCAATTCATAAGTTGGATGATATCTGAATCTCTTTGTATTATTTACAGATCTTGGAAGCGTTGACTGCCGCTTCATGTCAGGAAACTTTCTGCTATGAACGGGCAGAGCTATTGGGAGATGCCTATCTGAAATGGGTCGTCAGTCGATTTCTTTTTCTCAAGTATCCCCAGAAACATGAAGGTCAACTTACTCGTATGAGGCAGCAAATGGTGAGCAACATGGTGCTGTATCAGTTTGCATTAAATAAGGGGCTTCAGTCATACATCCAAGCTGACCGGTTTGCTCCATCAAGATGGGCTGCTCCAGGTGTGCCGCCTGTCTTCGACGAGGACATAAAAGAAGAAGAAACATTATTTGGCACACAAGTTGTGCATAATGAGAATTTGGCCGAAAAAGGTCAAAACGATGGCGGATATGAAGATGGAGAAATTGAGGAAGGGGAACTGGAGGGTGATTCAAGTTCATATCGTGTCCTATCTAGCAAGACTTTAGCAGATGTTGTTGAAGCTCTAATTGGAGTTTATTATGTTGAAGGAGGGAAAATTGCTGCGAACCACGTAATGAAATGGATTGGCATAGAGGTAGATTTTGATCTGAAGGAGGAGGAGTATCCTGTTAGGCAGAGTAATGTTCCAGAGAATACTCTGAGAAGCATTAATTTTGATGTGCTGGAAGCTTGTTTGAACTTCAAATTCAACGACAGGAGCCTCTTAGTGGAGGCAATAACCCACGCCTCACGTCCATCATCTGGGGTTTCTTGTTACCAACGACTAGAATTTGTAGGTGATGCTGTACTGGACCACCTGATCACGAGGCACTTGTTCTTCACGTATACAGATCTGCCACCAGGACGCATAACTGATTTGCGAGCTGCTGCAGTGAACAACGAAAATTTTGCACGTGTTGCTGTGAAACATAACCTTCACGTACACCTTCGACATGGATCGAGTGCTCTTGAAAAGCAGGTGTGTAGGATCCTTTATGGTGTCTTTGAGATGGAAAGTGAAGTGAATCAAGTTTTATGATAGTTTCCCTGCTTTTAACAGATCAAGGATTTTGTGAAAGAGGCTCGCAATGAGATGTTGAAACCGGGGTTCAACTCCTTTGGTTTGGGGGACTGCAAAGCTCCAAAAGTTCTTGGTGATATAGTTGAATCAATTGCCGGTGCTGTGTTCCTTGACAGGCGGGATACTGCAGCTGTATGGAGGGTGAGTTGATCTTCTCTTAATACAATCGCGCTGCTTTATTCCACAGGTTTGATACCTTGTTTGCTACTCCACAGGTTTTCCAACCCCTTATGGAGCCCATGGTGACGCCAGAAACCCTCCCAATGCACCCGGTGAGGGAACTGCAGGAGAGATGCCAGCAGCAGGCAGAAGGTCTGGAGTACAAAGCAACGCGTAGTGGGAATGTGGCTAGGGTTGAGGTTTATGTTGACGGTGTTCAGGTTGGATTAGCGCAGAATTCACAGAAGAAAATGGCGCAGAAATTGGCAGCCCGAAATGCTCTTGTTGCTCTCAAGGAGAAGGAGAAAGCGGAAATGATGGAGATGGAGGACGGGAGGATGAAGAGGAATGGGAGTCAAACGTTTACGAGGCAAACCTTGAACGATATCTGTCTGCGGAGGAACTGGCCGATGCCATTGTACAGGTGCATACACGAAGGCGGGCCTGCGCATGCTAAAAAGTTCACATTTGCGGTTAGGGTGAACACGGCCGACAGGGGCTGGACTGATGAGTGTGTGGGAGAGCCAATGCCAAGCGTCAAGAAAGCCAAGGATTCTGCTGCACTCGTTCTGTTGGAGCTCCTCAATAATTCCTATTCACAATGACCCGTGCTTTCTTCCCCTCATTCCCCGCTTTGAATAAACATCAAGACATTATGCGGGTGGCTTTGATTTGTACGAGTAACATAGTACTGATGATTTATTTTCAAGCACCAATCGGTGTATTTGATACGGTAATTGAAATAAAAGGCTGGCGGGTACAAGATACAGAAGAAGGAAGAAAAGAAGTGATCATGTAGTTCCAATAATATCGTCGTAAGTGGCCTTGATCTTCCGTATTAGGGCCTCCCTGTCTGGCTTGAAGACGAGATTTTTGTAAGCGAACCACTGAAATGGGAGACCAAAGCCGTGAGCTGTGGAATTATGGGTAAATGAATGTAGGATGGGGAATCGACTTACGCCGGAGTAGCCAATGCCCACAAGCTCAAGAGCACCGGGAATCAAGGGAAGCCTATCGATTGCCTGCACAACTTAGCGACAACTTAATGCGACGCCCAGTGGATCAATGAGGACAAGGAGGAGAACAGAATCAAAAGCTCACCGACACCAGGCCAGTGGATCCCCAGAGAGCAACAACTCCGGCGACGGCCAGAGAGCTCACAGCGTACTTGTCTTCCAAATTTTCCCACTGCGGAATCAACAAACAATAAACAAACTCGGGAGTTGACAAATACAGTAATTCTAGGACTAACGGAGAGAATTCGTACGGCCTCTTGCAGTGTTTTAACAAACTCGGGAACATCGTCGGCGGACACGTCAGCTTGGGTCCCTGATCCAGTGGCCATGGCGGCGACATTCCGGTTGCCTAGCAGAGAGAGAGTAAACGAATTCAGGAATGAAGAAATTAGGAATGAGCGGAGAGAGGGCGGACAGTAGGCGGCAACAATCCGGTTGCCTAACAGAGAGAGAGTAAATGAACTTAGGAATGAAGAAATTAGGAATGAAAGGAGAGAAGAGAGAGAGAGAGAGGGCGGACAGTAGGCGGCGGTCCTGGTGGCTGCGCGGCGTGGAGTGGGAGGCTTGAGGAAGGCGACATTCGCACTTGCATTTGCAGTTGGTGGTTGCCGGGAGGCAGCCTTTGTGTCGACGAGAGCCGTGGAGAGGGAAATTGGGGCGGTGGAGGCCATTGTTGTTGGTGGACTGGACACTCTGTCCTTCTTACGTTACCATATCTACTTTCCCCCGTCTCCACAGCCACCCATTTCTTAATCATCCGGATAGTGCACTGCTGACATGGCTAAACCACTGGATACCCTCTGCTTTCTACAATCCACTTTGTTTTTTCAATAATCTTACGCGCCATAGCAATCCACCACCGCCTAAACCCTCGTGTCTTGCTCCTCCTTTTCATTTTTGCATTTTTTCCACCACATTGGAACTTAACCCATCAAATGAAAATGGCGATTCAAATGAACATAGCTCGGAAGTTTTGACTAAAAAAATATTTGAACTGTAGTTTCGAACGAGACAAACAGATTAGTAATTTCATCAAATCCCCAACATACAACCAATCAAATCAAAATAACAACACCAACGGTTATAACACGGCAACCCGATCATATTTTGCACTGATTACTTATATTTCATGCTCTGCAATTACAATATGATACCTTCCATGTTTAATAATTATTAAATTCATCTAATCACCGAAATTCAACCCATCAAAATCAAAATGATGATTCAAATGGTCATAACTCGGTGCTCGGATAACATTTTGGACCGATTCCTTTTTGAAAATTTCTTATATTTTCATGATCTACAATATGGTACATTCCATGTTTGCTAATTAGTAATTTCATCCAATCACCAAAATTCAACCCATCAAATGAAAATGACGATTAAGGTGGTCATAACTCAGTATTTGAGAAATATTTTAGATTGATTCCTTTCTTGAAAAGTACTTATATTTTTATTCTTTATAATATAGTTTCTTCCGTGTTTGCTAATTAGTAGCTTCATCCAATCACCAAAATTCAACCCATCAATTGAAAATAGCGATTCAAATGGTCATAACTCGGTATTAGGATACGGTTCAGACGGTCAAAACTCGGTGCTAGGATTATATTTTACACCGATTCCTTTTTTTAAAAATTCTAATATTTTCATTCTCAATAATATAGTACCTTACATGTTTTCTAATTAGTAATTTAATCTAATCACCGAAATTCAACCTATCAAATGAAAATATGATTCAGATGGTCATAGCTCGGTGCTCGGATAATATTTTAGACCGATTCCATTTTGAAAAGTTCTTATTTTTTCATTCCCTACAATATAGCACCTTATGTGTTTGCTAATTAGTAACTCTATCTCATCACCGAAAGTCAACCCATCAAATGAAATGACAATTCAGGTGGTAATAACTCGGTGCTCAGACAAAATTTTGGACCGATTCATTTTTTAAAAGTTCTTATATTTTCATTCTCTACAAATTTGGTAATTTCCGTGTTTGATAATTATTAACTTCATACAATCACGGTAATTCAATCTATCAAATGAAAATAACGATTCAAATGGTCATAACTCGGTGCTCGGATAATATTTTGGAACGATTCCTTTTTAAAAAGTTCTTATATTTTCATGATCTACAATATAGTACCTTCCATGTTTTGTAATTAGTAACTTCATCTAATGATCGGAATTCAACCCACCAAATGAAAACAATGATTCAGATGGTCATAACTCAATGCTTAGATAATATTTTGAACCGATTCCTTTTCAAAAATTTCTATTATTTTCATAATCTACAATATGGTACCTTCCATTTGTGCTAACCCATCAAATGAAAATGACGATTCAGGTGGTCATAACTCGGTGCTCAGATAGTATTTTTTACAGCTTTCTTTTTCATAAGTTCTTATATTTTCATGGTCTACAATGTGGTACCTTTCGGGTTTGCTCATTAGTAACTTCATAAAATCCCGAAATTGAACCCACCAAATGAAAAGGACGATTCAGATGGTCATAACTCGATGCTCAGATCATATTTAGGACCGATTCCTTTTTGAAAAGTTCTTATAATTTCATGATCTTCAACATGTTACCCTTCATGTTTGTTAGTTAGTAACTTCATAAAATCCCAAAATTGAACCCATCAAATGAAAAAGATGATTCATGTGGCCATAACTCGGTGTTCATACCATATTTTGGACCAATTCTTTTTTTAAAAGATCTCATATTTTCATATTCTATAATGTGGTATCTTTGATGTTTGCTAATTAGTAATTTCATAAAATCTCGAAATTGAACCCATCAAATGAAAAAGACCATTCAGGTGGTCATAACTCGGTGCTCAGATCATATTTTGAGCCGATTTTTTTTCAAAAGTTCTTATATTTTCATGATCTACAATGTGGTACCTTTCGGGTTTGCTCATTAGTAACTTCATAAAATCCCGAAATTGAACCCACCAAATGAAAAGGACGATTCAGATGGTCATAACTCGGTGCTCGGATCATATTTAGGACCGATTCCTTTTTGAAAAGTTCTTATAATTTCATGATCTTCAACATGTTACCCTTCATGTTTGTTAGTTAGTAACTTCATAAAATCCCAAAATTGAACCCATCAAATGAAAAAAATGATTCATGTGGCCATAACTTGGTGTTCATACCATATTTTGGACCAATTCTTTTTTTAAAAGATCTCATATTTTCATATTCTATAATGTGGTATCTTTGATGTTTGCTAATTAGTAATTTCATAAAATCTCGAAATTGAACCTATCAAATGAAAAAGACCATTCGGGTGGTCATAACTCGGTGCTCAGATCATATTTTGAGCCGATTCTTTTTTCAAAAGTTCTTATATTTTCATGATCTACAATATGGTACCTTTCGGGTTTGCTCATTAGTAACTTCATAAAATCCCGAAATTGAACCCACCAAATGAAAAGGACGATTCAGATGGTCATAACTCGGTGCTCGGATCATATTTAGGACCGATTCCTTTTTGAAAAGTTCTTATAATTTCATGATCTTCAACATGTTACCCTTCATGTTTGTTAGTTAGTAACTTCATAAAATCCCAAAATTGAACCCATCAAATGAAAAAGATGATTCATGTGGCCATAACTCGGTGTTCATACCATATTTTGGACCAATTCTTTTTTTAAAAGATCTCATATTTTCATATTCTATAATGTGGTATCTTTGATGTTTGCTAATTAGTAATTTCATAAAATCTCGAAATTGAACCTATCAAATGAAAAAGACCATTCGGGTGGTCATAACTCGGTGCTCAGATCATATTTTGAGCCGATTCTTTTTTCAAAAGTTCTTATATTTTGATGATCTACAATATGGTACCTTTCGGGTTTGCTCATTAGTAACTTCATAAAATCCCGAAATTGAACCTATCAAATGAAAAAGACCATTCAGGTGGTCATAACTCGGTGCTCAGATCATATTTTGAGCCGATCTTTTTTCAAAAGTTCTTATATTTTCATGATCTACAATGTGGTACCTTTCGGGTTTGCTCATTAGTAACTTCATAAAATCCCGAAATTGAACCCACCAAATGAAAAGGACGATTCAGATGGTCATAACTCGGTGCTCGGATCATATTTAGGACCGATTCCTTTTTGAAAAGTTCTTATAATTTCATGATCTTCAACATGCTACCCTTCATGTTTGTTAGTTAGTAACTTCATAAAATCCCAAAATTGAACCCATCAAATGAAAAAGATTATTCATGTGGCCATAACTCGGTGTTCATACCATATTTAGGACCAATTCTTTTTTTAAAAGATCTCATATTTTCATATTCTATAATGTGGTATCTTTGATGTTTGCTAATTAGTAATTTCATAAAATCTCGAAATTGAACCTATCAAATGAAAAGGACGATTCAGATGGTCATAACTCGGTGCTCGGATCATATTTAGGACCGATTCCTTTTTGAAAAGTTCTTATAATTTCATGATCTTCAACATGCTACCCTTCATGTTTGTTAGTTAGTAACTTCATAAAATCCCAAAATTGAACCCATCAAATGAAAAAGATGATTCATGTGGCCATAACTCGGTGTTCATACCATATTTTGGACCAATTCTTTTTTTAAAAGATCTCATATTTTCATATTCTATAATGTGGTATCTTTGATGTTTGCTAATTAGTAATTTCATAAAATCTCGAAATTGAACCCATCAAATGAAAAAGACCATTCAGGTGGTCATAACTCGGTGCTCAGATCATATTTTGAGCCGATTTTTTTTCAAAAGTTCTTATATTTTCATGATCTACAATGTGGTACCTTTCGGGTTTGCTCATTAGTAACTTCATAAAATCCCGAAATTGAACCCACCAAATGAAAAGGACGATTCAGATGGTCATAACTCGGTGCTCGTATCATATTTAGGACCGATTCCTTTTTGAAAAGTTCTTATAATTTCATGATCTTCAACATGTTACCCTTCATGTTTGTTAGTTAGTAACTTCATAAAATCCCAAAATTGAACCCATCAAATGAAAAAAATGATTCATGTGGCCATAACTTGGTGTTCATACCATATTTTGGACCAATTCTTTTTTTAAAAGATCTCATATTTTCATATTCTATAATGTGGTATCTTTGATGTTTGCTAATTAGTAATTTCATAAAATCTCGAAATTGAACCTATCAAATGAAAAAGACCATTCGGGTGGTCATAACTCGGTGCTCAGATCATATTTTGAGCCGATTCTTTTTTCAAAAGTTCTTATATTTTGATGATCTACAATATGGTACCTTTCGGGTTTGCTCATTAGTAACTTCATAAAATCCCGAAATTGAACCCACCAAATGAAAAGGACGATTCAGATGGTCATAACTCGGTGCTCGGATCATATTTAGGACCGATTCCTTTTTGAAAAGTTCTTATAATTTCATGATCTTCAACATGTTACCCTTCATGTTTGTTAGTTAGTAACTTCATAAAATCCCAAAATTGAACCCATCAAATGAAAAAGATGATTCATGTGGCCATAACTCGGTGTTCATACCATATTTTGGACCAATTCTTTTTTTAAAAGATCTCATATTTTCATATTCTATAATGTGGTATCTTTGATGTTTGCTAATTAGTAATTTCATAAAATCTCAAAATTGAACCTATCAAATGAAAAAGACCATTCAGGTGGTCATAACTCGGTGCTCAGATCATATTTTGAGCCGATTCTTTTTTCAAAAGTTCTTATATTTTCATGATCTACAATGTGGTACCTTTCGGGTTTGCTAATTAGTAATTCCATAAAATCTCGAAATTGAACCTATCAAATGAAAAAGACCATTCAGGTGGTCATAACTCGGTGCTCAGATCATATTTTGAGCCGATCTTTTTTCAAAAGTTCTTATATTTTCATGATCTACAATGTGGTACCTTTCGGGTTTGCTCATTAGTAACTTCATAAAATCCCGAAATTGAACCCACCAAATGAAAAAGACGATTCAGATGGTCATAACTCGGTGCTCGGATCATATTTAGGACCGATTCCTTTTTGAAAAGTTCTTATAATTTCATGATCTTCAACATGCTACCCTTCATGTTTGTTAGTTAGTAACTTCATAAAATCCCAAAATTGAACCCATCAAATGAAAAAAAGATTATTCATGTGGCCATAACTCGGTGTTCATACCATATTTAGGACCAATTCTTTTTTTAAAAGATCTCATATTTTCATATTCTATAATGTGGTATCTTTGATGTTTGCTAATTAGTAATTTCATAAAATCTCGAAATTGAACCTATCAAATGAAAAGGACGATTCAGATGGTCATAACTCGGTGCTCGGATCATATTTAGGACCGATTCCTTTTTGAAAAGTTCTTATAATTTCATGATCTTCAACATGCTACCCTTCATGTTTTTTAGTTAGTAACTTCATAAAATCCCAAAATTGAACCCATCAAATGAAAAAGATGATTCATGTGGCCATAACTCGGTGTTCATACCATATTTTGGACCAATTCTTTTTTTAAAAGATCTCATATTTTCATATTCTATAATGTGGTATCTTTGATGTTTGCTAATTAGTAATTTCATAAAATCTCGAAATTGAACCTATCAAATGAAAAAGACCATTCAGGTGGTCATAACTCGGTGCTCAGATCATATTTTGAGCCGATTCTTTTTTCAAAAGTTCTTATATTTTCATGATCTACAATGTGGTACCTTTCGGGTTTGCTCGTTAGTAACTTCATAAAATCCCGAAATTGAACCCACCAAATGAAAAGGACGATTCAGATGGTCATAACTCGGTGCTCGGATCATATTTAGGACCGATTCCTTTTTGAAAAGTTCTTATAATTTCATGATCTTCAACATGCTACCCTTCATGTTTGTTAGTTAGTAACTTCATAAAATCCCAAAATTGAACCCATCAAATGAAAAAGATGATTCATGTGGCCATAACTCGGTGTTCATACCATATTTTGGACCAATCCTTTTTTTAAAAGATCTCATATTTTCATGATCTTCAACATGCTACCCTTCATGTTTGTTAGTTAGTAACTTCATAAAATCCCAAAATTGAACCCATCAAATGAAAAAGATGATTCATGTGGTCATAACTCGGTGCTCAGATCATATTTTGAGCCGATTCTTTTTTCAAAAGTTCTTATATTTTCATGATCTACAATGTGGTATCTTTGATGTTTGCTAATTAGTAACTTCATAAAATCCCGAAATTGAACCCACAAAATGAAAAGGACGATTCAGATGGTCATAACTCGGTGCTCGGATCATATTTAGGACCGATTCCTTTTTGAAAAGTTCTTATAATTTCATGATCTTCAACATGCTACCCTTCATGTTTGTTAGTTAGTAACTTCATAAAATCCCAAAATTGAACCCATCAAATGAAAAAGATGATTCATGTGGCCATAACTCGGTGTTCATACCATATTTTGGACCAATTCTTTTTTTAAAAGATCTCATATTTTCATATTCTATAATGTGGTATCTTTGATGTTTGCTAATTAGTAATTTCATAAAATCTCGAAATTGAACCTATCAAATGAAAAAGACCATTCAGGTGGTCATAACTCGGTGCTCAGATCATATTTTGAGCCGATTCTTTTTTCAAAAGTTCTTATATTTTCATGATCTACAATGTGGTACCTTTCGGGTTTGCTCATTAGTAACTTCATAAAATCCCGAAATTGAACCCACCAAATCAAAAGGACGATTCAGATGGCTATAACTCGGTGCTCGGATCATATTTAGGACCGATTCCTTTTTGAAAAGTTCTTATAATTTCATGATCTTCAACATGCTACCCTTCATGTTTGTTAGTTAGTAACTTCATAAAATCCCAAAATTGAACCCATCAAATGAAAAATATGATTCATGTGGCCATAACTCGGTGTTCATACCATATTTTGGACCAATTCTTTTTTTAAAAGATCTCATATTTTCATATTCTATAATGTGGTATCTTTGATGTTTGCTAATTAGTAATTTCATAAAATCTCGAAATTGAACCCATCAAATGAAAAAGACCATTCAGGTGGCCATATCTCGGTGCTCAGATCATATTTTGAGCCGATTCTTTTTTCAAAAGTTCTTATATTTTCATGATCTATAATGTGGTACCTTTCGGGTTTGCTCATTAGTAACTTCATAAAATCCCGAAATTGAACCCACCAAATGAAAAGGACGATTCAGATGGTCATAACTCGGTGCTCAGATCATATTTTGAGCCGATTCTTTTTTCAAAAGTTCTTATATTTTCATGATCTACAATATGGTACCTTTCGGGTTTGCTCATTTGTAACTTCATAAAATCCCGAAATTGAACCCACTAAATGAAAAGGACGATTCAGATGGTCATAACTCGGTGCTCGGATCATATTTAGGACCGATTCCTTTTTGAAAAGTTCTTATAATTTCATGATCTTCAACATGTTACCCTTCATGTTTGTTAGTTAGTAACTTCATAAAATCCCAAAATTGAACCCATCAAATGAAAAAGATGATTCATGTGGCCATAACTCGGTGTTCATACCATATTTTGGACCAATTCTTTTTTTAAAAGATCTCATATTTTCATATTCTATAATGTGGTATCTTTGATGTTTGCTAATTAGTAATTTCATAAAATCTCGAAATTGAACCTATCAAATGAAAAAGACCATTCAGGTGGTCATAACTCGGTGCTCAGATCATATTTTGAGCCTATCCTTTTTTCAAAAGTTCTTATATTTTCATGATCTACAATGTGGTACCTTTCGGGTTTGCTCATTAGTAACTTCATAAAATCCCGAAATTGAACCCACCAAATGAAAAGGACGATTCAGATGGTCATAACTCGGTGCTCAGATCATATTTTGAGCCGATTCTTTTTTCAAAAGTTCTTATATTTTCATGATCTACAATATGGTACCTTTCGGGTTTGCTCATTTGTAACTTCATAAAATCCCGAAATTGAACCCACTAAATGAAAAGGACGATTCAGATGGTCATAACTCGGTGCTCGGATCATATTTAGGACCGATTCCTTTTTGAAAAGTTCTTATAATTTCATGATCTTCAACATGTTACCCTTCATGTTTGTTAGTTAGTAACTTCATAAAATCCCAAAATTGAACCCATCAAATGAAAAAGATGATTCATGTGGCCATAACTCGGTGTTCATACCATATTTTGGACCAATTCTTTTTTTAAAAGATCTCATATTTTCATATTCTATAATGTGGTATCTTTGATGTTTGCTAATTAGTAATTTCATAAAATCTCGAAATTGAACCTATCAAATGAAAAAGACCATTCAGGTGGTCATAACTCGGTGCTCAGATCATATTTTGAGCCTATCCTTTTTTCAAAAGTTCTTATATTTTCATGATCTACAATGTGGTACCTTTCGGGTTTGCTCATTAGTAACTTCATAAAATCCCGAAATTGAACCCACCAAATGAAAAGGACGATTCAGATGGTCATAACTCGGTGCTCAGATCATATTTTGAGCCGATTCTTTTTTCAAAAGTTCTTATATTTTCATGATCTACAATATGGTACCTTTCGGGTTTGCTCATTTGTAACTTCATAAAATCCCGAAATTGAACCCACCAAATGAAAAGGACGATTCAGATGGTCATAACTCGGTGCTCGGATCATATTTAGGACCGATTCCTTTTTGAAAAGTTCTTATAATTTCATGATCTTCAACATGTTACCCTTCATGTTTGTTAGTTAGTAACTTCATAAAATCCCAAAATTGAACCCATCAAATGAAAAAGATGATTCATGTGGCCATAACTCGGTGTTCATACCATATTTTGGACCAATTCTTTTTTTAAAAGATCTCATATTTTCATATTCTATAATGTGGTATCTTTGATGTTTGCTAATTAGTAATTTCATAAAATCTCGAAATTGAACCTATCAAATGAAAAAGACCATTCAGGTGGTCATAACTCGGTGCTCAGATCATATTTTGAGCCGATTCTTTTTTCAAAAGTTCTTATATTTTCATGATCTACAATGTGGTACCTTTCGGGTTTGCTCATTAGTAACTTCAGAAAATCCCGAAATTGAACCCACCAAATGAAAAGGACGATTCAGATGGTCATAACTCGGTGCTCGGATCATATTTAGGACCGATTCCTTTTTGAAAAGTTCTTATAATTTCATGATCTTCAACATGCTACCCTTCATGTTTGTTAGTTAGTAACTTCATAAAATCCCAAAATTGAACCCATCAAATGAAAAAGATGATTCATGTGGCCATAACTCGGTGTTTATACCATATTTTGGACCAATTCTTTTTTTTAAAAGATCTCATATTTTCATATTCAATAATGTGGTATCTTTGATGTTTGCTAATTAGTAATTTCATAAAATCTCGAAATTGAACCTATCAAATGAAAAAGACCATTCAGGTGGTCATAACTCGGTGCTCAGATCATATTTTGAGCCGATTCTTTTTTCAAAAGTTCTTATATTTTCATGATCTACAATGTGGTACCTTTCGGGTTTGCTCATGAGTAACTTCATAAAATCCCGAAATTGAACCCACCAAATGAAAAGGACGATTCAGATGGTCATAACTCGGTGCTCGGATCATATTTAGGACCGATTCCTTTTTGAAAAGTTCTTATAATTTCACGATCTTCAACATGCTACCCTTCATGTTTGTTAGTTAGTAACTTCATAAAATCCCAAAATTGAACCCATCAAATGAAAAAGATGATTCATGTGGCCATAACTCGGTGTTCATACCATATTTTGGACCAATTCTTTTTTTAAAAGATCTCATATTTTCATATTCTATAATGTGGTATCTTTGATGTTTGCTAATTAGTAATTTCATAAAATCTCGAAATTGAACCTATCAAATGAAAAAGACCATTCAGGTGGTCATAACTCGGTGCTCAGATCATATTTTGAGCCGATTCTTTTTTCAAAAGTTCCTATATTTTCATGATCTACAATGTGGTACCTTTCGGGTTTGCTCATTAGTAACTTCATAAAATCCCGAAATTGAACCCACCAAATGAAAAGGACGATTCAGATGGTCATAACTCGGTGCTCGGATCATATTTAGGACCGATTCCTTTTTGAAAAGTTCTTATAATTTCATGATCTTCAACATGCTACCCTTCATGTTTGTTAGTTAGTAACTTCATAAAATCCCAAAATTGAACCCATCAAATGAAAAAGATGATTCATGTGGCCATAACTCGGTGTTCATACCATATTTTGGACCAATTCTTTTTTTAAAAGATCTCATATTTTCATATTCTATAATGTGGTATCTTTGATGTTTGCTAATTAGTAATTTCATAAAATCTCGAAATTGAACCTATCAAATGAAAAAGACCATTCAGGTTGTCATAACTCAGTGCTCGGATCATATTTTGAGCCGATTCTTTTTTCAAAAGTTCTTATATTTTCATGATCTACAATGTGGTACCTTTCGGGTTTGCTCATTAGTAACTTCATAAAATCCCGAAATTGAACCCACCAAATGAAAAGGACGATTCAGATGGTCATAACTCGGTGCTCGGATCATATTTAGGACCGATTCCTTTTTGAAAAGTTCTTATAATTTCATGATCTTCAACATGCTACCCTTCATGTTTGTTAGTTAGTAACTTCATAAAATCCCAAAATTGAACCCATCAAATGAAAAAGATGATTCATGTGGCCATAACTCGGTGTTCATACCATATTTTGGACCAATTCTTTTTTTAAAAGATCTCATATTTTCATATTCAATAATGTGGTATCTTTGATGTTTGCTAATTAGTAATTTCATAAAATCTCGAAATTGAACCTATCAAATGAAAAAGACCATTCAGGTGGTCATAACTCGGTGCTCAGATCATATTTTGAGCCGATTCTTTTTTCAAAAGTTCTTATATTTTCATGATCTACAATGTGGTACCTTTCGGGTTTGCTCATTAGTAACTTCATAAAATCCCGAAATTGAAACCACCAAATGAAAAGGACGATTCAGATGGTCATAACTCGGTGCTCGGATCATATTTAGGACCGATTCCTTTTTGAAAAGTTCTTATAATTTCATGATCTTCAACATGCTACCCTTCATGTTTGTTAGTTAGTAACTTCATAAAATCCCAAAATTGAACCCATCAAATGAAAAAGATGATTCATGTGGCCATAACTCGGTGTTCATACCATATTTTGGACCAATTCTTTTTTTAAAAGATCTCATATTTTCATATTCTATAATGTGGTATCTTTGATGTTTGCTAATTAGTAATTTCATAAAATCTCGAAATTGAACCTATCAAATGAAAAGGACGATTCAGATGGTCATAACTCGGTGCTCGGATCATATTTAGGACCGATTCCTTTTTGAAAAGTTCTTATAATTTCATGATCTTCAACATGCTACCCTTCATGTTTGTTAGTTAGTAACTTCATAAAATCCCAAAATTGAACCCATCAAATGAAAAAGATGATTCATGTGGCCATAACTCGGTGTTCATACCATATTTTGGACCAATTCTTTTTTTAAAAGATCTCATATTTTCATGATCTTCAACATGCTACCCTTCATGTTTTTTAGTTAGTAACTTCATAAAATCCCAAAATTGAACCCATCAAATGAAAAAGATGATTCATGTGGTCATAACTCGGTGCTCAGATCATATTTTGAGCCGATTCTTTTTTCAAAAGTTCTTATATTTTCATGATCTACAATGTGGTATCTTTGATGTTTGCTAATTAGTAACTTCATAAAATCCCGAAATTGAACCCACAAAATGAAAAGGACGATTCAGATGGTCATAACTCGGTGCTCGGATTATATTTAGGACCGATTCCTTTTTGAAAAGTTCTTATAATTTCATGATCTTCAACATGCTACCCTTCATGTTTGTTAGTTAGTAACTTCATAAAATCCCAAAATTGAACCCATCAAATGAAAAAGATGATTCATGTGGCCATAACTCGGTGTTCATACCATATTTTGGATCAATTCTTTTTTTAAAAGATCTCATATTTTCATATTCTATAATGTGGTATCTTTGATGTTTGCTAATTAGTAATTTCATAAAATCTCGAAATTGAACCTATCAAATGAAAAAGACCATTCAGGTGGTCATAACTCGGTGCTCAGATCATATTTTGAGCCGATTCTTTTTTCAAAAGTTCTTATATTTTCATGATCTACAATGTGGTACCTTTCGAGTTTGCTCATTATTAACTTCAGAAAATCCCGAAATTGAACCCACCAAATGAAAAGGACGATTCAGATGGTCATAACTCGGTGCTCAGATCATATTTTGAGCCGATTCTTTTTTCAAAAGTTCTTATATTTTCATGATCTACAATATGGTACCTTTCGGGTTTGCTCATTAGTAACTTCATAAAATCCCGAAATTGAACCCACCAAATGAAAAGGACGATTCAGATGGTCATAACTCGGTGCTCGGATCATATTTAGGACCGATTCCTTTTTGAAAAGTTCTTATAATTTCATGATTTTCAACATGTTACCCTTCATGTTTGTTAGTTAGTAACTTCATAAAATCCCAAAATTGAACCCATCAAATGAAAAAGATGAGTCATGTGACCATAACTCGGTGTTCATACCATAATTTGGACCAATTCTTTTTTTAAAAGATCTCATATTTTCATATTCTATAATGTGGTATCTTTGATGTTTGCTAATTAGTAATTTCATAAAATCTCGAAATTGAACCTATCAAATGAAAAAGACCATTCAGGTGGTCATAACTCGGTGCTCAGATCATATTTTGAGCCGATTCTTTTTTCAAAAGTTCTTATATTTTCATGATCTACAATGTGGTACCTTTCTGGTTTGCTCATTAGTAACTTCAGAAAATCCCGAAATTGAACCCACCAAATGAAAAAGACGATTCAGATGGTCATAACTCGGTGCTCGAATCATATTTAGGACCGATTCCTTTTTGAAAAGTTCTTATAATTTCATGATCTTCAACATGTTACCCTTCATGTTTGTTAGTTAGTAACTTCATAAAATCCCAAAATTGAACCCATCAAATGAAAAAGATGATTCATGTGGCCATAACTCGGTGTTCATACCATATTTTGGACCAATTTTTTTTTTTAAAAGATCTCATATTTTCATATTCTATAATGTGGTATCTTTGATGTTTGCTAATTAGTAATTTCATAAAATCTCGAAATTGAACCTATCAAATGAAAAAGACCATTCAGGTTGTCATAACTCGGTGCTCGGATCATATTTTGAGCCGATTATTTTTTCAAAAGTTCTTATATTTTCATGATCTACAATGTGGTACCTTTCGGGTTTGCTCATTAGTAACTTCATAAAATCCCGAAATTGAACCTACCAAATGAAAAGGACGATTCAGATGGTCATAACTCGGTGCTCGGATCATATTTAGGACCGATTCCTTTTTGAAAAGTTCTTATAATTTCATGATCTTCAACATGCTACCCTTCATGTTTGTTAGTTAGTAACTTCATAAAATCCCAAAATTGAACCCATCAAATGAAAAAGATGATTCATGTGGCCATAACTCGGTGTTCATACCATATTTTGGACCAATTCTTTTTTTAAAAGATCTCATATTTTCATATTCTATAATGTGGTATCTTTGATGTTTGCTAATTAGTAATTTCATAAAATCTCGAAATTGAACCTATCAAATGAAAAAGACCATTCAGGTGGTCATAACTCGGTGCTCAGATCATATTTTGAGCCGATTCTTTTTTCAAAAGTTCTTATATTTTCATGATCTACAATGTGGTATCTTTCGGGTTTGCTCATTAGTAACTTCATAAAATCCCGAAATTGAACCCACCAAATGAAAAGGACGATTCAGATGGTCATAACTCAGTGCTCGGATCATATTTAGGACCGATTCCTTTTTGAAAAGTTCTTATAATTTCATGATCTTCAACATGCTACCCTTCATGTTTGTTAGTTAGTAACTTCATAAAATCCCAAAATTGAACCCGTCAAATGAAAAAGATGATTCATGTGGCTATAACTCGGTGTTCATACCATATTTTGGACCAATTCTTTTTTTAAAAGATCTCATATTTTCATATTCTATAATGTGGTATCTTTGATGTTTGCTATTTAGTAATTTCATAAAATCTCGAAATTGAACCTATCAAATGAAAAAGACCATTCAGGTTGTCATAACTCGGTGCTCGGATCATATTTTGAGCCGATTCTTTTTTCAAAAGTTCTTATATTTTCATGATCTACAATGTGGTACCTTTCGGGTTTGCTCATTAGTAACTTCATAAAATCCCGAAATTGAACCCACCAAATGAAAAGGACGATTCAGATGGTCATAACTCGGTGCTCGGATCATATTTAGGACCGATTCCTTTTTGAAAAGTTCTTATAATTTCATGATCTTCAACATGCTACCCTTGATCTTTGTTAGTTAGTAACTTCATAAAATCCCAAAATTGAACCCATCAAATGAAAAAGATTATTCATGTGGCCATAACTCGGTGTTCATACCATATTTTGGACCAATTCTTTTTTTAAAAGATCTCATATTTTCATATTCTATAATGTGGTATCTTTGATGTTTGCTAATTAGTAATTTCATAAAATCTCGAAATTGAACCTATCAAATGAAAAAGACCATTCAGGTGGTCATAACTCGGTGCTCAGATCATATTTTGAGCCGATTCTTTTTTCAAAAGTTCTTATATTTTCATGATCTACAATGTGGTATCTTTGATGTTTGCTAATTAGTAACTTCATAAAATCCCGAAATTGAACCCACAAAATGAAAAGGACGATTCAGATGGTCATAACTCGGTGCTCGGATCATATGTAGGACCGATTCCTTTTTGAAAAGTTCTTATAATTTCATGATCTTCAACATGCTACCCTTCATGTTTGTTAGTTAGTAACTTCATAAAATTCCAAAATTGAACCCATCAAATGAAAAAGATGATTCATGTGGCCATAACTCGGTGTTCATACCATATTTTGGACCAATTCTTTTTTTAAAAGATCTCATATTTTCATATTCTATAATGTGGTATCTTTGATGTTTGCTAATTAGTAATTTCATAAAATCTCGAAATTGAACCTATCAAATGAAAAAGACCATTCAGGTGGTCATAACTCGGTGCTCAGATCATATTTTGAGCCGATTTTTTTTTCAAAAGTTCTTATATTTTCATGATCTACAATGTGGTACCTTTCGGGTTTGCTCATTAGTAACTTCATAAAATCCCAAAATTGAACCCACGAAATGAAAAGGACGATTCAGATGGTTATAACTCGGTGCTCGGATCATATTTAGGACCGATTCCTTTTTGAAAAGTTCTTATAATTTCATGATCTTCAACATGCTACCCTTCATGGTTGTTAGTTAGTAACTTCATAAAATCCCAAAATTGAACCCATCAAATGAAAAAGATGATTCATGTGGCCATAACTCGGTGTTCATACCATATTTTGGACCAATTCTTTTTTTAAAAGATCTCATATTTTCATATTCTATAATGTGGTATCTTTGATGTTTGCTAATTAGTAATTTCATAAAATCTCGAAATTGAACCCATCAAATGAAAAAGACCATTCAGGTGGTCATAACTCGGTGCTCAGATCATATTTTGAGCCGATTCTTTTTTCAAAAGTTCTTATATTTTCATGATCTACAATGTGGTACCTTTCGGGTTTGCTCATTAGTAACTTCATAAAATCCCGAAATTGAACCCACCAAATGAAAAGGACGATTTAGATGGTCATAACTCGGTGCTCGGATCATATTTAGGACCGATTCCTTTTTGAAAAGTTCTTATAATTTCATGGTCTTCAACACGCTACTCTTCATGTTTGTTAGTTAGTAACTTCATAAAATCCCAAAATTGAACCCATCAAATGAAAAAGATGATTCATGTGGCCATAACTCGGTGTTCATACCATATTTTGGACCAATTCTTTTTTTAAAAGATCTCATATTTTCATATTCTATAATGTGGTATCTTTGATGTTTGCTAATTAGTAATTTCATAAAATCTCGAAATTGAACCCATCAAATGAAAAAGACCATTCAGGTGGCCATAACTCCGTGCTCAGATCATATTTTGAGCCGATTCTTTTTTCAAAAGTTCTTATATTTTCATGATCTATAATGTGGTACCTTTCGGGTTTGCTCATTAGTAACTTCATAAAATCACGAAATTGAACCCACCAAATGAAAAGGACGATTCAGATGGTCATAACTCGGTGCTCAGATCATATTTTGAGCCGATTCTTTTTTCAAAAGTTCTTATATTTTCATGATCTACAATGTGGTACCTTTCGGGTTTGCTCATTAGTAACTTCATAAAATCCCGAAATTGAACCCACCAAATGAAAAGGACGATTCAGATGGTCATAACTCGGTGCTCGGATCATATTTAGGACCGATTCCTTTTTGAAAAGTTCTTATAATTTCATGATCTTCAACATGCTACCCTTCATGTTTGTTAGTTAGTAACTTCATAAAATTCCAAAATTGAACCCATCAAATGAAAAAGATGATTCATGTGGCCATAACTCGGTGTTCATACCATATTTTGGACCAATTCTTTTTTTAAAAGATCTCATATTTTCATATTCTATAATGTGGTATCTTTGATGTTTGCTAATTAGTAATTTCATAAAATCTCGAAATTGAACCTATCAAATGAAAAAGACCATTCAGGTGGTCATAACTCGGTGCTCAGATCATATTTTGAGCCGATTCTTTTTTCAAAAGTTCTTATATTTTCATGATCTACAATGTGGTACCTTTCGGGTTTGCTCATTAGTAACTTCAGAAAATCCCGAAATTGAACCCACCAAATGAAAAGGACGATTCAGATGGTCATAACTCGGTGCTCGGATCATATTTAGGACCGATTCCTTTTTGAAAAGTTCTTATAATTTCATGATCTTCAACATGCTACCCTTCATGTTTGTTAGTTAATAACTTCATAAAATCCCAAAATTGAACCCATCAAATGAAAAAGATGATTCATGTGGCCATAACTCGGTGTTCATACCATATTTTGGACCAATTCTTTTTTTAAAAGATCTCATATTTTCATATTCTATAATGTGGTATCTTTGATGTTTGCTAATTAGTAATTTCATAAAATCTCGAAATTGAACCTATCAAATGAAAAAGACCATTCAGGTTGTCATAACTCGGTGCTCGGATCATATTTTGAGCCGATTCTTTTTTCAAAAGTTCTTATATTTTCATGATCTACAATGTGGTACCTTTTGGGTTTGCTCATTAGTAAATTCATAAAATCCCGAAACTGAACCCACCAAATGAAAAGGACGATTCAGATGGTCATAACTCGGTGCTCGGATCATATTTAGGACCGATTCCTTTTTGAAAAGTTCTTATAATTTCACGATCTTCAACATGCTACCCTTCATGTTTGTTAGTTAGTAACTTCATAAAATCCCAAAATTGAACCCATCAAATGAAAAAGATGATTCATGTGGCCATAACTCGGTGTTCATACCATATTTTGGTCCAATTCTTTTTTTAAAAGATCTCATATTTTCAAATTCAATAATGTGGTATCTTTGATGTTTGCTAATTAGTAATTTCATAAAATCTCGAAATTGAACCTATGAAATGAAAAAGACCATTCAGGTGGTCATAACTCGGTGCTCAGATCATATTTTGAGCCGATTCTTTTTTCAAAAGTTCTTGTATTTTCATGATCTACAATGTGGTACCTTTCGGGTTTGCTCATTAGTAACTTCATAAAATCCCGAAATTGAACCCACCAAATGAAAAGGACGATTCAGATGGTCATAACTCGGTGCTCGGATCATATTTAGGACCGATTCCTTTTTGAAAAGTTCTTATAATTTCATGATCTTCAACATGCTACCCTTCATGTTTGTTAGTTAGTAACTTCATAAAATCCCAAAATTGAACCCATCAAATGAAAAAGATGATTCATGTGGCCATAACTCGGTGTTTATACCATATTTTGGACCAATTCTTTTTTTAAAAGATCTAATATTTTCATATTCTATAATGTGGTATCTTTGATGTTTGCTAATTAGTAATTTCATAAAATCTCGAAATTGAACCTATCAAATGAAAAAGACCATTCAGGTGGTCATAACTCGGTGTTCATATCATATTTTAAGCCGATTCTTTTTTCAAAAGTTCTTATATTTTCATAATCTACAATGTGGTACCTTTCGGGTTTACTCATTAGTAACTTCATAAAATCCCGAAATTGAACCCACCAAATGAAAAGGACGATTCAGATGGTCATAACTCGGTGCTCGGATCATATTTAGGACCGATTCCTTTTTGAAAAGTTCTTATAATTTCATGATCTTCAACATGCTACCCTTCATGTTTGTTAGTTAGTAACTTCATAAAATCCCAAAATTGAACCCATCAAATGAAAAAGATGATTCATGTGGCCATAACTCGGTGTTCATACCATATTTTGGACCAATTCTTTTTTTAAAAGATCTCATATTTTCATATTCTATAATGTGGTATCTTTGATGTTTGCTAATTAGTAATTTCATAAAATCTCGAAATTGAACCTATCAAATGAAAAAGACCATTCAGGTGGTCATAACTCGGTGCTCAGATCATATTTTGAGCCGATTTTTTTTCAAAAGTTCTTATATTTTCATGATCTACAATGTGGTACCTTTCGGGTTTGCTCATTAGTAACTTCATAAAATCCCGAAATTGAACCCACCAAATGAAAAGGACGATTCAGATGGTCATAACTCGGTGCTCGGATCATATTTAGGACCGATTCCTTTTTGAAAAGTTCTTATAATTTCATGATCTTCAACATGTTACCCTTCATGTTTGTTAGTTAGTAACTTCATAAAATCCCAAAATTGAACCCATCAAATGAAAAAGATGATTCATGTGGCCATAACTCGGTGTTCATACCATATTTTGGACCAATTCTTTTTTTAAAAGATCTCATATTTTCATATTCTATAACGTGGTATCTTTGATGTTTGCTAATTAGTAATTTCATAAAATCTCGAAATTGAACCTATCAAATGAAAAAGACCATTCAGGTGGTCATAACTCGGTGCTCAGATCATATTTTGAGCCGATTCTTTTTTCAAAAGTTCTTATATTTTCATGATCTACAATGTGGTACCTTTCGGGTTTCCTCATTAGTAACTTCATAAAATCCCGAAATTGAACCCACCAAATGAAAAGGACGATTCAGATGGTCATAACTCGGTGCTCGGATCATATTTAGGACCGATTCCTTTTTGAAAAGTTCTTATAATTTCATGATCTTCAAAATGTTACCCTTCATGTTTGTTAGTTTGTAACTTCATAAAATCCCAAAATTGAACCCATCAAATGAAAAAGATGATTCATGTGGCCATAACTCGGTGTTCATACCATATTTTGGACCAATTCTTTTTTTAAAAGATCTCATATTTTCATATTCTATAACGTGGTATCTTTGATGTTTACTAATTAGTAATTTCATAAAATTTCGAAATTGAACCTATCAAATGAAAAAGACCATTCAGGTGGTCATAACTCGGTGCTCAGATCATATTTTGAGCCGATTCTTTTTTCAAAAGTTCTTATATTTTCATGATCTACAATGTGGTACCTTTCGGGTTTGCTCATTAGTAACTTCATAAAATCCCGAAATTGAAACCACCAAATGAAAAGGACGATTCAGATGGTCATAACTCGGTGCTCGGATCATATTTAGGACCGATTCCTTTTTGAAAAGTTCTTATAATTTCATGATCTTCAACATGCTACCCTTCATGTTTGT
The DNA here is from genome assembly GCA_037428765.1 of Rubia yunnanensis. Classification (NCBI taxonomy): domain Eukaryota; kingdom Viridiplantae; phylum Streptophyta; class Magnoliopsida; order Gentianales; family Rubiaceae; genus Rubia; species Rubia yunnanensis. The sequence continues at coordinate 55,969 of CM075063.1, read as the reverse complement.
TAGTTAGTAACTTCATAAAATCCCAAAATTGAACCCATCAAATGAAAAAGATGATTCATGTGGCCATAACTCGGTGTTCATACCATATTTTGGACCAATTCTTTTTTTAAAAGATCTCATATTTTCATATTCTATAATGTGGTATCTTTGATGTTTGCTAATTAGTAATTTCATAAAATCTCGAAATTGAACCTATCAAATGAAAAAGACCATTCAGGTGGTCATAACTCGGTGCTCAGATCATATTTTGAGCCGATTCTTTTTTCAAAAGTTCTTATATTTCCATGATCTACAATGTGGTACCTTTCGGGTTTGCTCATTAGTAACTTCATAAAATCCCGAAATTGAACCCACCAAATGAAAAGGACGATTCAGATGGTCATAACTCGGTGCTCGGATCATATTTATGACCGATTCCTTTTTGAAAAGTTCTTATAATTTCATGATCTTCAACATGCTACCCTTCATGTTTGTTAGTTAGTAACTTCATAAAATCCCAAAATTGAACCCATCAAATGAAAAAGATGATTCATGTGGCCATAACTCTGTGTTCATACCATATTTTGGACCAATTCTTTTTTTAAAAGATCTCATATTTTCATATTCTATAACGTGGTATCTTTGATGTTTGCTAATTAGTAATTTCATAAAATCTCGAAATTGAACCTATCAAATGAAAAAGACCATTCAGGTGGTCATAACTCGGTGCTCAGATCATATTTTGAGCCGATTCTTTTTTCAAAAGTTCTTATATTTTCATGATCTACAATGTGGTACCTTTCGGGTTTGCTCATTAGTAACTTCATAAAATCCCAAAATTGAACCCACCAAATGAAAAGGAAGATTCAGATGGTCATAACTCGGTGCTCGGATCATATTTAGGACCGATTCCTTTTTGAAAAGTTCTTATAATTTCATGATCTTCAACATGCTACCCTTCATGTTTGTTAGTTAGTAACTTCATAAAATCCCAAAATTGAACCCATCAAATGAAAAAGATGATTCATGTGGCCATAACTCGGTGTTCATACCATATTTTGGACCAATTCTTTTTTTAAAAGATCTCATATTTTCATATTCTATAACGTGGTATCTTTGATGTTTGCTAATTAGTAATTTCATAAAATCTCGAAATTGAACCTATCAAATGAAAAAGACCATTCAGGTGGTCATAACTCGGTGCTCAGATCATATTTTGAGCCGATTCTTTTTTCAAAAGTTCTTATATTTTCATGATCTACAATGTGGTACCTTTCGGGTTTCCTCATTAGTAACTTCATAAAATCCCAAAATTGAACCCACCAAATGAAAAGGACGATTCAGATGGTCATAACTCGGTGCTCGGATCATATTTAGAACCGATTCCTTTTTAATAAGTTCTTACAATTTCATGATCTTCAACATGCTACCTTTCATGTTTGTTAGTTAGTAACTTCATAAAATCCCAAAATTGAACCCATCAAATGAAAAATATGATTCATGTGGCCATAACTCGGTGTTCATACCATATTTTGGACCAATTCTTTTTTTAAAAGATCTCATATTTTCATAATCTATAATGTGGATCTTTGATGTTTGCTAATTAGTAATTTCATAAAATCTCGAAATTGAACCTATCAAATGAAAAAGACCATTCAGGTGGTCATAACTCGGTGCTCAGATCATATTTTGAGCCAATTCTTTTTTCAAAAGTTCTTATATTTTCATGATCTACAATGTGGTACCTTCCGGGTTTGCTCATTAGTAACTTCATAAAATCCCGAAATTGAACCCACGAAATGAAAAGGACGATTCAGATGGTCATAACTCGGTGCTCGGATCATATTTAGGACCGATTCCTTTTTGAAAAGTTCTTATAATTTCACGATCTTCAACATGCTAACCTTCATGTTTGTTAGTTAGTAACTTCATAAAATCCCAAAATTGAACCCATCAAATGAAAAAGATGATTCGTGTGGCCATAACTCGGTGTTCATACCATATTTTGGACCAATTCTTTTTTTAAAAGATCTCATATTTTCATATTCTATAACGTGGTATCTTTGATGTTTGCTAATTAGTAATTTCATAAAATCTCGAAATTGAACCTATCAAATGAAAAAGACCATTCAGGTGGTCATAACTCGGTGCTCAGATCATATTTTGAGCCGATTCTTTTTTCAAAAGTTCTTATATTTTCATGATCTACAATGTGGTAACTTTCGGGTTTGCTCATTAGTAACTTCATAAAATCCCGAAATTGAACCCACCAAATGAAAAGGACGATTCAGATGGTCATAACTCGGTGCTCGGATCATATTTAGCACCGATTCCTTTTTGAAAAGTTCTTATAATTTCATGATCTTCAACATGCTACCCTTCATGTTTGTTAGTTAGTAACTTCATAAAATCCCAAAATTGAACCCATCAAATGAAAAAGATGATTCATGTGGCCATAACTCGGTGTTCATACCATATTTTGGACCAATTCTTTTTTTAAAAGATATCATATTTTCATATTCTATAACGTGGTATCTTTGATGTTTGCTAATTAGTAATTTCATAAAATCTCGAAATTGAACCTATCAAATGAAAAAGACCATTCAGGTGGTCATAACTCGGTGCTTAGATCATATTTTGAGCCGATTCTTTTTTCAAAAGTTCTTATATTTTCATGATCTACAATGTGGTAACTTTCGGGTTTGCTCATTAGTAACTTCATAAAATCCCGAAATTAATCCACCAAATGAAAAGGACGATTCAGATGGTCATAACTCGGTGCTCAGATCATATTTAGGACCGATTCCTTTTTGAAAAGTTCTTATAATTTCATGATCTTCAACATGCTACCCTTCATGTTTGTTAGTTAGTAACTTCATAAAATCCCAAAATTGAACCCATCAAATGAAAAAGATGATTCATGTGGCCATAACTCGGTGTTCATACCATATTTTGGACCAATTCTTTTTTTAAAAGATCTCATATTTTCATATTCTATAACGTGGTATCTTTGATGTTTGCTAATTAGTAATTTCATAAAATCTCGAAATTGAACCTATCAAATGAAAAAGACCATTCAGGTGGTCATAACTCGGTGCCCAGATCATATTTTGAGCCGATTCTTTTTTCAAAAGTTCTTATATTTTCATGATCTACAATGTGGTAACTTTCGGGTTTGCTCATTAGTAACTTCATAAAATCCCGAAATTGAACCCACCAAATGAAAAGGACGATTCAGATGGTCATAACTCGGTGCTCGGATCATATTTAGGACCGATTCCTTTTTGAAAATTTCTTATAATTTCATGATCTTCAACATGCTACCCTTCATGTTTGTTAGTTAGTAACTTCATAAAATCCCAAAATTGAACCCATCAAATGAAAAAGATGATTCATGTGGCCATAACTCGGTGTTCATACCACATTTTGGACCAATTCTTTTTTTAAAAGATCTCATATTTTCATATTCTATAACGTGGTATCTTTGATGTTTGCTAATTAGTAATTTCATAAAATCTCGAAATTGAACCTATCAAATGAAAAAGACCATTCAGGTGGTCATAACTCGGTGCTCAGATCATATTTTGAGCCGATTCTTTTTTCAAAAGTTCTTATATTTTCATGATCTACAATGTGGTACCTTTCGGGTTTGCTCATTAGTAACTTCATAAAATCCCGAAATTGAACCCACCAAATGAAAAGGACGATTCAGATGGTCATAACTCGGTGCTCGGATCATATTTAGGACCGATTCCTTTTTGAAAAGTTCTTATAATTTCATGATCTTCAACATGCTACCCTTCATGTTTGTTAGTTAGTAATTTCATAAAATCCCAAAATTGAACCCATCAAATGAAAAAGATGATTCATGTGGCCATAACTCGGTGTTCATACCATATTTTGGACCAATTCTTTTTTTAAAAGATCTCATATTTTCATATTCTATAACGTGGTATCTTTGATGTTTGCTAATTAGTAATTTCATAAAATCTCGAAATTGAACCTATCAAATGAAAAAGACCATTCAGGTGGTCATAACTCGGTGCTCAGATCATATTTTGAGCCGATTCTTTTTTCAAAAGTTCTTATATTTTCATGATCTACAATGTGGTACCTTTCGGGTTTCCTCATTAGTAACTTCATAAAATCCCGAAATTGAACCCACCAAATGAAAAGGACGATTCAGATGGTCATAACTCGGTGCTCGGATCATATTTAGGACCGATTCCTTTTTAATAAGTTCTTATAATTTCATGATTTTCAACATGCTACCCTTCATGTTTGTTAGTTAGTAACTTCATAAAATCCCAAAATTGAACCCATCAAATGAAAAAGATGATTCATGTGGCCATAACTCGGTGTTCATACCATATTTTGGACCAATTCTTTTTTAAAAAGATCTCATATTTTCATATTCTATAATGTGGATCTTTGATGTTTGCTAATTAGTAATTTCATAAAATCTCAAAATTGAACCTATCAAATGAAAAAGACCATTCAGGTGGTCATAACTCGGTGCTCAGATCATATTTTGAGCCGATTCTTTTTTCAAAAGTTCTTATATTTTCATGATCTACAATGTGGTACCTTCCGGGTTTGCTCATTAGTAACTTCATAAAATCCCAAAATTGAACCCACTAAATGAAAAGGACGATTCAGATGGTCATAACTCGGTGCTCGGATCATATTTAGGACCGATTCCTTTTTGAAAAGTTCTTACAATTTCACGATCTTCAACATGCTACCCTTCATGTTTGTTAGTTAGTAACTTCATAAAATCCCAAAATTGAACCCATCAAATGAAAAAGATGATTCATGTGGCCATAACTCGGTGTTCATACCATATTTTGGACCAATTCTTTTTTTAAAAGATCTCATATTTTCATATTCTATAACGTGGTATCTTTGATGTTTGCTAATTAGTAATTTCATAAAATCTCGAAATTGAACCTATCAAATGAAAAAGACCATTCAGGTGGTCATAACTCGGTGCTCAGATCATATTTTGAGCCGATTCTTTTTTCAAAAGTTCTTATATTTTCATGATCTACAATGTGGTAACTTTCGGGTTTGCTCATTAGTAACTTCATAAAATCCCGAAATTGAACCCACCAAATGAAAAGGACGATTCAGATGGTCATAACTCGGTGCTCGGATCATATTTAGGACCGATTCCTTTTTGAAAAGTTCTTATAATTTCATGATCTTCAACATGCTACCCTTCATGTTTGTTAGTTAGTAACTTCATAAAATCCCAAAATTGAACCCATCAAATGAAAAAGATGATTCATGTGGCCATAACTCGGTGTTCATACCATATTTTGGACCAATTCTTTTTTTAAAAGATCTCATATTTTCATATTCTATAACGTGGTATCTTTGATGTTTGCTAATTAGTAATTTCATAAAATCTCGAAATTGAACCTATCAAATGAAAAAGACCATTCAGGTGGTCATAACTCGGTGCTCAGATCATATTTTGAGCCGATTCTTTTTTTCAAAAGTTCTTATATTTTCATGATCTACAATGTGGTAACTTTCGGGTTTGCTCATTAGTAACTTCATAAAATCCCGAAATTGAACCCACCAAATGAAAAGGACGATTCAGATGGTCATAACTCGGTGCTCGGATCATATTTAGGACCGATTCCTTTTTGAAAAGTTCTTATAATTTCATGATCTTCAACATGCTACCCTTCATGTTTGTTAGTTAGTAACTTCATAAAATCCCAAAATTGAACCCATCAAATGAAAAAGATGATTCATGTGGCCATAACTCGGTGTTCATACCATATTTTGGACCAATTCTTTTTTTAAAAGATCTCATATTTTCATATTCTATAACGTGGTATCTTTGATGTTTGCTAATTAGTAATTTCATAAAATCTCGAAATTGAACCTATCAAATGAAAAAGACCATTCAGGTGGTCATAACTCGGTGCTCAGATCATATTTTGAGCCGATTCTTTTTTCAAAAGTTCTTATATTTTCATGATCTACAATGTGGTACCTTTCGGGTTTGCTCATTAGTAACTTCATAAAATCCCGAAATTGAACCCACCAAATGAAAAGGACGATTCAGATGGTCATAACTCGGTGCTCGGATCATATTTAGGACCGATTCCTTTTTGAAAATTTCTTATAATTTCATGATCTTCAACATGCTACCCTTCATGTTTGTTAGTTAGTAACTTCATAAAATCCCAAAATTGAACCCATCAAATGAAAAAGATGATTCATGTGGCCATAACTCGGTGTTCATACCATATTTTGGACCAATTCTTTTTTTAAAAGATCTCATATTTTCATATTCTATAATGTGGTATCTTTGATGTTTGCTAATTAGTAATTTCATAAAATCTCGAAATTGAACCTATCAAATGAAGAAGACCATTCAGGTGGTCATAACTCGGTGCTCAGATCATATTTTGAGCCGATTCTTTTTTCAAAAGTTCTTATATTTTCATGATCTACAATGTGGTACCTTTCGGGTTTGCTCATTAGTAATTTCATAAAATCCCGAAATTGAACCCACCAAATGAAAAGGACGATTCAGATGGTCATAACTCGGTGCTCGGATCATATTTAGGACCGATTCCTTTTTGAAAAGTTCTTATAATTTCATGATCTTCAACATGCTACCCTTCATGTTTGTTAGTTAGTAACTTCATAAAATCCCAAAATTGAACCCATCAAATGAAAAAGATGATTCATGTGGCCATAACTCGGTGTTCATACCATATTTTGGACCAATTCTTTTTTTAAAAGATCTCATATTTTCATATTCTATAATGTGGTATCTTTGATGTTTGCTAATTAGTAATTTCATAAAATCTCGAAATTGAACCTATCAAATGAAAAAGACCATTCAGGTGGTCATAACTCGGTGCTCAGATCATATTTTGAGCCGATTCTTTTTTCAAAAGTTCCTATATTTTCATGATCTACAATGTGGTACCTTTCGGGTTTGCTCATTAGTAACTTCATAAAATCCCGAAATTGAACCCACCAAATGAAAAGGACGATTCAGATGGTCATAACTCGGTGCTCGGATCATATTTAGGACCGATTCCTTTTTGAAAAGTTCTTATAATTTCATGATCTTCAACATGCTACCCTTCATGTTTGTTAGTTAGTAACTTCATAAAATCCCAAAATTGAACCCATCAAATGAAAAAGATGATTCATGTGGCCATAACTCGGTGTTCATACCATATTTTGGACCAATTCTTTTTTTAAAAAATCTCATATTTTCATATTCAATAATGTGGTATCTTTGATGTTTGCTAATTTGTAATTTCATAAAATCTCGAAATTGAACCTATCAAATGAAAAAGACCATTCAGGTGGTCATAACTCGGTGCTCAGATCATATTTTGAGGCGATTCTTTTTTCAAAAGTTCTTATATTTTCATGATCTACAATGTGTTACCTTTCGGGTTTGCTCATTAGTAACTTCATAAAATCCCGAAATTGAACCCATCAAATGAAAAGGACGATTCAGATGGTCATAACTCGGTGCTCGGATCATATTTAGGACCGATTCCTTTTTGAAAAGTTCTTATAATTTCACGATCTTCAACATGCTACCCTTCATGTTTGTTAGTTAGTAACTTCATAAAATCCCAAAATTGAACCCATCAAATGAAAAAGATGATTCATGTGGCCATAACTCGGTGTTCATACCATATTTTGGACCAATTCTTTTTTTAAAAGATCTCATATTTTCATATTCCATAATGTGGTATCTTTGATGTTTGCTAATTAGTAATTTCATAAAATCTCGAAATTGAACCTATCAAATGAAAAAGACCATTCGGGTGGTCATAACTCGGTGCTCAGATAATATTTTGAGCCGATTCTTTTTTCAAAAGTTCTTATATTTTCATGATCTACAATGTGGTACCTTTCGGGTTTGCTCATTAGTAACTTCATAAAATCCCGAAATTGAACCCACCAAATGAAAAGGACGATTCAGATGGTCATAACTCGGTGCTCGGATCATATTTAGGACCGATTCCTTTTTGAAAAGTTCTTATAATTTCATGATCTTCAACATGCTACCCTTCATGTTTGTTAGTTAATAACTTCATAAAATCCCAAAATTGAACCCATCAAATGAAAAAGATGATTCATGTGGCCATAACTCGGTGTTCATACCATATTTTGGACCAATTCTTTTTTTAAAAGATCTCATATTTTCATATTCTATAATGTGGTATCTTTGATGTTTGCTAATTAGTAATTTCATAAAATCTCGAAATTGAACCTATCAAATGAAAAAGACCATTCAGGTTGTCATAACTCGGTGCTCGGATCATATTTTGAGCCGATTCTTTTTTCAAAAGTTCTTATATTTTCATGATCTACAATGTGGTACCTTTTGGGTTTGCTCATTAGTAACTTCATAAAATCCCGAAACTGAACCCACCAAATGAAAAGGACGATTCAGATGGTCATAACTCGGTGCTCGGATAATATTTAGGACCGATTCCTTTTTGAAAAGTTCTTATAATTTCATGATCTTCAACATGCTACCCTTCATGTTTGTTAGTTAGTAACTTCATAAAATCCCAAAATTGAACCCATCAAATGAAAAAGATGATTCATGTGGCCATAACACGGTGTTCATACCATATTTTGGACCAATTCTTTTTTTAAAAGATCTCATATTTTCATATTCTATAATGTGGTATCTTTGATTTTGCTAATTAGTAATTTCATAAAATCTCGAAATTGAACCTATCAAATGAAAAAGACCATTCAGGTGGTCATAACTCGGTGCTCAGATCATATTTTGAGCCGATTATTTTTTCAAAAGTTCTTATATTTTCATGATCTACAATGTGGTACCTTTCGGGTTTGCTCATTAGTAACTTCATAAAATCCCGAAATTGAACCCACCAAATGAAAAGGACGATTCAGATGGTCATAACTCGGTGCTCGGATCATATTTAGGACCGATTCCTTTTTGAAAAGTTCTTATAATTTCATGATCTTCAACATGCTACCCTTCATGTTTGTTAGTTAGTAACTTCATAAAATCCCAAAATTGAACCCATCAAATGAAAAAGATGATTCATGTGGCCATAACTCGGTGTTCATACCATATTTTGGACCAATTGTTTTTTAAAAAGATCTCATATTTTTATATTCTATAATGTGGTATCTTTGATATTTGCTAATTAGTAATTTCATAAAATCTCGAAATTGAACCTATCAAATGAAAAAGACCATTCAGGTGGTCATAACTCGGTGCTCAGATCATATTTTGAGCCGATTATTTTTTCAAAAGTTCTTATATTTTCATGATCTACAATGTGGTACCTTTCGGGTTTGCTCATTAGTAACTTCATAAAATCCCGAAATTGAACCCACCAAATGAAAAGGACGATTCAGATGGTCATAACTCGGTGCTCGGATCATATTTAGGACCGATTCCTTTTTGAAAAGTTCTTATAATTTCACGATCTTCAACATGTTACCCTTCATGTTTGTTAGTTAGTAACTTCATAAAATCCAAAAATTGAACCCATCAAATGAAAAAGATGATTCATGTGGCCATAACTCGGTGTTCATACCATATTTTGGACCAATTCATTTTTTAAAAGATCTCATATTTTCATATTCTATAACGTGGTATCTTTGATGTTTGCTAATTAGTAATTTCATAAAATCTCGAAATTGAACCTATCAAATGAAAAAGACCATTCAGGTGATCATAACTCGGTGCTCAGATCATATTTTGAGCCGATTCTTTTTTCAAAAGTTCTTATATTTTCATGATCTACAATGTGGTACCTTTCGGGTTTGCTCATTAGTAACTTCATAAAATCCCGAAATTGAACCCACCAAATGAAAAGGACGATTCAGATGGTCATAACTCGGTGCTCGGAACATATTTAGGACCGATTCCTTTTTGAAAAGTTCTTATAATTTCATGATTTTCAACATGTTACCCTTCATGTTTGTTAGTTAGTAACTTCATAAAATCCCAAAATTGAACCCATCAAATGAAAAAGATGATTCATGTGGCCATAACTCGGTGTTCATACCATATTTTGGACCAATTCTTTTTTTAAAAGATCTCATATTTTCATATTCTATAATGTGGTATCTTTGATGTTTGCTAATTAGTAATTTCATAAAATCTCGAAATTGAACCTATCAAATGAAAAAGACCATTCAGGTGGTCATAACTCGGTGCTCAGATCATATTTTGAGCCGATTCTTTTTTCAAAAGTTCTTATATTTTCATGATCTACAATGTGGTACCTTTCGGGTTTGCTCATTAGTAACTTCATAAAATCCCGAAATTGAACCCACCAAATGAAAAGGACGATTCAGGTGGTCATAACTCGGTGCTCGGATCATATTTAGGACCGATTCCTTTTTGAAAAGTTCTTATAATTTCACGATCTTCAACATGTTACCCTTCATGTTTGTTAGTTAGTAACTTCATAAAATCCCAAAATTGAACCCATCAAATGAAAAAGATGATTCATGTGGCCATAACTCGGTGTTCATACCATATTTTGGACCAATTCTTTTTTTAAAAGATCTCATATTTTCATATTCTATAATGTGGTATCTTTGATGTTTGCTAATTAGTAATTTCATAAAATCTCGAAATTGAACCTATCAAATGAAAAAGACCATTCAGGTGGTCATAACTCGGTGCTCAGATCATATTTTGAGTCGATTCTTTTTTCAAAAGTTCTTATATTTTCATGATCTACAATGTGGTACCTTTCGGTTATGCTCATTAGTAACTTCATAAAATCCCGAAATTGAACCCACCAAATGAAAATGATGATTCAGATGGTCATAACTCGGTGCTCGGATCATATTTAGGACCGATTCCTTTTTGAAAAGTTCTTATAATTTCACGATCTTCAACATGTTACCCTTCATGTTTGTTAGTCAGTAACTTCATAAAATCCCAAAATTGAACCCATCAAATGAAAAAGATGATTCATGTGGCCATAACTCGGTGTTCATACCATATTTTGGACCAATTCTTTTTTTAAAAGATCTCATATTTTCATATTCTATAATGTGGTATCTTTGATGTTTGCTAATTAGTAATTTCATAAAATCTCGAAATTGAACCTATCAAATGAAAAAGACCATTCAGGTGGTCATAACTCGGTGCTCAGATCATATTTTGAGCCGATTCTTTTTTCAAAAGTTCTTATATTTTCATGATCTACAATGTGGTACCTTTCGGGTTTGCTCATTAGTAACTTCATAAAATCCCGAAATTGAACCCACCAAATGAAAAGGACGATTCAGATGGTCATAACTCGGTGCTCGGATCATATTTAGGACCGATTCCTTTTTGAAAAGTTCTTATAATTTCATGATCTTCAACATGTTACCCTTCATGTTTGTTAGTTAGTAACTTCATAAAATCCCAAAATTGAACCCATCAAATGAAAAAGATGATTCATGTGGCCACAACTCGGTGTTCATACCATATTTTGGACCAATTCTTTTTTTAAAAGATCTCATATTTTCATATTCTATAACGTGGTATCTTTGATGTTTGCTAATTAGTAATTTCATAAAATTTCGAAATTGAACCTATCAAATGAAAAAGACCATTCAGGTGGTCATAACTCGGTGCTCAGATCATATTTTGAGCCGATTCTTTTTTCAAAAGTTCTTATATTTTCATGATCTACAATGTGGTACCTTTCGGGTTTGCTCATTAGTAACTTCATAAAATCCCGAAATTGAACCCACCAAATGAAAAGGACGATTCAGATGGTCATAACTCGGTGCTCGGATCATATTTAGGACCGATTCCTTTTTGAAAAGTTCTTATAATTTCATGATCTTCAACATGTTACCCTTCATGTTTGTTAGTTAGTAACTTCATAAAATCCCAAAATTGAACCCATCAAATGAAAAAGATGATTCATGTGGCCATAACTCGGTGTTCATACCATATTTTGGACCAATTCTTTTTTTAAAAGATCTCATATTTTCATATTCTATAATGTGGTATCTTTGATGTTTGCTAATTAGTAATTTCATAAAATCTCGAAATTGAACCTATCAAATGAAAAAGACCATTCAGGTGGTCATAACTCGGTGCTCAGATCATATTTTGAGCCGATTATTTTTTCAAAAGTTCTTATATTTTCATGATCTACAATGTGGTACTCGGTGTTCATACCATATTTTGGACCAATTCTTTTTTTAAAAGATCTCATATTTTCATATTCTATAACGTGGTATCTTTGATGTTTGCTAATTAGTAATTTCATAAAATTTCGAAATTGAACCTATCAAATGAAAAAGACCATTCAGGTGGTCATAACTCGGTGCTCAGATCATATTTTGAGCCGATTCTTTTTTCAAAAGTTCTTATATTTTCATGATCTACAATATGGTACCTTTCGGGTTTGCTCATTAGTAACTTCATAAAATCCCGAAATTGAACCCACCAAATGAAAAGGACGATTCAGATGGTCATAACTCGGTGCTCGGATCATATTTAGGACCGATTCCTTTTTGAAAAGTTCTTATAATTTCATGATCTTCAACATGCTACCCTTCATGTTTGTTAGTTAGTAACTTCATAAAATCCCAAAATTGAACCCATCAAATGAAAAAGATGATTCATGTGGCCATAACTCGGTGTTCATACCATATTTTGGACCAATTCTTTTTTTAAAAGATCTCATATTTTCATATTCTATAATGTGGTATCTTTGATGTTTGCTAATTAGTAATTTCATAAAATCTCGAAATTGAACCTATCAAATGAAAAAGACCATTCAGGTGGTCATAACTCGGTGCTCAGATCATATTTTGAGCCGATTCTTTTTTCAAAAGTTCTTATATTTTCATGATCTACAATGTGGTACCTTTCGGGTTTGCTCATTAGTAACTTCATAAAATCCCGAAATTGAACCCACCAAATGAAAAGGACGATTCAGATGGTCATAACTCGGTGCTCGGATCATATTTAGGACCGATTCCTTTTTGAAAAGTTCTTATAATTTCATGATCTTCAACATGTTACCCTTCATGTTTGTTAGTTAGTAACTTCATAAAATCCCAAAATTGAACCCATCAAATGAAAAAGATGATTCATGTGGCCATAACTCGGTGTTCATACCATATTTTGGACCAATTCTTTTTTTAAAAGATCTCATATTTTTGATATTCTATAATGTGGTATCTTTGATGTTTGCTAATTAGTAATTTCATAAAATCTCGAAATTGAACCTATCAAATGAAAAAGACCATTCAGGTGTTCATAACTCGGTGCTCAGATCATATTTTGAGCCGATTCTTTTTTCAAAAGTTCTTATATTTTCATGATCTACAATGTGGTACCTTTTGGGTTTGCTCATTAGTAACTTCATAAAATCCCGAAATTGAACCCGCCAAATGAAAAGGATGATTCAGATGGTCATAACTCGGTGCTCGGATCATATTTAGGACCGATTCCTTTTTGAAAAGTTCTTATAATTTCATGATCTTCAACATGTTACCCTTCATGTTTGTTAGTTAGTAACTTCATAAAATCCCAAAATAGAACCCATCAAATGAAAAAGATGATTCATGTGGCCATAACTCGGTGTTCATACCATATTTTGGACCAATTCTTTTTTTAAAAGATCTCATATTTTCATATTCTATAATGTGGTATCTTTGATGTGTGCTAATTAGTAATTTCATAAAATCTCGAAATTGAACCTATCAAATGAAAAAGACCATTCAGGTGGTCATAACTCGGTGCTCAGATCATATTTTGAGCCGATTCTTTTTTCAAAAGTTCTTATATTTTCATGATCTACAATGTGGTACCTTTCGGGTTTGCTCATTAGTAACTTCATAAAATCCCGAAATTGAACCCACCAAATGAAAAGGACGATTCAGGTGGTCATAACTCGGTGCTCGGATCATATTTAGGACCGATTCCTTTTTGAAAAGTTCTTATAATTTCATGATCTTCAACATGTTACCCTTCATGTTTGTTAGTTAGTAACTTCATAAAATCCCAAAATTGAACCCATCAAATGAAAAAGATGATTCATGTGGCCATAACTCGGTGTTCATACCATATTTTGGACCAATTCTTTTTTTAAAAGATCTCATATTTTCATATTCTATAATGTGGTATCTTTGATGTTTGCTAATTAGTAATTTCATAAAATCTCGAAATTGAACCTATCAAATGAAAAAGACCATTCAGGTGGTCATAACTCGGTGCTCAGATCATATTTTGAGCCGATTCTTTTTTCAAAAGTTCTTATATTTTCATGATCTACAATGTGGTACCTTTCGGGTTTTGCTCATTAGTAACTTCATAAAATCCCGAAATTGAACCCACCAAATGAAAAGGACGATTCAGGTGGTCATAACTCGGTGCTCGGATCATATTTAGGACCGATTCCTTTTTGAAAAGTTCTTATAATTTCACGATCTTCAACATGTTACCCTTCATGTTTGTTATTTAGTAACTTCATAAAATCCCAAAATTGAACCCATCAAATGAAAAAGATGATTCATGTGGCCATAACTCGGTGTTCATACCATATTTTGGACCAATTCTTTTTTTAAAAGATCTCATATTTTCATATTCTATAATGTGGTATCTTTGATGTTTGCTAATTAGTAATTTCATAAAATCTCGAAATTGAACCTATCAAATGAAAAAGACCATTCAAGTGGTCATAACTCGGTGCTCAGATCATATTTTGAGCCGATTCTTTTTTCAAAAGTTCTTATATTTTTATGATATACAATGTGGTACCTTTCGGGTTTGCTCATTAGTAACTTCATAAAATCCCGAAATTGAAACCCCCAAATGAAAAGGACGATTCAGATGGTCATAACTCGGTGCTCGGATCATATTTAGGACCGATTCCTTTTTGAAAAGTTCTTATAATTTCACGATCTTCAACATGTTACCCTTCATGTTTGTTAGTTAGTAACTTCATAAAATCCCAAAATTGAACCCATCAAATGAAAAAGATGATTCATGTGGCCACAACTCGGTGTTCATACCATATTTTGGACCAATTCTTTTTTTAAAAGATCTCATATTTTCATATTCTATAACGTGGTATCTTTGATGTTTGCTAATTAGTAATTTCATAAAATCTCGAAATTGAACCTATCAAATGAAAAAGACCATTCAGGTGGTCATAACTCGGTGCTCAGATCATATTTTGAGCCGATTCTTTTTTCAAAAGTTCTTATATTTTCATGATCTACAATGTGGTACCTTTCGGGTTTGCTCATTAGTAACTTCATAAAATCCCGAAATTGAACCCACCAAATGAAAAGGACGATTCAGATGGTCATAACTCGGTGCTCGGATCATATTTAGGACCGATTCCTTTTTGAAAAGTTCTTATAATTTCACGATCTTCAACATGTTACCCTTCATGTTTGTTAGTTAGTAACTTCATAAAATCCCAAAATTGAACCCATCAAATGAAAAAGATGATTCATGTGGCCACAACTCGGTGTTCATACCATATTTTGGACCAATTCTTTTTTTAAAAGATCTCATATTTTCATATTCTATAACGTGGTATCTTTGATGTTTGCTAATTAGTAATTTCATAAAATCTCGAAATTGAACCTATCAAATGAAAAAGACCATTCAGGTGGTCATAACTCGGTGCTCAGATCATATTTTGAGCCGATTCTTTTTTCAAAAGTTCTCATATTTTCATGATCTACAATGTGGTACCTTTCGGGTATGCTCATTAGTAACTTCATAAAATCCCGAAATTGAACCCACCAAATGAAAAGGACGATTCAGATGGTCATAACTCGGTGCTCGGATCATATTTAGGACCGATTCCTTTTTGAAAAGTTCTTATAATTTCACGATCTTCAACATGTTACCCTTCATGTTTGTTAGTTAGTAACTTCATAAAATCCCAAAATTGAACCCATCAAATGAAAAAGATGATTCATGTGGCCACAACTCGGTGTTCATACCATATTTTGGACCAATTCTTTTTTTAAAAGATCTCATATTTTCATATTCTATAACGTGGTATCTTTGATGTTTGCTAATTAGTAATTTCATAAAATCTCGAAATTGAACCTATCAAATGAAAAAGACCATTCAGGTGGTCATAACTCGGTGCTCAGATCATATTTTGAGCCGATTCTTTTTTCAAAAGTTCTTATATTTTCATGATCTACAATGTGGTACCTTTCGGGTTTGCTCATTAGTAACTTCATAAAATCCCGAAATTGAACCCACCAAATGAAAAGGACGATTCAGATGGTCATAACTCGGTGCTCGGATCATATTTAGGACCGATTCCTTTTTGAAAAGTTCTTATAATTTCATGATCTTCAACATGTTACCCTTCATGTTTGTTAGTTAGTAACTTCATAAAATCCCAAAATTGAACCCATCAAATGAAAAAGATGATTCATGTGGCCACAACTCGGTGTTCATACCATATTTTGGACCAATTCTTTTTTTAAAAGATCTCATATTTTCATATTCTATAACGTGGTATCTTTGATGTTTGCTAATTAGTAATTTCATAAAATCTCGAAATTGAACCTATCAAATGAAAAAGACCATTCAGGTGGTCATAACTCGGTGCTCAGATCATATTTTGAGCCGATTCTTTTTTCAAAAGTTCTTATATTTTCATGATCTACAATGTGGTACCTCTCGGGTTTGCTCATTAGTAACTTCATAAAATCCCGAAATTGAAACCACCAAATGAAAAGGACGATTCAGATGGTCATAACTCGGTGCTCGGATCATATTTAGGACGGATTCCTTTTTGAAAAGTTCTTATAATTTCATGATCTTCAACATGTTACCCTTCATGTTTGTTAGTTAGTAACTTCATAAAATCCCAAAATTGAACCCATCAAATGAAAAAGATGATTCATGTGGCCATAACTCGGTGTTCATACCATATTTTGGACCAATTCTTTTTTTAAAAGATCTCATATTTTCATATTCTATAATGTGGTATCTTTGATGTTTGCTAATTAGTAATTTCATAAAATCTCGAAATTGAACCTATCAAATGAAAAAGACCATTCAGGTGGTCATAACTCGGTGCTCAGATCATATTTTGAGCCGATTCTTTTTTCAAAAGTTCTTATATTTTCATGATCTACAATGTGGTACCTCTCGGGTTTGCTCATTAGTAACTTCATAAAATCCCGAAATTGAAACCACCAAATGAAAAGGACGATTCAGATGGTCATAACTCGGTGCTCGGATCATATTTAGGAACGATTCCTTTTTGAAAAGTTCTTATAATTTCATGATCTTCAACATGCTACCCTTCATGTTTGTTAGTTAGTAACTTCATAAAATCCCAAAATTGAACCCATCAAATGAAAAAGATGATTCATGTGGCCATAACTCGGTGTTCATACCATATTTTGGACCAATTCTTTTTTTAAAAGATCTCATATTTTCATATTCTATAACGTGGTATCTTTGATGTTTGCTAATTAGTAATTTCATAAAATCTCGAAATTGAACCTATCAAATGAAAAAGACCATTCAGGTGGTCATAACTCGGTGCTCAGATCATATTTTCAGCCGATTCTTTTTTCAAAAGTTCTTATATTTTCATGATCTACAATGTGGTACCTTTCGGGTTTGCTCATTAGTAACTTCATAAAATCCCAAAATTGAACCCACCAAATGAAAAGGACGATTCAGATGGTCATAACTCGGTGCTCGGATCATATTTAGGACCGATTCCTTTTTGAAAAGTTCTTATAATTTCATGATCTTCAACATGTTACCCTTCATGTTTGTTAGTTAGTAACTTCATAAAATCCCAAAATTGAACCCATCAAATGAAAAAGATGATTCATGTGGCCATAACTCGGTGTTCATACCATATTTTGGACCAATTCTTTTTTTAAAAGATCTCATATTTTCATATTCTATAATGTGGTATCTTTGATGTTTGCTAATTAGTAATTTCATAAAATCTCGAAATTGAACCTATCAAATGAAAAAGACCATTCAGGTGGTCATAACTCGGTGCTCAGATCATATTTTGAGCCGATTCTTTTTTCAAAAGTTCTCATATTTTCATGATCTACAATGTGGTACCTTTCGGGTATGCTCATTAGTAACTTCATAAAATCCCGAAATTGAACCCACCAAATGAAAAGGACGATTCAGATGGTCATAACTCGGTGCTCGGATCATATTTAGGACCGATTCCTTTTTGAAAAGTTCTTATAATTTCACGATCTTCAACATGTTACCCTTCATGTTTGTTAGTTAGTAACTTCATAAAATCCCAAAATTGAACCCATCAAATGAAAAAGATGATTCATGTGGCCACAACTCGGTGTTCATACCATATTTTGGACCAATTCTTTTTTTAAAAGATCTCATATTTTCATATTCTATAACGTGGTATCTTTGATGTTTGCTAATTAGTAATTTCATAAAATCTCGAAATTGAACCTATCAAATGAAAAAGACCATTCAGGTGGTCATAACTCGGTGCTCAGATCATATTTTGAGCCGATTCTTTTTTCAAAAGTTCTTATATTTTCATGATCTACAATGTGGTACCTTTCGGGTTTGCTCATTAGTAACTTCATAAAATCCCGAAATTGAACCCACCAAATGAAAAGGACGATTCAGATGGTCATAACTCGGTGCTCGGATCATATTTAGGACCGATTCCTTTTTGAAAAGTTCTTATAATTTCATGATCTTCAACATGTTACCCTTCATGTTTGTTAGTTAGTAACTTCATAAAATCCCAAAATTGAACCCATCAAATGAAAAAGATGATTCATGTGGCCACAACTCGGTGTTCATACCATATTTTGGACCAATTCTTTTTTTAAAAGATCTCATATTTTCATATTCTATAACGTGGTATCTTTGATGTTTGCTAATTAGTAATTTCATAAAATCTCGAAATTGAACCTATCAAATGAAAAAGACCATTCAGGTGGTCATAACTCGGTGCTCAGATCATATTTTGAGCCGATTCTTTTTTCAAAAGTTCTTATATTTTCATGATCTACAATGTGGTACCTCTCGGGTTTGCTCATTAGTAACTTCATAAAATCCCGAAATTGAAACCACCAAATGAAAAGGACGATTCAGATGGTCATAACTCGGTGCTCGGATCATATTTAGGACCGATTCCTTTTTGAAAAGTTCTTATAATTTCATGATCTTCAACATGTTACCCTTCATGTTTGTTAGTTAGTAACTTCACAAAATCCCAAAATTGAACCCATCAAATGAAAAAGATGATTCATGTGGCCATAACTCGGTGTTCATACCATATTTTGGACCAATTCTTTTTTTAAAAGATCTCATATTTTCATATTCTATAATGTGGTATCTTTGATGTTTGCTAATTAGTAATTTCATAAAATCTCGAAATTGAACCTATCAAATGAAAAAGACCATTCAGGTGGTCATAACTCGGTGCTCAGATCATATTTTGAGCCGATTCTTTTTTCAAAAGTTCTTATATTTTCATGATCTACAATGTGGTACCTCTCGGGTTTGCTCATTAGTAACTTCATAAAATCCCGAAATTGAAACCACCAAATGAAAAGGACGATTCAGATGGTCATAACTCGGTGCTCGGATCATATTTAGGACCGATTCCTTTTTGAAAAGTTCTTATAATTTCATGATCTTCAACATGCTACCCTTCATGTTTGTTAGTTAGTAACTTCATAAAATCCCAAAATTGAACCCATCAAATGAAAAAGATGATTCATGTGGCCATAACTCGGTGTTCATACCATATTTTGGACCAATTCTTTTTTTAAAAGATCTCATATTTTCATATTCTATAACGTGGTATCTTTGATGTTTGCTAATTAGTAATTTCATAAAATCTCGAAATTGAACCTATCAAATGAAAAAGACCATTCAGGTGGTCATAACTCGGTGCTCAGATCATATTTTGAGCCGATTCTTTTTTCAAAAGTTCTTATATTTTCATGATCTACAATGTGGTACCTTTCGGGTTTGCTCATTAGTAACTTCATAAAATCCCGAAATTGAAACCACCAAATGAAAATGACGATTCAGATGGTCATAACTCGGTGCTCGGATCATATTTAGGACCGATTCCTTTTTGAAAAGTTCTTATAATTTCATGATCTTCAACATGCTACCCTTCATGTTTGTTAGTTAGTAACTTCATAAAATCCCAAAATTGAACCCATCAAATGAAAAAGATGATTCATGTGGCCATAACTCGGTGTTCATACCATATTTTGGACCAATTCTTTTTTTAAAAGATCTCATATTTTCATATTCTATAACGTGGTATCTTTGATGTTTGCTAATTAGTAATTTCATAAAATCTCGAAATTGAACCTATCAAATGAAAAAGACCATTCAGGTGGTCATAACTCGGTGCTCAGATCATATTTTGAGCCGATTCTTTTTTCAAAAGTTCTTATATTTTCATGATCTACAATGTGGTACCTTTCGGGTTTGCTCATTAGTAACTTCATAAAATCCCGAAATTGAACCCACCAAATGAAAAGGATGATTCAGATGGTCATAACTCGGTGCTCGGATCATATTTAGGACCGATTCCTTTTTGAAAAGTTCTTATAATTTCATGATCTTCAACATGCTACCCTTCATGTTTGTTAGTTAGTAACTTCATAAAATCCCAAAATTGAACCCATCAAATGAAAAAGATGATTCATGTGGCCATAACTCGGTGTTCATACCATATTTTGGACCAATTCTTTTTTTAAAAGATCTCATATTTTCATATTCTATAATGTGGTATCTTTGATGTTTGCTAATTAGTAATTTCATAAAATCTCGAAATTGAACCTATCAAATGAAAAAGACCATTCAGGTGGTCATAACTCGGTGCTCAGATCATATTTTGAGCCGATTCTTTTTTCAAAAGTTCTTATATTTTCATGATCTACAATGTGGTACCTTTCGGGTTTGCTCATTAGTAACTTCATAAAATCCCGAAATTGAACCCACCAAATGAAAAGGACGATTCAGATGGTCATAACTCGGTGCTCGGATCATATTTAGGACCGATTCCTTTTTGAAAAGTTCTTATAATTTCACGATCTTCAACATGGTACCCTTCATGTTTGTTAGTTAGTAACTTCATAAAATCCCAAAATTGAACCCATCAAATGAAAAAGATGATTCATGTGGCCATAACTCGGTGTTCATACCATATTTTGGACCAATTCTTTTTTTAAAAGATCTCATATTTTCATATTCTATAATGTGGTATCTTTGATGTTTGCTAATTAGTAATTTCATAAAATCTCGAAATTGAACCTATCAAATGAAAAAGACCATTCAGGTGGTCATAACTCGGTGCTCAGATCATATTTTGAGCCGATTCTTTTTTCAAAAGTTCTTATATTTTCATGATCTACAATGTGGTACCTTTCAGGTTTGCTCATTAGTAACTTCATAAAATCCCGAAATTGAACCCACCAAATGAAAAGGACGATTCAGATGGTCATAACTCGGTGCTCGGATCATATTTAGGACCGATTCCTTTTTGAAAAGTTCTTATAATTTCACGATCTTCAACATGCTACCCTTCATGTTTGTTAGTTAGTAACTTCATAAAATCCCAAAATTGAACCCATCAAATGAAAAAGATGATTCATGTGGCCATAACTCGGTGTTCATACCATATTTTGGACCAATTCTTTTTTTAAAAGATCTCATATTTTCATATTCTATAATGTGGTATCTTTGATGTTTGCTAATTAGTAATTTCATAAAATCTCGAAATTGAACCTATCAAATGAAAAAGACCATTCAGGTGGTCATAACTCGGTGCTCAGATCATATTTTGAGCCGATTCTTTTTTCAAAAGTTCTTATATTTTCATGATCTACAATGTGGTACCTTTCGGGTTTGCTCATTAGTAACTTCATAAAATCCCGAAATTGAACCCACCAAATGAAAACGACGATTCAGATGGTCATAACTCGGTGCTCGGATCATATTTAGGACCGATTCCTTTTTGAAAAGTTCTTATAATTTCATGATCTTCAACATGCTACCCTTCATGTTTGTTAGTTAGTAACTTCATAAAATCCCAAAATTGAACCCATCAAATGAAAAAGATGATTCATGTGGCCATAACTCGGTGTTCATACCATAATTTGGACCAATTCTTTTTTTAAAAGATCTCATATTTTCATATTCTATAATGTGGTATCTTTGATGTTTGCTAATTAGTAATTTCATAAAATCTCGAAATTGAACCTATCAAATGAAAAAGACCATTCAGGTGGTCATAACTCGGTGCTCAGATCATATTTTGAGCCGATTCTTTTTTCAAAAGTTCTTATATTTTCATGATCTACAATGTGGTACCTCTCGGGTTTGCTCATTAGTAACTTCATAAAATCCCGAAATTGAAACCACCAAATGAAAAGGACGATTCAGATGGTCATAACTCGGTGCTCGGATCATATTTAGGACCGATTCCTTTTTGAAAAGTTCTTATAATTTCATGATCTTCAACATGCTACCCTTCATGTTTGTTAGTTAGTAACTTCATAAAATCCCAAAATTGAACCCATCAAATGAAAAAGATGATTCATGTGGCCATAACTCGGTGTTCATACCATATTTTGGACCAATTCTTTTTTTAAAAGATCTCATATTTTCATATTCTATAACGTGGTATCTTTGATGTTTGCTAATTAGTAATTTCATAAAATCTCGAAATTGAACCTATCAAATGAAAAAGACCATTCAGGTGGTCATAACTCGGTGCTCAGATCATATTTTGAGCCGATTCTTTTTTCAAAAGTTCTTATATTTTCATGATCTACAATGTGGTACCTTTCGGGTTTGCTCATTAGTAACTTCATAAAATCCCGAAATTGAAACCACCAAATGAAAATGACGATTCAGATGGTCATAACTCGGTGCTCGGATCATATTTAGGACCGATTCCTTTTTGAAAAGTTCTTATAATTTCATGATCTTCAACATGCTACCCTTCATGTTTGTTAGTTAGTAACTTCATAAAATCCCAAAATTGAACCCATCAAATGAAAAAGATGATTCATGTGGCCATAACTCGGTGTTCATACCATATTTTGGACCAATTCTTTTTTTAAAAGATCTCATATTTTCATATTCTATAACGTGGTATCTTTGATGTTTGCTAATTAGTAATTTCATAAAATCTCGAAATTGAACCTATCAAATGAAAAAGACCATTCAGGTGGTCATAACTCGGTGCTCAGATCATATTTTGAGCCGATTCTTTTTTCAAAAGTTCTTATATTTTCATGATCTACAATGTGGTACCTTTCGGGTTTGCTCATTAGTAACTTCATAAAATCCCGAAATTGAACCCACCAAATGAAAAGGACGATTCAGATGGTCATAACTCGGTGCTCGGATCATATTTAGGACCGATTCCTTTTTGAAAAGTTCTTATAATTTCATGATCTTCAACATGCTACCCTTCATGTTTGTTAGTTAGTAACTTCATAAAATCCCAAAATTGAACCCATCAAATGAAAAAGATGATTCATGTGGCCATAACTCGGTGTTCATACCATATTTTGGACCAATTCTTTTTTTAAAAGATCTCATATTTTCATATTCTATAACGTGGTATCTTTGATGTTTGCTAATTAGTAATTTCATAAAATCTCGAAATTGAACCTATCAAATGAAAAAGACCATTCAGGTGGTCATAACTCGGTGCTCAGATCATATTTTGAGCCGATTCTTTTTTCAAAAGTTCTTATATTTTCATGATCTACAATGTGGTACCTTTCAGGTTTGCTCATTAGTAACTTCATAAAATCCCGAAATTGAACCCACCAAATGAAAAGGACGATTCAGATGGTCATAACTCGGTGCTCGGATCATATTTAGGACCGATTCCTTTTTGAAAAGTTCTTATAATTTCACGATCTTCAACATGCTACCCTTCATGTTTGTTAGTTAGTAACTTCATAAAATCCCAAAATTGAACCCATCAAATGAAAAAGATGATTCATGTGGCCATAACTCGGTGTTCATACCATATTTTGGACCAATTCTTTTTTTAAAAGATCTCATATTTTCATATTCTATAATGTGGTATCTTTGATGTTTGCTAATTAGTAATTTCATAAAATCTCGAAATTGAACCTATCAAATGAAAAAGACCATTCAGGTGGTCATAACTCGGTGCTCAGATCATATTTTGAGCCGATTCTTTTTTCAAAAGTTCTTATATTTTCATGATCTACAATGTGGTACCTTTCGGGTTTGCTCATTAGTAACTTCATAAAATCCCGAAATTGAACCCACCAAATGAAAACGACGATTCAGATGGTCATAACTCGGTGCTCGGATCATATTTAGGACCGATTCCTTTTTGAAAAGTTCTTATAATTTCATGATCTTCAACATGCTACCCTTCATGTTTGTTAGTTAGTAACTTCATAAAATCCCAAAATTGAACCCATCAAATGAAAAAGATGATTCATGTGGCCATAACTCGGTGTTCATACCATATTTTGGACCAATTCTTTTTTTAAAAGATCTCATATTTTCATATTCTATAACGTTTTATCTTTGATGTTTGCTAATTAGTAATTTCATAAAATCTCGAAATTGAACCTATCAAATGAAAAAGACCATTCAGGTGGTCATAACTCGGTGCTCAGATCATATTTTGAGCCGATTCTTTTTTCAAAAGTTCTTATATTTTCATGATCTACAATGTGGTACCTTTCGGGTTTGCTCATTAGTAACTTCATAAAATCCCGAAATTGAACCCACCAAATGAAAAGGACGATTCAGATGGTCATAACTCGGTGCTCGGATCATATTTAGGACCGATTCCTTTTTGAAAAGTTCTTATAATTTCACGATCTTCAACATGCTACCCTTCATGTTTGTTAGTTAGTAACTTCATAAAATCCCAAAATTGAACCCATCAAATGAAAAAGATGATTCATGTGGCCATAACTCGGTGTTCATACCATATTTTGGACCAATTCTTTTTTTAAAAGATCTCATATTTTCATATTCTATAACGTGGTATCTTTGATGTTTGCTAATTAGTAATTTCATAAAATCTCGAAATTGAACCTATCAAATGAAAAAGACCATTCAGGTGGTCATAACTCGGTGCTCAGATCATATTTTGAACCGATTCTTTTCTCAAAAGTTCTTATATTTTCATGATCTACAATGTGGTACCTTTCGGGTTTGCTCATTAGTAACTTCATAAAATCCCGAAATTGAACCCACCAAATGAAAAGGACGATTCAGATGGTCATAACTCGGTGCTCGAATCATATTTAGGACCGATTCCTTTTTGAAAATTTCTTATAATTTCATGATCTTCAACATGCTACCCTTCATGTTTGTTAGTTAGTATTTTCATTAAATCCCAAAATTGAACCCATCAAATGAAAAAGATGATTCATGTGGCCATAACTCGGTGTTCATACCATATTTTGGACCAATTCTTTTTTTAAAAGATCTCATATTTTCATATTCTATAATGTGGTATCTTTGATGTTTGCTAATTAGTAATTTCATAAAATCTCGAAATTGAACCTATCAAATGAAAAAGACCATTCAGGTGGTCATAACTCGGTGCTCAGATCATATTTTGAGCCGATTCTTTTTTCAAAAGTTCTTATATTTTCATGATCTACAATGTGGTACCTTTCGGGTTTGCTCATTAGTAACTTCATAAAATCCCGAAATTGAACCCACCAAATGAAAAGGACGATTCAGATGGTCATAACTCGGTGCTCGGATCATATTTATGACCGATTCCTTTTTGAAAAGTTCTTATAATTTCATGATCTTCAACATGCTACCCTTCATGTTTGTTAGTTAGTAACTTCATAAAATCCCAAAATTGAACCCATCAAATGAAAAAGATGATTCATGTGGCCATAACTCGGTGTTCATACAATATTTTGGACCAATTCTTTTTTTAAAAGATCTCATATTTTCATATTCTATAATGTGGTATCTTTGATGTTGGCTAATTAGTAATTTCATAAAATCTCGAAATTGAACCTATCAAATGAAAAAGACCATTAAGGTGGTCATAACTCGGTGCTCAGATCATATTTTGAGCCGATTCTTTTTTTCAAAAGTTCTTATATTTTCATGATCTACAATGTGGTACCTTTCGGGTTTGCTCATTAGTAACTTCATAAAATCCCGAAATTGAACCCACCAAATGAAAAGGACGATTCAGATGGGCATAACTCGGTGCTCGGATCATATTTAGGACCGATTCCTTTTTGAAAAGTTCTTATAATTTCATGATCTTCAACATGCTACCCTTCATGTTTGTTAGTTAGTAACTTCATAAAATCCCAAAATTGAACCCATCAAATGAAAAAGATGATTCATGTGGCCATAACTCGGTGTTCATACCATATTTTGGACCAATTCTTTTTTTAAAAGATCTCATATTTTCATATTCAATAATGTGGTATCATTGATGTTTGCTAATTAGTAATTTCATAAAATCTCGAAATTGAACCTATCAAATGAAAAAGACCATTCAGGTGGTCATAACTCGGTGCTCAGATCATATTTTGAGCCGATTCTTCTTTCAAAAGTTCTTATATTTTCATGATCTACAATGTGGTACCTTTCGGGTTTGCTCATTAGTAACTTCATAAAATCCCGAAATTGAACCCACCAAATGAAAAGGACGATTCAGATGGTTATAACTCGGTGCTCGGATCATATTTAGGACCGATTCCTTTTTGAAAAGTTCTTATAATTTCATGATCTTCAACATGCTACCCTTCATGTTTGTTAGTTAGTAACTTCATAAAATCCCAAAATTGAACCCATCAAATGAAAAAGATGATTCATGTGGCCATAACTCGGTGTTCATACCATATTTTGGACCAATTCTTTTTTTAAAAGATCTCATATTTTCATATTCTATAACGTGGTATCTTTGATGTTTGCTAATTAGTAATTTCATAAAATCTCGAAATTGAACCTATCAAATGAAAAAGACCATTCAGGTGGTCATAACTCGGTGCTCAGATCATATTTTGAGCCGATTCTTTTTTTCAAAAGTTCTTATATTTTCATGATCTACAATGTGGTACCTTTCGGGTTTGCTCATTAGTAACTTCATAAAATCCCGAAATTGAACCCACCAAATGAAAAGGACGATTCAGATGGTTATAACTCGGTGCTCGGATCATATTTAGGACCGATTCCTTTTTGAAAAGTTCTTATAATTTCATGATCTTCAACATGCTACCCTTCATGTTTGTTAGTTAGTAACTTCATAAAATCCCAAAATTGAACCCATCAAATGAAAAAGATGATTCATGTGGCCATAACTCGGTGTTCATACCATATTTTGGACCAATTCTTTTTTTAAAAGATCTCATATTTTCATATTCTATAACGTGGTATCTTTGATGTTTGCTAATTAGTAATTTCATAAAATCTCGAAATTGAACCTATCAAATGAAAAAGACCATTCAGGTGGTCATAACTCGGTGCTCAGATCATATTTTGAGCCGATTCTTTTCTCAAAAGTTCTTATATTTTCATGATCTACAATGTGGTACCTTTCGGGTTTGCTCATTAGTAACTTCATAAAATTCCGAAATTGAACCCACCAAATGAAAAGGACGATTCAGATGGTCATAACTCGGTGCTCGGATCATATTTAGGACCGATTCCTTTTTGAAAAGTTCTTATAATTTCACGATCTTCAACATGTTACCCTTCATGTTTGTTAGTTAGTAACTTCATAAAATCCCAAAATTGAACCCATCAAATGAAAAAGATGATTCATGTGGCCAT
The DNA here is from genome assembly GCA_037428765.1 of Rubia yunnanensis. Lineage (NCBI taxonomy): Eukaryota > Viridiplantae > Streptophyta > Magnoliopsida > Gentianales > Rubiaceae > Rubia > Rubia yunnanensis. The sequence continues at coordinate 28,176 of CM075063.1, read as the reverse complement.
AACTCGGTGTTCATACCATGTTTTGGACCAATTCTTTTTTTAAAAGATCTCATATTTTCATATTCTATAACGTGGTATCTTTGATGTTTGCTAATTAGTAATTTCATAAAATCTCGAAATTGAACCTATCAAATGAAAAAGACCTTTCAGGTGGTCATAACTCGGTGCTCAGATCATATTTTGAGCCGATTCTTTTTTCAAAAGTTCTTATATTTTCATGATCTACAATGTGGTACCTTTCGGGTTTGCTCATTAGTAACTTCATAAAATCCCGAAATTGAACCCACCAAATGAAAAGGACGATTCAGATGGTCATAACTCGGTGCTCGGATCATATTTAGGACCGATTCCTTTTTGAAAAGTTCTTATAATTTCACGATCTTCAACATGCTACCCTTCATGTTTGTTAGTTAGTAACTTCATAAAATCCCAAAATTGAACCCATCAAATGAAAAAGATGATTCATGTGGCCATAACTCGGTGTTCATACCATATTTTGGACCAATTCTTTTTTTAAAAGATCTCATATTTTCATATTCTATAATGTGGTATCTTTGATGTTTGCTAATTAGTAATTTCATAAAATCTCGAAATTGAACCTATCAAATGAAAAAGACCATTCAGGTGGTCATAACTCGGTGCTCAGATCATATTTTGAGCCGATTCTCTTTTCAAAAGTTCTTATATTTTCATGATCTACAATGTGGTACCTTTCAGGTTTGCTCATTAGTAACTTCATAAAATCCCGAAATTGAACCCACCAAATGAAAAGGACGATTCAGATGGTCATAACTCGGTGCTCGGATCATATTTAGGACCGATTCCTTTTTGAAAAGTTCTTATAATTTCACGATCTTCAACATGCTACCCTTCATGTTTGTTAGTTAGTAACTTCATAAAATCCCAAAATTGAACCCATCAAATGAAAAAGATGATTCATGTGGCCATAACTCGGTGTTCATACCATATTTTGGACCAATTCTTTTTTTAAAAGATCTCATATTTTCATATTCTATAACGTGGTATCTTTGATGTTTGCTAATTAGTAATTTCATAAAATCTCGAAATTGAACCTATCAAATGAAAAAGACCATTCAGGTGGTCATAACTCGGTGCTCAGATCATATTTTGAGCCGATTCTTTTTTCAAAAGTTCTTATATTTTCATGATCTACAATGTGGTACCTTTCAGGTTTGCTCATTAGTAACTTCATAAAATCCCGAAATTGAACCCACCAAATGAAAAGGACGATTCAGATGGTCATAACTCGGTGCTCGGATCATATTTAGGACCGATTCCTTTTTGAAAAGTTCTTATAATTTCACGATCTTCAACATGCTACCCTTCATGTTTGTTAGTTAGTAACTTCATAAAATCCCAAAATTGAACCCATCAAATGAAAAAGATGATTCATGTGGCCATAACTCGGTGTTCATACCATATTTTGGACCAATTCTTTTTTTAAAAGATCTCTTATTTTCATATTCAATAATGTGGTATCATTGATGTTTGCTAATTAGTAATTTCATAAAATCTCGAAATTGAACCTATCAAATGAAAAAGACCATTCAGGTGGTCATAACTCGGTGCTCAGATCATATTTTGAACCGATTCTTTTCTCAAAAGTTCTTATATTTTCATGATCTACAATGTGGTACCTTTCGGGTTTGCTCATTAGTAACTTCATAAAATCCCGAAATTGAACCCACCAAATGAAAAGGACGATTCAGATGGTCATAACTCGGTGCTCGAATCATATTTAGGACCGATTCCTTTTTGAAAATTTCTTATAATTTCATGATCTTCAACATGCTACCCTTCATGTTTGTTAGTTAGTATTTTCATTAAATCCCAAAATTGAACCCATCAAATGAAAAAGATGATTCATGTGGCCATAACTCGGTGTTCATACCATATTTTGGACCAATTCTTTTTTTAAAAGATCTCATATTTTCATATTCTATAATGTGGTATCTTTGATGTTTGCTAATTAGTAATTTCATAAAATCTCGAAATTGAACCTATCAAATGAAAAAGACCATTCAGGTGGTCATAACTCGGTGCTCAGATCATATTTTGAGCCGATTCTTTTTTCAAAAGTTCTTATATTTTCATGATCTACAATGTGGTACCTTTCGGGTTTGCTCATTAGTAACTTCATAAAATCCCGAAATTGAACCCACCAAATGAAAAGGACGATTCAGATGGTCATAACTCGGTGCTCGGATCATATTTATGACCGATTCCTTTTTGAAAAGTTCTTATAATTTCATGATCTTCAACATGCTACCCTTCATGTTTGTTAGTTAGTAACTTCATAAAATCCCAAAATTGAACCCATCAAATGAAAAAGATGATTCATGTGGCCATAACTCGGTGTTCATACAATATTTTGGACCAATTCTTTTTTTAAAAGATCTCATATTTTCATATTCTATAATGTGGTATCTTTGATGTTGGCTAATTAGTAATTTCATAAAATCTCGAAATTGAACCTATCAAATGAAAAAGACCATTAAGGTGGTCATAACTCGGTGCTCAGATCATATTTTGAGCCGATTCTTTTTTTCAAAAGTTCTTATATTTTCATGATCTACAATGTGGTACCTTTCGGGTTTGCTCATTAGTAACTTCATAAAATCCCGAAATTGAACCCACCAAATGAAAAGGACGATTCAGATGGGCATAACTCGGTGCTCGGATCATATTTAGGACCGATTCCTTTTTGAAAAGTTCTTATAATTTCATGATCTTCAACATGCTACCCTTCATGTTTGTTAGTTAGTAACTTCATAAAATCCCAAAATTGAACCCATCAAATGAAAAAGATGATTCATGTGGCCATAACTCGGTGTTCATACCATATTTTGGACCAATTCTTTTTTTAAAAGATCTCATATTTTCATATTCAATAATGTGGTATCATTGATGTTTGCTAATTAGTAATTTCATAAAATCTCGAAATTGAACCTATCAAATGAAAAAGACCATTCAGGTGGTCATAACTCGGTGCTCAGATCATATTTTGAGCCGATTCTTCTTTCAAAAGTTCTTATATTTTCATGATCTACAATGTGGTACCTTTCGGGTTTGCTCATTAGTAACTTCATAAAATCCCGAAATTGAACCCACCAAATGAAAAGGACGATTCAGATGGTTATAACTCGGTGCTCGGATCATATTTAGGACCGATTCCTTTTTGAAAAGTTCTTATAATTTCATGATCTTCAACATGCTACCCTTCATGTTTGTTAGTTAGTAACTTCATAAAATCCCAAAATTGAACCCATCAAATGAAAAAGATGATTCATGTGGCCATAACTCGGTGTTCATACCATATTTTGGACCAATTCTTTTTTTAAAAGATCTCATATTTTCATATTCTATAACGTGGTATCTTTGATGTTTGCTAATTAGTAATTTCATAAAATCTCGAAATTGAACCTATCAAATGAAAAAGACCATTCAGGTGGTCATAACTCGGTGCTCAGATCATATTTTGAGCCGATTCTTTTTTTCAAAAGTTCTTATATTTTCATGATCTACAATGTGGTACCTTTCGGGTTTGCTCATTAGTAACTTCATAAAATCCCGAAATTGAACCCACCAAATGAAAAGGACGATTCAGATGGTTATAACTCGGTGCTCGGATCATATTTAGGACCGATTCCTTTTTGAAAAGTTCTTATAATTTCATGATCTTCAACATGCTACCCTTCATGTTTGTTAGTTAGTAACTTCATAAAATCCCAAAATTGAACCCATCAAATGAAAAAGATGATTCATGTGGCCATAACTCGGTGTTCATACCATATTTTGGACCAATTCTTTTTTTAAAAGATCTCATATTTTCATATTCTATAACGTGGTATCTTTGATGTTTGCTAATTAGTAATTTCATAAAATCTCGAAATTGAACCTATCAAATGAAAAAGACCATTCAGGTGGTCATAACTCGGTGCTCAGATCATATTTTGAGCCGATTCTTTTCTCAAAAGTTCTTATATTTTCATGATCTACAATGTGGTACCTTTCGGGTTTGCTCATTAGTAACTTCATAAAATCCTGAAATTGAACCCACCAAATGAAAAGGACGATTCAGATGGTCATAACTCGGTGCTCGGATCATATTTAGGACCGATTCCTTTTTGAAAAGTTCTTATAATTTCACGATCTTCAACATGTTACCCTTCATGTTTGTTAGTTAGTAACTTCATAAAATCCCAAAATTGAACCCATCAAATGAAAAAGATGATTCATGTGGCCATAACTCGGTGTTCATACCATGTTTTGGACCAATTCTTTTTTTAAAAGATCTCATATTTTCATATTCTATAACGTGGTATCTTTGATGTTTGCTAATTAGTAATTTCATAAAATCTCGAAATTGAACCTATCAAATGAAAAAGACCTTTCAGGTGGTCATAACTCGGTGCTCAGATCATATTTTGAGCCGATTCTTTTTTCAAAAGTTCTTATATTTTCATGATCTACAATGTGGTACCTTTCGGGTTTGCTCATTAGTAACTTCATAAAATCCCGAAATTGAACCCACCAAATGAAAAGGACGATTCAGATGGTCATAACTCGGTGCTCGGATCATATTTAGGACCGATTCCTTTTTGAAAAGTTCTTATAATTTCACGATCTTCAACATGCTACCCTTCATGTTTGTTAGTTAGTAACTTCATAAAATCCCAAAATTGAACCCATCAAATGAAAAAGATGATTCATGTGGCCATAACTCGGTGTTCATACCATATTTTGGACCAATTCTTTTTTTAAAAGATCTCATATTTTCATATTCTATAATGTGGTATCTTTGATGTTTGCTAATTAGTAATTTCATAAAATCTCGAAATTGAACCTATCAAATGAAAAAGACCATTCAGGTGGTCATAACTCGGTGCTCAGATCATATTTTGAGCCGATTCTCTTTTCAAAAGTTCTTATATTTTCATGATCTACAATGTGGTACCTTTCAGGTTTGCTCATTAGTAACTTCATAAAATCCCGAAATTGAACCCACCAAATGAAAAGGACGATTCAGATGGTCATAACTCGGTGCTCGGATCATATTTAGGACCGATTCCTTTTTGAAAAGTTCTTATAATTTCACGATCTTCAACATGCTACCCTTCATGTTTGTTAGTTAGTAACTTCATAAAATCCCAAAATTGAACCCATCAAATGAAAAAGATGATTCATGTGGCCATAACTCGGTGTTCATACCATATTTTGGACCAATTCTTTTTTTAAAAGATCTCATATTTTCATATTCTATAACGTGGTATCTTTGATGTTTGCTAATTAGTAATTTCATAAAATCTCGAAATTGAACCTATCAAATGAAAAAGACCATTCAGGTGGTCATAACTCGGTGCTCAGATCATATTTTGAGCCGATTCTTTTTTCAAAAGTTCTTATATTTTCATGATCTACAATGTGGTACCTTTCAGGTTTGCTCATTAGTAACTTCATAAAATCCCGAAATTGAACCCACCAAATGAAAAGGACGATTCAGATGGTCATAACTCGGTGCTCGGATCATATTTAGGACCGATTCCTTTTTGAAAAGTTCTTATAATTTCACGATCTTCAACATGCTACCCTTCATGTTTGTTAGTTAGTAACTTCATAAAATCCCAAAATTGAACCCATCAAATGAAAAAGATGATTCATGTGGCCATAACTCGGTGTTCATACCATATTTTGGACCAATTCTTTTTTTAAAAGATCTCATATTTTCATATTCTATAACGTGGTATCTTTGATGTTTGCTAATTAGTAATTTCATAAAATCTCGAAATTGAACCTATCAAATGAAAAAGACCATTCAGGTGGTCATAACTCGGTGCTCAGATCATATTTTGAGCCGATTCTTTTTTCAAAAGTTCTTATATTTTCATGATCTACAATGTGGTACCTTTCGGGTTTGCTCATTAGTAACTTCATAAAATCCCGAAATTGAACCCACCAAATGAAAAGGACGATTCAGATGGTCATAACTCGGTGCTCGAATCATATTTAGGACCGATTCCTTTTTGAAAATTTCTTATAATTTCATGATCTTCAACATGCTACCCTTCATGTTTGTTAGTTAGTAACTTCATAAAATCCCAAAATTGAACCCATCAAATGAAAAAGATGATTCATGTGGCCATAACTCGGTGTTCATACCATATTTTGGACCAATTCTTTTTTTAAAAGATCTCATATTTTCATATTCTATAATGTGGTATCTTTGATGTTTGCTAATTAGTAATTTCATAAAATCTCGAAATTGAACCTATCAAATGAAAAAGACCATTCAGGTGGTCATAACTCGGTGCTCAGATCATATTTTGAGCCGATTATTTTTTCAAAAGTTCTTATATTTTCATGATCTACAATGTTGTACCTTTCGGGTTTCCTCATTAGTAACTTCATAAAATCCCGAAATTGAACCCACCAAATGAAAAGAACGATTCAGATGGTCATAACTCGGTGCTCGGATCATATTTAGGACCGATTCCTTTTTGAAAAGTTCTTATAATTTCATGATCTTCAACATGCTACCCTTCATGTTTGTTAGTTAGTAACTTCATAAAATCCCAAAATTGAACCCATCAAATGAAAAAGATGATTCATGTGGCCATAACTCGGTGTTCATACCATATTTTGGACCAATTCTTTTTTTAAAAGATCTCATATTTTCATATTCAATAATGTGGTATCTTTGATGTTTGCTAATTAGTAATTTCATAAAATCTCGAAATTGAACCTATCAAATGAAAAAGACCATTCAGGTGGTCATAACTCGGTGCTCAGATCATATTTTGAGCCGATTCTTTTTTCAAAAGTTCTTATATTTTCATGATCTACAATGTGGTACCTTTCGGGTTTGCTCATTAGTAACTTCATAAAATCCCGAAATTGAACCCACCAAATGAAAAGGACGATTCAGATGGTCATAACTCGGTGCTCGGATCATATTTAGGACCGATTCCTTTTTGAAAAGTTCTTATAATTTCACGATCTTCAACATGCTACCCTTCATGTTTGTTAGTTAGTAACTTCATAAAATCCCAAAATTGAACCCATCAAATGAAAAAGATGATTCATGTGGCCATAACTCGGTGTTCATGCCATATTTTGGACCAATTCTTTTTTTAAAAGATCTCATATTTTCATATTCTATAACGTGGTATCTTTGATGTTTGCTAATTAGTAATTTCATAAAATCTCAAAATTGAACCTATCAAATGAAAAAGACCATTCAAGTGGTCATAACTCGGTGCTCAGATCATATTTTGAGCCGATTCTTTTCTCAAAAGTTCTTATATTTTCATGATCTACAATGTGGTACCTTTCGGGTTTGCTCATTAGTAACTTCATAAAATCCCGAAATTGAACCCACCAAATGAAAAGGACGATTCAGATGGTCATAACTCGGTGCTCGGATCATATTTAGGACCGATTCCTTTTTGAAAAGTTCTTATAATTTCACGATCTTCAACATGTTACCCTTCATGTTTGTTAGTTAGTAACTTCATAAAATCCCAAAATTGAACCCATCAAATGAAAAAGATGATTCATGTGGCCATAACTCGGTGTTCATACCATGTTTTGGACCAATTCTTTTTTTAAAAGATCTCATATTTTCATATTCTATAACGTGGTATCTTTGATGTTTGCTAATTAGTAATTTCATAAAATCTCGAAATTGAACTTATCAAATGAAAAAGACCTTTCAGGTGGTCATAACTCGGTGCTCAGATCATATTTTGAGCCGATTCTTTTTTCAAAAGTTCTTATATTTTCATGATCTACAATGTGGTACCTTTCGGGTTTGCTCATTAGTAACTTCATAAAATCCCGAAATTGAACCCACCAAATGAAAAGGACGATTCATATGGTCATAACTCGGTGCTCGGATCATATTTAGGACCGATTCCTTTTTGAAAAGTTCTTATAATTTCACGATCTTCAACATGTTACCCTTCATGTTTGTTAGTTAGTAACTTCATAAAATCCCAAAATTGAACCCATCAAATGAAAAAGATGATTCATGTGGCCATAACTCGGTGTTCATACCATATTTTGGACCAATTCTTTTTTTAAAAGATCTCATATTTTCATATTCTATAACGTGGTATCTTTGATGTTTGCTAATTAGTAATTTCATAAAATCTCGAAATTTAACCTATCAAATGAAAAAGACCTTTCAGGTGGTCATAACTCGGTGCTCAGATCATATTTTGAGCCGATTCTTTTTTCAAAAGTTCTTATATTTTCATGATCTACAATGTGGTACCTTTCGGGTTTGCTCATTAGTAACTTCATAAAATCCCAAAATTGAACCCACCAAATGAAAAGGACGATTCAGATGGTCATAACTCGGTGCTCGGATCATATTTAGGACCGATTCCTTTTTGAAAAGTTCTTATAATTTCATGATCTTCAACATGCTACCCTTCATGTTTGTTAGTTAGTAACTTCATAAAATCCCAAAATTGAACCCATCAAATGAAAAAGATGATTCATGTGGCCATAACTCGGTGTTCATACCATATTTTGGACCAATTCTTTTTTTAAAAGATCTCATATTTTCATATTCTATAACGTGGTATCTTTGATGTTTGCTAATTAGTAATTTCATAAAATCTCGAAATTTAACCTATCAAATGAAAAAGACCATTCAGGTGGTCATAACTCGGTGCTCAGATCATATTTTGAGCCGATTCTTTCTCAAAAGTTCTTATATTTTCATGATCTACAATGTGGTACCTTTCGGGTTTGCTCATTAGTAACTTCATAAAATCCCGAAATTGAACCCACCAAATGAAAAGGATGATTCAGATGGTCATAACTCGGTGCTCGGATCATATTTAGGACCGATTCCTTTTTGAAAAGTTCTTATAATTTCACGATCTTCAACATGCTACCCTTCATGTTTGTTAGTTAGTAACTTCATAAAATCCCAAAATTGAACCCATCAAATGAAAAAGATGATTCATGTGGCCATAACTCGGTGTTCATACCATGTTTATGACCAATTCTTTTTTTAAAAGATCTCATATTTTCATATTCTATAACGTGGTATCTTTGATGTTTGCTAATTAGTAATTTCATAAAATCTCGAAATTTAACCTATCAAATGAAAAAGACCATTCAGGTGGTCATAACTCGGTGCTCAGATCATATTTTGAGCCGATTCTTTCTCAAAAGTTCTTATATTTTCATGATCTACAATGTGGTACCTTTCGGGTTTGCTCATTAGTAACTTCATAAAATCCCAAAATTGAACCCACCAAATGAAAAGGATGATTCAGATGGTCATAACTCGGTGCTCGGATCATATTTAGGACCGATTCCTTTTTGAAAAGTTCTTATAATTTCACGATCTTCAACATGCTACCCTTCATGTTTGTTAGTTAGTAACTTCATAAAATCCCAAAATTGAACCCATCAAATGAAAAAGATGATTCATGTGGCCATAACTCGGTGTTCATACCATGTTTTGGACCAATTATTTTTTTAAAAGATCTCATATTTTCATATTCTATAACGTGGTATCTTTGATGTTTGCTAATTAGTAATTTCATAAAATCTCGAAATTGAACCTATCAAATGAAAAAGACCATTCAGGTGGTCATAACTCGGTGCTCAGATCATATTTTGAGCCGATTCTTTTTTCAAAAGTTCTTATATTTTCATGATCTACAATATGGTACCTTTCGGGTTTGCTCATTAGTAACTTCATAAAATCCCAAAATTGAACCCACCAAATGAAAAGGACGATTCAGATGGTCATAACTCGGTGCTCGGATCATATTTAGGACCGATTCCTTTTTGAAAAGTTCTTATAATTTCACGATCTTCAACATGCTACCCTTCATGTTTGTTAGTTAGTAACTTCATAAAATCCCAAAATTGAACCCATCAAATGAAAAAGATGATTCATGTGGCCATAACTCGGTGTTCATACCATATTTTGGACCAATTCTTTTTTTAAAAGATCTCATATTTTCATATTCTATAATGTGGTATCTTTGATGTTTGCTAATTAGTAATTTCATAAAATCTCGAAATTGAACCTATCAAATGAAAAAGACCATTCAGGTGGTCATAACTCGGTGCTCAGATCATATTTTGAGCCGATTCTTTCTTCAAAAGTTCTTATATTTTCATGATCTGCAATGTGGTACCTTTCGGGTTTGCCCATTAGTAACTTCATAAAATCCCGAAATTGAACCCACCAAATGAAAAGGACGATTCAGATGGTCATAACTCGGTGCTCGGATCATATTTAGGACCGATTCCTTTTTGAAAAGTTCTTATAATTTCATGATCTTCAACATGCTACCCTTCATGTTTGTTAGTTAGTAACTTCATAAAATCCCAAAATTGAACCCATCAAATGAAAAAAATGATTCATGTGGCCATAACTCGGTGTTCATACCATATTTTGGACCAATTCTTTTTTTAAAAGATCTCATATTTTCATATTCTATAATGTGGTATCTTTGATGTTTGCTAATTAGTAATTTCATAAAATCTCGAAATTGAACCCATCAAATGAAAAAGACCATTCAGGTGGTCATAACTCGGTGCTCAGATCATATTTTGAGCCGATTCTTTTTTCAAAAGTTCTTATATTTTCATGATCTACAATGTGGTACCTTTCGGGTTTGCCCATTAGTAACTTCATAAAATCCCAAAATTGAACCCACCAAATGAAAAGGACGATTCAGATGGTCATAACTCGGTGCTCGGATCATATTTAGGACCGATTCCTTTTTGAAAAGTTCTTATAATTTCATGATCTTCAACATGCTACCCTTCATGTTTGTTAGTTAGTAACTTCATAAAATCCCAAAATTGAACACATCAAATGAAAAAGATGATTCATGTGGCCATAACTCGGTGTTCGTACCATATTTCGGACCAATTCTTTTTTTAAAAGATCTCATATTTTCATATTCTATAACGTGGTATCTTTGATGTTTGCTAATTAGTAATTTCATAAAATCTCGAAATTGAACCTATCAAATGAAAAAGACCATTCAGGTGGTCATAACTCGGTGCTCAGATCATATTTGGAGCCGATTCTTTTTTCAAAAGTTCTTATATTTTCATGAACTACAATGTGGTACCTTTCGGGTTTGCTCATTAGTAACTTCATAAAATCCCAAAATTGAACCCACCAAATGAAAAGGACGATTCAGATGGTCATAACTCGGTGCTCGGATCATATTTAGGACCGATTCCTTTTTGAAAAGTTCTTATAATTTCATGATCTTCAACATGCTACCCTTCATGTTTGTTAGTTAGTAACTTCATAAAATCCCAAAATTGAACCGATCAAATGAAAAAGATGATTCATGTGGCCATAACTCGGTGTTCGTACCATATTTTGGACCAATTCTTTTTTTAAAAGATCTCATATTTTCATATTCTATAATGTGGTATCTTTGATGTTTGCTAATTAGTAATTTCATAAAATCTCGAAATTGAACCTATCAAATGAAAAAGACCATTCAGGTGGTCATAACTCGGTGCTCAGATCATATTTTGAGCCGATTCTTTTTTCAAAAGTTCTTATATTTTCATGATATACAATGTGGTACCTTTCGGGTTTGCCCATTAGTAACTTCATAAAATCCCAAAATTGAACCCACCAAATGAAAAGGACGATTCAGATGGTCATAACTCGGTGCTCGGATCATATTTAGGACCGATTCCTTTTTGAAAAGTTCTTATAATTTCACGATCTTCAACATGCTACCCTTCATGTTTGTTAGTTAGTAACTTCATAAAATCCCAAAATTGAACCCATCAAATGAAAAAGATGATTCATGTGGCCATAACTCGGTGTTCATACCATATTTTGGACCAATTCTTTTTTTAAAAGATCTCATATTTTCATATTCTATAATGTGGTATCTTTGATGTTTGCTAATTAGTAATTTCATAAAATCTCGAAATTGAACCTATCAAATGAAAAAGACCATTCAGGTAGTCATAACTCGGTGCTCAGATCATATTTTGAGCCGATTCTTTTTTCAAAAGTTCTTATATTTTCATGATCTACAATGTGGTACCTTTCGGGTTTGCTCATTAGTAACTTCATAAAATCCCGAAATTGAACCCACCAAATGAAAAGGACGATTCAGATGGTCATAACTCGGTGCTCGGATCATATTTAGGACCGATTCCTTTTTGAAAAGTTCTTATAATTTCACGATCTTCAACATGCTACCCTTCATGTTTGTTAGTTAGTAACTTCATAAAATCCCAAAATTGAACCCATCAAATGAAAAAGATGATTCATGTGGCCATAACTCGGTGTTCATACCATGTTTTGGACCAATTCTTTTTTTAAAAGATCTCATATTTTCATATTCTATAACGTGGTATCTTTGATGTTTGCTAATTAGTAATTTCATAAAATCTCGAAATTGAACCTATCAAATGAAAAAGACCATTCAGGTGGTCATAACTCGGTGCTCAGATCATATTTTGAGCCGATTCTTTTTTCAAAAGTTTCTACATTTTCATGATCTACAATGTGGTACCTTTCGGGTTTGCTCATTAGTAACTTCATAAAATCCCGAAATTGAACCCACCAAATGAAAAGGACGATTCAGATGGTCATAACTCGGTGCTCGGATCATATTTAGGACCGATTCCTTTTTGAAAAGTTCTTATAATTTCACGATCTTCAACATGTTACCCTTCATGTTTGTTAGTTAGTAACTTCATAAAATCCCAAAATTGAACCCATCAAATGAAAAAAATGATTCATGTGGCCATAACTCGGTGTTCATACCATGTTTTGGACCAATTCTTTTTTTAAAAGATCTCATATTTTCATATTCTATAACGTGGTATCTTTGATGTTTGCTAATTAGTAATTTCATAAAATCTCGAAATTGAACCTATCAAATGAAAAAGACCATTCAGGTGGTCATAACTCGGTGCTCAGATCATATTTGGAGCCGATTCTTTTTTCAAAAGTTCTTATATTTTCATGATCTACAATGTGGTACCTTTCGGGTTTGCTCATTAGTAACTTCATAAAATCCCAAAATTGAACCAACCAAATGAAAAGGACGATTCAGATGGTCATAACTCGGTGCTCGGATCATATTTAGGACCGATTCCTTTTTGAAAAGTTCTTATAATTTCATGATCTTCAACATGCTACCCTTCATGTTTGTTAGTTAGTAACTTCATAAAATCCCAAAATTGAACACATCAAATGAAAAAGATGATTCATGTGGCCATAACTCGGTGTTCGTACCATATTTCGGACCAATTCTTTTTTAAAAGATCTCATATTTTCATATTCTATAACGTGGTATCTTTGATGTTTGCTAATTAGTAATTTCATAAAATCTCGAAATTGAACCTATCAAATGAAAAAGACCATTCAGGTGGTCATAACTCGGTGCTCAGATCATATTTGGAGCCGATTCTTTTTTCAAAAGTTCTTATATTTTCATGATCTACAATGTGGTACCTTTCGGGTTTGCTCATTAGTAACTTCATAAAATCCCAAAATTGAACCCACCAAATGAAAAGGACGATTCAGATGGTCATAACTCGGTGCTCGGATCATATTTAGGACCGATTCCTTTTTGAAAAGTTCTTATAATTTCATGATCTTCAACATGCTACCCTTCATGTTTGTTAGTTAGTAACTTCATAAAATCCCAAAATTGAACCGATCAAATGAAAAAGATGATTCATGTGGCCATAACTCGGTGTTCGTACCATATTTCGGACCAATTCTTTTTTTAAAAGATCTCATATTTTCATATTCTATAATGTGGTATCTTTGATGTTTGCTAATTAGTAATTTCATAAAATCTCGAAATTGAACCTATCAAATGAAAAAGACCATTCAGGTGGTCATAACTCGGTGCTCAGATCATATTTTGAGCCGATTCTTTTTTCAAAAGTTCTTATATTTTCATGATCTACAATGTGGTACCTTTCGGGTTTGCCCATTAGTAACTTCATAAAATCCCAAAATTGAACCCACCAAATGAAAAGGACGATTCAGATGGTCATAACTCGGTGCTCGGATCATATTTAGGACCGATTCCTTTTTGAAAAGTTCTTATAATTTCATGATCTTCAACATGCTACCCTTCATGTTTGTTAGTTAGTAACTTCATAAAATCCCAAAATTGAACCCATCAAATGAAAAAGATGATTCATGTGGCCATAACTCGGTGTTCATACCATATTTTGGACCAATTCTTTTTTTAAAAGATCTCATATTTTCATATTCTATAACGTGGTATCTTTGATGTTTGCTAATTAGTAATTTCATAAAATCTCGAAATTTAACCTATCAAATGAAAAAGACCTTTCAGGTGGTCATAACTCGGTGCTCAGATCATATTTTGAGCCGATTCTTTTTTCAAAAGTTCTTATATTTTCATGATCTACAATGTGGTACCTTTCGGGTTTGCTCATTAGTAACTTCATAAAATCCCGAAATTGAACCCACCAAATGAAAAGGACGATTCATATGGTCATAACTCGGTGCTCGGATCATATTTAGGACCGATTCCTTTTTGAAAAGTTCTTATAATTTCACGATCTTCAACATGTTACCCTTCATGTTTGTTAGTTAGTAACTTCATAAAATCCCAAAATTGAACCCATCAAATGAAAAAGATGATTCATGTGGCCATAACTCGGTGTTCATACCATATTTTGGACCAATTCTTTTTTTAAAAGATCTCATATTTTCATATTCTATAACGTGGTATCTTTGATGTTTGCTAATTAGTAATTTCATAAAATCTCGAAATTTAACCTATCAAATGAAAAAGACCTTTCAGGTGGTCATAACTCGGTGCTCAGATCATATTTTGAGCCGATTCTTTTTTCAAAAGTTCTTATATTTTCATGATCTACAATGTGGTACCTTTCGGGTTTGCTCATTAGTAACTTCATAAAATCCCAAAATTGAACCCACCAAATGAAAAGGACGATTCAGATGGTCATAACTCGGTGCTCGGATCATATTTAGGACCGATTCCTTTTTGAAAAGTTCTTATAATTTCATGATCTTCAACATGCTACCCTTCATGTTTGTTAGTTAGTAACTTCATAAAATCCCAAAATTGAACCCATCAAATGAAAAAGATGATTCATGTGGCCATAACTCGGTGTTCATACCATATTTTGGACCAATTCTTTTTTTAAAAGATCTCATATTTTCATATTCTATAACGTGGTATCTTTGATGTTTGCTAATTAGTAATTTCATAAAATCTCGAAATTTAACCTATCAAATGAAAAAGACCATTCAGGTGGTCATAACTCGGTGCTCAGATCATATTTTGAGCCGATTCTTTCTCAAAAGTTCTTATATTTTCATGATCTACAATGTGGTACCTTTCGGGTTTGCTCATTAGTAACTTCATAAAATCCCGAAATTGAACCCACCAAATGAAAAGGATGATTCAGATGGTCATAACTCGGTGCTCGGATCATATTTAGGACCGATTCCTTTTTGAAAAGTTCTTATAATTTCACGATCTTCAACATGCTACCCTTCATGTTTGTTAGTTAGTAACTTCATAAAATCCCAAAATTGAACCCATCAAATGAAAAAGATGATTCATGTGGCCATAACTCGGTGTTCATACCATGTTTATGACCAATTCTTTTTTTAAAAGATCTCATATTTTCATATTCTATAACGTGGTATCTTTGATGTTTGCTAATTAGTAATTTCATAAAATCTCGAAATTTAACCTATCAAATGAAAAAGACCATTCAGGTGGTCATAACTCGGTGCTCAGATCATATTTTGAGCCGATTCTTTCTCAAAAGTTCTTATATTTTCATGATCTACAATGTGGTACCTTTCGGGTTTGCTCATTAGTAACTTCATAAAATCCCAAAATTGAACCCACCAAATGAAAAGGATGATTCAGATGGTCATAACTCGGTGCTCGGATCATATTTAGGACCGATTCCTTTTTGAAAAGTTCTTATAATTTCACGATCTTCAACATGCTACCCTTCATGTTTGTTAGTTAGTAACTTCATAAAATCCCAAAATTGAACCCATCAAATGAAAAAGATGATTCATGTGGCCATAACTCGGTGTTCATACCATGTTTTGGACCAATTATTTTTTTAAAAGATCTCATATTTTCATATTCTATAACGTGGTATCTTTGATGTTTGCTAATTAGTAATTTCATAAAATCTCGAAATTGAACCTATCAAATGAAAAAGACCATTCAGGTGGTCATAACTCGGTGCTCAGATCATATTTTGAGCCGATTCTTTTTTCAAAAGTTCTTATATTTTCATGATCTACAATATGGTACCTTTCGGGTTTGCTCATTAGTAACTTCATAAAATCCCGAAATTGAACCCACCAAATGAAAAGGACGATTCAGATGGTCATAACTCGGTGCTCGGATCATATTTAGGACCGATTCCTTTTTGAAAAGTTCTTATAATTTCACGATCTTCAACATGCTACCCTTCATGTTTGTTAGTTAGTAACTTCATAAAATCCCAAAATTGAACCCATCAAATGAAAAAGATGATTCATGTGGCCATAACTCGGTGTTCATACCATATTTTGGACCAATTCTTTTTTTAAAAGATCTCATATTTTCATATTCTATAATGTGGTATCTTTGATGTTTGCTAATTAGTAATTTCATAAAATCTCGAAATTGAACCTATCAAATGAAAAAGACCATTCAGGTGGTCATAACTCGGTGCTCAGATCATATTTTGAGCCGATTCTTTCTTCAAAAGTTCTTATATTTTCATGATCTGCAATGTGGTACCTTTCGGGTTTGCCCATTAGTAACTTCATAAAATCCCGAAATTGAACCCACCAAATGAAAAGGACGATTCAGATGGTCATAACTCGGTGCTCGGATCATATTTAGGACCGATTCCTTTTTGAAAAGTTCTTATAATTTCATGATCTTCAACATGCTACCCTTCATGTTTGTTAGTTAGTAACTTCATAAAATCCCAAAATTGAACCCATCAAATGAAAAAAATGATTCATGTGGCCATAACTCGGTGTTCATACCATATTTTGGACCAATTCTTTTTTTAAAAGATCTCATATTTTCATATTCTATAATGTGGTATCTTTGATGTTTGCTAATTAGTAATTTCATAAAATCTCGAAATTGAACCCATCAAATGAAAAAGACCATTCAGGTGGTCATAACTCGGTGCTCAGATCATATTTTGAGCCGATTCTTTTTTCAAAAGTTCTTATATTTTCATGATCTACAATGTGGTACCTTTCGGGTTTGCCCATTAGTAACTTCATAAAATCCCAAAATTGAACCCACCAAATGAAAAGGACGATTCAGATGGTCATAACTCGGTGCTCGGATCATATTTAGGACCGATTCCTTTTTGAAAAGTTCTTATAATTTCATGATCTTCAACATGCTACCCTTCATGTTTGTTAGTTAGTAACTTCATAAAATCCCAAAATTGAACACATCAAATGAAAAAGATGATTCATGTGGCCATAACTCGGTGTTCGTACCATATTTCGGACCAATTCTTTTTTTAAAAGATCTCATATTTTCATATTCTATAACGTGGTATCTTTGATGTTTGCTAATTAGTAATTTCATAAAATCTCGAAATTGAACCTATCAAATGAAAAAGACCATTCAGGTGGTCATAACTCGGTGCTCAGATCATATTTGGAGCCGATTCTTTTTTCAAAAGTTCTTATATTTTCATGAACTACAATGTGGTACCTTTCGGGTTTGCTCATTAGTAACTTCATAAAATCCCAAAATTGAACCCACCAAATGAAAAGGACGATTCAGATGGTCATAACTCGGTGCTCGGATCATATTTAGGACCGATTCCTTTTTGAAAAGTTCTTATAATTTCATGATCTTCAACATGCTACCCTTCATGTTTGTTAGTTAGTAACTTCATAAAATCCCAAAATTGAACCGATCAAATGAAAAAGATGATTCATGTGGCCATAACTCGGTGTTCGTACCATATTTTGGACCAATTCTTTTTTTAAAAGATCTCATATTTTCATATTCTATAATGTGGTATCTTTGATGTTTGCTAATTAGTAATTTCATAAAATCTCGAAATTGAACCTATCAAATGAAAAAGACCATTCAGGTGGTCATAACTCGGTGCTCAGATCATATTTTGAGCCGATTCTTTTTTCAAAAGTTCTTATATTTTCATGATATACAATGTGGTACCTTTCGGGTTTGCCCATTAGTAACTTCATAAAATCCCAAAATTGAACCCACCAAATGAAAAGGACGATTCAGATGGTCATAACTCGGTGCTCGGATCATATTTAGGACCGATTCCTTTTTGAAAAGTTCTTATAATTTCACGATCTTCAACATGCTACCCTTCATGTTTGTTAGTTAGTAACTTCATAAAATCCCAAAATTGAACCCATCAAATGAAAAAGATGATTCATGTGGCCATAACTCGGTGTTCATACCATATTTTGGACCAATTCTTTTTTTAAAAGATCTCATATTTTCATATTCTATAATGTGGTATCTTTGATGTTTGCTAATTAGTAATTTCATAAAATCTCGAAATTGAACCTATCAAATGAAAAAGACCATTCAGGTAGTCATAACTCGGTGCTCAGATCATATTTTGAGCCGATTCTTTTTTCAAAAGTTCTTATATTTTCATGATCTACAATGTGGTACCTTTCGGGTTTGCTCATTAGTAACTTCATAAAATCCCGAAATTGAACCCACCAAATGAAAAGGACGATTCAGATGGTCATAACTCGGTGCTCGGATCATATTTAGGACCGATTCCTTTTTGAAAAGTTCTTATAATTTCACGATCTTCAACATGCTACCCTTCATGTTTGTTAGTTAGTAACTTCATAAAATCCCAAAATTGAACCCATCAAATGAAAAAGATGATTCATGTGGCCATAACTCGGTGTTCATACCATGTTTTGGACCAATTCTTTTTTTAAAAGATCTCATATTTTCATATTCTATAACGTGGTATCTTTGATGTTTGCTAATTAGTAATTTCATAAAATCTCGAAATTGAACCTATCAAATGAAAAAGACCATTCAGGTGGTCATAACTCGGTGCTCAGATCATATTTTGAGCCGATTCTTTTTTCAAAAGTTTCTACATTTTCATGATCTACAATGTGGTACCTTTCGGGTTTGCTCATTAGTAACTTCATAAAATCCCGAAATTGAACCCACCAAATGAAAAGGACGATTCAGATGGTCATAACTCGGTGCTCGGATCATATTTAGGACCGATTCCTTTTTGAAAAGTTCTTATAATTTCACGATCTTCAACATGTTACCCTTCATGTTTGTTAGTTAGTAACTTCATAAAATCCCAAAATTGAACCCATCAAATGAAAAAAATGATTCATGTGGCCATAACTCGGTGTTCATACCATGTTTTGGACCAATTCTTTTTTTAAAAGATCTCATATTTTCATATTCTATAACGTGGTATCTTTGATGTTTGCTAATTAGTAATTTCATAAAATCTCGAAATTGAACCTATCAAATGAAAAAGACCATTCAGGTGGTCATAACTCGGTGCTCAGATCATATTTGGAGCCGATTCTTTTTTCAAAAGTTCTTATATTTTCATGATCTACAATGTGGTACCTTTCGGGTTTGCTCATTAGTAACTTCATAAAATCCCAAAATTGAACCAACCAAATGAAAAGGACGATTCAGATGGTCATAACTCGGTGCTCGGATCATATTTAGGACCGATTCCTTTTTGAAAAGTTCTTATAATTTCATGATCTTCAACATGCTACCCTTCATGTTTGTTAGTTAGTAACTTCATAAAATCCCAAAATTGAACACATCAAATGAAAAAGATGATTCATGTGGCCATAACTCGGTGTTCGTACCATATTTCGGACCAATTCTTTTTTAAAAGATCTCATATTTTCATATTCTATAACGTGGTATCTTTGATGTTTGCTAATTAGTAATTTCATAAAATCTCGAAATTGAACCTATCAAATGAAAAAGACCATTCAGGTGGTCATAACTCGGTGCTCAGATCATATTTGGAGCCGATTCTTTTTTCAAAAGTTCTTATATTTTCATGATCTACAATGTGGTACCTTTCGGGTTTGCTCATTAGTAACTTCATAAAATCCCAAAATTGAACCCACCAAATGAAAAGGACGATTCAGATGGTCATAACTCGGTGCTCGGATCATATTTAGGACCGATTCCTTTTTGAAAAGTTCTTATAATTTCATGATCTTCAACATGCTACCCTTCATGTTTGTTAGTTAGTAACTTCATAAAATCCCAAAATTGAACCGATCAAATGAAAAAGATGATTCATGTGGCCATAACTCGGTGTTCGTACCATATTTCGGACCAATTCTTTTTTTAAAAGATCTCATATTTTCATATTCTATAATGTGGTATCTTTGATGTTTGCTAATTAGTAATTTCATAAAATCTCGAAATTGAACCTATCAAATGAAAAAGACCATTCAGGTGGTCATAACTCGGTGCTCAGATCATATTTTGAGCCGATTCTTTTTTCAAAAGTTCTTATATTTTCATGATCTACAATGTGGTACCTTTCGGGTTTGCCCATTAGTAACTTCATAAAATCCCAAAATTGAACCCACCAAATGAAAAGGACGATTCAGATGGTCATAACTCGGTGCTCGGATCATATTTAGGACCGATTCCTTTTTGAAAAGTTCTTATAATTTCATGATCTTCAACATGCTACCCTTCATGTTTGTTAGTTAGTAACTTCATAAAATCCCAAAATTGAACCCATCAAATGAAAAAGATGATTCATGTGGCCATAACTCGGTGTTCATACCATATTTTGGACCAATTCTTTTTTAAAAAGATCTCATATTTTCATATTTTATAACGTGGTATCTTTGATGTTTGCTAATTAGTAATTTCATAAAATCTCGAAATTGAACCTATCAAATGAAAAAGACCATTCAGGTGGTCATAACTCGGTGCTCAGATCATATGTTGAGCCGATTCTTTTTTCAAAAGTTCTTATATTTTCATGATCTACAATGTGGTACCTTTCGGGTTTGCTCATTAGTAACTTCATAAAATCCCGAAATTGAACCCACCAAATGAAAAGGACGATTCAGATGGTCATAACTCGGTGCTCGGATCATATTTAGGACCGATTTTCATGATCTACAATATGGTACCTTTCGGGTTTGCTCATTAGTAACTTCATAAAATCCCGAAATTGAACCCACCAAATGAAAAGGACGATTCAGATGGTCATAACTCGGTGCTCGGATCATATTTAGGACCGATTCCTTTTTGAAAAGTTCTTATAATTTCACGATCTTCAACATGTTACCCTTCATGTTTGTTAGTTAGTAACTTCATAAAATCCCAAAATTGAACCCATCAAATGAAAAAGATGATTCATGTGGCCATAACTCGGTGTTCATACCATATTTTGGACCAATTCTTTTTTTAAAAGATCTCATATTTTCGTATTCTATAATGTGGTATCTTTGATGTTTGCTAATTAGTAATTTCATAAAATCTCGAAATTGAACCTATCAAATGAAAAAGACCATTCAGGTGGTCATAACTCGGTGCTCAGATCATATTTTGAGCCGATTCTTTTTTCAAAAGTTCTTATATTTTCATGATCTACAATGTGGTACCTTTCGGGTTTGCTCATTAGTAACTTCATAAAATCCCGAAATTGAACCCACCAAATGAAAAGGACGATTCAGATGGTCATAACTCGGTGCTCGGATCATATTTAGGACCGATTCCTTTTTGAAAAGTTCTTATAATTTCACGATCTTCAACATGTTACCCTTCATGTTTGTTAGTTAGTAACTTCATAAAATCCCAAAATTGAACCCATCAAATGAAAAAGATGATTCATGTGGCCATAACTCGGTGTTCATACTATGTTTTGGACCAATTCTTTTTTTAAAAGATCTCATATTTTCATATTCTATAACGTGGTATCTTTGATGTTTGCTAATTAGTAATTTCATAAAATCTCGAAATTGAACCTATCAAATGAAAAAGACCATTCAGGTGGTCATAACTCGGTGCTCAGATCATATTTTGAGCCGATTCTTTTTTCAAAAGTTCTTATATTTTCATGATCTACAATGTGGTACCTTTCGGGTTTGCTCATTAGTAACTTCATAAAATCCCAAAATTGAACCCACCAAATGAAAAGGACGATTCAGATGGTCATAACTCGGTGCTCGGATCATATTTAGGACCGATTCCTTTTTGAAAAGTTCTTATAATTTCATGATCTTCAACATGCTACCCTTCATGTTTGTTAGTTAGTAACTTCATAAAATCCCAAAATTGAACACATCAAATGAAAAAGATGATTCATGTGGCCATAACTCGGTGTTCGTACCATATTTCGGACCAATTCTTTTTTTAAAAGATCTCATATTTTCATATTCTATAACGTGGTATCTTTGATGTTTGCTAATTAGTAATTTCATAAAATCTCAAAATTGAACCTATCAAATGAAAAAGACCATTCAGGTGGTCATAACTCGGTGCTCAGATCATATTTTGAGCCGATTCTTTTTTCAAAAGTTCTTATATTTTCATGAACTACAATGTGGTACCTTTCGGGTTTGCTCATTAGTAACTTCATAAAATCCCAAAATTGAACCCACCAAATGAAAAGGACGATTCAGATGGTCATAACTCGGTGCTCGGATCATATTTAGGACCGATTCCTTTTTGAAAAGTTCTTATAATTTCATGATCTTCAACATGCTACCCTTCATGTTTG
The DNA here is from genome assembly GCA_037428765.1 of Rubia yunnanensis. Taxonomy (NCBI): domain Eukaryota; kingdom Viridiplantae; phylum Streptophyta; class Magnoliopsida; order Gentianales; family Rubiaceae; genus Rubia; species Rubia yunnanensis. Next base: position 5,361 of record CM075063.1, on the reverse strand, counting down.
TTAGTTAGTAACTTCATAAAATCCCAAAATTGAACCGATCAAATGAAAAAGATGATTCATGTGGCCATAACTCGGTGTTCATACCATATTTTGGACCAATTCTTTTTTTAAAAGATCTCATATTTTCATATTCTATAATGTGGTATCTTTGATGTTTGCTAATTAGTAATTTCATAAAATCTCGAAATTGAACCTATCAAATGAAAAAGACCATTCAGGTGGTCATAACTCGGTGCTCAGATCATATTTTGAGCCGATTCTTTCTTCAAAAGTTCTTATATTTTCATGATCTGCAATGTGGTACCTTTCGGGTTTGCCCATTAGTAACTTCATAAAATCCCAAAATTGAACCCACCAAATGAAAAGGACGATTCAGATGGTCATAACTCGGTGCTCGGATCATATTTAGGACCGATTCCTTTTTGAAAAGTTCTTATAATTTCATGATCTTCAACATGCTACCCTTCATGTTTGTTAGTTAGTAACTTCATAAAATCCCAAAATTGAACCCATCAAATGAAAAAGATGATTCATGTGGCCATAACTCGGTGTTCATACCATATTTTGGACCAATTCTTTTTTTAAAAGATCTCATATTTTCATATTCTATAATGTGGTATCTTTGATGTTTGCTAATTAGTAATTTCATAAAATCTCGAAATTGAACCCATCAAATGAAAAAGACCATTCAGGTGGTCATAACTCGGTGCTCAGATCATATTTTGAGCCGATTCTTTTTTCAAAAGTTCTTATATTTTCATGATCTACAATGTGGTACCTTTCGGGTTTGCCCATTAGTAACTTCATAAAATCCCAAAATTGAACCCACCAAATGAAAAGGACGATTCAGATGGTCATAACTCGGTGCTCGGATCATATTTAGGACCGATTCCTTTTTGAAAAGTTCTTATAATTTCATGATCTTCAACATGCTACCCTTCATGTTTGTTAGTTAGTAACTTCATAAAATCCCAAAATTGAACCCATCAAATGAAAAAGATGATTCATGTGGCCATAACTCGGTGTTCATACCATATTTTGGACCAATTCTTTTTTTAAAAGATCTCATATTTTCATATTTTATAACGTGGTATCTTTGATGTTTGCTAATTAGTAATTTCATAAAATCTCGAAATTGAACCCACCAAATGAAAAAGACCATTCAGGTGGTCATAACTCGGTGTTCATACCATATTTTGGACCGATTCCTTTTTGAAAAGTTCTTATAATTTCATGATCTTCAACATGCTACCCTTCATGTTTGTTAGTTAGTATCTTCATAAAATCCCAAAATTGAACCCATAAAATGAAAAAGATGATTCATGTGGCCATAACTCGGTGTTCATACCATATTTTGGACCAATTCTTTTTTTAAAAGATCTCATATTTTCATATTTTATAACGTGGTATCTTTGATGTTTGCTAATTAGTAATTTCATAAAATCTCGAAATTGAACCTATCAAATGAAAAAGACCATTCAGGTGGTCATAACTCGGTGCTCAGATCATATTTTGAGCCGATTCTTTTTTCAAAAGTTCTTATATTTTCATGATCTACAATGTGGTACCTTTCGGGTTTGCTCATTAGTAACTTCATAAAATCCCGAAATTGAACCCACCAAATGAAAAGGACGATTCAGATGGTCATAACTCGGTGCTCGGATCATATTTAGGACCGATTCCTTTTTGAAAAGTTCTTATAATTTCACGATCTTCAACATGCTACCCTTCATGTTTGTTAGTTAGTAACTTCATAAAATCCCAAAATTGAACCCATCAAATGAAAAAGATGATTCATGTGGCCATAACTCGGTGTTCATACCATATTTTGGACCAATTCTTTTTTTAAAAGATCTCATATTTTCATATTCTATAATGTGGTATCTTTGATGTTTGCTAATTAGTAATTTCATAAAATCCCGAAATTGAACCTATCAAATGAAAAAGACCATTCAGGTGGTCATAACTCGGTGCTCAGATCATATTTAGGACCGATTCCTTTTTGAAAAGTTCTTATAATTTCATGATCTTCAACATGTTACCCTTCATGATTGTTAGTTAGTAACTTCATAAAATCCCGAAATTGAACCCACCAAATGAAAAGGACGATTCAGATGGTCATAACTCGGTGCTCAGATCATATTTAGGACCGATTCCTTTTTGAAAAGTTCTTATAATTTCATGATCTTCAACATGCTACCCTTCATGTTTGTTAGTTAGTAACTTCATAAAATCCCAAAATTGAACCCATCAAATGAAAAAGATGATTCATGTGGCCATAACTCGGTGTTCATACCATATTTTGGACCAATTCTTTTTTTAAAAGATCTCATATTTTCATATTCTATAATGTGGTATCTTTGATGTTTGCTAATTAGTAATTTCATAAAATCTCAAAATTGAACCCATCAAATGAAAAAGACCATTCAGGTGGTCATAACTCGGTGCTCAGATCATATTTTGAGCCGATTCTTTTTTCAAAAGTTCTTATATTTTCATGATCTACAATGTGGTACCTTTCGGGTTTGCTCATTAGTAACTTCATAAAATCTCTGAAATTGAACCAATCAAATGAAAAGGGCGATTCATATGGTCATAACTCGGTGCTCATATCATATTTTAGACTGATTCTTTGATCAAAAGTTCTTATATTTTCATGGTCTACAATATGATACCTTTTGTGTTTGTAAATTAGTAACTTCATAATATTCTGAAATTCAACCCATCAAATGAAAAAGACGATTCAGATGGTCATAACTCGGTGCTCAGATCATATTTTGGATTGATTATTATTTTAGAAGTTCTCTTACATTCATATTCTTTAATATGGTATCTTTCATATTTGCTAATTAGTAACTTTATAAAATCTCGAAATTGTACCCATCAAATGAAAAAGACGATTCAAATGGTCATAACTCGGTGCTCAGATCATACTTGGGACCGATTCCTTTTTGAAAGTTCTTATAATTTCATGTTCTTCAATATTTTACCTTTCATGTTTGTTAATTAGTAACTTCATAAAATCCCCGAAATTGAACCCATCAGAGACGATTCACTCATATCATATTTTAGACCGATTCTTTGATCAAAAGTTGTTATATTTTTTTGGGCCACAATATGGTACCTTTCGTGTTTGGTAATTAGTAAATTTATAAAATTTCCAAAATTAAACCCATCAAATGAAAAAGACGATTCAGATGACCATAACTGGGTGGTCAGATCATGTTTATGACTGATTCCTTTTTGAAAAGTACTTATGATTTCATGATCTTCAACATGTTAACCTTCGTGTTTGTTAATTAGTAACATCATAAAATCCTGAAATTGAACCCATCCAATGAAAAAGACCATTCAGGTGGTCATAACTCGGTGTTCATATCATATTTTGGACCGATTCCTTTTTCAAAAGTTCTTATATAATCATGGTCCATAATATGACACCTTTTAGGTTTACTAATTAGTAACTTCATAAAATCTCCAAAATTGAACCTATCAAATGAAAAAATGATTCAGGTGATCATAACTCGGTGCTCAGATCATATTTTGGACCGATTCTTTTTATAAAATTTATTATATTTTCATGGTCTTAAATATGGTAACTTCAGTGGTTGCTAATTATTAACTTAATAAAATCCCCAAAATTGAACCCATCAAATGAAAAGGATGATTCATATGGTCATAACTCGGTGCTCATATCATATTTTAGACCGATTCTTTGATCAAAAGTTCTTATATTTTCATGGTTTACAATATAGTACCTTTCGTATTTGCTAATTAGTAAATTCTTAAAATTTCCAAAATTGAACCCATCAAAATCATATTGTAGGCCGATTCTTTGATCAAAAGTTCTTATATTTTCATGGTCTACGATATGGTAGCATTCGTGTTTGCTAATTAGTAACTTCATAAAATCCCCGAAATTGAACTCATCAAATAAAAAATATGATTCAGGTGGCTATAACTCGGTGCTTATATCATATTTTGGACCGATTTTTCCCCCAAAAGTTATTACATTTTCATGGTGCACAATATGGTACCTTTCGTGCTTGCTAATTAGTAAATTTAAAAAATCTCCAAAATTGAACCAATTAAATGAAAAAGATGATTCAGGTGGCCATAACCCGGTGCTCAAATCATATTTTTGATTGATTCTTTTTCAATATTTCCTACATTTTCATGGTCTACAGTATGGTACTAATTAGTCTCGAAATTGAACTCATCAAATGAAAAAGACGATTCACGTGGCTATAACTCGGTGCTTATATCACGTTTTGGACCGATTTTTTTCTTCCAATGTTCTTATATTTCATGGTGCACAATATGGTACCTTTCATACTTGCTAATTAGTAAATTTAAAAAATCCTGAAACTGAACCCATTAAATGAAAAAGACGATTCGGGTGGCCATAACTCGGTGCTCAAATAATATTTTGGACCGTTTTTTTTCTCCAAAAGTTCTTATAATTTCATGGTCTACAATACAGTACCGTATGTTTTTGCTAATTAGTAACTTCATGAAATCCCCAAATTTGAACGCATCTAATGAAAAAGTCGATTCAAGTCGGCATACCTTGGTGCCTCATATCATATATGTTCTTGGTGTACAACATAGTACCTTTCATGTTCGCTAATTAGTAGTTCATAAAAATTCTTGAAATTGAACCCATCAAATGAAAAAGACGATTCATGTGGCCATAACTCGGTGCTCATATCATATTTTGGACTGATTATTATTTTAAAAGTTCTTATATGTCAATGGTCTACAATATGGTACCTTTCACGTTTGCTAATTAGTATCTTCATAAAATCCTCAAAATTGAACCCATCAAATGAAAAGGACGAGTAAGGTGGCCATAACTCGGTGCTCTTTTAAACTATTTGATATGTCTTTTGAAACACAGTGTAATTTTTAAAAGGAATATAGTTAAACGATTAGCTATGCTTTTGAAACTTTATTTTAAAATAGTAGACGGAGTAGTAATTAAGGTTTTTTTCCATTTGCTTGCTAAAGTAATCCCTAATTGGTTTCGGTGGATGAAAAATCAAAAGAAAATAAAATGAAACGGCAATATTGCCGAGGGTCCGAACCTTGAGGGCGAAATGCTTAAACATAAAAGCACAACAACGCCTATTCAACGGTGCAGATTCAATAACACAAAGTAAAATGGATGGCGAGATTAGAAAGAAAAGAGTAGCTGCAGATCGATGACGTGGCAAAGCCCCAACTCTCTATATAAGAAGATCCAACGGCTACAAATTTCATTTCTCCTTCATCTCTCTTTCATTCTCCATTTTTCCAGAAAACAGACGCTCCGTTTTCTTCCTCTTTCTTTCTCAACCGCTCCCAAAACATTTCCCCCCC